>OZ035873.1:82811306-84226859 GCA_964034865.1 Eristalis intricaria | reverse complement strand
CAGAAATATATTGCGCGCCGTACCGCAAAATATTTTTGGACACTAGGTGTCCAGAAATATATTGCGCGCCGTACCGCAAAATATTTTTGGACACTAGGTGTCCAGAAATATATTGCGCGCCGTACCGCAAAATATTTTTGGACACTAGGTGTCCAGAAATATATTGCGCGCCGTACCGCAAAATATTTTTGGACACTAGGTGTCCAGAAATATATTGCGCGCCGTACCGCAAAATATTTTTGGACACTAGGGGTCCAGAAATATAATGCGCGCCGTACCGCAAAATATTTTTGGACACTACGTGTCCAGAAATATATTGCGCGCCGTACCGCAAAATATTTTTGGACACTAGGTGTCCGCCGTGTGCGCGCCGTACCGCAAAATATTTTTGGACACTAGGTGTCCAGAAATATATTGCGCGCCATACCGCAAAATATTTCTGGACACTAGGTGTCCAGAAATATATTGCGCGCCGTACCGCAAAATATTTTTGGACACTAGGGGTCCAGAAATATAATGCGCGCCGTACCGCAAAATATTTTTGGACACTACGTGTCCAGAAATATATTGCGCGCCGTACCGCAAAATATTTTTGGACACTAGGTGTCCAGAAATATAATGCGCGCCGTACCGCAAAATATTTTTGGACACTACGTGTCCAGAAATATATTGCGCGCCGTACCGCAAAATATTTTTGGACACTAGGTGTCCAGAAATATATTGCGCGCCGTACCGCAAAATATTTTTGGACACTAGGGGTCCAGAAATATAATGCGCGCCGTACCGCAAAATATTTTTGGACACTACGTGTCCAGAAATATATTGCGCGCCGTACCGCAAAATATTTTTGGACACTAGGTGTCCAGAAATATATTGCGCGCCGTACCGCAAAATATTTTTGGACACTAGGGGTCCAGAAATATAATGCGCGCCGTACCGCAAAATATTTTTGGACACTACGTGTCCAGAAATATATTGCGCGCCGTACCGCAAAATATTTTTGGACACTAGGGGTCCAGAAATATAATGCGCGCCGTACCGCAAAATATTTTTGGACACTACGTGTCCAGAAATATATTGCGCGCCGTACCGCAAAATATTTTTGGACACTAGGTGTCCAGAAATATATTGCGCGCTGTACCGCAAAATATTTTTGGACACTAGGGGTCCAGAAATATAATGCGCGCCGTACCGCTAAATATTTTTGGACACTACGTGTCCAGAAATATATTGCGTGCCATACCGCAAAATATTTCTGGACACTGGGTGTCCAGAAATATATTGCGCGCCGTACCGCAAAATATTTTTGGACACTAGGTGTCCAGAAATATATTGCGCGCCATACCGCAAAATATTTCTGGACACTAGGTGTCCAGAAATATATTGCGCGCCGTACCGCAAAATATTTTTGGACACTAGGGGTCCAGAAATATAATGCGCGCCGTACCGCAAAATATTTTTGGACACTACGTGTCCAGAAATATATTGCGCGCCGTACCGCAAAATATTTTTGGACACTAGGGGTCCAGAAATATAATGCGCGCCGTACCGCAAAATATTTTTGGACACTACGTGTCCAGAAATATATTGCGCGCCGTACCGCAAAATATTTTTGGACACTAGGGGTCCAGAAATATAATGCGCGCCGTACCGCAAAATATTTTTGGACACTAGGTGTCCAGAAATATATTGCGCGCCGTACCGCAAAATATTTTTGGACACTAGGGGTCCAGAAATATAATGCGCGCCGTACCGCAAAATATTTTTGGACACTACGTGTCCAGAAATATATTGCGCGCCGTACCGCAAAATATTTTTGGACACTAGGGGTCCAGAAATATAATGCGCGCCGTACCGCAAAATATTTTTGGACACTACGTGTCCAGAAATATATTGCGCGCCGTACCGCAAAATATTTTTGGACACTAGGGGTCCAGAAATATAATGCGCGCCGTACCGCAAAATATTTTTGGACACTAGGTGTCCAGAAATATATTGCGCGCCGTACCGCAAAATATTTTTGGACACTAGGTGTCCAGAAATATATTGCGCGCTGTACCGCAAAATATTTTTGGACACTAGGGGTCCAGAAATATATTGCGCGCCGTACCGCAAAATATTTTTGGACACTAGGTGTCCAGAAATATATTGCGCGCCGTACCGCAAAATATTTTTGGACACTAGGTGTCCAGAAATATATTGCGCGCCGTACCGCAAAATATTTTTGGACACTAGGGGTCCAGAAATATAATGCGCGCCGTACCGCTAAATATTTTTGGACACTACGTGTCCAGAAATATATTGCGTGCCATACCGCAAAATATTTCTGGACACTAGGTGTCCAGAAATATATTGCGCGCCGTACCGCAAAATATTTTTGGACACTAGGTGTCCAGAAATATATTGCGCGCCATACCGCAAAATATTTCTGGACACTAGGTGTCCAGAAATATATTGCGCGCCGTACCGCAAAATATTTTTGGACACTAGGGGTCCAGAAATATAATGCGCGCCGTACCGCAAAATATTTTTGGACACTACGTGTCCAGAAATATATTGCGCGCCGTACCGCAAAATATTTTTGGACACTAGGTGTCCAGAAATATAATGCGCGCCGTACCGCAAAATATTTTTGGACACTACGTGTCCAGAAATATATTGCGCGCCGTACCGCAAAATATTTTTGGACACTACGTGTCCAGAAATATATTGCGCGCCGTACCGCAAAATATTTTTGGACACTAGGGGTCCAGAAATATAATGCGCGCCGTACCGCAAAATATTTTTGGACACTACGTGTCCAGAAATATATTGCGCGCCGTACCGCAAAATATTTTTGGACACTAGGTGTCCAGAAATATATTGCGCGCCGTACCGCAAAATATTTTTGGACACTAGGGGTCCAGAAATATAATGCGCGCCGTACCGCAAAATATTTTTGGACACTACGTGTCCAGAAATATATTGCGCGCCGTACCGCAAAATATTTTTGGACACTAGGGGTCCAGAAATATAATGCGCGCCGTACCGCAAAATATTTTTGGACACTACGTGTCCAGAAATATATTGCGCGCCGTACCGCAAAATATTTTTGGACACTAGGTGTCCAGAAATATATTGCGCGCTGTACCGCAAAATATTTTTGGACACTAGGGGTCCAGAAATATAATGCGCGCCGTACCGCTAAATATTTTTGGACACTACGTGTCCAGAAATATATTGCGTGCCATACCGCAAAATATTTCTGGACACTAGGTGTCCAGAAATATATTGCGCGCCGTACCGCAAAATATTTTTGGACACTAGGTGTCCAGAAATATATTGCGCGCCATACCGCAAAATATTTCTGGACACTAGGTGTCCAGAAATATATTGCGCGCCGTACCGCAAAATATTTTTGGACACTAGGGGTCCAGAAATATAATGCGCGCCGTACCGCAAAATATTTTTGGACACTACGTGTCCAGAAATATATTGCGCGCCGTACCGCAAAATATTTTTGGACACTAGGGGTCCAGAAATATAATGCGCGCCGTACCGCAAAATATTTTTGGACACTACGTGTCCAGAAATATATTGCGCGCCGTACCGCAAAATATTTTTGGACACTAGGGGTCCAGAAATATAATGCGCGCCGTACCGCAAAATATTTTTGGACACTAGGTGTCCAGAAATATATTGCGCGCCGTACCGCAAAATATTTTTGGACACTAGGGGTCCAGAAATATAATGCGCGCCGTACCGCAAAATATTTTTGGACACTACGTGTCCAGAAATATATTGCGCGCCGTACCGCAAAATATTTTTGGACACTAGGGGTCCAGAAATATAATGCGCGCCGTACCGCAAAATATTTTTGGACACTACGTGTCCAGAAATATATTGCGCGCCGTACCGCAAAATATTTTTGGACACTAGGGGTCCAGAAATATAATGCGCGCCGTACCGCAAAATATTTTTGGACACTAGGTGTCCAGAAATATATTGCGCGCCGTACCGCAAAATATTTTTGGACACTAGGTGTCCAGAAATATATTGCGCGCTGTACCGCAAAATATTTTTGGACACTAGGGGTCCAGAAATATATTGCGCGCCGTACCGCAAAATATTTTTGGACACTAGGTGTCCAGAAATATATTGCGCGCCGTACCGCAAAATATTTTTGGACACTAGGTGTCCAGAAATATATTGCGCGCCGTACCGCAAAATATTTTTGGACACTAAGTGTCCAGAAATATATTGCGTTCCATACCGCAAATATATTGCGCGCCATACCGCAAAATATTTTTGGACACTAGGTGTCCAGAAATATATTGCGCGCCATACCGCAAAATATTTTTGGACACTAGGTGTCCAGAAATATATTGCGTGCCGCAAAATATTTTTGGACACTAGGGGTCCAGAAATATAATGCGCGCCGTACCGCAAAATATTTTTGGACACTACGTGTCCAGAAATATATTGCGCGCCGTACCGCAAAATATTTTTGGACACTACGTGTCCAGAAATATATTGCGCGCCGTACCGCAAAATATTTTTGGACACTAGGTGTCCAGAAATATATTGCGCGCCGTACCGCAAAATATTTTTGGACACTAAGTGTCCAGAAATATATTGCGCGCCATACCGCAAAATATTTTTGGACACTAAGTGTCCAGAAATATATTGCGCGCCATACCGCAAAATATTTCTGGACACTAGGTGTCCAGAAATATATTGCGCGCCGTACCGCAAAATATTTTTGGACACTAAGTGTTCAGAAATATATTGCGTTCCATACCGCAAATATATTGCGCGCCGTACCGCAAAATATTTCTGGACACTAGGTGTCCAGAAATATATTGCGCGCCGTACCGCAAAATATTTTTGGACACTAGGTGTCCAGAAATATATTGCGCGCCATACCGCAAAATATTTCTGGACACTAGGGGTCCAGAAATATAATGCGCGCCGTACCGCAAAATATTTTTGGACACTACGTGTCCAGAAATATATTGCGCGCCGTACCGCAAAATATTTTTGGACACTAGGTGTCCAGAAATATATTGCGTGCCATACCGCAAAATATTTCTGGACACTAGGTGTCCAGAAATATATTGCGCGCTGTACCGCAAAATATTTTTGGACACTAGGGGTCCAGAAATATAATGCGCGCCGTACCGCAAAATATTTTTGGACACTACGTGTCCAGAAATATATTGCGCGCCGTACCGCAAAATATTTTTGGACACTAGGTGTCCAGAAATATATTGCGCGCCATACATTTTTGGACACTAGGTGTCCAGAAATATATTGCGCGCCATACCGCAAAATATTTCTGGACACTAGGTGTCCAGAAATATATTGCGCGCCGTACCGCAAAATATTTTTGGACACTAGGTGTCCAGAAATATATTGCGCGCCGCAAAATATTTTTGGACACTAGGAGTCCAGAAATATAATGCGCGCCGTACCGCAAAATATTTTTGGACACTACGTGTCCAGAAATATATTGCGCGCCGTACCGCAAAATATTTTTGGACACTAGGTGTCCAGAAATATATTGCGCGCTGTACCGCAAAATATTTTTGGACACTAGGGGTCCAGAAATATAATGCGCGCCGTACCGCAAAATATTTTTGGACACTAGGTGTCCAGAAATATATTGCGCGCCATACCGCAAAATATTTTTGGACACTAGGTGTCCAGAAATGTATTGCGCCCCATACCGCAAAATATTTTTGGACACTAGGTGTCCAGAAACATATTGCGCGCCATACCGCAAAATATTTCTGGACACTAGGTGTCCAGAAATATATTGCGCGCCGTACCGCAAAATATTTTTGGACACTAAGTGTCCAGAAATATATTGCGTTCCATACCGCAAAATATTTCTGGACACTAAGTGTCCAGAAATATATTGCGCGCCATACCGCAAAATATTTCTAGACACTAGGTGTCCAGAAATATATTGCGCGCCGTACCGCAAAATATTTTTGGACACTAGGTGTCCAGAAATATATTGCGCGCCGTACCGCAAAATATTTTTGGACACTAGGTGTCCAGAAATATATTGCGCGCCGTACCGCAAAATATTTTTGGACACTAGGGGTCCAAAAATATAATGCGCGCCGTACCGCAAAATATTTTTGGACACTACGTGTCCAGAAATATATTGCGCGCCGTACCGCAAAATATTCTTGGACACTAGGTGTCCAGAAATATATTGCGCGCTGTACCGCAAAATATTTTTGGACACTAGGGGTCCAGAAATATAATGCGCGCCGTACCGCTAAATATTTTTGGACACTACGTGTCCAGAAATATATTGCGTGCCATACCGCAAAATATTTCTGGACACTAGGTGTCCAGAAATATATTGCGCGCCGTACCGCAAAATATTTTTGGACACTAGGTGTCCAGAAATATATTGCGCGCCATACCGCAAAATATTTCTGGACACTAGGTGTCCAGAAATATATTGCGCGCCGTACCGCAAAATATTTTTGGACACTAGGGGTCCAGAAATATAATGCGCGCCGTACCGCAAAATATTTTTGGACACTACGTGTCCAGAAATATATTGCGCGCCGTACCGCAAAATATTTTTGGACACTAGGTGTCCAGAAATATATTGCGCGCCGTACCGCAAAATATTTTTGGACACTAGGGGTCCAGAAATATAATGCGCGCCGTACCGCAAAATATTTTTGGACACTACGTGTCCAGAAATATATTGCGCGCCGTACCGCAAAATATTTTTGGACACTAGGTGTCCAGAAATATATTGCGTGCCATACCGCAAAATATTTCTGGACACTAGGTGTCCAGAAATATATTGCGCGCTGTACCGCAAAATATTTTTGGACACTAGGGGTCCAGAAATATAATGCGCGCCGTACCGCAAAATATTTTTGGACACTAAGTGTCCAGAAATATATTGCGTTCCATACCGCAAAATATTTCTGGACACTAGGTGTCCAGAAATATATTGCGCGCCATACCGCAAAATATTTCTGGACACTAGGTGTCCAGAAATATATTGCGCGCCGTACCGCAAAATATTTTTGGACACTAGGTGTCCAGAAATATATTGCGCGCCGTACCGCAAAATATTTTTGGACGCAAAATATTGCGGTACGGCGCGCAATATATTTCTGGACACTAGGGGTCCAGAAATATATTGCGCGCCGTACCGCAAAATATTTTTGGACACTAGGTGTTCAGAAATATATTGCGCGCTGTACCGCAAAATATTTTTGGACACTAGGGGTCCAGAAATATAATGCGCGCCGTACCGCAAAATATTTTTGGACACTAGGTGTCCAGAAATATATTGCGCGCCATACCGCAAAATATTTTTGGACACTAGGTGTCCAGAAATATATTGCGCCCCATACCGCAAAATATTTCTGGACACTAGGTGTCCAGAAATATATTGCGCGCCGTACCGCAAAATATTTTTGGACACTAGGTGTCCAGAAATATATTGCGCGCCATACCGCAAAATATTTCTGGACACTAGGTGTCCAGAAATATATTGCGCGCCGTACCGCAAAATATTTTTGGACACTAAGTGTCCAGAAATATATTGCGTTCCATACCGCAAAATATTTCTGGACACTAGGTGTCCAGAAATATATTGCGCGGACACTAGGTGTCCAGAAATATATTGCGCGCCGTACCGCAAAATATTTTTGGACACTAGGTGTCCAGAAATATATTGCGCGCCGTACCGCAAAATATTTTTGGACACTAGGTGTCCAGAAATATATTGCGCGCCGTACCGAAAAATATTTTTGGACACTAGGGGTCCAGAAATATAATGCGCGCCGTACCGCAAAATATTTTTGGACACTAGGTGTCCAGAAATATATTGCGCGCCATACCGCAAAATATTTTTGGACACTAGGTGTCCAGAAATATATTGCGCCCCATACCGCAAAATATTTCTGGACACTAGGTGTCCAGAAATATATTGCGCGCCGTACCGCAAAATATTTTTGGACACTAGGTGTCCAGAAATATATTGCGCGCCATACCGCAAAATATTTCTGGACACTAGGTGTCCAGAAATATATTGCGCGCCGTACCGCAAAATATTTTTGGACACTAGGTGTCCAGAAATATATTGCGCGCCATACCGCAAAATATTTTTGGACACTAGGTGTCCAGAAATATATTGCGCCCCATACCGCAAAATATTTCTGGACACTAGGTGTCCAGAAATATATTGCGCGCCGTACCGCAAAATATTTTTGGACACTAGGTGTCCAGAAATATATTGCGCGCCATACCGCAAAATATTTCTGGACACTAGGTGTCCAGAAATATATTGCGCGCCGTACCGCAAAATATTTTTGGACACTAAGTGTCCAGAAATATATTGCGTTCCATACCGCAAAATATTTCTGGACACTAGGTGTCCAGAAATATATTGCGCGGACACTAGGTGTCCAGAAATATATTGCGCGCCGTACCGCAAAATATTTTTGGACACTAGGTGTCCAGAAATATATTGCGCGCCGTACCGCAAAATATTTTTGGACACTAGGTGTCCAGAAATATATTGCGCGCCGTACCGAAAAATATTTTTGGACACTAGGGGTCCAGAAATATAATGCGCGCCGTACCGCAAAATATTTTTGGACACTACGTGTCCAGAAATATATTGCGCGCCGTACCGCAAAATATTTTTGGACACTAGGTGTCCAGAAATATATTGCGCGCTGTACCGCAAAATATTTTTGGACACTAATGGTCCAGAAATATAATGCGCGCCGCACCGCAAAATATTTTTGGACACTAGGTGTCCAGAAATATATTGCGCGCCATACCGCAAAATATTTTTGACACTAGGTGTCCAGAAATATATTGCGCCCCATACCGCAAAATATTTCTGGACACTAGGTGTCCAGAAATATATTGCGCGCCGTACCGCAAAATATTTTTGGACACTAGGTGTCCAGAAATATATTGCGCGCCATACCGCAAAATATTTCTGGACACTAGGTGTCCAGAAATATATTGCGCGCCATACCGCAAAATATTTCTGGACACTAGGTGTCCAGAAATATATTGCGCGCCATACCGCAAAATATTTTTGGACACTAAGTGTCCAGAAATATATTGCGTGCCATACCGCAAAATATTTCTCGACACTAGGTGTCCAGAAATATATTGCGCGCCGTACCGCAAAATATTTTTGGACACTAGGTGTCCAGAAATATATTGCGCGCCATACCGCAAAATATTTCTGGACACTAGGTGTCCAGAAATATATTGCGCGCCGTACCGCAAAATATTTTTGGACACTAGGGGTCCAGAAATATAATGCGCGCCGTACCGCAAAATATTTTTGGACACTACGTGTCCAGAAATATATTGCGCGCCGTACCGCAAAATATTTTTGGACACTAGGTGTCCAGAAATATATTGCGCGCCGTACCGCAAAATATTTTTGGACACTAGGTGTCCAGAAACTAGGTGTCCAGAAATATATTGCGCGCCGTACCGCAAAATATTTTTGGACACTAGGTGTCCAGAAATATATTGCGCGCCGTACCGCAAAATATTTTTGGACACTAGGTGTCCAGAAACTAGGTGTCCAGAAATATATTGCGCGCCGTACCGCAAAATATTTTTGGACACTAGGTGTCCAGAAATATATTGCGCGCCGTACCGCAAAATATTTTTGGACACTAGGGGTCCAGAAATATATTGCGCGCCGTACCGCAAAATATTTTTGGACACTAGGTGTCCAGAAATATATTGCGCGCTGTACCGCAAAATATTTTTGGACACTAGGGGTCCAGAAATATAATGCGCGCCGTACCGCAAAATATTTTTGGACACTAGGTGTCCAGAAATATATTGCGCGCCATACCGCAAAATATTTTTGGACACTAGGTGTCCAGAAATATATTGCGCGCCATACCGCAAAATATTTTTGGACACTAGGTGTCCAGAAATATATTGCGCCCCATACCGCAAAATATTTCTGGACACTAGGTGTCCAGAAATATATTGCGCGCCGTACCGCAAAATATTTTTGGACACTAGGTGTCCAGAAATATATTGCGCGCCATACCGCAAAATATTTCTGGACACTAGGTGTCCAGAAATATATTGCGCGCCGTACCGCAAAATATTTTTGGACACTAGGTGTCCAGAAATATATTGCGCGCCATACCGCAAAATATTTCTGGACACTAGGTGTCCAGAAATATATTGCGCGCCGTACCGCAAAATATTTTTGGACACTAGGGGTCCAGAAATATAATGCGCGCCGTACCGCAAAATATTTTTGGACACTACGTGTCCAGAAATATATTGCGCGCCGTACCGCAAAATATTTTTGGACACTAGGTGTCCAGAAATATATTGCGCGCCGTACCGCAAAATATTTTTGGACACTAGGGGTCCAGAAATATAATGCGCGCCGTACCGCAAAATATTTTTGGACACTACGTGTCCAGAAATATATTGCGCGCCGTACCGCAAAATATTTTTGGACACTAGGTGTCCAGAAATATATTGCGTGCCATACCGCAAAATATTTCTGGACACTAGGTGTCCAGAAATATATTGCGCGCTGTACCGCAAAATATTTTTGGACACTAGGGGTCCAGAAATATAATGCGCGCCGTACCGCAAAATATTTTTGGACACTACGTGTCCAGAAATATATTGCGCGCCATACCGCAAAATATTTCTGGACACTAGGTGTCCAGAAATATATTGCGCGCCGTACCGCAAAATATTTTTGGACACTAAGTGTCCAGAAATATATTGCGTTCCATACCGCAAAATATTTCTGGACACTAGGTGTCCAGAAATATATTGCGCGCCATACCGCAAAATATTTCTGGACACTAGGTGTCCAGAAATATATTGCGCGCCGTACCGCAAAATATTTTTGGACACTAGGTGTCCAGAAATATATTGCGCGCCGTACCGCAAAATATTTTTGGACGCAAAATATTGCGGTACGGCGCGCAATATATTTCTGGACACTAGGGGTCCAGAAATATATTGCGCGCCGTACCGCAAAATATTTTTGGACACTAGGTGTTCAGAAATATATTGCGCGCTGTACCGCAAAATATTTTTGGACACTAGGGGTCCAGAAATAAAATGCGCGCCGTACCGCAAAATATTTTTGGACACTAGGTGTCCAGAAATATATTGCGCGCCATACCGCAAAATATTTTTGGACACTAGGTGTCCAGAAATATATTGCGCCCCATACCGCAAAATATTTCTGGACACTAGGTGTCCAGAAATATATTGCGCGCCGTACCGCAAAATATTTTTGGACACTAGGTGTCCAGAAATATATTGCGCGCCATACCGCAAAATATTTCTGGACACTAGGTGTCCAGAAATATATTGCGCGCCGTACCGCAAAATATTTTTGGACACTAAGTGTCCAGAAATATATTGCGCGGACACTAGGTGTCCAGAAATATATGGCGCGCCGTACCGCAAAATATTTTTGGACACTAGGTGTCCAGAAATATATTGCGCGCCGTACCGCAAAATATTTTTGGACACTAGGTGTCCAGAAATATATTGCGCGCCGTACCGCAAAATATTTTTGGACACTAGGGGTCCAGAAATATAATGCGCGCCGTACCGCAAAATATTTTTGGACACTACGTGTCCAGAAATATATTGCGCGCCGTACCGCAAAATATTTTTGGACACTAGGTGTCCAGAAATATATTGCGCGCTGTACCGCAAAATATTTTTGGACACTAATGGTCCAGAAATATAATGCGCGCCGCACCGCAAAATATTTTTGGACACTAGGTGTCCAGAAATATATTGCGCGCCGTACCGCAAAATATTTTTGGACGCAAAATATTGCGGTACGGCGCGCAATATATTTCTGGACACTAGGGGTCCAGAAATATATTGCGCGCCGTACCGCAAAATATTTTTGGACACTAGGTGTTCAGAAATATATTGCGCGCTGTACCGCAAAATATTTTTGGACACTAGGGGTCCAGAAATATAATGCGCGCCGTACCGCAAAATATTTTTGGACACTAGGTGTCCAGAAATATATTGCGCGCCATACCGCAAAATATTTTTGGACACTAGGTGTCCAGAAATATATTGCGCCCCATACCGCAAAATATTTCTGGACACTAGGTGTCCAGAAATATATTGCGCGCCGTACCGCAAAATATTTTTGGACACTAGGTGTCCAGAAATATATTGCGCGCCATACCGCAAAATATTTCTGGACACTAGGTGTCCAGAAATATATTGCGCGCCGTACCGCAAAATATTTTTGGACACTAAGTGTCCAGAAATATATTGCGTTCCATACCGCAAAATATTTCTGGACACTAGGTGTCCAGAAATATATTGCGCGGACACTAGGTGTCCAGAAATATATTGCGCGCCGTACCGCAAAATATTTTTGGACACTAGGTGTCCAGAAATATATTGCGCGCCGTACCGCAAAATATTTTTGGACACTAGGTGTCCAGAAATATATTGCGCGCCGTACCGAAAAATATTTTTGGACACTAGGGGTCCAGAAATATAATGCGCGCCGTACCGCAAAATATTTTTGGACACTACGTGTCCAGAAATATATTGCGCGCCGTACCGCAAAATATTTTTGGACACTAGGTGTCCAGAAATATATTGCGCGCTGTACCGCAAAATATTTTTGGACACTAATGGTCCAGAAATATAATGCGCGCCGCACCGCAAAATATTTTTGGACACTAGGTGTCCAGAAATATATTGCGCGCCATACCGCAAAATATTTTTGACACTAGGTGTCCAGAAATATATTGCGCCCCATACCGCAAAATATTTCTGGACACTAGGTGTCCAGAAATATATTGCGCGCCGTACCGCAAAATATTTTTGGACACTAGGTGTCCAGAAATATATTGCGCGCCATACCGCAAAATATTTCTGGACACTAGGTGTCCAGAAATATATTGCGCGCCGAACCGCAAAATATTTTTGGACACTAAGTGTCCAGAAATATATTGCGTTCCATACCGCAAAATATTTCTGGACACTAGGTGTCCAGAAATATATTGCGCGCCATACCGCAAAATATTTCTGGACACTAGGTGTCCAGAAATATATTGCGCGCCATACCGCAAAATATTTTTGGACACTAAGTGTCCAGAAATATATTGCGTGCCATACCGCAAAATATTTCTCGACACTAGGTGTCCAGAAATATATTGCGCGCCGTACCGCAAAATATTTTTGGACACTAGGTGTCCAGAAATATATTGCGCGCCATACCGCAAAATATTTCTGGACACTAGGTGTCCAGAAATATATTGCGCGCCGTACCGCAAAATATTTTTGGACACTAGGGGTCCAGAAATATAATGCGCGCCGTACCGCAAAATATTTTTGGACACTACGTGTCCAGAAATATATTGCGCGCCGTACCGCAAAATATTTTTGGACACTAGGTGTCCAGAAATATATTGCGCGCCGTACCGCAAAATATTTTTGGACACTAGGTGTCCAGAAACTAGGTGTCCAGAAATATATTGCGCGCCGTACCGCAAAATATTTTTGGACACTAGGTGTCCAGAAATATATTGCGCGCCGTACCGCAAAATATTTTTGGACACTAGGTGTCCAGAAACTAGGTGTCCAGAAATATATTGCGCGCCGTACCGCAAAATATTTTTGGACACTAGGTGTCCAGAAATATATTGCGCGCCGTACCGCAAAATATTTTTGGACACTAGGGGTCCAGAAATATATTGCGCGCCGTACCGCAAAATATTTTTGGACACTAGGTGTCCAGAAATATATTGCGCGCTGTACCGCAAAATATTTTTGGACACTAGGGGTCCAGAAATATAATGCGCGCCGTACCGCAAAATATTTTTGGACACTAGGTGTCCAGAAATATATTGCGCGCCATACCGCAAAATATTTTTGGACACTAGGTGTCCAGAAATATATTGCGCGCCATACCGCAAAATATTTTTGGACACTAGGTGTCCAGAAATATATTGCGCCCCATACCGCAAAATATTTCTGGACACTAGGTGTCCAGAAATATATTGCGCGCCGTACCGCAAAATATTTTTGGACACTAGGTGTCCAGAAATATATTGCGCGCCATACCGCAAAATATTTCTGGACACTAGGTGTCCAGAAATATATTGCGCGCCGTACCGCAAAATATTTTTGGACACTAGGTGTCCAGAAATATATTGCGCGCCATACCGCAAAATATTTCTGGACACTAGGTGTCCAGAAATATATTGCGCGCCGTACCGCAAAATATTTTTGGACACTAGGGGTCCAGAAATATAATGCGCGCCGTACCGCAAAATATTTTTGGACACTACGTGTCCAGAAATATATTGCGCGCCGTACCGCAAAATATTTTTGGACACTAGGTGTCCAGAAATATATTGCGCGCCGTACCGCAAAATATTTTTGGACACTAGGGGTCCAGAAATATAATGCGCGCCGTACCGCAAAATATTTTTGGACACTACGTGTCCAGAAATATATTGCGCGCCGTACCGCAAAATATTTTTGGACACTAGGTGTCCAGAAATATATTGCGTGCCATACCGCAAAATATTTCTGGACACTAGGTGTCCAGAAATATATTGCGCGCTGTACCGCAAAATATTTTTGGACACTAGGGGTCCAGAAATATAATGCGCGCCGTACCGCAAAATATTTTTGGACACTACGTGTCCAGAAATATATTGCGCGCCATACCGCAAAATATTTCTGGACACTAGGTGTCCAGAAATATATTGCGCGCCGTACCGCAAAATATTTTTGGACACTAAGTGTCCAGAAATATATTGCGTTCCATACCGCAAAATATTTCTGGACACTAGGTGTCCAGAAATATATTGCGCGCCATACCGCAAAATATTTCTGGACACTAGGTGTCCAGAAATATATTGCGCGCCGTACCGCAAAATATTTTTGGACACTAGGTGTCCAGAAATATATTGCGCGCCGTACCGCAAAATATTTTTGGACGCAAAATATTGCGGTACGGCGCGCAATATATTTCTGGACACTAGGGGTCCAGAAATATATTGCGCGCCGTACCGCAAAATATTTTTGGACACTAGGTGTTCAGAAATATATTGCGCGCTGTACCGCAAAATATTTTTGGACACTAGGGGTCCAGAAATATAATGCGCGCCGTACCGCAAAATATTTTTGGACACTAGGTGTCCAGAAATATATTGCGCGCCATACCGCAAAATATTTTTGGACACTAGGTGTCCAGAAATATATTGCGCCCCATACCGCAAAATATTTCTGGACACTAGGTGTCCAGAAATATATTGCGCGCCGTACCGCAAAATATTTTTGGACACTAGGTGTCCAGAAATATATTGCGCGCCATACCGCAAAATATTTCTGGACACTAGGTGTCCAGAAATATATTGCGCGCCGTACCGCAAAATATTTTTGGACACTAAGTGTCCAGAAATATATTGCGCGGACACTAGGTGTCCAGAAATATATGGCGCGCCGTACCGCAAAATATTTTTGGACACTAGGTGTCCAGAAATATATTGCGCGCCGTACCGCAAAATATTTTTGGACACTAGGTGTCCAGAAATATATTGCGCGCCGTACCGCAAAATATTTTTGGACACTAGGGGTCCAGAAATATAATGCGCGCCGTACCGCAAAATATTTTTGGACACTACGTGTCCAGAAATATATTGCGCGCCGTACCGCAAAATATTTTTGGACACTAGGTGTCCAGAAATATATTGCGCGCTGTACCGCAAAATATTTTTGGACACTAATGGTCCAGAAATATAATGCGCGCCGCACCGCAAAATATTTTTGGACACTAGGTGTCCAGAAATATATTGCGCGCCATACCGCAAAATATTTTTGACACTAGGTGTCCAGAAATATATTGCGCCCCATACCGCAAAATATTTCTGGACACTAGGTGTCCAGAAATATATTGCGCGCCGTACCGCAAAATATTTTTGGACACTAGGTGTCCAGAAATATATTGCGCGCCATACCGCAAAATATTTCTGGACACTAGGTGTCCAGAAATATATTGCGCGCCGAACCGCAAAATATTTTTGGACACTAAGTGTCCAGAAATATATTGCGTTCCATACCGCAAAATATTTCTGGACACTAGGTGTCCAGAAATATATTGCGCGCCATACCGCAAAATATTTCTGGACACTAGGTGTCCAGAAATATATTGCGCGCCATACCGCAAAATATTTTTGGACACTAAGTGTCCAGAAATATATTGCGTGCCATACCGCAAAATATTTCTCGACACTAGGTGTCCAGAAATATATTGCGCGCCGTACCGCAAAATATTTTTGGACACTAGGTGTCCAGAAATATATTGCGCGCCATACCGCAAAATATTTCTGGACACTAGGTGTCCAGAAATATATTGCGCGCCGTACCGCAAAATATTTTTGGACACTAGGGGTCCAGAAATATAATGCGCGCCGTACCGCAAAATATTTTTGAACACTACGTGTCCAGAAATATATTGCGCGCCGTACCGCAAAATATTTTTGGACACTAGGTGTCCAGAAATATATTGCGCGCCGTACCGCAAAATATTTTTGGACACTAGGTGTCCAGAAACTAGGTGTCCAGAAATATATTGCGCGCCGTACCGCAAAATATTTTTGGACACTAGGTGTCCAGAAATATATTGCGCGCCGTACCGCAAAATATTTTTGGACACTAGGGGTCCAGAAATATATTGCGCGCCGTACCGCAAAATATTTTTGGACACTAGGTGTCCAGAAATATATTGCGCGCTGTACCGCAAAATATTTTTGGACACTAGGGGTCCAGAAATATAATGCGCGCCGTACCGCAAAATATTTTTGGACACTAGGTGTCCAGAAATATATTGCGCGCCATACCGCAAAATATTTTTGGACACTAGGTGTCCAGAAATATATTGCGCCCCATACCGCAAAATATTTCTGGACACTAGGTGTCCAGAAATATATTGCGCGCCGTACCGCAAAATATTTTTGGACACTAGGTGTCCAGAAATATATTGCGCGCCATACCGCAAAATATTTCTGGACACTAGGTGTCCAGAAATATATTGCGCGCCGTACCGCAAAATATTTTTGGACACTAAGTGTCCAGAAATATATTGCGTTCCATACCGCAAAATATTTCTGGACACTAGGTGTCCAGAAATATATTGCGCGCCATACCGCAAAATATTTCTGGACACTAGGTGTCCAGAAATATATTGCGCGCCGTACCGCAAAATATTTTTGGACACTAGGTGTCCAGAAATATATTGCGCGCCGTACCGCAAAATATTTTTGGACACTAGGTGTCCAGAAATATATTGCGCGCCGTACCGCAAAATATTTTTGGACACTAGGGGTCCAGAAATACAATGCGCTGTACCGCAAAATATTTTTGGACACTACGTGTCCAGAAATATATTGCGCGCCGTACCGCAAAATATTTTTGGACACTAGGTGTCCAGAAATATATTGCGCGCTGTACCGCAAAATATTTTTGGACACTAGGGGTCCAGAAATATAATGCGCGCCGTACCGCTAAATATTTTTGGACACTACGTGTCCAGAAATATATTGCGTGCCATACCGCAAAATATTTCTGGACACTACGTGTCCAGAAATATATTGCGCGCCATACCGCAAAATATTTCTGGACACTAGGTGTCCAGAAATAAATTGCGCGCCGTACCGCAAAATATTTTTGGACACTAGGGGTCCAGAAATATAATGCGCGCCGTACCGCAAAATATTTTTGGACACTACGTGTCCAGAAATATATTGCGCGCCGTACCGCAAAATATTTTTGGACACTAGGTGTCCAGAAATATATTGCGCGCCGTACCGCAAAATATTTTTGGACACTAGGGGTCCAGAAATATAATGCGCGCCGTACCGCAAAATATTTTTGGACACTACGTGTCCAGAAATATATTGCGCGCCGTACCGCAAAATATTTTTGGACACTAGGTGTCCAGAAATATATTGCGTGCTATACCGCAAAATATTTCTGGACACTAGGTGTCCAGAAATATATTGCGCGCTGTACCGCAAAATATTTTTGGACACTAGGGGTCCAGAAATATAATGCGCGCCGTACCGCAAAATATTTTTGGACACTACGTGTCCAGAAATATATTGCGCGCCGTACCGCAAAATATTTTTGGACACTACGTGTCCAGAAATATATTGCGCGCCGTACCGCAAAATATTTTTGGACACTAGGTGTCTAGAAATATATTGCGCGCCATACCGCAAAATATTTCTGGACACTAGGTGTCCAGAAATATATTGCGCGCCGTACCGCAAAATATTTTTGGACACTAGGTGTCCAGAAATATATTGCGCGCCGTACCGCAAAATATTTTTGGACACTAGGTGTCCAGAAATATATTGCGCGCCGTACCGCAAAATATTTTTGGACACTAGGGGTCCAGAAATATAATGCGCGCCGTACCGCAAAATATTTTTGGACACTACGTGTCCAGAAATATATTGCGCGCCGTACCGCAAAATATTTTTGGACACTAGGTGTCCAGAAATATATTGCGCGCCGTACCGCAAAATATTTTTGGACACTAGGGGTCCAGAAATATATTGCGCGCCGAACCGCAAAATATTTTTGGACACTAAGTGTCCAGAAATATATTGCGTTCCATACCGCAAAATATTTCTGGACACTAGGTGTCCAGAAATATATTGCGCGCCATACCGCAAAATATTTCTGGACACTAGGTGTCCAGAAATATATTGCGCGCCGTACCGCAAAATATTTTTGGACACTAGGTGTCCAGAAATATATTGCGCGCCATACCGCAAAATATTTTTGGACACTAGGTGTCCAGAAATATATTGCGCGCCGTACCGCAAAATATTTTTGGACACTAGGTGTCCAGAAATATATTGCGCGCCGTACCGCAAAATATTTTTGGACACTAGGGGTCCAGAAATATAATGCGCGCCGTACCGCAAAATATTTTTGGACACTACGTGTCCAGAAATATATTGCGCGCCGTACCGCAAAATATTTTTGGACACTAGGTGTCCAGAAATATATTGCGCACTGTACCGCAAAATATTTTTGGACACTAGGGGTCCAGAAATATAATGCGCGCCGTACCGCTAAATATTTTTGGACACTACGTGTCCAGAAATATATTGCGTGCCATACCGCAAAATATTTCTGGACACTAGGTGTCCAGAAATATATTGCGCGCCGTACCGCAAAATATTTTTGGACACTAGGTGTCCAGAAATATATTGCGCGCCATACCGCAAAATATTTCTGGACACTAGGTGAAATATATTGCGTGCCATACCGCAAAATATTTCTGGACACTAGGTGTCCAGAAATATATTGCGCGCCGTACCGCAAAATATTTTTGGACACTAGGTGTCCAGAAATATATTGCGCGCCATACCGCAAAATATTTCTGGACACTAGGTGTCCAGAAATATATTGCGCGCCGTACCGCAAAATATTTTTGGACACTAGGGGTCCAGAAATATAATGCGCGCCGTACCGCAAAATATTTTTGGACACTACGTGTCCAGAAATATATTGCGCGCCGTACCGCAAAATATTTTTGGACACTAGGTGTCCAGAAATATATTGCGCGCCGTACCGCAAAATATTTTTGGACACTAGGGGTCCAGAAATATAATGCGCGCCGTACCGCAAAATATTTTTGGACACTACGTGTCCAGAAATATATTGCGCGCCGTACCGCAAAATATTTTTGGACACTAGGTGTCCAGAAATATATTGCGTGCCATACTGGACACTAGGTGTCCAGAAATATATTGCGCGCTGTACCGCAAAATATTTTTGGACACTAGGTGTCCAGAAATATATTGCGCGCTGTACCGCAAAATATTTTTGGACACTAGGGGTCCAGAAATATAATGCGCGCCGTACCGCAAAATATTTTTGGACACTACGTGTCCAGAAATATATTACGCGCCGTACCGCAAAATATTTTTGGACACTACGTGTCCAGAAATATATTGCGCGCCGTACCGCAAAATATTTTTGGACACTACGTGTCCAGAAATATATTGCGCGCCGTACCGCAAAATATTTTTGGACACTAGGTGTCCAGAAATATATTGCGCGCCATACCGCAAAATATTTCTGGACACTAGGTGTCCAGAAATATATTGCGCGCCATACCGCAAAGTATTTCTGGACACTAGGTGTCCAGAAATATATTGCGCGCCGTACCGCAAAATATTTTTGGACACTAGGTGTCCAGAAATATATTGCGCGCCGCACCGCAAAATATTTTTGGACACTAGGTGTCCAGAAATATATTGCGCGCCGTACCGCAAAATATTTTTGGACACTAGGGGTCCAGAAATATAATGCGCGCCGTACCGCAAAATATTTTTGGACACTACGTGTCCAGAAATATATTGCGCGCCGTACCGCAAAATATTTTTGGACACTAGGTGTCCAGAAATATATTGCGCGCTGTACCGCAAAATATTTTTGGACACTAGGGGTCCAGAAATATAATGCGCGCCGTACCGCAAAATATTTTTGGACACTAGGTGTCCAGAAATATATTGCGCGCCATACCGCAAAATATTTTTGGACACTAGGTGTCCAGAAATATATTGCGCCCCATACCGCAAAATATTTCTGGACACTAGGTGTCCAGAAATATATTGCGCGCCGTACCGCAAAATATTTTTGGACACTAGGTGTCCAGAAATATATTGCGCGCCATACCGCAAAATATTTCTGGACACTAGGTGTCCAGAAGTATATTGCGCGCCGTACCGCAAAATATTTTTGGACACTAAGTGTCCAGAAATATATTGCGTTCCATACCGCAAAATATTTCTGGACACTAGGTGTCCAGAAGTATATTGCGCGCCATATCGCAAAATATTTTTAGACACTAGGTGTCGAGAAATATATTGCGCGCCGTACCGCAAAATATTTTTGGACACTAGGGGTCCAGAAATATAATGCGCGCCGTACCGCAAAATATTTTTGGACACTACGTGTCCAGAAATATATTGCGCGCCGTACCGCAAAATATTTTTGGACACTAGGTGTCCAGAAATATATTGCGCACTGTACCGCAAAATATTTTTGGACACTAGGGGTCCAGAAATATAATGCGCTCCGTAACGCTAAATATTTTTGGACACTACGTGTCCAGAAATATATTGCGTGCCATACCGCAAAATATTTCTGGACACTAGGTGTCCAGAAATATATTGCGCGCCGTACCGCAAAATATTTTTGGACACTAGGTGTCCAGAAATATATTGCGCGCCATACCGCAAAATATTTCTGGACACTAGGTGTCCAGAAATATATTGCGCGCCGTACCGCAAAATATTTTTGGACACAAGGGGTCCAGAAATATAATGCGCGCCGTACCGCAAAATATTTTTGGACACTACGTGTCCAGAAATATATTGCGCGCCGTACCGCAAAATATTTTTGGACACTAGGTGTCCAGAAATATATTGCGCGCCGTACCGCAAAATATTTTTGGACACTAGGGGTCCAGAAATATAATGCGCGCCGTACCGCAAAATATTTTTGGACACTACGTGTCCAGAAATATATTGCGCGCCGTACCGCAAAATATTTTTGGACACTAGGTGTCCAGAAATATATTGCGTGCCATACCGCAAAATATTTCTGGACACTAGGTGTCCAGAAATATATTGCGTGCCATACCGCAAAATATTTCTGGACACTAGGTGTCCAGAAATATATTGCGCGCCGTACCGCAAAATATTTTTGGACACTAGGTGTCCAGAAATATATTGCGCGCCGTACCGCAAAATATTTTTGGACACTAGGGGTCCAGAAATATATTGCGCGCCGTACCGCAAAATATTTTTGGACACTAGGTGTCCAGAAATATATTGCGCGCTGTACCGCAAAATATTTTTGGACACTAAGTGTCCAGAAATATATTGCGCGCCATACCGCAAAATATTTCTGGACACTAGGTGTCCAGAATATTTTGCAGAATATTTTGCGCTAGGTGCACTAGGTGTCCAGAAATATATTGCGCGCCGTACCGCAAAATATTTTTGGACACTAGGGGTCCAGAAATATAATGCGCGCCGTACCGCAAAATATTTTTGGACACTACGTGTCCAGAAAAATATTGCGCGCCGTACCGCAAAATATTTTTGGACACTAGGTGTCCAGAAATATATTGCGCGCCGTACCGCAAAATATTTTTGGACACTAGGGGTCCAGAAATATAATGCGCGCCGTACCGCAAAATATTTTTGGACACTACGTGTCCAGAAATATATTGCGCGCCGTACCGCAAAATATTTTTGGACACTAGGTGTCCAGAAATATATTGCGCGCTGTACCGCAAAATATTTTTGGACACTAGGGGTCCAGAAGTATAATGCGCGCCGTACCGCAAAATATTTTTGGACACTACGTGTCCAGAAATATATTGCGCGCCGTACCGCAAAATATTTTTGGACACTAGGTGTCCAGAAATATATTGCGCGCCATACCGCAAAATATTTCTGGACACTAGGTGTCCAGAAATATATTGGGTGCCATACCGCAAAATATTTCTGGACACTAGGTGTCCAGAAATATATTGCGCGCTGTACCGCAAAATATTTTTGGACACTAGGGGTCCAGAAATATAATGCGCGCCGTACCGCAAAATATTTTTGGACACTAGGTGTCCAGAAATATATTGCGCGCCGTACCGCAAAATATTTTTGGACACTAGGTGTCCAGAAATATATTGCGCGCCATACCGCAAAATATTTCTGGACACTAGGTGTCCAGAAATATATTGCGCGCCATACCGCAAAATATTTCTGGACACTAGGTGTCCAGAAATATATTGCGCCCCATACCGCAAAATATTTCTGGACACTAGGTGTCCAGAAATATATTGCGCGCCGTACCGCAAAATATTTTTGGACACTAGGTGTCCAGAAATATATTGCGCGCCATACCGCAAAATATTTCTGGACACTAGGTGTCCAGAAATATATTGCGCGCCGTACCGCAAAATATTTTTGGACACTAGGTGTCCAGAAATATATTGCGCGCCATACCGCAAAATATTTCTGGACACTAGGTGTCCAGAAATATATTGCGCGCCGTACCGCAAATTATTTTTGGACACTAAGTGTCCAGAAATATATTGCGTTCCATACCGCAAAATATTTCTGGACACTAGGTGTCCAGAAATATATTGCGCCCCATACCGCAAAATATTTCTGGACACTAGGTGTCCAGAAATATATTGCGCGCCGTACCGCAAAATATTTTTGGACACTAGGTGTCCAGAAATATATTGCGCGCCGTACCGCAAAATATTTTTGGACACTAGGTGTCCAGAAATATATTGCGCGCCGTACCGCAAAATATTTTTGGACACTAGGGGTCCAGAAATATAATGTGCGCCGTACCGCAAAATATTTTTGGACACTAGGTGTCCAGAAATATATTGCGCGCCATACCGCAAAATATTTTTGGACACTAGGTGTCCAGAAATATATTGCGCCCCATACCGCAAAATATTTCTGGACACTAGGTGTCCAGAAATATATTGCGCGCCGTACCGCAAAATATTTTTGGACACTAGGTGTCCAGAAATATATTGCGCGCCATACCGCAAAATATTTCTGGACACTAGGTGTCCAGAAATATATTGCGCGCCGTACCGCAAAATATTTTTGGACACTAAGTGTCCAGAAATATATTGCGTTCCATACCGCAAAATATTTCTGGACACTAGGTGTCCAGAAATATATTGCGCGCCATACCGCAAAATATTTCTGGACACTAGGTGTCCAGAAATATATTGCGCGCCGTACTGCAAAATATTTTTGGACACTAGGTGTCCAGAAATATATTGCGCGCCATACCGCAAAATATTTTTGGACACTAGGTGTCCAGAAATATATTGCGCGCCGTACCGCAAAATATTTTTGGACACTAGGGGTCCAGAAATATAATGCGCGCCGTACCGCAAAATATTTTTGGACACTACGTGTCCAGAAATATATTGCGCGCCGTACCGCAAAATATTTTTGGACACTAGGTGTCCAGAAATATATTGCGCGCTGTACCGCAAAATATTTTTGGACACTAGGGGTCCAGAAATATAATGCGCGCCGTACCGCTAAATATTTTTGGACACTACGTGTCCAGAAATATATTGCGTGCCATACGCGCCATACCGCAAAATATTTCTGGACACTAGGTGTCCAGAAATATATTGCACGCCGTACCGCAAAATATTTTTGGACACTAGGGGTCCAGAAATATAATGCGCGCCGTACCGCAAAATATTTTTGGACACTACGTGTCCAGAAATATATTGCGCGCCGTACCGCAAAATATTTTTGGACACTAGGTGTCCAGAAATATATTGCGCGCCGTACCGCAAAATATTTTTGGACACTAGGGGTCCAGAAATATAATGCGCGCCGTACCGCAAAATATTTTTGGACACTACGTGTCCAGAAATATATTGCGCGCCGTACCGCAAAATATTTTTGGACACTAGGTGTCCAGAAATATATTGCGTGCCATACCGCAAAATATTTCTGGACACTAGGTGTCCAGAAATATATTGCGCGCTGTACCGCAAAATATTTTTGGACACTAGGGGTCCAGAAATATAATGCGCGCCGTACCGCAAAATATTTTTGGACACTACGTGTCCAGAAATATATTGCGCGCCGTACCGCAAAATATTTTTGGACACTACGTGTCCAGAAATATATTGCGCGCCGTACCGCAAAATATTTTTGGACACTAGGTGTCCAGAAATATATTGCGCGCCATACCGCAAAATATTTCTGGACACTAGGTGTCCAGAAATATATTGCGCCCCATACCGCAAAATATTTCTGGACACTAGGTGTCCAGAAATATATTGCGCGCCGTACCGCAAAATATTTTTGGACACTAGGTGTCCAGAAATATATTGCGCGCCGTACCGCAAAATATTTTTGGACACTAGGTGTCCAGAAATATATTGCGCGCCGTACCGCAAAATATTTTTGGACATTAGGGGTCCAGAAATATAATGCGCGCCGTACCGCAAAATATTTTTGGACACTACGTGTCCAGAAATATATTGCGCGCAGTACCGCAAAATATTTTTGGACACTAGGTGTCCAGAAATATATTGCGCGCTGTACCGCAAAATATTTTTGGACACTAAGGGTCCAGAAATATAATGCGCGCCGTACCGCAAAATATTTTTGGACACTAGGTGTCCAGAAATATATTGCGCGCCATACCGCAAAATATTTTTGACACTAGGTGTCCAGAAATATATTGCGCCCCATACCGCAAAATATTTCTGGACACTAGGTGTCCAGAAATATATTGCGCGCCGTACCGCAAAATATTTTTGGACACTAGGTGTCCAGAAATATATTGCGCGCCATACCGCAAAATATTTCTGGACACTAGGTGTCCAGAAATATATTGCGCGCCATACCGCAAAATATTTCTGGACACTAGGTGTCCAGAAATATATTGCGCGCCGTACCGCAAAATATTTTTGGACACTAGGTGTCCAGAAATATATTGCGCGCCATACCGCAAAATATTTTTGGACACTAGGTGTCCAGAAATATATTGCGCGCCGTACCGCAAAATATTTTTGGACACTAGGTGTCCAGAAATATATTGCGCGCCGTACCGCAAAATATTTTTGGACACTAGGGGTCCAGAAATATAATGCGCGCCGTACCGCAAAATATTTTTGGACACTACGTGTCCAGAAATATATTGCGCGCCGTACCGCAAAATATTTTTGGACACTAGGTGTCCAGAAATATATTGCGCACTGTACCGCAAAATATTTTTGGACACTAGGGGTCCAGAAATATAATGCGCGCCGTACCGCTAAATATTTTTGGACACTACGTGTCCAGAAATATATTGCGTGCCATACCGCAAAATATTTCTGGACACTAGGTGTCCAGAAATATATTGCGCGCCGTACCGCAAAATATTTTTGGACACTAGGTGTCCAGAAATATATTGCGCGCCATACCGCAAAATATTTCTGGACACTAGGTGTCCAGAAATATATTGCGCGCCGTACCGCAAAATATTTTTGGACACTAGGGGTCCAGAAATATAATGCGCGCCGTACCGCAAAATATTTTTGGACACTACGTGTCCAGAAATATATTGCGCGCCGTACCGCAAAATATTTTTGGACACTAGGTGTCCAGAAATATATTGCGCGCCGTACCGCAAAATATTTCTGGACACTAGGTGTCCAGAAATATATTGCGCGCCATACCGCAAAATATTTCTGGACACTAGGTGTCCAGAAATATATTGCGCGCCGTACCGCAAAATATTTCTGGACACTAGGTGTCCAGAAATATATTGCGCCGTACCGCAAAATATTTTTGGACACTAGGTGTCCAGAAATATATTGCGCACCGTACCGCAAAATATTTTTGGACACTAGGGGTCCAGAAATATATTGCGCGCCGTACCGCAAAATATTTTTGGACACTAGGTGTCCAGAAATATATTGCGCGCTGTACCGCAAAATATTTTTGGACACTAGGGGTCCAGAAATATAATGCGCGCCGTACCGCAAAATATTTTTGGACACTAGGTGTCCAGAAATATATTGCGCGCCATACCGCAAAATATTTTTGGACACTAGGTGTCCAGAAATATATTGCGCCCCATACCGCAAAATATTTCTGGACACTAGGTGTCCAGAAATATATTGCGCGCCGTACCGCAAAATATTTTTGGACACTAGGTGTCCAGAAATATATTGCGCGCCATACCGCAAAATATTTCTGGACACTAGGTGTCCAGAAATATATTGCGCGCCGTACCGCAAAATATTTTTGGACACTAAGTGTCCAGAAATATATTGCGTTCCATACCGCAAAATATTTCTGGACACTAGGTGTCCAGAAATATATTGCGCGCCATACCGCAAAATATTTCTGGACACTAGGTGTCCAGAAATATATTGCGCGCCGTACCGCAAAATATTTTTGGACACTAGGTGTCCAGAAATATATTGCGCGCCATACCGCAAAATATTTTTGGACACTAGGTGTCCAGAAATATATTGCGCGCCGTACCGCAAAATATTTTTGGACACTAGGTGTCCAGAAATATATTGCGCGCCGTACCGCAAAATATTTTTGGACACTAGGGGTCCAGAAATATAATGCGCGCCGTACCGCAAAATATTTTTGGACACTACGTGTCCAGAAATATATTGCGCGCCGTACCGCAAAATATTTTTGGACACTAGGTGTCCAGAAATATATTGCGCGCTGTACCGCAAAATATTTTTGGACACTAAGTGTCCAGAAATATATTGCGCGCTGTACCGCAAAATATTTTTGGACACTAAGTGTCCAGAAATATATTGCGCGCTGTACCGCAAAATATTTCTGGACACTAGGTGTCCAGAAATATATTGCGCGCCATACCGTAAAATATTTCTGGACACTAGGTGTCCAGAAATATATTGCGCGCCGTACCGCAAATATTTTTGGACACTAGGTGTCCAGAAATATATTGCGCGCCATACCGCAAAATATTTTTGGACACTAGGTGTCCAGAAATATATTGCGCGCCGTACCGCAAAATATTTTTGGACACTAGGGGTCCAGAAATATAATGCGCGCCGTACCGCAAAATATTTTTGGACACTACGTGTCCAGAAATATATTGCGCGCCGTACCGCAAAATATTTTTGGACACTAGGTGTCCAGAAATATATTGCGCGCTGTACCGCAAAATATTTTTGGACACTAGGGGTCCAGAAATATAATGCGCGCCGTACCGCTAAATATTTTTGGACACTACGTGTCCAGAAATATATTGCGTGCCATACCGCAAAATATTTCTGGACACTACGTGTCCAGAAATATATTGCGCGCCGTACCGCAAAATATTTTTGGACACTAGGTGTCCAGAAATATATTGCGCGCCATACCGCAAAATATTTCTGGACACTAGGTGTCCAGAAATATAATGCGCGCCATACCGCAAAATATTTCTGGACACTAGGTGTCCAGAAATATAATGCGCGCCATACCGCAAAATATTTCTGGACACTAGGTGTCCAGAAATATATTGCGCGCCGTACCGCAAAATATTTTTGGACACTAGGTGTCCAGAAATATATTGCGCGCCATACCGCAAAATATTTCTGGACACTAGGTGTCCAGAAATATATTGCGCGCCGTACCGCAAAATATTTTTGGACACTAGGTGTCCAGAAATATATTGCGCGCCATACCGCAAAATATTTCTGGACACTAGGTGTCCAGAAATATATTGCGCGCCGTACCGCAAAATATTTTTGGACACTAAGTGTCCAGAAATATATTGCGTTCCATACCGCAAAATATTTCTGGACACTAGGTGTCCAGAAATATATTGCGCGCCATACCGCAAAATATTTCTGGACACTAGGTGTCCAGAAATATATTGCGCGCCGTACCGCAAAATATTTTTGGACACTAGGTGTCCAGAAATATATTGCGCGCCATACCGCAAAATATTTTTGGACACTAGGTGTCCAGAAATATATTGCGCGCCGTACCGCAAAATATTTTTGGACACTAGGTGTCCAGAAATATATTGCGCGCCGTACCGCAAAATATTTTTGGACACTAGGGGTCCAGAAATATAATGCGCGCCGTACCGCAAAATATTTTTGGACACTACGTGTCCAGAAATATATTGCGCGCCGTACCGCAAAATATTTTTGGACACTAGGTGTCCAGAAATATATTGCGCGCTGTACCGCAAAATATTTTTGGACACTAGGGGTCCAGAAATATAATGCGCGCCGTACCGCTAAATATTTTTGGACACTACGTGTCCAGAAATATATTGCGTGCCATACCGCAAAATATTTCTGGACACTACGTGTCCAGAAATATATTGCGCGCCGTACCGCAAAATATTTTTGGACACTAGGTGTCCAGAAATATATTGCGCGCCATACCGCAAAATATTTCTGGACACTAGGTGTCCAGAAATATAATGCGCGCCATACCGCAAAATATTTCTGGACACTAGGTGTCCAGAAATATATTGCGCCCCATACCGCAAAATATTTCTGGACACTAGGTGTCCAGAAATATATTGCGCGCCGTACCGCAAAATATTTTTGGACACTAGGTGTCCAGAAATATATTGCGCGCCATACCGCAAAATATTTCTGGACACTAGGTGTCCAGAAATATATTGCGCGCCGTACCGCAAAATATTTTTGGACACTAAGTGTCCAGAAATATATTGCGTTCCATACCGCAAAATATTTCTGGACACTAGGTGTCCAGAAATATATTGCGCGCCATACCGCAAAATATTTCTGGACACTAGGTGTCCAGAAATATATTGCGCGCCGTACCGCAAAATATTTTTGGACACTAGGTGTCCAGAAATATATTGCGCGCCGTACCGCAAAATATTTTTGGACACTAGGTGTCCAGAAATATATTGCGCGCCGTACCGCAAAATATTTTTGGACACTAGGGGTCCAGAAATATAATGCGCGCCGTACCGCAAAATATTTTTGGACACTACGTGTCCAGAAATATATTGCGCGCCGTACCGCAAAATATTTTTGGACACTAGGTGTCCAGAAATATATTGCGCGCTGTACCGCAAAATATTTTTGGACACTAGGGGTCCAGAAATATAATGCGCGCCGTACCGCAAAATATTTTTGGACACTAGGTGTCCAGAAATATATTGCGCGCCGTACCGCAAAATATTTTTGGACACTAGGTGTCCAGAAATATATTGCGCGCCATACCGCAAAATATTTCTGGACACTAGGTGTCCAGAAATATATTGCGCGCCGAACCGCAAAATATTTTTGGACACTAAGTGTCCAGAAATATATTGCGCGCCGTACCGCAAAATATTTTTGGACACTAGGTGTCCAGAAATATATTGCGCGCCGTACCGCAAAATATTTTTGGACACTAGGGGTCCAGAAATATAATGCGCGCCGTACCGCAAAATATTTTTGGACACTACGTGTCCAGAAATATATTGCGCGCCGTACCGCAAAATATTTTTGGACACTAGGTGTCCAGAAATATATTGCGCACTGTACCGCAAAATATTTTTGGACACTAGGGGTCCAGAAATATAATGCGCGCCGTACCGCTAAATATTTTTGGACACTACGTGTCCAGAAATATATTACGTGCCATACCGCAAAATATTTCTGGACACTAGGTGTCCAGAAATATATTGCGCGCCGTACCGCAAAATATTTTTGGACACTAGGTGTCCAGAAATATATTGCGCGCCATACCGCAAAATATTTCTGGACACTAGGTGTCCAGAAATATATTGCGCGACGTACCGCAAAATATTTTTGGACACTAGGGGTCCAGAAATACAATGCGCGCCGTACCGCAAAATATTTTTGGACACTACGTGTCCAGAAATATATTGCGCGCCGTATCGCAAAATATTTTTGGACACTAGGTGTCCAGAAATATATTGCGCCGTACCGCAAAATATTTTTGGACACTAGGGGTCCAGAAATATAATGCGCGCCGTACCGCAAAATATTTTTGGACACTACGTGTCCAGAAATATATTGCGCGCCGTACCGCAAAATATTTTTGGACACTAGGTGTCCAGAAATATATTGCGTGCCATACCGCAAAATATTTCTGGACACTAGGTGTCCAGAAATATATTGCGCGCTGTACCGCAAGATATTTTTGGACACTAGGGGTCCAGAAATATAATGCGCGCCGTACCGCAAAATATTTTTGGAAACTACGTGTCCAGAAATATATTGCGCGCCGTACCGCAAAATATTTTTGGACACTACGTGTCCAGAAATATATTGCGCGCCGTACCGCAAAATATTTTTGGACACTAGGTGTCCAGAAATATATTGCGCGCCATACCGCAAAATATTTCTGGACACTAGGTGTCCAGAAATATATTGCGCGCCATACCGCAAAATATTTCTGGACACTAGGTGTCCAGAAATATATTGCGCGCCATACCGCAAAATATTTCTGGACACTAGGTGTCCAGAAATATATTGCGCGCCGTACCGCAAAATATTTTTGGACACTAAGTGTCCAGAAATATATCGCGATCCATACAGCAAAATATTTCTGGACACTAGGTGTCCAGAAATATATTGCGCGCCATACCGCAAAATATTTCTGGACACTAGGTGTCAGAAATATATTGCGCGCGGTACCGCAAAATATTTTTGGACACTAGGTGTCCAGAAATATATTGCGCGCCGTACCGCAAAATATTTTTGGACACTAGGTGTCCAGAAATATATTGCGCGCCGTACCGCAAAATATTTTTGGACACTAGGGGTCCAGAAATATAATGCGCGCCGTACCGCAAAATATTTCTGGACACTAGGTGTCCAGAAATATATTGCGCGCCATACCGCAAAATATTTCTGGACACTAGGTGTCCAGAAATATATTGCGCGCCGTACCGCAAAATATTTTTGGACACTAGGTGTCCAGAAATATATTGCGCGCCATACCGCAAAATATTTTTGGACACTAGGTGTCCAGAAATATATTGCGCGCCGTACCGCAAAATATTTTTGGACACTAGGTGTCCAGAAATATATTGCGCGCCGTACCGCAAAATATTTTTGGACACTAGGGGTCCAGAAATATAATGCGCGCCGTACCGCAAAATATTTTTGGACACTACGTGTCCAGAAATATATTGCGCGCCGTACCGCAAAATATTTTTGGACACTAGGTGTCCAGAAATATATTGCGCACTGTACCGCAAAATATTTTTGGACACTAGGGGTCCAGAAATATAATGCGCGCCGTACCGCTAAATATTTTTGGACACTACGTGTCCAGAAATATATTGCGTGCCATACCGCAAAATATTTCTGGACACTAGGTGTCCAGAAATATATTGCGCGCCGTACCGCAAAATATTTTTGGACACTAGGTGTCCAGAAATATATTGCGCGCCATACCGCAAAATATTTCTGGACACTAGGTGTCCAGAAATATATTGCGCGCCGTACCGCAAAATATTTTTGGACACTACGTGTCCAGAAAAATATTGCGCGCCGTACCGCAAAGTATTTTTGGACACTAGGTGTCCAGAAATATATTGCGCGCCGTACCGCAAAATATTTCTGGACACTAGGTGTCCAGCGCGCCGTACCGCAAAATATTTTTGGACACTAGGTGTCCAGAAATATATTGCGCGCTGTACCGCAAAATATTTTTGGACACTAGGGGTCCAGAAATATAATGCGCGCCGTACCGCAAAATATATTTGGACACTAGGTGTCCAGAAATATATTGCGCGCCATACCGCAAAATATTTTTGGACACTAGGTGTCCAGAAATATATTGCGCCCCATACCGCAAAATATTTCTGGACACTAGGTGTCCAGAAATATTTTGCGGTACGGCGCGCAATATATTTCTGGACACCTAGTGTCCAGAAATATTTTGCGGTATGGCACGCAATATATTTCTGGACACGTAGTGTCCAAAAATATTTAGCGGTACAGTGCGCAATATATTTCTGCGGTATGGAACGCAATATATTTCTGGACACCTAGTGTCCAAAAATATTTTGCGGTACGGCGCGCAATATATTTCTGGACACGTAGTGTCCAAAAATATTTTGCGGTACGGCGCGCAATATATTTCTGGACACGTAGTGTCCAAAAATATTTTGCGGTACGGCGCGCATTATATTTCTGGACCCCTAGTGTCCAAAAATATTTTGCGGTACAGCGCGCAATATATTTCTGGACACCTAGTGTCCAGAAATATTTTGCGGTATGGCACGCAATATATTTCTGGACACCTAGTGTCCAGAAATATTTTGCGGTATGGCGCGCAATATATTTCTGGACACCTAGTGTCCAAAAATATTTTGCGGTACGGCGCGCAATATATTTCTGGACACCTAGTGTCCAGAAATATTTTGCGGTATGGCACGCAATATATTTCTGGACACGTAGTGTCCAAAAATATTTAGCGGTACGGAGCGCATTATATTTCTGGACCCCTAGTGTCCAAAAATATTTTGCGGTACAGTGCGCAATATATTTCTGGACACCTAGTGTCCAAAAATATTTTGCGGTACGGCGCGCAATATATTTCTGGACACGTAGTGTCCAAAAATATTTTGCGGTACGGCGCGCATTATATTTCTGGACCCCTAGTGTCCAAAAATATTTTGCGGTACGGCGCGCAATATATTTCTGGACACCTAGTGTCTAAAAATATTTTGCGGTATGGCGCGCAATATATTTCTGGACACCTAGTGTCCAGAAATATTTTGCGGTATGGAACGCAATATATTTCTGGACACTTAGTGTCCAAAAATATTTTGCGGTACGGCGCGCAATATACTTCTGGACACCTAGTGTCCAGAAATATTTTGCGGTATGGCGCGCAATATATTTCTGGACACCTAGTGTCCAAAAATATTTTGCGGTATGGCGCGCATTATATTTCTGGACCCCTAGTGTCCAGAACACTACGTGTCCAGAAATATATTGCGCGCCGTACCGCAAAATATTTTTGGACACTAGGTGTCCAGAAATATATTGCGCGCCGTACCGCAAAATATTTTTGGACACTAGGGGTCCAGAAATATATTGCGCGCTGTACCGCAAAATATTTTTGGACACTAGGGGTCCAGAAATATAATGCGCGCCGTACCGCAAAATATTTTTGGACACTACGTGTCCAGAAATATATTGCGCGCCGTACCGCAAAATATTTTTGGACACTACGTGTCCAGAAATATATTGCGCGCCGTACCGCAAAATATTTTTGGACACTAGGTGTCCAGAAATATATTGCGCGCCATACCGCAAAATATTTCTGGACACTAGGTGTCCAGAAATATATTGCGCCCCATACCGCAAAATATTTCTGGACACTAGGTGTCCAGAAATATATTGCGCGCCGTACCGCAAAAAATTTTTGGACACTAGGTGTCCAGAAATATATTGCGCGCCATACCGCAAAATATTTCTGGACACTAGGCGTCCAGAAATATATTGCGCGCCGTACCGCAAAATATTTTTGGACACTAAGTGTCCAGAAATATATTGCGTTCCATACCGCAAAATATTTCTGGACACTAGGTGTCCAGAAATATATTGCGCGCCATACCGCAAAATATTTCTGGACACTAGGTGTCCAGAAATATATTGCGCGCCGTACCGCAAAATATTTTTGGACACTAGGTGTCCAGAAATATATTGCGCGCCGTACCGCAAAATATTTTTGGACACTAGGTGTCCAGAAATATATTGCGCGCCGTACCGCAAAATATTTTTGGACACTACGTGTCCAGAAATATATTGCGCGCCGTACCGCAAAATATTTTTGGACACTAGGTGTCCAGAAATATATTGCGCGCTGTACCGCAAAATATTTTTGGACACTAGGGGTCCAGAAATATAATGCGCGCCGTACCGCAAAATATTTTTGGACACTAGGTGTCCAGAAATATATTGCGCGCCATACCGCAAAATATTTTTGGACACTAGGTGTCCAGAAATATATTGCGCCCCATACCGCAAAATATTTCTGGACACTAGGTGTCCAGAAGTATATTGCGCGCCGTACCGCAAAATATTTTTGGACACTAGGTGTCCAGAAATATATTGCGCGCCATACCGCAAAATATTTCTGGACACTAGGCGTCCAGAAATATATTGCGCGCCGTACCGCAAAATATTTTTGGACACTAAGTGTCCAGAAATATATTGCGTTCCATACCGCAAAATATTTCTGGACACTAGGTGTCCAGAAATATATTGCGCGCCGTACCGCAAAATATTTTTGGACACTAGGTGTCCAGAAATATATTGCGCGCCGTACCGCAAAATATTTTTGGACACTAGGTGTCCAGAAATATATTGCGCGCCGTACCGCAAAATATTTTTGGACACTACGTGTCCAGAAATATATTGCGCGCCGTACCGCAAAATATTTTTGGACACTAGGTGTCCAGAAATATATTGCGCGCTGTACCGCAAAATATTTTTGGACACTAGGGGTCCAGAAATATAATGCGCGCCGTACCGCAAAATATTTTTGGACACTAGGTGTCCAGAAATATATTGCGCGCCATACCGCAAAATATTTTTGGACACTAGGTGTCCAGAAATATATTGCGCCCCATACCGCAAAATATTTCTGGACACTAGGTGTCCAGAAATATATTGCGCGCCATACCGCAAAATATTTTTGGACACTAGGTGTCCAGAAATATATTGCGCGCCATACCGCAAAATATTTCTGGACACTAGGTGTCCAGAAGTATATTGCGCGCCGTACCGCAAAATATTTTTGGACACTAAGTGTCCAGCAATATATTGCGTTCCATACCGCAAAATATTTCTGGACACTAGGTGTCCAGAAATATATTGCGCGCCATACCGCAAAATATTTTTAGACACTAGGTGTCCAGAAATATATTGCGCGCCGTACCGCAAAATATTTTTGGACACTAGGGGTCCAGAAATATAATGCGCGCCGTACCGCAAAATATTTTTGGACACTACGTGTCCAGAAATATATTGCGCGCCGTACCGCAAAATATTTTTGGACACTAGGTGTCCAGAAATATATTGCGCACTGTACCGCAAAATATTTTTGGACACTAGGGGTCCAGAAATATAATGCGCTCCGTACCGCTAAATATTTTTGGACACTACGTGTCCAGAAATATATTGCGTGCCATACCGCAAAATATTTCTGGACACTAGGTGTCCAGAAATATATTGCGCGCCGTACCGCAAAATATTTTTGGACACTAGGTGTCCAGAAATATATTGCGCGCCATACCGCAAAATATTTCTGGACACTAGGTGTCCAGAAATATATTGCGCGCCGTACCGCAAAATATTTTTGGACACTAGGGGTCCAGAAATATAATGCGCGCCGTACCGCAAAATATTTTTGGACACTACGTGTCCAGAAATATATTGCGCGCCGTACCGCAAAATATTTTTGGACACTAGGTGTCCAGAAATATATTGCGCGCCGTACCGCAAAATATTTTTGGACACTAGGGGTCCAGAAATATAATGCGCGCCGTACCGCAAAATATTTTTGGACACTACGTGTCCAGAAATATATTGCGCGCCGTACCGCAAAATATTTTTGGACACTAGGTGTCCAGAAATATATTGCGTGCCATACCGCAAAATATTTCTGGACACTAGGTGTCCAGAAATATATTGCGCGCTGTACCGCAAAATATTTTTGGACACTAGGGGTCCAGAAATATAATGCGCGCCGTACCGCAAAATATTTTTGGACACTAGGGGTCCAGAAATATAATGCGCGCCGTACCGCAAAATATTTTTGGACACTACGTGTCCAGAAATATATTGCGCGCCGTACCGCAAAATATTTTTGGACCCTAGGTGTCCAGAAATATATTGCGCGCCATACCGCAAAATATTTCTGGACACTAGGTGTCCAGAAATATATTGCGCGCCATACCGCAAAATATTTCTGGACACTAGGTGTCCAGAAATATATTGCGCCCCATACCGCAAAATATTTCTGGACACTAGGTGTCCAAAAATATTTTGCGCGCCATACCGCAAAATATTTTTGGACACTAGGTGTCCAGAAATATATTGCGCGCCATACCGCAAAATATTTCTGGACACTAGGTGTCCAGAAATATATTGCGCGCTGTACCGCAAAATATTTTTGGACACTAGGGGTCCAGAAATATAATGCGCGCCGTACCGCAAAATATTTTTGGACACTAGGTGTCCAGAAATATATTGCGCGCCATACCGCAAAATATTTTTGGACACTAGGTGTCCAGAAATATATTGCGCCCCATACCGCAAAATATTTCTGGACACTAGGTGTCCAGAAATATATTGCGCGCCATACCGCAAAATATTTTTGGACACTAGGTGTCCAGAAATATATTGCGCGCCATACCGCAAAATATTTCTGGACACTAGGTGTCCAGAAGTATATTGCGCGCCGTACCGCAAAATATTTTTGGACACTAAGTGTCCAGCAATATATTGCGTTCCATACCGCAAAATATTTCTGGACACTAGGTGTCCAGAAATATATTGCGCGCCATACCGCAAAATATTTTTAGACACTAGGTGTCCAGAAATATATTGCGCGCCGTACCGCAAAATATTTTTGGACACTAGGGGTCCAGAAATATAATGCGCGCCGTACCGCAAAATATTTTTGGACACTACGTGTCCAGAAATATATTGCGCGCCGTACCGCAAAATATTTTTGGACACTAGGTGTCCAGAAATATATTGCGCACTGTACCGCAAAATATTTTTGGACACTAGGGGTCCAGAAATATAATGCGCTCCGTACCGCTAAATATTTTTGGACACTACGTGTCCAGAAATATATTGCGTGCCATACCGCAAAATATTTCTGGACACTAGGTGTCCAGAAATATATTGCGCGCCGTACCGCAAAATATTTTTGGACACTAGGTGTCCAGAAATATATTGCGCGCCATACCGCAAAATATTTCTGGACACTAGGTGTCCAGAAATATATTGCGCGCCGTACCGCAAAATATTTTTGGACACTAGGGGTCCAGAAATATAATGCGCGCCGTACCGCAAAATATTTTTGGACACTACGTGTCCAGAAATATATTGCGCGCCGTACCGCAAAATATTTTTGGACACTAGGTGTCCAGAAATATATTGCGCGCCGTACCGCAAAATATTTTTGGACACTAGGGGTCCAGAAATATAATGCGCGCCGTACCGCAAAATATTTTTGGACACTACGTGTCCAGAAATATATTGCGCGCCGTACCGCAAAATATTTTTGGACACTAGGTGTCCAGAAATATATTGCGTGCCATACCGCAAAATATTTCTGGACACTAGGTGTCCAGAAATATATTGCGCGCTGTACCGCAAAATATTTTTGGACACTAGGGGTCCAGAAATATAATGCGCGCCGTACCGCAAAATATTTTTGGACACTAGGGGTCCAGAAATATAATGCGCGCCGTACCGCAAAATATTTTTGGACACTACGTGTCCAGAAATATATTGCGCGCCGTACCGCAAAATATTTTTGGACCCTAGGTGTCCAGAAATATATTGCGCGCCATACCGCAAAATATTTCTGGACACTAGGTGTCCAGAAATATATTGCGCGCCATACCGCAAAATATTTCTGGACACTAGGTGTCCAGAAATATATTGCGCCCCATACCGCAAAATATTTCTGGACACTAGGTGTCCAGAAATATATTGCGCGCCGTACCGCAAAAAATTTTTGGACACTAGGTGTCCAGAAATATATTGCGCGCCATACCGCAAAATATTTCTGGACACTAGGTGTCCAGAAATATATTGCGCGCCGTACCGCAAAATATTTTTGGACACTAAGTGTCCAGAAATATATTGCGTTCCATACCGCAAAATATTTTTGGACACTACGTGTCCAGAAATATATTGCGCGCCTTACCGCAAAATATTTTTGGACCGTAGGTGTCCAGAAATATATTGCGCGCCATACCGCAAAATATTTCTGGACACTAGGTGTCCAGAAATATATTGCGCGCCGTACCGCAAAATATTTTTGGACACTAGGTGTCCAGAAATATATTGCGTGCCATACCGCAAAATATTTCTGGACACTAGGTGTCCAGAAATATATTGCGCGCTGTACCGCAAAATATTTTTGGACACTAGGGGTCCAGAAATATAATGCGCGCCGTACCGCAAAATATTTTTGGACACTAGGGGTCCAGAAATATAATGCGCGCCGTACCGCAAAATATTTTTGGACACTACGTGTCCAGAAATATATTGCGCGCCGTACCGCAAAATATTTTTGGACCCTAGGTGTCCAGAAATATATTGCGCGCCATACCGCAAAATATTTCTGGACACTAGGTGTCCAGAAATATATTGCGCGCCATACCGCAAAATATTTCTGGACACTAGGTGTCCAGAAATATATTGCGCCCCATACCGCAAAATATTTCTGGACACTAGGTGTCCAGAAATATATTGCGCGCCGTACCGCAAAAAATTTTTGGACACTAGGTGTCCAGAAATATATTGCGCGCCATACCGCAAAATATTTCTGGACACTAGGTGTCCAGAAAAATATTGCGCGCCGTACCGCAAAATATTTTTGGACACTAAGTGTCCAGAAATATATTGCGTTCCATACCGCAAAATATTTTTGGACACTACGTGTCCAGAAATATATTGCGCGCCGTACCGCAAAATATTTTTGGACCGTAGGTGTCCAGAAATATATTGCGCGCCATACCGCAAAATATTTCTGGACACTAGGTGTCCAGAAATATATTGCGCGCCATACCGCAAAATATTTCTGGACACTAGGTGTCCAGAAATATATTGCGCGCCATACCGCAAAATATTTCTGGACACTAGGTGTCCAGAAATATATTGCGCGCCGTACCGCAAAATATTTCTGGACACTAGGTGTCCAGAAATATATTGCGCGCCGTACCGCAAAATATTTTTGGACACTAGGTGTCCAGAAATATATTGCGCGCCGTACCGCAAAATATTTTTGGACACTACGTGTCCAGAAATATATTGCGCGCCGTACCGCAAAATATTTTTGGACACTAGGTGTCCAGAAATATATTGCGCGCTGTACCGCAAAATATTTTTGGACACTAGGTGTCCAGAAATATATTGCGCGCCGTACCGCAAAATATTTTTGGACACTACGTGTCCAGAAATATATTGCGCGCCGTACCGCAAAATATTTTTGGACACTAGGTGTCCAGAAATATATTGCGCGCTGTACCGCAAAATATTTTTGGACACTAGGGGTCCAGAAATATAATGCGCGCCGTACCGCAAAATATTTTTGGACACTAGGTGTCCAGAAATATATTGCGCGCCATACCGCAAAATATTTCTGGACACTAGGTGTCCAGAAATATATTGCGCGCCATACCGCAAAATATTTCTGGACACTAGGTGTCCAGAAATATATTGCGCGCCGTACCGCAAAATATTTCTGGACACTAGGTGTCCAGAAATATATTGCGCGCCGTACCGCAAAATATTTTTGGACACTAGGTGTCCAGAAATATATTGCGCGCCGTACCGCAAAATATTTTTGGACACTACGTGTCCAGAAATATATTGCGCGCCGTACCGCAAAATATTTTTGGACACTAGGTGTCCAGAAATATATTGCGCGCTGTACCGCAAAATATTTTTGGACACTAGGTGTCCAGAAATATATTGCGCGCCGTACCGCAAAATATTTTTGGACACTACGTGTCCAGAAATATATTGCGCGCCGTACCGCAAAATATTTTTGGACACTAGGTGTCCAGAAATATATTGCGCGCTGTACCGCAAAATATTTTTGGACACTAGGGGTCCAGAAATATAATGCGCGCCGTACCGCAAAATATTTTTGGACACTAGGTGTCCAGAAATATATTGCGCGCCATACCGCAAAATATTTTTGGACACTAGGTGTCCAGAAATATATTGCGCCCCATACCGCAAAATATTTCTGGACACTAGGTGTCCAGAAATATATTGCGCGCCGTACCGCAAAATATTTTTGGACACTAGGTGTCCAGAAATATATTGCGCGCCGTACCGCAAAATATTTTTGGACACTAGGTGTCCAGAAATATATTGCGCGCCATACCGCAAAATATTTTTGGACACTAGGTGTCCAGAAATATATTGCGCGCCGTACCGCAAAATATTTTTGGACACTAGGTGTCCAGAAATATATTGCGCGCCGTACCGCAAAATATTTTTGGACACTAGGGGTCCAGAAATATAATGCGCGCCGTACCGCAAAATATTTTTGGACACTACGTGTCCAGAAATATATTGCGCGCCGTACCGCAAAATATTTTTGGACACTAGGTGTCCAGAAATATATTGCGCGCTGTACCGCAAAATATTTCTGGACACTAGGTGTCCAGAAATATATTGCGCGCCGTACCGCAAAATATTTTTGGACACTAGGGGTCCAGAAATATAATGCGCGCCGTACCGCAAAATATTTTTGGACACTACGTGTCCAGAAAAATATTGCGCGCCGTACCGCAAAATATTTTTGGACACTAGGTGTCCAGAAATATATTGCGCGCCGTACCGCAAAATATTTTTGGACACTAGGGGTCCAGAAATATATTGCGCCCTGTACCGCAAAATATTTTTGGACACTAGGGGTCCAGAAATATAATGCGCGCCGTACCGCAAAATATTTTTGGACACTACGTGTCCAGAAATATATTGCGCGCCGTACCGCAAAATATTTTTGGACACTACGTGTCCAGAAATATATTGCGCGTCGTACCGCAAAATATTTTTGGACACTAGGTGTCCAGAAATATATTGCGCGCCATACCGCAAAATATTTCTGGACACTAGGTGTCCAGAAATATATTGCGCGCCATACCGCAAAATATTTCTGGACACTAGGTGTCCAGAAATATATTGCGCCCCATACCGCAAAATATTTCTGGACACTAGGTGTCCAGAAATATATTGCGCGCCGTACCGCAAAATATTTTTGGACACTAGGTGTCCAGAAATATATTGCGCGCCATACCGCAAAATATTTCTGGACACTAGGTGTCCAGAAATATATTGCGCGCCGTACCGCAAAATATTTTTGGACACTAAGTGTCCAGAAATATATTGCGTTCCATACCGCAAAATATTTCTGGACACTAGGTGTCCAGAAATATATTGCGCGCCATACCGCAAAATATTTCTGGACACTAGGTGTCCAGAAATATATTGCGCGCCATACCGCAATATATTTCTGGACACCTAGAGTCGTACCGCAAAATATTTTTGGACACTAGGTGTCCAGAAATATATTGCGCGCCGTACCGCAAAATATTTTTGGACACTAGGTGTCCAGAAATATATTGCGCGCCGTACCGCAAAATATTTTTGGACACTAGGGGTCCAGAAATATAATGCGCGCCGTACCGCAAAATATTTTTGGACACTACGTGTCCAGAAATATATTGCGCGCCTTACCGCAAAATATTTTTGGACACTAGGTGTCCAGAAATATATTGCGCGCTGTACCGCAAAATATTTTTGGACACTAGGGGTCCAGAAATATATTGCGCGCCATACCGCAAAATATTTTTGGACACTAGGTGTCCAGAAATATATTGCGCCCCATACCGCAAAATATTTCTGGACACTAGGTGTCCAGAAATATATTGCGCGCCATACCGCAAAATATTTTTGGACACTAGGTGTCCAGAAATATATTGCGCGCCATACCGCAAAATATTTCTGGACACTAGGTGTCCAGAAATATATTGCGCGCCGTACCGCAAAATATTTTTGGACACTAAGTGTCCAGAAATATATTGCGTTCCATACCGCAAAATATTTCTGGACACTAGGTGTCCAGAAATATATTGCGCGCCATACCGCAAAATATTTCTGGACACCTTGTGTATATATTGCGCGCCGTACCGCAAAATATTTTTGGACACTAAGTGTCCAGAAATATATTGCGCGCCGTACCGCAAAATATTTTTGGACACTAGGGGTCCAGAAATATAATGCGCGCCGTACCGCAAAATATTTTTGGACACTACGTGTCCAGAAATATATTGCGCGCCGTACCGCAAAATATTTTTGGACACTAGGTGTCCAGAAATATATTGCGCGCTGTACCGCAAAATATTTTTGGACACTAGGGGTCCAGAAATATAATGCGCGCCGTACAGCTAAATATTTTTGGACACTACGTGTCCAGAAATATATTGCGTGCCATACCGCAAAATATTTTTGGACACTAGGTGTCCAGAAATATATTGCGCGCCGTACCGCAAAATATTTTTGGACACTAGGTGTCCAGAAATATATTGCGCGCCATACCGCAAAATATTTCTGGACACTAGGTGTCCAGAAATATATTGCGCGCCATACCGCAAAATATTTCTGGACACTAGGTGTCCAGAAATATATTGCGCGCCGTACCGCAAAATATTTTTGGACACTAGGGGTCCAGAAATATAATACGCGCCGTACCGCAAAATATTTTTGGACACTACGTGTCCAGAAATATATTGCGCGCCGTACCGCAAAATATTTTTGGACACTAGGGGTCCAGAAATATAATGCGCGCCGTACCGCAAAATATTTTTGGACACTAAGTGTCCAGAAATATATTGCGCGCCGTACCGCAAAATATTTTTGGACACTAGGTGTCCAGAAATATATTGCGTGCCATACCGCAAAATATTTCTGGACACTAGGTGTCCAGAAATATATTGCGCGCTGTACCGCAAAATATTTTTGGACACTAGGGGTCCAGAAATATAATGCACGCCGTACCGCAAAATATTTTTGGACACTACGTGTCCAGAAATATATTGCGCGCCGTACCGCAAAATATTTTTGGACACTAGGGGTCCAGAAATATAATGCGCGCCGTACCGCAAAATATTTTTGGACACTAGGGGTCCAGAAATATATTGCGCGCCATACCGCAAAATATTTCTGGACACTAGGTGTCCAGAAATATACTGCGCGCCATACCGCAAAATATTTCTGGACACTAGGTGTCCAGAAATATATTGCGCGCCGTACCGCAAAATATTTTTGGACACTAGGGGTCCAGAAATATATTGCGCGCCATACCGCAAAATATTTCTGGACACTAGGTGTCCAGAAATATATTGCGCGCCATACCGCAAAATATTTCTGGACACTAGGTGTCCAGAAATATATTGCGCGCCGTACCGCAAAATATTTTTGGACACTAAGTGTCCAGAAATATATTGCGTTCCATACCGCAAAATATTTCTGGACACTAGGTGTCCAGAAATATATTGCGCGCCATACCGCAAAATATTTCTGGACACTAGGTGTCCAGAAATATATTGCGCGCCGTACCGCAAAATATTTTTGGACACTAGGTGTCCAGAAATATATTGCGCGCCGTACCGCAAAATATTTTTGGACACTAGGTGTCCAGAAATATATTGCGCGCCGTACCGCAAAATATTTTTGGACACTAGGGGTCCAGAAATATAATGCGCGCCGTACCGCAAAATATTTTTGGACACTACGTGTCCAGAAATATATTGTGCGCCGTACCGCAAAATATTTTTGGACACTAGGTGTCCAGAAATATATTGCGCGCTGTACCGCAAAATATTTTTGGACACTAGGGGTCCAGAAATATAATGCGCGCCGTACCGCAAAATATTTTTGGACACTAGGTGTCCAGAAATATATTGCGCGCCATACCGCAAAATATTTTTGGACACTAGGTGTCCAGAAATATATTGCGCCCCATACCGCAATATATTGCGCGCCGTACCGCAAAATATTTTTGGACACTAGGTGTCCAGAAATATAATGCGCGCCGTACCGCAAAATATTTTTGGACACTACGTGTCCAGAAATATATTGCGCGCCGTACCGCAAAATATTTTTGGACACTAGGTGTCCAGAAATATATTGCGCGCTGTACCGCAAAATATTTTTGGACACTAGGGGTCCAGAAATATAATGCGCGCCGTACCGCAAAATATTTTTGGACACTAGGTGTCCAGAAATATATTGCGCGCCATACCGCAAAATATTTTTGGACACTAGGTGTCCAGAAATATATTGCGCCCCATACCGCAAAATATTTCTGGACACTAGGTGTCCAGAAATATATTGCGCGCCGTACCGCAAAATATTTTTGGACACTAGGTGTCCAGAAATATATTGCGCGCCATACCGCAAAATATTTCTGGACACTAGGTGTCCAGAAATATATTGCGCGCCGTACCGCAAAATATTTTTGGACACTAAGTGTCCAGAAATATATTGCGTTCCATACCGCAAAATATTTCTGGACACCTAGTGTCCATGCGCGCCATACCGCAAAATATTTCTGGACACTAGGTGTCCAGAAATATATTGCGCGCCGCACCGCAAAATATTTTTGGACACTAAGTGTCCAGAAATATATTGCGTTCCATACCGCAAAATATTTTTGGACACTAGGTGTCCAGAAATATATTGCGCGCCGTACCGCAAAATATTTTTGGACACTAGGTGTCCAGAAATATATTGCGCCCCATACCGCAAAATATTTCTGGACACTAGGTGTCCAGAAATATATTGCGCGCTGTACCGCAAAATATTTTTGGACACTAGGGGTCCAGAAATATAATGCGCGCCGTACCGCAAAATATTTTTGGACACTACGTGTCCAGAAATATATTGCGCGCCATACCGCAAAATATTTTTGGACACTACGTGTCCAGAAATATATTGCGCGCCATACCGCAAAATATTTTTGGACACTACGTGTCCAGAAATATATTGCGCGCCGTACCGCAAAATATTTTTGGACACCTAGTGTCCAGAAATATATTGCGCGCCGTACCGCAAAATATTTTTGGACACTAGGGGTCCAGAAATATAATGCGCGCCGTACCGCAAAATATTTTTGGACACTAGGGGTCCAGAAATATATTGCGCGCCGTACCGCAAAATATTTTTGGACACTAGGTGTCCAGAAATATATTGCGTGCCATACCGCAAAATATTTCTGGACACTAGGTGTCCAGAAATATATTGCGCGCTGTACCGCAAAATATTTTTGGACACTAGGGGTCCAGAAATATAATGCGCGCCGTACCGCAAAATATTTTTGGACACTACGTGTCCAGAAATATATTGCGCGCCATACCGCAAAATATTTTTGGACACTACGTGTCCAGAAATATATTGCGCGCCGTACCGCAAAATATTTTTGGACACTAGGTGTCCAGAAATATATTGCGCGCCATACCGCAAAATATTTCTGGACACTAGGTGTCCAGAAATATATTGCGCGCCATACCGCAAAATATTTCTGGACACTAGGTGTCCAGAAATATATTGCGCCCCATACCGCAAAATATTTCTGGACACTAGGTGTCCAGAAATATATTGCGCGCCGTACCGCAAAATATTTTTGGACACTAGGTGTCCAGAAATATATTGCGCGCCATACCGCAAAATATTTCTGAACACTAGGTGTCCAGAAATATATTGCGCGCCGTACCGCTAAATATTTTTGGACACTAAGTGTCCAGAAATATATTGCGCGCCATACCGCAAAATATTTCTGGACACTAGGTGTCCAGAAATGTATTGCGCGCCGTACCGCAAAATATTTTTGGACACTAGGGGTCCAGAAATATAATGCGCGCCGTACCGCAAAATATTTTTGGACACTACGTGTCCAGAAATATGTTGCGCGCCGTACCGCAAAATATTTTTGGACACTAGGTGTCCAGAAATATATTGCGCGCTGTACCGCAAAATATTTTTGGACACTAGGGGTCCAGAAATATAATGCGCGCCGTACCGCAAAATATTTTTGGACACTAGGTGTCCAGAAATATATTGCGCGCCATACCGCAAAATATTTTTGGACACTAGGTGTCCAGAAATATATTGCGCCCCATACCGCAAAATATTTCTGGACACTAGGTGTCCAGAAATATATTGCGCGCCGTACCGCAAAATATTTTTGGACACTAGGTGTCCAGAAATATATTGCGCGCCATACCGCAAAATATTTCTGGACACTAGGTGTCCAGAAATATATTGCGCGCCGTACCGCAAAATATTTTTGGACACTAAGTGTCCAGAAATATATTGCGTTCCATACCGCAAAATATTTCTGGACACTAGGTGTCCAGAAATATATTGCGCGCCATACCGCAAAATATTTCTGGACACTAGGTGTCCAGAAATATATTGCGCGCCGTACCGCAAAATATTTTTGGACACTAGGGGTCCAGAAATATAATGCGCGCCGTACCGCAAAATATTTTTGGACACTACGTGTCCAGAAATATATTGCGCGCCGTACCGCAAAATATTTTTGGACACTAGGTGTCCAGAAATATATTGCGCGCTGTACCGCAAAATATTTTTGGACACTAGGGGTCCAGAAATATAATGCGCGCCGTACCGCAAAATATTTTTGGACACTAGGTGTCCAGAAATATATTGCGCGCCATACCGCAAAATATTTTTGGACACTAGGTGTCCAGAAATATATTGCGCGCCGTACCGCAAAATATTTTTGGACACTAGGTGTCCAGAAATATATTGCGCGCTGTACCGCAAAATATTTTTGGACACTAGGGGTCCAGAAATATAATGCGCGCCGTACCGCTAAATATTTTTGGACACTACGTGTCCAGAAATATATTGCGTGCCATACCGCAAAATATTTCTGGACACTAGGTGTCCAGAAATATATTGCGCGCCGTACCGCAAATTATTTTTGGACACTAGGTGTCCAGAAATATATTGCGCGCCATACCGCAAAATATTTCTGGACACTAGATGTCCAGAAATATATTGCGCGCCGTACCGCAAAATATTTTTGGACACTAGGTGTCCAGAAATATATAGGACACTAGGTGTCCAGAAATATATTGCGCGCCGTACCGCAAAATATTTTTGGACACTAGGGGTCCAGAAATATAATGCGCGCCGTACCGCAAAATATTTTTGGACACTACGTGTCCAGAAATATATTGCGCGCCGTACCGCAAAATATTTTTGGACACTAGGTGTCCAGAAATATATTGCGCGCTGTACCGCAAAATATTTTTGGACACTAGGGGTCCAGAAATATAATGCGCGCCGTACCGCAAAATATTTTTGGACACTAGGTGTCCAGAAATATATTGCGCGCCATACCGCAAAATATTTTTGGACACTAGGTGTCCAGAAATATATTGCGCCCCATACCGCAAAATATTTCTGGACACTAGGTGTCCAGAAATATATTGCGCGCCGTACCGCAAAATATTTTTGGACACTAGGTGTCCAGAAATATATTGCGCGCCGTACCGCAAAATATTTTTGGACACTAAGTGTCCAGAAATATATTGCGTTCCATACCGCAAAATATTTCTGGACACTAGGTGTCCAGAAATATATTGCGCGCCATACCGCAAAATATTTCTGGACACTAGGTGTCCAGAAATATATTGCGCGCCGTACCGCAAAATATTTTTGGACACTAGGTGTCCAGAAATATATTGCGCGCCATACCGCAAAATATTTTTGGACACTAGGTGTCCAGAAATATATTGCGCGCCGTACCGCAAAATATTTTTGGACACTAGGTGTCCAGAAATATATTGCGCGCCGTACCGCAAAATATTTTTGGACACTAGGGGTCCAGAAATATAATGCGCGCCGTACCGCAAAATATTTTTGGACACTACGTGTCCAGAAATATATTGCGCGCCGTACCGCAAAATATTTTTGGACACTAGGTGTCCAGAAATATATTGCGCGCTGTACCGCAAAATATTTTTGGACACTAGGGGTCCAGAAATATAATGCGCGCCGTACCGCTAAATATTTTTGGACACTACGTGTCCAGAAATATATTGCGTGCCATACCGCAAAATATTTCTGGACACTAGGTGTCCAGAAATATATTGCGCGCCGTACCGCAATTTATTTTTGGACACTAGGTGTCCAGAAATATATTGCGCGCCATACCGCAAAATATTTCTGGACACTAGGTGTCCAGAAATATATTGCGCGCCGTACCGCAAAATATTTTTGGACACTAGGGGTCCAGAAATATAATGCGCGCCGTACCGCAAAATATTTTTGGACACTACGTGTCCAGAAATATATTGCGCGCCGTACCGCAAAATATTTTTGGACACTAGGTGTCCAGAAATATATTGCGCGCCGTACCGCAAAATATTTTTGGACACTAGGGGTCCAGAAATATAATGCGCGCCGTACCGCAAAATATTTTTGGACACTACGTGTCCAGAAATATATTTCGCGCCGTACCGCAAAATATTTTTGGACACTAGGTGTCCAGAAATATATTGCGTGCCATACCGCAAAATATTTCTGGACACTAGGTGTCCAGAAATATATTGCGCGCTGTACCGCAAAATATTTTTGGACACTAGGGGTCCAGAAATATAATGCACGCCGTACCGCAAAATATTTTTGGACACTACGTGTCCAGAAATATATTGCGCACCGTACCGCAAAATATTTTTGGACACTAGGGGTCCAGAAATATAATGCGCGCCATACCGCAAAATATTTTTGGACACTAGGGGTCCAGAAATATAATGCACGCCGTACCGCAAAATATTTTTGGACACTACGTGTCCAGAAATATATTGCGCGCCGTACCGCAAAATATTTTTGGACACTAGGGGTCCAGAAATATATTGCGCGCCATACCGCAAAATATTTCTGGACACTAGGTGTCCAGAAATATATTGCGCGCCATACCGCAAAATATTTCTGGACACTAGGTGTCCAGAAATATATTGCGCGCCATACCGCAAAATATTTCTGGACACTAGGTGTCCAGAAATATATTGCGCGCCGTACCGCAAAATATTTTTGGACACTAGGGGTCCAGAAATATAATGCACGCCGTACCGCAAAATATTTTTGGACACTACGTGTCCAGAAATATATTGCGCGCCGTACCGCAAAATATTTTTGGACACTAGGGGTCCAGAAATATATTGCGCGCCATACCGCAAAATATTTCTGGACACTAGGTGTCCAGAAATATATTGCGCGCCATACCGCAAAATATTTCTGGACACTAGGTGTCCAGAAATATATTGCGCGCCATACCGCAAAATATTTCTGGACACTAGGTGTCCAGAAATATATTGCGCGCCGTACCGCAAAATATTTTTGGACACTAGGTGTCCAGAAATATATTGCGCGCCATACCGCAAAATATTTTTGGACACTAGGTGTCCAGAAATATATTGCGCGCCGTACCGCAAAATATTTTTGGACACTAGGGGTCCAGAAATATAATGCGCGCCGTACCGCAAAATATTTTTGGACACTACGTGTCCAGAAATATATTGCGCGCCGTACCGCAAAATATTTTTGGACACTAGGGGTCCAGAAATATAATGCGCGCCGTACCGCAAAATATTTTTGGACACTAGGTGTCCAGAAATATATTGCGCGCCATACCGCAAAATATTTTTGGACACTAGGTGTCCAGAAATATATTGCGCCCCATACCGCAATATATTGCGCGCCGTACCGCAAAATATTTTTGTACACTAGGTGTCCAGAAATATATTGCGCGCCATACCGCAAAATATTTCTGGACACTAGGTGTCCAGAAATATAATGCGCGCCGTACCGCAAAATATTTTTGGACACTACGTGTCCAGAAATATATTGCGCGCCGTACCGCAAAATATTTTTGGACACTAGGTGTCCAGAAATATATTGCGCGCCGTACCGCAAAATATTTTTGGACACTAGGGGTCCAGAAATATATTGCGCGCTGTACCGCAAAATATTTTTGGACACTAGGGGTCCAGAAATATAATGCGCGCCGTACCGCAAAATATTTTTGGACACTAGGTGTCCAGAAATATATTGCGCGCCATACCGCAAAATATTTTTGGACACTAGGTGTCCAGAAATATATTGCGCCCCATACCGCAAAATATTTCTGGACACTAGGTGTCCAGAAATATATTGCGCGCCGTACCGCAAAATATTTTTGGACACTAGGTGTCCAGAAATATATTGCGCGCCGTACCGCAAAATATTTTTGGACACTAGGTGTCCAGAAATATATTGCGCGCCGTACCGCAAAATATTTTTGGACACTAGGTGTCCAGAAATATATTGCGCGCCGTACCGCAAAATATTTTTGGACACTAGGGGTCCAGAAATATAATGCGCGCCGTACCGCAAAATATTTTTGGACACTACGTGTCCAGAAATATATTGCGCGCCGTACCGCAAAATATTTTTGGACACTAGGGGTCCAGAAATATAATGCGCGCCGTACCGCAAAATATTTTTGGACACTAGGTGTCCAGAAATATATTGCGCGCCATACCGCAAAATATTTTTGGACACTAGGTGTCCAGAAATATATTGCGCCCCATACCGCAATATATTGCGCGCCGTACCGCAAAATATTTTTGTACACTAGGTGTCCAGAAATATATTGCGCGCCATACCGCAAAATATTTCTGGACACTAGGTGTCCAGAAATATAATGCGCGCCGTACCGCAAAATATTTTTGGACACTACGTGTCCAGAAATATATTGCGCGCCGTACCGCAAAATATTTTTGGACACTAGGTGTCCAGAAATATATTGCGCGCTGTACCGCAAAATATTTTTGGACACTAGGGGTCCAGAAATATAATGCGCGCCGTACCGCAAAATATTTTTGGACACTAGGTGTCCAGAAATATATTGCGCGCCATACCGCAAAATATTTTTGGACACTAGGTGTCCAGAAATATATTGCGCCCCATACCGCAAAATATTTCTGGACACTAGGTGTCCAGAAATATATTGCGCGCCGTACCGCAAAATATTTCTGGACACTAGGTGTCCAGAAATATATTGCGCGCCGTACCGCAAAATATTTTTGGACACTAAGTGTCCAGAAATATATTGCGTTCCATACCGCAAAATATTTCTGGACACTAGGTGTCCAGAAATATATTGCGCGCCATACCGCAAAATATTTCTGGACACTAGGTGTCCAGAAATAAATTGCGCGCCGTACCGCAAAATATTTTTGGACACTAGGTGTCCAGAAATATATTGCGCGCCGTACCGCAAAATATTTTTGGACACTAGGTGTCCAGAAATATATTGCGCGCTGTACCGCAAAATATTTTTGGACACTAGGGGTCCAGAAATATATTGCGCCCCATACCGCAAAATATTTCTGGACACTAGGTGTCCAGAAATATATTGCGCGCCGTACCGCAAAATATTTTTGGACACTAGGTGTCCAGAAATATATTGCGCGCCGTACCGCAAAATATTTTTGGACACTAAGTGTCCAGAAATATATTGCGTTCCATACCGCAAAATATTTCTGGACACTAGGTGTCCAGAAATATATTGCGCGCCGTACCGCAAAATATTTCTGGACACTAGGTGTCCAGAAATATATTGCGCGCCGTACCGCAAAATATTTTTGGACACTAAGTGTCCAGAAATATATTGCGTTCCATACCGCAAAATATTTCTGGACACTAGGTGTCCAGAAATATATTGCGCGCCATACCGCAAAATATTTCTGGACACTAGGTGTCCAGAAATAAATTGCGCGCCGTACCGCAAAATATTTTTGGACACTAGGTGTCCAGAAATATATTGCGCGCCGTACCGCAAAATATTTTTGGACACTAGGTGTCCAGAAATATATTGCGCGCTGTACCGCAAAATATTTTTGGACACTAGGGGTCCAGAAATATATTGCGCCCCATACCGCAAAATATTTCTGGACACTAGGTGTCCAGAAATATATTGCGCGCCGTACCGCAAAATATTTTTGGACACTAGGTGTCCAGAAATATATTGCGCGCCGTACCGCAAAATATTTTTGGACACTAAGTGTCCAGAAATATATTGCGTTCCATACCGCAAAATATTTCTGGACACTAGGTGTCCAGAAATATATTGCGCGCCATACCGCAAAATATTTCTGGACACTAGGTGTCCAGAAATAAATTGCGCGCCGTACCGCAAAATATTTTTGGACACTAGGTGTCCAGAAATATATTGCGCGCCGTACCGCAAAATATTTTTGGACACTAGGTGTCCAGAAATTTATTGCGCGCTGTACCGCAAAATATTTTTGGACACTAGGGGTCCAGAAATATATTGCGCCCCATACCGCAAAATATTTCTGGACACTAGGTGTCCAGAAATATATTGCGCCCCATACCGCAAAATATTTCTGGACACTAGGTGTCCAGAAATATATTGCGCGCTGTACCGCAAAATATTTTTGGACACTAGGGGTCCAGAAATATAATGCGCGCCGTACCGCAAAATATTTTTGGACACTAGGTGTCCAGAAATATATTGCGCGCCATACCGCAAAATATTTTTGGACACTAGGTGTCCAGAAATATATTGCGCCCCATACCGCAAAATATTTCTGGACACTAGGTGTCCAGAAATATATTGCGCGCCGTACCGCAAAATATTTTTGGACACTAGGTGTCCAGAAATATATTGCGCGCCGTACCGCAAAATATTTTTGGACACTAAGTGTCCAGAAATATATTGCGTTCCATACCGCAAAATATTTCTGGACACTAGGTGTCCAGAAATATATTGCGCGCCATACCGCAAAATATTTCTGGACACTAGGTGTCCAGAAATATATTGCGCGCCGTACCGCAAAATATTTTTGGACACTAGGTGTCCAGAAATATATTGCGCGCCATACCGCAAAATATTTTTGGACACTAGGTGTCCAGAAATATATTGCGCGCCGTACCGCAAAATATTTTTGGACACTAGGTGTCCAGAAATATATTGCGCGCCGTACCGCAAAATATTTTTGGACACTAGGGGTCCAGAAATATAATGCGCGCCGTACCGCAAAATATTTTTGGACACTACGTGTCCAGAAATATATTGCGCGCCGTACCGCAAAATATTTTTGGACACTAGGTGTCCAGAAATATATTGCGCGCTGTACCGCAAAATATTTTTGGACACTAGGGGTCCAGAAATATAATGCGCGCCGTACCGCTAAATATTTTTGGACACTACGTGTCCAGAAATATATTGCGTGCCATACCGCAAAATATTTCTGGACACTAGGTGTCCAGAAATATATTGCGCGCCGTACCGCAATTTATTTTTGGACACTAGGTGTCCAGAAATATATTGCGCGCCATACCGCAAAATATTTCTGGACACTAGGTGTCCAGAAATATATTGCGCGCCGTACCGCAAAATATTTTTGGACACTAGGGGTCCAGAAATATAATGCGCGCCGTACCGCAAAATATTTTTGGACACTACGTGTCCAGAAATATATTGCGCGCCGTACCGCAAAATATTTTTGGACACTAGGTGTCCAGAAATATATTGCGCGCCGTACCGCAAAATATTTTTGGACACTAGGTGTCCAGAAATATAATGCGCGCCGTACCGCAAAATATTTTTGGACACTACGTGTCCAGAAATATATTTCGCGCCGTACCGCAAAATATTTTTGGACACTAGGTGTCCAGAAATATATTGCGTGCCATACCGCAAAATATTTCTGGACACTAGGTGTCCAGAAATATATTGCGCGCTGTACCGCAAAATATTTTTGGACACTAGGGGTCCAGAAATATAATGCACGCCGTACCGCAAAATATTTTTGGACACTACGTGTCCAGAAATATATTGCGCACCGTACCGCAAAATATTTTTGGACACTAGGGGTCCAGAAATATAATGCGCGCCATACCGCAAAATATTTTTGGACACTAGGGGTCCAGAAATATAATGCACGCCGTACCGCAAAATATTTTTGGACACTACGTGTCCAGAAATATATTGCGCGCCGTACCGCAAAATATTTTTGGACACTAGGGGTCCAGAAATATATTGCGCGCCATACCGCAAAATATTTCTGGACACTAGGTGTCCAGAAATATATTGCGCGCCATACCGCAAAATATTTCTGGACACTAGGTGTCCAGAAATATATTGCGCGCCGTACCGCAAAATATTTTTGGACACTAGGGGTCCAGAAATATAATGCACGCCGTACCGCAAAATATTTTTGGACACTACGTGTCCAGAAATATATTGCGCGCCGTACCGCAAAATATTTTTGGACACTAGGGGTCCAGAAATATATTGCGCGCCATACCGCAAAATATTTCTGGACACTAGGTGTCCAGAAATATATTGCGCGCCATACCGCAAAATATTTCTGGACACTAGGTGTCCAGAAATATATTGCGCGCCATACCGCAAAATATTTCTGGACACTAGGTGTCCAGAAATATATTGCGCGCCGTACCGCAAAATATTTTTGGACACTAGGTGTCCAGAAATATATTGCGCGCCGTACCGCAAAATATTTTTGGACACTAGGTGTCCAGAAATATATTGCGCGCCGTACCGCAAAATATTTTTGGACACTAGGGGTCCAGAAATATAATGCGCGCCGTACCGCAAAATATTTTTGGACACTACGTGTCCAGAAATATATTGCGCGCCGTACCGCAAAATATTTTTGGACACTAGGTGTCCAGAAATATAATGCGCGCCGTACCGCAAAATATTTTTGGACACTAGGTGTCCAGAAATATATTGCGCGCCATACCGCAAAATATTTTTGGACACTAGGTGTCCAGAAATATATTGCGCCCCATACCGCAATATATTGCGCGCCGTACCGCAAAATATTTTTGTACACTAGGTGTCCAGAAATATATTGCGCGCCATACCGCAAAATATTTCTGGACACTAGGTGTCCAGAAATATAATGCGCGCCGTACCGCAAAATATTTTTGGACACTACGTGTCCAGAAATATATTGCGCGCCGTACCGCAAAATATTTTTGGACACTAGGTGTCCAGAAATATATTGCGCGCCGTACCGCAAAATATTTTTGGACACTAGGGGTCCAGAAATATATTGCGCGCTGTACCGCAAAATATTTTTGGACACTAGGGGTCCAGAAATATAATGCGCGCCGTACCGCAAAATATTTTTGGACACTAGGTGTCCAGAAATATATTGCGCACCATACCGCAAAATATTTTTGGACACTAGGTGTCCAGAAATATATTGCGCCCCATACCGCAAAATATTTCTGGACACTAGGTGTCCAGAAATATATTGCGCGCCGTACCGCAAAATATTTTTGGACACTAGGTGTCCAGAAATATATTGCGCGCCGTACCGCAAAATATTTTTGGACACTAGGTGTCCAGAAATATATTGCGCGCCGTACCGCAAAATATTTTTGGACACTAGGTGTCCAGAAATATATTGCGCGCCGTACCGCAAAATATTTTTGGACACTAGGGGTCCAGAAATATAATGCGCGCCGTACCGCAAAATATTTTTGGACACTACGTGTCCAGAAATATATTGCGCGCCGTACCGCAAAATATTTTTGGACACTAGGGGTCCAGAAATATAATGCGCGCCGTACCGCAAAATATTTTTGGACACTAGGTGTCCAGAAATATATTGCGCGCCATACCGCAAAATATTTTTGGACACTAGGTGTCCAGAAATATATTGCGCCCCATACCGCAATATATTGCGCGCCGTACCGCAAAATATTTTTGTACACTAGGTGTCCAGAAATATATTGCGCGCCATACCGCAAAATATTTCTGGACACTAGGTGTCCAGAAATATAATGCGCGCCGTACCGCAAAATATTTTTGGACACTACGTGTCCAGAAATATATTGCGCGCCGTACCGCAAAATATTTTTGGACACTAGGTATCCAGAAATATATTGCGCGCTGTACCGCAAAATATTTTTGGACACTAGGGGTCCAGAAATATAATGCGCGCCGTACCGCAAAATATTTTTGGACACTAGGTGTCCAGAAATATATTGCGCGCCATACCGCAAAATATTTTTGGACACTAGGTGTCCAGAAATATAATGCGCGCCGTACCGCAAAATATTTTTGGACACTACGTGTCCAGAAATATATTGCGCGCCGTACCGCAAAATATTTTTGGACACTAAGTGTCCAGAAATATATTGCGTTCCATACCGCAAAATATTTCTGGACACTAGGTGTCCAGAAATATATTGCGCGCCATACCGCAAAATATTTCTGGACACTAGGTGTCCAGAAATAAATTGCGCGCCGTACCGCAAAATATTTTTGGACACTAGGTGTCCAGAAATATATTGCGCGCCGTACCGCAAAATATTTTTGGACACTAGGTGTCCAGAAATATATTGCGCGCTGTACCGCAAAATATTTTTGGACACTAGGGGTCCAGAAATATATTGCGCGCCGTACCGCAAAATATTTTTGGACACTACGTGTCCAGAAATATGTTGCGCGCCGTACCGCAAAATATTTTTGGACACTAGGTGTCCAGAAATATATTGCGCGCCGTACCGCAAAATATTTTTGGACACTAAGTGTCCAGAAATATATTGCGTTCCATACCGCAAAATATTTCTGGACACTAGGTGTCCAGAAATATATTGCGCGCCATACCGCAAAATATTTCTGGACACTAGGTGTCCAGAAATATATTGCGCGCCGTACCGCAAAATATTTTTGGACACTAGGGGTCCAGAAATATAATGCGCGCCGTACCGCAAAATATTTTTGGACACTACGTGTCCAGAAATATATTGCGCGCCGTACCGCAAAATATTTTTGGACACTAGGTGTCCAGAAATATATTGCGCGCTGTACCGCAAAATATTTTTGGACACTAGGGGTCCAGAAATATAATGCGCGCCGTACCGCAAAATATTTTTGGACACTAGGTGTCCAGAAATATATTGCGCGCCATACCGCAAAATATTTTTGGACACTAGGTGTCCAGAAATATATTGCGCGCCGTACCGCAAAATATTTTTGGACACTAGGTGTCCAGAAATATATTGCGCGCTGTACCGCAAAATATTTTTGGACACTAGGGGTCCAGAAATATAATGCGCGCCGTACCGCTAAATATTTTTGGACACTACGTGTCCAGAAATATATTGCGTGCCATACCGCAAAATATTTCTGGACACTAGGTGTCCAGAAATATATTGCGCGCCGTACCGCAAATTATTTTTGGACACTAGGTGTCCAGAAATATATTGCGCGCCATACCGCAAAATATTTCTGGACACTAGATGTCCAGAAATATATTGCGCGCCGTACCGCAAAATATTTTTGGACACTAGGTGTCCAGAAATATATTGCGCGCTGTACCGCAAAATATTTTTGGACACTAGGTGTCCAGAAATATATTGCGCGCCATACCGCAAAATATTTCTGGACACTAGGTGTCCAGAAATATATTGCGCGCCGTACCGCAAAATATTTTTGGACACTAGGGGTCCAGAAATATAATGCGCGCCGTACCGCAAAATATTTTTGGACACTACGTGTCCAGAAATATATTGCGCGCCGTACCGCAAAATATTTTTGGACACTAGGTGTCCAGAAATATATTGCGCGCTGTACCGCAAAATATTTTTGGACACTAGGGGTCCAGAAATATAATGCGCGCCGTACCGCAAAATATTTTTGGACACTAGGTGTCCAGAAATATATTGCGCGCCATACCGCAAAATATTTTTGGACACTAGGTGTCCAGAAATATATTGCGCCCCATACCGCAAAATATTTCTGGACACTAGGTGTCCAGAAATATATTGCGCGCCGTACCGCAAAATATTTTTGGACACTAGGTGTCCAGAAATATATTGCGCGCCGTACCGCAAAATATTTTTGGACACTAAGTGTCCAGAAATATATTGCGTTCCATACCGCAAAATATTTCTGGACACTAGGTGTCCAGAAATATATTGCGCGCCATACCGCAAAATATTTCTGGACACTAGGTGTCCAGAAATATATTGCGCGCCGTACCGCAAAATATTTTTGGACACTAGGTGTCCAGAAATATATTGCGCGCCATACCGCAAAATATTTTTGGACACTAGGTGTCCAGAAATATATTGCGCGCCGTACCGCAAAATATTTTTGGACACTAGGTGTCCAGAAATATATTGCGCGCCGTACCGCAAAATATTTTTGGACACTAGGGGTCCAGAAATATAATGCGCGCCGTACCGCAAAATATTTTTGGACACTACGTGTCCAGAAATATATTGCGCGCCGTACCGCAAAATATTTTTGGACACTAGGTGTCCAGAAATATATTGCGCGCTGTACCGCAAAATATTTTTGGACACTAGGGGTCCAGAAATATAATGCGCGCCGTACCTCTAAATATTTTTGGACACTACGTGTCCAGAAATATATTGCGTGCCATACCGCAAAATATTTCTGGACACTAGGTGTCCAGAAATATATTTTTAATAATATAGTAACATCGTCAACTGTTACAAGTAAGAAAAGAAGCACTGAACACAGTTGGGCCACCGCAGACCTGAAATGCGAATGCAAAGAACGTGATAGACTATACAGAAGGTACAAAAACAACAGACGAAATGCGGACTATCACAATGAGTATAAACTATACAGAAACGAGCTTAACAAAAAAATAAAACGAATAAAATCAAACTTCTACAAACAGAAATTCCAAGAGAGTAAAAACAACCCAAAGGATACGTGGAAGCTTGTTAATGCATTACTTGGAAAGAGATCGAACAATATAGATGACATTATAAAAAAGAATTTTGCACATGAAGAAAATTTGAATGACCTACCGAACAAATTCGCAAAAACGCTATCATTGGAAATTTGTAATACAGTCCACGAGTGCAATAAAACAACATTCAGTGGCCGTTCGAACAGTGTACAAAACTCTATATATGTACAATATGTAACTGATACTGAGGTTAAGAATATACTTCATTCGCTAAAGTGCAACAAGTCAGCCGGAATAGACGAGATAAGACCAATAGATCTAAGAATAAGTGCAGAGTACCTTTCGCCTCTGATAACGAAGCTTATAAATATGAGTTTAGACCAAGCAACAGTTCCGCACCTTCTGAAAACATCAATAGTTCGGCCAATATACAAAAGCGGAAAGATGAACCAAATTGTGAACTACAGACCCATTTCTATCTTATCATCTGTCGACAAGGTTATGGAGGAAGTATTGGCAACGAGGCTATACGGATATGTGGAAAAATTTAAAATCCTGAATAAAAATCAATTTGGTTTTCGTAAAAACAAGAGCATCAACCATCTGCTGGCAATTTTTGCGAATAAAATTAACCAAAGCCTGGATAAAAATCAAAGCACAGTGGTTCTATTCATTGATTTTAAAAAAGCCTTCGATACATTAAGTCACAAACAATTACTGAGACAGTTAGAAAGGATTGGTGTTCGGGGCAGTATATTATCATGGTTTGAAAACTACTTAAGAGACCGAAAATTTAAAGTTAAAATTGGCGAATTCTTAAGTGAAGATGAAGATGTTGTATATGGTGTACCACAGGGATCAAAACTAGGCCCTCTCCTATTTATTATCTACGCCAATGATCTGATGTCATTGCTGAAGTACAGCACGGGATACGCATACGCGGACGATACAGCGATTGTAATTAGCCATAGGAACGTAAATGAAGCTGCAAGCTTATTGCAAATAGAATTTAATCGAATCACAGCTTGGTGTCACGACCATGGATTAATTATTAACGCACTGAAGACAAAGGTAATGCATATTCGTCCCCCGCATATCCCAAAAACTAAAATCAAGATAAAAATGCATGACACAGAATGTCTTCACATGAATGGATGTAACGTTAAAGAAAATGATAGATGCAACGGATACATCGACAATGTGTCAACATACAAGTATCTTGGACTCACCGTTGATTACAACTTTAAATGGAGCTACCACATAAGAGAAATAAAACAGAAATTGTGTCGATCCGCTTACGCACTCTTCCATCTTAAAAATTTCTGCACACCTGAAGTTCTTAGACAATGCTATTTTGGTTTAGTTGAATCACATATGAGATATGGCGTATTAGCGTGGGGAAAAGCATCGCAAATGCAATCCCTACAAAGAACACATGTGCGCCTGCAAAAATTAGTGCACAACCCCAGACTCAACCCTGGAGCTCAAAATCTTCTGAATATTCAACAGATCTACAATCTAGAAATCCTTGCTCACTTCTACAACGACGATGCATACAGAACTCTGACGCAACAAGCAGTAAATACCAGAAGAAGACAACAACAGGTCTATGAAGTCCCGAGGTATTGGAACGAGTACGGAAGAAGGACGCTTAATGTTGCAGTTCCATCAGTGCTTAACGAACTTCCAAAAGAATTTCGCAACCTAACAAAAACTGAAATTTTAAGAAAAACCAAAGAAATGTACTTAACATCCAGTTTGTAAAAAATCTACTTGTTTTCATTTCTGTAACGTAATTTTTTTGTTTTTTTTTTTTCTTTATATTGAATTATTGTGTTAAAGTAAATTGAAATAATATAAAAATTGAACGCTTGAACTTAACTTAACTTAATGTATATGATCGAAACCAGTCTTCTGCAGACAAGCCCTTCCGGCTTTGCAGATACAATCTATGTGAACAATGGAATAATAAAATAATAAAATAAAAAAAAAAAAAATAAAATATATTGCGCGCCGTACCGCAAAATATTTTTGGACACTAGGGGTCCAGAAATATAATGCGCGCCATACCGCAAAATATTTTTGGACACTAGGGGTCCAGAAATATAATTAATGCACGCCGTACCGCAAAATATTTTTGGACACTACGTGTCCAGAAATATATTGCGCGCCGTACCGCAAAATATTTTTGGACACTAGGGGTCCAGAAATATATTGCGCGCCATACCGCAAAATATCTGGACACTAGGTGTCCAGAAATATATTGCGCGCCATACCGCAAAATATTTCTGGACACTAGGTGTCCAGAAATATATTGCGCGCCATACCGCAAAATATTTCTGGACACTAGGTGTCCAGAAATATATTGCGCGCCGTACCGCAAAATATTTTTGGACACTAGGTGTCCAGAAATATATTGCGCGCCGTACCGCAAAATATTTTTGGACACTAGGTGTCCAGAAATATATTGCGCGCCGTACCGCAAAATATTTTTGGACACTAGGGGTCCAGAAATATAATGCGCGCCGTACCGCAAAATATTTTTGGACACTACGTGTCCAGAAATATATTGCGCGCCGTACCGCAAAATATTTTTGGACACTAGGGGTCCAGAAATATAATGCGCGCCGCACCGCAAAATATTTTTAGACACTAGGTGTCCAGAAATATATTGCGCGCCATACCGCAAAATATTTTTGGACACTAGGTGTCCAGAAATATATTGCGCCCCATACCGCAATATATTGCGCGCCGTACCGCAAAATATTTTTGGACACTAAGTGTCCAGAAATATATTGCGTTCCATACCGCAAAATATTTCTGGACACTAGGTGTCCGTGTCCAGAAATATATTGCGCGCTGTACCGCAAAATATTTTTGGACACTAGGGGTCCAGAAATATATTGCGCGCCGTACCGCAAAATATTTTTGGACACTAGGGGTCCAGAAATATAATGCGCGCCGTACCGCAAAATATTTTTGGACACTACGTGTCCAGAAATATATTGCGCGCCGTACCGCAATATATTTCTGGACACCTAGTGTCTTGCCGTACCGCAAAATATTTTTGGACACTAGGTGTCCAGAAATATATTGCGTGCCATACCGCAAAATATTTCTGGACACTAGGTGTCCAGAAATATATTGCGCGCTGGACACTTAGTGTCCAAAATATTTTTGGACACTAGGGGTCCAGAAATATAATGCGCGCCGTACCGCAATATATTTTTGGACACTACGTGTCCAGAAATATATTGCGCGCCGTACCGCAAAATATTTTTGGACACTACGTGTCCAGAAATATATTGCGCGCCGTACCGCAAAATATTTTTGGACACTAGGTGTCCAGAAATATATTGCGCGCCATACCGCAAAATATTTCTGGACACTAGGTGTCCAGAAATATATTGCGCGCCATACCGCAAAATATTTCTGGACACTAGGTGTCCAGAAATATATTGCGCGCCATACCGCAAAATATTTCTGGACACTAGGTGTCCAGAAATATATTGCGCGCCGTACCGCAAAATATTTTTGGACACTAGGTGTCCAGAAATATATTGCGCGCCGTACCGCAAAATATTTTTGGACACTAGGTGTCCAGAAATATATTGCGCGCCGTACCGCAAAATATTTTTGGACACTAGGTGTCCAGAAATATATTGCGCGCCGTACCGCAAAATATTTTTGGACACTAGGGGTCCAGAAATATAATGCGCGCCGTACCGCAAAATATTTTTGGACACTACGTGTCCAGAAATATATTGCGCGCCGTACCGCAAAATATTTTTGGACACTACGTGTCCAGAAATATATTGCGCGCCGTACCGCAAAATATTTTTGGACACTAGGTGTCCAGAAATATATTGCGCGCCATACCGCAAAATATTTCTGGACACTAGGTGTCCAGAAATATATTGCGCGCCATACCGCAAAATATTTCTGGACACTAGGTGTCCAGAAATATATTGCGCGCCATACCGCAAAATATTTCTGGACACTAGGTGTCCAGAAATATATTGCGCGCCGTACCGCAAAATATTTTTGGACACTAGGTGTCCAGAAATATATTGCGCGCCGTACCGCAAAATATTTTTGGACACTAGGTGTCCAGAAATATATTGCGCGCCGTACCGCAAAATATTTTTGGACACTAGGGGTCCAGAAATATAATGCGCGCCGTACCGCAAAATATTTTTGGACACTACGTGTCCAGAAATATATTGCGCGCTGTACCGCAAAATATTTTTGGACACTAGGGGTCCAGAAATATAATGCGCGCCGTACCGCAAAATATTTTTGGACACTAGGTGTCCAGAAATATATTGCGCGCCATACCGCAAAATATTTTTGGACACTAGGTGTCCAGAAATATATTGCGCGCCGTACCGCAAAATATTTTTGGACACTAGGTGTCCAGAAATATATTGCGCGCCATACCGCAAAATATTTCTGGACACTAGGTGTCCAGAAATATATTGCGCGCCGTACCGCAAAATATTTTTGGACACTAAGTGTCCAGAAATATATTGCGTTCCATACCGCAAAATATTTCTGGACACTAGGTGTCCAGAAATATATTGCGCGCCATACCGCAAAATATTTCTGGACACTAGGTGTCCAGAAATATATTGCGCGCCGTACCGCAAAATATTTTTGGACACTAGGTGTCCAGAAATATATTGCGCGCCATACCGCAAAATATTTTTGGACACTAGGTGTCCAGAAATATATTGCGCGCCGTACCGCAAAATATTTTTGGACACTAGGTGTCCAGAAATATATTGCGCGCCGTACCGCAAAATATTTTTGGACACTAGGGGTCCAGAAATATAATGCGCGCCGTACCGCAAAATATTTTTGGACACTACGTGTCCAGAAATATATTGCGCGCCGTACCGCAAAATATTTTTGGACACTAGGTGTCCAGAAATATATTGCGCGCTGTACCGCAAAATATTTTTGGACACTAGGGGTCCAGAAATATAATGCGCGCCGTACCGCTAAATATTTTTGGACACTACGTGTCCAGAAATATATTGCGTGCCATACCGCAAAATATTTCTGGACACTAGGTGTCCAGAAATATATTGCGCGCCGTACCGCAAAATATTTTTGGACACTAGGTGTCCAGAAATATATTGCGCGCCATACCGCAAAATATTTCTGGACACTAGGTGTCCAGAAATATATTGCGCGCCGTACCGCAAAATATTTTTGGACACTAGGGGTCCAGAAATATAATGCGCGCCGTACCGCAAAATATTTTTGGACACTACGTGTCCAGAAATATATTGCGCGCCGTACCGCAAAATATTTTTGGACACTAGGTGTCCAGAAATATATTGCGCGCCGTACCGCAAAATATTTTTGGACACTAGGGGTCCAGAAATATAATGCGCGCCGTACCGCAAAATATTTTTGGACACTACGTGTCCAGAAATATATTGCGCGCCGTACCGCAAAATATTTTTGGACACTAGGTGTCCAGAAATATATTGCGTGCCATACCGCAAAATATTTCTGGACACTAGGTGTCCAGAAATATATTGCGCGCTGTACCGCAAAATATTTTTGGACACTAGGGGTCCAGAAATATAATGCGCGCCGTACCGCAAAATATTTTTGGACACTACGTGTCCAGAAATATATTGCGCGCCGTACCGCAAAATATTTTTGGACACTACGTGTCCAGAAATATATTGCGCGCCGTACCGCAAAATATTTTTGGACACTAGGTGTCCAGAAATATATTGCGCGCCATACCGCAAAATATTTCTGGACACTAGGTGTCCAGAAATATATTGCGCGCCATACCGCAAAATATTTCTGGACACTAGGTGTCCAGAAATATATTGCGCCCCATACCGCAAAATATTTCTGGACACTAGGTGTCCAGAAATATATTGCGCGCCGTACCGCAAAATATTTTTGGACACTAGGTGTCCAGAAATATATTGCGCGCCATACCGCAAAATATTTCTGGACACTAGGTGTCCAGAAATATATTGCGCGCCGTACCGCAAAATATTTTTGGACACTAAGTGTCCAGAAATATATTGCGTTCCATACCGCAAAATATTTCTGGACACTAGGTGTCCAGAAATATATTGCGCGCCATACCGCAAAATATTTCTGGACACTAGGTGTCCAGAAATATATTGCGCGCCGTATCGCAAAATATTTTTGGACACTAGGTGTCCAGAAATATATTGCGCGCCGTACCGCAAAATATTTTTGGACACTAGGTGTCCAGAAATATATTGCGCGCCGTACCGCAAAATATTTTTGGACACTAGGGGTCCAGAAATATAATGCGCGCCGTACCGCAAAATATTTTTGGACACTACGTGTCCAGAAATATATTGCGCGCCGTACCGCAAAATATTTTTGGACACTAGGTGTCCAGAAATATATTGGGCGCTGTACCGCAAAATATTTTTGGACACTAGGGGTCCAGAAATATAATGCGCGCCGTACCGCAAAATATTTTTGGACACTAGGTGTCCAGAAATATATTGCGCGCCATACCGCAAAATATTTTTGGACACTAGGTGTCCAGAAATATATTGCGCCCCATACCGCAAAATATTTCTGGACACTAGGTGTCCAGAAATATATTGCGCGCTGTACCGCAAAATATTTTTGGACACTAGGTGTCCAGAAATATATTGCGCGCCATACCGCAAAATATTTCTGGACACTAGGTGTCCAGAAATATATTGCGCGCCGTACCGCAAAATATTTTTGGACACTAAGTGTCCAGAAATATATTGCGTTCCATACCGCAAAATATTTCTGGACACTAGGTGTCCAGAAATATATTGCGCTTTTTTGGACACTAGGGGTCCAGAAATATAATGCGCGCCGTACCGCAAAATATTTTTGGACACTACGTGTCCAGAAATATATTGCGCGCCGTACCGCAAAATATTTTTGGACACTAGGTGTCCAGAAATATATTGCGCGCTGTACCGCAAAATATTTTTGGACACTAGGGGTCCAGAAATATAATGCGCGCCGTACCGCAAAATATTTTTGGACACTAGGTGTCCAGAAATATATTGCGCGCCATACCGCAAAATATTTTTGGACACTAGGTGTCCAGAAATATATTGCGCGCCGTACCGCAAAATATTTTTGGACACTAGGTGTCCAGAAATATATTGCGCGCCGTACCGCAAAATATTTTTGGACACTAAGTGTCCAGAAATATATTGCGTTCCATACCGCAAAATATTTTTGGACACTAGGTGTCCAGAAATATATTGCGCGCCGTACCGCAAAATATTTTTGGACACTAGGTGTCCAGAAATATATTGCGCGCCGTACCGCAAAATATTTTTGGACACTAGGGGTCCAGAAATATAATGCGCGCCGTACCGCAAAATATTTTTGGACACTACGTGTCCAGAAATATATTGCGCGCCGTACCGCAAAATATTTTTGGACACTAGGTGTCCAGAAATATATTGCGCGCTGTACCGCAAAATATTTTTGGACACTAGGGGTCCAGAAATATAATGCGCGCCGTACCGCTAAATATTTTGGACACTACGTGTCCAGAAATATATTGCGCGCCGTACCGCAAAATATTTTTGGACACTAGGTGTCCAGAAATATATTGCGCGCCATACCGCAAAATATTTCTGGACACTAGGTGTCCAGAAATATATTGCGCGCCGTACCGCAAAATATTTTTGGACACTAGGGGTCCAGAAATATAATGCGCGCCGTACCGCAAAATATTTTTGGACACTACGTGTCCAGAAATATATTGCGCGCCGTACCGCAAAATATTTTTGGACACTAGGTGTCCAGAAATATATTGCGCGCCGTACCGCAAAATATTTTTGGACACTAGGGGTCCAGAAATATAATGCGCGCCGTACCGCAAAATATTTTTGGACACTACGTGTCCAGAAATATATTGCGCGCCGTACCGCAAAATATTTTTGGACACTAGGTGTCCAGAAATATATTGCGTGCCATACCGCAAAATATTTCTGGACACTAGGTGTCCAGAAATATATTGCGCGCTGTACCGCAAAATATTTTTGGACACTAGGGGTCCAGAAATATAATGCGCGCCGTACCGCAAAATATTTTTGGACACTACGTGTCCAGAAATATATTGCGCGCCGTACCGCAAAATATTTTTGGACACTACGTGTCCAGAAATATATTGCGCGCCGTACCGCAAAATATTTTTGGACACTAGGTGTCCAGAAATATATTGCGCGCCATACCGCAAAATATTTCTGGACACTAGGTGTCCAGAAATATATTGCGCGCCGTACCGCAAAATATTTTTGGACACTAAGTGTCCAGAAATATATTGCGTTCCATACCGCAAAATATTTCTGGACACTAGGTGTTTGCGCGCTGTACCGCAAAATATTTTTGGACACTAGGGGTCCAGAAATATAATGCGCGCCGTACCGCAAAATACTTTTGGACACTAGGTGTCCAGAAATATATTGCGCGCCATACCGCAAAATATTTTTGGACACTAGGTGTCCAGAAATATATTGCGCGCCGTACCGCAAAATATTTTTGGACACTAGGTGTCCAGAAATATATTGCGCGCCATACCGCAAAATATTTCTGGACACTAGGTGTCCAGAAATATATTGCGCGCCGTACCGCAAAATATTTTTGGACACTAGGTGTCCAGAAATATATTGCGCGCCGTACCGCAAAATATTTTTGGACACTAGGTGTCCAGAAATATATTGCGCGCCATACCGCAAAATATTTCTGGACACTAGGTGTCCAGAAATATATTGCGCGCCGTACCGCAAAATATTTTTGGACACTAGGGGTCCAGAAATATAATGCGCGCCGTACCGCAAAATATTTTTGGACACTACGTGTCCAGAAATATATTGCGCGCCGTACCGCAAAATATTTTTGGACACTAGGTGTCCAGAAATATATTGCGCGCCGTACCGCAAAATATTTTTGGACACTAGGGGTCCAGAAATATAATGCGCGCCGTACCGCAAAATATTTTTGGACACTACGTGTCCAGAAATATATTGCGCGCCGTACCGCAAAATATTTTTGGACACTAGGTGTCCAGAAATATATTGCGCGCTGTACCGCAAAATATTTTTGGACACTAGGGGTCCAGAAATATAATGCGCGCCGTACCGCTAAATATTTTTGGACACTACGTGTCCAGAAATATATTGCGTGCCATACCGCAAAATATTTCTGGACACTAGGTGTCCAGAAATATATTGCGCGCCGTACCGCAAAATATTTTTGGACACTAGGTGTCCAGAAATATATTGCGCGCCATACCGCAAAATATTTCTGGACACTAGGTGTCCAGAAATATATTGCGCGCCGTACCGCAAAATATTTTTGGACACTAGGGGTCCAGAAATATAATGCGCGCCGTACCGCAAAATATTTTTGGACACTACGTGTCCAGAAATATATTGCGCGCCGTACCGCAAAATATTTTTGGACACTAGGTGTCCAGATATTGCGCGCCGTACCGCAAAATATTTTTGGACACTAGGGGTCCAGAAATATAATGCGCGCCGTACCGCAAAATATTTTTGGACACTACGTGTCCAGAAATATATTGCGCGCCGTACCGCAAAATATTTTTGGACACTAGGTGTCCAGAAATATATTGCGTGCCATACCGCAAAATATTTCTGGACACTAGGTGTCCAGAAATATATTGCGCGCTGTACCGCAAAATATTTTTGGACACTAGGGGTCCAGAAATATAATGCGCGCCGTACCGCAAAATATTTTTGGACACTACGTGTCCAGAAATATATTGCGCGCCGTACCGCAAAATATTTTTGGACACTACGTGTCCAGAAATATATTGCGCGCCGTACCGCAAAATATTTTTGGACACTAGGTGTCCAGAAATATATTGCGCGCCATACCGCAAAATATTTCTGGACACTAGGTGTCCAGAAATATATTGCGCGCCATACCGCAAAATATTTCTGGACACTAGGTGTCCAGAAATATATTGCGCCCCATACCGCAAAATATTTCTGGACACTAGGTGTCCAGAAATATATTGCGCGCCGTACCGCAAAATATTTTTGGACACTAAGTGTCCAGAAATATATTGCGTTCCATACCGCAAAATATTTCTGGACACTAGGTGTCCAGAAATATATTGCGCGCCATACCGCAAAATATTTCTGGACACTAGGTGTCCAGAAATATATTGCGCGCCGTACCGCAAAATATTTTTGGACACTAGGTGTCCAGAAATATATTGCGCGCCGTACCGCAAAATATTTTTGGACACTAGGTGTCCAGAAATATATTGCGCGCCGTACCGCAAAATATTTTTGGACACTAGGGGTCCAGAAATATAATGCGCGCCGTACCGCAAAATATTTTTGGACACTAGGTGTCCAGAAATATATTGCGCGCCGTACCGCAAAATATTTTTGGACACTAGGTGTCCAGAAATACATTGCGCGCTGTACCGCAAAATATTTTTGGACACTAGGGGTCCAGAAATATAATGCGCGCCGTACCGCAAAATATTTTTGGACACTAGGTGTCCAGAAATATATTGCGCGCCATACCGCAAAATATTTTTGGACACTAGGTGTCCAGAAATATATTGCGCCCCATACCGCAAAATATTTCTGGACACTAGGTGTCCAGAAATATATTGCGCGCTGTACCGCAAAATATTTTTGGACACTAGGTGTCCAGAAATATATTGCGCGCCATACCGCAAAATATTTCTGGACACTAGGTGTCCAGAAATATATTGCGCGCCGTACCGCAAAATATTTTTGGACACTAAGTGTCCAGAAATATATTGCGTTCCATACCGCAAAATATTTCTGGACACTAGGTGTCCAGAAATATATTGCGCGCCATAGCGCAAAATATTTCTGGACACTAGGTGTCCAGAAATATATTGCGCGCCGTACCGCAAAATATTTTTGGACACTAGGTGTCCAGAAATATATTGCGCGCCATACCGCAAAATATTTTTGGACACTAGGTGTCCAGAAATATATTGCGCGCCGTACCGCAAAATATTTTTGGACACTAGGTGTCCAGAAATATATTGCGCGCCGTACCGCAAAATATTTTTGGACACTAGGGGTCCAGAAATATAATGCGCGCCGTACCGCAAAATATTTTTGGACACTACGTGTCCAGAAATATATTGCGCGCCGTACCGCAAAATATTTTTGGACACTAGGTGTCCAGAAATATATTGCGCGCTGTACCGCAAAATATTTTTGGACACTAGGGGTCCAGAAATATAATGCGCGCCGTACCGCTAAATATTTTTGGACACTACGTGTCCAGAAATATATTGCGTGCCATACCGCAAAATATTTCTGGACACTAGGTGTCCAGAAATATATTGCGCGCCGTACCGCAAAATATTTTTGGACACTAGGTGTCCAGAAATATATTGCGCGCCATACCGCAAAATATTTCTGGACACTAGGTGTCCAGAAATATATTGCGCGCCGTACCGCAAAATATTTTTGGACACTAGGGGTCCAGAAATATAATGCGCGCCGTACCGCAAAATATTTTTGGACACTACGTGTCCAGAAATATATTGCGCGCCGTACCGCAAAATATTTTTGGACACTAGGTGTCCAGAAATATATTGCGCGCCGTACCGCAAAATATTTTTGGACACTAGGTGTCCAGAAATATATTGCGTGCCATACCGCAAAATATTTCTGGACACTAGGTGTCCAGAAATATATTGCGCGCTGTGCCGCAAAATATTTTTGGACACTAGGGGTCCAGAAATATAATGCGCGCCGTACCGCAAAATATTTTTGGACACTACGTGTCCAGAAATATATTGCGCGCCGTACCGCAAAATATTTCTGGACACTAGGTGTCCAGAAATATATTGCGCGCCATACCGCAAAATATTTCTGGACACTAGGTGTCCAGAAATATATTGCGCCCCATACCGCAAAATATTTCTGGACACTAGGTGTCCAGAAATATATTGCGCACCGTACCGCAAAATATTTTTGGACACTAGGTGTCCAGAAATATATTGCGCGCCATACCGCAAAATATTTCTGGACACTAGGTGTCCAGAAATATATTGCGCGCCGTACCGCAAAATATTTTTGAACACTAAGTGTCCAGAAATATATTGCGTTCCATACCGCAAAATATTTCTGGACACTAGGTGTCCAGAAATATATTGCGCGCCATACCGCAAAATATTTCTGGACACTAGGTGTCCAGAAATATATTGCGCGCCGTACCGCAAAATATTTTTGGACACTAGGTGTCCAGAAATATATTGCGCGCCGTACCGCAAAATATTTTTGGACACTAGGGGTCCAGAAATATAATGCGCGCCGTACCGCAAAATATTTTTGGACACTAGGGGTCCAGAAATATAATGCGCGCCGTACCGCAAAATATTTTTGGACACTACGTGCCATACCGCACTAGGTGTCCAGAAATATATTGCGCGCCGTACCGCAAAATATTTTTGGACACTAGGTGTCCAGAAATATATTGCGCGCCATACCGCAAAATATTTTTGGACACTAGGTGTCCAGAAATATATTGCGCGCCGTACCGCAAAATATTTTTGGACACTAGGTGTCCAGAAATATATTGCGCGCCGTACCGCAAAATATTTCTGAACACTAGGTGTCCAGAAATATATTGCGCGCCATACCGCAAAATATTTTTGGACACTAGGTGTCTAGAAATATATTGTGCGCCGTACCGCAAAATATTTTTGGACACTAGGGGTCCAGAAATATATTGCGCGCCGTACCGCAAAATATTTTTGGACACTAGGTGTCCAGAAATATATTGCGCGCCATACCGCAAAATATTTCTGGACACTAGGTGTCCAGAAATATATTGCGCGCCGTACCGCAAAATATTTTTGGACACTAGGTGTCCAGAAATATATTGCGCGCCGTACCGCATAATATTTGTGGACACTAGGTGTCCAGAAATATATTGCGCGCCATACCGCAAAATATTTCTGGACACTAGGTGTCCAGAAATATATTGCGCGCCATACCGCAAAATATTCTTGGACACTTGGTGTCCAGAAATATATTGCGCGCCATACTGCAAAATATTTCTGGACACTAGGTGTCCAGAAATATATTGCGCGCTGTACCGCAAAATATTTTTGGACACTAGGGTCCAGAAATATATTGCGCGCCGTACCGCAAAATATTTTTGGACACTAGGTGTCCAGAAATATATTGCGCGCCGTACCGCAAAATATTTTTGGACACTAGGTGTCCAGAAATATATTGCCCGCCGTACCGCAAAATATTTTTGGACACTAGGTGTCCAGAAATATATTGCGTGCCATACCACAAAATATTTCTGGACACTAGGTGTCCAGAAATATAGTGCGCGCCACACCGCAAAATATTTCTGGACACTAGGTGTCCAGAAATATATTGCGCGCCATACCGCAAAATATTTCTGAACACTAGGTGTCCAGAAATATATTGCGCGCCATACCGCAAAATATTTTTGGACACTAGGTGTCTAGAAATATATTGTGCGCCGTACCGCAAAATATTTCTGGACACTAGGTGTGCAGAAATATATTGCGCGCCATACCGCAAAATATTTCTGGACACTAGGTGTCCAGAAATATATTGCGCGCCGTACCGCAAAATATTTTTGGACATTAGGTGTCCAGAAATATATTGCGCGCCATACCGCAAAATATTTCTGGACACTAGGTGTCCAGAAATATATTGCGCGCCGTACCGCAAAATATTTTTGGACACTAGGTGTCCAGAAATATATTGCGCGCCGTACCGCATAATATTTTTGGACATTAGGTGTCCAGGTGTCCAGAAATATATTGCGCGCCGTACCGCATAATATTTGTGGACACTAGGTGTCCAGAAATATATTGCGCGCCATACCGCAAAATATTTCTGGACACTAGGTGTCCAGAAATATATTGCGCGCCGTACCGCAAAATATTTTTGGACACTAGGTGTCCAGAAATATATTGCGCGCCGTACCGCATAATATTTTTGGACATTAGGTGTCCAGGTGTCCAGAAATATATTGCGCGCCGTACCGCAAAATATTTTTGGACACTAGGTGTCCAGAAATATATTGCGCGCCGTACCGCAAAATATTTTTGGACACTAGGTGTCCAGAAATATATTGCGCGCCATACGGCAAAATATTTCTGGACACTAGGTGTCCAGGTGGTGGACACCAGAAATATATTGCGTCCAGGTGGTGGACACCTAGTGTCCAGAAATATATTGTGCGCCGTACCGCAAAATATTTCTGGACACTAGGTGTCCAGAAATATATTGCGCGCCATACATAGAAATATACTGCGCGCCGTACCGCAAAATATTTTTGGACACTAAGTGTCCAGAAATATATTGCGTGCCATACCGCAAAATATTTCTGGACACTAGGTGTCCAGAAATATATTTGGACACTAGGGGTCCAGAAATATAATGCGCGCCGTACCGCAAAATATTTTTGGACACTACGTGTCCAGAAATATATTGCGCGCCGTACAGCAAAATATTTTTGGACACTAGGTGTCCAGAAATATATTGCGCGCCGTACCGCAAAATATTTTTGGACACTAGGTGTCCAGAAATATATTGCGCGCCGTACCGCATAATATTTTTGGACATTAGGTGTCCAGGTGTCCAGAAATATATTGCGCGCTGTACCGCAAAATATTTTTGGACACTAGGTGTCCAGAAATATATTGCGCGCCATACCGCAAAATATTTCTGGACACTAGGTGTCCAGAAATATATTGCGCGCCATACCGCAAAATATTTTTGGACACTAGGTGTCCAGAAATATATTGCGCGCCATACCGCAAAATATTTCTGGACACTAGGTGTCCAGAAATATATTGCGCGCCGTACCGCAAAATATTTTTGGACACTAGGTGTCCAGAAATATATTGCGCGCCGTACCGCATAATATTTTTGGACATTAGGTGTCCAGGTGTCCAGAAATATATTGCGCGCCGTACCGCAAAATATTTTTGGACACTAAGTGTCCAGAAATATATTGCGTTCCATACCGCAAAATATTTCTGGACACTAGGTGTCCAGAAATATATTGCGCGCCATACCGCAAAATATTTCTGGACACTAGGTGTCCAGAAATATATTGCGCGCCATACCGCAAAATATTTCTGGACACTAGGTGTCCAGAAATATATTGCGCGCCGTAGCGCAAAATATTTTTGGACACTAGGTGTCCAGAAATATATTGCGCGCCGTACCGCAAGATATTTTTGGACACTAGGTGTCCAGAAATATATTGCGCGCCGTACCGCAAACTATTTTTGGACACTAGGGGTCCAGAAATATAATGCGCGCCGTACCGCAAAATATTTTTGGACACTACGTGTCCAGAAATATTTTGCGCGCCGTACCGCAAAATATTTTTGGACACTAGGTGTCCAGAAATATATTGCGCGCCGTACCGCAAAATATTTTTGGACACTAGGGGTCCAGAAATATAATGCGCGCCGTACCGCAAAATATTTTTGGACACTACGTGTCCAGAAATATATTGCGCGCCGTACCGCAAAATATTTTTGGACACTAGGTGTCCAGAAATATATTGCGTGCCATACCGCAAAATATTTCTGGACACTAGGTGTCCAGAAATATATTGCGCGCCGTACCGCAAAATATTTTTGGACACTAGGTGTCCAGAAATATATTGCGTGCCATACCGCAAAATATTTCTGGACACTAGGTGTCCAGAAATATATTGCGCGCCATACCGCAAAATATTTCTGGACACTAGGTGTCCAGAAATATATTGCGCGCCGTACCGCAAAATATTTTTGGACACTAGGTGTCCTGAAATATATTGCGCGCCGTACCGCATAATATTTTTGGACATTAGGTGTCCAGGTGTCCAGAAATATATTGCGCGCCGTACCGCAAAATATTTTTGGACACTAGGTGTCCAGAAATATATTGGGCGCCGTACCGCAAAATATTTTTGGACACTAGGTGTCCAGAAATATATTGCGCGCCATACGGCAAAATATTTCTGGACACTAGGTGTCCAGGTGGTGGACACCAGAAATATATTGCGTCCAGGTGGTGGACACCTAGTGTCCAGAAATATATTGTGCGCCGTACCGCAAAATATTTCTGGACACTAGGTGTCCAGAAATATATTGCGCGCCATACATAGAAATATACTGCGCGCCGTACCGCAAAATATTTTTGGACACTAAGTGTCCAGAAATATATTGCGTGCCATACCGCAAAATATTTCTGGACACTAGGTGTCCAGAAATATATTTGGACACTAGGGGTCCAGAAATATAATGCGCGCTGTACCGCAAAATATTTTTGGACACTACGTGTCCAGAAATATATTGCGCGCCGTACCGCAAAATATTTTTGGACACTAGGTGTCCAGAAATATATTGCGCGCTGTACCGCAAAATATTTTTGGACACTAGGTGTCCAGAAATATATTGCGCGCCGTACCGCATAATATTTTTGGACATTAGGTGTCCAGGTGTCCAGAAATATATTGCGCGCTGTACCGCAAAATATTTTTGGACACTAGGTGTCCAGAAATATATTGCGCGCCATACCGCAAAATATTTCTGGACACTAGGTGTCCAGAAATATATTGCGCGCCATACCGCAAAATATTTTTGGACACTAGGTGTCCAGAAATATATTGCGCGCCATACCGCAAAATATTTCTGGACACTAGGTGTCCAGAAATATATTGCGCGCCGTACCGCAAAATATTTTTGGACACTAGGTGTCCAGAAATATATTGCGCGCCGTACCGCATAATATTTTTGGACATTAGGTGTCCAGGTGTCCAGAAATATATTGCGCGCCGTACCGCAAAATATTTTTGGACACTAAGTGTCCAGAAATATATTGCGTTCCATACCGCAAAATATTTCTGGACACTAGGTGTCCAGAAATATATTGCGCGCCATACCGCAAAATATTTCTGGACACTAGGTGTCCAGAAATATATTGCGCGCCATACCGCAAAATATTTCTGGACACTAGGTGTCCAGAAATATATTGCGCGCCGTAGCGCAAAATATTTTTGGACACTAGGTGTCCAGAAATATATTGCGCGCCGTACCGCAAGATATTTTTGGACACTAGGTGTCCAGAAATATATTGCGCGCCGTACCGCAAACTATTTTTGGACACTAGGGGTCCAGAAATATAATGCGCGCCGTACCGCAAAATATTTTTGGACACTACGTGTCCAGAAATATTTTGCGCGCCGTACCGCAAAATATTTTTGGACACTAGGTGTCCAGAAATATATTGCGCGCCGTACCGCAAAATATTTTTGGACACTAGGGGTCCAGAAATATAATGCGCGCCGTACCGCAAAATATTTTTGGACACTACGTGTCCAGAAATATATTGCGCGCCGTACCGCAAAATATTTTTGGACACTAGGTGTCCAGAAATATATTGCGTGCCATACCGCAAAATATTTCTGGACACTAGGTGTCCAGAAATATATTGCGCGCTGTACCGCAAAATATTTTTAATATATAAGCAAATTGAACTCTCTAACGTAGACATGAAGAAACAAATATCAAACACCTTTGCTAAAATGAATGAGACAATGTCAGAACTAGCACTTCAAATCAAGGATCTTACTCAGAAGAACTATGAGAAGGAGTTAAAAATCGCTCAAATTGAACAAAAAATCGATATTCTTGAGCAACAAGAAACTCGAATTTTAGCAATGGAAAGTAAAATCAACACTCTTGAACGAAAAGGTTACGATAAAAACATTGAAATTAAAAATGTCGTGAAGAAGGAGAATGAAGATGTCAAACAAATAGTCAAAACTATATTCAGAGTAGTTAAGATAAACATCGATGATAATGATATTGTGGAAGCCTATCGAACAAAACAAAAGCAAGAAAACATTGCCGCAAAATTTTCCTCTATGCACATTAAAAACCAGCTAATGCAAAATATACGCGGCAAACACATTAATGGCGAAACGTTAGAAATTGAAAATTCAAACGATAACAAAACGAAAATATATGTCAACGATCAGCTAACAGCAACAAACCGACGTTTGCTATGACTGGCGAAAACAAAAGCAAAATGTGCAAAATGGATGTTTGTGTGGGTGCGCGAGGGGCAAATCTTTGCAAAAAAGAATGAAAAATCAATTATTTTATATATTAACACAGAAAAGGATATTGAACTTATAGTATAAAGAGTAAACTATATAACAAAAATGAATAAGTTAACAACAAGCACACTCCAAAATTACGAAAACATAAATAAAACACAATTTAAAACTTTTCTTTTTTCATGTATTTATTTAAACATTCGATCGCTCCGAAAACACTTCACATCATTTCTAGCAGCAATAAATAATATAATTACACTCGTAGATGTTATAATACTCGTTGAAACAAATATCACAGATAATGAAAATGACATGTTCAACATACGCGGGTTCAACGCAGAATATTTCAACAGAGACCAACAGTTAGGCGGAGGAATAGCCGTCTACATAAAAGAATCACTCAACTATGAACGCTCTCTGCTCAAAACTCTCTCATTTGAGTCAATAAACATTAGAATCCATACAAAGGAAAGCCCAGTCTCAATTCTTGCCATATACCAATACAATATATACAAAGAGATGGAGCAAGTTCTCGGTAAAATGGAAAAAATGAGAGACATGGTGATCATAGGAGACATGAATATCAACTTACATGACTGCGAAGGCAACAATAGAGGCACGAACACTGCAAGAGAATACCTTGAAATGATGTCATCCAATGGTATGATAAATACGAATAACGAGAGCACGAGAGTGGATATTGCCGCAGAAACAAGCACCAACATCGATCATCTGTTTATTCGTAGTAAGTTCAATGCCCAAACAGCTGTTGTCCTAACAAATATTTCCGATCATTACTCACTCATGCTGGGATTAGATCCTATGAGAAATGATACAGAGAGAAATCAAAAACAAAAAAAAGAAAATAGAAAAACTATAAGCAATCATAGGGTAAATGCTCTGATATCTGGCATAGACTGGAATGAAATCATTAATTTGCAAAATGTTAACGAAATTTACAAAAAAATACGAACCACATTTAAAACAATCTACGAAGAATCGCAAACATTATCAAATGAAAGGAAGAAAAGATTACCCAACCCTTGGATGAATGATGAATTAATCGAGTATTGTAAAAAAAGAGACGAACTTTACAAGAAATGGCTATCAAAACCTAAAGATAAAGCTGGAGAGAAGGAGTACAAAGCATATAGAAACGCAGTCAACAAAAAATTAGTAAATGCGAAAAACACGTTTTTCAAAAATAAGTTCTCAGAAAATAAAAACAATATCAAAAAAGTTTGGCAAACAATAAAAGAGATAGTGGGAAAAAAATCAGACAATCTTGATCAAATCATTCTAAAAAACTTTAAAAATGTTGAAATGGATGCCTTAACAAACAAATTCGCCTATACATTTAAGGAAAACGTGGTGAAAACAATACACGATTGTCCTATTAAAACATTAAACAGGGAAGAAAGTCCTATACAAAACTCACTATTCTTAGAAAGAACGAATGAACTAGAAGTCTTCAACATAATTAAAAACATAGATGTAAATAAAGGTCCCGGGTATGACGGAATACGACCGAAAGACCTAAAAAACAACGCTGAACTACTAGCACCTGCAATAGCAAAACTAATAAACGCTAGCCTCGATGGAATGACAATTCCTAAGGAACTAAAAATGTCTATAGTCCGACCAATTTATAAAAAAGGAACAAAGTCCGATGTCTTCCGCAATTCCATACCGCAAAATATTTCTGGACACTAGGTGTCCAGAAATATATTGCGCGCCATACCGCAAAATATTTCTGGACACTAGGTGTCCAGAAATATATTGCGCGCCGTACCGCAAAATATTTTTGGACACTAGGTGTCCAGAAATATATTGCGCGCCGTACCGCAAGATATTTTTGGACACTAGGTGTCCAGAAATATATTGCGCGCCGTACCGCAAAATATTTTTGGACACTAGGGGTCCAGAAATATAATGCGCGCCGTACCGCAAAATATTTTTGGACACTACGTGTCCAGAAATATATTGCGCGCCGTACCGCAAAATATTTTTGGACACTAGGTGTCCAGAAATATATTGCGTGCCATACCGCAAAATATTTCTGGACACTAGGTGTCCAGAAATATATTGCGCGCTGTACCGCAAAATATTTTTGGACACTAGGTGTCCAGAAATATAATGCGCGCCGTACCGCAAAATATTTTTGGACACTACGTGTCCAGAAATATATTGCGCGCCGTACCGCAAAATATTTTTGGACACTAGGTGTCCAGAAATATATTGCGCGCCGTACCGCAAAATATTTTTGGACACTAGGTGTCCAGAAATATATTGCGCGCCGTACCGCAAGATATTTTTGGACACTAGGTGTCCAGAAATATATTGCGCGCCGTACCGCATAATATTTTTGGACATTAGGTGTCCAGGTGTCCAGAAATATATTGCGCGCCATACCGCAAATATATTGCGCGCCATGAACACTAGGTGTCCAGAAATATATTGCGCGCCGTACCGCAAAATATTTTTGGACACTAGGTGTCCACCACCTGGACACCTAGTGTCCAGATATATATTGTGCGCCGTACCGCACAATATTTCTGGACACTAGGTGTCCAGAAATATATTGTGCGCCGTACCGCAAAATATTTCTGGACACTAGGTGTCCAGAAATATATTGCGCGCCATACCGCAAAATATTTCTGGACACTAGGTGTTCAGAAATATATTGCGCGCCGTACCGCAAAATATTTTTGGACACAAGGTGTCCAGAAATATATTGCGCGCCGTACCGCAAGATATTTTTGGACACTAGGTGTCCAGAAATATATTGCGCGCCGTACCGCAAAATATTTTTGGACACTAGGGGTCCAGAAATATAATGCGCGCCGTACCGCAAAATATTTTTGGACACTAGGTGTCCAAACCGTACCGCACAATATTTCTGGACACTAGGTGTCCAGAAATATATTGTGCGCCGTACCGCAAAATATTTCTGGACACTAGGTGTCCAGAAATATATTGCGCGCCATACCGCAAAATATTTCGGGACACTAGGTGTCCAGAAATATATTGCGCGCCATACCGCAAAATATTTCTGGACACTAGGTGTTCAGAAATATATTGCGCGCCGTACCGCAAAATATTTTTGGACATAAGGTGTCCAGAAATATATTGCGCGCCATACCGCAAAATATTTCTGGACACTAGGTGTCCAGAAATATATTGCGCGCCATACCGCAAAATATTTCTGGACACTAGGTGAAATATTTTGCGGTATGGCGCGCAATATATTTCTGGACACCTAGTGTCCTGAAATATTTTGCGGTACGGCGCACAATATATTTCTGGACACCTAGTGTCCAGAAATATTTTGCGGTATGGCGCGCAATATATTTCTGGACAAATAGTGGCAATATATTTCTGGACACCTAGTGTCCAGAAATATTTTGCGGTATGGCGCGCAATATATTTCTGGACAACTGGTGTCCAGAAATATTTTGCGGTATGGCGCGCAATATATTTCTGGACACCTAGTGTCCAAAAATATTTTGCGGTATGGCGCGCAATATATTTCTGGACACCTAATGTCCAAAAATATTTTGCGGTACAGCGCGCAATATATTTCTGGACACCTAGTGTTCAGAAGGTGTCTTGAAATATTTTGCAGTATGGCGCGCAATATATAATATAAAAATATATAATATAAAAATAATATATTGCGCGCCAGAAATATTTTGCGGTATGGCGCGCAATATATTTCTGGACACCTATTGTCCAAAAATATTTTGCGGTACGGCGCGCAATATATTTCTGGACACCTAGTGGCAATATATTTCTGGACACCTAGTGTCCAGAACTATTATATAAATATTTTGCGGTATGGCGCGCAATATATTTCTGGACACCTAGTGTCCAAAAATATTTTGCGCTATGGCGCGCAATATATTTCTGGACACCTAGTGTCCAAAAATATTTTGCGGTACGGCGCGCAATATATTTCTGGACACCTAGTGTCCAAAAATATTTTGCGGTACGGCGCGCAATATGTATGCGCGCCGTACAGCAAAATATTTTGTGGTACGCAATATATATTGTGTATGGCATTAGGTGTCCAGAAATATATTGCGCGCCATACCGCAAAATATTTTTGGACACTAGGTGTCTAGAAATATATTGCGCGCCGTACCGCAAAATATTTTTGGACACAAGGTGTCCAGAAATATATTGCGCGCCGTACAAATATATATTGCGTACCATAAAACATACCATTCTGGACACTAGGTGTCCATAAATATATTGCGCGCCGTACCGCAAAATATTTTTGGACACTAGGTGTCCAGAAATATATTGCGCGCCATACCGCAAAATATTTCTGGACACTAGGTGTCCAGGACACTAGGTGTACAGAAATATATTGCGTACCATACCGCAAAATATTTCCGGACACTAGGTGTCCAGAAATATATTGCGCGCCGTACCGCAAAATATTTTTGGACACTAGGTGTCCAGAAATATATTGCGCGCCATACCGCAAAATATTTTTGGACACTAGGTGTCTAGAAATATATTGCGCGCCGTACCGCAAAATATTTTTGGACACAAGGTGTCCAGAAATATATTGCGCGCCATACAAATATATATTGCGTACCATAAAACATACCATTCTGGACACTAGGTGTCCATAAATATATTGCACGCCGTACCGCAAAATATTTTTGGACGCAATATACCGCAAAATATTTCTGGACACTAGGTGTTCAGAAATATATTGCGCGCCGTACCGCAAAATATTTTTGGACACAAGGTGTCCAGAAATATATTGCGCGCCGTACCGCAAGATATTTTTGGACACTAGGTGTCCAGAAATATATTGCGCGCCGTACCGCAAAATATTTTTGGACACTAGGGGTCCAGAAATATAATGCACGCCGTACCGCACAATATTTCTGGACACCTAGTGTCCAGAAATATTGTGCGGTACGGCGTGCAATATATTTATGGACACCTAGTGTCCAGAATGGTATGTTTTATGGTACGCAATATATATTTGTATGGCGCGCAATATAGTGTCCAAAAATATTTTGCGGTACGGCGCGCAATATATTTCTGGACACCTAGTGTCCGGAAATATTTTGCGGTATGGTACGCAATATATTTCTGTACACCTAGTGTCCTGGACACCTAGTGTCCAGAAATATTTTGCGGTATGGCGCGCAATATATTTCTGGACACCTAGTGTCCAAAAATATTTTGCGGTACGGCGCGCAATATATTTATGGACACCTAGTGTCCAGAATGGTATGTTTTATGGTACGCAATATATATTTGTATGGCGCGCAATATATTTCTGGACACCTTGTGTCCAAAAATATTTTGCGGTACGGCGCGCAATATATTTCTAGACACCTAGTGTCCAAAAATATTTTGCGGTATGGCGCGCAATATATTTCTGGACACCTAGTGTCCAAAAATATTTTGCGCTATGGCGCGCAATATATTTCTGGACACCTAGTGTCCAAAAATATTTTGCGGTACGGCGCGCAATATATTTCTGGACACCTAGTGTCCAAAAATATTTTGCGGTACGGCGCGCAATATGTATGCGCGCCGTACAGCAAAATATTTTGTGGTACGCAATATATATTGTGTATGGCATTAGGTGTCCAGAAATATATTGCGCGCCATACCGCAAAATATTTTTGGACACTAGGTGTCTAGAAATATATTGCGCGCCGTACCGCAAAATATTTTTGGACACAAGGTGTCCAGAAATATATTGCGCGCCATACAAATATATATTGCGTACCATAAAACATACCATTCTGGACACTAGGTGTCCATAAATATATTGCGCGCCGTACCGCAAAATATTTTTGGACACTAGGTGTCCAGAAATATATTGCGCGCCATACCAGAAATATATTGCGCGCCATACCGCAAAATATTTCTGGACACTAGGTGTCCACGCCATACCGCAAAATATTTCTGGACACTAGGTGTCCAGAAATATATTGCGCGCCATACCAGAAATATATTGCGCGCCATACCGCAAAATATTTCTGGACACTAGGTGTCCAGGCCACTAGGACACTAGGTGTCCAGAAATATATTGTGCGCAATGCGCCGTACCGCAAAATATTTCTGGACACTAGGTGTCCAGAAATATATTGCGCGCCATACCGCAAACTATTTCTGGACACTAGGTGTCCAGGACACTAGGTGTACAGAAATATATTGCGCGCCGTACCGCAAAATATTTTTGGACACAAGGTGTCCAGAAATATATTGCGCGCCATACCGCAAAATATTTTTGGACACTAGGTGTCTAGAAATATATTGCGCGCCGTACCGCAAAATATTTTTGGACACAAGGTGTCCAGAAATATATTGCGCGCCATACAAATATATATTGCGTACCATAAAACATACCATTCTGGACACTAGGTGTCCATAAATATATTGCGCGCCGTACCGCAAAATATTTTTGGACACTAGGTGTCCAGAAATATATTGCGCGCCATACCGCAAACTATTTCTGGACACTAGGTGTCCAGGACACTAGGTGTACAGAAATATATTGCGTACCATACCGCAAAATATTTCCGGACACTAGGTGTCCAGAAATATATTGCGCGCCGTACCGCAAAATATTTTTGGACACTAGGTGTCCAGAAATATATTGCGCGCCATACCGCAAAATATTTTTGGACACTAGGTGTCCAGAAATATATTGCGCGCCATACCAGAAATATATTGCGCGCCATACCGCAAAATATTTCTGGACACTAGGTGTCCAGAAATATATTGCGCGCCGTACCGCATATTTTTGGACACTAGGTGTCCAGAAATATATTGCGTACCATACCGCAAAATATTTCCGGACACTAGGTGTCCAGAAATATATTGCGCGCCATACCGCAAAATATTTCTGGACACTAGGTGTCCAGGACACTAGGTGTACAGAAATATATTGCGTACCATACCGCAAAATATTTCCGGACACTAGGTGTCCAGAAATATATTGCGCGCCGTACCGCAAAATATTTTTGGACACTAGGTGTCCAGAAATATATTGCGCACCATACCGCAAAATATTTTTGGACACCAGGTGTCCAGAAATATATTGCGCGCCATACCGCAAAATATTTCTGGACACTAGGTGTCCAGGACACTAGGTGTACAGAAATATATTGCGTGCCGTACCGCAAAATATTTTTGGACACTAGGTGTCCAGGCGCTGTACCGCAAAATATTTTTGGACACTAGGTGTCCAGAAATATATTGCGCGCCGTACCGCATATTTTTGGACACTAGGTGTCCAGAAATATATTGCGCGCCATACCAGAAATATATTGCGCGCCATACCGCAAAATATTTTTGGACACTAGGTGTCCAGAAATATATTGCGCGCCATACCGCAAAATATTTCTGGACACTAGGTGTCCAGGACACTAGGTGTGCAGAAATATATTGCGTGCCGTACCGCAAAATATTTTTGGGCACTAGGTGTCCAGGCGCTGTACCGCAAAATATTTTTGGACACTAGGTGTCCAGAAATATATTGCGCGCCATACCAGAAATATATTGCGCGCCATACCGCAAAATATTTTTGGACACTAGGTGTCCAGAAATATATTGCACGCCATACCGCAAAATATTTCTGGACACTAGGTGTCCAGGCGCTGTACCGCAAAATATTTTTGGACACTAGGTGTCCAGAAATATATTGCGCGCCATACCAGAAATATATTGCGCGCCATACCGCAAAATATTTCTGGACACTAGGTGTCCAGGACACTAGGTGTACAGAAATATATTGCGCGCCGTACCGCAAAATATTTTTGGACATTAGGTGTCCAGAAATATATTGCGCGCCATACCGCAAAATATTTCTGGACACTAGGTGTCCAGAAATATATTGCGCGCCATACCGCGAAATATTTCTGGACGCTAGGTGTCCAGAAATATATTGCGCGCCATAACGCAAAATATTTCTGGACACTAGGTGTCCAGTACCGCAAAATATTTTTGGACACTAGGTGTCCAGAAATATATTGTGCGCCATACCGCAAAATATTTCTGGACACTAGTTGTCCAGGACACTAGGTGTACAGAAATATATTGCGCGCCGTACCGCAAAATATTTTTGGACATTAGGGGTCCAGAAATATATTGAACGCCATACCGCGGACACTAGGTGTCCAGAAATATATTGCGCGCCATACCGCGAAATATTTTTGGACACTAGGTGTCCAGAAATATATTGCGCGCCGTACCGCAAAATATTTTTGGACACTAGGTGTCCAGAAATATATTGCGCGCTGTACCGCAAAATATTTTTGGACACTAGGTGTCCAGAAATATATTGCGCGCCATACCGCAAAATATTTCTGGACACTAGGTGCGCGCGGTACCGCAAAATATTTTTGGACACTAGGTGTCCAGAAATATATTGCGTACCATACCGCAAAATATTTCCGGACACTAGGTGTCCAGAAATATATTGCGAGCCGTACCGCAAAATATTTTTGGACACTAGGTGTCCAGAAATATATTGCGCGCCGTACCGCAAAATATTTTTGGACACTAGGTGTCCAGAAATATTTTGCGTTATGGCGCGCAATATATTTCTGGACACCTAGTGTCCAGAAATATTTTGCGGTATGGCGCGCAATATATTTCTGGACAACTAGTGTCCAGAAATATTTTGCGGTATGTCGCGCAGTATATTTCTGGACACCTAGTGTCCAAATATATTTTGCGGTATGGCGCGCAATATATTTCTGGACAAGGATATTCTGGACGCAATATAGTGTCCAAAAATATTTTACGGTACGGCGCGCAAAATATTTCTGGACACCTAGTGTCCAGAAATATTTTGCGGTACGGCGCGCAATATATTTCTGGACACCTAGTGTCCAAAAATATTTTGCGGTACGGCGCGCAATATATTTCTGGACACCTAGTGTCCGGAAATATTTTGCGGTATGGTACGCAATATATTTCTGGACACCTAGTGTCCAAAAATATTTTGCGGAACCGCGCGCACCTAGTGTCCAGAAATATTTTGCGGTATGGCGCGCAATATATTTCTGGACACCTAGTGTCCAAAAATATTTTGCGGTACAGCGCGCAATATATTTCTGGACACTAGGTGTCCAGAAATATTTTGCGGTATGGCGCGCAATATATTTCTGGACAACTAGTGTCCAGAAATATTTTGCGGTACGGCGCAACGGACACTAGGTGTCCAGAAATATATTGCGGTATGGCACGCAATATATTTCTGGACACCTAGTGTACAAAAATATTTTGCGGTACGGCGCGCAATATATTTCTGGACACCTAGTGTCCAGAAATATTTTGCGGTATGGCGCGCAATATATTTCTGGACCCCTAATGTCCAGAAATATTTTGCGGTATGGCGCGCAATATATTTCTGGCACCTAGTGTCCAGAAATATTTTGCGGTATGGCGCGCAATATATTTCTGGACACCTAGTGTCCAAAAATATTTTGCGGTACAGCGCGCAATATATTTCTGGACACCTAGTGTCCAGAAATATTTTGCGGTATGGCGCGCAATATATTTCTGGACAACTAGTGTCCAGAAATATTTTGCGGTACGGCGCAACGGACACTAGGTGTCCAGAAATATATTGCGGTATGGCACGCAATATATTTCTGGACACCTAGTGTCCAAATATATTTTGCGGTATGGCGCGCAATATATTTCTGGACAAGGATATTCTGGACGCAATATAGTGTCCAACAATATTTTGCGGTACGGCGCGCAATATATTTCTTTTGCGGTATGGCGCGCAATATATTTCTGGACAACTAGTGTCCAGAAATATTTTGCGGTATGTCGCGCAGTATATTTCTGGACACCTAGTGTCCAAATATATTTTGCGGTATGGCGCGCAATATATTTCTGGACAAGGATATTCTGGACGCAATATAGTGTCCAAAAATATTTTGCGGTACGGCGCGCAAAATATTTCTGGACACCTAGTGTCCAGAAATATTTTGCGGTATGGCGCGCAATATATTTCTGGACACCTAGTGTCCAGAAATATTTTGCGGTATGGCGCGCAGTATATTTCTGGACACCTAGTGTCCAGAAATATTTTGCGGTATATATTGCGCGCCATACCGCAAAATATTTTTGGACACTAGGTGTCCAGAAACATATTGCGTGCCATACCGCAAAATATTTCTGGACACTAGGTGTCCATATATTGCCAGATATTGCGCGTCGTATATTTCTGCACACCTAGTGTCCAAAAATATTTTGCGGTAATATTTTGGCGCGCAATATATTTCTAGACACCTAGTGTCCAAAAATATTTTGCGGTATGGCGCGCAATATATTTCTGGACACCTAGTGTCCAGAAATATTTTGCGGTATGGCGCGCAATATATTTCTGGACCCCTAATGTCCAGAAATATTTTGCGGTATGGCACGCAATATATTTCTGGACCCCTAATGTCCAGAAAGATTTTGCGGTATGGCGCGCAATATATTTCTGGACACCTAGTGTCCAGCGACGACGACACAGCGATCGTAGTTAGCCATAGGAGCGTTGACAAAGCAGAAAGACTTATGCAATTTGAATTAAATAGAGTCAATGCTTGGTGTCACGACAATGGATTGATTATCAACGCTCTTAAGACAACCAAACAGTCGACAGAAAACAAATAAATATCCAACCCGATAACAGTTCGATATCGCATCCATCAACAACAAAGTTTCCCAAGACCGATCATCTTTTCGGAAAACATCCCAAGATGTTGAACCATAAGCGGTTGGTAAGGGCGTGGTAGTGGCGCTGCCGAGCGAGCTGGGGTCACATACATATGTGCGAGAGAGTGTATGAGAACCACTCGATTCCTTATAAAACTTTGATCCCACACCTCGCCTAGTTCTGGGATTATCGCTCTCTGTCATCAAACGGATACTGTGGTGTCCAGAAATGTATTGCACCCAGTGGCGCTAGCATCCATGTTTAACTCAGCCATATGGATGAATCTAAACAGATACGCCTATATGTTAAACTCAGCCACATCCGTCGACTTTTACAGTTCGGCGGCCATGCTTAAGGCAGCCACATCCATGAACATAAACAGATACGCCTTGCTTGTGCAGTTCAGCACCGTATATAGTATACATGCATACATAGATATACATCAACTGTTCAAGTTATCTTGGTTACTCACTACTGTAATGTAGATTTATCTTGCAATCAGATTTTATCTTGTAACCCTTATGAAAAGTAATTGGATTACAGATTACAATCGATCAGTAATTGCAATAACCAGTGACATAAATAATTAATCTGCATACTACTTACATACATGCGTCATCATGTCTACGAAGCCAGACCTATACCCAACTCACCAAATGGAATGAAGACAACATTTTCTTATACTTTCATAATAAATGTGTATCTTCATATATGTAGCGGTGGCGTAAAAGTCCCATACAAAGCCCAGGCATATATACAGCAGAGAACACGAGTAGACGACACACCAGGTCACGTAACAACTCATACATAACTTGAAAGTGGTGTGAAAGCAAGTATACATAATTCTTGCTGTGGAAGGGAAGTAAGCAGTGCGTTTGGGAGTGTTGCATGATATACGCAAAGGAAGAGGACAAAGTTAAGCGTTTGATTCTCTTAATAGATGGACCCGTACTCCACTGGTGGGCCCTTCAATGCAATGACTTACGCCTATATGTATCAAATAATTACATTTTTGCTTATAAATTGTAAGAATCACAGAATAATGATTGCTTGTGATATTGCGCCCCGAAACCTTAGTATCCAGAAACAAATTGCGCTCCCGTATAGCAACTTGTGTCTGGACTCTGGTCAATGTCGAACAAGCAATTTATCAACGAAGATACGACATTGGCTGATTTGAAGTACAAGTTGAGGATGATACAATCATGCCGCGTGCCGATAACATCAGCAGACGGATTCTGAGTACCCATCGAATACCAGTGGAAGTGGAGGAAGACCGACGACTATACGACCGCTTGGAATAGGGTCTCAGTTAGGGAGTAATGAATACCTCGGTGGCCAGATGTCGACGTCTTGCTACTTGCTTCAAACTTGTCAGCCACGGCTCTCCCTCTAGAAAGTCGTACCTCAATCCACATCTACATGAAATTTCCTCTTCATTGGGCTACCCCACAATCTTGGCCTCGTCCTGGTTTCCAAGATATTCTATTCACAAAACAACACATCTTCGAACTCATCACATTTCTAAGGCCATAAGAGGACATCTGGTTTTTGGCTTCAAACTTGGCAACCACGGCTCTCCCTCTAGAAAGTCGAACCTCAATCCACATCTACATGAAATTTACTCTTCATTGGGCTGCCCCACAATCTTGGCCTCGTCCTGGTTTCCAAGATATTCGATTCACAAAACAACACATCTTCGAACTCATCACATTTCCAAGGCCATAAGAGGACATCTGGTTTTTGGCTTCAAACTTGGCAACCACGGTACTCCCACTAGAAAGTCTTACATTACTTCACATCTACATGAAATTTCCTCTTCATCATGGTACCCTCCAACCATGGTATAGTCCTGGTTTCCGATAACTTCCGTCCACAAAACATCACATCATTCAATTGCTCAATTTTATTGCGAAAATAGAGGTTATGACGGACTTTGGCTCACACACATCATCCCCGGCATTTCCCTAAAAAAGCCGCACCTTTCTCCGCATCTACATGAAATTTCCCTTCCATCCTGGTACCCCACATCCTTGGATTCGTCTTAATTCCCGAGATATTTCTTTCACAAAATTGTGTAATCATGAAAATTACTTCGACGAAAATACGTTTATTTTCAGCAAAAAAATGCGACCCGAATGCGATGCCATTTCACTGCATTTTTCGTGTGAAATGTGTCAATTTTTGAAAAGTCGATTTTTTGAGTTTCTCTGCGGACATTTCGACCCGAATACAAGGGCCTGGGTGGGAAAAGGGTAATCGAAGTTAATTCAGTAAAAAAATTCTAACAGAGAACTTGGAATTTCGAGAAAAGTGGGCTCTTCATTTTTCATGACGTCACTAATTGAACTGAGAAGTTGGTGCAATCGCCTGGCAATGCTGGCGGGCGGATCTGAATTGGATGGGAATGGTTGTGCAGATTTCAACGAGTGTGCGTGGAAGTTCGAGAGAACGGGAGACATTCAATGTCGACTATTGAGCTGTAGAAATGTGGTGTTGCATGCATGATGGATGCGGGGTGATTTGCTTTGGCAGGTGGGTCCCTTAAGGGGGATCTGCAATTTTGTCTGCTGAACACTGTGGTGTCCAGAAATATATTGCGCCCCGTATAGCAATTGCTCCTGGACTCTGGCTAATGTCGAACAAGCAATTTATCACCGAAGAGACGACATTGGGTGATTTGGAGTACAAATTGAGGATGATACAATCATGCCGATTCTGAGTACCCATCGAATGCCAGTTGAAGTGGATGAAGACCGACGACTATACGACCGCATGGAATAGGGTCTCAGTTAGGGTTAATGAATACCTCGGTGGCCAGATGTCGACGTCTTGTAACTTGCATCAAACTTGTCAACCACGGCACTCCCGCTATAAAGTCGTACCTCAATCCACATCTACATGAAATTTCCTCTTCATTGGGCTAACCCACACTCTTGTCCGCGTCCTAGTTACCAAGATATTCGATTCACAAAACAACACATCTTGAAACTCATCACATTTCTAAGGCCATAAGAGGACATCTGGTTTTTGGCTTAAAACTTGTCAACCACGGCACTCCCACTAGAAAGTCTTACCTTACTTCACATCTACATGAAATTTCCTCTTCATTGGGCTATCCCGCAATCTTGGCCTCGTCCTAGTTTCCAAGATATTCGATTCACAAAACAACACATCTTCGAACTCATCACATTTCTAAGGCCATAAGAAGACATCTGGTTTTTGGCTTCAAACTTGTCAACCACGGCACTCCCACTAGAAAGTCTTACCTCAATGCACATCTACATGAAATTTCCTCTTCATTGGGCTATCCCACAATCTTGGCCTCGTCCTAGTTTCCAAGATATTCGATTCACAAAACAACATATCTTCGAACTCATCACATTTCCAAGGCCATAAGAGGACATCTGGTTTTTGGCTTAAAACTTGTCAACCACGGCACTCCCACTAGAAAGTCTTACCTTACTTCACATCTACATGAAATTTCCTCTTCATTGGGCTATCCCGCAATCTTGGCCTCGTCCTAGTTTCCAAGATATTCGATTCACAAAAAAACACATCTTCGAACTCATCACATTTCGAAGGCCATAAGAGGACATCTGGTTTTTGGCTTCAAACTTGGCAACCACGGTACTCCCACTAGAAAGTCACCTTGCTTCACATCTACATGAAATTTCCTCTTCTTTGAGCTAACCCACAATCTTGGCCTCGTCCTAGTTTCCAAGATATTCGATTCACAAAACAACACATCTTCGAACTCATCACATTTCTAAGGCCATAAGAAGACATCTGGTTTTTGGCTTCAAACTTATCAACCACGGCACTCCCACTAGAAAGTCTTACCTCAATCCACATCTACATGAAATTTCCTCTTCATTGAGCTAACCCACACTCTTGTCCGCGTCCTAGTTACCAAGATATTGGATTCACAAAACAACACATCTTCGAGCTCATCACATTTCCAAGGCCATAAGAGGACATCTGGTTTTTGGCTTAAAACTTGGCAACCACGGTACTCCCACTAGAAAGTATTACCTTACTTCACATCTACATGAAATTTCCTCTTCATTGGGCTACCCCACAATCTTGGCCTCGTCCTAGTTTCCAAGATATTCGATTCACAAAACAACACATCTTCGAGCTCATCACATTTCCAAGGCCATAAGAGGACATCTGGTTTTTGGCTTCAAACTTCGCAACCACGGTACTCACACTTGAAAGTCTTACCTTACTTCACATCTACATGAAATTTCCTCTTCATTGGGCTATCCCACAATCTTGGCCTCGTCCTAGTATCCAAGATATTCGATTCACAAAACAACACATCTTCGAGCTCATCACATTTCCAAGGCCATAAGAGGACATCTGGTTTTTGGCTTCAAACTTGCTAACCACGGCTCTCCCTCTTGAAAGTCGTACCTCAATCCACATCTACATGAAATTTCCTCTTCATTGAGCTAACCCACACTCTTGTCCGCGTCCTAGTTACCAAGATATTCGATTCACAAAACAAAACATCTTCGAACTCATCACATTTCCAAGGCCATAAGAGGACATCTGGTTTTTGGCTTAAAACTTGTCAACCACGGCACTCCCACTAGAAAGTCTTACCTCAGTACACATCTACATGAAATTTCCTCTTCTTTGAGCTAACCCACAATCTTGGCCTCGTCCTAGTTTCCAAGATATTCGATTCACAAAACAACACACCTTCGAACTCATCACATTTCGAAGGCGATAAGGGGACATCTGGTTTTTGGCTTCAAACTTGCCAACCACGGCTCTCCCTCTTGAAAGTCGTACCTCAATCCACATCTACATGAAATTTCCTCTTCATTGGGCTAACCCACAATCTTGTCCACGTCCTAGTTTCCAAGATATGCGATTCACAAAACAACATATCTTCGAGCTCATCACATTTCCAAGGCCATAAGAGGACATCTGGTTTTTGGCTTCAAACTTGTCAACCACGGCTCTCCCTTTAGAAAGTCGAACCTCAATCCACATCTGCATGAAATTTCCTCTTCTTTGAGCTAACCCACAATCTTGGCCTCGTCCTAGTTTCCAAGATATTCGATTCACAAAACAACACACCTTCGAACTCATCACATTTCGAAGGCGATAAGGGGACATCTGGTTTTTGGCTTCAAACTTGCCAACCACGGCTCTCCCTCTTGAAAGTCGTACCTCAATCCACATCTACATGAAATTTCCTCTTCTTTGAGCTAACCCACAATCTTGGCCTCGTTCTAGTTTCCAAGATATTCGATTCACAAAACAACATATCTTCGAACTCATCACATTTCTAAGGCCATAAGAGGACGTCTGGTTTTTGGCTTCAAACGTGTCAACCACGGCTCTCCCTTTAGAAAGTCGTACCTCAATCCACATTTACATGAAATTTCCTCTTCATTGGGCTGACCCGCAATCCTGTCCGCGTCCTGGTTTCCAAGATATTCGATTCACAAAACAACACATCTTCGAACTCATCACATTTCCAAGGCCATAAGAGGACATCTGGTTTTTGGCTTCAAACTTGGCAACCACGGTACTCCCACTAGAAAGTATTACCTTACTTCACATCTACATGAAATTTCCTCTTCATTGGGCTATCCCACAATCTTGGCCTCGTCCTAGTATCCAAGATATTCGATTCACAAAACAACACATCTTCGAGCTCATCACATTTCCAAGGCCATAAGAGGACATCTGGTTTTTGGCTTCAAACTTGCTAACCACGGCTCTCCCTCTTGAAAGTCGTACCTCAATCCACATCTACATGAAATTTCCTCTTCATTGAGCTAACCCACACTCTTGTCCGCGTCCTAGTTACCAAGATATTCGATTCACAAAACAAAACATCTTCGAACTCATCACATTTCCAAGGCCATAAGAGGACATCTGGTTTTTGGCTTAAAACTTGTCAACCACGGCACTCCCACTAGAAAGTCTTACCTCAGTACACATCTACATGAAATTTCCTCTTCTTTGAGCTAACCCACAATCTTGGCCTCGTCCTAGTTTCCAAGATATTCGATTCACAAAACAACACACCTTCGAGCTCATCACATTTCGAAGGCGATAAGGGGACATCTGGTTTTTGGCTTCAAACTTGCCAACCACGGCTCTCCCTCTTGAAAGTCGTACCTCAATCCACATCTACATGAAATTTCCTCTTCATTGGGCTAACCCACAATCTTGTCCACGTCCTAGTTTCCAAGATATGCGATTCACAAAACAACATATCTTCGAGCTCATCACATTTCCAAGGCCATAAGAGGACATCTGGTTTTTGGCTTCAAACTTGTCAACCACGGCACTCCCACTAGAAAGTCTTACCTTACTTCACATCTACATGAAATTTCCTCTTCATTGGGCTATCCCGCAATCTTGGCCTCGTCCTAGTTTCCAAGATATTCGATTCACAAAAAAACACATCTTCGAACTCATCACATTTCGAAGGCCATAAGAGGACATCTGGTTTTTGGCTTCAAACTTGGCAACCACGGTACGGTGGCAACCACGGTACTCTACATGAAATTTCCTCTTCTTTGAGCTAACCCACAATCTTGGCCTCGTCCTAGTTTCCAAGATATTCGATTCACAAAACAACACATCTTCGAACTCATCACATTTCTAAGGCCATAAGAAGACATCTGGTTTTTGGCTTCAAACTTATCAACCACGGCACTCCCACTAGAAAGTCTTACCTCAATCCACATCTACATGAAATTTCCTCTTCATTGAGCTAACCCACACTCTTGTCCGCGTCCTAGTTACCAAGATATTGGATTCACAAAACAACACATCTTCGAGCTCATCACATTTCCAAGGCCATAAGAGGACATCTGGTTTTTGGCTTAAAACTTGGCAACCACGGTACTCCCACTAGAAAGTATTACCTTACTTCACATCTACATGAAATTTCCTCTTCATTGGGCTACCCCACAATCTTGGCCTCGTCCTAGTTTCCAAGATATTCGATTCACAAAACAACACATCTTCGAGCTCATCACATTTCCAAGGCCATAAGAGGACATCTGGTTTTTGGCTTCAAACTTCGCAACCACGGTACTCACACTTGAAAGTCTTACCTTACTTCACATCTACATGAAATTTCCTCTTCATTGGGCTATCCCACAATCTTGGCCTCGTCCTAGTATCCAAGATATTCGATTCACAAAACAACACATCTTCGAGCTCATCACATTTCCAAGGCCATAAGAGGACATCTGGTTTTTGGCTTCAAACTTGCTAACCACGGCTCTCCCTCTTGAAAGTCGTACCTCAATCCACATCTACATGAAATTTCCTCTTCATTGAGCTAACCCACACTCTTGTCCGCGTCCTAGTTACCAAGATATTCGATTCACAAAACAAAACATCTTCGAACTCATCACATTTCCAAGGCCATAAGAGGACATCTGGTTTTTGGCTTAAAACTTGTCAACCACGGCACTCCCACTAGAAAGTCTTACCTCAGTACACATCTACATGAAATTTCCTCTTCTTTGAGCTAACCCACAATCTTGGCCTCGTCCTAGTTTCCAAGATATTCGATTCACAAAACAACACACCTTCGAACTCATCACATTTCGAAGGCGATAAGGGGACATCTGGTTTTTGGCTTCAAACTTGCCAACCACGGCTCTCCCTCTTGAAAGTCGTACCTCAATCCACATCTACATGAAATTTCCTCTTCATTGGGCTAACCCACAATCTTGTCCACGTCCTAGTTTCCAAGATATGCGATTCACAAAACAACATATCTTCGAGCTCATCACATTTCCAAGGCCATAAGAGGACATCTGGTTTTTGGCTTCAAACTTGTCAACCACGGCTCTCCCTTTAGAAAGTCGAACCTCAATCCACATCTGCATGAAATTTCCTCTTCTTTGAGCTAACCCACAATCTTGGCCTCGTCCTAGTTTCCAAGATATTCGATTCACAAAACAACACACCTTCGAACTCATCACATTTCGAAGGCGATAAGGGGACATCTGGTTTTTGGCTTCAAACTTGCCAACCACGGCTCTCCCTCTTGAAAGTCGTACCTCAATCCACATCTACATGAAATTTCCTCTTCTTTGAGCTAACCCACAATCTTGGCCTCGTTCTAGTTTCCAAGATATTCGATTCACAAAACAACATATCTTCGAACTCATCACATTTCTAAGGCCATAAGAGGACGTCTGGTTTTTGGCTTCAAACGTGTCAACCACGGCTCTCCCTTTAGAAAGTCGTACCTCAATCCACATTTACATGAAATTTCCTCTTCATTGGGCTGACCCGCAATCCTGTCCGCGTCCTGGTTTCCAAGATATTCGATTCACAAAACAACACATCTTCGAACTCATCACATTTCCAAGGCCATAAGAGGACATCTGGTTTTTGGCTTCAAACTTGGCAACCACGGTACTCCCACTAGAAAGTATTACCTTACTTCACATCTACATGAAATTTCCTCTTCATTGGGCTATCCCACAATCTTGGCCTCGTCCTAGTATCCAAGATATTCGATTCACAAAACAACACATCTTCGAGCTCATCACATTTCCAAGGCCATAAGAGGACATCTGGTTTTTGGCTTCAAACTTGCTAACCACGGCTCTCCCTCTTGAAAGTCGTACCTCAATCCACATCTACATGAAATTTCCTCTTCATTGAGCTAACCCACACTCTTGTCCGCGTCCTAGTTACCAAGATATTCGATTCACAAAACAAAACATCTTCGAACTCATCACATTTCCAAGGCCATAAGAGGACATCTGGTTTTTGGCTTAAAACTTGTCAACCACGGCACTCCCACTAGAAAGTCTTACCTCAGTACACATCTACATGAAATTTCCTCTTCTTTGAGCTAACCCACAATCTTGGCCTCGTCCTAGTTTCCAAGATATTCGATTCACAAAACAACACACCTTCGAACTCATCACATTTCGAAGGCGATAAGGGGACATCTGGTTTTTGGCTTCAAACTTGCCAACCACGGCTCTCCCTCTTGAAAGTCGTACCTCAATCCACATCTACATGAAATTTCCTCTTCATTGGGCTAACCCACAATCTTGTCCACGTCCTAGTTTCCAAGATATGCGATTCACAAAACAACATATCTTCGAGCTCATCACATTTCCAAGGCCATAAGAGGACATCTGGTTTTTGGCTTCAAACTTGTCAACCACGGCTCTCCCTTTAGAAAGTCGAACCTCAATCCACATCTGCATGAAATTTCCTCTTCTTTGAGCTAACCCACAATCTTGGCCTCGTCCTAGTTTCCAAGATATTCGATTCACAAAACAACACACCTTCGAACTCATCACATTTCGAAGGCGATAAGGGGACATCTGGTTTTTGGCTTCAAACTTGCCAACCACGGCTCTCCCTCTTGAAAGTCGTACCTCAATCCACATCTACATGAAATTTCCTCTTCTTTGAGCTAACCCACAATCTTGGCCTCGTTCTAGTTTCCAAGATATTCGATTCACAAAACAACATATCTTCGAACTCATCACATTTCTAAGGCCATAAGAGGACGTCTGGTTTTTGGCTTCAAACGTGTCAACCACGGCTCTCCCTTTAGAAAGTCGTACCTCAATCCACATTTACATGAAATTTCCTCTTCATTGGGCTGACCCGCAATCCTGTCCGCGTCCTGGTTTCCAAGATATTCGATTCACAAAACAACACATCTTCGAACTCATCACATTTCCAAGGCCATAAGAGGACATCTGGTTTTTGGCTTCAAACTTGGCAACCACGGTACTCCCACTAGAAAGTATTACCTTACTTCACATCTACATGAAATTTCCTCTTCATTGGGCTACCCCACAATCTTGGCCTCGTCCTAGTTTCCAAGATATTCGATTCACAAAACAACACATCTTCGAGCTCATCACATTTCCAAGGCCACAAGAGGACATCTGGTTTTTGGCTTCAAACTTCGCAACCACGGTACTCACACTTGAAAGTCTTACCTTACTTCACATCTACATGAAATTTCCTCTTCATTGGGCTATCCCACAATCTTGGCCTCGTCCTAGTTTCCAAGATATTCGATTCACAAGACAACACATCTTCGAGCTCATCACATTTCCAAGGCCATAAGAGGACATCTGGTTTTTGGCTTCAAACTTCGCAACCACGGTACTCACACTTGAAAGTCTTACCTTACTTCACATCTACATGAAATTTCCTCTTCATTGGGCTATCCCACAATCTTGGCCTCGTCCTAGTTTCCAAGATATTCGATTCACAAAACAACACATCTTCGAGCTCATCACATTTCCAAGGCCATAAGAGGACATCTGGTTTTTGGCTTCAAACTTGTCAACCACGGCTATCCCTCTTGAAAGTCGTGCCTCAATCAACATCTACATGAAATTTTCTCTTCATTGGGCTAACCCACAATCTTGGCCTCGTCCTAGTTTCCAAGATATTCGATTCACAAAACAACACATCTTCGAGCTCATCACATTTCCAAGGCCATAAGAGGACATCCGGTTTTTGGCTTCAAACTTGTCAACCCCGGCACTCCCACTAGAAAGTCTTACCTCAGTACACATCTACATGAAATTTCCTCTTCATTGAGGTAACCCACACTCTTGGCCTCGTCCTAGTTTCCAAGATATTCGATTCACAAAACAACACACCTTCGAACTCATCACATTTCGAAGGCGATAAGGGGACATCTGGTTTTTGGCTTCAAACTTGCCAACCACGGCTCTCCCTCTTGAAAGTCGTACCTCAATCCACATCTACATGAAATTTCCTCTTCATTGGGCTAACCCACAATCTTGTCCACGTCCTAGTTTCCAAGATATGCGATTCACAAAACAACATATCTTCGAGCTCATCACATTTCCAAGGCCATAAGAGGACATCTGGTTTTTGGCTTAAAACTTGTCAACCACGGCCCTCCCTTTAGAAAGTCGAACCTCAGTCCACATCTGCATGAAATTTCCTCTTCTTTGAGCTAACCCACAATCTTGGCCTCGTCCTAGTTTCCAAGATATTCGATTCACAAAACAACACATCTTCGAACTCATCACATTTCCAAGGCCATAAGAGGACATCTGGTTTTTGGCTTCAAACTTGTCAACCCCGGCACTCCCACTAGAAAGTCTTACGTCAGTACACATCTACATGAAATTTCCTCTTCATTGGGCTAACCCACAATCTTGTCCACGTCCTAGTTTCCAAGATATGCGATTCACAAAACAACATATCTTCGAGCTCATCACATTTCTAAGGCCATAAGAGGACGTCTGGTTTTTGGCTTCAAACTTGTCAACCACGGCTCTCCCTTTAGAAAGTCGTACCTCAATCCACATCTACATGAAATTTCCTCTTCATTGGGCTGACCCGCAATCTTGTCCGCGTCCTGGTTTCCAAGATATTCGATTCACAAAACAACACATCTTCGAGCTCATCACATTTCCAAGGCCATAAGAGGACATCTGGTTTTTGGCTTCAAACTTGTCAACCACGGATATCCCTCTTGAAAGTCGTGCCTCAATCAACATCTACATGAAATTTCCTCTTCATTGGGCTAACCCACAATCCTGGCCTCGTCTTAGTTTCCAAGATATTCGATTCACAAAACAACACTTCTTGGAACTCATCACATTTCGAAGGCCATAAGAGGACATCTGGTTTTTGGCTTCAAACTTCGCAACCACGGTACTCACACTTGAAAGTCTTACCTTACTTCACATCTACATGAAATTTCCTCTTCATTGGGCTATCCCACAATCTTGGCCTCGTCCTAGTTTCCAAGATATTCGATTCACAAAACAACACATCTTCGAGCTCATCACATTTCCAAGGCCATAAGAGGACATCTGGTTTTTGGCTTCAAACTTGTCAACCACGGCTATCCCTCTTGAAAGTCGTGCCTCAATCAACATCTACATGAAATTTCCTCTTCATTGGGCTAACCCACAATCCTGGCCTCGTCTTAGTTTCCAAGATATTCGATTCACAAAACAACACTTCTTGGAACTCATCACATTTCGAAGGCCATAAGAGGACATCTGGTTTTTGGCTTCAAACTTCGCAACCACGGTACTCACACTTGAAAGTCTCACCTTACTTCACATCTACATGAAATTTCCTCTTCATTGGGCTATCCCACAATCTTGGCCTCGTCCTGGTTTCTAAGATATTCGTTTCACAAAACAACACATTTTCGAACTCATCACATTTCCAAGGCCATAAGAGGACATCTGGTTTTTGGCTTCAAACTTGTCAACCCCGGCACTCCCACTAGAAAGTCTTACCTCAGTACACATCTACATGAAATTTCCTCTTCATTGGGCTAACCCACAATCTTGTCCGCGTCCTAGTTTCCAAGATATGCGATTCACAAAACAGCACTTCTTGGAACTCATCACATTTCGAAGGCCATAAGAGGACATCTGGTTTTTGGCATCAAACTTGTCAACCACGGCTCTCCCTTTAGAAAGTCTTACCTCAATCCACATCTACATGAAATTTCCTCACCTTTCCTCACCTTAAACCCACAATCCTGGCCTCGTCTTAGTTTCCAAGATATTCGATTCACAAAACAACACTTCTTGGAACTCATCACATTTCGAAGGCCATAAGAGGACACCTGGTTTTTGGCTTCAAACTTCGCAACCACGGTACTCACACTTGAAAGTCTTACCTTACTTCACATCTACATGAAATTTCCTCTTCATTGGGCTATCCCACAATCTTGGCCTCGTCCTAGTTTCCAAGATATTAGATTCACAAAACAACACTTCTTGGAACTCATCACATTTCTAAAGCCATAAGAGGACATCTGGTATTTGGCTTCAAACTTCGCAACCACGGTACTCACATTTGAAAGTCTTACCTTACTTCACATCTACATGAATTTTCCTCTTCATTGGGCTACCCCACAATCTTGGCCTCGTCCTGGTTTCCAAGATATTCGATTCACAAAACAACACATCTTCGAACACATCACATTTCCAAGGCCATAAGAGGACATCTGGTTTTTGGCTTAAAACTTGTCAACCACGGCTCTCCCTTTAGAAAGTCGTACCTCAATCCACATCTACATGAAATTTCCTCTTCATTGGGCTGACCCGCAATCTTGTCCGCGTCCTGGTTTCCAAGATATTCGATTCACAAAACAACACATCTTCGAGCTCATCACATTTCCAAGGCCATAAGAGGACATCTGGTTTTTGGCTTCAAACTTGTCAACCACGGATATCCCTCTTGAAAGTCGTGCCTCAATCAACATCTACATGAAATTTCCTCTTCATTGGGCTAACCCACAATCCTGGCCTCGTCTTAGTTTCCAAGATATTCGATTCACAAAACAACACTTCTTGGAACTCATCACATTTCGAAGGCCATAAGAGGACATCTGGTTTTTGGCTTCAAACTTCGCAACCACGGTACTCACACTTGAAAGTCTTACCTTACTTCACATCTACATGAAATTTCCTCTTCATTGGGCTATCCCACAATCTTGGCCTCGTCCTAGTTTCCAAGATATTCGATTCACAAAACAACACATCTTCGAGCTCATCACATTTCCAAGGCCATAAGAGGACATCTGGTTTTTGGCTTCAAACTTGTCAACCACGGCTATCCCTCTTGAAAGTCGTGCCTCAATCAACATCTACATGAAATTTCCTCTTCATTGGGCTAACCCACAATCCTGGCCTCGTCTTAGTTTCCAAGATATTCGATTCACAAAACAACACTTCTTGGAACTCATCACATTTCGAAGGCCATAAGAGGACATCTGGTTTTTGGCTTCAAACTTCGCAACCACGGTACTCACACTTGAAAGTCTCACCTTACTTCACATCTACATGAAATTTCCTCTTCATTGGGCTATCCCACAATCTTGGCCTCGTCCTGGTTTCTAAGATATTCGTTTCACAAAACAACACATTTTCGAACTCATCACATTTCCAAGGCCATAAGAGGACATCTGGTTTTTGGCTTCAAACTTGTCAACCCCGGCACTCCCACTAGAAAGTCTTACCTCAGTACACATCTACATGAAATTTCCTCTTCATTGGGCTAACCCACAATCTTGTCCGCGTCCTAGTTTCCAAGATATGCGATTCACAAAACAGCACTTCTTGGAACTCATCACATTTCGAAGGCCATAAGAGGACATCTGGTTTTTGGCATCAAACTTGTCAACCACGGCTCTCCCTTTAGAAAGTCTTACCTCAATCCACATCTACATGAAATTTCCTCTTCATTGGGCTAACCCACAATCCTGGCCTCGTCTTAGTTTCCAAGATATTCGATTCACAAAACAACACTTCTTGGAACTCATCACATTTCGAAGGCCATAAGAGGACACCTGGTTTTTGGCTTCAAACTTCGCAACCACGGTACTCACACTTGAAAGTCTTACCTTACTTCACATCTACATGAAATTTCCTCTTCATTGGGCTATCCCACAATCTTGGCCTCGTCCTAGTTTCCAAGATATTAGATTCACAAAACAACACTTCTTGGAACTCATCACATTTCTAAAGCCATAAGAGGACATCTGGTATTTGGCTTCAAACTTCGCAACCACGGTACTCACATTTGAAAGTCTTACCTTACTTCACATCTACATGAATTTTCCTCTTCATTGGGCTACCCCACAATCTTGGCCTCGTCCTGGTTTCCAAGATATTGGATTCACAAAACAACACATCTTCGAGCTCATCACATTTCCAAGGCCATAAGAGGACATCTGGTTTTTGGCTTAAAACTTGGCAACCACGGTACTCCCACTAGAAAGTATTACCTTACTTCACATCTACATGAAATTTCCTCTTCATTGGGCTACCCCACAATCTTGGCCTCGTCCTAGTTTCCAAGATATTCGATTCACAAAACAACACATCTTCGAGCTCATCACATTTCCAAGGCCATAAGAGGACATCTGGTTTTTGGCTTCAAACTTCGCAACCACGGTACTCACACTTGAAAGTCTTACCTTACTTCACATCTACATGAAATTTCCTCTTCATTGGGCTATCCCACAATCTTGGCCTCGTCCTAGTATCCAAGATATTCGATTCACAAAACAACACATCTTCGAGCTCATCACATTTCCAAGGCCATAAGAGGACATCTGGTTTTTGGCTTCAAACTTGTCAACCCCGGCACTCCCACTAGAAAGTCTTACCTCAGTACACATCTACATGAAATTTCCTCTTCATTGGGCTAACCCACAATCTTGTCCACGTCCTAGTTTCCAAGATATGCGATTCACAAAACAACATATCTTCGAGCTCATCACATTTCTAAGGCCATAAGAGGACGTCTGGTTTTTGGCTTCAAACTTGTCAACCACGGCTCTCCCTTTAGAAAGTCGTACCTCAATCCACATCTACATGAAATTTCCTCTTCATTGGGCTGACCCGCAATCTTGTCCGCGTCCTGGTTTCCAAGATATTCGATTCACAAAACAACACATCTTCGAGCTCATCACATTTCCAAGGCCATAAGAGGACATCTGGTTTTTGGCTTCAAACTTGTCAACCACGGATATCCCTCTTGAAAGTCGTGCCTCAATCAACATCTACATGAAATTTCCTCTTCATTGGGCTAACCCACAATCCTGGCCTCGTCTTAGTTTCCAAGATATTCGATTCACAAAACAACACTTCTTGGAACTCATCACATTTCGAAGGCCATAAGAGGACATCTGGTTTTTGGCTTCAAACTTCGCAACCACGGTACTCACACTTGAAAGTCTTACCTTACTTCACATCTACATGAAATTTCCTCTTCATTGGGCTATCCCACAATCTTGGCCTCGTCCTAGTTTCCAAGATATTCGATTCACAAAACAACACATCTTCGAGCTCATCACATTTCCAAGGCCATAAGAGGACATCTGGTTTTTGGCTTCAAACTTGTCAACCACGGCTATCCCTCTTGAAAGTCGTGCCTCAATCAACATCTACATGAAATTTCCTCTTCATTGGGCTAACCCACAATCCTGGCCTCGTCTTAGTTTCCAAGATATTCGATTCACAAAACAACACTTCTTGGAACTCATCACATTTCGAAGGCCATAAGAGGACATCTGGTTTTTGGCTTCAAACTTCGCAACCACGGTACTCACACTTGAAAGTCTTACCTTACTTCACATCTACATGAAATTTCCTCTTCATTGGGCTATCCCACAATCTTGGCCTCGTCCTGGTTTCTAAGATATTCGTTTCACAAAACAACACATTTTCGAACTCATCACATTTCCAAGGCCATAAGAGGGCATCTGGTTTTTGGCTTCAAACTTGTCAACCCCGGCACTCCCACTAGAAAGTCTTACCTCAGTACACATCTACATGAAATTTCCTCTTCATTGGGCTAACCCACAATCTTGTCCGCGTCCTAGTTTCCAAGATATGCGATTCACAAAACAGCACTTCTTGGAACTCATCACATTTCGAAGGCCATAAGAGGACATCTGGTTTTTGGCATCAAACTTGTCAACCACGGCTCTCCCTTTAGAAAGTCTTACCTCAATCCACATCTACATGAAATTTCCTCTTCATTGGGCCACCCCACAATCTTGGCCTCGTCCTAGTTTCCAAGATATTCGATTCACAAAACAACATATCTTCGAACTCATCACATTTCTGAAGCCATAAGAGGACATCTGGTTTTTGGCTTAAAACTTGTCAACCACGGCTCTCCCTTTAGAAAGTCTTACCTCAATCCACATCTACATGAAATTTCCTCTTCATTGGGCCACCCCACAATCTTGGCCTCATCCTAGTTTCCAAGATATTCGATTCACAAAACAACATATCTTCGAACTCATCACATTTCTGAAGCCATAAGAGGACATCTGGTTTTTGGCTTCAAACTTGTCAACCACGACACTCCCACTAGAAAGTCTTACCTTACTTCACATCTACATGAAATTTCCTCTTCATTGGGCTACCCCACAATCTTGTCCACGTCCTAGTTTCCAAGATATTCTATTCACAAAACAACATATCTTCGAGCTCATCACATTTCCAAGGCCATAAGAGGACATCTGGTTTTTGGCTTCAAACTTGTCAACCACGGCACTCCCACTAGAAAGTCTTACCTTACTTCACATCTACTTAAATTTCCTCTTCATTGGGCTACCCCACAATCTTGTCCACGTCCTAGTTTCCAAGATATTCGATTCACAAAACAACATATCTTCGAGCTCATCACATTTCCAAGGCCATAAGAGGACATCTGGTTTTTGGCTTCAAACTTGTCAACCACGGCTCTCCCTTTAAAAAGTCGAACCTCAATCCACATCTACATGAAATTTCCTCTTCATTGGGCTAACCCACAATCTTGTCCGCGTCCTGTTTTCCAAGATATTCGATTCACAAAACAACACATCTTCGAATTCATCACATTTCTAAGGCCATAAGAAGACATCTGGTTTTTGGCTTCAAACTTGTCAACCACGGCTCTCCCTTTAGAAAGTCTAACCTCAATCCACATCTACATGAAATTTCCTCTTCATTGGGCTAACCCACAATCTTGTCCGCGTCCTGTTTTCCAAGATATTCGATTCACAAAACAACACATCTTCGAATTCATCACATTTCTAAGGCCATAAGAAGACATCTGGTTTTTGGCTTTAAACTTGGCAACCACGGCACTCCCACTAAAAAGTCTTACCTCAATCCACATCTACATGAAATTTCCTCTTCATTGGGCTAACCCACAATCTTGTCCGCGTCCTGTTTTCCAAGATATTCGATTCACAAAACAACACATCTTCGAATTCGAAAGATATTCGATTCACAAAACAACACATCTTCGAATTCATCACATTTCTAAGGCCATAAGAAGACATCTGGTTTTTGGCTTTAAACTTGTCAACCACGGCACTCCCACTAGAAAGTCTTACCTCAATCCACATCTACATGAAATTTCCTCTTCATTGGGCTAACCCACAATCTTGTCCGCGTCCTGTTTTCCAAGATATTCGATTCACAAAACAACACATCTTCGAATTCATCACATTTCTAAGGCCATAAGAAGACATCTGGTTTTTGGCTTCAAACTTGTCAACCACGGCACTCCCACTAGAAAGTCTTACCTCAATCCACATCTACATAAAATTTCCTCTTCATTGGGCTAACCCACAATCTTGTCCACGTCCTAGTTTCCAAGATATTCGATTCACAAAACAACACATCTTCGAACTCATCACATTTCCAAGGCCATAAGAGGACATCTGGTTTTTGGCTTCAAACTTGGCAACCACGGTACTCCCACTAGAAAGTCTTACATTACTTCACATCTACATGAAATTTCCTCTTCATCATGGTACCCTCCAACCATGGTATAGTCCTGGTTTCCGATAACTTCCGTCCACAAAACATCACATCATTCAATTGCTCAATTTTATTGCGAAAATAGAGGTTATGACGGACTTTGGCTCACACACATCATCCCCGGCATTTCCCTAAAAAAGCCGCACCTTTCTCCGCATCTACATGAAATTTCCTTTCCATCCTGGTACCCCACATCCTTGGATTCGTCTTGATTCCCGAGATATTTCTTTCACAAAATTGTGTAATCATGAAAATTACTTCGACGAAAATACGTTTATTTTCAGCAAAAAAATGCGACCCGAATGCGATGCCATTTCACTGCATTTTTCGTGTGAAATGTGTCAATTTTTGAAAAGTCGATTTTTTGAGTTTCTCTGCGGACATTTCGACCCGAATACAAGGGCCTGGGTGGGAAAAGGGTAATCGAAGTTAATTCAGTAAAAAAATTCTAACAGAGAACTTGGAATTTCGAGAAAAGTGGGCTCTTCATTTTTCATGACGTCACTAATTGAACTGAGAAGTTGGTGCAATTGCCTGGCAATGCTGGCGGGGGGATCTGAATTGGATGGGAATGGTTGTGCAGATTTCAACGAGTGTGCGTGGAAGTTCGAGAGAACGGGAGACATTCAATGTCGACTATTGAGCTGTAGAAATGTGGTGTTGCATGCATGATGGATGCGGGGTGATTTGCTTTGGCAGGTGGGTCCCTTAAGGGGGATCTGCAATTTTGTCTGCTGAACACTGTGGTGTCCAGAAATATATTGCGCCCCGTATAGCAATTGCTCCTGGACTCTGGCTAATGTCGAACAAGCAATTTATCACCGAAGAGACGACATTGGGTGATTTGGAGTACAAATTGAGGATGATACAATCATGCCGCGTGCCGATACCATCAGCCGATGGATTCTGAGTACCCATCGAATGCCAGTTGAAGTGGATGAAGACCGACGACTATACGACCGCATGGAATAGGGTCTCAGTTAGGGTTAATGAATACCTCGGTGGCCAGATGTCGACGTCTTGTAACTTGCATCAAACTTGTCAACCACGGCACTCCCGCTATAAAGTCGTACCTCAATCCACATCTACATGAAATTTCCTCTTCATTGGGCTAACCCACAATCTTGTCCGCGTCCTGGTTTCCAAGATATTCGATTCACAAAACAACACATCTTCGAACTCATCACATTTCCAAGGCCATAAGAGGACATCTGGTTTTTGGCTTCAAACTTCGCAACCACGGAACTCCCACTAAAAAGTCTTACCTTATTCCACATCTACATGAAATTTCCTCTTCTTTGAGCTAACCCACAATCTTGGCCTCATCCCAGTTTCCAAGATATTCGATTCACAAAACAACACTTCTTGGAACTCATCACATTTCTGAAGCCATAAGAGGACATCTGGTTTTTGGCTTCAAACTTCGCAACCACGGTACTCACACTTGAAAGTCTTACCTTACTTCACATCTACATGAAATTTCCTCTCCATTGGGCTATCCCACAATCTTGGCCTCGTCCTGGTTTCCAAGATATTCGTTTCACAAAACAACACATTTTCGAACTCATCACATTTCTAAGGCCATAAGAGGACATCTGGTTTTTGGCTTCAAACTTCGCAACCACGGTACTCACACTTGAAAGTCTTACCTTACTTCACATCTACATGAAATTTCCTCTTCATTGGGCTATCCCACAATCTTGGCCTCGTCCTAGTTTCCAAGATATTCGATTCACAAAACAACACATCTTCGAACTCATCACATTTCTAAGGCCATAAGAGGACATCTGGTTTTTGGCTTCAAACTTCGCAACCACGGTACTCACACTTGAAAGTCTTATCTTACTTCACATCTACATGAAATTTCCTCTTCATTGGGCTATCCCACAATCTTGGCCTCGTCCTAGTTTCCAAGATATTCGATTCACAAAACAACACATCTTCGAACTCATCACATTTCTAAGGCCATAAGAGGACATCTGGTTTTTGGCTTCAAACTTCGCAACCACGGTACTCCCACTAGAAAGTATTACCTTACTTCACATCTACATGAAATTTCCTCTTCATTGGGCTAACCCACAATCTTGGGCTCGTCCTAGTTTCCAAGATATTCGATTCACAAACAACACATCTTCGAACTCATCACATTTCGAAGGAAATAAGACGACATCTGGTTTTTGGCTTCAAACTTGTCAACCACGGCTCTCCCTCTAGAAAGTCGTACCTCAATCCACATCTACATGAAATTTCTTCTTCATTGGGCTAACCCACAATCTTGTCCGCGTCCTAGTTTCCAAGATATTAGATTCACAAAACAACAAACATCTTCGAACTCATCACATTTCAAAGGCCATAAGAGGATATCTGGTTTTTGGCTTCAAACTTGTCAACCACGGCTCTCCCTCTAGAAAGTCGTACCTCAATCCACATCTACATGAAATTTCTTCTTCATTGGGCTAACCCACAATCTTGTCCGCGTCCTAGTTTCCAAGATATTAGATTCACAAAACAACACTTCTTGGAACTCATCACATTTCTAAAGCCATAAGAGGACATCTGGTATTTGGCTTCAAACTTCGCAACCACGGTACTCACATTTGAAAGTCTTACCTTACTTCACATCTACATGAATTTTCCTCTTCATTGGGCTACCCCACAATCTTGGCCTCGTCCTGGTTTCCAAGATATTCGATTCACAAAACAACACATCTTCGAACTCATCACATTTCCAAGGCCATAAGAGGACATCTGGTTTTTGGCTTCAAACTTGTCAACCACGGCACTCCCACTAGAAAGTCTTACCTTACTTCACATCTACATGAAATTTCCTCTTCATAGGGCTAACCCACAATCTTGGCCTCGTCCTGGTTTCCAAGATATTCGATTCACAAAACAGCACTTCTTGGAACTCATCACATTTCGAAGGCCATAAGAAGACATCTGGTTTTTGGCTTCAAACTTGTCAACCACGGCACTCCCACTAGAAAGTCTTACATTACTTCACATCTACATGAAATTTCCTCTTCATAGGGCTAACCCACAATCTTGGCCTCGTCCTGGTTTCCAAGATATTCGATTCACAAAACAGCACTTCTTGGAACTCATCACATTTCGAAGGCCATAAGAAGACATCTGGTTTTTGGCTTCAAACTTGTCAACCACGGCGCTCCCACTAGAAAGTCTTACATTACTTCACATCTACATGAAATTTCCTCTTCATAGGGCTAACCCACAATCTTGGCCTCATCCTGGTTTTCAAGATATTCGATTCACAAAACAGCACTTCTTGGAACTCATCACATTTCGAAGGCCATAAGAAGACATCTGGTTTTTGGCTTCAAACTTGTCAACCACGGCACTCCCACTAGAAAGTCTTACATTACTTCACATCTACATGAAATTTCCTCTTCATAGGGCTAACCCACAATCTTGGCCTCGTCCTGGTTTCCAAGATATTCGATTCACAAAACAGCACTTCTTGGAACTCATCACATTTCGAAGGCCATAAGAAGACATCTGGTTTTTGGCTTCAAACTTGTCAACCACGGCACTCCCACTAGAAAGTCTTACATTACTTCACATCTACATGAAATTTCCTCTTCATAGGGCTAACCCACAATCTTGGCCTCATCCTGGTTTTCAAGATATTCGATTCACAAAACAGCACTTCTTGGAGCTCATCACATTTCGAAGGCCATAAGAAGACATCTGGTTTTTGGCTTCAAACTTGTCAACCACGGCACTCCCACTAGAAAGTCTTACATTACTTCACATCTACATGAAATTTCCTCTTTATAGGGCTAACCCACAATCTTGGCCTCATCCTGGTTTTCAAGATATTCGATTCACAAAACAGCACTTCTTGGAACTCATCACATTTCGAAGGCCATAAGAGGACATCTGGTTTTTGGCTTCAAACTTCGCAACCACGGTACTCACACTTGAAAGTCTTACCTTACTTCACATCTACATGAAATTTCCTCTTCATTGGGCTAACCCACAATCTTGGGCTCGTCCTAGTTTCCAAGATATTCGATTCACAAACAACACATCTTCGAACTCATCACATTTCAAAGGCCATAAGAGGATATCTGGTTTTTGGCTTCAAACTTGTCAACCACGGCTCTCCCTCTAGAAAGTCGTACCTCAATCCACATCTACATGAAATTTCTTCTTCATTGGGCTAACCCACAATCTTGTCCGCGTCCTAGTTTCCAAGATATTAGATTCACAAAACAACACTTCTTGGAACTCATCACATTTCTAAAGCCATAAGAGGACATCTGGTATTTGGCTTCAAACTTCGCAACCACGGTACTCACATTTGAAAGTCTTACCTTACTTCACATCTACATGAATTTTCCTCTTCATTGGGCTACCCCACAATCTTGGCCTCGACCTGGTTTCCAAGATATTCGATTCACAAAACAACACATCTTCGAACTCATCACATTTCCAAGGCCATAAGAGGACATCTGGTTTTTGGCTTCAAACTTGTCAACCACGGCACTCCCACTAGAAAGTCTTACCTTACTTCACATCTACATGAAATTTCCTCTTCATAGGGCTAACCCACAATCTTGGCCTCGTCCTGGTTTCCAAGATATTCGATTCACAAAACAGCACTTCTTGGAACTCATCACATTTCGAAGGCCATAAGAAGACATCTGGTTTTTGGCTTCAAACTTGTCAACCACGGCACTCCCACTAGAAAGTCTTACATTACTTCACATCTACATGAAATTTCCTCTTTATAGGGCTAACCCACAATCTTGGCCTCATCCTGGTTTTCAAGATATTCGATTCACAAAACAGCACTTCTTGGAACTCATCACATTTCGAAGGCCATAAGAAGACATCTGGTTTTTGGCTTCAAACTTGTCAACCACGGCTCTCCCTCTAAAAAGTCGTACCTCAATCCACATCTACATGAAATTTCTTCTTCATTGGGCTAACCCACAATCTTGTCCGCGTCCTAGTTTCCAAGATATTAGATTCACAAAACAACATATCTTCGAACTCATCACATTTCAAAGGCCATAAGAGGATATCTGGTTTTTGGCTTCAAACTTGTCAACCACGGCTCTCCCTCTAGAAAGTCGTACCTCAATCCACATCTACATGAAATTTCCTCTTCATTGAGCTAACCCACACTCTTGTCCGCGTCCTAGTTACCAAGATATTCGATTCACAAAACAACACATCTTCGAACTCATCACATTTCCAAGGCCATAAGAGGACATCTGGTTTTTGGCTTCAAACTTGTCAACCCCGGCACTCCCACTAGAAAGTCTTACCTCAGTACACATCTACATGAAATTTCCTCTTCATTGGGCTAACCCACAATCTTGTCCACGTCCTAGTTTCCAAGATATGCGATTCACAAAACAACATATCTTCGAGCTCATCACATTTCTAAGGCCATAAGAGGACGTCTGGTTTTTGGCTTCAAACTTGTCAACCACGGCTCTCCCTTTAGAAAGTCGTACCTCAATCCACATCTACATGAAATTTCCTCTTCGGTACGCTTAGCCTCAAGCATGGCCTCGTCCTAGTTTCCAAGATATTCGGACGCACCGTTCTCGAGATATAAGCTGTTGAAAATTCCATACGAGCCGCCAGAACCCCTACAGATGGGATTTTTCTGTTAGCAGTTTTTCCACATCATATCATGACTGCCAAATAGGTCTTGTAAAGAGTTTAACCACTTCCGGAAAAGTAGAGTCATTTCTCTGAATGAATGTGTACATATATCATGCTTCCTATCCTTCGAATGTCGAATCAGGAAGTAAATTCATGTGTAAATGTATGCACTTGAAATTAAATCACAGAGTGCGAGTCAATGAGGTTTTGAGTTTTTCATTTTGAATTGCAAATTATAGCTGTGTTCTTGGAATCCATCACCCGGCATCAATTATGAGGATTAGAGCAAACAATTTTGTTTGGATAATTATTCACCCTAGTTTTCGCCGATGCAGATGGATGAAAATCAATGTATATTCGTGGCTAATTTGCAGGATTTGGAACAGCATTTGTATGGGCAGTAGTTGGTGCGGTCAATTTCATTAATCTGATAGGGATCCGATTCTAATTGAAGTTAAATGACTAAAAGTGATGTTATATGACGAATATAGGTTAATCTAATTACTACACATTGTCGTTCCGCGTTTTACATTTCTATTACGTGATTTAATTATAAGCGCTTTGTTGTTGACAGGCGAGGAGATTTAAATTGAAATAGAACATAGAAACGTGATTTGATCCATGAAATTGAATTTATTTTACGTATCATTTTATGGCAGTAATGTCTGAACACGCCTTGGGTGGCGCGTAACTCCATACATCGGCAATAAAATAGCTTTCAAGTCCGAATTATAAACGAACAATTTAGCAAATTACAGATATTGTAGAATTTTGTGCGGGCGCTTGAAAGCATTCGTCAACAACCTGATAGGTCCTTATCAGTTGGGAAGTCCACCATCGACCAAACCGCAGATCCTGGAAAAAAAACCAAGAAATGCAGATCGACACCCACCACCATCCATACATCGGCAATAAAATAGCTTTCAAGTCCGAATTATAAACGAACAATTTAGCAAATTACAGATATTGTAGAATTTTGTGCGGGCGCTTGAAAGCATTCGTCAACAACCTGATAGGTCCTTATCAGTTGGGAAGTCCACCATCGACCAAACCGCAGATCCTGGAAAAAAAAACCAAGAAATGCAGATCGACACCCACCACCTATTTGTCGATTTCAAGGCCGCATATGACAGCGTGCATAGGGACGAACTATATAACGCCATGTCCAGTTTGGACATTCCTGCCAAACTCGTCAGGTTGTGCAGGATGACAATGGAGACAATAGACAATGGATTCTCGCTGCTCCATCAAGATCGGTAACGAACTCACCGAGACCTTCAATGTCAAAAACGGTTTTAGACAAGGCGACACGCTGTCATGTGACTTTTTCAACATTATTCTTGAGAAGATCGTGCAGAGCTCACACGCTAACACAAGAGGCAAGATCTTCCAGAAGTCCGTACAACTGCTAGCATACGCGGATGACATTGACGTGATTGGCAGAACACAGCGAGCCGTCAATGAGGCGTTTGCTGGCATTAAGGCGGAAGCGGCTGAAATGGGTCTAGCGATGAATGAGAGCAAAACGAAGTATATTCTGTCTCCAAGAAAGGACACACAACATCGACGTCATGGACAGATCGTCACCATAGGCAGCTATAACTTCGAAGTAGCCAAGGACTTCGTCTACCTCGGCTCCGCAGTAAACAGTACATACAACATCAGTACCGAGATCAAACGCAGAGTAACTCTTGCCAACCACTGTTTCTATGGGCTCAAGACGCAATTGAGTAGTAGAGCCATCTCTCGAAGGACCAAGCTGACTTTATACAAGACCTTGATCATCCCAGTCCTGCTGTACGGCGCGGAGGCATGGACAATCTCAAAAGCGGATGAGGAAGTCCTTGGTACATTTGTTCTTAAAGTTCTGCGTTCAATCTTTGGTCCTGTCTGCGTTGATGGTTATTGGAGAAGAAGATTCAACCACGAACTGTACGGGCTGTATAGCGGCATGAGTCTAGTCAGGCGTCTTCGGATCCAACGTCCATGTAGAGCGCATGAACAAACACTGCTCCAGCCCGAAGAGTCTTCTACTCGAAACAGTGGGACAACGCAATAGAGGACGCCCACGGAACCGATGGCGCACCCAGGTGGAGAAGGACCACAATCGACTTGGTGTGTGCAGTTGGAGACAGCTGGCTAAAGATCGTGCCGGCTGGAGAGGCTTACTGGTTGAGACCCAGGTTCACCCCGGACTGTAGCGCCACCAGAAGAAGAGGAAGAAATAGAATTCGGCAAATACTATTTGCTATATCCTGTCCTAACCGATTTCTCGCTTTTCATTTCACATCGATTACAATTGAAAAAAATTTCTTGCATTAACCAGTGCGTGCGGGGATCAAACAGCAACGGACAACGGCATCGAATTACGATAGGCACATGGAACGTCTCACCACTCACAGGAAAGGATCTCGAGTTAGTTGAGGAAGCTGCTAGGTATCATTTGGATCTGGTGGGTACCTCTTTGACGAAGCAAAGGGGATCTAGAACTGTGAACCTATCGAACCTCTTCTTGTGGAGGGTTGCACTTCTTCTTCTCAAGTCCCAGGCTGGCAGACAGGGTATTGGAGTGGATACTCAGGCTTGAAAGGTCAACTTTGGCTCTGGTGAAGGTGTATGCATCAGCGCCGCTCTTGGATGAAGTTGATTCTGCCCTTGATAATGTAGCGGGGATAGACTCCTATATCCTGATGGGTGACTTTAATGCTCGTGTGGGTGTAGCTGGAATGATGTGGGGGAGTGTGATTGCGAGGAACGGTGATCCTCACCAGAACGCGTAAGGCGAGAAGCTGCTTTGCTGGATTTTTGATGTGCAACTGGCACACCTTCTTTCCACTCAAAGACATCCATAAATACACGTGGTACCATCCGAATCTTCAACAGAAATCGTTAATAGATCTGTGTGTGGTAGCAGCGTGTGGGAAACGGATGGCTTGTGATGAGGAGCCGATAAAGTACCTATTCTGCCAAGACGGAAACCAGGAGTGGTTACACGCACACGTTGAGGGAACAGTGAGCTGTGGCTAAACTTTGCACGGCACATATCTGAAAGGCTTGAGCTTATTCCAACTGTTCCATCGCATGAAGAAGAAGAATGGCGGCTGTTTTGAACAGCTCTCATTGCCTCTGCACGAGATGTGTGTGGATTGAAGCGGATTGGAATGGCAGCTGGTAGTGAGAAAAGAACTGTGTGGTTTAAAACACCCGGCGTTCAAGAAATCATCAGAGAGAAGAAGAACACCAACAACGACTTGATTCTCTTCGGCGACTCTGCTTCTCGTGACCGGTACACTGCGACGTGAAGGACTTGCAAATTGGCTGAGCGAACAGCTAAAAATCTGCGAAAAAAGTGTCCTGGCAAACGGTGGGCAAGCCAGGATTGACGGCTTACTGTGCGTTTGTTAGAGTTGGAAGCTGAGAACATCTTATTTCGAACCTGTAGTTTCAATAATTGGAATCAATCACCCAGAAACGGTCCGATTTAGACCATTGAGGAAGAATTGTGTTCTATCAGGACAACGGCAGGCGTAGGTAGAGTGGTTATGAGATCCTTATGCATCCCCTTATAGTCCGGACCAAGCACCAAGTGATTACCAACTGCTCCTGTCCATGGCGAACGATTTTGCTGGTAAAAAGTTCGTTTTAAGAGAGGCTTATGCAACAAGATTCTCTCAGTTCTTCGGCAGTAGGGACGAGGGCTTATACAAGATGGCAACAAGTAATCCAACCAAACAGCGCATATTTGACCTAAATCAAACCATATTTACTATGTCAAATTCAGCCTTAAATCTCGTGCAAAAATATTGGATTTATTTTAACTAGGCCTAGTATTCGTTGCTTGCACCACATCCCAAACTTTTTTTCTTCATTATCTGCTCCAGTTGTTTGGACACTTTGCTTCACTTTCTGGACTCAACAATTTCATCCCTGCTTTCAATACACACTTTGAGAACATAATTATAAAGCAATTCGAAGAAAAAAACTGCACCTTGACCTTCGAAGTTAAGTTTCCATCATGGAAAGGGCTTCTAAACTTACACCATGTAGCTACAATTTATCAGCTAAGAACATTCTGCAGAGTAAGCCCTGGTCTTCGGCACGACAACCCTTGTAGGCAACACACTTTTTTTTTTGTTTTTTATGGTTTGCACCAATGGATGTAGAATCTTCTTCAAGATACTGGTAACCCGTGTTACCAGCATGAACGATTCAGGAGATATTATTCTCCTTTTTCCTCGGGCCTACGTCCTAAACCAGACCTCTGCACACTTCGACTACTCTCCCCCGCGGAGCTGGTTAGCATATCACGCTATGTGATCTATATTTTCCAATTCGGCATTTCTTTCTCTTTCCAGCCTTCTTAGCTCGATCTGCACCGTTGTAATAAAGGAACATGTCACCAGCCATTTGTCAGCTGACTCCATCATATGGCTAACTAGGAGCTCGGGAGTTGGTAGACTTCCTCTCGCCACGGCAAAGCGTCTGCAATGGAATATTGCGTGGTCTGCGTCTTCATCTTCGCGTGCGCATTCTGGACAAGTGGGTGAGCTGTCGTGACCGAATCTGTGGAGGTATTTTCGGTAAATCCCATGGCAGTTTGCGTGAGTTCTCGTTGTCCAGGCTTCTATTCTGGGTATCAATTTATGGGTCCATCTGCCTTTGGTTGTGATGTCCCACCTAGCTTGCCACAGTTGCATTGATGTTGCTCAATTCTTAGACCTCTTGCGCTAGTCTCCGAGTGATTTGTAGATCTCCGTAAGTAGATCCCTTGCATTTCGGTGGCGAGAATGTCGATCGGGACCGTAGCTGCAATGACGCAGGCTGCTTCGTACGAAATTGTCGCAGAGCCTGTATGATGTCGAGAGCTTCCTTGTTGCTTTCGTGTTCGCCAGGGACAGGATTGAGCTTACCACTGTGGAAAGCAGGATCCTTCTCTCGTATCCAGGTCCTCCGATGTTGGGCAGCATTCCTGAGAGCGCTGCCTGCATCCTTGCTGCCTTTTTGCTGCAGTACTCGACGTGAGTTTTAAAGTTAAGCCGGTTGTCGAGCATTACTCCTAGGTATTTCAGAGGCATCTTCGATCGAATTATCTGGGAACCAACCCGGAAGCTAGCGTATTCCACCGTCTTTCGACTAGTTATTAAGACAGCTTCAGTCTTGTTCTCAGCTAGTTCTAGGTCGGCGGATTCCATCCAATCCTTGATCCTGGCGATCGCTTCGTTTGTGGCTGCTTCCACCTCGTGGATGTTTTTGGCCACTGTCACGACCACGATGTCGTCAGCAAAACCGATCACCTTGACTCCATCTGGTTGCGAGTCTCAGTACTCTGTCGTACATTAGGTTCCACAGGAGGGGTCCAAGAACTGAGCCCTGTGGAACGCCTGCCGAGACTTCGTGGTATATCATTCCATCGTCAGTCTGGTATCAAAGTTTCCTATTGGTGAAGTAGCTGACGATAATCTTCCTCAAGTACTGCGGTGTGCTCATACTATTCAAGGCTCTCATGATGCAGGACCAGTTCGCTGAGTTAAACGCGTTTTTGATGTCCAGCGTAACTACGGCACAGTATTTTTTGTACCGCCTCTCCATCTTGAACCCGTTATCGCTTCGCTTGCTGTGTCTACCACCTCTTTGATGGCGTCGATGGTGGAGCATGATTTCCTAAAACCGAACTGATGGTCGGACAAGGCTACTTGCTCCTCCGCCACGCCGATTAGCCTGCCGAATATAATGCTCGCCGGGATCTTTCCCGTGGTGTCAAGCAGGCAGATTGGTCGATACCCTGACGGTTCTCCTGGGGGCTTATTGCCTTTGGGTATCAGTATCAGGTTTTGGAGTTTCCAGCAATTAGGAAAGTTTCCTTCTTCGAGGCACCTTTGCATCGTCGAGGTAAACAGCTCAGGCCTCTTCTCGACGGCCGCTTTGTGGGCTTTATTAGGGATGCCGTCAGGGCCAGGTGCTTTTTTGTCGGCAATTTTCCTGCACGCATTCTGCAGCTCTTCAACCGTGTCTGGTGAGATTTGTTACGAACTAGCTCCTTGTGTAAGGACCAACATTGTAGGATGTTTCCTGGGGAACAGGTGTTCCACTATTGTTCTGAGCATCAGTGGTCCTAATGCCTTTCACTTTTTTCATTACCATTTTATATGCTCCTCCCCAGGGTCTAGGTCTGCTTCCTTGAAAAGATTCTTAAAGAAGTTTGCTTGCTCTACTTAATTGCCTTTTCCAGGTTACGCCTTGCCAGCCTGAAGGCGGCCAATCGTTCCTGGAACTCCGGTCTACCTCTGGAACGCTGAGATCTACGCCGGGCTTTAAGGCAGGTTACCCTGAGATTCCTTATGCTGTCGTTCCACCAGTACCATGGTTCTCCCCATCCGCTAGTGTACCTCCTAGGCATCGCTGGGTCGCATGCTGTTGATACTGCTTAGATCAGATAACTCGACATGTTTTAGGCCGATGTGGTGTTGGCAAGGAAGTTATAGCTTAACGTTTCTCCAAACATTTCTTCATCGAAAGTGATGTCCATCGACTTGGGCCCCGTTCGTTTTGGTGGCTCTCTGGGCATCACACTATCAATCTTGGATACAACCGCCTGATGGTCACTGTGCGTATATTTCTCGCTGACTCGCCAATTTGTTTTGGGCAATAGAGAGTTGCTTGCGAACGTTATGGCAACTATGGAGATCCTGCCTGCTTTGCGGAAAGTTTGTGTTGAACCTTTGTTTACAAGGCCAATCTCCAACGACGCGAATGCTTCTAGGAGGGCAACCCCCCTTACATTTGTGCATCTACTGCCCCCTTTCCGTAGCCCATGCGTTGAAGTCTCTGGCAATAATGACCGGAAGCTTTCATCGTGCGTCTGCTACTATATCATCTAAGAGACTCAGGTATTCTCTGTGTGGTAGACTAGGGTGTAGGCAACCCACTATCATCTCCATTATGTTGCTGAATAAAGGCAAAAAAGAACTCAATTTTTATCCGACTTTCAATCAATTTGCGTCTACGAATGTAACCAACCAACAACTCACACACATACATTCGTTCGCCCTCTCGGTTGATTGTGTCCGTCAGCGTAGATTACAAATGATTGCTTGTCTCCGCAGACAAAATGGGTCAAACGTCGGTATGTGCACATAGTTCCGTGGCTATAAAAAAGAATTCAATGGGTTCCGTAACGTATACATTTTACCGATTAGTTCCCCAAACTCAAGTCACACAGACACACTACCACCCACCGCCTCAGATGCAACAGCAAAACGAGAAAAGAAGAAAAACGTAAATGTCCAATGACATTTGCAAGTAAAATTGGCACAAAAGTACATCTGGGGAATTCATCTAGCACACACATTGCATGCGCCCATAGCGACGACCACGAGCAGAATGCATGTGCCATCCACCAGAAGTCGACAGATGCATCCACTCACTCACTCACACTCCAACCGGTGGTCTTTGGCCACAACAAAAACAAAAGTCGAAGGATAACCGCAGTGGCATTGCTTGCCAGCACTGACCACTCACCAGAGTTAACCGCAACCAGTGTCTGTGTGCGTGCTCGCGTTTTTTTCCTTCCGCCCCCAAACCACCTCCTTCCATCACAGCAACCGTCTGCTGCTAGAGGTAGTCGTAATGGCTTTTCTATAGTTTGCCTGAACATCCTGTTGTTAAAGGATTACCCACATCCCGGTGCCTAACCTCATTCGTGTTGCTCGCAGCCTGCGCACACAACGCACATCGTAACAACAATTGAAATTGCCCGCAAAAAGAATGGGACCAGCAAAAGAAAAAAAAAACATGTTGAAATAAAACTACCGGACGTGCGTCGTCCGGATAGGAACAACAAGCATTCATATTGCAGTTTTTGTTATCGAAAATGCAACAACACAGCCTGCCCGCCATTGCAGCCAAAGAACTCCTCCTGTGGGACAACAAAGGTTCTCCGAAAACAACTGTTGGTGGGACCACCTCCCTCCATCATCGCCAATGTAGAAGACATCATCGAATGCTTTCGTCGAGCAAGGAACAACACCGTTCCTGCGTCGGTAGCCAGAGACCGCAATAACTGATTGATTTGCACCCCCTCCGTTGAATGATGGTCTGCCCGGTTGGCTGACCAGCCGGTGATTTGGATTGTCGATTCGTCCACTTGTTCAGCTGCCGAGTCAACTCGTTGTGTGCCCCATTGTGGTTGCGGGAAATGATGTACGCAACCCCAAAGTAGCGGGACTAATTAAAACCAAGCCATGCCATGCAAGGCATGATCATGACGGATAAATCTACAAATGCAATATCCTCCATCGTTTTTTTGTTCCCCATTTGTTTGACTGCTGTGTGCGTGGGAATGTGCAGAAAGGAGAAGTCGATTGCACGTCGATTGATATCAGATTGCAAATGTAATTAAACTAATGGAACATTTATAAGATGAATCCAAAGCGGATTGGAAATCCTCGCAGATTCCATCTCTTCTTGCCGTCTGTGGTTGGCCGTGGTGTGGAATAGAGTTGAGAGAGGCGGAGGATGATTGAATGGGTGGCGTAAATTTTTGCCACAAGTGAGCACGCGTTTGAGAGAGAGCAGGACCGAGAGTGGCAGGGCGGAACTGTACGTGACGACTAATTAAACACAATCGATGCGTCTGAAGAGGATGTGCTTTGATGTGTTCAAAGCAGATCTGCTGGTGTGATGACACATTTAACTCATTACACGAGTCTAATCGGCAGAATCATTAATGGTGATGATGGGACATGCTTGTGAAGGGGGAGTTTAGCTCTCATCAATCAGCTACCGCTGCGTGTAGATCCGGTATCAACTTCGCCCACGTGAGTGTTAAGGAGTAATAATACTCCTTATTTGTGTCCATTGTTTGTAAGATGTAAGGCTACAAGATTAGACGTGTAGTCCTCACGACCGTCTATTCATCACATTCACTTTCATTTACCTCAAAGCAGGCGATTGCCCTGCGAGCGTGCTTATGTGTGGGATTCAAAGGCTAAAATAATAGGACCATTTTGTTTATTGGTTTGGGAAAGGACTTTTTTTTGCGGTGTATAGGTTAGGTAAGGGTGGCTGACTGCCATGAGTAGCAGTCACACTTAGATCAGAGTAGGTCAGAATCCGCAAACCATTTAGAGCTTTTATTGAAGCGATGGAAGAGCTCTGATGGTAAACCATCTGAACCTTCAAGGCTTTGTTTTTCTTCAGCCTTTAAATTGCCGGCCTTGAAGAGCTCTGATGGTAAGCCATCTGAGTCTGCGGCTTGTTGTTATTCAGCCTTTTAATAGCTGTGCCCACTTCTTCAATGTTAGGGAGGAGTACTTCATCGACTGGAGTTGGGATTTCTTGATTCCCTATCACTCTCTCCTGGAAGTGCTTCTGAAACTCATCCAATATTCAACGTGGTTCAGTAACCAGGTTACCCTCACAGTTTCGAAGAGCCTGGGTGCCTTTCCTAAAGCCACCGTCAAAGCTTTTGGCTTTTTTATAAAAAGGCCCTGTGGGTAGCCGTGGCGTAGTGGATAAGTGCGTCGACTCCTCCGCAGAGGGTGCCAGGTTCGATACCCGAATATAATTCACGGTCCACCTCTTTCGAGTCACTGACAATGCTCAAAGAGTATTCATGTCTAGAAAAAGCTTCCTCAACTTCGCCGTTCGGAGTCGGCATTAAGCTGTAGGTCCCTTCCACTCGTGAAAGAACAATAGCACGCACAACACGAGTGGTTACTGCGAAGCTAGGCCCAGGTCACCCTTGGACTGTAGGGCCAGCCATATTGTTATAATATTATTATAAAAAGGCCCGAATTTTCTGTTGCCTGGACTCTTCGATATCCTTGAGCTGGGAAGACTTCTCCCTCTTTCTCGCGCTACTCTAGTTTTTCGTTGGTAGGCCTCGTCTGTTGCGCGTTTCTTTTGCTCACACTCGCCATCATACCATTGACGGAAGTGGTGGGTAGCCTAAAGTGGTTACAGCTACCTCTTTGATGGCTGAGCGGCAATGGAACCACATCTCGTTGGCGTTGGTTTCTTGCGTAGGCATACCGGAGAATCTCTCACGTAATTGCTCCTCGTAGGCTAATTTTTGGCGTTTGAAAATGAGAACTTAATTCAGTCAGTTAGGTTAGGTTAGGTTAGGGTGATTGCCTTTACCAATTATGGCTTTACCAATTATGGCCCACTTAGATCCTAGTTGGATCCTTTGTGCTGTCACCTCCCGGTGCTTTCCACCGGCTGCTCTTAAATTCAAAGTGACTACACTAAAGAAAATGAAATTTTTTTTTGACATTGAAAGTCTCGGTGAGCTCGTTACCGACTTTGATGGAGCAGCGAGAATTCTCCATCGTCATCCTGCACAACCTGACGAGTTTGGCAGGAATGTCAAAACTAGACATGGCATTGTATAGCTCATCCCTATGCACGCTCTATGCACGCTGTCACCTTAAAACCACCCTAAGATATATAAGGGCCGTAGGTTGCGGCTGATAGATTTCCATCTAATCCGCTGCAAGACAGAGACCGACTGCGCCCCATAAGGGGGAACGCACTACCCTTTCTATCCCGGGTGTAAAGGGTTCGACGCAGGAGTTCCCTCGCTCTCCAGCCACCAGCAATTTTGGTGCTGCCTAGCAACATCCCGAATGTCTCGGCTGGATACCGCCGTACTGAACCAAACGCTTCTGGGGGGACGAAGCCACTGTGGCGTACCCTTTCGTGGTATTGTGCATTGGGATAGTAAGCCCCCGAGATCAAGTTATTGCCCGAGCCGATCGCTCTAGCAGTATGACCTCGAATCAACTTCAACAGGAACTCTTATCAGATTTGCTCTTTTGTATAAAACCTCATTGGAATAGAATTTTATGTACTGGGACTCTGGAGTGCGATAAAGACGAAGGCAAGCCCTAAGACAAGCCCTCTCGAACAACCGAATCTTTTCCTTAAGCTTGCACTCACGTTGAACCACACGGGACAGCCATAGGTGAGCATTGGCCAGATGAGGGCCATGTAGCAGATAACCTTCACCCTCGCATCGAGTTGGCTGCCGAAAATTCCGTACAAGCCGCCAGAACCCCTACAGATGTCGATTTTTCTGCATTGAAAAAATCATGAATGTTGGTCTTACTTTGCTCATATCTCAAAAACCGTGCGTCCTATAGCAAAGTGACTGAGAGTGATATTGTAGCCTTTGACTTGATCTAGACGATGAAGTCGCAGAACGGTAAAATATACCGTTATAAGGGTATAATTTTTAATGAATAAGGGACTTTAAGTTGTAAAATAATGTAAATTATCGCCTCGCCGGTGAGTGAGAGTGATGGAAACTCGCACAATGTAAATTCACGTCAAGAGCAACTATTCAGATTGACCTTCCTTCAAAGCCGATGTGAAATTTCATATAATTTACGCCAGAGAAACAAATTTCCCTGTTTTTTTTTCAAAAATTTGCCCAGATAACGGTGATTTTGTAAATTTTCCAATGCCATCCTCTAGATCAAGTCATGAGCTACAAAAAAGTGTTCTGCTTTTTTCTCGTAGGACGCACCGTTCTCGAGATATAATCTGTCGAAAATTCCATACGAGCCACCAGAACCCCTACAGATGTCGATTTTTCTGCATTGAAAAACTCATGAATGTTTGTCTTACTTTGCTCATATCTCAAAAACCGTGCGTCCTATAGCAAAGTGACTGAGGGTGATATTGTAGCCTTTGACTTGATCTAGAGGATGAAATCGGAGAACGGGAAAATATACCGTTATAAGGGTATAAATTTTAATGAATAACGGACTTTAAGTTGTAAAATGATGTAAATTATCGCACAATGTAAATTCACGTCAATTCTTTTTCGTATCCGCCAAGGCCTTATACAACGGCGTCCTGAACAGAATGGTTTTCAACTTCTGGAAGGTGATATCATGAATGAATCAATGTCACCCTGCGTGAGAGTAGTGAAGTCATCGGCATACGCAATTACGTGGGGAAGAGAACTTAACAGATCGCTCAAGTAAATGTTGAACAGGATTGGCGAATTAACGGCATGCTGTTGGAGACCATTTTTATCTTGGAATATACCTGTGGAGGTCACGTTGCCATTCTTGACGACGAACCGTCTATCGGTAAGCATGTCACACAGTAGGTACAGCAGTGGTTTGCTAATGCCTAGCCGATCGAGCTTGTAGAAAAGACCTTCTAACCATACGGTGTAGAAGGCCTTCTCCAGGTCAATCTAGCAGGCACCCGTACATTGTTTCTGACTCTTGTTCCATTGGATATCCGACACCAGTTTCGACGCGGCATGAATAGTGTCATGCCCCGCTTTGAAACCGAATTGGTTATACGGAATAATATGTTTGTCCTTAGTCCAGTTGATCAGAACTCCATTTATCACTTTCTCGAATACCTTGCTGATATTTCGGAAGGAGACTAATTGACCGGAGGTTGCAAGATTAGAAGAATATTTTCCTCTCTTGGATATGGGTTGTACAATCGCAGTTTGCCAATGCTCTGAATAATGTGCATTATTCAGAGCATTGTTAAATAGGATCGTGTACATATTAACCACTTCTATGGGGAGGTGTCTTAACACAATGTTCGAGATTCCGTCGACTCCCACTGATTTTTTTTTTCTTTATTGACTCGAAGACCGCTTGGAATTCTGTCTTCGATATGAACGCGGGGCTGCAAGCTATGTCCAGGCACGTTTAAATCTCATAATTCGACATTCCCACCTACCTGTGTTTCACTTAGGTTTTTGGACACACGTTTGTATTGCATGTATGTCTCATTGAAACACTCTCTTCCTTCCTTTTCATAATTCTTCGTGAAACGCGAACTCAAAATTGTCGACGATGGTTAATAAAGAATTTCTGGAAAATTCTTTCACACAGATCACAGACAGATGTGCGAAATGCTTCCTCACGTCACTTCCCCCGAAGACCATCCCAGCACAGTAACCATTCGAAAACTTCACCCCCACCCCAAAAAGAGCGTTCCACAGGAAAAGCCAATATATTGCATTTGACTTCCATTCCCAACAAATCTGCATAAAGCGCTCCGCTTACGTGACATAACCCCACAACCCTCCACCCAGGCCGCATAGCCATCATTTACGAATTCATTTTCTTGCACAAACGACACCACTTTCAGCATATTGATAACCCATAAAATTATCAGATCTCAGCGCACACCGCAGTCAATAACTGAATGAACTTCAGCGCACCCCGCTCATCCAACATTCATCCGCCATTCGGCAATCCATTAGATAAATCCTGTCTCATTGGTTACGATTATGTTAACCATGCTCCAATTTGTTCAAAATTGAATATACGATCGTCAATATGTTGCTATGTAATCCGCATAATGTCGCATCATTTGTGTCCTTCGTGTACATAAAATATTCATAAAGTCCCTCTCGGTGGGTGCTCTCCTTGACAGCGGCGGCACGGGTGGCGCCCCACGGGTGTGCTCTGTTGGTCCTTCCTACCCTCTGGTGGCATTCAAGTGGGGCGAGTGTGAGAACTAATATTCCATCCAAAGGCGATGAGGGTGCAAGAGGCGAACATTGTAAAAAGAGAATATTGCCACCACCACCCCTCATACAGGCGTTTGGCTCCTTCGCCCTTATTGCTGGATCTCAATTTGTTCACGAAACGATTCCCTATTATTCGGCCATAATGTGCGTGCATATGGAGGCTATTTGTTGATATCGCTTAACGTAATCGTTGGCCCTTGTGTTCGGTGCCAATCCACAAAAGGGATCACCACCAGATGTCAGCGCAAATTGATGTAGTATCCGACTGATGGCTGGCTGGCTGGTGGGGCTTGGATGACATTCTTGTGAGGATATCTCGTCCTCCTCCGCTCATCGAACATGTGTGGCGTTCTTTATATTCGTTGTGGCCAATGATTTTCGGCGATGAATAGAGATTTCAAGGAAATCGAGCCTATCAACTACGCGCGTGTGGTGAGGACGTGGTGTCACCCAAGTAAGCACACATTTTCCGTTTAAATGAAACCATTTGGTTGTGAATGATTGAGTTTTCATGAGACGCATTCCGATTGCTATAGCTCGGCTTTAGTGGGAATCAATGGCTTATCGCGCACAAAAGGCCATAGAAGGCCATGCAGGATTGGAATATTTTGTGCATTTGCTAGGGGTCCGTTGTTTCGTGTTTGGATTCGAGGAAATTTCCTGATGATTCGTAATCTGGTATAGGGTCATTCGAAAAGCCCTTCATGATGGCCAATATAATGCGGCCGATTTGGGTCATTAATGGAATATGTTGGAGTAAAAGGATTCGTATTGGAAAGCATGGGTTGGAGAGTTGAAGTGGTTCATCGTGTTTAACAATTGGGTTGCAGCTCGGGGACTTATCAGAAGCCAACTCGACATTATGAGGCAGATGAAAACAACAAAGTGTATGGGTATTCATATTCTTAGAAGCAGTAAGTTCAATTAATAGTGCAGTGATGTAACGCACTAGCAACTGGTTCGTAGATCTTTTTTCCGGATGGAAAAGGCATGAATTTGCATTTTAAAGCTGTCATTGTCTAAGAGGTCTTGAAATCTAGATCTCACCTTCGCCAGCAGAAACCCATAAGAGGTGCTCAACGTTACACCTGCTTCATATCATATGTCGGTAGATGTCGGACAAATGTTGGAAGTTGATCCAAGTGTAACTTCTATATCTGACAGCTTTAGTATTGAAAGACTGCCGCTAAACGAACTCTGCCAGGCAATCAAAAATCTTAAGAAACAACAAGACTCCTGGCTATGATCTAATAACCGGACAAATCCTGAAGAACTTGCCGAAAAAGGCGCTACTTAAACTCCTCTACTTAATTAACGCTTACTTTAGGCTATTATATGTTCCAGACTCATGGAAGGTTGCAGAAGTGATAATGGTTGCAAGACCGGGCAAACCTTTGAACAAGAAGAAGTCGTACAGACCCATATCGCTTTTACCAATAATATCCAAAAATTTTGAAAAACGCATTCAAAAATTGATCGAAGAGAAGCAAGTAATACCTGACCATCAGTTCGGGTTTCGAGCGACAATTGACCAGGTATATAGAATAACGAATGAAAAACCTCTTGTGTCTCATATCATACGTCGGTAGATATTACAAAATGTAGGGTTTTAAAAGAACACTCGATCTCTGAGTATCGATGTTCTTGTTTCTTTTTTGACAACCCTCTCCAAGAGAGAAATTCACTGAAATCATGAATCAAGCTGTCCCATCAGTAAAATAAGAGGGAAACCAAAGCCTCCATGTTGACAACCCGACTTAGATAACCTCCATAGAGGTTGCAGAAAGCTCTTCAATGAAGCCAGGAGCACCCGCAGTAATCCGGCATCGCAAAATTAGTGCTGGGTAGGGCACGTATAAAAAGAAACAAAAATGCCCCAACTAAAAACCAATACGCCATCAATCAATGAACACTTTGATTTTTGCTGATATTTCATCTGCTCACAGGGACAAAGCCAAAGAATGTGAGAAGGAGGAGACGGAGAGGTGCTAGGCTGTCAAATGTCGATGATGACCCGAACGCCGCTGTTGATGAGAAGAGAGAATACCGAGAATACCGTCGTACCCAACGGTAGCACGGTGACTACTTCAAGCGACTGGCAAACCGAATTTTGTCACGCGCGACAACGCTGAATACACTGTGAGATGCGGAACTCGGTAGAACGATACACGCGGCGTGCTATTTTCGGTTGTCTTATGCGAGTGAGAACGAGATTTCACCGACCGAAGGGCCCCACGTTGGACGCCAATTGAACTATTTTACATTGGAGTTACGAAAAAACCTATTTTATTCAGAGAGTTCTGTAGGGCAGAGCATTCCCTTACAAGTTAAGAACTGATCATCGACTTAACTAACTCTCTCCTGGTCAGCTATGATTGCGTTGTGTCTGGTCGAACATCGGATATTTCGATAGTGTCCACTTGTCCTACGTGTCCACGGATGTCCTAAGGGTTGCATTATCGAGTTATGATCTGCGAAGGGATTGCTGGGCACTTGATATTTGAAGTCTGGATCGGTGCTGTTTGTATTCATATTTCATGAAGGGATTATTTATGGTTTTGGAGTAGTCTCTGGAATGCGGCAATGAAACGATAAATTATTCCTTAACTCCTCCGTAGCTGTAATTAGGTCTGCTACGCCGACAGTTCTGATTTTGAAAACTTCTTCTGACATCATATATGCATGCGATTATAACAATTAAAAGTATGATATGCAGTTGGCTAGCTCACTTGAGCATCGTTTGTTGAAATAACGATAAAACACGGACAAAGAAGAGACGGTACGTCGATGTTCGAGCGAGACTAATGACTCTGCGATATTGTTGTCTCCCATAAGTTTTATCGCTCGCTTTTGGATTCTATCAAGTAGGTGGTAGTGTGGTCTTGGGGGCACCAGACCAGATATGAGCGTTGTACTCAAGCTTGGGGCGGATGTACGCCTTAAAAATAAAGCCAAATCAGAAGGGGTGAAATATTTCTTGCATCGATTAAGGAAACCTAAACATTTCGCAGCATTTTTGGCGACCTCAAATATGTGATCGCTCCAACTAAGTGTTGCGTTGATACACATACCAAGGATGGAAAGTTTTCCGGTTTCATCGACACAAGCGCCATTCATGGATAATGGCTGATTATCAAGGGTTCGCTTGAGTGACAGCAGACAGCATTGAGTTTTTGAAGCATTGAATTCCACTCTATTGTTTTTTCCCCAGTTAATTATGCTGTCAAGATCGGAATTCAACGTGCTTAACATACGCTGCCGTTCCAATTCTACGGCCGAAGGGCTGGGTCGTGAGTCTAGGAACGAATATGAAAAGCTAAGGGTGCTGTCATCAGCGAAGGAATGGATTGGATTAGAAGTAGCAGACAAGAGATCATTTATAAAAATGAGAAAGAGTGTCGGAGACAGAACTGAGCCTTGGGGAACACCAGCATTAATTTGGTAAATATCAGACTTGAACCCATCCAAAACAACTTGAATTGAACGGTTCGAAAGGTAATTTCTAATCCATAGAAGAAGAGGTTCATCGATACCATAGGCACGCATTTTCGACAAGAGAGCTTGATGCCAAACTCTGTCAAATGCTTTAGAAATATCAAGCGCAACGATCTTGCTTTCGCCTGAATTGTGCAAAGATTGGTTCCACTTTTCGGTGAGATAAGCTATCAGATCACCAGTGGACCTGTCGCTGCGGAAACCATATTGTCGGTCATTAAGAAGCTTCCGCGATTCAAGATATTTCATAAGCTGACGATTTATCAGCGTTTCCATGACCTTAGAAAGAAGGGACGTAAGTGCTATGGATCGGTACGAGGTGGGTGACGAAGATTCGCCCTTTTTAGGGACTGGCTGGACAAATGCTGTTTTCCATCTGCTCGGAAAGAGACCTAAAGAGTAGAATAGATGAAAAAGCTTACGCAGTGGTTTTGCCAGCACAGAAGAACACCTCTTCAGAAGTATACAGTACCATCCGGGCCAGCGGATTTGTGCACGTCGAGATCTTTCAGTACTCTTGCAACTGTACGAGTGCGGAAGTGGATTTGTCCCATGGTAAAATCAACGCTCTCAAGTACAGGTGGAGACAAATTGGAATCTGGCAGTGTTGAGCTAGCTGCAAAATGAGCCGCAAGCAGATTAGCTTTGTCTAAAGAGCTGACAGCTGGAATGTCATTGTAAATGAGCGTGGGAATTGAAGACGAGGCGGAATTCTTTACGTTTTTTACAAATGACCAAAAGTTTTTGCTACCCTTGGGACATTGTAGCACTTTTTGCCTCAACTTTTGCTCATAAGAGAATTTCACACGTCTGATAGTTGCATTGCAGTCATTTCTGGCCCGTTTAAACTTCTTCCGGTTTTCCTCAGTAGGGTTGGCTCTGTATATCCGGAAATTCAACTCTCTCATCCTAATAGCCTCTTTACAGCTCGAGTCATCGTCAGTCAGGTTGAAGTGGTTCTTGGTTTCGAGTAATTTGATTTCACTTGTGTCGTTGACTTGCAATTCCTTGATCATCTCTAGTGAACTTATTGTGAATGATGTTAGTAGTATTGCCGGTAGGGGTTGGTACTAAGCGACTTCTTTTCCGATTGTTGTTTTTTCCGTTGATAACTATTGTTGTATCGTGATATTTGATCAATGTTTTCTTACTACGCGTATTGGACCATCGAATTGGTATAGCAAAAAAATTCCTGGCGACACTTCCTCTACTTCTGGTATGTGAATTAATTTACTGTTGAATTAGCTGGGTTCTAGAGTAACGAAAGGATGAACCGTCAATGCAATTCTTGTCATCGATCGTCATTATCTTATCTGCTAAGAATATTGATAACCAAAGCCGCCGTCCGCTGAAATCTTTGAGGCAGCTGGAGTTGATCTGGTTGGGTGCATGCTCCAGTTCATCGGTAAGATATCTCAGTCTCAGTATCGTTTGTCCGATCCACAAGAAAGGAGACCACTTTCACTGCACCAACTATCGAGGGATAAGTCTCCTTAACATCGCATACACGATCTCCTCTGCTCTTTTGTGTGAGCGCCTGAAACCATTCGTGAATAACTGCATAGGTCCATATCAGTGTGTTTTGTGTCAAGACACGGTTTGTCAGCTTTGCCTCGCAGAGGTTGTAACTGCCGAACACATCATGTGTGAATCTCCGGCAATAATCTTGTTAAGGAAACGTATCTTCCATAGGAACATGCTCACTTCAGTGAAATTAAAAAACTGCTTTACAAAATATTTACTATCTTTCATGAGAGAAGTCAGTTGTCTTTTGTCTTAACTCCAACCCTTCGATACAATAGATCTACCCTGGTCGCGGTGTCGTGGCCTACACGGCATGGGTTGTACAAGAGGAAAAAAAAAAAAGCAAAAAATCAGTGTGGTTTTAGGCCGGCGAATCTGGAAAGACAAAAGATGCAGACCGACACTCACCACCTATTCGCCGATTTCAAACCCGCATATGACAGCGTACATAGAGACGAACTATGCATCGCCATCTATAGTTTTGACATTCCAGCCAAAGCTGCCAGACTGGTAAGGGTGATGATGGAGAACTCTCGCTGCTTCAACAAGGTCGGTGACGAACCCACCGAGATCTTTAATGTCAAAGAAGGATTTAGACAAGACGACAATGTGACTTCTTTAACATCATCCTAGAGAAGATCATTCAATCGATCGTTCCCACGCCAACACTAGATGAACGATCTTCCAGAATTCCGTATTCTTCTTAACATACACGGATGACATCGGCGTGATTGCCAGAAAAGAGCGAGTCGTCAATGAGGCTTTTGCGTCTACGGTGTCTAGTAAAGCGTCTACGGATCCAACGCCTAAGATGGCTAGGCCATTTAGAGCGTATGGACAACTCAGTTCCGGCCCGAAGAGTGTTCGACCTCGAACCGTGGGACAAGTCACGATTCTTCCAAATCACCCACTCCTTTTCTTTGGGATATGCCACATGTCTACACTTTGAAAATTTCAAGTTGCATTCCCATCCTTCCAACAGAACACTGCCTCACGGAGTTGTTTGTCGATACAAACGACCACAAGGACATGTATCGAAGAAAGTACTGAAACTGATCTGATATTTACGTCGGGGCGGCGCGAACGCCATCCCCGGCTACCAAAAATTACACGCACGAGTTATTCGCATTAGGAATAATCGCGGAGGTCAACCCAGCCGAAGGTGCAATGGCCAAGTCTCGCCCCGGGGGAACCGCCTTCATGATCACGGTAACCCCTACGCCAGGTAAGTATGCTTTCTTCCGCTAACGATCAACTATCTACACATTCGTATGCAACAACCTACTGTGAATCATAAAAGGAATACAATTCACTTTCTCCAACACATTTCTGACTTCAGTACGACACAAAGGAAGAGCAGAAAGGGGTGGTATTTGGGCAGAATGTGCATTCTCTCCCCTGAACTCCCTGTTATGAAGCTATGAGGGAGACATTCAATTATGTCTTCCATTGCGAGTCCGACTGCATAGAAATTCGTGATAACTTTCCTCACGAGAAAAGTTCTGAGTTCTCAACTCTTTGAAGAGATTCAAGAGTTTCTGAACAACACCGTGTACAATTACTTATCTTATCTGTCTGGTGAAAGAACATAAGGTGATCCTTGATCATTGGTGAATAAATATATGCCTTGCGCCCTACATTAAATCCCACTCTGTCCTTGGTCTCCATAGTCGTTCATATGAGTATTTCTCAAACCACCAGTGATATGCGGCATCATCAATTTAAATTTCTCCCAAGGAGTTCCATTAATATGGCCAACAAGTGTAAGCCCTTAAAACAAACATTTACCAACGTAGCGCCCCAGTTCGAGTGTCCAATGTGAATGGGGCATTTCATATCCCCTCCACCCTCTGGCAATTCCCCATCTCAGTCTCACCACAGAGGAACGGGCCAACCCGTGCATCCAACTTAAGATATTTAAATTTAAATTACATAACACCCGTTTGTGGCACGTTCCGTTGGCGCGCACTCTTTTCTCGATTATAAATCGCAATTCTCCACCGCCAACAGATGATAATCGAGATCCGTAAATCCTGGCCAGCCCTCCGACCAGCCTCCATTGAATTGAATACACTTCAGCACATTCCCGACCGTGGCACGACCCCAGTGCCCTTCCTTCAAATGCGCTTATGAATGCATTTTCCACCAGATGTTGCCGTCAAATTACAAGCGAAATTATTTGAATGTAACCTAAGCCGCAGACGTGCCATGCAAACTAACAAATTATGAACTGGTCCCCGCGGGGCAGGCCAACGCCAGCCGAATGAACGATGATAGCCGATGGATGTGTGTCCGTGTGCTATCCGCTGCGTCCTCCACGGTTCTTGGCCGAGCACATTTATTCCAAATGTTCATTAATTTCACATTGGATGCGTAGCGAAACCGTTTCGAGGAGAAGGAGGCGCTGTCACTGTCGGGCCTTCTGTGGGTCACAGGCGTTGGTCATAAATTTTATCTGGCCAACCTTATGTTGGCCTCTGGGGTTTGCTGTTTGGAATGCCGTGGGACAGGCGTTTTCAATGACGCAATGATTGCGCACTGTTGATGACGACGACAAATATGTCGGGCTGACACTGTGAGCTGTAAAGCGTGCCCTGCAGGGAAGACTGGGTCAGGAGAGGAGGTGATTTATTCGAAGCGGATTGTGTGTGGGATAGTTTATTGAAGTTCGGCAATGTGAATGGGAGAAGCTTTTGGATAAAGATTATGCTTCAACAGAAACAACTAAGCCGCTGAGTTCCATAACGAGGATAATAATCACTTTACCGGAGTCCCTCGATTAATCGGGGATGTTGCTGGGAACCATAAATGGAGTATTACAGAGATAGCCGACTTCACAGCGGCTTGCCCACTGGTCCATCGACGAGTTTGAGTGCCTTTTTGACAGATATTCATTTTTACGAAATAACGTAAATGCCGTTCTCTGATTGGTCAATTTGGTTTATGAACAAAATAAAAAACAGTTGTCAAAAATCTTAAGGGAGGTGGAAGTCGGGCATCTCTGTGATACTTCATTTCTGCTCGGAACCTTGTTGGATTTGTCAGTTTTAGGAGACCTTAGCTTTGATTCGTTTGATGAACTCCTAATCCGTTTCGCTTTTGTTCATGGGTGTCACTTGAAGTTACATTATACTTGCTTTTTTTATTACTTATTTGCATCTTACAACTACCTTAAAAACTACCCTAGGCTATGTAGGTAGGCCAAAGGTTGCAGCTTATAGATTTGCATCTAATTTGCTGCAAGACAGTGACCGACTAGTCCCCCATTCGGGGATATGTACTACCCTTCCTACCCCGGGTCTAAAGGGTTCGACGAGGGAGTTCCCTCTCTCCCTAGCCACCAGAAATTTCGATGTTGCATTGCAACATCCCGAACATCTCTCCTTGATACCGCCATACTGAACCGGAGGAGACAGACCTCAGCTCGTTGTGCGACGGAACGGTCGTGGTTGAGTCGCCCATCCACAGTTGAACGGGCTATGTGGAAGATAAGCGGTACCGCATTTGTATTTTGTAGCAGTCAGTTCTTGTCTAAATGGAGAAATGCTTCTGGGGGGACGGAGCCACTGTGGCGTACCCTTTCGTGGTATTGTGCATTGGGATAGTAAGCCCCCGAGATCTAGTTATTGCCCGAGTCGATCGCTCTAGCAGTATGACCTCGAATCAACTTCAACAGGAACTTGTCCACTCTTATCAGATTTGCTCTTTTGTATAAAACCTCATTGGAATAGAATTTTATGTACTGGGACTCTGGAGTGCGATAAAGACGAAGGCAAGCCCTAAGACAAGCCCTCTCGAACAACCGAATCTTTTTAAGCTTGCACTCACGTTGAACCACACAGGACAGCCATAGGTGAGCATTGGCCAGATGAGGGCCATGTAGCAGATAACCTTAACCCTCGCATCGAGTTGGCTGCCGAAAATTCCATACGAGCCGCCAGAACTCCTACAGATGTCGATTTTTCTGCATTGAAAAAATCATGAATGTTGGTCTTACTTTGCTCATATCTCAAAAACCGTGCGTCCTATAGCAAAGTGACTGAAAGTGATATTGTAGCCTTTGACTTGATCTAGACGATGAAGTCGCAGAACGGGAAAATATACCGTTATAAGGGTATAATTTTTAATGAATAAGGGACTTTAAGTTGTAAAATGATGTAAATTATCGCCTCGCCGGTGAGTGAGAGTGATGAAAACTCGCACAATGTAAATTCACGTCAAGAGCAACGATTCAGATTGACCTTCCTTCAAAGCCGATGTGAAATTTCATATAATTTACGCCAGAGAAACAAATTTCTCTGTTTTTTTTCAAAAATTTGCCCAGATAAGGGTGATTTGGTAAATTTTCCAATGCCATCCTCTAGATCAAGTCATTAGCTACAAAAAAGTATTCTGCTTTTTTCTCGTAGGACGCACCGTTCTCGAGATATAATCTGTCGAAAATTCCATACGAGCCGCCAGAACCCCTACAGATGTCGATTTTTCTGCATTGAAAAAATCATGAATGTTGGTCTTACTTTGCTCATATCTCAAAAACCGTGCGTCCTATAGCAAAGTGACTGAGAGTGATATTGTAGCCTTTGACTTGATCTAGACGATGAAGTCGCAGAACGGTAAAATATACCGCTATAAGGGTATAATTTTTAATGAATAAGGGACTTTAAGTTGTAAAATGATGTAAATTATCGCCTCGCCGGTGAGTGAGAGTGATGAAAACTCGCACAATGTAAATTCACGTCAAGAGCAACGATTCAGATTGACCTTCCTTCAAAGCCGATGTGAAATTTCATATAATTTACGCCAGAGAAACAAATTTCTCTGTTTTTTTTCAAAAATTTGCCCAGATAAGGGTGATTTGGTAAATTTTCCAATGCCATCCTCTAGATCAAGTCATTAGCTACAAAAAAGTATTCTGCTTTTTTCTCGTAGGACGCACCGTTCTCGAGATATAATCTGTCGAAAATTCCATACGAGCCGCCAGAACCCCTACAGATGTCGATTTTTCTGCATTGAAAAAATCATGAATGTTGGTCTTACTTTGCTCATATCTCAAAAACCGTGCGTAATATAGCAAAGTGACTGAGAGTGATATTGTAGCCTTTGACTTGATCTAGACGATGAAGTCGCAGAACGGTAAAATATACCGTTATAAGGGTATAATTTTTAATGAATAAGGGACTTTAAGTTGAAAAATGATGTAAATTATCGCCTCCCCGGTGAGTGAGAGTGGTGAAAACTCGCACAATGTAAATTCACGTCAAGAGCAACGATTCAGATTGATCTTCCTTCAAAGCCGATGTGAAATTTCATATAATTTACGCCAGAGAAACAAATTTCCCTGTTTTTTTTTCAAAAATTTGCCCAGATAACGGTGATTTTGTAAATTTTCCAATGCCATCCTCTAGATCAAGTCATGAGCTACAAAAAAATATTCTGCTTTTTTCTCGTAGGACGCACCGTTCTCGAGATATAAGCTGTCGAAAATTCCATACGAGCCGCCAGAACCCCTACAGATGTCGATTTTTCTGCATTGAAAAAATCATGAATGTTGGTCTTACTTTGCTCATATCTCAAAAACGGTGCGTCCTATAGCAAAGTGACTGAGAGTGATATTGTAGCCTTTGACTTGATCTAGACGAAGAAGTCGCAGAACGGTAAAATATACCGTTATAAGGGTATAATTTTTAATGAATAAGGGACTTTAAGTTGTAAAATAATGTAAATTATCGCCTCGCCGGTGAGTGAGAGTGATGAAAACTCGCACAATGTAAATTCACGTCAAGAGCAACTATTCAGATTGACCTTCCTTCAAAGCCGATGTGAAATTTCATATAATTTACGCCAGAGAAACAAATTTCCCTGTTTTTTTCAAAAATTTGCCCAGATAAGGGTGATTTGGTAAATTTTCCAATGCCATCCTCTAGATCAAGTCATTAGCTACAAAAAAGTATTCTGCTTTTTTCTCGTAGGACGCACCGTTCTCGAGATATAATCTGTCGAAAATTCCATACGAGCCGCCAGAACCCCTACAGATGTCGATTTTTCTGCATTGAAAAAATCATGAATGTTGGTCTTACTTTGCTCATATCTCAAAAACCGTGCGTCCTATAGCAAAGTGACTGAGAGTGATATTGTAGCCTTTGACTTGATCTAGACGATGAAGTCGCAGAACGGTAAAATATACCGCTATAAGGGTATAATTTTTAATGAATAAGGGACTTTAAGTTGAAAAATGATGTAAATTATCGCCTCCCCGGTGAGTGAGAGTGATGAAAACTCGCACAATGTAAATTCACGTCAAGAGCAACTATTCAGATTGACCTTCCTTCAAAGCCGATGTGAAATTTCATATAATTTACACCAGAGAAACAAATTTCCCTGTTTTTTTCAAAAATTTGCCCAGATAAGGGTGATTTTGTAAATTTTCCAATGCCATCCTCTAGATCAAGTCATGAGCTACAAAAAAGTATTCTGCTTTTTTCTCGTAGGACGCACCGTTCTCGAGATATAATCTGTCGAAAATTCCATACGAGCCGCCAGAACCCCTACAGATGTCGATTTTTCTGCATTGAAAAAATCATGAATGTTGGTCTTACTTTGCTCATATCTCAAAAACCGTGCGTCCTATAGCAAAGTGACTGAGAGTGATATTGTAGCCTTTGACTTGATCTAGACGATGAAGTTGCATTGATTTTCTGCATTGAAAAAATCATGAATGTTGGTCTTACTTTGCTCATATCTCAAAAACCGTGCGTCCTATAGCAAAGTGACTGAGAGTGATATTGTAGCCTTTGACTTGATCTAGACGACGAAGTCGCAGAACGGGAAAATATACCGTTATAAGGGTATAATTTTTAATGAATAAGGGACTTTAAGTTGTAAAATAATGTAAATTATCGCCTCGCCGGTGAGTGAGAGTGATGAAAACTCGCACAATGTAAATTCACGTCAAGAGCAACTATTCAGATTGACCTTCCTTCAAAGCCGATGTGAAATTTCATATAATTTACGCCAGAGAAACAAATTTCCCTGTTTTTTTCAAAAATTTGCCCAGATAAGGGTGATTTGGTAAATTTTCCAATGCCATCCTCTAGATCAAGTCATTAGCTACAAAAAAGTATTCTGCTTTTTTCTCGTAGGACGCACCGTTCTCGAGATATAATCTGTCGAAAATTCCATACGAGCCGCCAGAACCCCTACAGATGTCGATTTTTCTGCATTGAAAAAATCATGAATGTTGGTCTTACTTTGCTCATATCTCAAAAACCGTGCGTCCTATAGCAAAGTGACTGAGAGTGATATTGTAGCCTTTGACTTGATCTAGACGATGAAGTCGCAGAACGGTAAAATATACCGCTATAAGGGTATAATTTTTAATGAATAAGGGACTTTAAGTTGAAAAATGATGTAAATTATCGCCTCCCCGGTGAGTGAGAGTGATGAAAACTCGCACAATGTAAATTCACGTCAAGAGCAACGATTCAGATTGACCTTCCTTCAAAGCCGATGTGAAATTTCATATAATTTACGCCAGAGAAACAAATTTCCCTGTTTTTTTCAAAAATTTGCCCAGATAAGGGTGATTTTGTAAATTTTCCAATGCCATCCTCTAGATCAAGTCATGAGCTACAAAAAAGTATTCTGCTTTTTTCTCGTAGGACGCACCGTTCTCGAGATATAATCTGTCGAAAATTCCATACGAGCCGCCAGAACCCCTACAGATGTCGATTTTTCTGCATTGAAAAAATCATGAATGTTGGTCTTACTTTGCTCATATCTCAAAAACCGTGCGTCCTATAGCAAAGTGACTGAGAGTGATATTGTAGCCTTTGACTTGATCTAGACGATGAAGTTGCATTGATTTTCTGCATTGAAAAAATCATGAATGTTGGTCTTACTTTGCTCATATCTCAAAAACCGTGCGTCCTATAGCAAAGTGACTGAGAGTGATATTGTAGCCTTTGACTTGATCTAGACGACGAAGTCGCAGAACGGGAAAATATACCGTTATAAGGGTATAATTTTTAATGAATAAGGGACTTTAAGTTGTAAAATAATGTAAATTATCGCCTCGCCGGTGAGTGAGAGTGATGAAAACTCGCACAATGTAAATTCACGTCAAGAGCAACTATTCAGATTGACCTTCCTTCAAAGCCGATGTGAAATTTCATATAATTTACGCCAGAGAAACAAATTTCCCTGTTTTTTTCAAAAATTTGCCCAGATAAGGGTGATTTGGTAAATTTTCCAATGCCATCCTCTAGATCAAGTCATTAGCTACAAAAAAGTATTCTGCTTTTTTCTCGTAGGACGCACCGTTCTCGAGATATAATCTGTCGAAAATTCCATACGAGCCGCCAGAACCCCTACAGATGTCGATTTTTCTGCATTGAAAAAATCATGAATGTTGGTCTTACTTTGCTCATATCTCAAAAACCGTGCGTCCTATAGCAAAGTGACTGAGAGTGATATTGTAGCCTTTGACTTGATCTAGACGATGAAGTTGCATTGATTTTCTGCATTGAAAAAATCATGAATGTTGGTCTTACTTTGCTCATATCTCAAAAACCGTGCGAGTTAAGTATTGGTCGTAATTCTTAAAAATAAAAATATACAATGTGTCACCATACTTGCTTGTGTTTGCATTCTTCAATTGCACACCATAAATTCTTATCGTCATCACTTTTATGTGACCCATAAAAGTAACGATGACCGAAAGAGTAAACAAGGAAAGTGAACCAATGCATTCGGTTAACCTATTGAGAAATAGGGAGAATAAAACCAATGCATTCGGCTGACCTCTTGAAGAATGTAAGCCCAATCAAGTCAATTGGGGGACCGTGTTGAAATATTAAAAAATAACAAAACCTTCTTCGGGCATTCGATTCGATCTGAGTGGTAGTTCATAGTAAACTCTCATCCGGATAGTACGGTGCAGCCCTGCTTAAGACAGCGGCCGTATTATTAATAGTAAATAAAGAACTAAAACCGTAATTATAATAGAATATATATAATAAAGAGAATATATTAAAAAAAAATTACGAAGTTCAGTTATTTATTTGGCGCAGTCGGTAGGATCAGGTACAACTATCCTGATCCACATTGAGAAAGTTCAATTCGCATTTCCTTAACCGCAATTTTCGACGAACGAAAAAAAAAAAAAAAAAAAAAAACACGGGAAAAGATTGTGTATAGTGAAACCCTTCTAAAACCGTAGTGGAAGTTGTTGGCATATAGTAATAGTGAAACGGGAAATATGGCAGAAAATCCAAACGTCATCCCTGAGGTATCCAACCGGGATATCCTAAATAGTATAATGGCTATAGTGGCGAGAATACCACAGCCGAGTCATGGGAGCAACGTGTTACGGGAAATTCAATACTTACCCGAATTCGAGGGGGATAGCGAATCCCTAATGCACTTCATCGTAATGATAGAGAACCACCTTCGGAATACTATTGGAGATTACCAAGCCACCTGGAACATCATACAACAAGTGAAAATCAAAGGTCGAGCTATGGACCTACTGATCATCAATGGAGTCACTTCGTGGGAACAGGCGAAGGAGTTATTTAAACAACACTATCGACCGGTCATCAGCAGCAGCGATCTTACGAAGGAAATCAGCAATATGAAAGTGAGTTCAATATATGATTTGACCAATAAATTAGAATACCTTTTAAGCAAAGTAAATACATATGTAGTATTCTGTGACAATCAGGAACAAGAAAAACTATTGTACTATAATATTATAATAAACAAAATACGAGAATTAACAATAGGGAATTTAGCCAGAGAAATTAGGAATCTGTATGATTTACATGAAATAAAGAGTATTTTATTCTCCTACATAGGATACGATAATGGAAATTTAAGGAATAGTGAAATAGTTAGAACCACGGCAAATTACAATAACCAAAACAAAAATCATAGGTTTAGTCTCCCCGACAAGGAACGACGACCCAGTTACAATAATGGTCACAATAATAATTTTGGTGGACAAAATCATTCGGGAAGGTTTAGACAAAATGAGTATCGTTACCAAAATCACACTACTTCACAGAGACCTTTCCAAAACCACTCCATACAGAATAGACAGAATAGACTAGAACCAATGGATACCAATAATATCCAAACAAGTCAGGAACCGATCCGTCAGGACATTAACTCAGTAGAACCGCCGGTTTTTCTGAACTGAGCCTCGGACAATTAATGACAGTCGCCACTGAAATTCAGAACCAACGACACTATATTTTAGTAGACACTGGCAGTGCTATGACTATCATAAATACTAGTAAACTCGACATGACACCGTATAAAATTCTAGACACCCGACAGCTAGAGATAAAGACCATTAATAGTAGCGTAATCAGGAATACTGCAATAATTCAGTTTCCAATACCAAAAGAATTCGGTTACAGCGATAATACTTTTATTAAAGCTTACGCTCAGGCTTTAGAAAATAAAAACTATACGATACTCCTAGGAATGGATGTCCTTAAAAATATCATTGAAACCATTGATTTTGAGAAAGGAACTATAACTTTAAAAAATCAGACCATTCTAAAGATAGAACGAGGACACGAGTTGGCATGCAACTACCTAGAGGAAGGCAATCCTGACTTCGGCAGCCTTAATCGCGAAGAAACGACAGCATTGACCTCACTGCTAGACGAATTTAGAAACATCCAATATAAGGAAGGCGACATGTTAACTCATACCTCGGAAATAAAACATGAAATTCACCTTAAAGAAGACAAACCACTACATGCAAAAAGTTACCGATTACCAAAGAAACACGAAGAAGAAGTAGCTAAGCAAATCAAAGAGATGGAAAAACAAGGTATCATAAGAAGAAGCATGAGTAGACATGCTTCTCCGATCGTTGTAGTTGCTAAAAAGCCAGACAAAGATGGTCAAGTACAGTACCGCATTTGTGTTGACTATAGGGCTTTAAATGAAATTACTGAAGATGACAGATTTCCTCTGCCAAATATAGAAAACCTCTTCGATAAGTTAGGAAAAGCGGTCTATTTCTCGACGCTTGACTTAGCAAAAGGTTACCATCAAATTTTGATGCACCCAGCTGACATAGCGAAAACTGCGTTTATTACTCCACAAGGATTATACGAGTATGTCCGTATGCCTTTTGGACTTAAAAATGCACCAGCCACTTTTCAGCGACTAATGAACCACATACTAAGAGAATATATAAACAAAATTTGTGTCGTTTATTTAGATGACATTTTGATATTCTCCACGTCCCTAAAAGAACATATGAAAAACCTCAGAGACATCCTTCGAGTTTTGCAGAAACATAATTTAAAACTACAAATTAGCAAATGTTCATTCCTCAAGAAGGAAACCGAATTCCTAGGTCACATATTAACACCAAAGGGAATAATGCCTAATGGTAATAAGATCAGTATAATCAGAAACCTCCCACTACCCCACACAGAAAAACAACTTAGAAGTTTTTTAGGAGCCTCTGGCTACTACAGGAAATTCATTCAGGATTATGCAAAAATTGCATATCCAATGACTAGGTATCTCAAAAAGGACACCAAAATAAATATTAGTGATCCTGAATACGTGAATGCGTTTGAAACACTCCGAAACAAATTGATAACACAACCAATCCTAAAATTTCCAGAATTCGAAAAACCATTTCATTTATACACCGATGCCAGTAACTTTGCCATCGGATCTGTCCTAACACAGGACAAACAACCGGTTTGCTATATCTCTAGGACTCTGAACGAGCATGAAAGAAATTATTCCGTAACCGATAAAGAATTTCTAGCCATTGTCTGGAGTGTATCCAAACTAAGACCCTATCTGTGGGGAAATAAATTCAAGATCACAACTGATCATCTCCCCATAAAATATTTGAATAAAAAATATAATGGTGCAGAGTTCTCACAACGCAACCAACGATGGTTACTTAAATTACAAGAATTTGATTACGATATTGAATATCTCAAAGGTCAAGAAAATCGAGTGGCCGACTTTTTAAGTAGAATTGAGAAAGAAAACAATGAAGTGAATCAAATTTCTGATAGCAGAACGGGTCAATCGACAGCGGAAGGACAATCTGATCACATACCTATTAAAGAAGGTATTGTCAATATATATAAACAACAAATTATTGTGAGTTATGACAAAGAACCAAAAGTGGAAACACTAAATGGTAAAAGAATTTTATATATCAGAGCCTCGGACCCTATTGAGACGATAACAGAACAACTCAAAGAAATTGCCCCAGGAGTTAGCGGTATTTATTCTGAAGTACAAGAATCTGACTTTAACAAAATTCAACGGTTACTCATGAACTTGCAGTCAGGAAATAGAAAGGTTAAATTGATTAAACTAACACGGAGAGTTAGAGACTTAAGGACGGAGGAGGAAGTTAGGAAACAGGTCTCCATATACCATATCAGGGAAAGTCAACACTCAGGAATCATAGAGACCTACAATACGTTAAAACAACAGATTTACTACCCTAAACTTACAAGGATAATTACACAAATTATAAACAATTGCGACGTATGTCAAAAGGCTAAATACGAGAGGAAACCTATTCAAGGGAAATTCAAAGTAACAGAAACACCTAGTAAACCTAACGAAATAGTTCACATAGATATCTACCATTTTCATAAACACATTTTTTTGACAATGATTGACAAGCTGACAAAGAAAGGGTATGTATACAGACTTGAAAGTAAAAATCACATTCACAAAACAGACGCTATCACAGAACATTTAACTAGAGAAGGTCCACCCTATAAAATAATTACAGATAACGAGTTTAATACAACATACATCAGAGAATTTCTTAGGGAACGAAATATCGAAGTGCATTTCACTAAACCGAACTCACATACAGGCAATGCAGACGTTGAACGCTTACATAGTACTATAGCTGAGATACTACTTAGCATGAACCAGGCAGAATCAGTAAATACCAAAATGTTTAGAGCTTTTCAAATCTATAACAAAAGGTATCATACTACGATAGGTATGTCACCAGAACAGGCTCAACATACAAATATAGAAGCATTAGTAACCAAGCTAAAAATGAAAAAAACCAAGGTTATAAACAAAAGGAACCAAGATAGGGAAGATTATATAGAAAGAAGATCATTTGGTTATATAAAGAATTATAAACATGTGAGACACAAAAATGAACCCAATTTTCGATTTAAAAACCTAGATAGAGTACATACATCAAATATTAAACGACCAAGACAATTTGTAGGTACTCACACTGATGCTGCTACTCCTGATGACACCAATGAACCTAGTACAAGCAGCACTTGTAATAACACCAATCGAAAGTGACAACGGATTCACAACGATAAGCATGGGTGAAGGAGAAATCATCAACCAAACCCAAACCATCATCCACATAGTAAAAATAAAAATGTTGATAGACACCTTACAGGAAATAAAAAAATTTGAAATTGTAGGACAAGACTCAGAAATAAGAAAGGAATGTAATACAATTTTTACAAAAATACATAGTATCATGCCTCATAAGACAAGATCAAAAAGAGGTCTCGTAAATATAGTAGGAACGGCTCAGAAATGGTTGTTCGGTACTATGGACAACTCAGATAGGGAAGAAATAGAAGAACACATAAAAGCTACTGACACTAACAATCAGAATGCAATTCAGGAACTAAACAAGCAAATCAAAATTAATACTCAATTAAACGGAAACATAAAAAACATAAGAGACTTAGTTTTGAGAGATAGGGAAGAAATAGAACGCTATCAGAATGAAAACCAACAGTTACAAAATACGATACTTAAACGCCTACAACGAACCGAAATACTAACTAGATTACAGATGTTAGAAAGAGTAATTGATAATTTGTTAGACACGATAGCTGCAGCGAAAATGGGAATAACCCACCCTAGCTTACTCACTAAGGACGAACTAATCATGACAGATATGAATTGGAGCAAATTAAGAAATATTAAGTCAGGGGTAATGAAATATACAGATGATGCCATTATTATAGCTTTGAAAATACCAGAAGAGATTATAACACGTCCAATTAAAATAATCGTACCAATACCAAATCGAGAAAAACAAGAAGTTGACTTAGAACCCTTTGTTGTAATTGTAAACGAAGGAAAAGAGTATAAATATAACGAGGAGAAAATTAATGTTAACGAATTAAAAGAGAGAAATGATTGTATTAGTAAGCAAAATTGTTTAATGAGGATCAATAATAATTTTGAAATTATTAATCTGAACGAAAGAACTTATATTATTAAAAACGCTAAAAATGTAACCGTACAAAATAATTGTGACTCTAGAAATTTAACTTTTGCTGGAAATCTTATTGTTAATATTCAGAATTGTAATATTAAAATCAATGACGCTATAATTAAGAACAAAGAAACTAATTATACATTTCAATTCTATTATGAAGAAATAATGAAAGAAAATGCCACCATCAATACGGTGTTTACAAAATTTAAGGAACTACAAGAAATTGAAAATAGACATAACCTAGAATTAGTTCAATACCACAAAGTAAAAACCTATTTAATCTCTGGTACATCCATGTTAATAATTATTATTGGTATAAGTATCATTGGAATCGTAATGTACAAGAATGTCAGAAGTACCGGTAAAATTAAAATTAAAATTGATAGCTTAACAGAAGAGCAAGGAAAAAAACAAACGAAACCCTCAAATCAAAATTTCCAGGAGAAAACTTTCTCTAAGGAAGGAGGAGTTAAGTATTGGTCGTAATTCTTAAAAATAAAAATATACAATGTGTCACCATACTTGCTTGTGTTTGCATTCTTCAATTGCACACCATAAATTCTTATCGTCATCACTTTTATGTGACCCATAAAAGTAACGATGACCGAAAGAGTAAACAAGGAAAGTGAACCAATGCATTCGGTTAACCTATTGAGAAATAGGGAGAATAAAACCAATGCATTCGGCTGACCTCTTGAAGAATGTAAGCCCAATCAAGTCAATTGGGGGACCGTGTTGAAATATTAAAAAATAACAAAACCTTCTTCGGGCATTCGATTCGATCTGAGTGGTAGTTCATAGTAAACTCTCATCCGGATAGTACGGTGCAGCCCTGCTTAAGACAGCGGCCGTATTATTAATAGTAAATAAAGAACTAAAACCGTAATTATAATAGAATATATATAATAAAGAGAATATATTAAAAAAAAATTACGAAGTTCAGTTATTTATTTTGCGTCCTATAGCAAAGTGACTGAGAGTGATATTGTAGCCTTTGACTTGATCTAGACGACGAAGTCGCAGAACGGGAAAATATACCGTTATAAGGGTATAATTTTTAATGAATAAGGGACTTTAAGTTGTAAAATAATGTAAATTATCGCCTCGCCGGTGAGTGAGAGTGATGAAAACTCGCACAATGTAAATTCACGTCAAGAGCAACTATTCAGATTGACCTTCCTTCAAAGCCGATGTGAAATTTCATATAATTTACGCCAGAGAAACAAATTTCCCTGTTTTTTTCAAAAATTTGCCCAGATAAGGGTGATTTGGTAAATTTTCCAATGCCATCCTCTAGATCAAGTCATTAGCTACAAAAAAGTATTCTGCTTTTTTCTCGTAGGACGCACCGTTCTCGAGATATAATCTGTCGAAAATTCCATACGAGCCGCCAGAACCCCTACAGATGTCGATTTTTCTGCATTGAAAAAATCATGAATGTTGGTCTTACTTTGCTCATATCTCAAAAACCGTGCGTCCTATAGCAAAGTGACTGAGAGTTATATTGTAGCCTTTGACTTGATCTAGACGATGAAGTCGCAGAACGGGAAAATATACCGCTATAAGGGTATAATTTTTAATGAATAAGGGACTTTAAGTTGTAAAATAATGTAAATTATCGCCTCGCCGGTGAGTGAGAGTGATGAAAACTCGCACAATGTAAATTCACGTCAAGAGCAACTATTCAGATTGACCTTCCTTCAAAGCCGATGTGAAATTTCATATAATTTACGCCAGAGAAACAAATTTCCCTGTTTTTTTCAAAAATTTGCCCAGATAAGGGTGATTTGGTAAATTTTCCAATGCCATCCTCTAGATCAAGTCATTAGCTACAAAAAAGTATTCTGCTTTTTTCTCGTAGGACGCACCGTTCTCGAGATATAATCTGTCGAAAATTCCATACGAGCCGCCAGAACCCCTACAGATGTCGATTTTTCTGCATTGAAAAAATCATGAATGTTGGTCTTACTTTGCTCATATCTCAAAAACCGTGCGTCCTATAGCAAAGTGACTGAGAGTTATATTGTAGCCTTTGACTTGATCTAGACGATGAAGTCGCAGAACGGGAAAATATACCGCTATAAGGGTATAATTTTTAATGAATAAGGGACTTTAAGTTGTAAAATAATGTAAATTATCGCCTCGCCGGTGAGTGAGAGTGATGAAAACTCGCACAATGTAAATTCACGTCAAGAGCAACTATTCAGATTGACCTTCCTTCAAAGCCGATGTGAAATTTCATATAATTTACGCCAGAGAAACAAATTTCCCTGTTTTTTTCAAAAATTTGCCCAGATAAGGGTGATTTGGTAAATTTTCCAATGCCATCCTCTAGATCAAGTCATTAGCTACAAAAAAGTATTCTGCTTTTTTCTCGTAGGACGCACCGTTCTCGAGATATAATCTGTCGAAAATTCCATACGAGCCGGCAGAACCCCTACAGATGTCGATTTTTCTGCATTGAAAAAATCATGAATGTTGGTCTTACTTTGCTCATATCTCAAAAACCGTGCGTCCTATAGCAAAGTGACTGAGAGTTATATTGTAGCCTTTGACTTGATCTAGACGATGAAGTCGCAGAACGGGAAAATATACCGCTATAAGGGTATAATTTTTAATGAATAAGGGACTTTAAGTTGTAAAATAATGTAAATTATCGCCTCGCCGGTGAGTGAGAGTGATGAAAACTCGCACAATGTAAATTCACGTCAAGAGCAACTATTCAGATTGACCTTCCTTCAAAGCCGATGTGAAATTTCATATAATTTACGCCAGAGAAACAAATTTCCCTGTTTTTTTCAAAAATTTGCCCAGATAAGGGTGATTTGGTAAATTTTCCAATGCCATCCTCTAGATCAAGTCATTAGCTACAAAAAAGTATTCTGCTTTTTTCTCGTAGGACGCACCGTTCTCGAGATATAATCTGTCGAAAATTCCATACGAGCCGCCAGAACCCCTACAGATGTCGATTTTTCTGCATTGAAAAAATCATGAATGTTGGTCTTACTTTGCTCATATCTCAAAAACCGTGCGTCCTATAGCAAAGTGACTGAGAGTTATATTGTAGCCTTTGACTTGATCTAGACGATGAAGTCGCAGAACGGGAAAATATACCGCTATAAGGGTATAATTTTTAATGAATAAGGGACTTTAAGTTGTAAAATAATGTAAATTATCGCCTCGCCGGTGAGTGAGAGTGATGGAAACTCGCACAATGTAAATTCACGTCAAGAGCAACGATTCAGATTGACCTTCCTTCAAAGCCGATGTGAAATTTCATATAATTTACGCCAGAGAAACAAATTTCCCTGTTTTTTTCAAAAATTTGCCCAGATAAGGGTGATTTTGTAAATTTTCCAATGCCATCCTCTAGATCAAGTCATGAGCTACAAAAAAGTATTCTGCTTTTTTCTCGTAGGACGCACCGTTCTCGAGATATAATCTGTCGAAAATTCCATACGAGCCGCCAGAACCCCTACAGATGTCGATTTTTCTGCATTGAAAAAATCATGAATGTTGGTCTTACTTTGCTCATATCTCAAAAACCGTGCGTCCTATAGCAAAGTGACTGAGAGTGATATTGTAGCCTTTGACTTGATCTAGACGATGAAGTTGCATTGATTTTCTGCATTGAAAAAATCATGAATGTTGGTCTTACTTTGCTCATATCTCAAAAACCGTGCGTCCTATAGCAAAGTGACTGAGAGTGATATTGTAGCCTTTGACTTGATCTAGACGACGAAGTCGCAGAACGGGAAAATATACCGTTATAAGGGTATAATTTTTAATGAATAAGGGACTTTAAGTTGTAAAATAATGTAAATTATCGCCTCGCCGGTGAGTGAGAGTGATGAAAACTCGCACAATGTAAATTCACGTCAAGAGCAACTATTCAGATTGACCTTCCTTCAAAGCCGATGTGAAATTTCATATAATTTACGCCAGAGAAACAAATTTCCCTGTTTTTTTCAAAAATTTGCCCAGATAAGGGTGATTTGGTAAATTTTCCAATGCCATCCTCTAGATCAAGTCATTAGCTACAAAAAAGTATTCTGCTTTTTTCTCGTAGGACGCACCGTTCTCGAGATATAATCTGTCGAAAATTCCATACGAGCCGCCAGAACCCCTACAGATGTCGATTTTTCTGCATTGAAAAAATCATGAATGTTGGTCTTACTTTGCTCATATCTCAAAAACCGTGCGTCCTATAGCAAAGTGACTGAGAGTGATATTGTAGCCTTTGACTTGATCTAGACGATGAAGTCGCAGAACGGTAAAAAGGGACTTTAAGTTGAAAAATGATGTAAATTATCGCCTCCCCGGTGAGTGAGAGTGATGAAAACTCGCACAATGTAAATTCACGTCAAGAGCAACGATTCAGATTGACCTTCCTTCAAAGCCGATGTGAAATTTCATATAATTTACGCCAGAGAAACAAATTTCTCTGTTTTTTTTCAAAAATTTGCCAAGATAAGGGTGATTTTGTAAATTTTCCAATGCCATCCTCTAGATCAAGTCATGAGCTACAAAAAAGTATTCTGCTTTTTTCTCGTAGGACGCACCGTTGTCGAGATATAAGCTGTCGAAATTTCCATACGAGCCGCCAGAACCCCTACAGATGTCGATTTTTCTGCATTGAAAAAATCATGAATGTTGGTCTTACTTTGCTCATATCTCAAAAACCGTGCGTCCTATAGCAAAGTGACTGAGAGTGATATTGTAGCCTTTGACTTGATCTAGACGATGAAGTCGCAGAACGGGAAAATATACCGCTATAAGGGTATAATTTTTAATGAATAAGGGACTTTAAGTTGTAAAATAATGTAAATTATCGCCTCGCCGGTGAGTGAGAGTGATGGAAACTCGCACAATGTAAATTCACGTCAAGAGCAACGATTCAGATTGACCTTCCTTCAAAGCCGATGTGAAATTTCATATAATTTACACCAGAGAAACAAATTTCCCTGTTTTTTTCAAAAATTTGCCCAGATAAGGGTGATTTGGTAAATTTTCCAATGCCATCCTCTAGATCAAGTCATTAGCTACAAAAAAGTATTCTGCTTTTTTCTCGTAGGACGCACCGTTCTCGAGATATAATCTGTCGAAAATTCCATACGAGCCGCCAGAACCCCTACAGATGTCGATTTTTCTGCATTGAAAAAATCATGAATGTTGGACTTACTTTGCTCATATCTCAAAAACCGTGCGTCCTATAGCAAAGTGACTGAGAGTGATATTGTAGCCTTTGACTTGATCTAGACGATGAAGTTGCAGAACGGGAAAATATACCGTTACAAGGGTATAATTTTTAATGAATAAGGGACTTTAAGTTGTAAAATAATGTAAATTATCGCCTCGCCGGTGAGTGAGAGTGATGAAAACTCGCACAATGTAAATTCACGTCAAGAGCAACGATTCAGATTGACCTTCCTTCAAAGCCGATGTGAAATTTCATATAATTTACACCAGAGAAACAAATTTCCCTGTTTTTTTCAAAAATTTGCCCAGATAAGGGTGATTTGGTAAATTTTCCAATGCCATCCTCTAGATCAAGTCATTAGCTACAAAAAAGTATTCTGCTTTTTTCTCGTAGGACGCACCGTTCTCGAGATATAATCTGTCGAAAATTCCATACGAGCCGCCAGAACCCCTACAGATGTCGATTTTTCTGCATTGAAAAAATCATGAATGTTGGACTTACTTTGCTCATATCTCAAAAACCGTGCGTCCTATAGCAAAGTGACTGAGAGTGATATTGTAGCCTTTGACTTGATCTAGACGATGAAGTCGCAGAACGGGAAAATATACCGTTATAAGGGTATAATTTTTAATGAATAAGGGACTTTAAGTTGTAAAATAATGTAAATTATCGCCTCGCCGGTGAGTGAGAGTGATGGAAACTCGCACAATGTAAATTCACGTCAAGAGCAACGATTCAGATTGACCTTCCTTCAAAGCCGATGTGAAATTTCATATAATTTACGCCAGAGAAACAAATTTCCCTGTTTTTTTCAAAAATTTGCCCAGATAAGGGTGATTTTGTAAATTTTCCAATGCCATCCTCTAGATCAAGTCATGAGCTACAAAAAAGTATTCTGCTTTTTTCTCGTAGGACGCACCGTTCTCGAGATATAATCTGTCGAAAATTCCATACGAGCCGCCAGAACCCCTACAGATGTCGATTTTTCTGCATTGAAAAAATCATGAATGTTGGTCTTACTTTGCTCATATCTCAAAAACCGTGCGTCCTATAGCAAAGCGACTGAGAGTGATATTGTAGCCTTTGACTTGATCTAGACGATGAAGTCGCAGAACGGGAAAATATACCGCTACAAGGGTATAATTTTTAATGAATAAGGGACTTTAAGTTGTAAAATAATGTAAATTATCGCCTCGCCGGTGAGTGAGAGTGATGGAAACTCGCACAATGTAAATTCACGTCAAGAGCAACGATTCAGATTGACCTTCCTTCAAAGCCGATGTGAAATTTCATATAATTTACACCAGAGAAACAAATTTCCCTGTTTTTTTCAAAAATTTGCCCAGATAAGGGTGATTTGGTAAATTTTCCAATGCCATCCTCTAGATCAAGTCATTAGCTACAAAAAAGTATTCTGCTTTTTTCTCGTAGGACGCACCGTTCTCGAGATATAATCTGTCGAAAATTCCATACGAGCCGCCAGAACCCCTACAGATGTCGATTTTTCTGCATTGAAAAAATCATGAATGTTGGTCTTACTTTGCTCATATCTCAAAAACCGTGCGTCCTATAGCAAAGTGACTGAGAGTGATATTGTAGCCTTTGACTTGATCTAGACGATGAAGTCGCAGAACGGGAAAATATACCGTTATAAGGGTATAATTTTTAATGAATAAGGGACTTTAAGTTGTAAAATAATGTAAATTATCGCCTCGCCGGTGAGTGAGAGTGATGGAAACTCGCACAATGTAAATTCACGTCAAGAGCAACGATTCAGATTGACCTTCCTTCAAAGCCGATGTGAAATTTCATATAATTTACGCCAGAGAAACAAATTTCTCTGTTTTTTTTTCAAAAATTTGCCCAGATAAGGGTGATTTTGTAAATTTTCCAATGCCATCCTCTAGATCAAGTCATGAGCTACAAAAAAATTATTCTGCTTTTTTCTCGTAGGACGCACCGTTCTCGAGATATAATCTGTCGAAAATTCCATACGAGCCGCCAGAACCCCTACAGATGTCGATTTTTCTGCATTGAAAAAATCATGAATGTTGGACTTACTTTGCTCATATCTCAAAAACCGTGCGTCCTATAGCAAAGTGACTGAGAGTGATATTGTAGCCTTTGACTTGATCTAGACGATGAAGTCGCAGAACGGTAAAATATATCGTTATAAGGGTATAATTTTTAATGAATAAGGGACTTTAAGTTGTAAAATAATGTAAATTATCGCCTCGCCGGTGAGTGAGAGTGATGGAAACTCGCACAATGTAAATTCACGTCAAGAGCAACGATTCAGATTGACCTTCCTTCAAAGCCGATGTGAAATTTCATATAATTTACGCCAGAGAAACAAATTTCCCTGTTTTTTTCAAAAATTTGCCCAGATAAGGGTGATTTTGTAAATTTTCCAATGCCATCCTCTAGATCAAGTCATGAGCTACAAAACAGTATTCTGCTTTTTTCTCGTAGGACGCACCGTTCTCGAGATATAATCTGTCGAAAATTCCATACGAGCCGCCAGAACCCCTACAGATGTCGATTTTTCTGCATTGAAAAAATCATGAATGTTGGTCTTACTTTGCTCATATCTCAAAAACCGTGCGTCCTATAGCAAAGTGACTGAGAGTGATATTGTAGCCTTTGACTTGATCTAGACGATGAAGTTGCATTGATTTTCTGCATTGAAAAAATCATGAATGTTGGTCTTACTTTGCTCATATCTCAAAAACCGTGCGTCCTATAGCAAAGTGACTGAGAGTGATATTGTAGCCTTTGACTTGATCTAGACGATGAAGTTGCAGAACGGGAAAATATACCGTTACAAGGGTATAATTTTTAATGAATAAGGGACTTTAAGTTGTAAAATAATGTAAATTATCGCCTCGCCGGTGAGTGAGAGTGATGGAAACTCGCACAATGTAAATTCACGTCAAGAGCAACGATTCAGATTGACATTCCTTCAAAGCCGATGTGAAATTTCATATAAGTTACACCAGAGAAACAAATTTCCCTGTTTTTTTCAAAAATTTGCCCAGATAAGGGTGATTTGGTAAATTTTCCAATGCCATCCTCTAGATCAAGTCATTAGCTACAAAAAAGTATTCTGCTTTTTTCTCGTAGGACGCACCGTTCTCGAGATATAATCTGTCGAAAATTCCATACGAGCCGCCAGAACCCCTACAGATGTCGATTTTTCTGCATTGAAAAAATCATGAATGTTGGTCTTACTTTGCTCATATCTCAAAAACCGTGCGTCCTATAGCAAAGTGACTGAGAGTGATATTGTAGCCTTTGACTTGATCTAGACGATGAAGTTGCAGAACGGGAAAATATACCGTTACAAGGGTATAATTTTTAATGAATAAGGGACTTTAAGTTGTAAAATAATGTAAATTATCGCCTCGCCGGTGAGTGAGAGTGATGGAAACTCGCACAATGTAAATTCACGTCAAGAGCAACGATTCAGATTGACCTTCCTTCAAAGCCGATGTGAAATTTCATATAATTTACACCAGAGAAACAAATTTCCCTGTTTTTTTCAAAAATTTGCCCAGATAAGGGTGATTTTGTAAATTTTCCAATGCCATCCTCTAGATCAAGTCATGAGCTACAAAAAAGTATTCTGCTTTTTTCTCGTAGGACGCACCGTTGTCGAGATATAAGCTGTCGAAAATTCCATACGAGCCGCCAGAACCCCTACAGATGTCGATTTTTCTTACTTTGAATGTTGGTCTTACTTTGCTCATATCTCAAAAACCGTGCGTCCTATAGCAAAGTGACTGAGAGTTATATTGTAGCCTTTGACTTGATCTAGACGATGAAGTCGCAGAACGGGAAAATATACCGTTATAAGGGTATAATTTTTAATGAATAAGGGACTTTAAGTTGTAAAATAATGTAAATTATCGCCTCGCCGGTGAGTGAGAGTGATGGAAACTCGCACAATGTAAATTCACGTCAAGAGCAACGATTCAGATTGACCTTCCTTCAAAGCCGATGTGAAATTTCATATAATTTACGCCAGAGAAACAAATTTCTCTGTTTTTTTTTCAAAAATTTGCCCAGATAAGGGTGATTTTGTAAATTTTCCAATGCCATCCTCTAGATCAAGTCATGAGCTACAAAAAAGTATTCTGCTTTTTTCTCGTAGGACGCACCGTTGTCGAGATATAAGCTGTCGAAATTTCCATACGAGCCGCCAGAACCCCTACAGATGTCGATTTTTCTGCATTGAAAAAATCATGAATGTTGGACTTACTTTGCTCATATCTCAAAAACCGTGCGTCCTATAGCAAAGTGACTGAGAGTGATATTGTAGCCTTTGACTTGATCTAGACGATGAAGTCGCAGAACGGTAAAATATATCGTTATAAGGGTATAATTTTTAATGAATAAGGGACTTTAAGTTGTAAAATAATGTAAATTATCGCCTCGCCGGTGAGTGAGAGTGATGGAAACTCGCACAATGTAAATTCACGTCAAGAGCAACGATTCAGATTGACCTTCCTTCAAAGCCGATGTGAAATTTCATATAATTTACACCAGAGAAACAAATTTCCCTGTTTTTTTCAAAAATTTGCCCAGATAAGGGTGATTTTGTAAATTTTCCAATGCCATCCTCTAGATCAAGTCATGAGCTACAAAAAAGTATTCTGCTTTTTTCTCGTAGGACGCACCGTTCTCGAGATATAATCTGTCGAAAATTCCATACGAGCCGCCAGAACCCCTACAGATGTCGATTTTTCTGCATTGAAAAAATCATGAATGTTGGACTTACTTTGCTCATATCTCAAAAACCGTGCGTCCTATAGCAAAGTGACTGAGAGTGATATTGTAGCCTTTGACTTGATCTAGACGATGAAGTTGCATTGATTTTCTGCATTGAAAAAATCATGAATGTTGGTCTTACTTTGCTCATATCTCAAAAACCGTGCGTCCTATAGCAAAGTGACTGAGAGTGATATTGTAGCCTTTGACTTGATCTAGACGATGAAGTTGCAGAACGGGAAAATATACCGTTACAAGGGTATAATTTTTAATGAATAAGGGACTTTAAGTTGTAAAATAATGTAAATTATCGCCTCGCCGGTGAGTGAGAGTGATGGAAACTCGCACAATGTAAATTCACGTCAAGAGCAACGATTCAGATTGACATTCCTTCAAAGCCGATGTGAAATTTCATATAAGTTACACCAGAGAAACAAATTTCCCTGTTTTTTTCAAAAATTTGCCCAGATAAGGGTGATTTGGTAAATTTTCCAATGCCATCCTCTAGATCAAGTCATTAGCTACAAAAAAGTATTCTGCTTTTTTCTCGTAGGACGCACCGTTCTCGAGATATAATCTGTCGAAAATTCCATACGAGCCGCCAGAACCCCTACAGATGTCGATTTTTCTGCATTGAAAAAATCATGAATGTTGGTCTTACTTTGCTCATATCTCAAAAACCGTGCGTCCTATAGCAAAGTGACTGAGAGTGATATTGTAGCCTTTGACTTGATCTAGACGATGAAGTTGCAGAACGGGAAAATATACCGTTACAAGGGTATAATTTTTAATGAATAAGGGACTTTAAGTTGTAAAATAATGTAAATTATCGCCTCGCCGGTGAGTGAGAGTGATGGAAACTCGCACAATGTAAATTCACGTCAAGAGCAACGATTCAGATTGACCTTCCTTCAAAGCCGATGTGAAATTTCATATAATTTACACCAGAGAAACAAATTTCCCTGTTTTTTTCAAAAATTTGCCCAGATAAGGGTGATTTTGTAAATTTTCCAATGCCATCCTCTAGATCAAGTCATGAGCTACAAAAAAGTATTCTGCTTTTTTCTCGTAGGACGCACCGTTGTCGAGATATAAGCTGTCGAAAATTCCATACGAGCCGCCAGAACCCCTACAGATGTCGATTTTTCTTACTTTGAATGTTGGTCTTACTTTGCTCATATCTCAAAAACCGTGCGTCCTATAGCAAAGTGACTGAGAGTGATATTGTAGCCTTTGACTTGATCTAGACGATGAAGTTGCAGAACGGGAAAATATACCGTTACAAGGGTATAATTTTTAATGAATAAGGGACTTTAAGTTGTAAAATAATGTAAATTATCGCCTCGCCGGTGAGTGAGAGTGATGAAAACTCGCACAATGTAAATTCACGTCAAGAGCAACTATTCAGATTGACCTTCCTTCAAAGCCGATGTGAAATTTCATATAATTTACACCAGAGAAACAAATTTCCCTGTTTTTTTCAAAAATTTGCCCAGATAAGGGTGATTTTGTAAATTTTCCAATGCCATCCTCTAGATCAAGTCATGAGCTACAAAAAAGTATTCTGCTTTTTTCTCGTAGGACGCACCGTTCTCGAGATATAATCTGTCGAAAATTCCATACGAGCCGCCAGAACCCCTACAGATGTCGATTTTTCTGCATTGAAAAAATCATGAATGTTGGACTTACTTTGCTCATATCTCAAAAACCGTGCGTCCTATAGCAAAGTGACTGAGAGTGATATTGTAGCCTTTGACTTGATCTAGACGATGAAGTTGCATTGATTTTCTGCATTGAAAAAATCATGAATGTTGGTCTTACTTTGCTCATATCTCAAAAACCGTGCGTCCTATAGCAAAGTGACTGAGAGTTATATTGTAGCCTTTGACTTGATCTAGACGATGAAGTCGCAGAACGGGAAAATATACCGTTATAAGGGTATAATTTTTAATGAATAAGGGACTTTAAGTTGTAAAATAATGTAAATTATCGCCTCGCCGGTGAGTGAGAGTGATGGAAACTCGCACAATGTAAATTCACGTCAAGAGCAACGATTCAGATTGACCTTCCTTCAAAGCCGATGTGAAATTTCATATAATTTACGCCAGAGAAACAAATTTCTCTGTTTTTTTTTCAAAAATTTGCCCAGATAAGGGTGATTTTGTAAATTTTCCAATGCCATCCTCTAGATCAAGTCATGAGCTACAAAAAAGTATTCTGCTTTTTTCTCGTAGGACGCACCGTTGTCGAGATATAAGCTGTCGAAATTTCCATACGAGCCGCCAGAACCCCTACAGATGTCGATTTTTCTGCATTGAAAAAATCATGAATGTTGGTCTTACTTTGCTCATATCTCAAAAACCGTGCGTCCTATAGCAAAGTGACTGAGAGTGATATTGTAGCCTTTGACTTGATCTAGACGATGAAGTCGCAGAACGGTAAAATATATCGTTATAAGGGTATAATTTTTAATGAATAAGGGACTTTAAGTTGTAAAATAATGTAAATTATCGCCTCGCCGGTGAGTGAGAGTGATGGAAACAACGATTCAGATTGACCTTCCTTCAAAGCCGATGTGAAATTTCATATAATTTACACCAGAGAAACAAATTTCCCTGTTTTTTTCAAAAATTTGCCCAGATAAGGGTGATTTTGTAAATTTTCCAATGCCATCCTCTAGATCAAGTCATGAGCTACAAAAAAGTATTCTGCTTTTTTCTCGTAGGACGCACCGTTCTCGAGATATAATCTGTCGAAAATTCCATACGAGCCGCCAGAACCCCTACAGATGTCGATTTTTCTGCATTGAAAAAATCATGAATGTTGGACTTACTTTGCTCATATCTCAAAAACCGTGCGTCCTATAGCAAAGTGACTGAGAGTGATATTGTAGCCTTTGACTTGATCTAGACGATGAAGTTGCAGAACGGGAAAATATACCGTTACAAGGGTATAATTTTTAATGAATAAGGGACTTTAAGTTGTAAAATAATGTAAATTATCGCCTCGCCGGTGAGTGAGAGTGATGGAAACTCGCACAATGTAAATTCACGTCAAGAGCAACGATTCAGATTGACATTCCTTCAAAGCCGATGTGAAATTTCATATAATTTACACCAGAGAAACAAATTTCCCTGTTTTTTTCAAAAATTTGCCCAGATAAGGGTGATTTGGTAAATTTTCCAATGCCATCCTCTAGATCAAGTCATTAGCTACAAAAAAGTATTCTGCTTTTTTCTCGTAGGACGCACCGTTCTCGAGATATAATCTGTCGAAAATTCCATACGAGCCGCCAGAACCCCTACAGATGTCGATTTTTCTGCATTGAAAAAATCATGAATGTTGGTCTTACTTTGCTCATATCTCAAAAACCGTGCGTCCTATAGCAAAGTGACTGAGAGTGATATTGTAGCCTTTGACTTGATCTAGACGATGAAGTTGCAGAACGGGAAAATATACCGTTACAAGGGTATAATTTTTAATGAATAAGGGACTTTAAGTTGTAAAATAATGTAAATTATCGCCTCGCCGGTGAGTGAGAGTGATGGAAACTCGCACAATGTAAATTCACGTCAAGAGCAACGATTCAGATTGACATTCCTTCAAAGCCGATGTGAAATTTCATATAATTTACACCAGAGAAACAAATTTCCCTGTTTTTTTCAAAAATTTGCCCAGATAAGGGTGATTTGGTAAATTTTCCAATGCCATCCTCTAGATCAAGTCATGAGCTACAAAAAAGTATTCTGCTTTTTTCTCGTAGGACGCACCGTTGTCGAGATATAAGCTGTCGAAATTTCCATACGAGCCGCCAGAACCCCTACAGATGTCGATTTTTCTTACTTTGAATGTTGGTCTTACTTTGCTCATATCTCAAAAACCGTGCGTCCTATAGCAAAGTGACTGAGAGTGATATTGTAGCCTTTGACTTGATCTAGACGATGAAGTTGCAGAACGGGAAAATATACCGTTACAAGGGTATAATTTTTAATGAATAAGGGACTTTAAGTTGTAAAATAATGTAAATTATCGCCTCGCCGGTGAGTGAGAGTGATGGAAACTCGCACAATGTAAATTCACGTCAAGAGCAACGATTCAGATTGACCTTCCTTCAAAGCCGATGTGAAATTTCATATAATTTACGCCAGAGAAACAAATTTCTCTGTTTTTTTTTCAAAAATTTGCCCAGATAAGGGTGATTTTGTAAATTTTCCAATGCCATCCTCTAGATCAAGTCATGAGCTACAAAAAAGTATTCTGCTTTTTTCTCGTAGGACGCACCGTTGTCGAGATATAAGCTGTCGAAATTTCCATACGAGCCGCCAGAACCCCTACAGATGTCGATTTTTCTGCATTGAAAAAATCATGAATGTTGGTCTTACTTTGCTCATATCTCAAAAACCGTGCGTCCTATAGCAAAGTGACTGAGAGTGATATTGTAGCCTTTGACTTGATCTAGACGATGAAGTCGCAGAACGGGAAAATATACCGTTATAAGGGTATAATTTTTAATGAATAAGGGACTTTAAGTTGTAAAATAATGTAAATTATCGCCTCGCCGGTGAGTGAGAGTGATGGAAACTCGCACAATGTAAATTCACGTCAAGAGCAACGATTCAGATTGACCTTCCTTCAAAGCCGATGTGAAATTTCATATAATTTACGCCAGAGAAACAAATTTCTCTGTTTTTTTTTCAAAAGTTTGCCCAGATAAGGGTGATTTTGTAAATTTTCCAATGCCATCCTCTAGATCAAGTCATGAGCTACAAAAAAGTATTCTGCTTTTTTCTCGTAGGACGCACCGTTGTCGAGATATAAGCTGTCGAAATTTCCATACGAGCCGCCAGAACCCCTACAGATGTCGATTTTTCTGCATTGAAAAAATCATGAATGTTGGTCTTACTTTGCTCATATCTCAAAAACCGTGCGTCCTATAGCAAAGTGACTGAGAGTGATATTGTAGCCTTTGACTTGATCTAGACGATGAAGTCGCAGAACGGGAAAATATACCGTTATAAGGGTATACTTTTTCATGAATAAGGGACTTTAAGTTGTAAAATAATGTAAATTATCGCCTCGCCGGTGAGTGAGAGTGATGGAAACTCGCACAATGTAAATTCACGTCAAGAGCAACGATTCAGATTGACCTTCCTTCAAAGCCGATGTGAAATTTCATATAATTTACGCCAGAAAAACAAATTTCCCTGTTTTTTTTCAAAAATTTGCCCAGATAAGGGTGATTTTGTAAATTTTCCAATGCCATCCTCTAGATCAAGTCATGAGCTACAAAAAAGTATTCTGCTTTTTTCTCGTAGGACGCACCGTTCTCGAGATATAATCTGTCGAAAATTCCATACGAGCCGCCAGAACCCCTACAGATGTCGATTTTTCTGCATTGAAAAAATCATGAATGTTGGTCTTACTTTGCTCATATCTCAAAAACCGTGCGTCCTATAGCAAAGTGACTGAGAGTGATATTGTAGCCTTTGACTTGATCTAGACGATGAAGTCGCAGAACGGGAAAATATACCGCTATAAGGGTATAATTTTTAATGAATAAGGGACTTTAAGTTGTAAAATAATGTAAATTATCGCCTCGCCGGTGAGTGAGAGTGATGGAAACTCGCACTATGTAAATTCACGTCAAGAGCAACGATTCAGATTGACCTTCCTTCAAAGCCGATGTGAAATTTCATATAATTTACACCAGAGAAACAAATTTCCCTGTTTTTTTCAAAAATTTGCCCAGATAAGGGTGATTTTGTAAATTTTCCAATGCCATCCTCTAGATCAAGTCATGAGCTACAAAAAAGTATTCTGCTTTTTTCTCGTAGGACGCACCGTTGTCGAGATATAAGCTGTCGAAATTTCCATACGAGCCGCCAGAACCCCTACAGATGTCGATTTTTCTGCATTGAAAAAATCATGAATGTTGGTCTTACTTTGCTCATATCTCAAAAACCGTGCGTCCTATAGCAAAGTGACTGAGAGTGATATTGTAGCCTTTGACTTGATCTAGACGATGAAGTCGCAGAACGGGAAAATATACCGTTATAAGGGTATAATTTTTAATGAATAAGGGACTTTAAGTTGTAAAATAATGTAAATTATCGCCTCGCCGGTGAGTGAGAGTGATGAAAACTCGCACAATGTAAATTCACGTCAAGAGCAACTATTCAGATTGACCTTCCTTCAAAGCCGATGTGAAATTTCATATAATTTACGCCAGAGAAACAAATTTCCCTGTTTTTTTCAAAAATTTGCCCAGATAAGGGTGATTTTGTAAATTTTCCAATGCCATCCTCTAGATCAAGTCATGAGCTACAAAAAAGTGTTCTGCTTTTTTCTCGTAGGACGCACCGTTCTCGAGATTACTTTGCTCATATCTCAAAAACCGTGCGTCCAATAGCAAAGTGACTGAGAGTGATATTGTAGCCTTTGACTTGATCTAGACGATGAAGTCGCAGAACGGTAAAATATATCGTTATAAGGGTATAATTTTTAATGAATAAGGGACTTTAAGTTGTAAAATAATGTAAATTATCGCCTCGCCGGTGAGTGAGAGTGATGGAAACTCGCACAATGTAAATTCACGTCAAGAGCAACGATTCAGATTGACCTTCCTTCAAAGCCGATGTGAAATTTCATATAATTTACGCCAGAGAAACAAATTTCCCTGTTTTTTTCAAAAATTTGCCCAGATAAGGGTGATTTTGTAAATTTTCCAATGCCATCCTCTAGATCAAGTCATGAGCTACAAAAAAGTATTCTGCTTTTTTCTCGTAGGACGCACCGTTCTCGAGATATAATCTGTCGAAAATTCCATACGAGCCGCCAGAACCCCTACAGATGTCGATTTTTCTGCATTGAAAAAATCATGAATGTTGGTCTTACTTTGCTCATATCTCAAAAACCGTGCGTCCTATAGCAAAGTGACTGAGAGTGATATTGTAGCCTTTGACTTGATCTAAACGATGAAGTCGCAGAACGGGAAAATATACCGTTATAAGGGTATAATTTTTAATGAATAAGGGACTTTAAGTTGTAAAATAATGTAAATTATCGCCTCGCCGGTGAGTGAGAGTGATGGAAACTCGCACAATGTAAATCCACGTCAAGAGCAACGATTCAGATTTACCTTCCTTCAAAGCCGATGTGAAATTTCATATAATTTACGCCAGAGAAACAAATTTCCCTGTTTTTTTTCAAAAATTTGCCCAGATAAGGGTGATTTTGTAAATTTTCCAATGCCATCCTCTAGATCAAGTCATGAGCTACAAAAAAGTATTCCGCTTTTTTCTCGTAGGACGCACCGTTCTCGAGATATAAGCTGTCGAAAATTCCATACGAGCCGCCAGAACCCCTACAGATGTCGATTTTTCTGCATTGAAAAAATCATGAATGTTGGTCTTACTTTGCTCATATCTCAAAAACCGTGCGTCCTATAGCAAAGTGACTGAGAGTGATATTGTAGCCTTTGACTTGATCTAGACGATGAAGTCGCAGAACGGGAAAATATACCGTTATAAAGGTATAATTTTTAATGAATAAGGGACTTTAAGTTGTAAAATAATGTAAATTATCGCCTCGCCGGTGAGTGAGAGTGATGGAAACTCGCACAATGTAAATTCACGTCAAGAGTGATATTGTAGCCTTTGACTTGATCTAGACGATGAAGTCGCAGAACGGGAAAATATACCGTTATAAAGGTATAATTTTTAATGAATAAGGGACTTTAAGTTGTAAAATAATGTAAATTATCGCCTCGCCGGTGAGTGAGAGTGATGGAAACTCGCACAATGTAAATTCACGTCAAGAGCAACGATTCAGATTGACCTTCCTTCAAAGCCGATGTGAAATTTCATATAATTTACGCCAGAGAAACAAATTTCCCTGTTTTTTTCAAAAAAAAAAAGCTGTCGAAAATTCCATACGAGCCGCCAGAACCCCTACAGATGTCGATTTTTCTGCATTGAAAAAATTATGAATGTTGGTCTTACTTTGCTCATATCTCAAAAACCGTGCGTCCTATAGCAAAGTGACTGAGAGTGATATTGTAGCCTTTGACTTGATCTAGACGATGAAGTCGCAGAACGGGAAAATATACCGCTATAAGTGTATAATTTTTAATGAATAAGGGACTTTAAGTTGTAAAATAATGTAAATTATCGCCTCGCCGGTGAGTGAGAGTGATGAAAACTCGCACAATGTAAATTCACGTCAAGAGCAACGATTCAGATTGACCTTCCTTCAAAGCCGATGTGAAATTTCATATAATTTACGCCAGAGAAACAAATTTCCCTGTTTTTTTTCAAAAATTTGCCCAGATAAGGGTGATTTTGTAAATTTTCCAATGCCATCCTCTAGATCAAGTCATGAGCTACAAAAAAGTGTTCTGCTTTTTTTTCGTAGGACGCACCGTTCTCGAGATATAATCTGTCGAAAATTCCATACGAGCCGCCAGAACCCCTACAGATGTCGATTTTTCTGCATTGAAAAAATCATGAATGTTGGTCTTACTTTGCTCATATCTCAAAAACCGTGCGTCCTATAGCAAAGTGACTGAGAGTGATATTGTAGCCTTTGACTTGATCTATACGATGAAGTCGCAGAACGGGAAAATATACCGCTATAAGGGTATAATTTTTAATGAATAAGGGACTTTAAGTTGTAAAATAATGTAAATTATCGCCTCGCCGGTGAGTGAGAGTGATGGAAACTCGCACAATGTAAATTCACGTCAAAAGCAACGATTCAGATTGACCGTCCTTCAAAGCCGATGTGAAATTTCATATAATTTACGCCAGAGAAACAAATTTCCCTGTTTTTTTCAAAAAAAAAAGCTGTCGAAAATTCCATACGAGCCGCCAGAACCCCTACAGATGTCGATTTTTCTGCATTGAAAAAATCATGAATGTTGGTCTTACTTTGCTCATATCTCAAAAACCGACACCCCTACAGATGTCGATTTTTCTGCATTGAAAAAATCATGAATGTTGGTCTTACTTTGCTCATATCTCAAAAACCGTGCGTCCTATAGCAAAGTGACTGAGAGTGATATTGTAGCCTTTGACTTGATCTAGACGATGAAGTCGCAGAACGGGAAAATATACCGCTATAAGTGTATAATTTTTAATGAATAAGGGACTTTAAGTTGTAAAATAATGTAAATTATCGCCTCGCCGGTGAGTGAGAGTGATGAAAACTCGCACAATGTAAATTCACGTCAAGAGCAACGATTCAGATTGACCTTCCTTCAAAGCCGATGTGAAATTTCATATAATTTACGCCAGAGAAACAAATTTCCCTGTTTTTTTTCAAAAATTTGCCCAGATAAGGGTGATTTTGTAAATTTTCCAATGCCATCCTCTAGATCAAGTCATGAGCTACAAAAAAGTGTTCTGCTTTTTTTTCGTAGGACGCACCGTTCTCGAGATATAATCTGTCGAAAATTCCATACGAGCCGCCAGAACCCCTACAGATGTCGATTTTTCTGCATTGAAAAAATCATGAATGTTGGTCTTACTTTGCTCATATCTCAAAAACCGTGCGTCCTATAGCAAAGTGACTGAGAGTGATATTGTAGCCTTTGACTTGATCTATACGATGAAGTCGCAGAACGGGAAAATATACCGCTATAAGGGTATAATTTTTAATGAATAAGGGACTTTAAGTTGTAAAATAATGTAAATTATCGCCTCGCCGGTGAGTGAGAGTGATGGAAACTCGCACAATGTAAATTCACGTCAAAAGCAACGATTCAGATTGACCGTCCTTCAAAGCCGATGTGAAATTTCATATAATTTACGCCAGAGAAACAAATTTCCCTGTTTTTTTCAAAAAAAAAAGCTGTCGAAAATTCCATACGAGCCGCCAGAACCCCTACAGATGTCGATTTTTCTGCATTGAAAAAATCATGAATGTTGGTCTTACTTTGCTCATATCTCAAAAACCGACACCCCTACAGATGTCGATTTTTCTGCATTGAAAAAATCATGAATGTTGGTCTTACTTTGCTCATATCTCAAAAACCGTGCGTCCTATAGCAAAGTGACTGAGAGTGATATTGTAGCCTTTGACTTGATCTAGACGATGAAGTCGCAGAACGGGAAAATATACCGCTATAAGTGTATAATTTTTAATGAATAAGGGACTTTAAGTTGTAAAATAATGTAAATTATCGCCTCGCCGGTGAGTGAGAGTGATGAAAACTCGCACAATGTAAATTCACGTCAAGAGCAACGATTCAGATTGACCTTCCTTCAAAGCCGATGTGAAATTTCATATAATTTACGCCAGAGAAACAAATTTCCCTGTTTTTTTTCAAAAATTTGCCCAGATAAGGGTGATTTTGTAAATTTTCCAATGCCATCCTCTAGATCAAGTCATGAGCTACAAAAAAGTGTTCTGCTTTTTTTTCGTAGGACGCACCGTTCTCGAGATATAATCTGTCGAAAATTCCATACGAGCCGCCAGAACCCCTACAGATGTCGATTTTTCTGCATTGAAAAAATCATGAATGTTGGTCTTACTTTGCTCATATCTCAAAACCGTGCGTCCTATAGCAAAGTGACTGAGAGTGATATTGTAGCCTTTGACTTGATCTATACGATGAAGTCGCAGAACGGGAAAATATACCGCTATAAGGGTATAATTTTTAATGAATAAGGGACTTTAAGTTGTAAAATAATGTAAATTATCGCCTCGCCGGTGAGTGAGAGTGATGGAAACTCGCACAATGTAAATTCACGTCAAAAGCAACGATTCAGATTGACCGTCCTTCAAAGCCGATGTGAAATTTCATATAATTTACGCCAGAGAAACAAATTTCCCTGTTTTTTTCAAAAATTTGCCCAGATAAGGGTGATTTTGTAAATTTTCCAATGCCATCCTCTAGATCAAGTCATGAGCTACAAAAAAGTATTCTGCTTTTTTCTCGTAGGACGCACCGTTCTCGAGATATAATCTGTCGAAAATTCCATACGAGCCGCCAGAACCCCTACAGATGTCGATTTTTCTGCATTGAAAAAATCATGAATGTTGGTCTTACTTTGCTCATATCTCAAAAACCGTGCGTCCTGTAGCAAAGTGACTGAGGGTGATATTGTAGCCTTTGACTTGATCTAGACGATGAAGTCGCAGAACGGGAAAATATACCGTTATAAAGGTATAATTTTTAATGAATAAGGGACTTTAAGTTGTAAGATAATGTAAATTATCGCCTCGCCGGTGAGTGAGAGTGATGAAAACTCGCACAATGTAAATTCACGTCAAGAGCAACGATTCAGATTGACCTTCCTTCAAAGCCGATGTGAAATTTCATATAATTTACGCCAGAGAAACAAATTTCCCTGTTTTTTTTTCAAAAATTTACCCAGATAACGGTGATTTTGTAAATTTTCCAATGCCAACCTCTAGATCAAGTCATGAGCTACAAAAAAGTATTCTGCTTTTTTCTCGTAGGACGCACCGTTCTCGAGATATAATCTGTCGAAAATTCCATACGAGCCGCCAGAACCCCTACAGATGTCGATTTTTCTGCATTGAAAAAATCATGAATATTGGTCTTACTTTGCTCATATCTCAAAAACCGTGCGTCCTATAGCAAAGTGACTGAGAGTGATATTGTAGCCTTTGACTTGATCTAGACGATGAAGTCGCAGAACGGGAAAATATACCGCTATAAGTGTATAATTTTTAATGAATAAGGGACTTTAAGTTGTAAAATAATGTAAATTATCGCCTCGCCGGTGAGTGAGAGTGATGAAAACTCGCACAATGTAAATTCACGTCAAGAGCAACGATTCAGATTGACCTTCCTTCAAAGCCGATGTGAAATTTCATATAATTTACGCCAGAGAAACAAATTTCCCTGTTTTTTTTCAAAAATTTGCCCAGATAAGGGTGATTTTGTAAATTTTCCAATGCCATCCTCTAGATCAAGTCATGAGCTACAAAAAAGTGTTCTGCTTTTTTCTCGTAGGACGCACCGTTCTCGAGATATAATCTGTCGAAAATTCCATACGAGCCGCCAGAACCCCTACAGATGTCGATTTTTCTGCATTGAAAAAATCATGAATGTTGGTCTTACTTTGCTCATATCTCAAAAACCGTGCGTCCTATAGCAAAGTGACTGAGAGTGATATTGTAGCCTTTGACTTGATCTATACGATGAAGTCGCAGAACGGGAAAATATACCGCTATAAGGGTATAATTTTTAATGAATAAGGGACTTTAAGTTGTAAAATAATGTAAATTATCGCCTCGCCGGTGAGTGAGAGTGATGGAAACTCGCACAATGTAAATTCACGTCAAGAGCAACGATTCAGATTGACCTTCCTTCAAAGCCGATGTGAAATTTCATATAATTTACGCCAGAGAAACAAATTTCCCTGTTTTTTTCAAAAATTTGCCCAGATAAGGGTGATTTTGTAAATTTTCCAATGCCATCCTCTAGATCAAGTCATGAGCTACAAAAAAGTATTCTGCTTTTTTCTCGTAGGACGCACCGTTCTCGAGATATAATCTGTCGAAAATTCCATACGAGCCGCCAGAACCCCTACAGATGTCGATTTTTCTGCATTGAAAAAATCATGAATGTTGGTCTTACTTTGCTCATATCTCAAAAACCGTGCGTCCTATAGCAAAGTGACTGAGAGTGATATTGTAGCCTTTGACTTGATCTAGACGATGAAGTCGCAGAACGGGAAAATATACCGTTATAAAGGTATAATTTTTAATGAATAAGGGACTTTAAGTTGTAAAATAATGTAAATTATCGCCTCGCCGGTGAGTGAGGTGATGGAAACTCGCACAATGTAAATTCACGTCAAGAGCAACGATTCAGATTGACCTTCCTTCAAAGCCGATGTGAAATTTCATATAATTTACGCCAGAGAAACAAATTTCCCTGTTTTTTTCAAAAATTTGCCCAGATAAGGGTGATTTTGTAAATTTTCCAATGCCATCCTCTAGATCAAGTCATGAGCTACAAAAAAGTATTCCGCTTTTTTCTCGTAGGACGCACCGTTCTCGAGATATAATCTGTCGAAAATTCCATACGAGCCGCCAGAACCCCTACAGATGTCGATTTTTCTGCATTGAAAAAATTGTAAATTTTCCAATGCCATCCTCTAGATCAAGTCATGAGCTACAAAAAAGTATTCTGCTTTTTTCTCGTAGGACGCACCGTTCTCGAGATATAATCTGTCGAAAATTCCATACGAGCCGCCAGAACCCCTACAGATGTCGATTTTTCTGCATTGAAAAAATCATGAATGTTGGTCTTACTTTGCTCATATCTCAAAAACCGTGCGTCCTATAGCAAAGTGACTGAGAGTGATATTGTAGCCTTTGACTTGATCTAGACGATGAAGTCGCAGAACGGGAAAATATACCGCTATAAGGGTATAATTTTTAATGAATAAGGGACTTTAAGTTGTAAAATAATGTAAATTATCGCCTCGCCGGTGAGTGAGAGTGATGGAAACACGCACAATGTAAATTCACGTCAAGAGCAACGATTCAGATTGACCGTCCTTCAAAGCCGATGTGAAATTTCATATAATTTACGCCAGAGAAACAAATTTCCCTGTTTTTTTCAAAAATTTGCCCAGATAAGGGTGATTTTGTAAATTTTCCAATGCCATCCTCTAGATCAAGTCATGAGCTACAAAAAAGTATTCTGCTTTTTTCTCGTAGGACGCACCGTTCTCGAGATATAATCTGTCGAAAATTCCATACGAGCCGCCAGAACCCCTACAGATGTCGATTTTTCTGCATTGAAAAAATCATGAATGTTGGTCTTACTTTGCTCATATCTCAAAAACCGTGCGTCCTGTAGCAAAGTGACTGAGGATGATATTGTAGCCTTTGACTTGATCTAGACGATGAAGTCGCAGAACGGGAAAATATACCGTTATAAAGGTATAATTTTTAATGAATAAGGGACTTTAAGTTGTAAGATAATGTAAATTATCGCCTCGCCGGTGAGTGAGAGTGATGAAAACTCGCACAATGTAAATTCACGTCAAGAGCAACGATTCAGATTGACCTTCCTTCAAAGCCGATGTGAAATTTCATATAATTTACGCCAGAGAAACAAATTTCCCTGTTTTTTTTCAAAAATTTACCCAGATAACGGTGATTTTGTAAATTTTCCAATGCCAACCTCTAGATCAAGTCATGAGCTACAAAAAAGTATTCCGCTTTTTTCTCGTAGGACGCACCGTTCTCGAGATATAATCTGTCGAAAATTCCATACGAGCCGCCAGAACCCCTACAGATGTCGATTTTTCTGCATTGAAAAAATCATGAATATTGGTCTTACTTTGCTCATATCTCAAAAACCGTGCGTCCTATAGCAAAGTGACTGAGAGTGATATTGTAGCCTTTGACTTGATCTAGACGATAAAGTCGCAGAACGGGAAAATATACCGTTATAAAGGTATAATTTTTAATGAATAAGGGACTTTAAGTTGTAAAATAATGTAAATTATCGCCTCGCCGGTGAGTGAGAGTGATGAAAACTCGCACAATGTAAATTCACGTCAAGAGCAACGATTCAGATTGACCTTCCTTCAAAGCCGATGTGAAATTTCATAAAATTTACGCCAGAGAAACAAATTTCCCTGTTTTTTTTCAAAAATTTACCCAGATAACGGTGATTTTGTAAATTTTCCAATGCCAACCTCTAGATCAAGTCATGAGCTACAAAAAAGTATTCTGCTTTTTTCTCGTAGGACGCACCGTTCTCGAGATATAACCTGTCGAAAATTCCATACGAGCCGCCAGAACCCCTACAGATGTCGATTTTTCTGCATTGAAAAAATCATGAATGTTGGTCTTACTTTGCTCATATCTCAAAAACCGTGCGTCCTGTAGCAAAGTGACTGAGGGTGATATTGTAGCCTTTGACTTGATCTAGACGATGAAGTCGCAGAACGGGAAAATATACCGTTATAAAGGTATAATTTTTAATGAATAAGGGACTTTAAGTTGTAAAATAATGTAAATTATCGCCTCGCTGGTGAGTGAGAGTGATGGAAACTCGCACAATGTAAATTCACGTCAAGAGCAACGATTCAGATTGACCTTCCTTCAAAGCCGATGTGAAATTTCATATAATTTACGCCAGAGAAACAAATTTCCCTGTTTTTTTCAAAAATTTGCCCAGATAAGGGTGATTTTGTAAATTTTCCAATGCCATCCTCTAGATCAAGTCATGAGCTACAAAAAAGTGTTCTGCTTTTTTCTCGTAGGACGCACCGTTCTCGAGATATAATCTGTCGAAAATTCCATACGAGCCGCCAGAACCCCTACAGATGTCGATTTTTCTGCATTGAAAAAATCATGAATGTTGGTCTTACTTTGCTCATATCTCAAAAACCGTGCGTCCTGTAGCAAAGTGACTGAGGGTGATATTGTAGCCTTTGACTTGATCTAGACGATGAAGTCGCAGAACGGGAAAATATACCGTTATAAAGGTATAATTTTTAATGAATAAGGGACTTTAAGTTGTAAAATAATGTAAATTATCGCCTCGCCGGTGAGTGAGAGTGATGAAAACTCGCACAATGTAAATTCACGTCAAGAGCAACGATTCAGATTGACCTTCCTTCAAAGCCGATGTGAAATTTCATATAATTTACGCCAGAGAAACAAATTTCCCTGTTTTTTTTCAAAAATTTACCCAGATAACGGTGATTTTGTAAATTTTCCAATGCCAACCTCTAGATCAAGTCATGAGCTACAAAAAAGTATTCTGCTTTTTTCTCGTAGGACGCACCGTTCTCGAGATATAATCTGTCGAAAATTCCATACGAGCCGCCAGAACCCCTACAGATGTCGATTTTTCTGCATTGAAAAAATCATGAATGTTGGTCTTACTTTGCTCAGATCTCAAAAACCGTGCGTCCTATAGCAAAGTGACTGAGAGTGATATTGTAGCCTTTGACTTGATCTAGACGATAAAGTCGCAGAACGGGAAAATATACCGTTATAAAGGTATAATTTTTAATGAATAAGGGACTTTAAGTTGTAAAATAATGTAAATTATCGCCTCGCCGGTGAGTGAGGTGATGGAAACTCGCACAATGTAAATTCACGTCAAGAGCAACGATTCAGATTGACCTTCCTTCAAAGCCGATGTGAAATTTCATATAATTTACGCCAGAGAAACAAATTTCCCTGTTTTTTTTCAAAAATTTGCCCAGATAAGGGTGATTTTGTAAATTTTCCAATGCCATCCTCTAGATCAAGTCATGAGCTACAAAAAAGTGTTCTGCTTTTTTCTCGTAGGACGCACCGTTCTCGAGATATAATCTGTCGAAAATTCCATACGAGCCGCCAGAACCCCTACAGATGTCGATTTTTCTGCATTGAAAAAATCATGAATGTTGGTCTTACTTTGCTCATATCTCAAAAACCGTGCGTCCTATAGCAAAGTGACTGAGAGTGATATTGTAGCCTTTGACTTGATCTAGACGATGAAGTCGCAGAACGGGAAAATATACCGCTATAAGGGTATAATTTTTAATGAATAAGGGACTTTAAGTTGTAAAATAATGTAAATTATCGCCTCGCCGGTGAGTGAGAGTGATGAAAACTCGCACAATGTAAATTCACGTCAAGAGCAACGATTCAGATTGACCTTCCTTCAAAGCCGATGTGAAATTTCATATAATTTACGCCAGAGAAACAAATTTCCCTGTTTTTTTCAAAAATTTGCCCAGATAAGGGTGATTTTGTAAATTTTCCAATGCCATCCTCTAGATCAAGTCATGAGCTACAAAAAAGTATTCTGCTTTTTTCTCGTAGGACGCACCGTTCTCGAGATATAATCTGTCGAAAATTCCATACGAGCCGCCAGAACCCCTACAGATGTTTATTTTTCTGCATTGAAAAAATCATGAATGTTGGTCTTACTTTGCTCATATCTCAAAAACCGTGCGTCCTGTAGCAAAGTGACTGAGGGTAATATTGTAGCCTTTGACTTGATCTAGACGATGAAGTCGCAGAACTGGAAAATATACCGTTATAAAGGTATAATTTTTAATGAATAAGGGACTTTAAGTTGTAAAATAATGTAAATTATCGCCTCGCCGGTGAGTGAGAGTGATGGAAACTCGCACAATGTAAATTCACGTCAAGAGCAACGATTCAGATTGACCTTCCTTCAAAGCCGATGTGAAATTTCATATAATTTACGCCAGAGAAACAAATTTCCCTGTTTTTTTCAAAAATTTGCCCAGATAAGGGTGATTTTGTAAATTTTCCAATGCCATCCTCTAGATCAAGTCATGAGCTACAAAAAAGTATTCTGCTTTTTTCTTTTCGGATGCACCGTTCTCGAGATATAAGCTGTCGAAAATTCCATACGAGCCGCCAGAACCAATACAGATGTCGATTTTTCTGCATTGAAAAAATCATGAACGTTGGTCTTACTTTGCTCATATCTCAAAAACCGTGCGTTCTATAGCAAAGTGACTGAGAGTGATATTGTAGCCTTTGACTTGATCTAGACGATGAAGTCGCAGAACGGGAAAATATACCGTTATAAGGGTATAATTTTTAATGAATAAGGGACTTTAAGTTGTAAAATAATGTAAGTTATCGCCTCGCCGGTGAGTGAGAGTGATGGAAACTCGCACAATGTAAATTCACGTCAAGAGCAACGATTCAGATTGACCTTCCTTCAAAGCCGATGTGAAATTTCATATAATTTACGCCAGAGAAACAAATTTCCCTGTTTTTTTCAAAAATTTGCCCAGATAAGGGTGATTTTGTAAATTTTCCAATGCCATCCTCTAGATCAAGTCATGAGCTACAAAAAAGTATTTTGCTTTTTTCTCGTAGGACGCACCGTTCTCGAGATATAATCTGTCGAAAATTCCATACGAGCCGCCAAAACCCCTACAGATGTCGATTTTTCTGCATTGAAAAAATCATGAATGTTGGTCTTACTTTGCTCATATCTCAAAAACCGTGCGTCCTGTAGCAAAGTGACTGAGGGTGATATTGTAGCCTTTGACTTGATCTAGACGATGAAGTCGCAGAACGGGAAAATATACCGTTATAAAGGTATAATTTTTAATGAATAAGGGACTTTAAGTTGTAAAATAATGTAAATTATCGCCTCGCCGGTGAGTGAGGTGATGGAAACTCGCACAATGTAAATTCACGTCAAGAGCAACGATTCAGATTGACCTTCCTTCAAAGCCGATGTGAAATTTCATATAATTTACGCCAGAGAAACAAATTTCCCTGTTTTTTTCAAAAATTTGCCCAGATAAGGGTGATTTTGTAAATTTTCCAATGCCATCCTCTAGATCAAGTCATGAGCTACAAAAAAGTATTTTGTTTTTTTCTCGTAGGACGCACCGTTCTCGAGATATAATCTGTCGAAAATTCCATACGAGCCGCCAGAACCCCTACAGATGTCGATTTTTCTGCATTGAAAAAATCATGAATGTTGGTCTTACTTTGCTCATATCTCAAAAACCGTGCGTCCTGTAGCAAAGTGACTGAGGGTGATATTGTAGCCTTTGACTTGATCTAGACGATGAAGTCGCAGAACGGGAAAATATACCGTTATAAAGGTATAATTTTTAATGAATAAGGGACTTTAAGTTGTAAAATAATGTAAATTATCGCCTCGCCGGTGAGTGAGAGTGATGGAAATTCGCACAATGTAAATTCACGTCAAGAGCAACGATTCAGATTGACCTTCCTTCAAAGCCGATGTGAAATTTCATATAATTTACGCCAGAGAAACAAATTTCCCTGTTTTTTTCAAAAATTTGCCCAGATAAGGGTGATTTTGTAAATTTTCCAATGCCATCCTCTAGATCAAGTCATGAGCTACAAAAAAGTATTCTGCTTTTTTCTCGTAGGACGCACCGTTCTCGAGATATAATCTGTCGAAAATTCCATACGAGCCGCCAGAACCCCTACAGATGTCGATTTTTCTGCATTGAAAAAATCATGAATGTTGGTCTTACTTTGCTCATATCTCAAAAACCGTGCGTCCTGTAGCAAAGTGACTGAGGGTGATATTGTAGCCTTTGACTTGATCTAGACGATGAAGTCGCAGAACGGGAAAATATACCGTTATAAAGGTATAATTTTTAATGAATAAGGGACTTTAAGTTGTAAAATAATGTAAATTATCGCCTCGCCGGTGAGTGAGAGTGATGAAAACTCGCACAATGTAAATTCACGTCAAGAGCAACGATTCAGATTGACCTTCCTTCAAAGCCGATGTGAAATTTCATATAATTTACGCCAGAGAAACAAATTTCCCTGTTTTTTTCAAAAATTTGCCCAGATAAGGGTGATTTTGTAAATTTTCCAATGCCATCCTCTAGATCAAGTCATGAGCTACAAAAAAGTATTTTGCTTTTTTCTCGTAGGACGCACCGTTCTCGAGATATAATCTGTCGAAAATTCCATACGAGCCGCCAGAACCCCTACAGATGTCGATTTTTCTGCATTGAAAAAATCATGAATGTTGGTCTTACTTTGCTCATATCTCAAAAACCGTGCGTCCTGTAGCAAAGTGACTGAGGGTGATATTGTAGCCTTTGACTTGATCTAGACGATGAAGTCGCAGAACGGGAAAATATACCGTTATAAAGGTATAATTTTTAATGAATAAGGGACTTTAAGTTGTAAAATAATGTAAATTATCGCCTCGCCGGTGAGTGAGAGTGATGAAAACTCGCACAATGTAAATTCACGTCAAGAGCAACGATTCAGATTGACCTTCCTTCAAAGCCGATGTGAAATTTCATATAATTTACGCCAGAGAAACAAATTTCCCTGTTTTTTTTTCAAAAATTTACCCAGATAACGGTGATTTTGTAAATTTTCCAATGCCAACCTCTAGATCAAGTCATGAGCTACAAAAAAGTATTCTGCTTTTTTCTCGTAGGACGCACCGTTCTCGAGATATAATCTGTCGAAAATTCCATACGAGCCGCCAGAACCCCTACAGATGTCGATTTTTCTGCATTGAAAAAATCATGAATGTTGGTCTTACTTTGCTCATATCTCAAAAACCGTGCGTCCTATAGCAAAGTGACTGAGAGTGATATTGTAGCCTTTGACTTGATCTAGACGATAAAGTCGCAGAACGGGAAAATATACCGTTATAAAGGTATAATTTTTAATGAATAAGGGACTTTAAGTTGTAAAATAATGTAAATTATCGCCTCGCCGGTGAGTGAGGTGATGGAAACTCGCACAATGTAAATTCACGTCAAGAGCAACGATTCAGATTGACCTTCCTTCAAAGCCGATGTGAAATTTCATATAATTTACGCCAGAGAAACAAATTTCCCTGTTTTTTTTCAAAAATTTGCCCAGATAAGGGTGATTTTGTAAATTTTCCAATGCCAACCTCTAGATCAAGTCATGAGCTACAAAAAAGTATTCTGCTTTTTTCTCGTAGGACGCACCGTTCTCGAGATATAATCTGTCGAAAATTCCATACGAGCCGCCAGAACCCCTACAGATGTCGATTTTTCTGCATTGAAAAAATCATGAATGTTGGTCTTACTTTGCTCATATCTCAAAAACCGTGCGTCCTATAGCAAAGTGACTGAGAGTGATATTGTAGCCTTTGACTTGATCTAGACGATGAAGTCGCAGAACGGGAAAATATACCGCTATAAGGGTATAATTTTTAATGAATAAGGGACTTTAAGTTGTAAAATAATGTAAATTATCGCCTCGCCGGTGAGTGAGAGTGATGGAAACTCGCACAATGTAAATTCACGTCAAGAGCAACGATTCAGATTGACCTTCCTTCAAAGCCGATGTGAAATTTCATAAAATTTACGCCAGAGAAACAAATTTCCCTGTTTTTTTCAAAAATTTGCCCAGATAAGGGTGATTTTGTAAATTTTCCAATGCCATCCTCTAGATCAAGTCATGAGCTACAAAAAAGTATTCTGCTTTTTTCTCGTAGGACGCACCGTTCTCGAGATATAATCTGTCGAAAATTCCATGCGAGCCGCCAGAACCAATACAGATGTCGATTTTTCTGCATTGAAAAAATCATGAACGTTGGTCTTACTTTGCTCATATCTCAAAAACCGTGCGTTCTATAGCAAAGTGACTGAGAGTGATATTGTAGCCTTTGACTTGATCTAGACGATGAAGTTGCAGAACGGGAAAATATACCGTTATAAGGGTATAATTTTTAATGAATAAGGGACTTTAAGTTGTAAAATAATGTAAATTATCGCCTCGCCGGTGAGTGAGAGTGATGGAAACTCGCACAATGTAAATTCACGTCAAGAGCAACGATTCAGATTGACCTTCCTTCAAAGCCGATGTGAAATTTCATATAATTTACGCCAGAGAAACAAATTTCTCTGTTTTTTTTTCAAAAATTTGCCCAGATAAGGGAGATTTTGTAAATTTTCCAATGCCATCCTCTAGATCAAGTCATGAGCTACAAAAAAGTGTTCTGCTTTTTTCTCGTAGGACGCACCGTTCTCGAGATATAATCTGTCGAAAATTCCATGCGAGCCGCCAGAACCCCTACAGATGTCGATTTTTCTGCATTGAAAAAATCATGAATGTTGGTCTTACTTTGCTCATATCTCAAAAACCGTGCGTCCTATAGCAAAGTGACTGAGAGTGATATTGTAGCCTTTGACTTGATCTAGACGATGAAGTCGCAGAACGGGAAAATATACCGCTATAAGGGTATAATTTTTAATGAATAAGGGACTTTAAGTTGTAAAATAATGTAAATTATCGCCTCGCCGGTGAGTGAGAGTGATGGAAACTCGCACAATGTAAATTCACGTCAAGAGCAACGATTCAGATTGACCTTCCTTCAAAGCCGATGTGAAATTTCATAAAATTTACGCCAGAGAAACAAATTTCCCTGTTTTTTTCAAAAATTTGCCCAGATAAGGGTGATTTTGTAAATTTTCCAATGCCATCCTCTAGATCAAGTCATGAGCTACAAAAAAGTGTTCTGCTTTTTTCTCGTAGGACGCACCGTTCTCGAGATATAAGCTCTCGAAAATTCCATATGAGCCGCCAGAACCAATACAGATGTCGATTTTTCTGCATTGAAAAAATCATGAATGTTGGTCTTACTTTGCTCATATCTCAAAAACCGTGCGTCCTATAGCAAAGTGACTGAGGGTGATATTGTAGCCTTTGACTTGATCTAGTGGATGAAATAGGAGAACGGGAAAATATACCGTTATAAAGGTATAATTTTTAATGAATAAGGGACTTTAAGTTGTAAAATAATGTAAATTATCGCCTCGCCGGTGAGTGAGAGTGATGAAAACTCGCACAATGTAAATTCACGTCAAGAGCAACGATTCAGATTGACCTTCCTTCAAAGCCGATGTGAAATTTCATATAATTTACGCCAGAGAAACAAATTTCCCTGTTTTTTTTCAAAAATTTACCCAGATAACGGTGATTTTGTAAATTTTCCAATGCCAACCTCTAGATCAAGTCATGAGCTACAAAAAAGTATTCTGCTTTTTTCTCGTAGGACGCACCGTTCTCGAGATATAATCTGTCGAAAATTCCATACGAGCCGCCAGAACCCCTACAGATGTCGATTTTTCTGCATTGAAAAAATCATGAATGTTGGTCTTACTTTGCTCATATCTCAAAAACCGTGCGTCCTATAGCAAAGTGACTGAGAGTGATATTGTAGCCTTTGACTTGATCTAGACGATAAAGTCGCAGAACGGGAAAATATACCGTTGTAAAGGTATAATTTTTAATGAATAAGGGACTTTAAGTTGTAAAATAATGTAAATTATCGCCTCGCCGGTGAGTGAGAGTGATGGAAACTCGCACAATGTAAATTCACGTCAAGAGCAACGATTCAGATTGACCTTCCTTCAAAGCCGATGTGAAATTTCATATAATTTACGCCAGAGAAACAAATTTCTCTGTTTTTTTTTCAAAAATTTGCCCAGATAAGGGTGATTTTGTAAATTTTCCAATGCCATCCTCTAGATCAAGTCATGAGCTACAAAAAAGTATTCTGCTTTTTTCTCGTAGGACGCACCGTTGTCGAAAATTCCATACGAGCCGCCAGAACCCCTACAGATGTCGATTTTTCTGCATTGAAAAAATCATGAATGTTGGTCTTACTTTGCTCATATCTCAAAAACCGTGCGTCCTATAGCAAAGTGACTGAGAGTGATATTGTAGCCTTTGACTTGATCTAGACGATGAAGTCGCAGAACGGGAAAATATACCGTTATTAGGGTATAATTTTTATTGAATAAGGGACTTTAAGTTGTAAAATAATGTAAATTATCGCCTCGCCGGTGAGTGAGAGTGATGGAAACTCGCACTATGTAAATTCACGTCAAGAGCAACGATTCAGATTGACCTTCCTTCAAAGCCGATGTGAAATTTCATATAATTTACGCCAGAGAAACAAATTTCCCTGTTTTTTTTCAAAAATTTGCCCAGATAAGGGTGATTTTGTAAATTTTCCAATGCCATTCTCTAGATCAAGTCATGAGCTACAAAAAAGTATTCTGCTTTTTTCTCGTAGGACGCACCATTCTCGAGATATAAGCTGTCGAAAATTCCATACGAGCCGCCAGAACCCCTACAGATGTCGATTTTTCTGCATTGAAAAAATCATGAATGTTGGTCTTACTTTGCTCATATCTCAAAAACCGTGCGTCCTATAGCAAAGTGACTGGAAGTGATATTGTAGCCTTTGACTTGATCTAGACGATGAAGTCGCAGAACGGGAAAATATACCGCTATAGGGGTATAATTTTTAATGAATAAGGGACTTTAAGTTGTAAAATAATGTAAATTATCGCCTCGCCGGTGACTGAGAGTGATGGAAACTCGCACTATGTAAATTCACGTCAAGAGCAACGATTCAGATTGACCTTCCTTCAAAGCCGATGTGAAATTTCATATAATTTACGCCAGAGAAACAAATTTCCCTGTTTTTTCAAGAATTTGCCCAGATAACGGTGATTTTGTAAATTTTCCAATGCCAACCTCTAGATCAAGTCATGAGCTACAAAAAAGTATTCTGCTTTTTTCTCGTAGGACGCACCGTTCTCGAGATATAAGCTGTCGAAAATTCCATACGAGCCGCCAGAACCAATGCAGGTGTCGATTTTTCTGCATTGAAAAAATCATGAATGTTGGTCTTACTTTGCTCATATCTCAAAAACCGTGCGTAATATAGCAAAGTGACTGAGAGTGATATTGTAGCCTTTGACTTGATCTAGACGATGAAGTCGCAGAACGGGAAAATATACCGCTATAAGGGTATAATTTTTAATGAATAAGGGACTTTAAGTTGTAAAATAATGTAAATTATCGCCTCGCCGGTGAGTGAGAGTGATGAAAACTCGCACAATGTAAATTCACGTCAAGAGCAGCTATTCAGATTGACCTTCCTTCAAAGCCGATGTGAAATTTCATATAATTTACGCCAGAGAAACAAATTTCCCTGTTTTTTTCAAAAATTTGCCCAGATAAGGGTGATTTAGTAAATTTTCCAATGCCATCCTCTAGATCAAGTCATGAGCTACAAGAAAGTATTCTGCTTTTTTCTCGTAGGACGCACCGTTCTCGAGATATAAGCTGTCGAAAAATCCATACGAGCCGCCAGAACCAATACAGGTGTCGATTTTTCTGCATTGAAAAAATCATGAATGTTGGTCTTACTTTGCTCATATCTCAAAAACCGTGCGTCCTATAGCAAAGTGACTGAGAGTGATATTGTAGCCTTTGACTTGATCTGGACGATGAAGTCGCAGAACGGGAAAATATACCGCTATAAGGGTATAATTTTTAATGAATAAGGGACTTTAAGTTGTAAAATAATGTAAATTATCGCCTCGCCGGTGAGTGAGAGTGATGAAAACTCGCACAATGTAAATTCACGTCAAGAGCAACGATTCAGATTGATCTTCCTTCAAAGCCGATGTGAAATTTCATATAATTTACGCCAGAGAAACAAATTTCCCTGTTTTTTTTTTCAAAAATTTGCCCAGATAACGGTGATTTTGTAAATTTTCCAATGCCATCCTCTAGATCAAGTCATGAGCTACAAAAAAATATTCTGCTTTTTTTTCGTAGGACGCACCGTTCTCGAGATATAAGCTGTCGAAAATTCCATACGAGCCGCCAGAACCCCTACAGATGTCGATTTTTCTGCATTGAAAAAATCATGAATGTTGGTCTTACTTTGCTCATATCTCAAAAACCGTGCGTCCTATAGCAAAGTGACTGAGAGTGATATTGTAGCCTTTGACTTGATCTAGACGATGAAGTCGCAGAACGGGAAAATATACCGTTATAAGGGTATAATTTTTAATGAATAAGGGACTTTAAGTTGTAAAATAATGTAAATTATCGCCTCGCCGGTGAGTGAGAGTGATGAAAACTCGCACAATGTAAATTCACGTCAAGAGCAGCTATTCAGATTGACCTTCCTTCAAAGCCGATGTGAAATTTCATATAATTTACGCCAGAGAAACAAATTTCCCTGTTTTTTTCAAAAATTTGCCCAGATAAGGGTGATTTTGTAAATTTTCCAATGCAATCCTCTAGATCAAGTCATGAGCTACAAGAAAGTATTCTGCTTTTTTCTCGTAGGACGCACCGTTCTCGAGATATAAGCTGTCGAAAAATCCATACGAGCCGCCAGAACCAATACAGGTGTCGATTTTTCTGCATTGAAAAAATCATGAATGTTGGTCTTACTTTGCTCATATCTCAAAAACCGTGCGTCCTATAGCAAAGTGACTGAGAGTGATATTGTAGCCTTTGACTTGATCTGGACGATGAAGTCGCAGAACGGGAAAATATACCGCTATAAGGGTATAATTTTTAATGAATAAGGGACTTTAAGTTGTAAAATAATGTAAATTATCGCCTCGCCGGTGAGTGAGAGTGATGAAAACTCGCACAATGTAAATTCACGTCAAGAGCAACGATTCAGATTGATCTTCCTTCAAAGCCGATGTGAAATTTCATATAATTTACGCCAGAGAAACAAATTTCCCTGTTTTTTTTTCAAAAATTTGCCCAGATAACGGTGATTTTGTAAATTTTCCAATGCCATCCTCTAGATCAAGTCATGAGCTACAAAAAAATATTCTGCTTTTTTTTCGTAGGACGCACCGTTCTCGAGATATAAGCTGTCGAAAATTCCATACGAGCCGCCAGAACCCCTACAGATGTCGATTTTTCTGCATTGAAAAAATCATGAATGTTGGTCTTACTTTGCTCATATCTCAAAAACCGTGCGTAATATAGCAAAGTGACTGAGAGTGATATTGTAGCCTTTGACTTGATCTAGACGATGAAGTCGCAGAACGGTAAAATATACCATTATAAGGGTATAATTTTTAATGAATAAGGGACTTTAAGTTGAAAAATGATGTAAATTATCGCCTCCCCGGTGAGTGAGAGTGGTGAAAACTCGCACAATGTAAATTCACGTCAAGAGCAACGATTCAGATTGATCTTCCTTCAAAGCCGATGTGAAATTTCATATAATTTACGCCAGAGAAACAAATTTCCCTGTTTTTTTTTCAAAAATTTGCCCAGATAACGGTGATTTTGTAAATTTTCCAATGCCATCCTCTAGATCAAGTCATGAGCTACAAAAAAATATTCTGCTTTTTTCTCGTAGGACGCACCGTTCTCGAGATATAAGCTGTCGAAAATTCCATACGAGCCGCCAGAACCCCTACAGATGTCGATTTTTCTGCATTGAAAAAATCATGAATGTTGGTCTTACTTTGCTCATATCTCAAAAACGGTGCGTCCTATAGCAAAGTGACTGAGAGTGATATTGTAGCCTTTGACTTGATCTAGACGAAGAAGTCGCAGAACGGTAAAATATACCGTTATAAGGGTATAATTTTTAATGAATAAGGGACTTTAAGTTGAAAAATGATGTAAATTATCGCCTCCCCGGAAAGTGAGAGTGATGAAAACTCGCACAATGTAAGTTCACGTCAAGAGCAACTATTCAGATTGACCTCCCTTCAAAGCCGATGTGAAATTTCATATAATTTACACGAGAGAAACAAATTTCCCTGTTTTTTTCAAAAATTTGCCCAGATAAGGGTGATTTTGTAAATTTTCCAATGCCATCCTCTAGATCAAGTCATGAGCTACAAGAAAGTATTCTGCTTTTTTCTCGTAGGACGCACCGTTCTCGAGATATAAGCTGTCGAAAAATCCATACGAGCCGCCAGAACCCCTACAGATGCCGATTTTTCTGCATTGAAAAAATCATGAATGTTGGTCTTACTTTGCTCATATCTCAAAAACCGTGCGTCCTATAGCAAAGTGACTGAGAGTGATATTGTAGCCTTTGACTTGATATAGACGATGAAGTCGCAGAACGGTAAAATATACCGTTATAAGGGTATAATTTTTAATGAATAAGGGACTTTAAGTTGAAAAATGATGTAAATTATCGCCTCGCCGGTGAGTGAGAGTGATGAAAACTCGCACAATGTAAATTCACGTCAAGAGCAACTATTCAGATTGACCTTCCTTCAAAGCCGATGTGAAATTTCATATAATTTACGCCAGAGAAACAAATTTCCCTGTTTTTTTCAAAAATTTGCCCAGATAACGGTGATTTTGTAAATTTTCCAATGCCATCCTCTAGATCAAGTCATGAGCTACAAAAAAGTATTATGCTTTTTTCTCGTAGGACGCACCGTTCTCGAGATATAAGCTGTCGAAAATTCCATACGAGCCGCCAGAACCCCTACAGATGTCGATTTTTCTGCATTGAAAAAATCATGAATGTTGGTCTTACTTTGCTCATATCTCAAGAACCGTGCGTCCTATAGCAAAGTGACTGAGAGTGATATTGTAGCCTTTGACTTGATCTAGACGATGAAGTCGCAGAACGGTAAAATATACCGTTATAAGGGTATAATTTTTAATGAATAAGGGACTTTAAGTTGAAAAATGATGTAAATTATCGCCTCGCCGGTGAGTGAGAGTGATGAAAACTCGCACAATGTAAATTCACGTCAAAAGCAACTATTCAGATTGACCTTCCTTCAAAGCCGATATGAAATTTCATATAATTTACGCCAGAGAAACAAATTTCCCTGTTTTTTTTCAAAAATTTGCCCAGATAACGGTGATTTTGTAAATTTTCCAATGCCATCCTCTAGATCAAGTCATGAGCTACAAAAAAGTATTCTGCTTTTTTCTCGTAGGACGCACCGTTCTCGAGATATAAGCTGTCGAAAATTCCATACGAGCCGCCAGAACCCCTACAGATGTCGATTTTTCTGCATTGAAAAAATCATGAATGTTGGTCTTACTTTGCTCATATCTCAAGAACCGTGCGTCCTATAGCAAAGTGACTGAGAGTGATATTGTAGCCTTTGACTTGATCTAGACGATGAAGTCGCAGAACGGTAAAATATACCGTTATAAGGGTATAATTTTTAATGAATAAGGGACTTTAAGTTGAAAAATGATGTAAATTATCGCCTCGCCGGTGAGTGAGAGTGATGAAAACTCGCACAATGTAAATTCACGTCAAGAGCAACAATTCAGATTGACCTTCCTTTAAAGCCGATGTGAAATCTCATATAATTTACACCAGAGAAACAAATGTCCCTGTTTTTTTCAAAAATTTGCCCAGATAACGGTGATTTTGTAAATTTTCCAATGCCATCCTCTAGATCAAGTCATGAGCTACAAACAAGTATTCAGCTTTTTCCTCGTAGGACGCACCGTTCTCGAGATATAAGCTGTCGAAAATTCCATATGAGCTGCCAGAACCAATACAGATGTCGATTTTTCTGCATTGAAAAAATCATGAATGTTGGTCTTACTTTGCTCATATCTCAAAAATCGTGCGTCCTATAGCAAAGTGACTGAGAGTGATATTGTAGCCTTTGACTTGATCTAGACGATGAAGTCGCAGAACGGGAAAATATACCGTTATAAGGGTATAATTTTTAATGAATAAGGGACTTTAAGTTGAAAAATGATGTAAATTATCGCCTCTCCGGTGAGTGAGAGTGATGAAAACTCGCACAATGTAAATTCACGTCAAGAGCAACTATTCAGATTGACCTTCCTTCAAAGCCGATGTGAAATTTCATATAATTTACACCAGAGAAACAAATTTCCCTGTTTTTTTCAAAAATTTGCCCAGATAAGGGTGATTTTGTAAATTTTCCAATGCCATCCTCTAGATCAAGTCATGAGCTACAAAAAAGTATTCTGCCTTTTTCTCGTAGGACGCACCGTTCTCGTAGGACGCACCGTTCTCGTTCTCGTCCTATAGCAAAGTGACTAAGAGTGATATTGTAGCCTTTGACTTGATCTAGACGATGAAGTCGCAGAACGGGAAAATATCCCGTTGTAAGGGTATAATTTTTAATGAATAAGGGACTTTAAGTTGTAAAATAATGTAAATTATCGCCTCGCCGGTGAGTGATAGTGATGAAAACTCGCACAATGTAAATTCACGTCAAGAGCAACACTTCAGATTGACCTTCCTTCAAAGCCGATGTGAAATTTCATATAATTTACGCCAGAGAAACAAATTTCCCTGTTTTTTTCAAAAATTTGCCCAGATAACGGTGATTTTGTAAATTTTCCAATGCCATCCTCTAGATCAAGTCATGAGCTACAAGAAAGTATTCAGCTTTTTCCTCGTAGGACGCACCGTTCTCGAGATATAAGCTGTCGAAAATTCCATATGAGCTGCCAGAACCAATACAGATGTCGATTTTTCTGCATTGAAAAAATCATGAATGTTGGTCTTACTTTGCTCATATCTCAAAAATTGTGCGTCCTATAGCAAAGTGACTGAGAGTGATATTGTAGCCTTTGACTTGATCTAGACGATGAAGTCGCAGAACGGGAAAATATACCGTTATAAGGGTATAATTTTTAATGAATAAGGGACTTTAAGTTGAAAAATGATGTAAATTATCGCCTCGGCGGTGAGTGAGAGTGATGAAAACTCGCACAATGTAAATTCACGTCAAGAGCAACAATTCAGATTGACCTTCCTTTAAAGCCGATGTGAAATTTCATATAATTTACGCCAGAGAAACAAATTTCCGTTTTTTTCAAAAATTTCCCCAGATAAGGGTGATTTTGTAAATTTTCCAATGCCATTCTCTAGATCAAGTCATGAGCTACAAAAAAGTATTCTGCTTTTTTCTCGTAGGACGCACCGTTCTCGAGATATAAGCTGTCGAAAATTCCATACGAGCCGCCAGAACCCCTACAGATGTCCATTTTTCTGCATTGAAAAAATCATGAATGTTGGTCTTACTTTGCTCATATCTCAAAAACCGTGCGTCCTATAGCAAAGTGACTGAGAGTGATATTGTAGCCTTTGACTTGATCTAGACGATGAAGTCGCAGAACGGTAAAATATACCGTTATAAGGGTATAATTTTTAATGAATAAGGGACTTTAAGTTGAAAAATGATGTAAATTATCGCCTCCCCGGTGAGTGAGAGTGATGAAAACTCGCACAATGTAAATTCACGTCAAGAGCAACAATTCAGATTGACCTTCCTTTAAAGCCGATGTGAAATTTCATATAATTTACGCCAGAGAAACAAATTTCCCTGTTTTTTTCAAAAATTTCCCCAGATAAGGGTGATTTTGTAAATTTTCCAATGCCATCCTCTAGATCAAGTCATGAGCTACAAAAAAGTATTCTGCTTTTTTCTCGTAGGACGCACCGTTCTCGAGATATAAGCTGTCGAAAATTCCATACGAGCCGCCAGAACCCCTACAGATGTCGATTTTTCTGCATTGAAAAAATCATGAATGTTGGTCTTACTTTGCTCATATCTCAAAAATCGTGCGTCCTATAGCAAAGTGACTGAGAGTGATATTGTAGCCTTTGACTTGATCTAGAGGATGAAATAGAAGAACGGGAAAATATACCGTTATAAGGGTATAATTTTTAATGAATAAGGGACTTTAAGTTGAAAAATGATGTAAATTATCGCCTCGCCGGTGAGTGAGAGTGATGAAAACTCGCGCAATGTAAATTCACGTCAAGAGCAACGATTCAGATTGACCTTCCTTCAAAGCCGATGTGAAATTTCATATAATTTACGCCAGAGAAACAAATTTCCCTGTTTTTTTTTCAAAAATTTGCCCAGATAACGGTGATTTTGTAAATTTTCCAATGCCATCCTCTAGATCAAGTCATGAGCTACAAAAAAGTATTCTGCTTGTTTCTCGTCGGACGCACCGTTCTCGGGATATAAGCTGTCGAAAATTCCATATGAGCCGCCAGAACCAATACAGATGTCGATTTTTCTGCATTGAAAAAATCATGAATGTTGGTCTTACTTTGCTCATATCTCAAAAACCGTGCGTCCTATAGCAAAGTGACTGAGAGTGATATTGTAGCCTTTGACTTGATCTAGACGATGAAGTCGCAGAACGGGAAAATATACCGTTATAAGGGTATAATTTTTAATGAATAAGGGACTTTAAGTTGAAACATGATGTAAATTATCGCCTCGCCGGTGAGTGAGAGTGATGAAAACTCGCACAATGTAAATTCACGTCAAGAGCAACAATTCAGATTGACCTTCCTTTAAAGCCGATGTGAAATTTCATATAATTTACACCAGAGAAACAAATTTCCCTGTTTTTTTCAAAAATTTGCCCAGATAACGGTGATTTTGTAAATTTTCCAATGCCATCCTCTAGATCAAGTCATGAGCTACAAAAAAGTATTCCGCTTTTTTCTCGTAGGACGCACCGTTCTCGAGATATAAGCTGTCGAAAATTCCATATGAGCCGCCAGAACCAATACAGATGTCGATTTTTCTGCATTGAAAAAATCATGAATGTTGGTTTTACTTTGCTCATATCTCAAAAATCGTGCGTCCTATAGCAAAGTGACTGAGAGTGATATTGTAGCCTTTGACTTGATCTAGACGATGAAGTTGCAGAACGGTAAAATATACCGTTATAAGGGTATAATTTTTAATGAATAAGGGACTTTAAGTTGTAAAATAATGTAAATTATCGCCTCGCAGGTGAGTGAGAGTGATGAAAACTCGCACAATGTAAATTCACGTCAAAAGCAACTCTTCAGATTGACCTTCCTTCAAAGCCGATATGAAATTTCATATAATTTATGCCAGATAAACAAATTTCCCTGTTTTTTTCAAAAATTTGCCCAGATAAAGGTGATTTTGTAAATTTTCCAATGCCATCCTCTAGATCAAGTCATGAGCTACAAAAAAGTATTCTGCTTTTTTCTTGTAGGACGCACCGTTCTCGAGATATAAGCTGTCGAAAATTCCATACGAGCCGCCAGAACCCCTACAGATGTCGATTTTTCTGCATTGAAAAAATCATGAATGTTGGTCTTACTTTGCTCATATCTCAAAAACCGTGCGTCCTATAGCAAAGTGACTGAGAGTGATATTGTAGCCTTTGACTTGATCTAGACGATGAAGTCGCAGAACGGGAAAACATACCGCTATAAGGGTATAATTTTTAATGAATAAGGGACTTTAAGTTGTAAAATAATGTAAATTATCGCCTCGCCGGTGAGTGAGAGTGATGAAAACTCGCACAATGTAAATTCACGTCAAGAGCAACTATTCAGATTGACCTTCCTTCAAAGCCGATGTGAAATTTCATATAATTTACGCCAGAGAAACAAATTTCCCTGTTTTTTTCAAAAATTTGCCCAGATAACGGTGATTTTGTAAATTTTCCAATGCCATCCTCTAGATCAAGTCATGAGCTACAAAAAAGTATTCTGCTTTTTTCTCGTAGGACGCACCGTTCTCGAGATATAATCTGTCGAAAATTCCATACGAGCCGCCAGAACCCCTACAGATGTCGATTTTTCTGCATTGAAAAAATCATGAATGTTGGTCTTACTTTGCTCATATCTCAAAAACCGTGCGTCCTATAGCAAAGTGACTGAGGGTGATATTGTAGCCTTTGACTTGATCTAGACGATGAAGTCGCAGAACGGGAAAATATACCGCTATAAGGGTATAATTTTTAATGAATAAGGGACTTTAAGTTGTAAAATAATGTAAATTATCGCCTCGCCGGTGAGTGAGAGTGATGAAAACTCGCACAATGTAAATTCACGTCAAGAGCAACAATTCAGATTGACCTTCCTCAAAGCCGATGTGAAATTTCATATAATTTACGCCAGAGAAACAAATTTCCCTGTTTTTTTCAAAAATTTGCCCAGATAAGGGTGATTTTGTAAATTTTCCAATGCCATCCTCTAGATCCAGTCATGAGCTACAAAAAAGTATTCTGCTTTTTTCTCGTCGGACGCACCGTTCTCGAGATATAAGCTGTCGAAAATTCCATATGAGCCGCCAGAACCCCTACAGATGTCGATTTTTCTGCATTGAAAAAATCATGAATGTTGGTCTTACTTTGCTCATATCTCAAAAACCGTGCGTCCTATAGCAAAGTGACTGAGAGTGATATTGTAGCCTTTGACTTGATCTAGACGATGAAGTCGCAAAACGGGAAAATATACCGTTATAAGGGTATAATTTTTAATGAATAAGGGACTTTAAGTTGTAAAATAATGTAAATTATCGCCTCGCCGGTGAGTGAGAGTGATGAAAACTCGCACAATGTAAATTCACGTCAAGAGCAACTATTCAGATTGACCTTCCTTCAAAGCCGATGTGAAATTTTATATAATTTACGCCAGAGAAACAAATTTCCTTGTTTTTTTCAAAAATTTGCCCAGATAACGGTGATTTTGTAAATTTTCCAATGCCATCCTCTAGATCAAGTCATGAGCTACAAAAAAGTATTCTGCTTTTTTCTCGTAGGACGCACCGTTCTCGAGATATAAGCTGTCGAAAATTCCATATGAGCCGCCAGAAGCCCTACAGATGTCGATTTTTCTGCATTGAAAAAATCATGAATGTTGGTCTTACTTTGCTCATATCTCAAAAACCGTGCGTCCTATAGCAAAGTGACTGAGGGTGATATTGTAGCCTTTGACTTGATCTAGACGATGAAGTCGCAGAACGGGAAAATATACCGTTATAAGGGTATAATTTTTAATGAATAAGGGACTTTAAGTTGTAAAATAATGTAAATTATCGCCTCGCCGGTGAGTGAGAGTGATGAAAACTCGCACAATGTAAATTCACGTCAAGAGCAACTATTCAGATTGACCTTCCTTCAAAGCCGATGTGAAATTTCATATAATTTACGCCAGAGAAACAAATTTCCCTGTTTTTTTTCAAAAATTTGCCCAGATAAGGGTGATTTTGTAAATTTTCCAATGCCATCCTCTAGATCAAGTCATGAGCTACAAAAAAGTATTCTGCTTTTTTCTCGTAGGACGCACCGTTCTCGAGATATAATCTGTCGAAAATTCCATACGAGCCGCCAGAACCCCTACAGATGTCGATTTTTCTGCATTGAAAAAATCATGAATGTTGGTCTTACTTTGCTCATATCTCAAAAACCGTGCGTCCTATAGCAAAGTGACTGAGAGTGATATTGTAGCCTTTGACTTGATCTAGACGATGAAGTCGCAGAACGGGAAAATATACCGCTATAAGGGTATAATATTTAATGAATAAGGGACTTTAAGTTGTAAAATAATGTAAATTATCGCCTCGCCGGTGAGTGAGAGTGATGAAAACTCGCACAATGTAAATTCACGTCAAGAGCAACTATTCAGATTGACCTTCCTTCAAAGCCGATGTGAAATTTCATATAATTTACGCCAGAGAAACAAATTTCCCTGTTTTTTTTCAAAAATTTGCCCAGATAAGGGTGATTTTGTAAATTTTCCAATGCCATTCTCTAGATCAAGTCATGAGCTACAAAAAAGTATTCTGCTTTTTTCTCGTAGGACGCACCATTCTCGAGATATAAGCTGTCGAAAATTCCATACGAGCCGCCAGAACCCCTACAGATGTCGATTTTTCTGCATTGAAAAAATCATGAATGTTGGTCTTACTTTGCTCATATCTCAAAAACCGTGCGTCCTATAGCAAAGTGACTGAGAGTGATATTGTAGCCTTTGACTTGATCTAGACGATGAAGTCGCAGAACGGGAAAATATACCGCTATAAGGGTATAATTTTTAATGAATAAGGGACTTTAAGTTGAAAAATGATGTAAATTATCGCCTCGCCGGTGAGTGAGAGTGATGAAAACTCGCACAATGTAAATTCACGTCAAGAGCAACTATTCAGATTGACCTTCCTTCAAAGCCGATGTGAAATTTCATATAATTTACGCCAGAGAAACAAATTTCCCTGTTTTTTTTTCAAAAATTTGCCCAGATAAGGGTGATTTTGTAAATTTTCCAATGCCATCCTCTAGATCAAGTCATGAGCTACAAAAAAGTATTCTGCTTTTTTCTCGTAGGACGCACCGTTCTCGAGATATAATCTGTCGAAAATTCCATACGAGCCGCCAGAACCCCTACAGATGTCGATTTTTCTGCATTGAAAAAATCATGAATGTTGGTCTTCCTTTGCTCATATCTCAAAAACCGTGCGTTTATAGCAAAGTGACTGAGAGTGATATTGTAGCCTTTGACTTGATCTAGACGATGAAGTCGCAGAACGGGAAAATATACCGTTACAAGGCTATAATTTTTTAATGAATAAGGGACTTTAAGTTGTTAAATAATGTAAATTATCGCCTCGCCGGTGAGTGAGAGTGATGAAAACTCGCACAATGTAAATTCACGTCAAGAGCAACTATTCAGATTGACCTTCAAAGCCGATGTGAAATTTCATATAATTTACGCCAGAGAAACAAATTTCCCTGTTTTTTTTCAAAAATTTGCCCAGATAAGGGTGATTTTGTAAATTTTCCAATGCCATTCTCTAGATCAAGTCATGAGCTACAAAAAAGTATTCTGCTTTTTTCTCGTAGGACGCACCATTCTCGAGATATAAGCTGTCGAAAATTCCATACGAGCCGCCAGAACCCCTACAGATGTCGATTTTTCTGCATTGAAAAAATCATGAATGTTGGTCTTACTTTGCTCATATCTCAAAAACCGTGCGTCCTATAGCAAAGTGACTGAGAGTGATATTGTAGCCTTTGACTTGATCTAGACGATGAAGTCGCAGAACGGGAAAATATACCGCTATAAGGGTATAATTTTTAATGAATAAGGGACTTTAAGTTGTAAAATAATGTAAATTATCGCCTCGCCGGTGAGTGACAGTGATGAAAACTCGCACAATGTAAATTCACGTCAAGAGCAACTATTCAGATTGACCTTCCTTCAAAGCCGATGTGAAATTTCATATAATTTACGCCAGAGAAACAAATTTCCCTGTTTTTTTTCAAAAATTTGCCCAGATAAGGGTGATTTTGTAAATTTTCCAATGCCATTCTCTAGATCAAGTCATGAGCTACAAAAAAGTATTCTGCTTTTTTCTCGTAGGACGCACCATTCTCGAGATATAAGCTGTCGAAAATTCCATACGAGCCGCCAGAACCCCTACAGATGTCGATTTTTCTGCATTGAAAAAATCATGAATGTTGGTCTTACTTTGCTCATATCTCAAAAACCGTGCGTCCTATAGCAAAGTGACTGAGAGTGATATTGTAGCCTTTGACTTGATCTAGACGATGAAGTCGCAGAACGGGAAAATATACCGCTATAAGGGTATAATTTTTAATGAATAAGGGACTTTAAGTTGAAAAATGATGTAAATTATCGCCTCGCCGGTGAGTGAGAGTGATGAAAACTCGCACAATGTAAATTCACGTCAAGAGCAACTATTCAGATTGACCTTCCTTCAAAGCCGATGTGAAATTTCATATAATTTACGCCAGAGAAACAAATTTCCCTGTTTTTTTTTCAAAAATTTGCCCAGATAACTGTGATTTTGTAAATTTTCCAATGCCATCCTCTAGATCAAGTCATGAGCTACAAAAAAGTATTCTGCTTTTTTCTCGTCGGACGCACCGTTCTCGAGATATAAGCTGTCGAAAATTCCATATGAGCCGCCAGAACCCCTACAGATGTCGATTTTTCTGCATTGAAAAAATCATGAATGTTGGTCTTACTTTGCTCATATCTCAAAAACCGTGCGTCCTATAGCAAAGTGACTGAGAGTGATATTGTAGCCTTTGACTTGATCTAGACGATGAAGTCGCAGAACGGGAAAATATACCGCTATAAGGGTATAATTTTTAATGAATAAGGGACTTTAAGTTGTAAAATAATGTAAATTATCGCCTCGCCGGTGAGTGAGAGTGATGAAAACTCGCACAATGTAAATTCACGTCAAGAGCAACTATTCAGATTGACCTTCCTTCAAAGCCGATGTGAAATTTCATATAATTTACGCCAGAGAAACAAATTTCCCTGTTTTTTTTCAAAAATTTGCCCAGATAAGGGTGATTTTGTAAATTTTCCAATGCCATCCTCTAGATCAAGTCATGAGCTACAAAAAAGTATTCTGCTTTTTTCTCGTAGGACGCACCGTTCTCGAGATATAAGCTGTCGAAAATTCCATATGAGCCGCCAGAACCCCTACAGATGTCGATTTTTCTGCATTGAAAAAATCATGAATGTTGGTCTTACTTTGCTCATATCTCAAAAACCGTGCGTCCTATAGCAAAGTGACTGAGAGTGATATTGTAGCCTTTGACTTGATCTAGACGATGAAGTCGCAGAACGGGAAAATATACCGCTATAAGGGTATAATTTTTAATGAATAAGGGACTTTAAGTTGTTAAATAATGTAAATTATCGCCTCGCCGGTGAGTGAGAGTGATGAAAACTCGCACAATGTAAATTCACGTCAAGAGCAACTATTCAGATTGACCTTCCTTCAAAGCCGATGTGAAATTTCATATAATTTACGCCAGAGAAACAAATTTCCCTGTTTTTTTTTCAAAAATTTGCCCAGATAACGGTGATTTTGTAAATTTTCCAATGCCAATCTTTAGATCAAGTCATGAGCTACAAAAAAGTATTCTGCTTTTTTCTCGTCGGACGCACCGTTCTCGAGATATAAGCTGTCGAAAATTCCATATGAGCCGCCAGAACCCCTACAGATGTCGATTTTTCTGCATTGAAAAAATCATGAATGTTGGTCTTACTTTGCTCATATCTCAAAAACCGTGCGTCCTATAGCAAAGTGACTGAGAGTGATATTGTAGCCTTTGACTTGATCTAGACGATGAAGTCGCAAAACGGGAAAATATACCGTTATAAGGGTATAATTTTTAATGAATAAGGGACTTTAAGTTGTAAAATAATGTAAATTATCGCCTCGCCGGTGAGTGAGAGTGATGAAAACTCGCACAATGTAAATTCACGTCAAGAGCAGCTATTCAGATTGACCTTCCTTCAAAGCCGATGTGAAATTTTATATAATTTACGCCAGAGAAACAAATTTCCTTGTTTTTTTCAAAAATTTGCCCAGATAACGGTGATTTTGTAAATTGTTCAATGCCATCCTCTAGATCAAGTCATGAGCTACAAAAAAGTATTTTGCTTTTTTCTCGTAGGACGCACCGTTCTCGAGATATAAGCTGTCGAAAATTCCATACGAGCCGCCAGAACCCCTACAGATGTCGATTTTTCTGCATTGAAAAAATCATGAATGTTGGTCTTACTTTGCTCATATCTCAAAAACCGTGCGTCCTATAGCAAAGTGACTGAGAGTGATATTGTAGCCTTTGACTTGATCTAGACGATGAAGTCGCAGAACGGGAAAATATACCGCTATAAGGGTATAATTTTTAATGAATAAGGGACTTTAAGTTGTAAAATAATGTAAATTATCGCCTCGCCGGTGAGTGAGAGTGATGAAAACTCGCACAATGTAAATTCACGTCAAGAGCAACTATTCAGATTGACCTTCCTTCAAAGCCGATGTGAAATTTCATATAATTTACGCCAGAGAAACAAATTTCCCTGTTTTTTTTCAAAAATTTGCCCAGATAACGGTGATTTTGTAAATTTTCCAATGCCATCCTCTAGATCAAGTCATGAGCTACAAAAAAGTATTCTGCTTTTTTCTCGTCGGACGCACCGTTCTCGAGATATAAGCTGTCGAAAATTCCATATGAGCCGCCAGAACCCCTACAGATGTCGATTTTTCTGCATTGAAAAAATCATGAATGTTGGTCTTACTTTGCTCATATCTCAAAAACCGTGCGTCCTATAGCAAAGTGACTGAGAGTGATATTGTAGCCTTTGACTTGATCTAGACGATGAAGTCGCAGAACGGGAAAATATACCGCTATAAGGGTATAATTTTTAATGAATAAGGGACTTTAAGTTGTTAAATAATGTAAATTATCGCCTCGCCGGTGAGTGAGAGTGATGAAAACTCGCACAATGTAAATTCACGTCAAGAGCAACTATTCAGATTGACCTTCCTTCAAAGCCGATGTGAAATTTCATATAATTTACGCCAGAGAAACAAATTTCCCTGTTTTTTTTTCAAAAATTTGCCCAGATAACGGTGATTTTGTAAATTTTCCAATGCCAATCTTTAGATCAAGTCATGAGCTACAAAAAAGTATTCTGCTTTTTTCTCGTCGGACGCACCGTTCTCGAGATATAAGCTGTCGAAAATTCCATATGAGCCGCCAGAACCCCTACAGATGTCGATTTTTCTGCATTGAAAAAATCATGAATGTTGGTCTTACTTTGCTCATATCTCAAAAACCGTGCGTCCTATAGCAAAGTGACTGAGAGTGATATTGTAGCCTTTGACTTGATCTAGACGATGAAGTCGCAAAACGGGAAAATATACCGTTATAAGGGTATAATTTTTAATGAATAAGGGACTTTAAGTTGTAAAATAATGTAAATTATCGCCTCGCCGGTGAGTGAGAGTGATGAAAACTCGCACAATGTAAATTCACGTCAAGAGCAGCTATTCAGATTGACCTTCCTTCAAAGCCGATGTGAAATTTTATATAATTTACGCCAGAGAAACAAATTTCCTTGTTTTTTTCAAAAATTTGCCCAGATAACGGTGATTTTGTAAATTGTTCAATGCCATCCTCTAGATCAAGTCATGAGCTACAAAAAAGTATTTTGCTTTTTTCTCGTAGGACGCACCGTTCTCGAGATATAAGCTGTCGAAAATTCCATACGAGCCGCCAGAACCCCTACAGATGTCGATTTTTCTGCATTGAAAAAATCATGAATGTTGGTCTTACTTTGCTCATATCTCAAAAACCGTGCGTCCTATAGCAAAGTGACTGAGAGTGATATTGTAGCCTTTGACTTGATCTAGACGATGAAGTCGCAGAACGGGAAAATATACCGCTATAAGGGTATAATTTTTAATGAATAAGGGACTTTAAGTTGTAAAATAATGTAAATTATCGCCTCGCCGGTGAGTGAGAGTGATGAAAACTCGCACAATGTAAATTCACGTCAAGAGCAACTATTCAGATTGACCTTCCTTCAAAGCCGATGTGAAATTTCATATAATTTACGCCAGAGAAACAAATTTCCCTGTTTTTTTTCAAAAATTTGCCCAGATAACGGTGATTTTGTAAATTTTCCAATGCCATCCTCTAGATCAAGTCATGAGCTACAAAAAAGTATTCTGCTTTTTTCTCGTAGGACGCACCGTTCTCGAGATATAAGCTGTCGAAAATTCCATATGAGCCGCCAGAACCCCTACAGATGTCGATTTTTCTGCATTGGAAAAATCATGAATGTTGGTCTTACTTTGCTCATATCTCAAAAACCGTGCGTCCTATAGCAAAGTGACTGAGAGTGATATTGTAGCCTTTGACTTGATCTAGACGATGAAGTCGCAGAACGGGAAAATATACCGCTATAAGGGTATAATTTTTAATGAATAAGGGACTTTAAGTTGTAAAATAATGTAAATTATCGCCTCGCCGGTGAGTGAGAGTGATGAAAACTCGCACAATGTAAATTCACGTCAAGAGCAACTATTCAGATTGACCTTCCTTCAAAGCCGATGTGAAATTTCATATAATTTACGCCAGAGAAACAAATTTCCCTGTTTTTTTTCAAAAATTTGCCCAGATAAGGGTGATTTTGTAAATTTTCCAATGCCATTCTCTAGATCAAGTCATGAGCTACAAAAAAGTATTCTGCTTTTTTCTCGTAGGACGCACCATTCTCGAGATATAAGCTGTCGAAAATTCCATACGAGCCGCCAGAACCCCTACAGATGTCGATTTTTCTGCATTGGAAAAATCATGAATGTTGGTCTTACTTTGCTCATATCCGTGCGTCCTATAGCAAAGTGACTGAGAGTGATATTGTAGCCTTTGACTTGATCTAGACGATGAAGTCGCAGAACGGGAAAATATACCGCTATAAGGGTATAATTTTTAATGAATAAGGGACTTTAAGTTGTAAAATAATGTAAATTATCGCCTCGCCGGTGAGTGAGAGTGATGAAAACTCGCACAATGTAAATTCACGTCAAGAGCAACTATTCAGATTGACCTTCCTTCAAAGCCGATGTGAAATTTCATATAATTTACGCCAGAGAAACAAATTTCCTTGTTTTTTTCAAAAATTTGCCCAGATAACGGTGATTTTGTAAATTGTTCAATGCCATCCTCTAGATCAAGTCATGAGCTACAAAAAAGTATTTTGCTTTTTTCTCGTAGGACGCACCGTTCTCGAGATATAAGCTGTCGAAAATTCCATACGAGCCGCCAGAACCCCTACAGATGTCGATTTTTCTGCATTGAAAAAATCATGAATGTTGGTCTTACTTTGCTCATATCTCAAAAACCTTGCGTCCTATAGCAAAGTGACTGAGAGTGATATTGTAGCCTTTGACTTGATCTAGACGATGAAGTCGCAGAACGGGAAAATATACCGCTATAAGGGTATAATTTTTAATGAATAAGGGACTTTAAGTTGTAAAATAATGTAAATTATCGCCTCGCCGGTGAGTGAGAGTGATGAAAACTCGCACAATGTAAATTCACGTCAAGAGCAACTATTCAGATTGACCTTCCTTCAAAGCCGATGTGAAATTTCATATAATTTACGCCAGAGAAACAAATTTCCCTGTTTTTTTTTCAAAAATTTGCCCAGATAACGGTGATTTTGTAAATTTTCCAATGCCATCCTCTAGATCAAGTCATGAGCTACAAAAAAGTATTCTGCTTTTTTCTCGTAGGACGCACCGTTCTCGAGATATAAGCTGTCGAAAATTCCATATGAGCCGCCAGAACCCCTACAGATGTCGATTTTTCTGCATTGAAAAAATCATGAATGTTGGTCTTCCTTTGCTCATATCTCAAAAACCGTGCGTTTATAGCAAAGTGACTGAGAGTGATATTGTAGCCTTTGACTTGATCTAGACGATGAAGTCGCAGAACGGGAAAATATACCGTTACAAGTCTATTATTTTTTAATGAATAAGGGACTTTAAGTTGTTAAATAATGTAAATTATCGCCTCGCCGGTGAGTGAGAGTGATGAAAACTCGCACAATGTAAATTCACGTCAAGAGCAACGATTCAGATTGACCTTCCTTCAAAGCGGATGTGAAATTTCATATAATTTACACCAGAGAAACAAATTTCCCTGTTTTTTTCAAAAATTTGCCCAGATAAGGGTGATTTTGTAAATTTTCCAATGCCATCCTCTAGATCAAGTCATGAGCTACAAAAAAGTATTCTGCTTTTTTCTCGTAGGACGCACCATTCTCGAGATATAAGCTGTCGAAAATTCCATACGAGCCGCCAGAACCCCTACAGATGTCGATTTTTCTGCATTGAAAAAATCATGAATGTTGGTCTTACTTTGCTCATATCTCAAAAACCGTGCGTCCTATAGCAAAGTGACTGAGAGTGATATTGTAGCCTTTGACTTGATCTAGACGATGAAGTCGCAGAACGGGAAAATATACCGCTATAAGGGTATAATTTTTAATGAATAAGGGACTTTAAGTTGTAAAATAATGTAAATTATCGCCTCGCCGGTGAGTGAGAGTGATGAAAACTCGCACAATGTAAATTCACGTCAAGAGCAACTATTCAGATTGACCTTCCTTCAAAGCCGATGTGAAATTTCATATAATTTACGCCAGAGAAACAAATTTCCCTGTTTTTTTTCAAAAATTTGCCCAGATAAGGGTGATTTTGTAAATTTTCCAATGCCATTCTCTAGATCAAGTCATGAGCTACAAAAAAGTATTCTGCTTTTTTCTCGTAGGACGCACCATTCTCGAGATATAAGCTGTCGAAAATTCCATACGAGCCGCCAGAACCCCTACAGATGTCGATTTTTCTGCATTGAAAAAATCATGAATGTTGGTCTTACTTTGCTCATATCTCAAAAACCGTGCGTCCTATAGCAAAGTGACTGAGGGTGATATTGTAGCCTTTGACTTGATCTAGACGATGAAGTCGCAGAACGGGAAAATATACCGCTATAAGGGTATAATTTTTAATGAATAAGGGACTTTAAGTTGTAAAATAATGTAAATTATCGCCTCGCCGGTGAGTGAGAGTGATGAAAACTCGCACAATGTAAATTCACGTCAAGAGCAACTATTCAGATTGACCTTCCTTCAAAGCCGATGTGAAATTTCATATAATTTACGCCAGAGAAACAAATTTCCCTGTTTTTTTTTCAAAAATTTGCCCAGATAACTGTGATTTTGTAAATTTTCCAATGCCAATCTCTAGATCAAGTCATGAGCTACAAAAAAGTATTCTGCTTTTTTCTCGTCGGACGCACCGTTCTCGAGATATAAGCTGTCGAAAATTCCATATGAGCCGCCAGAACCCCTACAGATGTCGATTTTTCTGCATTGAAAAAATCATGAATGTTGGTCTTACTTTGCTCATATCTCAAAAACCGTGCGTCCTATAGCAAAGTGACTGAGAGTGATATTGTAGCCTTTGACTTGATCTAGACGATGAAGTCGCAAAACGGGAAAATATACCGCTATAAGGGTATAATTTTTAATGAATAAGGGACTTTAAGTTGTAAAATAATGTAAATTATCGCCTCGCCGGTGAGTGAGAGTGATGAAAACTCGCACAATGTAAATTCACGTCAAGAGCAACTATTCAGATTGACCTTCCTTCAAAGCCGATGTGAAATTTTATATAATTTACGCCAGAGAAACAAATTTCCTTGTTTTTTTCAAAAATTTGCCCAGATAACGGTGATTTTGTAAATTGTTCAATGCCATCCTCTAGATCAAGTCATGAGCTACAAAAAAGTATTTTGCTTTTTTCTCGTAGGACGCACCGTTCTCGAGATATAAGCTGTCGAAAATTCCATACGAGCCGCCAGAACCCCTACAGATGTCGATTTTTCTGCATTGAAAAAATCATGAATGTTGGTCTTACTTTGCTCATATCTCAAAAACCGTGCGTCCTATAGCAAAGTGACTGAGAGTGATATTGTAGCCTTTGACTTGATCTAGACGATGAAGTCGCAGAACGGGAAAATATACCGCTATAAGGGTATAATTTTTAATGAATAAGGGACTTTAAGTTGTAAAATAATGTAAATTATCGCCTCGCCGGTGAGTGAGAGTGATGAAAACTCGCACAATGTAAATTCACGTCAAGAGCAACTATTCAGATTGACCTTCCTTCAAAGCCGATGTGAAATTTCATATAATTTACGCCAGAGAAACAAATTTCCCTGTTTTTTTTTCAAAAATTTGCCCAGATAACGGTGATTTTGTAAATTTTCCAATGCCATCCTCTAGATCAAGTCATGAGCTACAAAAAAGTATTCTGCTTTTTTCTCGTAGGACGCACCGTTCTCGAGATATAAGCTGTCGAAAATTCCATATGAGCCGCCAGAACCCCTACAGATGTCGATTTTTCTGCATTGAAAAAATCATGAATGTTGGTCTTCCTTTGCTCATATCTCAAAAACCGTGCGTTTATAGCAAAGTGACTGAGAGTGATATTGTAGCCTTTGACTTGATCTAGACGATGAAGTCGCAGAACGGGAAAATATACCGTTACAAGTCTATAATTTTTTAATGAATAAGGGACTTTAAGTTGTTAAATAATGTAAATTATCGCCTCGCCGGTGAGTGAGAGTGATGAAAACTCGCACAATGTAAATTCACGTCAAGAGCAACGATTCAGATTGACCTTCCTTCAAAGCCGATGTGAAATTTCATATAATTTACACCAGAGAAACAAATTTCCCTGTTTTTTTCAAAAATTTGCCCAGATAAGGGTGATTTTGTAAATTTTCCAATGCCATTCTCTAGATCAAGTCATGAGCACCATTCTCGAGATATAAGCTGTCGAAAATTCCATACGAGCCGCCAGAACCCCTACAGATGTCGATTTTTCTGCATTGAAAAAATCATGAATGTTGGTCTTACTTTGCTCATATCTCAAAAACCGTGCGTCCTATAGCAAAGTGACTGAGAGTGATATTGTAGCCTTTGACTTGATCTAGACGATGAAGTCGCAGAACGGGAAAATATACCGCTATAAGGGTATAATTTTTAATGAATAAGGGACTTTAAGTTGAAAAATGATGTAAATTATCGCCTCGCCGGTGAGTGAGAGTGATGAAAACTCGCACAATGTAAATTCACGTCAAGAGCAACTATTCAGATTGACCTTCCTTCAAAGCCGATGTGAAATTTCATATAATTTACGCCAGAGAAACAAATTTCCCTGTTTTTTTTCAAAAATTTGCCCAGATAAGGGTGATTTTGTAAATTTTCCAATGCCATTCTCTAGATCAAGTCATGAGCTACAAAAAAGTGTTCTGCTTTTTTCTCGTAGGACGCACCATTCTCGAGATATAAGCTGTCGAAAATTCCATACGAGCCGCCAGAACCCCTACAGATGTCGATTTTTCTGCATTGAAAAAATCATGAATGTTGGTCTTACTTTGCTCATATCTCAAAAACCGTGCGTCCTATAGCAAAGTGACTGAGAGTGATATTGTAGCCTTTGACTTGATCTAGACGATGAAGTCGCAGAACGGGAAAATATACCGCTATAAGGGTATAATTTTTAATGAATAAGGGACTTTAAGTTGTAAAATAATGTAAATTATCGCCTCGCCGGTGAGTGAGAGTGATGAAAACTCGCACAATGTAAATTCACGTCAAGAGCAACTATTCAGATTGACCTTCCTTCAAAGCCGATGTGAAATTTCATATAATTTACGCCAGAGAAACAAATTTCCCTGTTTTTTTTTCAAAAATTTGCCCAGATAACGGTGATTTTGTAAATTTTCCAATGCCAATCTCTAGATCAAGTCATGAGCTACAAAAAAGTATTCTGCTTTTTTCTCGTAGGACGCACCGTTCTCGAGATATAAGCTGTCGAAAATTCCATACGAGCCGCCAGAACCCCTACAGATGTCGATTTTTCTGCATTGAAAAAATCATGAATGTTGGTCTTACTTTGCTCATATCTCAAAAACCGTGCGTCCTATAGCAAAGTGACTGAGAGTGATATTGTAGCCTTTGACTTGATCTAGACGATGAAGTCGCAGAACGGGAAAATATACCGCTATAAGGGTATAATTTTTAATGAATAAGGGACTTTAAGTTGTAAAATAATGTAAATTATCGCCTCGCCGGTGAGTGAGAGTGATGAAAACTCGCACAATGTAAATTCACGTCAAGAGCAACTATTCAGATTGACCTTCCTTCAAAGCCGATGTGAAATTTCATATAATTTACGCCAGAGAAACAAATTTCCCTGTTTTTTTTCAAAAATTTGCCCAGATAAGGGTGATTTTGTAAATTTTCCAATGCCATTCTCTAGATCAAGTCATGAGCTACAAAAAAGTATTCTGCTTTTTTCTCGTAGGACGCACCATTCTCGAGATATAAGCTGTCGAAAATTCCATACGAGCCGCCAGAACCCCTACAGATGTCGATTTTTCTGCATTGAAAAAATCATGAATGTTGGTCTTACTTTGCTCATATCTCAAAAACCGTGCGTCCTATAGCAAAGTGACTGAGAGTGATATTGTAGCCTTTGATTTGATCTAGACGATGAAGTCGCAGAACGGGAAAATATACCGCTATAAGGGTATAATTTTTAATGAATAAGGGACTTTAAGTTGTAAAATAATGTAAATTATCGCCTCGCCGGTGAGTGAGAGTGATGAAAACTCGCACAATGTAAATTCACGTCAAGAGCAACTATTCAGATTGACCTTCCTTCAAAGCCGATGTGAAATTTCATATAATTTACGCCAGAGAAACAAATTTCCCTGTTTTTTTCAAAAATTTGCCCAGATAACGGTGATTTTGTAAATTTTCCAATGCCATCCTCTAGATCAAGTCATGAGCTACAAAAAAGTATTCTGCTTTTTTCTCGTAGGACGCACCGTTCTCGAGATATAAGCTGTCGAAAATTCCATATGAGCCGCCAGAACCCCTACAGATGTCGATTTTTCTGCATTGAAAAAATCATGAATGTTGGTCTTACTTTGCTCATATCTCAAAAACCGTGCGTCCTATAGCAAAGTGACTGAGAGTGATATTGTAGCCTTTGACTTGATCTAGACGATGAAGTCGCAGAACGGGAAAATATACCGTTACAAGGCTATAATTTTTTAATGAATAAGGGACTTTAAGTTGTTAAATAATGTAAATTATCGCCTCGCCGGTGAGTGAGAGTGATGAAAACTCGCACAATGTAAATTCACGTCAAGAGCAACTATTCAGATTGACCTTCCTTCAAAGCCGATGTGAAATTTCATATAATTTACGCCAGAGAAACAAATTTCCCTGTTTTTTTCAAAAATTTGCCCAGATAACGGTGATTTTGTAAATTTTCCAATGCCATCCTCTAGATCAAGTCATGAGCTACAAAAAAGTATTCTGCTTTTTTCTCGTAGGACGCACCGTTCTCGAGATATAAGCTGTCGAAAATTCCATATGAGCCGCCAGAACCCCTACAGATGTCGATTTTTCTGCATTGAAAAAATCATGAATGTTGGTCTTACTTTGCTCATATCTCAAAAACCGTGCGTCCTATAGCAAAGTGACTGAGAGTGATATTGTAGCCTTTGACTTGATCTAGACGATGAAGTCGCAGAACGGGAAAATATACCGCTATAAGGGTATAATTTTTAATGAATAAGGGACTTTAAGTTGTAAAATAATGTAAATTATCGCCTCGCCCGTGAGTGAGTGATGAAAACTCGCACAATGTAAATTCACGTCAAGAGCAACTATTCAGATTGACCTTCCTTCAAAGCCGATGTGAAATTTCATATAATTTACGCCAGAGAAACAAATTTCCCTGTTTTTTTTTTCAAAAATTTGCCCAGATAAGGGTGATTTTGTAAATTTTCCAATGCCATTCTCTAGATCAAGTCATGAGCTACAAAAAAGTATTCTGCTTTTTTCTCGTAGGACGCACCATTCTCGAGATATAAGCTGTCGAAAATTCCATACGAGCCGCCAGAACCCCTACAGATGTCGATTTTTCTGCATTGAAAAAATCATGAATGTTGGTCTTACTTTGCTCATATCTCAAAAACCGTGCGTCCTATAGCAAAGTGACTGAGAGTGATATTGTAGCCTTTGACTTGATCTAGACGATGAAGTCGCAGAACGGGAAAATATACCGCTATAAGGGTATAATTTTTAATGAATAAGGGACTTTAAGTTGTTAAATAATGTAAATTATCGCCTCGCCGGTGAGTGAGAGTGATGAAAACTCGCACAATGTAAATTCACGTCAAGAGCAACTATTCAGATTGACCTTCCTTCAAAGCCGATGTGAAATTTCATATAATTTACGCCAGAGAAACAAATTTCCCTGTTTTTTTTTCAAAAATTTGCCCAGATAACGGTGATTTTGTAAATTTTCCAATGCCAATCTCTAGATCAAGTCATGAGCTACAAAAAAGTATTCTGCTTTTTTCTCGTCGGACGCACCGTTCTCGAGATATAAGCTGTCGAAAATTCCATATGAGCCGCCAGAACCCCTACAGATGTCGATTTTTCTGCATTGAAAAAATCATGAATGTTGGTCTTACTTTGCTCATATCTCAAAAACCGTGCGTCCTATAGCAAAGTGACTGAGAGTGATATTGTAGCCTTTGACTTGATCTAGACGATGAAGTCGCAGAACGGGAAAATATACCGTTACAAGGGTATAATTTTTAATGAATAAGGGACTTTAAGTTGTTAAATAATGTAAATTATCGCCTCGCCGGTGAGTGAGAGTGATGAAAACTCGCACAATGTAAATTCACGTCAAGAGCAACTATTCAGATTGACCTTCCTTCAAAGCCGATGTGAAATTTCATATAATTTACGCCAGAGAAACAAATTTCCCTGTTTTTTTTCAAAAATTTGCCCAGATAAGGGTGATTTTGTAAATTTTCCAATGCCATTCTCTAGATCAAGTCATGAGCTACAAAAAAGTATTCTGCTTTTTTCTCGTAGGACGCACCATTCTCGAGATATAAGCTGTCGAAAATTCCATACGAGCCGCCAGAACCCCTACAGATGTCGATTTTTCTGCATTGAAAAAATCATGAATGTTGGTCTTACTTTGCTCATATCTCAAAAACCGTGCGTCCTATAGCAAAGTGACTGAGAGTGATATTGTAGCCTTTGACTTGATCTAGACGATGAAGTCACAGAACGGGAAAATATACCGCTATAAGGGTATAATTTTTAATGAATAAGGGACTTTAAGTTGTAAAATAATGTAAATTATCGCCTCGCCGGTGAGTGAGAGTGATGAAAACTCGCACAATGTAAATTCACGTCAAGAGCAACTATTCAGATTGACCTTCCTTCAAAGCCGATGTGAAATTTCATATAATTTACGCCAGAGAAACAAATTTCCCTGTTTTTTTTTCAAAAATTTGCCCAGATAAGGGTGATTTTGTAAATTTTCCAATGCCATTCTCTAGATCAAGTCATGAGCTACAAAAAAGTATTCTGCTTTTTTCTCGTAGGACGCACCATTCTCGAGATATAAGCTGTCGAAAATTCCATACGAGCCGCCAGAACCCCTACAGATGTCGATTTTTCTGCATTGAAAAAATCATGAATGTTGGTCTTACTTTGCTCATATCCGTGCGTCCTATAGCAAAGTGACTGAGAGTGATATTGTAGCCTTTGACTTGATCTAGACGATGAAGTCGCAGAACGGGAAAATATACCGTTACAAGGCTATAATTTTTTAATGAATAAGGGACTTTAAGTTGTTAAATAATGTAAATTATCGCCTCGCCGGTGAGTGAGAGTGATGAAAACTCGCACAATGTAAATTCACGTCAAGAGCAACTATTCAGATTGACCTTCCTTCAAAGCCGATGTGAAATTTCATATAATTTACGCCAGAGAAACAAATTTCCCTGTTTTTTTCAAAAATTTGCCCAGATAACGGTGATTTTGTAAATTTTCCAATGCCATCCTCTAGATCAAGTCATGAGCTACAAAAAAGTATTCTGCTTTTTTCTCGTAGGACGCACCGTTCTCGAGATATAAGCTGTCGAAAATTCCATATGAGCCGCCAGAACCCCTACAGATGTCGATTTTTCTGCATTGAAAAAATCATGAATGTTGGTCTTACTTTGCTCATATCTCAAAAACCGTGCGTCCTATAGCAAAGTGACTGAGAGTGATATTGTAGCCTTTGACTTGATCTAGACGATGAAGTCGCAGAACGGGAAAATATACCGCTATAAGGGTATAATTTTTAATGAATAAGGGACTTTAAGTTGTAAAATAATGTAAATTATCGCCTCGCCGGTGAGTGAGTGATGAAAACTCGCACAATGTAAATTCACGTCAAGAGCAACTATTCAGATTGACCTTCCTTCAAAGCCGATGTGAAATTTCATATAATTTACGCCAGAGAAACAAATTTCCCTGTTTTTTTTTCAAAAATTTGCCCAGATAAGGGTGATTTTGTAAATTTTCCAATGCCATTCTCTAGATCAAGTCATGAGCTACAAAAAAGTATTCTGCTTTTTTCTCGTAGGACGCACCATTCTCGAGATATAAGCTGTCGAAAATTCCATACGAGCCGCCAGAACCCCTACAGATGTCGATTTTTCTGCATTGAAAAAATCATGAATGTTGGTCTTACTTTGCTCATATCTCAAAAACCGTGCGTCCTATAGCAAAGTGACTGAGAGTGATATTGTAGCCTTTGACTTGATCTAGACGATGAAGTCGCAGAACGGGAAAATATACCGCTATAAGGGTATAATTTTTAATGAATAAGGGACTTTAAGTTGAAAAATGATGTAAATTATCGCCTCGCCGGTGAGTGAGAGTGATGAAAACTCGCACAATGTAAATTCACGTCAGGAGCAACTATTCAGATTGACCTTCCTTCAAAGCCGATGTGAAATTTCATATAATTTACGCCAGAGAAACAAATTTCCCTGTTTTTTTTCAAAAATTTGCCCAGATAACGGTGATTTTGTAAATTTTATAATGCCAATCTCTAGATCAAGTCATGAGCTACAAAAAAGTATTCTGCTTTTTTCTCGTCGGACGCACCGTTCTCGAGATATAAGCTGTCGAAAATTCCATATGAGCCGCCAGAACCCCTACAGATGTCGATTTTTCTGCATTGAAAAAATCATGAATGTTGGTCTTACTTTGCTCATATCTCAAAAACCGTGCGTCCTATAGCAAAGTGACTGAGAGTGATATTGTAGCCTTTGACTTGATCTAGACGATGAAGTCGCAGAACGGGAAAATATACCGCTATAAGGGTATAATTTTTAATGAATAAGGGACTTTAAGTTGTAAAATAATGTAAATTATCGCCTCGCCGGTGAGTGAGAGTGATGAAAACTCGCACAATGTAAATTCACGTCAGGAGCAACTATTCAGATTGACCTTCCTTCAAAGCCGATGTGAAATTTCATATAATTTACGCCAGAGAAACAAATTTCCCTGTTTTTTTTCAAAAATTTGCCCAGATAACGGTGATTTTGTAAATTTTCCAATGCCATCCTCTAGATCAAGTCATGAGCTACAAAAAAGTATTCTGCTTTTTTCTCGTCGGACGCACCGTTCTCGAGATATAAGCTGTCGAAAATTCCATACGAGCCGCCAGAACCAATACAGATGTCGATTTTTCTGCATTGAAAAAATCATGAACGTTGGTCTTACTTTGCTCATATCTCAAAAACCGTGCGTTCTATAGCAAAGTGACTGAGAGTGATATTGTAGCCTTTGACTTGATCTAGACGATGAAGTCGCAGAACGGGAAAATATACCGCTATAAGGGTATAATTTTTAATGAATAAGGGACTTTAAGTTGTAAAATAATGTAAATTATCGCCTCGCCGGTGAGTGAGAGTGATGAAAACTCGCACAATGTAAATTCACGTCAGGAGCAACTATTCAGATTGACCTTCCTTCAAAGCCGATGTGAAATTTCATATAATTTACGCCAGAGAAACAAATTTCCCTGTTTTTTTTCAAAAATTTGCCCAGATAACGGTGATTTTGTAAATTTTATAATGCCAATCTCTAGATCAAGTCATGAGCTACAAAAAAGTATTCTGCTTTTTTCTCGTCGGACGCACCGTTCTCGAGATATAAGCTGTCGAAAATTCCATATGAGCCGCCAGAACCCCTACAGATGTCGATTTTTCTGCATTGAAAAAATCATGAATGTTGGTCTTACTTTGCTCATATCTCAAAAACCGTGCGTCCTATAGCAAAGTGACTGAGAGTGATATTGTAGCCTTTGACTTGATCTAGACGATGAAGTCGCAGAACGGGAAAATATACCGTTACAAGGGTATAATTTTTAATGAATAAGGGACTTTAAGTTGTAAAATAATGTAAATTATCGCCTCGCCGGTGAGTGAGAGTGATGAAAACTCGCACAATGTAAATTCACGTCAAGAGCAACTATTCAGATTGACCTTCCTTCAAAGCCGATGTGAAATTTTACATAATTTACGCCAGAGAAACAAATTTCCTTGTTTTTTTCAAAAATTTGCCCAGATAACGGTGATTTTGTAAATTGTTCAATGCCATCCTCTAGATCAAGTCATGAGCTACAAAAAAGTATTTTGCTTTTTTCTCGTAGGACGCACCGTTCTCGAGATATAAGCTGTCGAAAATTCCATACGAGCCGCCAGAACCCCTACAGATGTCGATTTTTCTGCATTGAAAAAATCATGAATGTTGGTCTTACTTTGCTCATATCTCAAAAACCGTGCGTCCTATAGCAAAGTGACTGAGAGTGATATTGTAGCCTTTGACTTGATCTAGACGATGAAGTCGCAGAACGGGAAAATATACCGCTATAAGGGTATAATTTTTAATGAATAAGGGACTTTAAGTTGTAAAATAATGTAAATTATCGCCTCGCCGGTGAGTGAGAGTGATGAAAACTCGCACAATGTAAATTCACGTCAAGAGCAACTATTCAGATTGACCTTCCTTCAAAGCCGATGTGAAATTTCATATAATTTACGCCAGAGAAACAAATTTCCCTGTTTTTTTCAAAAATTTGCCCAGATAACGGTGATTTTGTAAATTTTCCAATGCCATCCTCTAGATCAAGTCATGAGCTACAAAAAAGTATTCTGCTTTTTTCTCGTAGGACGCACCGTTCTCGAGATATAAGCTGTCGAAAATTCCATATGAGCCGCCAGAACCCCTACAGATGTCGATTTTTCTGCATTGAAAAAATCATGAATGTTGGTCTTACTTTGCTCATATCTCAAAAACCGTGCGTCCTATAGCAAAGTGACTGAGAGTGATATTGTAGAGAAGAGAAACAAATTTCCCTGTTTTTTTTTCAAAAATTTGCCCAGATAAGGGTGATTTTGTAAATTTTCCAATGCCATTCTCTAGATCAAGTCATGAGCTACAAAAAAGTATTCTGCTTTTTTCTCGTAGGACGCACCATTCTCGAGATATAAGCTGTCGAAAATTCCATACGAGCCGCCAGAACCCCTACAGATGTCGATTTTTCTGCATTCAAAAAATCATGAATGTTGGTCTTACTTTGCTCATATCTCAAAAACCGTGCGTCCTATAGCAAAGTGACTGAGAGTGATATTGTAGCCTTTGACTTGATCTAGACGATGAAGTCGCAGAACGGGAAAATATACCGCTATAAGGGTATAATTTTTAATGAATAAGGGACTTTAAGTTGTTAAATAATGTAAATTATCGCCTCGCCGGTGAGTGAGAGTGATGAAAACTCGCACAATGTAAATTCACGTCAAGAGCAACTATTCAGATTGACCTTCCTTCAAAGCCGATGTGAAATTTCATATAATTTACGCCAGAGAAACAAATTTCCCTGTTTTTTTTTCAAAAATTTGCCCAGATAACGGTGATTTTGTAAATTTTCCAATGCCATCCCCTAGATCAAGTCATGAGCTACAAAAAAGTATTTTGCTTTTTTCTCGTAGGACGCACCGTTCTCGAGATATAAGCTGTCGAAAATTCCATACGAGCCGCCAGAACCCCTACAGATGTCGATTTTTCTGCATTGAAAAAATCATGAATGTTGGTCTTACTTTGCTCATATCTCAAAAACCGTGCGTCCTATAGCAAAGTGACTGAGAGTGATATTGTAGCCTTTGACTTGATCTAGACGATGAAGTCGCAGAACGGGAAAATATACCGCTATAAGGGTATAATTTTTAATGAATAAGGGACTTTAAGTTGTAAAATAATGTAAATTATCGCCTCGCCGGTGAGTGAGAGTGATGAAAACTCGCACAATGTAAATTCACGTCAAGAGCAACTATTCAGATTGACCTTCCTTCAAAGCCGATGTGAAATTTCATATAATTTACGCCAGAGAAACAAATTTCCCTGTTTTTTTCAAAAATTTGCCCAGATAACGGTGATTTTTTAAATTTTCCAATGCCATCCTCTAGATCAAGTCATGAGCTACAAAAAAGTATTCTGCTTTTTTCTCGTAGGACGCACCGTTCTCGAGATATAAGCTGTCGAAAATTCCATATGAGCCGCCAGAACCCCTACAGATGTCGATTTTTCTGCATTGAAAAAATCATGAATGTTGGTCTTTCTTTGCTCATATCTCAAAAACCGTGCGTCCTATAGCAAAGTGACTGAGAGTGATATTGTAGCCTTTGACTTGATCTAGACGGTGAAGTCGCAGAACGGGAAAATATACCGTTATAAGGGTATAATTTTTAATGAGTAAGGGACTTTAAGTTGTAAAATAATGTAAATTATCGCCTCGCCGGTGAGTGAGAGTGATGAAAACTCGCACAATGTAAATTCACGTCAAGAGCAACTATTCAGATTGACCTTCCTTCAAAGCCGATGTGAAATTTCATATAATTTACGCCAGAGAAACAAATTTCCCTGTTTTTTTTTCAAAAATTTGCCCAGATAACGGTGATTTTGTAAATTTTCCAATGCCATCCTCTAGATCAAGTCATGAGCTACAAAAAAGTATTCTGCTTTTTTCTCGTAGGACGCACCGTTCTCGAGATATAAGCTGTCGAAAATTCCATACGAGCCGCCAGAACCCCTACAGATGTCGATTTTTCTGCGTTGAAAAATTCATGAATGTTGGTCTTACTTTGCTCATATCTCAAAAACCGTGCGTCCTATAGCAAAGTGACTGAGGGTGATATTGTAGCCTTTGACTTGATCTAGTGGATGAAATAGGAGAACCGGAAAATATACCGTTATAAGGGTATAATTTTTAATGAATAAGGGACTTTAAGTTGTAAAATGATGTAAATTATCGCCTCGCTGGTGAGTGAGAGTGACGAAAACTCGCACAATGTAAATTCACGTCAAGAGCAACAATTCAGATTGACCTTCCTTCAAAGCCGATGTAAAATTTCATATAATTTACGCCAGAGAAACAAATTTCCCTGTTTTTTTCAAAAATTTGCCCAAATAACGGTGATTTTGTAAATTTTCCAATGCCATCCTCTAGATCAAGTCATGAGCTACAAAAAAGTATTCTGCTTTTTTCTCGTAGGTCACACCGTTCTCGAGATATAAGCTGTCGAAAATTCCATACGAGCCGCCAGAACCCCTACAGATGTCGATTTTTCTGCATTGAAAAAATCATGAATGTTGGTCTTACTTTGCTCATATCTCAAAAACCGTGCGTCCTATAGCAAAGTGACTGAGGGTGATATTGTAGCCTTTGACTTGATCTAGTGGATGAAATAGGAGAACGGGAAAATATACCGTTATAAGGGTATAATTTTTAATTAATAAGGGACTTTAAGTTAAAAAATGATGTAAATTATCGCCTCGCCGGTGAGTGAGAGTGATGAAAACTCGCACACTGTAAATTCACGTCAAGAGCAACAATTCAGATTGACCTTCCTTCAAAGCCGATGTGAAATTTCATATAATTTACGCCAGAGAAACAAATTTCCCTGTTTTTTTTTTCAAAAATTTGCCCAGATAACGGTGATTTTGTAAATTTTCCAATGCCATCCTCTAGATCAAGTCATGAGCTACAAAAAAGTATTCTGCTTTTTTCTCGTAGGACGCACCGTTCTCGAGATATAAGCTGTCGAAAATTCCATATGAGCCGCCAGAACCCGTACAGATGTCGATTTTTCTGCATTGAAAAAATCATGAATGTTGGTCTTCCTTTGCTCATATCTCAAAAACCGTGCGTTTATAGCAAAGTGACTGAGAGTGATATTGTAGCCTTTGACTTGATCTAGACGATGAAGTCGCAGAACGGGAAAATATACCGTTACAAGGGTATAATTTTTAATGAATAAGGGACTTTAAGTTGTAAAATGATGTAAATTATCCCCTCGCCGGTGAGTGAAAGTGATGAAAACTCGCACAATGTAAATTCACGTCAAGAGCAACAATTCAGATTGACCTTTCTTCAAAGCCGATGTTAAATTTCATATAATTTACGCCAGAGAAACAAATTTCCCTGTTATTTTAAAAAATTTGCCCAGATAACGGTGATTTTGTAAATTTTCCAATGCCATCCTCTAGATCAAGTCATGAGCTACAAAAAAGTATTCTGCTTTTTTCTCGTAAGACGCACCGTTCTCGAGATATAAGCTGTCGAAAATTCCATACGAGCCGCCAGAACCCCTACAGATGTCGATTTCTCTGCATTGAAAAAATCATGAATGTTGGCCTTACTTTGCTCATATCTCAAAAACCGTGCGTCCTAGAGCAAAGTGACTGAGGGTGATATTGTAGCCTTTGACTTGATCTAGAGGATGAAATCGGAGAACGGGAAAATATACCGTTATAAGGGTATAATTTTTAATGAATAAGGGACTTTAAGTTGAAAAATGATGTAAATTATCGCCTCGCCGGTGAGTGAGAGTGATAAAAACTCGCACAATATAAATTCACGTCAATTCTTTTTCGTATCCGCCAAGGCCTTATACAACGGCGTCCTGAACACCATGCCTTCCGACTTATAGTGATCGCAACTTCTCGTGAATGAATCGAAGTCATCCTGAGCGTTGTAGCGTTGTAACACCAACGAAAAATTCCAAAAATACTAGCCTGCTCAGCCTAAAACCAGAATTTCGAACAAGGCCTATCTGTTTCTTATTCGGGCCATAATAAAGGGTGGTCCGACAAAAACACATGATGATATGAAAATAATAAAAAAAGTTTTCAGAGAATTATCATAATTGATTAATATGGCAATTTTGTGTGAAACAAAATGTCGGTTAAATGCTCGCCAATAACTTCGGTGGTGTACCTCTCATATTTTCAATAACTCTGAGACATAATATTTCATCTTGTGGCTATTGAATTGTTCTTGGCTTCCTGACGTACAGTTTTTTTTAAATGTCACCAAAGAAAGAAGTCCAACGGTGTCCAATCACATGTTAGTGACGGCCAATAAACATTGCCACGACGTGAGTTAACACGGCCATTGAATTTCTCGCGCAAAAGCGCCATTGTTTCGTTGGCTATATGGCAAATGGCACCATTCTGTTGGCAGGACATGTTGTCCAGGTCCATATCCTGAATTTCTGGCCACAAGAAGTCCATCATCTCGCTATATCGAACACCATTCATCTGCTTAGCAGACTTTATTTTCGAAGAAGTATGACCCGATGACGCCACCAGGCCAATAAACCTCACCAAGCAGTCACTCCTTATGGATGCATCCATCGGCTTTTCAACAATCGTGGATCTGTTCGTAGTCGTGGATTTACACTCGTAAAACTTGAGTACAATTTTAGCGATTGTGGACACATTTGGTCGATTGTGCTGACCAAAAAATCAAAAAAATTCCATTTTTTTAAAGGGGTTCAACAATCTTAACGCGCTGCTGAATTGTGTGCTTCTTCTTGGTTGATTTTGTCAAACACTGAAACAAAAAAATGTCAAGTTAAGTTGGAAAAGAAAACTTGACGTTAAGGTGTGAATAACAATTAATGGTTGAACCACCCTTTATAATATGGGTGGCGCAACAGCCCCGTAGAAGTCCAGAGCCTTGGTTCTCAACAAGCACTCGTGTTGTGCGTGCCATTGTTCTGTGGAAGATACCTACCGTTTTATGCCGACTCCGAACGGAGAAGTTTGAGAAGCTTTTTCTAGACAGCTACTACTCTTTGAAGATTGTCAGTGACTCGAAGAGATCACTGATCATACCGACTGTAAACCGAATTCAGGCAGCGAGGGTAAGTTGCGCAGGGATCGACGCACATACCCACGACGCCACGGCCACCACTTAGTGTTACTAGTATCAAGTAAATTTTCTACCATGATCTCTAATCATGGAATTTGCCTTGAACAAAGTTAACAGTGGGCTACCAGCTGTGCCATTGGTATCAACCCGTACAAGACGAAAGTGATGCTTCTCACTTGGAAAGGTCCCTCACCTAAGCGGTAAACGACTATCCCTCTTCAAGTAAACTGTAGAAATTCTCAAGTAGAAAGGTATGCTCAAAGAGCTCACTCCCTCAATTTAATAAAGGCCCTTCCATAAATACCTCTAATTTAATTCTCCAATCACACGAATGATTACACGCTCGGTGTTGTGGTGTAACTTAATTGCAACGATACCATTCCATCAAGTTCACATGCTAATGATGATTTCGGATTAACGCCACAATCGTGTACTGAAAAAAAAAATCTAATTAGTTCCAATGGCACAAAGTAAACGCCCGTACCCAGCTAATGGATTTTCAGCATTATGTCATCCCTGGATCCACGTCGCCCCTCATGCCTTGTGCAGAACCTGAGCTGCATCAAATAAATAAACATTTCCGAACAATCCATATGTCACCGTTAACGCGGAAGTATGTGTGCAATTTAATTACAAATGCAAAAAAAAAAAATACAATACAAAACCGAGTACACAATCGGTCGCCCACTTCAGTGTGCTCACCCCACTGTGTAGCAATGAAAACAACTCTTAATTAACTACCGACGCAGAGCTACATATAGACCAGCGAATTGATAAACTCGACTGCTGCAACCGAAGCAAAAAGCGCTCCATCCAGGTTGACAATATAAAACAAATTTTTAGAGGATAACGCTGTCAAATTCGGTTCCTAATTGAAAGCTGTTGCGACCTGCACAAAAGTTCGCACAAAATGAAAAAAAGGAAAACAATCCCAAAAACAAAAGCCATTTTCTAACGTCCCTGTGATGAACTAAAAGTGAAATTTCCCGAAAATGGAAAACGAGCAAAAAATTAACGAACGAAAACAAATTAATCATTTGATCTGAAGGCTAGAGTGGATTTTGATTGATTTAGAATAAGAGGGGCTGAATTCGAATTCATTATCGTTTCGGTTTTTTGTGTGCCTTTGTGTCAGACTCCGTGATGAGAGATACGGTATCTATGCCGTCGCTGAGCTACAAATAGGGCATGCATGGAGGGCGTTGAATATTTCACGAAAGCTGGCGGAGATTTAATTCCGAACTGCATTCTCCTTTCACTTTAAAACCTTACAGGCAAGCATTGGGTTTCACCTGGGGCTCAACCAACAAGCCTCTCAAACCCCGGAAGCACGGACTGACACGGGACAAAAATTCAGTACCGCTCCTCTTTCATATTGTCCTTTAAAGTGTGGTTTGTGGATGGGTCTTCTCTGGTTCAACACAGCGGTTCGAATCGAGGTGTTTGGGATGTAGGCTGGCATTGCGAAACATTAACTTTGTCTTATTGCTTGTCATTATCTTGTGTCCAGCGAACCATCATCCAAACAAATGACGATGGGTTAATCTCTGCAACTAGGTCAGAAAGTGTGTGTGTGTTATAAGCAAACAAATTCTCACTCGCAATAGCTTTAAGATGAAGTGATTGAAATGAAAAAATAGAGTTCACAAAATTTAAAAAGAGAGTAGAACCAATGATAGATTCCGGGGAAACTCCGAGACTTGTTATCTTTGGACCGCTACACAAGAATGATGTGGTTAACCAAAAAATCACTAATATTAATGGCTATCTCGAACGTTTTTGTGTGCCATTGTATCAAATCCCTTCCCTTGATGAGATGCCGGCAACAACTTATTATAATAATATGGGTGGCGCTACAGTTCGAGGCGGACGTGGGCGTAGCTTCTCAGCAACCACTAGTGTTGTGCATGCTACTGTTCTCTCACGCGTGGAAGGGACCTACAGTTTAATGGCGACTCCGAACGGCGAATTTGAGAAGCTTTTTCTAGACAGGAGTACTCTTTGAGCATTGTCAGTGACTCGAAAGAGGTGGAGCCGTGAATTATGATAGGGGATAAATTCGGGTATCGAACCTGGCACCCTCTTCGTAGGAATCGACGCACTAACCCACTACGCCACGGCGATCCGGCAACAACTTCGGACATTTTATTTCTGATCTCCATTCTCCAGACTCCCTTTCAATTTAAACCCATGAAGGCAAGTATGCTAAGCATTTGCTTCCTCGAGCTGTGGAGCTGGGCCTCAACCAAGAAGCCTCTGTAACTCCCGTGATATCCGGCTTCAGTTTCACATGAGTTGATTACTGTCGATCTCCATTTGTGTGCCCCACCTTAGGCAAGGCGTCTTTTATCTTATTAGCGTGCAGATCCAGAGTCCAAGTACTATTCAGGTCCGACAGATGTTGTACATGCGTTCAACATAGCCAGCCACCTTAAACGTTGGATCCGTCCACGTCTAGCTAAGTTCACGTAGAAGTGACTGCCGTACTCTTCGCTGTTGAATCTCTTCAATGAGCCTAAATACAGACATTTTTCTCCCTAAGAAAGTCATCATGAATTTGTATGCAGACGGACTTCCAATTGATCACAATTTTCTGAATTTATAATTACATGTACATATCTCATAATTAGACGAAGTCTTCTAAGTTGTAAACAGAGAGTGAGTGAAAGAACTTGTCTAGCTAGCACCAACACTCACTTAAAGGGGTTATAAAACGCCAGGCTTAAGGGTGTTTAGTGCTAATTATGGTCCGAGGTTCATCGACATCACTATTTTGTGGACAGAATGCACATTCTATCCAAATACAACCCCCTTTCTGGTTTTTTTGAATCGTTGCTGGAGTCAGAAATGTCAATTTTATTCGTTTTATGATTCACTGTAGGTTGATGCATACGAATGTGTAGATAGTTGATCTTTAGCGGAAAAAAACATACTTACCTGGCGTAGGGGTTACCGTGATCATGAAGGCGGTTCCCCCGGGGCGAGACTTGGCCATTGCACCTTCGGCTGGGTTGACCTCCGCGATTATTCCTAATGCGAATAACTCGTGCGTGTAATTTTTAGTAGCCGGGGATGGCGTTCGCGCCGCCCCGACGTTAATATTTAAAAAAGAAATGTTTGTTACCATGCAATGTAGATTGGGTAGTACTAATGAAAGATTGCTCACATCAAAATTCAAATTTATTTGAACAAAAACTGTACAATTGGTCTAGTTGCTAAAAGCTTAAACTATGAGAAGATGTTGGCTCAACAATAGGGGCCCAACGGATGTTCAATGATTACGAGAGTGTTGACAATGGTTTTACAGTTATTGTTTAATATTATTAATTCTAATCTATGAACATGACATCGGGGTGTTCAGATCCGTGTGTGCGTTGGTGGTCCTCTCGAGATAGGGTGGTGGTGGGGTGGGGCCTATTTAGCCACGATGCTGACTGTAATCAGTGCTTTGATAAAAGCGATACAGTCCGTCGGTTGATGTTCGTGGGAATGTCTGCTCGTTCAGCAGATTCAATGCGTTGAGCAATCGTTGTCCGGGAGTCGTGCTTCTCAATTCTCTGATGGCCATGTTGCGATGGTTTCCGATGTCGTGTAATTGCCTCTGGAACAGTGTCACCAAATATTGCTGGAGAGGAACGATGCGAGCTTCTTCGTGAAGTCTTCTGTTGCTGGGATACTTCTGGCGGTCTCTGTCATAGGTGAGACCGGTGCATGTTCGGAGTATCTTTCTTTCGAAGATCGATAGCTATACGAATAATGAACTCAGGTTCGTCCTTCGAGAGACGACTCTATTACGGAACTGCTGTGCACGGTGTACATGGTAAAACGTGAAAGTACTTTGTTCCATGGTGGTTGAATACAGTGCAATACAGTGCCTGTATTTTGTGTATGGTTGATAGACAACGGTTCAATACCGTGCTATAGGCGGTATTCCTAGTACACAACTAGAACACCAAGTTATGAGATATTCAGCCCTCCAAGCAGACTCACATGGAATTTAAGAAATGAAAGTCTTTGTTAGCTCTGGGATTATATCTGACCTGTTTAAACTTTATTAAGCGATATTTATACAAAAAAAAATGCTTATTATAACAAAATTCAATAAATACAACAATTAAGACTATTTCACAAATCATACATCACGTAGATTTCATACAACATATAACTACAACATATACTGTGATACATCATACACATCTTACAATTTTTTGTTTCAAAGATTCTACTGGAAGTATTGTATGATATGTTCTTTGGTATGTGATGTGTATTATGTTGACGTTTAATTTTGAATGACAAATTCCATTGAAAACTAAATAGTGTCGTGAATTAAGCCCAGACACGATACAAACAAACAAAAAACTAAATAATGGAGTTCCTCAATAATGAAGAAAATACGATTTAGAAATTATTGAGATTAATTCAGCTATTACAAGACAATTTTTCCAAATAGTACATGATTTTAAATAAAAAAATCTTGTCGAACTAGCATTCCTTGTTCCTACATATCTAATTTAAGAAAAAAGATGAACAATCATTCATTATTCAAAAATCATTTTTCATTTTTCTCATTTGAAAACTCATTTTTGTAGAGACTACAGCAGTTTTAAGTGCTGTATGAAATGTATGTTCAAATTTGAAAGAAACTGCTGTATGGTGTGTATGATATTTTTCTGTGAAACGGAATCATACAACTTTCCCATATTTCCAGTGTAAACTTTAGGTGATACACGCTGTATTACAGCGGCTCATACAACAAATCTGAGAAACAGAAATCATACAGCGAAAGTGTCAGAATCATACAATGCATGAGATGTATGTTTTGTGAAATAGGCCCCGGAATGCAGAGTGCTTCCATTGCACAATTTATTCCAAGTGCGATATGAAGAAAAATTAGAGAAAAAGGTGATGTGTTGTCTTTCATTGGGGTGACCTCAGTTCAACTGCGAGCATGTGGTCCGGTATCACATTCAATGTCCGGTGCCATGCAATTTAATGCTGGCATACTGGGAACTGGTATTTTTCATCATTGCTCTGGGATGGGAAGAGTTATAAGCGTTAAAAATCTGCCATCACTGAGAACACAACCTTTTTTGTAATTAGCTGGTTTAGGGACAAAAATTCATGCGAAAAAACCAGAGCCAAGCTAGAATTAGTCCTTATCAGTCTACTTTTATAAGGCAAAGATGTTTGAAACTCACTTCTACTAGACATTGTCACTTGCCGGGAGACAAACTCAAATTAATTATTTATTTACGTCGGGGCGGCGCGAACGCCATCCCCGGCTACCAAAAATTACACGCACGAGTTATTCGCATTAGGAATAATCGCGGAGGTCAACCCAGCCGAAGGTGCAATGGCCAAGTCTCGCCCCGGGGGAACCGCCTTCATGATCACGGTAACCCCTACGCCAGGTAAGTATGCTTTCTTCCGCTAAAGATCAACTATCTACACATTCGTATGCAGCAACCTACAGTGAATCATAAAACGAATAAAATTGACATTTCTGACTTCAGCAACGATTCAAAAAAAGCAGAAAGGGGGTTGTATTTGGATAGAATGTGCATTCTGTCCACAAAATAGTGATGTCGATGAACCTTGGACCATAATTAGCATTAAACACCCTTAAGACTGGCGTTTTATAACCCCTTTTAGTGAGTGTTGGTGCTAGCTAGACAAGTTCTTTCACTCACTCTCTGTTTACAACTTAGAAGACTTCGTCTAATTATGAGATATGTACATGTAATTATAAATTCAGAAAATTGTGATCAATTGGAAGTCCGTCTGCATACAAATTCATGATGACTTTCTTAGGGAGAAAAATGTCTGTATTTAGGCTCATTGAAGAGATTCAACAGCGAAGAGTACGGCAGTCACTTCTACGTGAACTTAGCTAGACGTGGACGGATCCAACGTTTAAGGTGGCTGGCTATGTTGAAAGCATGTACAACATCTGTCGGACCTGAATAGTACTTGGACTCTGGATCTGCACGCTAATAAGACAAAAGACGCCTTGCCTAAGGTGGGGCACACAAATGGAGATCGACAGTAATCAACTCATGTGAAACTGAAGCCGGATATCACGGGAGTTACAGAGGCTTCTTGGTTGAGGCCCAGCTCCACAGCTCGAGGAAGCAAATGCTTAGCATACTTGCCTTCATGGGTTTAAATTGAAAGGGAGTCTGGAGAATGGAGATCAGAAATAAAGTGTCCGAAGTTGTTGCCGGGTCGCCGTGGCGTAGTGGGTTAGTGCGTCGACTCCTACGCAGAGGGTACCAAGTTCGATACCCGAATTTACCCCCTATCATAATTCACGGGTCCACCTCTTTCGAGTCACTGACAATGCTTCTCAAATTCGCCGTTCGGAGTCGGCATTAAACTGTAGGTCCCTTTCACGCGTCAGAGAACAGTAGCATGCACAACACTAGTGGTTGCTGAGAAGCTACGCCCACGTCCGCCTCGAACTGTAGCGCCACTCATATTATTATTATAAGTTGTTGCCGGCATCTCATCAAGGGAAGGGATTTGATACAATGGCACACAAAAACGTTCTAGATAGCCATTAATATTGGTGATTTTTTTGGTTAACCACATCATTCTTGTGTAGCGGTCCAAAGATAACAAGTCTCGGAGTTTCCCCGGAATCTATCATTGGTTCTACTCTCTTTGTAAATTTTTGTGAACTCCATTTATTCACTTCAATCACTTCATCTTAAAGCTATTGCGAGTAAGAATTTGTTTGCTTATAACACAAACACACTTTCTGACCTAGTTGCAGAGATTAACCAATCGTCATTTGTTTGGATGATGGTTCGCTGGACACAAGATAATGACAAGCAATAAGAGCAACGATTCAAAAAAAGCAGAAAAGGGGTTGTATTTGTATAGAATATGCATTCTGTCCACAAAATAGTGATGTCGATGAACCTCGGACCATAATTAGCATTAAACACCCTTAAGACTGGCGTTTTATAACCCCTTTAAGTGAGTGTTGGTGCTAGCTAGACAAGTTCTTAATCTCTCTCTCTGTTCACAACTAAGAATTTGTCTAATTATGAGATATGTACATACATGTAATTAAATATTCAGAATATTGTGATCCATTGACAGTCCGTCTGCATACAAAATTCATGATGCATTTCTTAGGGATAAAAATGGCTGTGCTCAGGCTCATTGAAAAAAAAAAACATTAATTGGGGAGTTAAGTTAAGAAATTGAAAGAAATAGCGTTGGACCAGTTCACATTCCTTTAAGGAGGGTTCTATGGACATCCAAAAACTTGGTTTGATTAGCAAAGGGAAAGGAAGACCTTGAAAGTCCTCAAATTTCAAACACTAAGCACTGTCGATTCGTAGATTACCAAAGAATCTTTTCTACATTAGGTGAATAGCCAGCGTCCGCCATTGAGGTTGATAGCTAGCGACCGCTTTTTCATATATATGTAGCCGCATGTATAGGTTTGACATAATGAGAAATGTTTTCAGGTAGTTAAACTTTTTACACACCTCCAATAATTCTATTTCCAGAATTGCCGAAAACCATAATCTTCGACTTTGGGGTGTTCATCTCTAGATCCCAAATGTCGCTGTAGTTTTTCAATGTTTTTATTTGGATCTGGAGACTATGCAGGTTTTCAGCCAAAATAACTAAATCTTGCGCATACATAGGAATCTTGAATCTGCCCGTATACCCCCCGGTAGGTACTTTGATATGTCATCGATATAGTGATCAAACAGAAGTGGATTTTTCATACAGCACCTGATATGTTTGATGTGCTTTCCATAAACTCTGATGAATGTGCTTAAAATACCTATGGTCTCTTGTATGTACAGTAAAGAGGTCTTGCTCGAAATCCTGCTTGGATAATGCCTTATTAATAAACACCAAATAGTGACGGAGATAAATTATGTTTATTAACAAAGTTATGAAACGAATAAATTCACTATCCGTGTGCTAACTAAAAGATGTTTTAAAGAGCGGATGACGTTTTTCTTTATTAATACGGCTGTTATTCACTACCACCCAAATAGTTAACCTAAGGTATACAATTTGAGTGAAAACTTCTGATTTTGTTGTAATTGAGTAACATCAGCTCAAGGTATACAGTTGTTTTATAAATTCGGCTGGAGTGCCATACACCTCTGGCGATGTATTATATTTCATTTTTCCTAAGGCTGTTTTCATCTTATCCATCGAAGTTGGTCTATCAAGCTCAGAAAAGATGGAAATTAAATTAACCTCCAGATGGACTTAGGTTTTTTTTTTAAAGTGATCTATGTGCCCATTTTTGTCGTACACCGCTCTACTCAACCGAATGATACTTACGCTATTAGAAAGGTAATTTCGTGTAGATATACAATGTGGCTCCTTCCGCCAAACCGTTGAGTAGAACCTTCGTGAACACATGTTCAAAATGAGGTTATTTTACCAAATATTTACAATTTTACGTAATCCCTGCAAAATTTTCTGTTTGCGTTACCCTTGATGGTCGTCGTCGAATATCGACGACAGGCGAGCCTACCTTGCCAAAAGGCCTGATCCAATAGCGCAGCATGTTGTTAAGTTCACACCTTCAAATCTTTGTTTATCGCTTTAGGTAACGCAGAACTGGATGCCTCTATTATTCCCGGGCCCCTGGTGATAATCGTGTATGCTTGTCAATTTGCATTTTTCAGAAACTGTCGAAATTAAAAAACTTTGACTGACTATCCACAAACGATTCACCCCCGCATAGAGCACGAGTACTCTGTGACCAATCAATTATCAAACACACACGAGAATTGTCAACAATTTATCTATTTTCTAACCATATTTTGATTATAATTCATTCCAAATCAATCGGCAATATGTCATTTCCATAAAATCCTAGCTAAGTGCACGCATTTACTTTGTCTTTGCATGTAATTTGCTACTAATGTCCGTTTCAGGAGTAAGCTTAGAAGACGAATCAGCGGTGTCCTTGTCATCCGATTCAGAAGCAACCTTAGAGCACGATTCCGCGGTATCCTTGTCACTCTTTTCAGAAATAACTTGCTTAGAGGACGATTCAGCGGTATCCTTGGCATTCTCCTTCTCGACCAACACCTCTGACCCAGTGTCAGTGATATTTTCGTTGGCCAAGGCGGCATGTTCGGACTTCACTAACTCTCTCAACTCATCGCCCCAACCGAGAGCGTCTGCCAATGCATATACTCCATCGTCGCAATTTCCTAAATAAGCCACATCCCTTGTGTTGTCTTTTTTGTCGAGTTTCAGGCCCGGCGCAATCGAAAACCACGACTTCTCAACGCCAACCTTGTCTCGGTTTATCAGAAGTCGTATGCAATTTGGTCCAGCCTTATCAATTAGCGAAGCAAATGGTTGAACTTCCAGTGAGGTTCCCATTATGATGAGCAAATCACAGTCCTTGAAATCCTTCCGCGGCATCTTGAAGAAGTTCTCGGGCATATTCTCGCCGAAGAACACGATGTCTGGCTTGACCAGTCCCTTGCAGGAGGGACATGTTGGCACTTCGTCGTTGAAGATCTGCTTCTTCACCCATTCCATGCTGTGCGGCTGCTTACACCTCAAGCAGTGATTGGTGTAGAACGTGCCATGTGCCTCTACCAGTTTCTCCTCAGGTATTTTGGCGACCCTCTCCAGGGTGTCGATATTTTGGGTGTAGTGCCTTACCAGCAGACCCTTGGCTGCCAACAAACGAACGAAATAGTGCGCCGGTGTAGGATTGAACTTCCCCGGATACAATTCTTTGGCCAGAGCGAAGAACGGCTTCGGGTTATCTAGGAAGTATTCCATATCAAAGATTGAAGTTGGGTGCGGGAGATTGTATTTCTGCAAATTGTCGTACAGTCCTGATCCGGGTGAACGAAAGTCCGGTATGCCAGCAGCTGCAAGAAGATTTCAGCTGAATTCCGATTTTGTTCGAAAGGGCTTAGCTTTAAATTCACTTACAGGTTGAGATGCCAGCCCCAACCATTGTGATGATATTCTTGAATCCTTTTCCCTTCCAATGAGATGTGAGGCCATCGAATGTCAGGTCTTCGATTACTTTTGTCTGCAATATAAAAAACATGCATTTCCCACATACATTGCAATGAATAATGACAAACCTTCGGTTTGGTGTCGGCTGCAATGCTGAGCTCAACGAAAAACTTTCGTATATCATCCAATTCAGGGTCCGCTGCAATGAGAGAAGGAATCTAATTTGAATTATGAATCATGCGTGTCCATTGGCAGCCACTGTTTCTATAGGAAGGTTTGTGTCAACACTTCGATTGTACACAAATCGATGGAACAACGCAATTGGACTTTGGATGGAAATGCACCTTCTAGACAAAAAATAATTATAAATAAAAAATGTACCATCTAAACGCTCGGCAACGTCTTTATCATCCATTCTGCTCCTTATTATCAAAGGAATGTCAAAACTGGAAAATCGACGAAAGGGTTTACTGAACCGAACAAGGCTAGCCGTGTTTACAAATCTTTATTTTTCCGAGCAAAGTGAAAATATTATCGACAGGTGAAAGGTAAACTTATCTGTCAACTGAGATATGGTATGGTGAATAGGTTATGACATCTTGTGTAGTGATGTGCGTTCAAAAATAACACTTAAGAAAAAGTAATAGAATTTCAGAGAATAGAGATAGTAGTAGAATGTTATAATTTTGTTGGCTAATGGTTGGACAATAGGAAATAGAGATTCAAGAAATTTGGCATTGGGATTACTTTGCTGCTTTAAAAAAATTAATTGGAAGCACCTGTATATGTGGTGAATTACCACATGGCATTGCCAACATAAAAATAACTAAAAATAATATCTCTGATTTGACTTGCCTTCACGAGGTCCTTCTCTGGAGTAGATTGGCAGACTCTGCGGGACAGAGCATTGGTCGTCTAAAGCGACTGATGCGCAGTTTTTTGATTATGTCGATGTCACTTTGCCTTTGGGATCAAATTAACGGTACTATCACTGGAGTGGTCAATCATCGGCAGCAGTCTGACTATGGTCAGAATGGACCAACATATGTAAAACTACGATTAACCATAGTAAGTTGAGCACATAAGGTCAACTGTTCCATGCGATTCATGAAAAGCCACGTAGTTCGGTATTGGTATGACCCCATGCAAGAATGCGTTCCTTTTGGCATACTATCGCATATCTGCTGAACCAGAGGAGACTGTCCTGGTGGCCAAATGGTGTCTAGGAAGATGAAAGAACTTGCAAAGATCAATTAAGTTTCTTATAGTGATGTTCGTACACCCGAACACAGGTACGTAGAAATCTGGAGTGAATATTGTGAACAAGATCAGCGAGCCAAGCCAATTGCCGTTTTTATCAAACTGTGGTAGCTTGTAAATCGCCGCATTTCATGACGAACTTTCTATTTTTTTTTTTGTTTTTATAATTTGCGCGTGCTCAAGGGATTGCTAATACCCTTATGTGTCCGGGGTCAAGACACAGCACGGGCCGAAGGTATAGAGGGAGAAAGGGAGAGGAGGTACCTGTGCACATTAGTCTTAAATATCTGCGGGTTGTAGTCTGTGGGAAATATTAGTTTGCGAAGAGCATTCCATATTCGTGAAGTGCGGCTGAAGAACGAGTCTCTGAATTTAACTGTGCGTCCGAAAGTAGGCTTAAGGGTATACTGATGGGCATTCCTGGCGAGACGAGTATTGCGGGTGAATTCATGGAGAGGAGGAATGCAGTTGGCTAGCTCACTTGAGCATGGTTTGTTGAAATAACGATAAAACACGGACAAAGAAGAGACGGTACGTCGATGTTCGAGCGAGTCTAATGACTCTGCGATATTGTTGTCTCCTATAAGTTTTATCGCTCGCTTTTGGATTCTATCAAGTAGGTGCAATCAGCCCTGAATCTCAACTGGTCGTCCGGCATAATCTTATTTTGCTTACCCTATTGTTTCAATACTTCGAAGACTCTGTTTGAGCACGGAAGTAAATTGGTCTCAATTCACTTTGAGAATAATCGTCTGGTGCTTGCGGTTCGACTAAAGTTTCGCTGTGTGAAGCCCGATCGACGGAAGATTTGCTGGGAGTGCGTTTCTTTGTCTCCATCTGTTCTACAGCAGCTGTTTTCAAGTTCGCCCTTTAAAACGAATTTATCAGCGTATTGAGGGGAGGATATCATCAGAGAGGGAATATATCATATGGTGTACAATCATATGGTCTACAATCCATTCCACAGACTTTTACTTCCTCAGCGATATTCTCTGGGGATCTACTTATTGCGCTTAAACCTAGCTCCTGATGAGTTAAGAGGAGATGGCAAAAGATCGGGTGGCCTACAGTTCACCCGTGCGTTATTTGCCACATTTAGTGTAGCATTCCGGTCCCGAAAGCTATCGATGATGATCTTCTTGGTAAACAGGTTTCAGGTCCTCGACTCATCTCTGCTCTCCAAGTCGTGTTTCAGTCTAATTACTCAATCTACAACTCCTTGCAATAAAGCACCAATTTCTTAAGCCTTAAATGATTCACTGTGGAACAAAAACAACATTTTCCACATGAAACGAATGTCAATTTATTTGTATATTATCCATCCTCTACGTACAATCGTTTTTTCTTGTTTGTTTTTTGAGACATTACTACCGTTTACGTTTTTTTTCTGACATGCATGCACCTCCCTTAAATCGAGGGGATTTCTGTTCTCTTATACTCTAGAAAATATTTATATATTCATTTTTCTTTTATTTTCTCCCTACCTACCGAAGTGTACACATTATCTCTGATTTTAACGACTTACAAACATACTATGAAAAAATTATTGAATCGAGACAAGTAAAAATTTTTAAAGTACGCGCTCTACGTTTAGAAACGTGGACTTGTTTACTTTGTGTATATATTATGTGTTTGTTTACATGTATGTAACTAGAAAAGCACTAGGAAACTTGCTTATATTTTGGACATCATGCTTGGATGTGTAGAATTACTTGTCACATTGTTTATGTGCTTGCCTGTCAATGAAATATGTAGGTGCTTACTTTGGGGAAGAGGCATCAATTTGCTTCTTCAACAGCCGCTAGAATTGTTTGTCAAGACAATCCACAGGTTTTTTTTGTCGGACTCAGGCTTAAGAACTGATCCATTGTATTGTCACGCATCAACATGCATTTACTACAGGCCAGCAGGCGTTTCTGTAATGAGGAAACGGCTCAGCACCTAATAGCTGCCAGCTGATCACAGTAAAGGCGAGACAGTGACAGATGAAGTGCACTGCAGTGTTCGTCGTCTTCTCCACAGGTGTCGCACACTCAAGTGATTGGCAAAGGTCTAGAGAACCATTAGTACGCCGGAAAAGTCGTCTGCAGTCTTTTCTGGCATAACAAGAATGCCACTGATTTCTTACACGCGTTTGAGAGTATGCGCTTGGTCCGTCTGCAGACAGGCGTTGCCCACTTAAGTGATTGGCGAAGGTCTAGTGAACCATTAGTACGTCGGTAAGTCGTCTGCAGTCTTTTCTGTCATAACAAGAATGCCTCAGATTTCTTACACGCGTTTGGGAATCCTGGAGAGTCATGCCAACTCGAGAGGCCCCACCATCGATGGAAGCCCTGACCACGGGACGCACGTAGTCCCAGCACAAGTTCAGGTCCTGAGAATGTATCCTCTGTGCCTTGCCTTTCAAGTTGATCGGCAATCTAATTACCCGCGATGTCGTGCTGACCATTCTTCAGAAACGACTGTTGCCGTCATTACAACGTTCAGTAGCAGACGCCTCCAAGTTTAGTTGAGAACAGGAATGAAAGGTTTATGTTCCTGTGATTATTTCCTAGTCACAGTCTCGGTCTATGAGAAAATATTGTTCAGAGTCGTTGATTGAATATATGACAGTCCGAGAAAGATGCAGGTGGAGTCTTGAATCATTGAGGCATAGTGCTCGGAATGATATGCTGACTAAAAGTCAGTCATCATTGCAAAGCATAGGTGTTTAATGACAAAAAACGAGGTACTCAAATTCATACCACAGCTGGATAGCGATAGACGATTAAAGCTTTAGCACACATGAAGTCGAATGATTATAAAAATGTAGCTTAAGTCAAAGTAAGATAAAAGCGTCTTCCACACTCCAAACATGATTAAGACCTATCTATGTTAAAGCATTTGAATGATTTTTTGTTTGTAAGGATTTCGTTATTATCTATATATCTGTTCAAAGTAGCAAGAGTTACGAAACTTAAGATTAAAGGATAAATCATATAGTACAGTGATTAGATCTTATCAAACTAGATGTAGTAGTTAAGGAAGTTATACAGTAATCCTAAGGTCAGGTAGTATACAAATGAAGAGCCTACATCGCAGAAAGGAATTATCATAAACTTAGAAACCGAAACAATTTTTGCGTGTCCCATATACATACATATACATATATTTGTTTTTTCTTGGAAGAAGCGATTTGAATTGAATAAAAGTATAAAACAAAAAAAATACACCGGTTACAATTTAAATATACACTATATGCTGCTGTAGTCTACTTGAAGATGAACTTGATGATAACACTGATTGAGATCCCTAGCAGGGCAAACAGTAGTCCCTTAATAACAGTGTCCTGTCCTATTGTACGTGATAGCATTGCATTGTGACGTTGATGAACTGGAGCATACTGTGTCCGTTCCATCATCGTTTGTATCTTGTTCAATTGCCTCGAGTGCTGTTCCAGGATCTTGCTTATCTCATCGACAGATACAATTATACTGAAAATCAAAACAAAAATAGATAAACTCGAAAATTCTTGTGATCAATGATTATCTTACCGTTTAATGGATTTCGTTGAAATATTCCTCTTGATGAACTCTTCCTCCTGGCTAGAGTCTGTTGGGGCATTCATGTGTGACATTTGTGATAGTGATGCGCTTGATAGTATTGCAGTTCGTATGGGTGCCTTCAAAGCAGATAATGATTGTCTAGAATCGGCTCTCATAACATTGAGTTGATCAGAGCTTACGATGCTACCAGTTCGAATGGCAGGCGCCTTATGGCGTGTTTTGGTTAAAACATGAAACTGCGATTCGTACTGTTTTAAATCGTTACGCGGATCCCACGGGCGGAGGTCAGCGTGTTTGTATATCCACTAGGTAAATAAATTTTCATATGAATAGTAATAATCTTTGTTTTTGTCTCCATTGTAAACTAAAGTTCACTCTAAAATAAGGTTATGAATAAAATATGCTTGATGGATGACGGTACGATCTGGATCCACCTAAATGAAACTGAAAATGAAAGAAGCTAGTGGTGGGTCGGAAGTGCAAAATGTTTGATTAGGAGAATAATAACTTTCAGTCATGATTTCTTCGAACTTTTGAACAGATGCCCTTTTCAAACAATCTGTCATTCATTCGAAGACCACGTTGTGCTTGTATACATGTGAACGATGAATTAACTTGTCCTTTGGTAGAAATGATTTAATAAATAATCGGGAGCAGCTTAATATTGATGAATAGAAGCAGTGTGCCCCTGATCATCAGCTACTGCTCATGCCACGATAATCCACGGGTCGCCGGTCTGATAAGTAAGTTAATTACGCAACCGAACATTTTTCGAAAAAAAATACTGACACTGACAAACGATTCGATTTAAGGGGGTTCTGCACAGGTCGTAACAGAAACCCAAGTCCAGGCGAAAGTTATACCCTCAAGAATAATTCGAGTACAATTCGATATTGATGAACTCAAACACAGAAACGTAAAGAAACATAAGGAATTTAACCAACATTTCTGCTTACAGAAGAATGTACCGACTGCACATTAATTGACTGAGCACGTGTGGAAAGCGAAGAGCTGATTCTGATGCTGCTCAGTTCAGCCAGATTAACAGAGAAATGGGCCGCCAGAAGTCTGAATCTACGGGTGATGATAGAGCACTGCAGTTACATAGCAAGTGTTCGATGGTTTCTTCCTCGTCCTCGTCCATGCAGCTTCTACAGAAATCATTATAGGGAAGGCCTACTCTAGAGGCGTGAGTTCCCATGGCAAAATGCCCTGTTAAAACGCCAATAAGAGATCTGATGTTTGGCCTGCTTTATCTAATTAAGCTAAGCGATCGCTTGGGTCCGTCATAGGCCATAGATGTTTGGTTATGAGGCATCCTGTGCTAGATGTCTGTCAATCTGCTGTGTAAAGCAGAAAAGCTAAAGCATGGAATTAGCAGCCATCTACTGCCCAACATTTATAGGGGAGCGGGGGACGTCAAGCGAGAGTCAACTTGTTCAAAGGACAACCGGAGATGGCAAGGATAGTGTATGTGAATGTCATCATTGCAAATGAATTTCAATCAAAAGGAAATGAAAAGAAAGAAGATGAACTCCTTCGAATGACAGTCTAAGTCCGAAAATATGCTCGACACCGCTTACCTGACCAGTCAACATGTCCTGTTCGAAATACACTGGAATCCACTCAGTAAACATAACCTTGCGTTCCTTAGCTGCATTACGTTGCATATCCTCAAGTGCTGTTTTCTCCTCGGTAGCTGCTACTTGATCATCCCGACGAATAGCTGCCGACACAAGCTGCCACAATCTTTCCGATTCCATTGATTCCTGCGAATCAAGAGGAACACAATACCGCTTCAGACGTTTCTGTTTTGTTTCCGGTGTCGAACTGAAGAGCACACTCTCCTCCGATGTTCTGCTGTCTTTTATTAATATTTCCGAATCCCAGTGGCCACTGAGTGTGGCCAGCGTTTCTTTGCCCATTTTGATTTTGCCTTGTATGAGATTTATTTGATCAGATCCACCCAAAAATGGTTTTAGCTTGAATTCGATATCTGTCTTGTAGCCAGTATTTTCGCATTCTATTGTGACTTTTCCGCCCAATTCCATTGAGAGGGTGCCCATTAGGATGCCCTTGCAATTTGCATATGGTGTTGTCATTGTGTAGCATTCGCCACGAGGCAATAGTGTCAACGATGCGACGCCCTCAAGCACAGCTGATGTACTGTTGCCGTAGAATTTGGATCTAGCTAAAATGCTGCAGCTTATGGCGAAGCCGTCCTGGCGGTTTGTTACGTAAAATGCCGACACTGGCGGATGATGAGAGACCTGCTCTGCAATGTAGTAAGTGCGACTACCATTCGGATGTTCCCAAAAACAACGAAAGGTCTCCCCAATGATTGGGTTATATGGCTTCTTTAGTCCCTTTGGTTTCTTGTAGAAACCTGACATGTACCACCTGACGACCTTTTTCATGCGTGTAAACGGATCATCTTCAAGCACAGCCCTAAACGAAGGATATGTTAGTTTTGCTTACATTTCGGGGAAAAAATATCTGCAACTTACTCTGATAGAATGTCTGCATGATAGTAAGAATCAGAGAGTTTATCGAGGAAGGATCTCGGTTCCAGGATGAATGTTGGCAAGACGACTTTACTCAGATCCATTCCAGGACGGACTTGCTTCACTAAAAACCAAAGAAGACTCTTCTGCTCCTCTGGCAGTTCCTCAACTTGCTCTCCCACCTGAAATTGAATTTAAGTTTTCGCCTTGAATAACAAATGTTTGTGGTGTGTCTTACAGCTCCGAACTCTTCTTCCGGATAATGCACGTACGGTGTTTCGGGCAGTTCGTCTACATCTTCTACATCGTTATCGGACTCCGAATCAGTTTCTGCGCCGGATGTTCGAGCAGCGGCTCCTTCATTCTGACTGTCCACATCGAGATCTAAAACAAAGAATTCAAGAGTTATTTATGAGATTCTGTTGCACACTTCCGCGGGAATTTAGCCTAGAGATGGTTCACAATCGATTACGATTGACACAAAACAAATAGTATGACGAGGTGGTAGCTCCAACGTAGTTAGTCTAGCCTAGACTAGTCACGAGCAAGTAATGAATACAATGGAAGCAAATCAAAGAGTTCAAATTAGACTGAAAGTGAGCTGGCAAGCTGCAAAAATTACAGAAAGCTGAAAGTGAGACTTGAAATGTGAAAGCTTGCGGCTTCAGATAATGGGTTGCGGACCAGACAAAACATAAAAACCTGCTTCTCTCCTGGTAATTTTCAATAATCGACGATGCATGGGCGTCCACTGTTCAAGAGCCGATGCGGTCGGTCGAAGGAGCACGCAATTGATTCCTCAGTGGAGCGCCTTATAATTGAACTGAATGCGACACGGCATAACTTATATTCGACTAAATTTTATATTTGACATTTGAAAATAAAAAATATATAGGAAATCGCAAACGAAGTGCGTGTCTGCTTATACTTACTAGGCAACATTTGACAGCCTGAAGCCAATAAGATCCTTCGCGACGAGATCAAGGGCTGTTATGAATTGCCGCGACTCATTAAAGTCCCTCAGTCACCAAAAGGTCAAACGCTGCTGGGTCCCGGGTCGCAGCTCAATAGAAGGAAACGAGAGAGGGGACCAATTGGACAGCCAAGGGTCTGAAATGGATATCAGCAGATCGGACACATCACTGCAGCCACCACTCAGTGCCTTACACCGGATTATAAGTGACTCCATGCCAACTCATCTTGGCTCACAAGAGATGACTGTCACAAGACAAGATCAACACGACCAGAGCTTTAAAACGGCAGAACAAAGAAGCTTCTGGCGTTGGACCGCCACTCGATCCGTGTGCTCGTTGGAGTGATCACAGGACACTGCCTCATCGGAGCAATGCTCCGGAAAGGGATTGCGGAATCCAGCGACCTCTGTCGGTGTTGCGGTGACGAGGAAGAGACCGAAACTATCCAATATCTCCTTTGGCACTGCCCTGCTCTCAAGAATCGGTGTCTAGCTTCGCTGGTTCAAGGATTCTTCAGAGAGCCTGCGTACTTAGAGAATACAGATATATCGGATCTTCTAAGATTTGTAAAGAGCACGGTGTGGGCTAAGCCATCACGTGACACAGGAGCGATTTTATTAGAATGTGTTGTGTACTCCACAAATGAAGGGATTCACAATGGGAGCCTAAGGCCTCCGAGTTGAAGTGATGTTCTATCGTCATACTACCTTTCCTAGGTTTTGGTCAGGTAAGTGGGTAGTCATTGTGAAGCCATGCCTCACTCAGGTTCTCTGAATTGGACCCTTTGTGATGCCCAAGGCGGTATTTAGCCTCCTGAATTAGACCCATTGTGACGATCAAGGGGGTATTAACCCTCCTGTTACCTACTCGCACTCCAGTTGGTGTTGCAGCCGAGATTATTCCACTTTTTCTCAGGTGTAGGTGAGATTATGCGTCTATTCCTAAACCTAAACTAGTGTAAATTGATGTGATTAATCATATATGAGTCAGAAAAGTCGATAGGGAAAACTCTTACTGTTCACAATACCATACAAAATACCTCCAATAGCTCCGGCAAAGCTGAATGATGAGGAACTAAGTTTAACTAGGCAGGCTAAATACCCAGTCGTAATAATAGACACTAAGCTTAGCTGGAATCCAAAGACGGCTGTAGCTGTTTGTACTTGCAGGAAGGTCCTCGACCGCAAATGCGGATCGAGACCTAGAACGGTACACTGGATGTATACAGCAGTCGTAAGGACAATTCAAATAGACAGCATCTGTGGTTGGTGGCCAGCATTGAGAAACAAAGACAATCTTAAAATGGTAAGTCGTACTCAAATATGTATTTGAAGCAAGGGGGCACTTCGTTCAACACCTTCAGCCTCCATGGAATGCTTTAGCTGGTTCTAACGGACATTTGTGACAATCTGACAGCTATCAAGACTGATTACAACCATTGGGGTAAGACACACACAGCTTAGGTCACTGTGAGCAATGTATGCGAGGATTCCAAAGCATACATATTATACCTATAGGATCCTATAGATTGATCCCAGATAGAGAAGACTGGGCAAAAGAAAAGCCAGGCAATCTGTCACTCTGGAGTACACACGGTCGGTTTTAAGACGGACGTCGGCAACGGACTAGCAGTATTCGCGATATCGCCCTTGATCTCCTTCTTATGCCTGTCGTGTATTCCAGGAAAAATTAGAAGCTTTGTAAGAGACGGCTACAGGCTAACTGTCATTGAATGCGATGGACGGGCTATCAATCGTCATATAAATACATAGACAGTCAGGCGGACATTAAGCCTCTGGTTACTTCTTCTTCTGGTGACGCTACAGTCCGGGGAGGACCTGGGCCTCAACCAGTAAGCCTCTTCAGCCGGCACGATCTAAAGCCAGCTGTCTCCAACTGCGCACACCAAGTCGATTGAGGTCTATTCAACATGTTGAATATATTTTGACAAAGGGGTGCGTTGTGAGAGACGTTTTCTCCCAGATTGAGAGTTTTCTTCCAGATTGAGAGTATTTTGTATCAACTGTCATTTAAGAAATGAAAACAGCTGATTAAAAATAAAAAAGTCATTTCAAATGAGTGTATGCAGAAAGGCGGAAATATTTTTCATCTAGTAGATGAGAGAGAGAGAACAGCTGACAAATTGAGTAATTATTTCAACGCAGTGCGTCATAGTTGTTCAAGATTGAATAATATTCCATCGAATTATATTATTATTGTTCAGTTGCATGCATTAAATTAATTTTTATTATCTACATTATCGGCTCACTGCCTTACCAACAATTATGTACTAAAATAAACTTAACTAAACTAAAGTTAACAAATTAATATAAATGTCAAATGTCAATTAAAGAAGACACTTCTTCACAAGATCTCGGTGTGAGCAGTTCAATAAAGCATCCGCAATTATAACGTTTGTAGCTGCGCGTTTTATTACATATATAACCTTTTTACTAAGACCAAAGGTTTCTTTTGTTCCACCCCCACCCAACATGAAGTCGGGTGGCGCAGCGCACTATTCTGTTTCAGGCATGACTCCTTTTGACGTTCTTAATGCCACGCATTCACTCTGCATCCTTTTCCTACAGATTAACGTACCCAAAACATTACAAAGCATTATTTAATCAGACTCGGGGAGAGAGAATGCGCTTTGGCGCACGTGACCAAGCTAGTCAAGCCATATCACAGATTTTGTAGCGAAAGAGTTCATCCAACCCACCACATCGCAACTATAATACAACAACTTTCCATATTCTAATCGATCTACTACGCCTTAGTGAATGAAAAGCAGCACGAAGTACGCCAATCGAATGATACGAATTATGCGTCCACTGTCACAAGAAAGAAAAAAACCATCAAATACCCGAAACAAATTTTGGCAAAACACCCGGCGTACTCAGACGTCGTGGGGTCTCTTCGTCATCACTAGTTTGATCAGTTCGACCCAGTGAATGCATTGACGCTGATTTGTTCAACTTCCGCCGTCTGTCAGTGAAGAATTCGATTCCAATAGAAACATCACTCATCTCGTCGCAATCCTTGCTGCTTCGACGATGCAACCTTTTGATTTTTTTGATTTTATGAAAATCCGGTGTGTTCGCAAGCATGCGCTCCCAATTTATCTTGGCAAAGTATAGCGGTTGAAATAGTGGTGTGGTTGATGGCGCCAGGCTCAGAGAGCTAGTGGAGCGTCTTGCCGCGTCATCCACTGTTAGATGATTGTTGGAGGCGTATTGCTGGTGATACCTATCGAGTAGAGCTTGCACTTGAGCCAGTCTATCCGATCTATCTAGTCCTTGTATTGTCGCATTTGGAGAGAAGATATAAATTGTACAATGATGCAAAATGAATACATACCTTGGTCATTGAAGTGCTTTTCGTAGTCCGCCTCTGACCATTGCGTCTCGTGGGAGATTTGTCCTGTCGCGTTTGTGTCTACAGCTGCACTTGTCCCTGAATTACTGTTCGAGCGCAGGAGCAATGCCGAACAGCGCAAGGAGAGCTCCAGGGCATCCATCCAACATTTACCAGCAGCTTGACTAGGTGCTCGAAAGATTAGGTAGGCGGTTGGTAAGGGTTGGACGACTGCACCTAATTGCACAAAAAAGGAAAGAGACATTAATTATGGGTGAAGAGTGTTTTGGAGATGTGTGATGTTTACCTATGGTCTCCTTGTCTGGTCCTCGTGGTGCCCATATGGACTGTTCCAATGGATGGAAAAGCTTGAAGCAGAAACCATCCTTTTTGCTCGGTCGCTCTATAACTTGGCATGATGTTAGAAGAATTGTACCAACCCAGTGGCTGCTCTTGGTTTTGGGACTTTTATAAAGAAGGAGAAGTCCTGGCTTTAGAACGCACCAGAGTTTGGTCCACGATTTGAGTGTGCCACGAACCTGAAATGAGAAAAACAATATATTGATTTAAGATCTTTATTCAGTCGTATACACTTAAAATAAAGCGAAGAAAACTGCGCCAGAACGGCGGTGAAAGGTATGTATATGCTGTTCTCAAGAAGGAACACACCACATCGTCGTCTTAGACAGAGCGTCACAATGGGAGCTGTAGCTTCGACGTAGGCAGGGACTTCTAACTCAACTTTGCGAAACATAGCCTAGGCAACATCAGTCTTATAAAAAGGCGGAGAGTATCTCTTGTCAAGAGCTATTTTCTTCAGCTCAAGGTGGACCTCGGTAATCTGACACTTTCTAGAAGAAACAAGCTAACTTTATAGAAGACATTGCTCATCCCAGACCTGTTCTACGGCACAGATGTTAGATGTTAGTTCTACTGAAGTAGGTAAGTTGGTGGCGACGAAGTGGCATTAATGCACTTAGGTTAAAGTAGGCCCATTTAACCGCCACGAAGTACTGAAGTTAGTATCTCCCTACGGAAATAAACGAGAGTAGTGCCGGACATTCACACAAAATGAGCTCGCATGTACGTCCAGGCCCCCGACGAATTTCAGGTTTTTGCTTGCCTGTGAGACCTGTGGCGAGACAAGGTTTGTTTCTGCTATGTTCTCTGTGTAGTCAAGCAGCACTAAAGGCACTTTCGCCCAATCTAATGGACTCCAAAACAATCAAGTGCTGCTCCATGAAGCCTTGCAAGCCCTTGCCATACACAACAAAGTGAAACTTGGCTGGGTCCCTGGACATAGAGGGATTGAAGGTAACGAATCCGCTGATGTGCTCGCGAGAGCTGGCTCTAAATCAGCGTTCTGCAGTATCAATTGGACAGCACCTCCCACTCTGATTAACGAATGGGACAACAAACTTCGCCTGGACCAGTGGACACTTGGTCATGGTCTTAAGCAGTCCAAGAGATTAATCAGGCCTTATTCATAGGCTCCATCTTAATAAGGAAGCTTAAGATTGCTAAAAAGTGGGTCGCCGCCGCGTTGTAGGTAAGTGCGTCGACTCCTACGCAGAGGGTGCCAGGTTCGTTTACCCGAATTTACCACCTTTCATATTTCACGGTTCCACCTCTTTCGAGTCACTGACAATGCTCAAAGAGTATTTCTTGTCTAGGAAAAAGTTTCGCCGTTCGGAGTCGGCATTAAACTGTAGGTCCCTTCCACGCGTGAGAGGATAATAGCACGCACAACACGAGTGGTTGCTGAGAAGCTAGGCCCCGGCCATCTACGGGCTGTAGCGCCACCCATATTATATATTATATTCATCAATCCCATGCTCCCGCAGAACTCTCCAGAGTTTACCTCTAGGAACCCGGCCGTATGCATTTTCCAAATCTACAAAAACAGCTTGTAGATCAGTTTGGCATACTCTCCAGGCATACTCCTCAACTAACATTCTGAGTGTGAAGAAAATCTGATCGGACGGGCTACAGTCCGGACGATAGCCGCACTGTTCATCACCCATCCAAGGTTCGACCATAGCTAAAACGTGCTATACAACATCTGACTTTCTCGGGGCTGAAACTTCCCCGGCCTGAAACCGCACTGATAAGGACCTATCAGGTTGTTGACGAATGGTTTCAGGCGCTCACACAAAACGGCAGAGAGGACCTTATAGGCGATGTTAAGGAGAATTATCCCACGGTAGTTGGCGCAGTTGAAGGGGTCTCCTTTCTTGTGGATCGGGCAAACGATACTGAGGTTCCACTCATCGGGCATGCTTTCCGCCGACCATATCTTACAGATGAGTTGGTGCATGTACCTTACCAGCTCATCTCCAGCTGCCTTAAACAGTTCCGCAGACAGTCAGTCTGCACCGCCAGAAGTATCCCAGCAACAGAAGACTTCACGAAGAAGCTCGCATCGTTCCTCTACTTTGGGGACACTGTTCCAGAGTGCAATACACGACATCGGAAACCATCCCAACATGGCCATCAGAGAATTGAGAAGCACGACTCCCGGACAACGATTCCTCAACGCATTGAATCTACTGAACGAGCAGACATTCCCACGAACATCAACCAATGGACTGTATCGCTTCTATCAAAGCAGTGATAACAGTCAGCATCGTTGCTAAATAGGCCGCCACACCACCACCACCCCTCCCGAGAGGACCACCTGAACACCACGATGTCAAGATCATAATAAAAGAATTTCCTTTTTAATATTTACGTCGGGGCGGCGCGAACGCCATCCCCGGCTACCAAAAATTACACGCACGAGTTATTCGCATTAGGAATAATCGCGGAGGTCAACCCAGCCGAATGTGCAATGGCCAAGTCTCGCCCCGGGGGAACCGCCTTCATGATCACGGTAACCCCTACGCCAGGTAAGTATGCTTTCTTCCGCTAACGATCAACTATGTACACATTCTCCTGCCGCAACCAACTGTGAATTATCAGCAAACGAATGAAATTCCTCTTTCTACTGATCTTCCCATCGCATACGCAAGCATGCAGTAAAATAAAACCAAAAGGGAACGCGATAATGATGCCGATAGCCATAATGAAACTTATCTAGTTTGTTGATTCGTTCGCTTATTCTTTCCACTGCGGCACGCAAGCAGATCTTATGTGCTGCGGCACACGGACTAAAATGTAGATCGTTTGGCGCGAATTTTGATCGCGACAAAAAGTACATGATTTATGTAAACCACCAGCCATCCATGTTTGTCGCGCACCACTAAGTGCAAGAAAACATCATAAAATTTCGGTGTTAGAGTGTTTGTTGTTTTGGTTGTTTCGGTGGCAACCATCCCCGCAAGGTGATCCTGCAATCAGTGCCATGCAATGTGGACTAAAGTCTTGAGATAATATACTTTCACATGTCTAGCGGGTGCCAGTGCGGGACTTCATCCAAGAGTACAAGTGGAAGTACGGTCACTAGACTGACTGAATTGTATGCTGATTATTTTAATTTATGATGATCTTGCAGACACGGATGAAGAAGATTATAGAAGAGAAAGAAAGGGAGGAAGGTAACAAACGAAACGATTGCGTAACTGCTTAGTCACCCGAACAGAGTGCTTGTCTGTTAGAAATTCAAATAAATTTCGCGAATCGTGAGAGCTTAACGTGGTGCGACGATCAGTTTGGAAAATGTAACTTACCAGATTTTTCAGTTCGACTACATTTTTTGATTTGTAGAATATAGAAGTAAAGATCAGGTCTCTTTGAAAGTCATTTATACTCAATCGTGAGCAGAAGCTGACGATTTTTCGGGAATATGACTCTGTAGAGATTTGTTTGAGCTCGAGGGTGTATGATATAGATCACGATCTTCCGCTAGTCAGCTCGTCTATAAAGGACTTTTGGAGAGAGTGGTGTTTTCTCCTTGCGAGTCAGCAAATTTTAATTGCATTAGATTGAGAGTCCATATTTCTTAAAAATGTGAATGGAAACATGATTCATACAGTAAATCAAAATCGGACAATCAGTTTGCCAAGGGTGCTGTCATTCACTTGGTTATTCAGTCTCGTGGTCCAAGATTACAGAGTATGTTGCAGCATTTTTAAAAGCGAACAACAAGGTTAAGTTTTATGTTTTAATTTGAATTTTGTAAATTAATGTAAAAAAAAGATAAATATCTTGTCTGGGTTAAATTCACGACACTATTTAGTTTTCAATAAATTTTGTTATTCTAAATTAAATCTCATACAATACTTTCAGTGGAATCTGTGAAACAGAAAATTGTATGATGTGTGAAATTAATCGTGGTCTGACTGTCCAAACAGATGGGGATATCTCCTTTGATTATTACGTTGTTTTTGAGCCAGGACATTGCCTCTTTCGTTTTCTCTTGTTCTTTTTGGATCTTCTAAAAGTAGAGTAGTCCAAATTAGACTATTATCTATGGAGATAAATAACTTTGAGTGGAGCCGTCTCTATCTGTATCCTAAACGTACTCAAAACTCTAAACACGTCATTCAACGACACCATGTCTTCGAAGTCGCTGATCATTGTAACTTGAGAACGGCTTTACCCATCATTTTGAAATTTGTATTACTTATTTTATATAGTATCGTCCTCCTTGTGAACAAAGGATTTCTTTTTGTCGATTAGTTTTGTTTTATAGTCGAAACTGTCAGAAATGAGGGTTAAGACAACAAATCTGAGTTTCAACGTTCGCCATTTTTAGAAACATTTTTTAAATTCCTTCGTTTAAGAGCATCATATCATTAACTAATGATATTTGATTTTTTTTTTCAATTTCACTCAAGCCAGTGATGAGCTACAGTGATCACCGCAAAACCCTTTTTTCGGGGTCCACGCATTTTTTGTGTTTTGATATAAAAGCTTATAGCTATTCTTGACGTTTCAAATGAGGTCCATAAGGTCTTCAAAATAAACACATTTACAACCTGCAACACTTCGTTCGTCTTCGACTCGTCTGTGGAAATACGTAGGGGATTAGCCAGGGTCTGGGATGATCCTAGCCAGCTAGGGCTGTCAGGCATCTAGTCCGATCTGCACGGAATGATGGTAACAAATTGGTATCGAAGATATCTCGGGTTAGTAGGGCCGCCTACTACGTCTTTAGGGCAGAAGTTGAATTTGTTAAGAATGATTGAGTGACCGATGGTGATCTCGGACAACAGTCGGAGTTTTTTAAACCCCTGGGCTGTGTTGATTTTTCTGCCAAATAGTTCCAGTGGATAAAGGTGGAGGATGTGCGTGATGGATTGCTTGTCAACGCTGCGCTAATTTACATGGAAGCCACTCTTTTAGTAGTTTTGGTGCCTTGCAGTCGATAACTATGTCATCCCCCCACAGTAATGTCGGTCGAGGTGAAAATCTAGTGAGCAACGATATGATTCTCGATGTCCAAACATTCCGAGTCGGGACATTTCCTCTTTGTAACCAAGATAAGAATACGGATATCTTTAGTAGAGTAGAGCATGACCAAAAAAGTTAGACGGAAAGCTACAATCGCAATGGATCACTAAGAACTTTCACGATCGAGTCCCTCGAAGCTCTCAGAGAGGATAAACAATCGTCGAATTATGGAACTGTTGTCAAAACGCAGCAGAAGCAAGCAGCATATAAGGCGGCGCTGGACAGAAGCTCCTTAGCTCTCTCGCTAATTAAGAGGTACGATCGTCTATTGCTAGCATACGCGGACGACATTGACGTGTTTGGGCGAATAGAGCAGCGGCATTGAGAGGAAGCGCCAAAACACAGAAAATGCTCCCATCGAGAAACGACGAACACAATGGACGACTCGGCCAGAAGCAATATACTATCACCTTAGGCAAACATACTTCCGAATAATTAAAGACATCGTCTACCTCGGTAATCAAGTAAACAGCTCGAATACCACGAGTAGCAGCGAGAGGCAAGAACCTTACCAAACATCGCGTGCGAAATTGGAGGCAGTTGACTAAAGATCGTGTCAGCTTAGTTGAGGACAAGTTCCAGCAGAAAAAGAAGTCACTAAATGCGACCATACGAGGTTATGGAAGTGTGATCGTTTTCTATTTGCCTTTAGTGGTGTGGATTGGATGATGCTCTCCTATCGTACTATTGTGCCAGGTGTGAAATTCCTACATCATGCTGATCTGCGCCTTTGCTATCGATCCCTTCATAAAGATCGGAGTTATGAGAGTGTTACAAACTGAACTGATGAAATTCTAAAGGCAACGTTCCAATGACAGAAACTTAATAACTCATAGATTGCAATTCTTCTTTTGGTAAGATGGTAAAAGCAAACGCGAACAATACGAAGCGCGTCCTATCATCAAGGAATGTCAACTGCTCTCGAGCTTGATGATGGCTGAACAGATGAAAGCTTGCGAGTCAGAACACTAAATCCAGTCTTATACAAATTGTTTAAAGCAGTTTTCTTTCTTTGACAGGGGCCAGGGCCCGGTTTGGAATTCTATCTCAACCAACAAGCCCTCCAGTAAGTACGAGCTACCCGACGATTTGGTTCGAAATGCTATTCCTCTCATTTTCTTAAAAATAAATTTTCTAAAAAAGTGAGCAACGTGTGGCTGTAGTCCCCATTCGCATCAAAATGCCTATTTACAGATGTATAGGGCAGTAGAAGCAGGGCACTGCGACATTGAAACACTCGCCTCTTGATTAGGGCTTCCCTAGAAGGAGGGAGAAACTATTGTACATGTCATCTGCAGTTTTAGCCCTCTCTCCTCCCGAAGAAGAAGTCATCCAGAAGCACAACTACTAGGTTGAACTAAGTAGTGTCAATCATCTCAACAGGTTTATCAGTAGCGGTAACTGGTTTGTGGACCAAGACCCAACAGATCCGCGTAGTAACACAACGGTCTTATCCTGGCCTAAGTGTGACTGCTGTTTACTGTCAGTGTCCTCAAAGGCACAGTTCAGATTCAAACAGAAAACGGGCAACCCTTGATGACTTACAGATCAACAACTCACAGACACTTGAAAAAACCTCTTCAAATTATCTACTCACTTCGATGACTGATTTCACTCACGTACATAGTTCGAACTCGAGTTGACACACAAAACAACACATGATACCGCAGCGTGCACCCAACAGCTAACACAACGTCGCAAATATCGGCGTTCATTTAGCAATTAATCAATCTCATAAATGCCATAATAACCATAAGGCCATAACTGAAACAATACAAATCGATATAATTACCTTCAGCCAGTCGGCGAGAACAATCACAGCTGGATCCTGCAGCGAATTCAATAGCTCCGAAGCCACACGTTTCTTCTCCCGCCGATAGTTCTTCCTCTGCGCTTTGTACGATTCCTTTCGATTCAGTTTCGTTGTATCCGATGATATCTGTGGGTTTGGACGGATGAGAAACCTTTAATCTTTGGAGCCACAAATAAATATGTAATCAGTCACCTTATCTGTGGTGTTGCCATCAAACTTAGAGCTGCTATCACCCCAATTTGCGATGCCTAAAAAGAATTTCATTGCAAATCAACTGCGCGAATACCACTCAAATAATAAAAAAAAACAAAATAAATATTAATATCTAGGAATGATTGCGCCACACTACGCCGCACCGCACCGATCTGGGCTGCTTTGCGAGCCGCCAATTCACGGGCCACAGGTCTATTCTCACTAAGGTCTCTTATTTACGAAACGAAACAAACAAAATCATTTTACAACTGAAGAAGGCAGTCAAGTCAAGAAAAATTTACAAAAGACACGAAACAAAAAAAAAATGTAACAGAAATTAACGAAAATGAGACACACAACTACTACCGCCGAGCACAGCGCACACGAATGCTAAAATCATGCAGCAGTCTATTTATACTGGGTTCTTGTATTTATTTAAATTAATGTTTTGCAATCTGTTCTGTTTGGTCTTTTAATTCGTGCTCAAAAAACAACCACAACACTAGACACAAAACAGTAGACAGACTAGAGCATAAGGTTCCACGGGTGTTGTCACTTCGTGGGCCAAAAACACAACGAAGCACGCTAAGTCCGAGAGCCGAGCCGACAAACTAAGCACTCATTCGCGACGTTCGACGATTTAAAAGAAATAAACAATATAAACTGTATTTGTTTATACACATTCAGTGAGAAGCGGCACGCAGCCAGCACAATGTGTGTGAGAGAGGGAGAGTGAAAAAACACAACAACAAATTATTAACCGAGTAACTAACTAATTGCAAAACGATACAAGCGATACAAACGATACAACAACGGCCCAGAGTCAAGAAGGAGAGCACGCGAAAGAGATCAGCAAGCGATGCGGTTTGCGACGACTGAGTGTATTTACACCCAACCTTAGCCCCCCACTACGTGTGAATCTACAAACCAGAGGCCTTAATCAAGAATTTATAATGAAATCGACAGCAAAACAACAACACACAAATTATTTATTTAAAAGAAAACAAAACGTTAATAATGTCTGTGAGGCATGTCAACAAGTGTGCCATATCTAGGGGTTGCTTTGCCTGAGTAGAATATGACTGTGTGACGACTGACGAGTTCATTCTATCGTTAAATAAAGCACTTGAAGTGAGATTCATTTTACAGTGGGCGACTGAGAAATAGATTCACGTAAAACTATTGAAGACAAATGTTTTTGGGGAGGAGTAGGGTGCTTTTTGTATTTTTTTTTTTTTTGTAGAAGGCGGAGGGTATGTGCCTCCAGAGTGTTTTGCTCTCAACTTGACGAAATGCCAACAATGATTCTGTAAATTCACAGGGCTAGTTGACATACAGGGGCCACGTGGCGCCCTCTGGAGCCTCTACAGCAACCGCCTACAGGTGAACTCTTATATTTGCGGTGACACTTCTATCCAGTCAAATGGTTTAGAACAGGATCCGGCACTCCAGCTTCGCGATTTTCACGAAATATCACAAAATATTAATAATGTGTAGTCGAAAAAGTCTTTTCGTATTTTTAATTAAATTTTTTTTCACAGAAAATTCATGTGGTACTAAAACATCGAGCTTCTTTTTGTAGCCAGCCTTTTTTAAATGGTTCAAAACCGTTTGATAATGAATGTTTTTAGGTTCTTGGTGATGTCATGGCTGCTTATGTGACGTTTCTGGTCAACCTTTATCATAATTTCATCGACTTTTTGAACGATTGGCCGACCAGAGCGAGGTGCATTTTTCACATCGAAATTTCCAGCACGAAAGCGAGAGAACCATTGTTGTGCTACACGAACTGATACAGCATCGTCTCCGTAAAAGTTCTCAAATTGCATTGGTGGCTTCGTGGCATTCTTCCCTTTTTATACAAAAATTTCGAAATACAGCGAATTTCTTCATTATTTTCACTCATTTTTGAACAGCTGTAACTTTTTTTCAACTTCTCCGAATTTAATTTTTTTTTTGGTTGAATGAAGCTCAATGTCACCTTTCCAACACCATATGGCATGACACAGTCCACCGACATCTATTGACAAAATACGAAAAGACTTTTTCGATTCCCATTAGTTCAGGGACCACTCAAGCCTTGAAAACGGATGACTTTTCTGATGGCAACCATGAACAATGAAATAAGGACAAAAGTCGAAAGTGTGTTTAAAGTGAATACCCGGCCAATTATTGGCAAACTTCACGGTGGGCCTACCCACAATAACAGAGTCAAATTAAGCGTTTACCACTGCTCGAGGAAGTATTTACCACCCCAGTAGCAATTTAGTGACGCTTAAGGGCGACCACAGATCCTAGATGTTGGAGGATCCTAGGATGCTATATGCTCCTGCGATTTTCGGCAACCACAGCCACCATGATACTCCCACTAAGGGGCCTACCTCTTGATAGAACAGAATAGGAGGTTGGAAGCCTAACGGCACCAACTATCCTTTCCGGGGCCAGCTATCTCCCATGGTACCAGAATGAAATAAGGACAACGATTTTGCGGTTCTGGTCGTGAAATGTGAGGCTCCTTGACAGACCTTGCGGAGGCCCTAGAAGCATACAAGACAGACATCACCGCCATCCGGAAGGTACAACAAGAGATAGGCCGGAAAAAAGAGAATGCAAAACTACTACATCTATTTGGGCGATTGTTGCAGAGAACGAATGCGGTATTTGTTCAGGTGCTGGTTTGTTGTTCGTGGCAGACTTTGGCAAGAAGTCTTAGTCTTAACAATTCGCATCAAGGAAACATTCGGCAACATCATCCCCATCTGCGCCCACTCCCTAACGGAGGACGATTAAGATGACAACAGCAAAGATGACTTTTACGATCTCCCAGAAAGAACATACGATCAATGCCCCAGCTACGACAACAAGATCCTTCTAGGAGATTTCAACGCAAAGCGGGGCAAGGAAAACATCCTTGCTAGAGTTATCGGAAAGCACAGCCTGCACGACAACACGTCCGAGAATGGACTCAGGCTGTTGGACTTCGTAACGGGGCGAAACCTCTTTGTAGCCAGTACGCGGTTCCCTCACCTTAACATCCTTCTCCTGATCCTCCTGATCAATCAACCATTAACCAGATCGACATCATCATCGACATCAGGCACTCCCCCAGGATTATCGATGTCCAAACATTCCGAATCGGGTCATTTCTCTCTGTAGCCAAGATAAGAACACGGACATTTTTAGGACAACGGAGTAGAGCATGACCAAAAAAGTTCGACATCGGAAAGCTACAATCGCAGTGGATCACTAAGAACTTGCCCGATCGAGTCCCTCGAAGCTCTCAGAGAGGATAAACAATCGTCGAATTATAGAACTGTTGTCAAAACGCAGTAGAAGCAAGCAGCATATACGGCGGCGCTGGACAGAAGCTCATTAGCTCTCTCGCTAATTAAGAGGTACGATCGTCTATTGCTAGCATACGCGGACGACATTGACGTGTTCGGGCGAATAGAGCAGCGGCATTGAGAGGAAGCGCCAAAACACAGAAAATGCTCTCAACGAGAACGACGAACTTTAAGCAACCTTAAGCGAACCTTAAGCAAATATACTTCCGAATAATTAAGGACATCGTCTACCTCGGTAATCAGGTAAACAGCTCGAATACCACGAGTAGCAGCGAAAGGCAAGAACCTTACCAAACATCGCGTGCGAAATTGGAGGCAGCTGACAAAAGATCGTGTCAGCCTAAGCGGCTTGTTAGTTGAGGACAAGTTCCAGCAGAAAAAGAAGTCATACGCGATCATACGAGGTTATGGAAGTGTGATCGTTTTCTATTTGCACAAATTGTTTGAAGCCATTTTCTTTCTTTGAGAGGGGCCAGGGCCCGGTCTAGGATTCTATCTCAACCAACAAGCCCTCCAGTAAGTACGAGCTACCCGACGATTTGGTTCGAATTGCTATTCCTCTCATTTTCTTAAAAATAAATTTTCTAAAAGAGTCTTACTTTGTTCTCTCAATCTAGCTACTGTTCGTCTTGCATTCTTCAGTCGCCATAGAACTCCATCAGTACATGAACAACTCCAAAGCAATGTTGACCAAATCCACAAAACAAAAAATCACACATACACATCTCAACTATTCTCCCCAAAGTTCAATAAATTCCAAGAACAACGCCGTATCAAACTACTACAAAGCATCATCACCTCCCTCCAGGCATTCTCATCGAAAATAAACTTATCATTTGCATACGAGTCTAAGCAAGTTTCAAGCTCAACCCATGTACAGCCCAATATATACAAAAGCCTGCTTAACAATTCCGCAGAGAGCATACCGGATAGTTATTAATAAATGTCACTTGCCTTGAAGTGCGTAGTTCGCACCGGCTTATGGTAGCGCAGTCCAGGAAATAAATATTTATTTCGTGTGTTATATTTTTAAATTAGCTTAAGGCAATGAATTATTCAGCGGCTAGAGCCGGCTTTAGAGCTGTCAACGCAATCTGTCACATATGACATTTCATGTGAAATTTCTCAAGTCAATGTGAGTTCTGTTAACTCTCTTGTTCTCTTTGCATGTCTCTATTCTCGCCTATTTCGGATTTGCTCGTGAGTTGAGTTGTGTGAATACAGTGGGTGACAAGGAAATGTGTACACTCGGGTTGTAGGGATTTTTTTTAATTTGGTTAATTTGGTTAATTTGGTGATCGCTGTCGAGGTATGTAATTTCAAGTGATGAAGGCATTTTCCTTAAATCATCATTCAAGAGTTATTTTTTGTAGATGGCGGTTGAGTCAAAGATTTGAAAATAATGAAAATTTCTAAGAAAAAGGATGATAACCGCATGGAAACTCCGTGAGTAATGCTCCAAATGTCGAGGCAATTTAAAGTCTGAAAAAAAAAGTGTTGCTAGGATCCGCCCATTTAAGAGGATTTAGCTTAAGTCCTAGGTAAATAAGATGCCCAGAAATCTGTATCCTCAACATCCTGATTTAAGTGGAAAGTAGTCCCGTCGAATCCGTTGGAATTCTCTCGTTATCGAGCCCAGGATGCTGTTGAGGTCATATTTTGGTCATGAGCTCTATATGCGAGCCTCTCTGAATCTGATCGCACTATGCGTCGTTATATTTTGAATGTAAACCAATGAATGTGACTGTCACAGTCAAGTTCTTCCACTTCGTTTTTTGCCCTGCACGGTTGATTTTGGTTAGGGTACAAGATATACAATGCCATTTACTCTGGAGGGCCTTAAATCGTGCACACATTAAACTTTGCACGCATTAAATGTGATAAATAAACTGCTACTGCAAAGCAATGACATAAAGGTTGACCAGATAGCAATGTCAAACATTTTTTCATAGCTGTCAAAATTACCACTCACATTCAGCTGTCAAAATATGTAGAAAGAGTTGCTTTTCTGAGGTGGACTTTGGTCGTGTTTCTAAAATCGTGTTTTTCAAATTAACAGCACTCTCACGTGCTATCGGGTTGGATTGGATCTAAAGTATCATGCTGATTCTGAACGGCGAAGTTTGAGAACCCCTTTCTAGACAGGAGAACTCTTTGAACATTCATATTGTCAGTGACTTGAAAGAGGCGGAGAGGTGAATAATGAAAGTTGGCAATTTCGAGGATAGAAGGAACCCCGGCGTAGGTGTCGACGGCAGCACACAATCCTCTATTGAAGTCTAGGGGGCTCCTGTCCTTTAGGGCGATCCACGTTCAGAAATAAGTATTAAATAATAGAAAATTAAGGAGGATCAATTAATAGAATAGAACATTACTTGATCCTCCGCCATCGAAAACTCCCCAGAAGCTCTGTCCAAGCCCAACAAGGTCAGTTCTTGGACTTGGTCCAACCACCTTGTCCTGAGTCTGCCAAGCGGCCGCCTACCTTCCTGAATCGCAGTCAATTCATCGTCCGCTATCGACTCTAACTCCCCAGAAGCTATGTCCAAGCCCAACAAGGTCAGTTCTTGGACTTGGTCCAGAACCACCTTGTCCTGAGTCTGTCAAGCGGCCGCCTACCTTCTGGACTCGCAGTCAAGGCACACCATGGATTCACGTTTAGAAATAATAACAATTTGTTGCCAATTGATCCTCCTCCATTGACTCTAACTCCCCAGAAGCTAGGTCCAAGCGCAACAAGGTCAGTTCTTGGACTTGGTCCAACCACCTTGTCCTGAGTCTGCCAAGCGGCCGCCTACCTTCTGGAATCGCAGTCACGGCACACCATGGAAGTTGTGATTATGAAGGCATTCATGCCACGTGATTAAACCATCAAAGCATAGCCTTTTCGTTCGAACAAGCAGCTGCTGAACCTAGAATTAATCGCGTGACGTCGGGTTTCTCATTCTATTCTATCTATTTTGAGTTCTCATCTAGGCAAGGAAGATTATTGCATCGGTCATTACCCAAGTTGCATGACCATAGGTAGCAGTTGGAATAAACACTGGGTTCAAAACCACGGTCTTGACTTTGCAACCAAGCTTAGCCTTCCTCCTTTTGACCCAGCAAGGCCAGTCCTAGGGGAAGGCTGCATTACTTCTCCCATAACTCGTGGAAAAGACTGATGTACTTAAACTCTTCCGCCTGCTCCATGTTTACAAAGTTCATGTAAATAAATGAAAAGTAAAATAACACATGACAGCCCTCTGCAATCAAACCACTTAACCTTTCCTTAAGTAGTATTCGTTGAGCTTCTTCATCAATGACCGACGACAACGTGAGAAAATCCCACACACTAAACTGCCACAGAAGCCAAGTCTAGCCACGTCACTCACTCACCCGACACGAGGTTGCATTGTCAACAAAATTCCCACCACGGTTCAATGTCCAGAAATAGACGTTTGCTGTTTCGTCTCACGAAGCTTATCTTTTGCCATTGAACTATGTTTCGGCTTCGTCCTCCTGATCTCTTTACTCATGTCCAAGCTGTGTAAATTCCTATCTCAAACTTAAAGTAATCATCACAATTCCGTTTTCAATTAAATTTCTTCTAACATCCACTTCTCTCACTAAGTTCCTATTCAATCTTCCCATCCGACCCATTTAATTGAAGACGTTATAAATGACGACGGTAGAACCCTTCACATCGAGGCGAAAAGATTCTCCTTAAAATTGAATTACCATGGATTTTCATATTTTCCACATCAGTGATGTAGTATATCGCTGCCTCGATGGAATCTAATTAAGCGGATGTAACGCGCGTGTCGTAAAGTGATGAAGATGCGGAGCACTGGAGCGAATGCTCCGAATCAGACAGAACAAGGATGCATGGCGTTCTTCAATTAAGCCATCAACTGTATAATTTATCATATCCGATAGTTGTTACCAGCGGTAAGTGACGTGAAGAGGTGTGTAATTATTTTTGATTTAACAAGCGGCCCCGCGAATGCTCAACGATTTGTTGACGATTAATGATAAGTTGCGAGATAAACAGTTCATGGGAGAGTAATTTATGAGTTGAAGGGGAAACTGCAATAAGAATTGAACTTTTATTTAAATTTGTGAAAAGATGCTTGATTGTGCTGTAACTTAGTGACATTAACTCAAACTTGTTAAAGCATTGTAAGACAAAGTGATTTTTTACATTCCGATAATTAAAGATAATTATGACCGTTGATACCACGTTTCATGAGGGCACAAGTGTCTGCACCTAGTCTCTGTCGATGAACTCCTACTCTCACCTCCACGTGCTGAAATCCAGAAGCCGAGCACGCTCGACTGAAGATGGAGTACCCGTACCCAACCACCGTGGGACCCCCCCTTTCAGTCGTTAGCGGCTGCTAAGGAGAGAGGAGGGAAAGTGAGCCTGTACCAGGGCTCATTTCTCTTTATGGATAGCGGCGGAAGAGCTGGGGAACTATGGGGCCAATGGAGGCATCCGAAACTCCAGTCAGCAGGCGCTAATTGGTGCGTTCTCTTTTTAGAGATACTCCAACATATTCCGAGCTTAGGTCTAGGGGTCTAGGCTAGGCTAATTGGTGCGTTCTCTTTTTAGAGATACTCCAACATATTCCGAGCTTAGGTCTAGGGCTTGAAATAGAGAAGGCGGCGGTAGAATCCTAAAGCCGTGCCAAAGGCCGCACTCACAACTCATGCCACCGACACCGGATGCATACGGATCCTTAGCCTGACGAAAGAACTGCAGTCTGGACATTCAACGATCCTACGCAGGTATGCCTCTATACCCATAGACACAGACCTCAGTCTACCTAAACTCCTCTTCGAATAGAATTTCTCCAGCAGCATACCGCCCAGATCTTATTGGGAGTCTGAACACCAGACTCTGGAAGGTCCACTGCGAATCTTCACAGATAGATCGAAGATGGATGCAGGCGTGGGTGCTGGTGTCTTTTCCAAGGATCTAAATTTCCAGCTATCTTTCCGACTACCTAATCTCTGTAGCGTCTTTCAGGCTGAAACTATAGCGATTAAGGAAGCCCTGTCCTGGCTGAAAAACAATGTAATATCGCGCACAGATATCGTCATCTGTTCCGATAGCCAGGCAGCGATCAAATGTCTTATCTCAGTCAATTTTAACAAATAACCAGCCAGTGTTCAAATCAAATAGCCAGCCAGCGATTAAATCTCTAAATTCAGTCACTTTTAATTCCAAGACTTCCCTTAATTGCCGCCTATCTCTTATCGAGATGGCCAAGTACTTTAACATCCAACTTATGTGGATGCCGGGACACTGTGACATTTCAGAGAATTGCGAAGCGGACGAAGTCGCTAGAAAGGGCACAAACTCCGTGCTCTTTCCGGGTGGAGACCAACCCTCCATGCCTATCGCTACTATAAAACATCTGCTAAAGCTTGAAACGCTTGCTCAAACAAACCGCGGATGGATATCTGGCACAAGGCCAGATAGACCAAACAACTATGGCCTATGATCGATCCCAAGCGCTTAGCTCAATCAGATTAAGCAGGCCAAACCTCAGATCTCTTATTGGCGTCTTAGCAGGGCATTGCGCTATCGGAACTCACGCCTCTAGACTAGGCCTTCCGTATAATGATTTCTGTAGAATCTGCATGGACAAGGATGAGGAAGAAACCATCGAACACTTGCTATGTAGCTGCAGTGCTCTCTCATCCCGTAGATTGAGACTTCTGGGGCCCATTTCTTTGTTAATCTGGCTGAACTGAGCAGCATCAGAATCAGCCCTCTTCTTCGCTTTATCAAAAGCACAAATTGGTTTGCGGAATAGGTGGCCTAAGATCCGCGTGGTAACACAATGGGGCTTTGCTTGGTGTCTGCTGTTCGTATGCGCGGCAGTCAGCCACTTCAACCTAACCTAATAATAATATAATAATAATATGGGTGGCGCGACAGTCCGAGGCGGACCCGGGCCTAGTTTCTCAGCAACCTCTCGTGCTGTGCGTGCTATTGTTCTTTCACGAATGGAAGGGACCTACAGTTTTAATGCCGACTCCGAACGGCGAAGTTGAGACGCTTTATCTAGACAGGAATACTCTTTAAGCATTGTCATTGACTCGAAAGAGGTGGAGCCGGGTATTGAACCTTGGACCCTCCCACCTAACCTAGCCAGACGAAAAGAGAACAGCTTGGAGTCCCAAGCTACCTTACCAAGTAAGAAAAAAGAATATGTTCACAGACAACTACATGCCTCGGAAACTGACGGACTTCATCTTTATGACGACCCCTGCAAGTGAATTAAGAACAACGGTTTTCGCTTAGAAGCCTAGAAGGCAGACATCAACAACAATCAGGTGGTGCCGGAGGGTGCCACTTTGGATCCCCGAATTTACCAACTTTCACTATTCACGGTTCCACCTCTTTCGAGTCTCTGACAAGACTACACCTGTCTAGGAAAGGCATTGTTTGTCCGATCCACAAAAATGGACACCCTCTGAATTGCGCCTACTATAGAGGCATTACTCTTCAGAACATCGCCTAGAAGATATTATCTTGTACTAAGCTTCGACCTGGTCGGTTCATTCCAGTGTGGCTTTAGGCCGAAAATATCCACCCATCAAGCATATTCAAACTACGGACAATTTTGGTGAAAACCCACGAACAACAGATCGATACCCATCACCTTTTCGTCGATTTTAACGCGGCGACAGAATTTCTAGAGACGAGCTATACAGAGCAATGTCTAGTTTTGACATCCCTACGAAACTTGTCCGTTTGTGTAGGATGACAATGGAGCTGCTCCATCAAGACGATAAAGACTTAACCGAGACCTTTGATGTCAAAAAAGGATTTAAGCAAAGCGACTTCTTCAACATCATTTTAAAAAGAATTGTTCCAAGCTCGGAAGCCAGCACCAGAGGAACAATCTTTTAGAAGCCCGTCCAGCAACTCGCATATATCGACGATGTTGACATTATATGATCAATTTATGTTTAAGAAATAAAGTTTAATGCAATCGATTTATTTTAAATGACAAATTTATTTAATACAGAAAAAGGTATACACACAGCGTCGAATAGATGAGGTCTATTCGCGCTGCTTGCTCTTGGAACTGGTTTTGGAGCTGAGCGATCAGCCTCTGGATAGAGAGCAGGACCGTCTGAATATCCAAGTTTGCTTCAGGTTGCCTGGCCACTGGGACTGGGGCAACCTTCGGCACTGTCTGTTTTACCGTCCGCCTACCTGATGCAATTTGGGCATAAGAGTCGGCTGGAGTAGCAGTGGTAGCTTGAACTCGGGGCGTTGGCCTCGCTTCTACCATTTTTGTATTCCTCTTGGCCTGAATGCCTCTTCGCATTGAACTTTAGGGCATCCCCGATAATAAGCAGGGTGCCCGCTGGTCTTGCAGAGTACGCATGTCAGCATGCTCCTCTCGACAACCTTATCCGTTCCTAATATGGGTTCCTGCGCATTTGACGCAGCGAGACTCCATACTACAGTTCGCTGCGACATGCCCGAACCTTTGACAGCGAGCACACTGAAGTGTTTGCGTTGTCCTTTTTAATGTTGCCCATTTGACTTCAATAGTGCCTAACCGATTGATTCGCTTTAGGCTATCTACTTTGCTAGCTGGGCTAACCTCGACCACTCGTCTGCGACTCGATGCCGCAGTGATGAAGGCCTTAGCCCCAACAACCTGCACATCGTCGAGGGGCATGCACTCTACCAACTGCGCCATCCAGTCGTCTTCATAGGAAATAAGTTAGAGGGGGAAACTAACAAGAAATAACTGAACTTAGACAACGAATCCATGGCCCTAGTGGTTGCGGCCGCAGCTGAACAAGGAGAGATCATTATCAATGGTTGAAGTTGAAGTCGCAAGGATAACCGCATGTTGAAAGTCATAAATAGAGTGGCAACTGAGCACACGCATTGGGCCAAGACAGATCACACGGTGCAAAGAGGTAAACAGGTCTATTCCACTTCTATTCACTGATCCTTCACTTTCATATGAAGGAGATTGCAGTTTTTGACAAATAAGTCTGTAACGAGAAGGACATGCTCGACATCTGTTCAATCTCCTGGGAGAAATTTATCCAACAACTGGGATGATTTGAATATGATCTACACTCTGGATCACTTTTCAAAGAAAGATCTCACGGTTGTACAACCACAACATTTTTCAACCTATTAAGGGTTCAGTGAACCAAAATGACTGTATTCCGCAAGTGCACCCGATCACTGACCTACCTCTCTCTTATCACTTAATACCCAGAGCGGAATAAATCAAGCTTTTCCCAGTCTGAACCGTTTATGTAATCGAGCATATATGGTAGACTGCTATTACATCACGGCTTTTGAGTCGCGCCACGACTTTGGAATGGCAAAAGAAAATGAAAAAGAAATAACAAAACAACCCGGTGAGTCGTGTGCCGATGACTCGCGATGCCAATTTTTCACGTTTTCTCTTTAAGCGTTCGTTTTTTCTTTTCTGTTTCGTTTCATTTCTGCCCGTTCCTCACGAACGGCTCTTAGGATGACCTTCAATTGAACAACATTTCGAAATCACCAATCGTTTGTGCAATAAACTTAATTCTTTGTTGACTCAATTCTAATCACATGAGATAAAACGTTCTACCTCGGATCAATCGCTTCAGAGTACACATCGCCAGCACGCACATGCTATCGATACCCTGCGAGAGACAGAATGTTATCGATGACTTTGGTTTTGTGGGCCAATCGATAGAGAAGAAGAAATTGCCAAAAACGCTGGCGTGGGCGGTGGGACACACTCATTTGGGTTGCGTGATTATTACACACGAGAGATAAACGAATACCCGCAGATACGTGCAATTTGCCTGAAAGCTATTGTTACACCCAATATCCCCGCAATCTGTAGATAAAGTTGTTTGTAGAGGTTTAAGTCGTTTATTTGTTGTGATTTTCTTTAATTGATTGTTTACCTTGTGAACGTGTGTGGGGAAACGCCAGACGGTATCTCCGGCTTTTAGAGATAAAGTCGTGATCAAAGGGAAATCCATACGAATGTTTTCATTTCCGAATGATATGTGTGGTTAGGTCTTAGCTGGTAATTGTTTTATGGTCAGGAATTCTTGTCTACTTTGTTAAACAGTGGAGTAGGATATCAAGGGAATTCTTATCGGTTCACTTCGTTGTCTCTATGTATCACTTCAAAAGCAAGGCAAGTTCCTTCACGTGGCTTTTGACGCGGTGTAAAGTCTCAGTAACGGCGAATGACTCACGAGATTGTATTCCCAATGAGGAGGCCCGAAGCTAAGATGTAACCATCCCTGTCCCACTTCAATCTCATCTAGTCCCTCCTTTTCGGGCCGAGTCAAGGTCGACTTGTGTCGAGGATCTCCTTAACTACTCAGTCTCGTGCGGAGTATCCAGCATCTCTGCCTCAACTTTGTCCTGCGGCCGACTGATAAGTAAGTAAGATCCCTCGTTATGCCTGTCACACTAATTCAGGTTAAGCTGAAGCGAGCACCAAGACACTGTACCGTCGTCCAAGCTAAAGTAAAATCAACAGCCAAGCGGCAATAAAAGCCATGGCACCGGCGAATGTCGATTTTTCTGCATTGAAAAAATCATAACTGTAGGTCTTACTTTGCTCATATCTCAAAAACCATGCGTCCTACAGAAAAGTGACGAAGGCCGATCTTGTAGCTTACGACTTGATCTAGAGGATAAAGTTGGAGAACGGACATATCTACCGTTATAACAGTATATTTTTTAATGAAAAAGGGACTTTTTGTAGTAAAATAAGTTTAATTATGAACTTGTCGAATACGGACGGTTATGAAAACTTGGACAATGTAAATTCACGCCAGGAGCAACAATTCAGATCTACCTGCCTTCAAAGCCGATACAAAATTTCATATAATTTACGCCAGAGAAACAAATTTCCCGGTTTTTTTCAAAAATTTGCCCAAATAACGGTAATTTTGTTAATTTTCCAATGCCATCCTCTAGATCAAGTCATAAGCTACAAAAAATTATACCGCTTTTTTGTCGTAGGACGCACCATTCTCGATATAAGCTGCCGAAAATTCTATACGAACCGCCAGAACCCCTACAGATGTCGATTTTTCTACATTGAAAAAATCATGAATGTTGGTCTTACTTTGCTGATATCTCAGGAACCGTGAGTCCTACAGCAAAGTGATGTAGGCCGATTTTGTAGCTTATGACTTGACTGAAACCCAGTCAACAAAGAGTGCAGAAAAATCGCATATTTTTGGCTAAAAACTGTATCAACAAAGAGTGCAGAAAAATATAGCATATTTTTGGCTATAAACTGTATCATCCCCTAATACGAACAGAGTGACCTTTTAAGGACTCAATGTCTAGTTTTTCTAGCACAAATCCATTAACACACGGTTGTGTGTATGTGTTTATTTGTGTAATTAAAAGTTCTCCCAGTTAACGCTGAAGTGAATCCATTTTTATGTGATTCTCAGTGAGCTCATTTTTCCTCCGCCCGAAGGGTTGATACATGCACATGTGTATGTAAGGACACAAATTTTGAGTGAATTCATGTGTCGGTCGGGTTGATTTTAATGCAACTCACCGTCCTAATGAAAACCCACCTAACGAACGTGGAATGAGAAACAGAAACGACTACTCCCTTGACTGTGGAATAAACATCAACTTTAGCTGAAAAACTGTTTCATGGCAGTGTGTATTAATTAAGCAAAGAGAAGTTATAATTTAATTATTGTGGCTCCATCCAGCAAGAAGTAACAACGACTGCCAGTTATGGCCGAATTGGCTTTTATCGTTTTCAGCGTTTCGCAAGAGTTCGTGAATGTGTTTCTGAGTGAATAAATGCGACAAGGGGGTTCAGTTTAGTTTTGTTTTTCTTGCCAAAAATGAACCTTGACACTTGAAACGGGATTACTTACGTTTCGATGAAGGCCAGTGAAATGTTATCCGGTGCAGGTTTTGGCTCATTACGAGAACGAGCTTACATTCGAAACTTGTTAAGGTGGAGGACAGGAATTGTTTCAGTGAATAATTTGCATAAACTTTCGTTGAACGTCGAAGTTTCTAGGGGTACATAGTTCCCTGTGGCACCATGGCGGTGTTAAAGAACGTTGTTACAAAGAACCTGGAATGATTGAAGTAATCTTTGTGTCGGAGTTCCCGACAGATCTGTGAAGAATGATTGGGGCATATTCCTTTGCATATTCTTTACGTTTAGTTGAGAATAGTTTGTGAATTATTTTCTGCTGCGAAAATTGCACAGAGTTTTACATAATAATAATAATTTGGGTGGCGCTACAGCCCGTAGAGGGCCGGGGCCTAGCTTCTCAGCAACCACTCGTGTTGTGCGTACTATTATTCTCTCACGCGTGGAAGGGACCTACAGTTTAATGCCGACTCCGAACGGCGAAGTTGAGAAACTTTTTTCTAGACAAGAAATACTCTTTGACCATTGTCAGTGACTCGAAAGAGGTGGAGCCGTGACTCATGGCAGGTGGTGAATTCGGGTATCGAACCTGGCACCCTCTGCGTAGGAGTCGACGCACTAATCCACTACGCTACGGCGACCCACGCTACGACGAGTTCTACATATTTGCTACTATGTTTTGCTACGAATGAAATTTTAACTTCAAGACAACAGGGATTTGTTAATGGTCGCTCCACTGCAATGAATTTATGTCTTTTCACTAATTTTTGTATTTCTACTTTAGAAAACGGAAAGCAGGTTGATGTTCTTTATACAGATTTCGTTAAAGCTTTCGATAGAGTTCATGATAAACTTTTAGTTGATAAGCTGAGAAAAATGGGATTAAAATCTAATTTTCTTGAATGGCTAAAATCCTACTTGTCTAATCGTCAACAGATTGTCAAAATTGAAGGCGCGCAATATTTCTTTATAGAAGTTCTGTCGGGTCTGCCTCAAGGCAGTCATTTGGGGCCTCTCCTTTTCAATCTTTTTGTCAATGACATCCCGTACTCCTTGCAGTTTTCTAATTGTCTAATGTTCGCAGATGATATGAAAATATTTTCGCAAATTTCTGCAATTGCTGATTGCTTAAATTTTCAAAAAAACACAAGTTCATTTTTTTAATGGTGCACCTCCAATCATCTGGATTTAAATATTTCCAAGTGTATGATTTTTAGTGCTTTCATTATCACGAACTTCGTTTGTCATAATTCATCTAACAGGGTTGGAAACATCCAAAAAAGATTCACGCGCTTTGCATTAAGGAAACTGAGATGGACCGAAGATTTACCTAATTATAGATCTAGATGTGCATTAATTGATCTAAACACTTTAGAAAGTCAAGGACAAGCTCATAGCGTTCTTTTTATTAAGGACTTACTCAATTGTAGGATTAAGTCCCCGGATTTACTCGCTCTTATGCCTCTTTATGTCTCAGAGAGACGCCTCATAGAACGAATTATGGCTTAAACGAATCCATAACCCGTTGTTCATTACTATTTAACTCAATTTATCATGAAGTCGACCTTCAGATGAATAGAAATTTGTTTAAAGAAATTCTATTGAATATTTTTAGCAACATCAGTAATAATTAATTGTAGTCAAAAGATTATGTATCCATTGATGAAATAAGTAAATAAATATTTGTATCCCACAAGAAAGGAGATTCTTTTGACTGGGCCAACTTCTCCTCTCTTTGGTTGGTGCTATGGACCGAGGTGGGATTGGTCCTCAGCCATCCTGCCACTCCATTTAGCACAGAATTTTGGCCGTTCGGATTGAGGTCTCTTTCAAGCCACCGGAGGCGTGGTTTTCCTTTCCGCCGTTGTGCGGCGGCCTTGGAGTATGGTGTCCATAACCTAGCCATCTCAGACGAGTGACTCGACGCCTTCTCCAACGCTCAACCACAGGATTTTCCTTTTTCCATTCAAAGTGACCAAGAACCCCATCTTCTCCTTTAGTTAGTGTCCATGCTTCTAGCCTACGCAGGAAGTCTGGGACTATCAGCGTCTTAAATTATATGGATTTGTTAGTCCTTCGAAAGAGATTTTGCATAAATAATAAGAGGCAAAGACAGTAGGTACGACAGCAAAGAATTTTGTCTTAGGGCCTATTTGAGCCGTTGCGATTCTCAAGCTCACTTAAGACTCACTGACAGCTTGCTGTGTTCAGATTTGTGGCAGATCGTGCTTCTGGTGTTGACGTTTGACGACGACGCACGAACCCGCTCTTATATTGACCAATCAGGCTGTTGACGTAGGGGCTTTCATAAGAGGGCAGAGAAGGCCTTGTTTGCGTTATTCAGGAGACTCTCTATAGTTGGCGCAGTTTAGAGGGTACCCTTCGCTTTCATAAGAGGACAGAGAAGGCCTTGCTTGCGTTATTCAGGAGACTCTCTATATTTGGGGCAGTTTAGAGGGTATGCTTCTTTTAGAATCGGGCAAACGTTACTGAGATTCCATTTATCGGGCATACTTTCATCCGACCAGATCTTACTGACATGTTCTTGGGCTTCACAATGGCTCCAATAGGACCTCAGTGTGGCTCGCCCCACCGCGTCAACCCACGTGCCTAACCTAACCTAACCTACAGATGAGTTGGTGCCTTAAAGAGGCATCGCCAGCTGGCTGAATATATTCGCCAGGCATTACATCGACATCAGCACCCTTGTTGGATTTTAGTTCTGCGATTGCTGCCTTAACTTCAATGAGTTTGGGAGATGGACTGCGCCAACTATGGAGGCATGAATCTCCAATCAACAAGACAATCCGAATTTATCAGCAGTAGCAAGATAGCTAGGCCAATTAGAACCTGCTCACCGCTTAAACTTCCTCGACCGGACAATGTACATACAATCATGTTGCGAATGCGACGGAATTCAATCATCTCCTGGCTCAGTAACATTCTAAAAGGATGCCTAACGGTAGGACACGTTCCAAAGAAATAGCAAGAGGTCAGAGCCACTTTCATTCCTAAAGCAGGCAAGGCAAGGCATACCTCTTCTAAGGTGGCTATCTTAGACCAAAGTGTTGGGGCCATGCTACGGAGCTTTAAACTACCTTGAAACCTACTGTAGTCCTAAAATCAGCCAGATTCATGTGTGAATCTTAGCAGGGTTTTCAATTCAACGCCGTATCAGTCCTCTAGCTCTAAGAAGAAGCTTCCCAGAAAATACCTTCATTTTCTAGGCCATGGCATTCCCATAGCATGTGTTTGATTTGCTCTCTGTTTCTTCCTCATCTCTGCAGATTATGCAAGAGTCATTCCGCGCTTTGATGAGTCGCATTGGGTGTGTACCTCAATGCACAGTGCCCGGAGAGGACTCCTATTAGCGTACGTACGTCTTTGCGAATAAGGCCGATCAATGATAGGCTAAGCCAGCGAGTGCTAGCTCTGTCCAGGGATCCGTCGTGTAGATTTTGCTTTATGGAACAGATCGGGGTGTGTCCGAGCCCTTCCGCGCGAGATTTTCCGCCATTTAATTATATTGTATTCCAGTGTGGCCCGGTACTCGTCAAGCGGGTCTCCGAATTCACCAAAGGTATCTCCTCGGCGCTCTGTCTGCATAGCCTAGCCACCTTTGATGTCAGAATGTCTGATTCCATTGCCGCTTTTTGGTCTTGATTTCTCTGAGCTGCAAAGACGCAGAAGTCGTCCCTCAGTGCCGGGGGCTTTTTGAAGAGGTCCCAGAAGATCCCTTCCCCTGTACTAGCGCTCGTCTTGGAGCCATCGTGTCGGTGTATAGAGCGATCACCCCCTCTGCTATTGCCACTTCTTCCTTCCATTGCTCCAGTGGCAAGGGTTGGTGAAAGGTAGCCGGTTTGTCCTATGTTCTGTGCTGCTTTCCAAATTTTTTGTAAGACAGCTTGACCTTGTGGTTCCTCCTTCAAAAATTCCTCCATTCTGGGTCTGAGGGCTGGAGAGGCTGCATTGGTTCTACAGAATAACTCGGGATGAGGGAGGATGACGATGGCCGTGAGTGGCGCCGTCGATGTTCTGAGACAAACTGTAATGCCTAGGCAGGCCGATCGTTGCAGTTTGGTTAGCTGTGTTAGAATATATTTCTTCTCCTCTGCTTTCCAGAGTCGTAGGTTAAGATGGGACCGTGAATTGGGACCCCACGCTTTACTGGAAGCCTGTTTACATGTGTAGAACGTACGGCTTCCTAATGTGGTCATTCCACAAGAGTTTTGAGTCCAGGAGTCCTATAACGCCCAAGTTTCTTAGTGTCTTTAATAGCTTTAGTTTAACTCCATTTGTAGTTGGACAGGTGAACTCTGGGATGCTCCTCTTATTAATCAGGAGCAGCAATTCTGTTTTATTTGGGTTGACGTTCAGTGCTTGGGTCTGCGTTCAGTTATTAAACAGCTTTAGTCCATAACTGTAACGCTCTCTAGGCGCGAATGAGATTTACCCGAGATTAGGATGGCCACATCGGCCGCTTAAGCGGCTACTGTGAATCCCTCCTTCGCCAACGTCTTTATGATTTTGTCAAGCACTAGGATCCATATGAGAGGTGAGAGTACACCTCCTTGAGGTGTTCTTCTGCTCACCTTCCTTGTGCAGCATAGATAGCCCAGTGATGACTGTGAATGCAGCATCAGACACATCCATTCCTGCACCGACTCTTGCTCTAAGAAGACTCCTCTGTCCGTTTTCATCTGGTACAGAGTTTTTCCACGGTGGATACAACTTAGTGTAATGCTGTTTCCACCGATCTACTTTTCATGTAGGAGTGTTGCGATTTGGAGAAAAAGGTGGCCCATCTGTTTCCTGATGTACAAATCCCACTAGAAGTTGCAATTTCTTCTTCTTACTCATATCTCAAATACTGTCCTATAGCAAAGTGATGTAGGCCGATCTTGTAGCTTATCACTTAATCTAGGGGATGGAGTTGAAGAACGGACGAGGCAAGTCCAAAATCCACACAAGAAATGCAGATCGATCGACTCATCACATTTTCATCGACATCAAGGCTCTTGGTCTCTTCAAGTTCCAGTCCAGAGATCTTTGGCCCTGCTTATGTTTGAGGAGATGATTCACTCACGAAGTGTAGAGGCAGTAGAGCGGCTGAAAGCTGGATTGGCTTGGCAGGGTCTTCGCGATCAATTCTGTAGAGCAACACAAGAGAGGACACTGGCGTCTAAAATGGCGCAAGCAAAACGAAAACAACCTCAAAATAATTTGGTGTCCGCATTTGAAGATCAAGCTGTATGGAGGGACGTCAAGCCAGTGTAGCGCCACACAAACATAACAAGAAGGCATCTGTGGGGACCCATAAATGTTGACAAGGTCATTAAGAAATATCAACGTTGAAAATCATGTTTTGCAAAAAAGAGAACATCATCGCTGTTAATGGGACACTTTTACCATGATGAAAGCTTTCCAGGGTATAATCGCCATATCCAATCCCTACACTCGCCCATTAAAGTGCACCCCATATCACTTGACAAGAATATGACATGACTTATGAAAGTCACCTCCTGCAGACATCGTGTCCGGCAAAGTGGATAATGCCACCCAATAACATTTAATTTATGGAAAATCGTTAGTCATGAGCATGTAACCGGCACACACAAAGTATCCCATTACTGGCAAGCAATTTTCCGCCCACACACGATCAACAAAACCCTAATTGAAGGCAAGTATACCCCGTTAGACGGTGGGTTACATGCTCTTCATGCGTCAGGTATATGTAGAAATTGCACGTTAAATTCCCGACAGGCATCAGTTACGAAACCATTTCAGTGTGCGGTGCGTTATCCCAATTGCGTGTCAAGTTAATTAACTCAAGTTTCCTATATCCGCTGGGAATATGTATGCCCTGTCGGACATTTCAAACAATACCTTGGCGTCAACGGCGCTGCGACGACTGGTTGCGTTTTTTTTTTCTCATTTTTGCTTAGGCGAATGTACACATTGAAAGTTTACTGACATGTATATAGGCTGTTTATTTTTTCAATAGAACGATTCACTTGTGTGGAACACTATTTCCGCGATAGATAAGATAGAGTGCTAAGCGATTGAGGGAGCAGTGGATGCGAGCCTGGAGAATATTTGCTAGAGTTGAGCCGTCTCTTGCTGCGAATAGAATGATTCAATCGTTGCCAGAGAGCGACAGTGATTGTGGACTTTTCATGCAAGGTGAAGTGCTTGACTGATCTAAAAAACCGTGAATGGTGCAACGCAAGAGAGTGAAACAATGAATGCGTGCCGTAAGCAAGACACATACATGAAAAATTAAAAAAAAAGTCCTTATGACCATTATGAGTTCAAAAAGAATAAGCTAAGGCTAGAGTGACTGGCTGCCTTAAAGGTAGCGACACTTTGGCCAAATGTAGGCTCGTTGTGATGGCAGAGCCTAATCTGAGAACCATCTGGAGCGATGAAGGTGGCTGACGATAATGTCAAGTCGTAGAAATATGGCAAGAGAAACAAATTTCCCGGTTTTTGTCAAAAATTTGCCCAAATAACGGGAAAATGGGGGATTCATCCTCTAGATCAAGTCTAAGCTACAAAAAAGTATGCCGCTTTTTTGTCGTAGGACGCACCGTTCTCGAGATATAAGCTGCCGAAAATTCCAAACGAACCGCCAGAACAGCTATGAAGTTGGCTGATGATAATGTCAAGTCGTAGAAATATGGCGCGTCCAAGCGACTGAATCTGCGGGGCGATGAGAGGGCACTGCAATTGCATAGTAGGTCTGAAATGGTTTCTTTTTCCTCTTTATCCGAGGAACTTCTGCAGAAATCATTTTAGGGGACACCTAGTCTGGAGGCGCTTCGGTTTGAAAAACACAGCGGTCGTCCCTCAGTGCCGGGGGCTTTTTGAAGAGGTCCCAGAACATCCCTTCCCCTGTATCAGCGCTCGTCTTTGAATTATCGTGCCGGTGTATAGAGCGATCACCCCCCTTTGCTATTGCAACTTGTTCTTTCCATTGTTTCAGTGGCCAGGGTTGGTGAAAGGTAGCCGGTTTGTCCTATGTTCTGCTGCGCTGTTTTCCAAATGTTTCGTAAAACAGCTTGACCTTGTAGTTCCTCCTTCAAAAATTCCTCCATTCTGGGTCTGAGGGCTGGAGAGGCTGCATTGGTTCTACAGAATAACTCGGGATGAGGGAGGATGACGATGGCCGTGAGTGGTACCGTCGACGTTCTCGGACAAACTGTAATGCCTAGGCAGGCCTATCGTTGCATTTGGTTAGATGTGTTAGAATATATTTCTTCTCCTCTGTTTTCCAGAGTTGTAGATTTAGATGGGACCGTGGATCGGGACCCCACGCTTTACTGAAAGCCTGTTTACATGTGCAGAACGCTACGTACACCTTCTTAATGCGGTCATTCCACAAGAGTGTGTAGTCCAGGAGTCCTATAACGCCCAAGTTTCTTACTGTCTTTAATAGCTTTAGTTTAACTCCATTTGTAGTTGGACAGGTGAACTCTGGGATGCTCCTCTTATTGGTCAGGAACAGCAATTATGTTTTACTTGGGTTGACGTTCAGTCCTTGGGTCTGCGTTCAGTTATTAAACAACGTTAGTCCATAACTGAAACGCTCTGTAAACGCTGAAGGAAATTTACAGGAGGCCGTTACTGTGAATCCGTCCTTCTCCAACGTCTTTATGATTTCGTCAAGCACTAGGATCCACATGAGAGGTGAGACTACTCCTCCTTAAGACGCTCTTCTGCTCACTCCCCAGTACCCTCTAGCCCAGTAATGACTGTGAATTTTATGGGACACCTAGTCTGGAGGCTTGAATTACCATGACTCAGTGCCCGATTATGACGCTAAACTCCTTCCACAAACAAAGCGTATTAACACTTAGGCAGCAAACACTAGCCCCTTTTTATAATTCGACAATAGACGACTGCATAATCTTACTAATCGTGTATATGGATTTTCCAGAGGCCGTGATGGCAACGTCGTCGGCATGGGCAATGACCTTGCACCCTGTTCTATCCAATGCTAGCCAAAAGATCCTTCACTACCACATTCCGTAGGGTAGGAGAGGTACTCTCTCCTCTCCTTGTGGGGTTTCTCCATTGACCGCTCTACAGATCGTGGTATCACCTTGGAGCAGGTTGGTCTATTGTTGAGGAGTTGATATGCTAAAAGTCACTAAGGACTACTGGTCTAGCTGGTTGAGTGCTGAAGTAGTTGAATGAGGTTCGACGCTGTTAAAAGCTTCCTCAATGTCCCTCAACAAAATCAGTAACGTTATGATTCCGATGGATTTTTCTAAAGTGCCAACAAGCGAAGCAGCCCTCCATGCTTCCACAGATTTACCCTTGTTGTAGGCACGCTGAGACATCATCCTCCAGAGTCTAGCTACGTGTACTAGATCAAGATATCTCTGGAGTAGGGGTGAGAAGAAATCAACGGGCTGTTGTAGCTCCGCAGGAAAGATGCCATCGGATCCTGCCATTTATTTGTATGATTTGAAAGTGTTAATGGACCAGATGCCACTATCGATCTTCACTCTGAGTGAGCTGAGTGGAGTGTAGGAATGATTACTCTCAGTGTTAGTAATGTCAAACATATTACAACTGCCTTAAAAGTGAGTGTCGATTAGAATCCCTAGACTTTCAGTGTTGGAGGTAGTCCTGATGTCGCTCGAATTAGCCAGTTCACCTTCCTGATTCTAAAGAACTCAGAGTATTCCTCGATTTTTCCACAGTAGAGTCATCGATTAAAAACCAGATTTAATAACAGCTCCATGTGAAGTTCAAAGTAATTATCTGCCAAACGCAGTAAACGTTAAAAGTGCAGGCATTCCGTGTTTCCCTCTCTTTTTACAAAGTTCAACGAGTTGTCAAAATTTTGACGGAACGCAAATCATGAGACAGATTCCCCAGGTCGGGGCCTTGGAGCCATTTTTGTATACAAAGAATATTTTTTCTCTTTCAACAATGGTTCGTTAAGTGATTCCCGGAAAAATGGTTGGAGGAAGTAGTATGCTCGAGGATTATCACAATACCGCATGGGAGAACATTGATTTTTTGCACAACACGCGAAGTATGGATGGAAAGTATTATAATTTATCATGAGGGATTTTGCTGGAAAATAAAATTAAGTCGATGCCTTGTGTCTCTAAAGATCTTACGTTGGGTTAGGGTGAGGTGGTGCCACGCTTACGAACTGCAGACACACTTAGGCCAAGCAAAGGCCCATTGTGTTATTACGCGGATCTAAGGCTACCTATTCCGCAAACCCAATTGGATTAGTTTCTAGATTGACTAACTATAATCGTCACTCTAGTTTCTAGAGTGACACTCTAGTTGGCGATAGTTAGTTACGCTAGAAACTAGAGTGACGATAGTTTATCACTCTAGAAATTGGAGTAAAGGTAGTCTGTCACTCTAGAAACTAGAGTGACTAGAGTCTAGAGTGACTAGAATCTAGAGTGACTAGAGTCTAGAGTGTTACTCTAGAAACTAGAGTGAGGATAGGTAGTCACGCTAGAAACTAGAGTGACGATAGCTTGTCACGCTAGAAACTATAGTGACGGTAGTTAGTCACTTCAGTTTCTAGCGCTAGATTCTAGAGTGACGCTAGGAACTAGAGTGACGATAGTTAGTCACTCTAGAATCCAGCGCTAGAAATCTAACTATCGTCACTCTAGTTTCTAGCGCTAGATTCTAGAGTGACGCTAGAAACTAGAGTGACGATAGGTATTCACTCTAGAATCTAGCGCTAGAGCCACCCATATTATATATTATATAGAAGTTGGAGCATCTCTGGGTCAAGTGTTTCGAGCTAAAAGCAGACTACGTTGAGAAATAAATAGGCACTTTTCCAAAATAGTCGTTTTTCTTTTGTACACTATGTACTTATCGGACCACCCTCGTATGGGTATTTCGATTTCAGACAAGCATTACGTAGAAAACTATGTCTTGAGTTTCCAATCAGTGTCCATTACAGCTGTCAAGCTTACTACACATAATATTTCCCATCCCTAAATTTTGCTTGATTCCAATATGTGAACATATCCACCGTAAGATAGTTCAAAATGAGTCACCACGCGACTTAATATTATGCAGCAGTTATCGCCCAAGTAATATTTAATTAGCAGTATCTCAATTGGATTATATCACATTCACTTTCTCCTCAAATAAACATGAAACAAGTGTCAACTGGGAATGTCATCACCAGCCACAAATCATCTTAATCATTCCCCACAATTAAGACGTCTCCAAATTGACACACAGCCACGTTAGCACCTTAAAAAAAAACAAATAACTCACAACCTTCTTTCCGCAAACCTTGAACACACCCTCGCACAAACGCACGGCATACGTGACATCTATCTGAAATGTTTATCATTCCTCGCCGTCATTATGTAACGAATGCCGATGACATTTAAAAAAAAAAAAACAGAAGAAGAATACGAGCAGAAAAAAAAACAACAAGCAATGACATTGACATTCACAGAAACACGAGACACGACAAATGAAAATGGAAACTAAATAAGATACACAGAAACTGAGAGTTGAAGCCCACAAAATAAAAGCATAAACCACGACAACAATATTTTTTTTTTTGCCGCTACATTTTCTTGTGATTGTGTTTTGTTGTAGGTTGCCGCAATGAATTTAGTTGGTCATGGATTTATGAAGCACGGCATTAGTCATGTATGAGCATACATTTATTTATTTCTTGCATCACCCTTGGCCTTCATTCGCTGAATGCTACTATTTTGCAGTGTTAAATAATTTGTGCTCACAATTCATCTAGTACTTTCACATATGCGGTCATCTCACATTACAATGCAACACTACCAATCATAAGATAAAAACAAACAAAAAAAATATTGAAATAAACCAAATACGAAACCATTCAAATAAATGCAAAAGGATGTCTGTATTTTTATGTACATTCATCATTCTTAAAAGCCAACTACTACATTTTTTTTGTTTATTGTTGATCACCTGGCGATGAAGGACCTGGACTGTTGCTCAAACTATCGGTTGAAGGGCGTTTTGGCAAAAGAACTTGCATTGATGTTCGTCGAATTATTTTCTCCTCGGCTAATAATTTATTTTCACATTTTTTGTTTGTAACGATTTGTTGAGGGATAGAGAGGAAGAGAAAGAGAGAGAGAGACACACACACGAGAATTTCATGAAAAGAAGTCATAGAAAACATCAAACATAAGTAACAAAAGAATAAAAAGAATAAAGATAAAACAAAGTGAAGAAAGATGTGTAGATGAATGAAGTATATAAGTATGTTCAAGTATATGGATTCCAATACGTCAAAACTACAGACGGACATTTAAAAAAAAAAAACTCAAACTTGGCAGCGTATGACAGATGTGAAACAGAGCTTAGGAGAAACGCCAGTAGGGAGAGGGCGAACAAAAAGTCGGAAATAGATACATTTATTGAATCGATACAAGCTTGACCGATAAAACGAAACGAAACGATAGGTGAGCTTTGTAGCTCATTGATCTGTATTTAGACTACAGACGAGCTGGTTAGCGATAGGACTTGTGAAAAAGAAGCAGTTGTCTGTTACGATTGTCTTCAAATTAAACATTCTCTTCTGCTACAACGCTCTCTTATGGTTATTCAGTATTATTTTCCGAACATCTCATTCTGGAAACATCTACAGTGGGTGTCATTAATATTCGGTTTTTTACAAGAATGTGTGAAAAATTTGCAGTTACAGGTTAAAACCACGTGGTTTTGAACCCAACCTTTTCCTGCTCGGTAAGTTCCTTAATTTTCTTCGAGATTAGCAATTTTTTGAGTAAAAAACTCTTACCATTACCGCAAGATAATGAATTTACACGAAAAACTATGAAAAATGTGCTTTCATTAATATTCGGGTTTTTAACTTACATTTCTCTTTACGGTTTGCTAAGAACCCTATGCTCGGATTTGTATGTCTGTTTAAAATCGTCCACAAGTTCAAAAAGAAATAGGATGGGCCGCAAAGGAAAGAGCACTTAGCTGGAAAAACGCGAGTTGGTGTTAAGTCACCATTTAAAAGGTGAAACTTACAACAAAATTGCGGAAAATTTGAAAATGAAGCCTAATACAGTCGGTGACATTATAAGACCCTTCAGGAACGAAGGCCGTATCGAATTTAAGAAGCAAAACGGGCAGCCCAAGAAATTAACACAACGCGAAGAACGCATAATAATAAAAAAAATAAAGATAACAGCCGTCTTAGTGCACCTTAAATAGTAAGTCAGCTGTTGGTTGAATGCGGAAAGCATGTTTCTGAGCCTACGGTTCGCAGAACTATCAGATCAGAAGGGTTCAATGGTCGAGTAGCTAGAAAAAGCGCTTTATCAACTTGCGCAACCGTAATATTCGCCAAAAATTTGCTAACGATTACAAAGAAAAAGATCCAGTATGGTGGGCAGATGAGAGCAAGTTCAACCTTTTCGGGTCTGATGGAAGGGTTATGGTGTGACGCAGAATGCATGGTGACGCAAGCAGAATGAAGAGCTAAAAAGCAATCATTTGAAGGCAACGGTGAAGCATGGGGGAGGTCATGTTATGGTGTGAGGTTGCATATCGACTAAAGGCGTAGGCAATTTGGTCTTTATAGATGGGATCATGAATAAGGAGTATTATTTGAGGATTCTGAGAGAAAATTTGAAAGAATGCGCTGAAAAAATTAAAATTTCCAGGTCTTTCAAATTGTCAAATCAGGATAATGATCCTAAACATAAAGCCCATATTGTCCGCGAATGGCTGCTATACAACTGTCCAAAACTTATAGCAACCCCTGCTAAATCATCTGACTTCAACCCCATCGAAAATTTGTGAGCCGAATTGGACCAGTAAGTGCGGATGAACCCTGTTTCTTCCATAAACGCTCTGAAGGTTAGGTTGCAGGAAGGATGGAATAAAATAAGTCCGGATTATATAAAAAAAATTATAGCAAACATGCCAAAGCGGTTATCCCAAGTTTTGGAGAATAAAGGATACGCTACAAAATATTAATAATTTTAATTTTTATTATGTAAATTAAATAAACTAGTTAAAAAAACGAATATTAATGAAGGCACTTTTTTCATAGTTTTTCGTGTAAATTCATTATCTTGTGGTAATGGTAAGAGTTTTTTACTCAAAAAATTGCTAATCTCGAAGAAAGTTAAGGAAATTACCGAGCAGGAAAAGATTGGGTTAAAAACATGTGGTTTTAACCTGTAACTGCAAATTTTTCACACATTCTAGTAAAAAGCCGAATATTAATGACACCCACTGTAAGTAAATATTTGACTTTGTGGGCTTTTAGGTGGTTTTTGTAGCCTGGCTCGATAAATATAATGGGTTTTAAAAAGAAGCATGTCTTTGACAGTTTGCGAGATTTTTACTCAGTAAATCTTACAAATGCTGAACTTCCGAGTTGGTAATAAAATAATCCTCTTCAGTCGAACAATAAGACAGATGACATTTTTTTTTTTTTTTGCAGTTGATGATGAACCAAAACCACGGAAGACACTCTACGGTCCTATTGTTGAACTGATGCTGGCCGTTGCAGAAGAAATCAACGAGTCTTCCACTAAGTGTTCACGGCGAAATGAACAGGGTTTATATTGAGTAAAGACAAGTAAGGAGTAAAGGAGTTTGTCTACCTTAAACGTGAACTCCAGCATACGACATCCGACTTCGGCAACTGTTGCTACTTTGGTTTGTCAGAACAACTGCCAAAATCATGTTACACAAAACTCTAATTTTTCCAGTCTTGCTGTCTCTATATGCTGCTGCGAAAGTTTGGCTATAAGAGAGACTGCTGAACTGATTCCTGTTGCCTTCAAAGCAACATTTCTGGGTGGAATATTTTATGATCCCGCCTTGAATGTACTCTACGAGATGCACCAAGATGTGGATGTAGTCCGGAAGGCAAAAATCCGTCGAGTACAATGGCTAGGCAACATCGGGCGCATGAACAGCATATAAAACATCTGATATAAAGAGCAACTAATAACGGATGCGGGGGTCGCCGTGGCGTAGTGAGTAAGTGCGTCGACTCCTACGCAGAGGGTCCCAGGTGCGATACCCGAATTTGCCACCTTTGATAATTCACGGGCCCGCCTCTTTCGAGTCACTGACAATGCTCAAAGAGTATTCCTGTCTAGAAAAAGCTTCTCAACTTCGCCGTTCGGAGTCGGCATTACACGCACAACACGAGTGGTTGATGAGAAGCTAGGCCCAGGTCCGCCTCGGACTGTCGCGCCACCCATATTATTATTATATAAATGGAATAAAAGGTTAATGTTTACATAAACATGTACAAAAAGGAATGGTTTCTCTATAACGTAGAAATCGGCGATCCCCAGTGACTACGTTATAGAGAAGTTCGACTGTAATACTAATCTTCCCCAATCTCAACTAAGTATATGTAATTCCCAAACTCATTGGGAAAACGCTTCTTGTGTCTTACTTCCCTAGATAGGCAAGTTTCAATAAGCTTTTCTGTTCACCTTTTAATTAACAATAGACAATTCTCCAATAATCCATAAATTATAATAAAGATAACATCATGTTTATTCCCTTTGAACGCGTTGGTTCACCTTCACAGAGCTCATCAATTATCAACTAATGCCCGAACGCAGTTTGTCTAAAACACCTTCACATCATCCCACCGTCTGTGTGTCGCCTAAAATGACCGCCCTAATGATGAGTTATCGTTTACCTTGCCATGTCTACACGAAGTCACTGAGTAATAAATCACCTAATGTCAATGATAGATGGGCTCATCGGACTTGATTGCAGTCCGTCTGCGTTCTTCGCACGATTTGAAAGCATGTGACATTCTGGGGTTGTAACGAAGCATCGAGGAGGATCACATACATTATCAATAAAACAATTACATGTCTTGGACAAAATTGTCGACCACCTGTTTCTTTTCCCACAGCTGGCCAACACAACCTTAAGTCAATCGATTGGTTATGCCTTGCAATTGCTCAACAGATGCATGCAATTGGCATAGATCCCACGGGTTTTATATCGATGAAAACGCCTTGAGTACAGGTGGCTGTATTCCCTAGACAAATCGGTTTTCGGTTTGACCTGTTTTGAGTTTGTGGAATATGCAAGAAAGTGGAAATCTGTTTTCACGTCGTCAACTGTAATTAATTCTTCAAAGCTAAGTGCATGGAAAGTATTCGATTTCACGAGACACAAACACGAGAGCATTTCTGCTGCAGTCTTCTTGTGGATTTGACGATCAAGAATTTTGTACATTCTAGGTTGTTCTTGAGAGGTTTTTTTTCATGTCAATAAGTTTTCAATAACTTACTCAAGTTAATGGACTATGTCACGGAGAGAACCTTTCCGCAGATTACAGCCAAATGGCAAACCTCCACAGACTGCTCGCATTGCTACAACAAATCTTGCAGAGAAGCTGTCGCTGAGACAATACAGGGAGGCCGGCAGCCTGTAATTCAATGCTTCATGGAGCTTCTCCGCTACGGAAGGCTTTTCGTAACCTCTATGAAGAGAAAAGATCGGAATACACCCTCGCCGGAAAAGTAGTAGAAGGAAAAGTAAAGAATATCAGAAGCCAACTATCGAGAGATGGAAAAGGCGTTGTGGCAGGATTGACTTGCGAACTGCGAACTTAACTACGGCGCTACGACGAAAAACTAGGGCAGCGCAAGAGAAGTACCGGGCTAGAAGAAGGGCGGAGAAAAAGCTTCTACGCCTGAAGACAAGGTCTCTCGCCACCTCCCAGCTCAAGAATGTCGAAGAGTCTAGGGACAAGCACAAAATACGGGCCTTCTACAAAAAAGCCAAAAGCCTTGCCGCTGGCTTTAGGGAAGGCACCCATGCTCTTCGAAACTATGAGGGTAACTTGAACCTGGATGTGTTAAAGCAGCACTTCTAACATCTGCTTAACGGGCCTGACCAGGGGAGGGTGATAGGGAATCAGGAAATCCCAACTCCAGTCTTTGAAGTAGTCCTCCCACCTAGCTTTGAAGAAGTCGGCACAGCCATCAAAAGGCTGAAGAACAACAAAGCCGCAGGCTCAGATGGCCTACCATCAGAGCTCTCCAAGGCCGGTGGCGATGTTGTGGTAAGGAGAATGCACCAGATCGTCTGTAGAGTTTGAGAGGACGAAAGCATAGCCGACGCTGGAAGGGCTCCGTATGGCCCTTCCACGAAAGAGGCTACCTCTTGCAAAAACAGCTTAACGTCGCCTACAAGATCCTGTCGAGCGTAATGTGTGAATGTCTAAAGCCGTTTGCACCGCACTAATCGGCACGCACCAGTGCGGCTTCCGGCCCGGCAAATCGACAATAGACCAAATCTTCACACTAAGGCAAATCCTGGAAAAGACCAGCGAATTTCAAATCGATACGCACCACCTCTTTATCGATTTTAAAGCCTCATACGACAGCCTTCATCGCAAGGAGTTATTTGGTGCGATGGCCGAATTCGGGATCCCGGGAAAACTGATCCGGTTGTGTCGCACCTTGCACCGTGCAGTTCGGCTCGAGGACTTCCGAGCCGTTTGAAACCTGCGCCGGATTTCGGCAAGTAGATGCGCTGTGGTGTGATTTCTTCAAGTCGTGGGACAGTCCAACTGTTGGGATATGCAGTCGACATCGATATCGTCGCGCGTTCCCAACGTGTCGTAGTGGAAGCTTTTACGGCTATTGATGAACAGGCAAAACGAATTGGTCTCAAGGTTAATGAGGACAAAACAAAATATTTCCTGTCGACCAAGCAAGGTTCCGTCACACACCACCTTGGCCAAAACATCACGATCGACAGCTACAATTTCGAGGTAGTAAAGGAGTTTGTCTACCTCGGGGCAAAGGTAATCTCCACAAACGACATCACTGTGGAGATCCGACGTAGAACCGCCTTTGGCAACCGGTGTTACTTCGGTTTGTCAAAACAACTGGCGTCAAAGCTCCTGACTCGAAGGACTAAGATCATGCTCTACAGAACCCTCATTTTGCCAGTCCTGCTATATGGATCCGAAAGCTGGACGATAAGCAAAACTGCGAAGCTGATACTTGGTGCCTTCGAAAGAAAAATTCTACGTCGGATGTATGGTCCCGTCTGCGAGGAAGGCGAATGGAGCGGACCGCAAACTCTACGAGCTGTACCCGGATGTGGATGTAGTCCGGAAGGCAAAGATCCGTCGACTGCACTGGCTCGGCCACATCGAGCTCATGGACAACGATGCTCCAGCTAAGAGAGTCTTCAAATCCGAGCCTCCTGGTTCGAGAAGGAGAGAATGACCGAATTTCCGGTATAAAGACCAAGTAATCGCGAATGCAAGACAGCTTGGTCTTGATGACTGGAAGCAGCGTGCCCAGGATCGTCAGGAATAGAAAGCAGCTATCGCTCAGGCTCGGACCCTGCATGGTTCGTCCGCCTGAAAAGTAAGTAAGTAAGAACATAACTACGCTGACAATGTTTGCCTACATTCACATTGAATAATGGACCTGTACTTGATGGCCTATAATCTAGAAACTAAGGCAGACAAGGTGGGATTCAAATCAACTACAGCCAGAAATAAAACCATTAGCATTTCTATCAACCACGCCCAACTGGACATTACCGGACAGGATGTCGAGGAAGCTCATAGCAATGGTATCGCCAACCGAAATGGATGTGTACACCAAAATCTGGATTGCTTAATCTCCAAGGTGGAATCGGTGCTGCTTTATGGATGTGTACAACATTACCAGTCGAAAGCTGCAATCTTTCGTAAACGGATGTTGAAGGAACATTCTTAGGATTTGTTGGCCGAACCGTATATCCAACGAACAACTGAACCTTAGAACGGGCCAAGAATTTATAAATTTATAAACATCACTTTAAGGAAAAGAAAGTGGCAGTGGATGAGGGACTTTAAACAATATACATTGTACTAGCCAATGTTCAGGTACACGAAATGAACTCATTGATTCTCAAAAACCATTTAACGCACCCAATTGAATTTTAATTTTATGGACATTCTACATTAAAGATTTCAACCTCATTTGTCTGTAGTCATGGCGGGATATTGATGATTTGAGAAGCTTTTTCTAGACAGGAAAACTCTTTGAGCATTGTCAGTGACTCGAAAGAGGTGGAAGCCGTGAATTATGAAAGTTGGCAGATTGGGGATTCGAGCCTGGCATCCTCTGCGTAGGAGACTACTCACTAACCCACTACGCCACGGCGACTCACCCATCGACTCACTCGACACCATGCAATTGGACAATGTTTGCCAAATCACAAATAATCCCTTTTACTGATGAGAAAATATTCACCATTTATGAGTAGTTCAACGAACAGAATAATAGAACTAATGCTATCATCACGACATGTGTCTGAACTCATTCCGAGATGCCAACGTGGACACCCACCATCCAACCCCGCTTGTGATGGAATCGTCAAGCTCAATGTCTGCGAAAAATATTTTAAAACCTTAGCGAAAGCCTCTTAACACGCAGTAGAGTGAAGCGGGCAGTAGCAGGACCTCACATACTTTGAAGCGGCTGATTGCTGCACGGAACCAAAGAGAATCAGCTCAAGGGCTCAAGGGCTCAGCTCAAGGGACGACCCCGACTATTGGGCGGCTTTGTAGCAAGATCGAGATCAGAGAGACCGATATTGTCGGTATCGCGATCAAGATTCTCATGGTTGGGTGGGGACCTATTCTCACCGTTTACCTCTGCTTCGACTTCCATCGGTAGGCACAGCCATTGATGGCACTCTAGGTAGAGGTCCTAGGCTCCTTCGCGGAGAGGTATCCCGCCTCCAGAGCAGACTCTTTAGCTAGGTTGGGGCTGGGGCAGGGTGGGGGCGGGGTGCATCGCCTTCGCGGGTTCCTCCCTATCCTTTTCACACGCTTTGAGTGTGACCCAATTAAATCTGTAATGGATTGTGTATGTTTGTTTAGCAAGGGGGGCCAGAAACACTTTATTGAAAATAATTATAGCAGCTCCTTCGGTCCTTGTAGTCTCCCTTCCCTTCCTCCAGCTTGGCAATCTTGCAATTATGTGCCGGATTACATGCCTGAATGAATTTCAGCATGGAGGTGGCTTCGGAAGGTATAATAGGTAGCCAGGCACGAGTCCTAGGCCTATTGGGAATGGAGTCCCTGTGCACAAGATCTATTTGTGCACCCTCTTATACATCCTCAAAGCCTAGAGCGCTTTTTCTTTTTTAGAAAAGTCGGCTGACACTTGGTCATGGAAGGACATGAGTCTTATATGGCTTTGGTGCCATCCGGCATAATAGGCGACGGGTGTCACCCCACCATGTTCGTCAATCATTCTTAGATACTGTGCGTTGATGCCACGCTCTATCTGCCATCAGTTGGAGGGCGAAATGGCTTGGACGTGGAGTCCGTAAAGGCTGTTCCCTCGACCAGCTCCTGGTCTATCTTGATAGCTCAGGCCATGGTGCTTTTCTGCGTTGCGGAGAGTTTCTCTTGAGGAATAGGGTCGCCTCGATGGTCGTCAGGTGACTCCGGTACACCGTTCATGACTGAGCTTTTGCTTCGAGTAGGCTCGCCCATGTTTCTAGTAGGCTCCCCCAAGCTGATCATCGGCACGGTCCACCAGATAGAGAGAGGAGAGGAAGAAAAGGATAACGTAATATGAGAGGGAGAGGATGGCTGCATCTTCACTTCATGTCTCCTCATGGGGAACATTTCCCAAGAGTCAGTGACCTTTACTATGCCTTCGCACCCCGACAAGGTGTACAGTCCCGCGAATCGTTTTAATTTAATTTTGTAAACATCGTGCACCAAAGTAGTTGCTATGTAGCGATCAATGAGAGGCAAACTAAAGCTGTCCACACATCCACACAATCTTGAGTCATGTTGAAATTCCACTCCAGACTCCATTAAAAATGAACAAATGGAAGAATCAGGTTCAGAGTAATGTTAAGTCCAGTCATCAAGATCGGAAAAAAGCCCCCGAAAAATTAACGTTTTCGTACAAGTAATCTTGTAAAAGAAAGGAGCCCCCACATTTCTATTCCACCAACAGGGATCCAGAAATGAAGTATTACAGAGATAGCCAACTTCACAGCTGATTGCCCCCTAGTCCATTGACGAATTTGAGTGCCTTTTTGACAGATATTCATGAATTGTTGACGGTTATTTACGAAATAACGTGAATGCCCACCTCTGATTGGTCAATTTGGTTTATGAACACGTTATAAGAATTTAATAATAATAATATGGGTGGCACGACACTCCTAGGTGGACCTGGGCCTAACTTCTCAGCAACTACTCGTGTTGTGCGTGCTATTGTTCTTTCACGAATGGTTGGGACCTACAGTTTAATGCCGACTCCGAACGGCGAATTTGAGAAGCTTTTTCTAGACAAGAATACTCTTTGAGCATTGTCAGTGACTCGAAAGAGGTGTAGCCGTGAATTATGACAGGTGGTGAATTCGGGTATCGAACCTGGCATCCTCTGCGTAGGAGTCGACGCACTTACCCACTACGCCACGGTGGGGTCTAAACTGACCTACATATTTTTCTAGTCCTTAAAAAAATTCTAGTATGGTCGCAAAAGGAGGAGCACAGCAGTACGGAGATGTCGAAAGTAGTGCAATACTCCTATAGGAGTACTTTCGGCAACACTGGTTGGCGGATAGACGACCGGTACTATGCATCGCCTATTAGTATCCATAACGAGAGGTCTGACCCTTTCTTGGTGGTGCCGGATGAGAATATTTCCCACACGGCCCCCTTTTTCGAAAAACCAAGTCCCAACTCATATAGAGGTTACAAAGTAACACTTCAGCGTCCTCCTTTATATACACCCACTACGCACTACGCCACGGCGACCCAAAACAGAGTTGTCAAAAATCTGAGAGGTAGAAGTCGGACTTTATTTCTGCATCGATAATGAAGTCAGAGTATGACACACCAAGCCGCAGTGAAAACCATTTGTATCCCTAAGGTGAATCAGAGCAGAGAACATAAAAATATTGCTTCACAATCCTACACTCTACAACTGTGTTACTGCCACCGCACTCCTCTCTTCGAGCGGAATAGGATGGAATGAATACACAAAACAAAAGCAAGGCAGAAGCGAAATGAAATAACAAAAAAAAAAAATCAATATTTCATCGCACTACCAGTTACCACACGAGTTATGTGTCGAAAATGTGCCCCACCTCTCTGAGAGCGTAAATGGTCATTTTTCGACTTTGTTTCGCAGCAATACCAAATTAGATTAGAGTTCCAGATAAGTATGTATTATTCTCCAATACACCTAGTTACTTTATGTTGCCCGCCCTATTGTTCAATTGCGATAACCCTCAAGACGCCCTCCAACTTGTTGAGCTTCATGTTCGTTGCTGTGCTTTGATTATGTACAACCTCGCGTGACGACGATTTATGTTACTTTTTCCTTTTTTTGCTTTTCCCTCTTTTTTATTCTTGGTAGTAAATCATATTATCTTGAAAATATTGCTGATGGATATTTCTGCCGTGACTTGAAGTTTAGGTTATTAAGTGCACATCATTTGTTTCTTTAAAAAATTCGATTTCATGAGGAGGAGGAGGAATATCAACGAATAAGTTCTTAATGATGTAAGGAGAGCATGTCAAAAACAAAGTATTTCAAATGTTTACCGTGAATCAGCTGAACAGAATGAATGGTTGGGGTATGTTAGGCGATTATCAGGAAGGAGTCCTGTGAACCCATTATACCGAGACTCGAAAGTTACCCCCCTACTCACACCTTAGTAAAGGAGACTCTCTGCTCTTCAATACCACGTAAGAACACACCACCAAACGTGCGCAGAAGTCATCGGTAGGTCAAACACGGCCGGTTTGGTGGCCAGGAAATGATGTGGAGAAACGGCTAAAAATCTACCTCGAGGCATAGGAAAAATTTTATGAGAAAGTTTCGATCTCACGCTACGCATTCCAAAGTCTCTTCAATACCACATCAGTTGGCAGCAGCGTTGCCGGAGAGAAATTATATAAGGTAGTACGGCTGAAATCAATTGGGAGTATTTAAAAAAATAGTAGTACGGATTTAGAGCTGATGAGCTAAATACACAATATACTTGCAACAATTATTAAAGGAAGACTTCCAAATAAAGTCAAAGGAAATCTACGAGATGAACTGGGTGCCTTCCGCCCGCCAACACACTGCTCGTAATACGCAGTGTTTTTTTCATCGCTATCGATAGTGAAGTGAAGTAAGATGCGAAAAAACGATTCGCAGTGGCTTTGATTTTTATCTGTCAAAATATATGAAGAAAACGATTTATATGTTCGAATCGCTGTCAAAATAAATGAAGAAAATTCGAACTCGAATTTTTATCGGCAGCCACTTTTCACTGTCGATATTATAGCAGTTATAAACAATAGGTTGTTGTATTTGCTTTACGTGCAAAATCCTACATCACTGTTTATAGATTTTTGAAAAAAACACGACTATAGTTGAGCAATCTCCGTATCATTGGTACAGCATAACGAAAACATTAGTGACTCTTTCACTACAAATACAGAACTAAAGCAAGGATGACCACTCACACCTCAATTGTTCTGGATGAAATTATAGAAAGAAGTTTGCGTGCTGAGACGTGGAATAACTTGGAGTCTCACACGACAACTCGAGGACTTGGCCTATGCGGACGATATTTGTCTACTCTCACACACGCTCAGCGACGTCCAAACTAAATTGGAACAGAAACCCCCAGAACCAAACTAAATAGTACAATGCGCCGGGTCGGAGATTAATATCCAGAAGACCTGCAAAGAAGGTTCCGGTCGGGGCCTTGGAATGGAGATGCCGGCGGAAGACCCCTATAGTTTTAGGGACAACGGCGGCGCTAACAGCCTCAGCGAGGTTACCGGGTTAAAGCATAGGGTCTGGTCTCCCAGTTGGGGGTTGTGTGTGAGGTTAACTCCCTCACCACGCACAAATTTTACGGTTCAGAGACAACCAATTGCCATCAATGTTGACGACCCCATCAAACGATACAAGGACAGCGATTTTCGATTCTGCACGTTGAATGTTAGGTCCCTTAACAGACCAAGTGCAGCCGAAGAACTCGCGGAGGCCCTAGACTGCTACAAAGCAGACATTACCGCAATCCAGGAAGTGCGGTGGAATGGGCTGTCAGTCAGAATGTTCCACTCAATATGGACGATGATCGACGAGAATTCAGTCCCCCCGAATTAGACGAGGTCAAGATATCAATATCGAGACTGAAGTTTAACAAAGCTGCCGGTGCAGACGGACTATCCGCTGAAATCTTTAAGGCAGCTGGAGATGATTTGGTTGGGCCCATGCATCACGTCATCTGTAAGATATGGTCGGAGGAAAGCAAGGCTGAGGAGTAGAGCAATCTCTCGCAGGACCAAGCTGACTTTATACAAGACCTTGATCATCCCGCGGAGGCATGGACAATCTCAAAAGCGAATGAGGAAGTCCTTGGTATCTTCGAGGGAAAAGCTCTGCGTGCGATCTTTGGTCCTGTTTGCGTTGACGGTTTCTGGAGGAGAAGATTCAACCACGAACTGTACGGACTGTACGGCGGCATGAGCCTAGTCAGGCGTCTACGGATTCTACGCCTAAGATGGCTGGGCCATGTAGGGTGCATGGACAACATTGCTCCACCCCGAAGAGTTTTTGACTCCGAACCAGTGGGACAACGCAATAGAGGACGCCTACGGAACCGAAGGCGCACCCAGGTGGAGAAGGACCTCAATCAACTTGGTGTGCGCAGTTGGAGACAGCTGGCTAAAGATCGTGCCGGCTGGTGCGGCTTACTGTGCCCAGGTCCACCCCGGACTGTAGCGCCACCAGAAGAAGAAGAAGGAAAGTCTACACAAAGGTGTTGGAAGCGTGTCCTAGAGCTATGGTCGAGCCCAGGATGGGGGATGATCAGTTCGGCTTTCGTACCGACAGAAGTACAAACGACTTGCTTTTCACTCTAAGAATGGTACTTGAGAAGTCTTGGGAGTCTGGCAAGCTCATCTTCAGCATCAGCATGACCCTTCCTCGAGGTAAACTCTGGAGTGTTCTGTTGCAGCGCAGACGAGGCGAGGAATGTTGCACATTGGGAGAGTTGTGGGCAAGTCTTTTTTTCGAAGATGACTTAGTTATTCTCACGTCTTCCTAGACGGAACTCCAGCGTGCACTCAATCGGTTTGTAGCCGTATGTGCTGATGCTGTGATGAAGGTTAACGTGAAACCATCAGAGGCTATGATAAGTTCCAGAACTCCTGTTCAATGCGTTCTACATGTTAGTGGAGTCCCATTGAAGCAAGTGAAGAAGTGTCTGTACCTCGGGGTCCTTCTACACGAGTGATAGGTGTAATGCTGATGAGTTAGAGTCGATGGCGGAGGATCGACTTCCGAGGCGGGTCTTGAATGCGGTTCCATCAGGTAGGCGACCACTTGGCAGACCCAGGATGAGATGGTTGGAGCAAGTCCATAAGCTCGCCTGGTTACGTCTGGGCATAACCCCTGATGAGTTAGAGTCGATGACGAAGGATCGATTTGCCTGGAGATCTCTCGTGTGTGCTTTCCCCCCGTGACCCCTTTAGTGCATCGTGCGGGACACAAGATGAAGATGAAGACATATTTCTTTGGAGATACTAGAACTGCTGCAACAATTACATCATACACCCTTCAGGGCAATTTCCTTTTTCATGGTAATTGCTTTCAAAGTCATTGAGACAAGAGAACACGGTATATTACTAAGCCGACATAAGCTTAGCTCACACATTTTAACGAGGGAGGTGAACGAAAGTGGTTAGTGGTACATGTCCATTGTGACTCTCAGATCATCGGTCTTAAATTGTTCCTTGTCTGTACTCGTTTAAGGCCTTAGCGACGACTTACCATAGAGTATGACCAACCAAGCTTCCATTCAGTCAACCAAAAAGACATGGAGACTGGTTTCTACGCACGCCTCGGATACATCCACACCACCACGATGACGTTCATGTAAATATCAACATCTTCAGAACAACGCTACAGAATGGACTAGACAAACCTCTGTCTCCGATTGCCAATTGAATTGCACCAATGCATAGATTCATCGTATCCTTTTCCACAATTGCCTGAATTATTCATCTCCTTTTGCCCTCCAAACTACACAAAGCATCAACAACAGAGCTTGGTTGCCGCATGACAGGTCAGGCCAAAATAATTTGCTTACATAAACCGAACCCTCATCGTTTGTGGCCATCTGTCTGCATCACGGTATTGAGGGAGCTTTAAAAAGATGAAAAAAACCGACTGCATCACAATCACAACCACCGGGGAAATGTAACAATGAACCTCACTCCACCAGGCCGGGGGGATGCATCTGCAGTTTGCAACGCTTGTCGGTTTTGGCTTTTTATTCAATTTAGGAAATTGAGTGCCCACGGGAGTATTCTAAACCAAGTTGGTAATGTTTTCAATTGTTCCGAGGTCTGTAGGATATCATGTAACATGCACTTGAGGGATTTGAAATGGCACTCGATGGGATTGGTTAGTATGCGAATTTTAAAAAGGGATTAGAGTCGCAGCGCTTGAGAGAAAGAAAAGTGAAGAAGCAATGGTAATCGGCTCTGTTTATCTGTGTGAAGCGAAGAACCTGGAGGCGGAGGATATGCAAGTGTGCTTCACCGTGGAGTCAAGTGGAGCAATTAGCCGTCTAACCGGCAGCACTGCCTTTAGGCGAGTTGTGGTAAGTCGCTAAAAACTACTTGGAAAACAAAAGTGGCCGATTAGAAGGTTAAGACTTGAACTTGCAGAGGAAGGCATTACAGATTTCGAGAAGAGCCACCGAGAGGTGTACAGTCTTTGCAGCTAAGACTTCACAGGTCAAATAGGGATGAATGGGTAACTTGGCTCCGATCCATAGATTCGGCGATTGGACAACGCAATAGAAGACGCCCGCGATTAGGTATGTACGTGGATATAGGGGCACCCTGCCGACCTTACGGTCCTGGCTTACTTAGATTAGTTAGTTGAGTGCCTGCCCCTAGTTAGCGGGGTACCCGGTGCGAATCCCAGTGAAAGCAAATTTAATACGCTTTTATCTGCTTTTCAAATCTGGTTTTTTTATATAATTTGCGCGTGCTCAAGAGATTGCTAATACCCTAATGTATCCAGGGTCAAGACACAGCACGGGCCGAAGGTATAGAGGGAGAAAGGGAGAGGAGGCACTTGTGCACATTGGTCTTAAATATCTGCGGGTTGTAGTCTGTGGGAAATATTTGGCTGGGAAGAGCATTCCATATTCGTGCAGCGCGGCTGAAGAACGAGTCTCTGAATTTAGCTGTGCGTCCGAAAGTAGGCTTAAGGGTATACTCATGGGCATTCCTGGCGAGACGAGTATTGCGGGTGAGTTCATGGAGAGGAGGAATGCAGTTGACTATCTCACTTGAGCATCGTTTGTTGAAATAACGATAAAGCACGGATAAAGAAGAGACGGTACGTCGATGTTCGAGCAAATCTAATGACTCTGCGATATTGTTGTCTCCCATAAGTTTTATCGCTCGCTTTTGGATTCTATCAAGTAGGTGGTAGTGTGGTCTTGGGGGCGCCAGACCAGATATGAGCGTTGTACTCAAGCTTGGGGCGGATGTACGCCTTAAAAATAAAGCCAAATCAGAAGGAAGAAATTTTTGGCGACTTCAAATATGTGATCGTTCCAACCAAGGATGGAAAGTTTTCCGGTTCCATCGACACAAGCGCCATTCATGGATAATGGGTGATTATCAAGGGTTCGCTTGAGTGACAACAGACAGCATTGAATTCCACTCTATTGTTGTTTCCCCAGTTAATTATGCTGTCAATATCGGAATTCAATGTGCTTAACATACGCTGCCGTTCCAATTCCACGGCCGAAGGGCGGGGTCATGCGTCTTGGAACGAATATGAAAAGCTAAGGGTGCTGTCATCAGGGAAGGAATGGATTGGATTAGAAGTAGCAGACAAGAGATCATTTATAAAAATGAGAAAGAGTGTCGGAGACATAACTGAGCCTGGGGGAACACCAGCATTTATTTGGTGGATATCAGACTTGAACCCATTCAACACAACTTGAATTGAACGGTTCGAAAGGTAATTTCTAATCCATAGAAGAAGAGATTCATCGATACCATAGGCGCGCATTTTCGACAAGAGAGCTTGATGATTGTGCAAAGACTGGTTCCACTTTTCGGTGAGATAAGCTATCAGATCACCAGTGGACCTGTCGCTGCGGCAACCATATTGTCGGTCACTTAGAAGCTTCTACGATTCAAGATATTTCATAAGCTGACGATTTATCAGCGTTTCCATGACCTTCGAAAGAAGGGATGTGAGTGCTATGGGTCGGTACGAGGTGGGTGATGAAGATTCACCCTTTTTAGGGACGGGCTGGACAAATGCTGTTTTCCATCTGCTCGGAAAGAGACCTAAAGAGTAGGATATATGAAATGGTTGTTTGATGGTTTTGCCAGCACAGAAGAACACCTCTTCAGAAGTATAGGGGGAATACCATCCGGGCCAGCGGATTTGTGCACGTCGAGATCGTTCAGTACTCTTGCAACTGTACGAGTGCGGAAGTGGATTTGGCCCATGATGAAATCAACGCTCTCAAGTACAGGTGGAGACATATTGGAATCTGGCAGTGTTGAGCTGGCTGCAAAATGAGCCGCAAGCAGATTAGCTTTGTCTAAGGAGCTGACAGCTGGAATGTCATTGTAAATGATCGTGGTAATTGAAGACGAAGCGGACTTCTTTACGTTTTTTACAAATGACCAAAAGTTTTTGCTACCCTTGGGGCATTGTAGCACTTTTTGCCTCAACTTTTGCTCATAAGAGAATTTCACACGTCTTATAGTTGCATTGCAGTCCTTTCTGGCCCGTTTAAACTTGTTCCGGTTTTCCTCAGTAGGGCTGGCTTTGTATGCCCGGAAATTCAACTCTCTCATCCTAATAGCCTCTTTACAGCTCGAATCATACCATGCGTTTGCTTTGGGCTTGATACTCCTCACTCTGTGAGGAATGAGGGTTCTCATCCCCAGCAGAAGAATATTTGTGATCATATCAGCAGCGGCATCCACGTAACTATCGAGGAAGCAAAGTGACCAGTTAAAATTCCTACAGAAGTTGTTAAGTTCGTTCCAATCGGCTTTCTCGTACAGCCAAACTGTTCTTTTAGGAATTCGTTCTCTAACTGTGTGTGGTGATAACGAGAATTTTGCTGATACGACACAATGGTCCGACGAGCCTAGGGGTGACAGTATGTCAGCAGAATATTTATCAGGATGAGAGGTGAGAAACAGGTCCAATTTGTTGGCGGATTGATCTGCAATGTCAGGTATTCGTGTAGGCTCATTTACTAGCTGGGTCAGATTGTTTACCTCAGCAAAGATTTCGATGTGCCTTCCTTCGGGTGTTGTCTGGCCTGAATGTCGAAGCCAATTAGAATTGCAAATCGCCCGCAATGGCAATTTCAGTGCGAGGATACAGGGATACAATTCTTGAGATGGAATCGGATAGCGCATCAAATTCGTTAAAAGTTGAATTGCTATCCAAGCTTGGACTTCTATAATTAAAGCAGTAATGGATTAAATGCTTACGGACATGGCGTTTAAACCACAGAAAATTAAATTCCGGTTTGGAACAGAGGCCGTATTGTGGTTGAATTTGGTAAGTTACATCACTACGCACGTAAATGGTGATACCGCGGTGTAAAAAGAAGAGCGGCGCCAAGCTATATCCAGGCAGGTTCAAATCCGATAATTCGGTATTCTCACCTACCTGGTTTTCACTCAGCGCCAAGACAGCTGGCTTGTAACGGGATAGGTGGACATACACAGCGAAGAGATTCGCTCTAAGTCCACGCACATTGCTCACATCAATCCTAAAACCCTTCCCATAAAGGACAAAACGAAGATATAAAAAGCAACTCCGACTGCAAGTGGTGATCAAATTAAAGCCACTGTCACTGGAGTGGTCAATCAGTGGTAGTTGTCTGACTAGGGGTATCACAATGGACCAACATGGTCTAAGTGTGCTGGTGAATTCACTAGCAGTCCCTCTACCTAACCTTATACCATTTGTTCCTGACATTGTTTTCGGACCTATGGAAGATCTTCTCTACTCTTGTCGGTAGGTTGTCTGTGCTGGGCTGCTATCCCACCTTTTAGAAGGGAAAAGTGACCGTATGGTTTGTCCCTACAGAATATCCACACCCTCATTTGAGGGGAAACACAAAGTGTAGAAACACATAACAGACAGCTTGATGCGCTGAATGGAAGACAACTAATTGCTATCTTTCTCTCCGAACCTTATATCCCGCTAGCTAGAGAGCCTGGTTTCGACACGGCTTTTATAAAGAAAAAAAAATATATCAGGTCTTCTCATTACAGAATCCCCTCCATTCCTCTAGATCTTAGCGGATGAAGGCCGCACTAAATCGCACTGAACAGTTTTTTCATTTCTTTTTCTTACACAATCAAAAGACACGCAGCCAGGTGGAAAATAATCTCTTAGACTGCAGACAAACAACTTGTGTGCCCACCTATGCATGGTGTCGTGGACATTTTCCTTATAAACCTACCATGCTTTAGGGAACCAATACAGCACTCTCGGAAAGGTTCCCCTGCTCTTTGTTAGAGCTTCTATTCTATTCTTCCTTCAGTCCCACTTTCAAGTTAAGACCAGCCTCGTACATTGATATAAATCCCATACGGCTTCCCAATTGACTCCTGACCTTGATAACTACGTCGTTGTCGTAAAAGAGAAATCTACTGATGTGTTCCATTTTCATTATTCGCCAAACGGCGATCCGTCAACAATCAATTTGCCAATTAACTGCCGGTCACGGCATCACGAAACTTATTTCAATGAGTTGAATTGAGTCGTTCCAAACTTCAAAATTAAATGCCATCATACAGCGACTCGGTCGTTATCACCTACCGCACGTTTGACATCCTTACTTTAGCGCATAACTGTGTGCATTTTACTGCGTGTGTGTGCATTTTTGCTGTTGGCTGGTAAATTTTATTGTATGCAGTATAATTCATTTTCATTTCACCGACGGTGGTTGGTGAATTATTCAAAAGAACTGTACGTAACGTACTCTTTTCCTCCGGATGGGTGTGTGGACTTGACGTCAACAAACGCTGGCACTGCTCTCAGGCATGGATGTGTTCGTTAAGTTGGTCACGTTGAGTGAGTGACATATGTGACGCAAATAAAAGGGAAACATGGTGATTGGTTGCTGAATGTATCTTTAAAGACATGTTGGCGGTGTCACTGAAATTAGGTATGAATCGCATCAAGCCGATGAACAGAGTGTAACCTAACGCATTACATTTGGTAAATGACGTGATAACTGAGGACTATTATGATGAACGTCTTTTGGAAGATTTGAAAATAAACTGGGGTTTTTTATCGATTGGACGATAATGTGTGGTCGTCACTGATGTGAGTACCTTTGACCATGAACCCATGAATCATTTATTATGGGTCTGTAAGATCTCAAAACCCATGGTTTGACAACGAGTGTAGGTTGACACATGCAGCGAAGCTGGACGCCTACGAAGCAAAGCTGCAACGAACAACGAGAGCTGTTCGTGAGCTCTACGAACAGAGACGAAGGGACGAGACCCGGCTTCTCAGGAGAAAGAAGAAAGAGCGCGAGAAGCGCGGGATGGAGGAGATAGAGAGGTGCTATGGCAGGAAAGATGTCCGAAAGTTTTACCAGAGGGTGAAACAGTTATCCAGTGGATATAAGATTCGGACAGAAGCCTGCCGGGACGGGAATGGACAACTAAGAGTAGAGTCGCAGTCGATACTGAGAATTTGGAAGAACCATTTCTGCAGACTGCTAAGCGGCGATGATGACACCAATACCGCTGTCAGGCAGAATGTCCCACTCAATATGGACGATGATCGACGAAAATCACCCCCCCCCCCCCCCCCCCCCTTTATCGTTTGCCCGATCCACAAGAAAGGAGACCCCTTTGATTGCGCCAACTACCGAGGGATAAGTCTCCTGCACATCGCACACAAATACTTCTCTGCCGTTTTCTGTACTCGCCTGAAGCCGTTTATAAATAACCTGATAGGTCCCCAAGAGTCTTAAGCTCCGAACCAGTGGGACAACGGAATAGAGGACGACCACGGCACCGTTGGCGCACCCAGGTGGAGAAGGACCTCAACTTGGTGCGCGCAGATGGAGACAGCTGGCTAAGGATCGTGCCGGCTGGAGAGGCTTACTGGTTGAGGCCCAGGTCCATCCCTGACTGTAGAGCCACCAGAAGAAGAAGAAGAAGAAGAATCTAGTTTGTCTACCTCGGGCAGACGTAAACTCCACCAGTGACGGTACTCCTTCGCTTAGTCGAAAGAACTGGGCTCAGAACTCCTCGAAGGATCAAAATTATGCTCTACAAAACTCTTATTTTGCCAGTCCTGTTGTATGGAGCCGCAAGCAACGGACGATAAGCAAAACTGCGGAGCTGATACTTGGAGCCTTCGAACGAACAATTTTACGTGGGTGATATGGTCTTGTCTGCGAGGAAGGCGAATGGAGGGGACCGCGAACTGTACTAGGATTTGGATGTAGTCCGGAAGGCAAAAACCGTCGACTGCCAAATCGACATCATGGACAACAATGTTCCAGCTAAGAGAGTCTTCGAATCCGAGCCTCCAGACTAGAGCAGGAGAGGAAGACCGAATCTCCGGTATAAAGACCAAGTAATCGCAGATGCAAGTCAACTTGGTCTTGATGAGTAGAAGCAGCGTGCCCAGGACCGTCAGCGATGGAAGGCAGCAATTGTTCAGGCTAGGGGGTCGTATGCCTACTAGGGAGTAACTAAGAAGCAATAGCTTAAATGGCTGCTTGGCTATCAACGCATATGGCACTACATTTGGGGGTGGTTTTGACTAAACGCCACTTCCCGACTGACAAATAATTCCATCAGGCCTGGACTGGATTTGTCCGGGATTCTGTAAGCTTGGGAAATATTCAAGAATTCAGAGAACACATTCGCAGCGACTCCGCCATCCATTTTAGAGCCATCAGAGTAGTTTGCCGATTCAAAACCTCTGCACTTATGTCCGCTATGTCATTCCCTTCAGCCAGACAGGACAGGGATTGAAGTCAGGATACAGAGACATGAGCGACGAGTATCCAAAGGCTTGCAATCTCATTCTCGTTTCAACTGGCTGTATTTAAGAGAGGTTCGTCTTTCTCGAACTTAAGCCGATTTCTCCTTGGTGACTACTTTATGTGACACCCCGCCCGTCTTAGCCACCCTCAACAAACAGCGAAGGCTAATCGATTCCAATTCGTTGGCACTTATTAAGATTCAAAGAATCACGACCCAGTTCCATTTGGTTACATGAAAGTCCCATCATCTGTTCCGCATGCGATAACGATTAACTTTATCGATTCCTCAGCAAAAACGAGAACTTATCTCCTTTGTTGCGAGTGCTTAAAGCACCCAAAGCCACTCAAACGAATATTAAATAGATATTATGCCACAATGCGCCCCATCTACCCCACTTGAGAGCAGTCTTCGTCGAGAGCACTTGCGCGCAGAACAAAAAGAATCGCTATCACTTCACAAAGGAGGTTCTCTTCTAACGAAGGAAGGTTTATCACCAACCTGATGACCTAGTAGACTCTGCTTGTGTATCTCTCCTCAGAAATTATGACCAGCAAATTCGCACGAATGGCATACTTGGCTATGTGTGTCGCATTTCAACGAGCCAAGGATGAGTGCTTATTTCAGAGGCGACACGAGACGGAGTTGAGTAGAGTAGACTCGTCCTCTTGACGAGACATATGCCGCAGCTAACACGGTGCAGTGATGTAATCGGCATCGCTGATGTGCCCCCAATATCGAATTAATCGATTCCACATTAAACTTCGATGTGATTGGAAATTCTTCAGGAACTTCGGAATTCCATTATCCCTGGATCCTTCAAACCATATGAGGGCCACTGGGGGAAGGAGGAATCGTGTGCTCTGGCTTGGGAGGGAGGAGACAGGATCCACACACAAATGCCACTGGGAATGGTGTCCATGCGACTGCCCACACAGTGGCCTGTCATCAGCAGACGGTCAGTGAAGGGAGGGGACAGGAATTCCTGTTCAACCATGAATAATGCAAACCCACTCAAATATATTTACGTTCTCTTCGAGTTCCTCCATGTCATCGATAGATAAAGCCATCATCAGCTGGCGTTAATGTGAATTTTTTACAACTTGCAAGTCTTTTCTTCCTCTTTTCTTTTTTCAACACAAACTGAAGGCTTTAAATGGCCAGTTAACATCAAACCAAGGAGCCAATGTGGTAAAAATATGGATCAAGAGTTACCCAACTGGGTTTTGATGGCATAAAGGATTCTCTTTTCAAGAGGATTGCCATCTCGTCTTCTAGAATCGATGGAGATAAAACCGCCGCTGGAGAATTATGAAGGAAGACATTTGGTGGATGTGTTATCAATTCTGTGCAGGCTTAAAAATTATTCTGCATTAATAACACCAGGATTGGGAAACTAACGTAGTTTTCGTTCTTTATTCACTCGTGGCTGACGGGAAATTCAATCCAGATAAGATATGAGACTCCCTTGACAAAGTGAGTAAGAGAGTCTAAATGGTAACATTCTGATTTCGGATGAAGATCACCTGACTAGATGGAGAGAACACCACTTTGCTACTGGCTTAAACCACCTAGACGACGGCGGAATGATCTCGAGCTCTAATGAGTATTCTGTCGCAATCCGCGAGTGCGTACCGGACCTCCCAGCAAAAGTGAAATAATAGCAACTCAAGAAAAACTAGGCGTGGGTATTGATGGCATCCCTGCTGAATTATTTCAAGCTGCGCCGAATGTCAGCAGATCAATGATCAGCAGACTTATTGCATCCGGTGATGTGCAAAGCTTGGGATAACGAACAATTACCACGGGAGTGGAAAAGGGGGATGATCATTAAGCTTCCAAAAAAGGGAAACTTGATGGAATTCGGAAAGTGGAGAGGTTGCAGTATCGAAAATAACAGCTCGAATAGTTCTCGAATAGTTTGCTGAGAAGCTAGGCCCAGGTCCGCCTCTGACTGTCGCGCCACTAATATAATATTATAATTCTGGAACAGATCAAACAGCACTTAAAGTCAACTCTCGACGTCGAAGAGGAGGGTTATCGCGCTGGATCCTCCCACATCGACCACACTAATACCTTACATAGGTCTCTGCTACATCTATTGTGCATCGACTTCAATAAGGCTTCCGATAGCAATCTGGTCGGCCTTGCCTAGGAGATGCATTCCGGAAAAACCCTTAGCTATTACAAAGGCTACCTACGCACATAGTAAATGTCACGTCTTGCACAATGGCATGTTTGTCAGAAGAGTTTGAGGTCCAAAGAGGATTCCGTCAAGGGTGCATACTGTCACTACTACTCTTTCTGGTGGTTATCAGTGATGTACTGCGTGCAACATTGACGGACGGAAATTATGGTATCCAATGGACTTGGACTCTTACCTTAAACACCTACACTACGCTGCCGATGTTTGTCCACTTTCGCATCAGATAATGAACCTTCACTTCATGGCCCACAGTCTAGAAGCTGAGGCAAACAAAGTGGGGCTCAAAATAAATGCAGCGAAAACAAAAGCTATTAGGACTTCCGACCGCACCCAACTGATCATTGGAAGTCGGGAAAGTTAATAGCCTTCTATATTTAGGAAGGCTAGTCTCGGCTAAATGGGTGTGAACAGGAGAATCGGGAAGGCTAAAGCGGCCCATGCTATCCACCATCTGGGCTTCAAAACCAGTCTGGGACACCTTCAACGTGGAATCGTTGCTGCTCTATCGTTGCAGTTCCTGGAAAGTAACCAGCATTACCACACTTAAGCTGCTGAGATATGAGAGCAAGGTAAGGCAACATTCATGATTTTTTCAATGTCGGGAAAAATCGACATTTGCAGCAAAACATTTTCTGGGACACCAGGCCACCCGAAATTTCTGCAGGGGTTCTAGTGGTTCCCATGGAACTTTTGACTGCTTATATCTCGAGAACGGTGCGTCCTACGACAAAAAAGCCTCGATCTAGAGGATGGAATTAGAAAATTTCCCAATTCACCGTTATTTGGGCAAATTTTTGACAAAAAACGGGAAATTTGTGTCTCTGGCGTAAATTATATGAGATTTCATATCGGCTTGGAAGGAAGCTCTATCTGAATTGTTACTCCTGACGTGAATTTACATTGTCCATGTTTTCATAACCCTCCATAGTCGACAAGTGTATAATTGGACTTATTTTACTACAAAAAGTCCCTTATTCATTAAAAAGCATACTCTTATAACGGTAGATCTGTCCGTTCTCCAACTTTATCCCCTAGATCAAGTCGTAAGCTACAAGATCGGCCTATGTCACTTTGCTGTAGGACTGACGTTTTTGAGATATGAGAAAGGTAAGGCAACATTCACGATTTTTTCAATGTCGGGAAAAAATTTACCAAACATTTTTTCCGGGACACCAATCCACGCTACCTGAGAACGGGTCAAGAACCTATAAACATCACAGTACGAAGGAGAAAGTGGCAGTGGATTGGATAGATCTTACGGCGTGAAGACAACTCCTTTGCGAAGTACACCATGCAGTGGAATCCGCTTACCCAAGCATGCAGAACAGCGGGATGCCCTAGACAAGCATGGAGCAGAATAGTTGAAGAGGAATCGAATTCTTTAAGAATGAGTTGGATAGACCTCAAACGCGTTGCAGAAAATCGAACGAGATGGCGCGCAGGCGTGGTTGATGCCCTATGCCCCTCGTGGCGTTAAATCACATAAGTAAGCCGACGACGACCAAACTGACTCGATGACAAATGGCCAATGCTTATGTGAAATTTATTTAAATACCATCCACATAGCTTTGCAGTTGTTAATGACATTGTCCAGAAGTCGTGTTCCCTGCAGTTTCTCGATTGAAATTGGATAGGAGAGGTATGACCTTCAAAAAAACGTTACAGTGAAGTTTACAGTGACATTGGAATCATTGGAAGAACGCCGTGGGTCTTCAGATGGGCCTTATGCGAGCATCGAGAAGGAAGCGAATAAAATTGGTTGAAGGGTTAGGCGAAGTAGATGATTTCTATAAAGAAAAAGTCCACCGATTCCGACCGACGTCTTGGACAAAGTGACTAAAATCACAAAGTGACTCTAGCCCACAAAGTGACTAAAATAAATGAGCCACCACGTTCCTTTAATGTTTTAATGCCACCATCCACCATTTGCTGTGTAGGAGGATGAGTAGGAACCTTTTTTGTCATACTTTCTGCAACAATTGCAGGAGCAGCAGCAGTAACTGTATCGGTCATTTTAATTATTAATTAACTTTTACACTCGTTTTTACTCAAAGAACCCTTAAATATTACTGTTCACATTTGCCTATCGCCGTGTGTTTGGTCTTGGAAGGCAATTTTTGAAAAATCTCTCTCCAAGGACCAAGATAAAGGACATACATAAGTAAGTAAGGCAAAGTCCAAGTCCTGGAGTATAGCACAAAGGCATGGGTACTTACTTAGGCAATCCCAGAGATTCTCGGTCGCTTCGAGAAGAAAGTCCCTCGTATAATTATTGGCCCCCTAATTGTTGATGGTGTTTGGAGAAGGAGACTGCAAGACGGACTGTATGGGCTTTACAGCAACATCTAGTTTCAGATGCCTAGGCCATGCAGACCGTCCATTCCGTCCAATGCTCCAGTTCTTACCCCGAGGGACAACACGGAAAAATAACGCCCATGTATCCCTTTGCGTGCACAGCTGTGAAGGGACTTCAATAAGCTGAATGCGCGTAGCTAGAAGCAACTACGATTTAAAACAAATAGCACTCTAAAGACTATATATAATAATATAACATAATTATTCGACAGCGAGCCGTCAATGAGCCGTTTGCTGGCATTGAGGCGGAAACGCCTAAAATGGGTCTAGCGGTGAATGATGGCAAAACGAAGTATATACTGTCATCAAGAAAGGACACACAACATCGACGTCTTGGACAGAGCGTCACAAAGGGCTGCTATAACTTCGAAGTAGTCAAGGACTTCGTCTACCTCGGCTCCGCAGTAAATAGTACAAACAACATCAGTACCGATATCAAACGCAGAGTAACTCTTGCCAACAGCTGTTTCTATGGACTCAAGAGGCAATTGAGTAGTAGAGCCATCTCTCGAAAGACCAAGCTGACTTTATACAAGACCTTGATCATCCCAGTCCTACTGTACGGCGCAGAGGCATGGACAATATCAAAAGCGGATGAGGAATTCCTTGCTGCCTTCGAGAGAAAAGCTCTGCGTGAGATCTTTGGTCCTGTTTGCGTTGACGGTTTCTGAAGGAGAAGATTCAACCACGAACTGAACAGCGACATGAGTCTAGTCAGGCGTCTTCGGATCCAACGAGTAAGATGGCTAGGCCATGTAGAGCGTATGGATAACTCAGCTCCGGCCCGGAGAGTCTTCGACTCCGAACCCGTGGGACAACGTAACAGAGGACGCCCGCGTTTAAGGTGACGCACCCAGGTGGAGAAGGACCTCAACCAACTTGGCGTGCGACACTGGAAACAGCTAACCAGAGACCGTGATAGGCCAGGTCCACCCCGGACTGTAGCGCCAAATAAAGAAACAAGAATATTCGTGGCCCTACAGCCTTAAAGTGTCAGGGCCTACCTTCTACAGCAACCACTCATGTTGTGCATGCTATTGTTCTCTCACAAGTGGAAGGGATCTACAGTTTTATGCCGACTCCGAACGGCCAAGTTTGAGTAAGCTTTTTACAGACAGTTATTACTCTTTGAGCATCCACTCAAAAGATGTGGGACCATGAAAATTATCATTTTTTTGGTTAGTTTTTCATATCGACGCACATACCCACAACGCCACAGCCGCCACTAAAATCTGAAGACTAATAATTGAATTTTTGATTTAGTTCAAGTCCTGCGTTAATATTCCGACCAGAATTGTGTTTATTTCTGCTGTTTTTCAACCATAAGCCTCAGCATCACCCGTCTACGAATATGCCAGATTTTCAATTGCCAATTGACCTTCAACATTTGATGAACGTATTCCTTTTCTGCATTTAATCATTAGCCCCAAATTAGGCCCAATGGTCGCCATTCACCGAATTATCGAAATTGTGAGTTGCAGACCTTTTTCTATGTCAGTGTGCACATGACACATTATGGTGCAATTTATTTGACTTATCGTCTTCTAGTCGACGTAGAAACAAATCATCCATTAATCATCGTTAATAAATCGTCTCGATAACGAGGTGACCAGAGAATAATTCGAAGTCGGCTTTTATTCCGGAATACAGAAGGTCCATAACGAAACTGCGACAGGGTTTTAGCACTACACGCCTTTGTTTTGCAATAGAATTAGTCTGACGCCGAAAAATGGCATGGAAATTGAGATTAAAACAAATTATTCGGAATCGGCAGGAGATGAATAGTGGTTTGTATAGTGTACTGATTGGAATGGACAATGGCAAGCAAGATAACGCTAGCCATCGATGAAATGAGGTTAAAGGGCCACAAAACACAGATCTTTTTAGCAAACATGTTCTCTCATCATCGACACGGACTTCCAACACACTCCAATAGCTACGAATATCGAAGCTCTTAATCCGAATTCGGGCAATGAATCACTGAATAAAATGATACGATAGTCTCGAATATTGCACAGACTCGAGAAAATAGAAACAAGAGGCGTTAAAAGATGGCAGCTCAAGGCAAGGAGTATTAATTTGTCAATCATTTAGAATCTATTTGGAGTGTCCAAAGCTAAAATATTGGGAGAAACTATTTGTAGTGATTGCCAACAAATTAAGACCTCGTCAACCCTAGAGACACTATCTTCCAGAATTCCGTATAGCTGCTAGAATACCCGGCATGACTGTCAGAATCCAGCGAGCCGCCAATGAGGCGAGTAAAGTAAAACACCAGTTTCTTTGAGGTTCTGTGATAGAACTGATCTTTATTTTACTTTCAAAATATTATCGTACATAGCAGACATGGGAATTGTTTCGGACGAGGTTCGTGCACCCGATCCCATTGTGTTGTACAGTTTGTTACAAGCATGGGACCAGACACTACGTCAGTATTCTGACAAATTCCTAATGTCGACTATGTTTGATGATGTACATAATATAATATGACTTTCGCTCGCTCCCATTGAGACGGAAGGGGCTAAAATGGGTCTGGCGATGAATGAGGGCAAAAAGAAGAACGATGCTGTCCCCGAGAAAGGACATACAACGTCGATTGAAGTAGCCTACCTTGGTTCCGCAGTAAACAGTACGAACAACATCAGTCCCGGGATAAAACACAAAATTTGTAACTCTTGCCAACCGCTGTTTCTTTGGGCTAAAGACGAAAATGAGTAGTAGAGCCGTCTCTTGAAAGACCAGCGTGACTTCATGTAAGAGACTGATCATGGCAGTCATGCGGTCCGGTGTGGAGGCATGCACAATCTCAAGACTTCACAGCTGATGGCATGTGGAGACATGTACAAGCTCAAGAGAAGGTGATATGCCCTTGGTCTCTTCGAGAAAAAAGTTCTCGTGCGATCTTTGGCTATGTTTGCGTTGATTGAATTTGGAAGAGAAGATGAGGTTTCAACCCTGAACTTAGCCTGACGTCCACGGATCCAACGCCTAAGGTGTCTAGGCCAAGTAGACCCCACGAACAACTCACCTCCGGCCCGAAGAGTCATCCACAGAGGACCCCGGCATTTAAGGTGGCGCTCCAAGTTGGAAAAGGACCTCAGTCAGATTGGCGTGCAAGACTAGAGACAGTTCAACAGAGTTCGAGCTACCGGGAGAGAGGTCCAGGTCCATCCCGAATTGTAGCTTCAGATAATTCTTCTTTATCCGTAAAATTGTATGAGTGTCGAAAATTACCCACCAACGTATTATTAGTTGAAATTTAGAATGAAGAAGAATAGAGAAGGGGTGCCTATTATCCAATAAAGTGTAGGTGGTACGAAAACTCTTGAATCTTCCGGCACGAGAATTTGCGAAGAAAATAGACATTTCCGTCCAAAAAAAATTTAATTTTCAAAAAACAGTCGCTAAAATTTTAGTTCTACACGGCTTAAAATTTGTCCCACACATTAGCAAGACCAGTGGTTCAAATTTTGACCACTACCGTAAATCCGACCGTACCGACCGACCGTAAATCTCAGCAACTACTGGTTTGAACTGAAAAAAGTATTTTTGTGTTGTAAAGTTAATTTATCGGGGAAGGCTTTGGGCTTTATAACAGAAATGAAGTATTCCAGAGATGCCCGACTTCTACCTATACTCTTACCCCTTAAAATGCTTGACAACTGTTTTTTATAACGTTTTCTTACACCAACTTGACCAATCACAGGGCGGCACCAACGTTATTTCGTGAATAACCGTCAAAAATTCATGAATCTCTGTGAAAAAAGTACTCAAATTCGTCGATGGACTAGGGTCAGCTGTGAAGTCGGCTATCTCTGTAATACTTCATTTCTGCTTTATAACAAACACGCTGCGACCAATAGGAGTGAAGCGTCAATGAAAAACGAAAATTATTCCTTTTTGAGAGCTTCCGTTGCGTGCGCTGCGTAAACGGTCTAAGTTACGCAAAAACCATGTATGATGGAATTGTTCCTTTGTAAACGTTCTAAGAAAAAGTCCTGTAGAGCATATGTCTATCTTTTTAGATTGACCCACTATAACCTTTTTTATGGAAATCAAATTTGTTCGAAAGTAATATTAGTTATCCGCAAGAACTGATATTCACGGGAGGAAGTCGAGGGGAACAGCCTTTCATATTCGTTCCAAGACTCACGACCCCGCCCTTCGGCCGTAGAACTGGAACGGCAGCGTATGTTAAGCACATTGAATTCCGATCTTGACAGCATAATTAACTGGGGAAACAACAATAGAGTGGAATTCAATGCTGTCTGCTGTCACTCAAGCGAACCCTTGATAATCAGCCATGAATGGCGCTTGTGTCGATGAAACCGGAAAACTTCCCATCCTTGGTTGGAACGATCACATATTTGAGGTCGCCAAAAATGCTGCGAAATGTTTAGGTTTCCTTAATCGATGCAAGAAATATTTCACCCCTTCTGATTTGGCTTTATTTTTAAGGCGTACATCCGCCCCAAGCTTGAGTACAACGCTCATATCTGGTCTGGTGCCCCCAAGACCACACTACCACCTACTTGATAGAATCCAAAAGCGAGCGATAAAACTTATGGGAGACAACAATATCGCAGAGTCATTAGACTCGCTCGAACATCGACGTACCGTCTCTTCTTTGTCCGTGTTTTATCCTTGCTCAAGTGAGATAGCCAACTGCATTCCTCCTCTCCATGAATTCACCCGCAATACTCGTCTCGCCAGGAATGCCCATCAGTATACCCTTAAGCCTACTTTCGGACGCACAGTTAAATTCAGAGACTCGTTCTTCAGCCGCACTTCACGAACATGGAATGCTCTTCCCAGCCAAATATTTCCCACAGGCTACAACCCGCAGATATTTAAGACCAATGTGCACAGGTGCCTCCTCTCCCATTCTCCCTCTATACCTTCGGCCCGTGCTGTGTCTTGACCCCGGACATATAAGGGTATTAGCAATCCCTTGAGCACGCGCAGATAATATAAAAAAAAGGGGGTTGGAATACGCGAATTCCTTTATCCCGGGACCATGACGAAGGGAGTTGTACCTTGTAGAGGGGTGTCTGTAAGGAGAAGTTTCACTGCATAATAATATAGGCGGCGCCCGTAGAGCCCCAACACATAGCTTCTGCTTCTACAGCAACCACTTGTGTTGGGCGTGCTATTGTCCTCTCTCTAGTGGGTGGGATCTAGAGATTTACGGCGAGGCCGATAGGCAGAAACTTTTTCTAGACAGTTGCCACTCTTTCAGCATTGTCAGTAACTCGAAGGAGATGGAGCGATGAATAATAAATGTTGGTTAATTCAGGGACTGAATTCTGAAAACCCCACCACGCCACGGCGACCACTTAGACCAAACAAAAATGTGCCAACTCAATTGAAACTAAAACCGAAAAACCATCTTATGAATTATGCAATACTCACATAACTTGATGCACCAGTTCTTGTTCCAGAAACCCATTTCCCAGCGTTTACTTGCGCGAATATGTGTGCCTGCCACCACCACAAACTCACACTGCCAGCTCTTATCGAAATGGCATCAAACCACAAATTTTATATCGAACAAGCTTCGATTTCCAAGTGACGCACAAAAAGATAAAAAAATACAAAAGAATTAACCCTCCAGTCAATCATAATCTCAACAAGTGCCCACTCACATAGGTACACGCATGAAGAGGCATAATAATTCCATGGCTAGTCAAGGCATTTAACTTTGCCCAACTAGTTCGCACACAGTCACACCTGTTTACCTATAAAAGCCCATCAATTAAGACCGCCATCACGACAAGTGTACTCGATAAAAAAAGAACAAAAAAAAAGAAGCATTCATGTTCCCTGATAAGCCGGTCTGTGTTCACAGAACAACTCTACAATGCTCGTAATTATTTAATTATCGAACGGAACAGAGTTCTCGTCTGTGGCAGTCATTAGGTAGGTTTTGACTTTGTTCAGGGTGAACTTAGGCGAGGGTATTTTTATCTAAGCACGCGCCAGTGGGTATTGTTTGGTTGCCACGGACTGGCGAGAGATACAACATTCATGCTCGTTTGGCTAGGTTCCATGTTTTTGCGGCGAGTCTGCAGGTGAATAACCAGTAAGCAGGGGCAACGTGGAGGAGCCATTATTCATAAGTGCACACAGTGTACACACCCATCGCCTTGGCTTTAAGTGAAAATTTAAAATTAGAGCAAGAAAAAAAGGTACTATTGTCAAGTGCATTGTAGGATCACATGTACGTTGAGCAGTGCATGCAAAAAGTATTCGGACTTGAGCTTGGACTTCAGTCTTGGAGGATAGGTAAGACAAGGTAGGGTGAGCCACATAGATTTCCACCTGATTCCAAATAAATCCTTTTGATTGGTATACAATGGAATCTTTTATGGGTGTCCATTCGCGGGTGCTCATTCAATTCTATACAGTTTCGGAAAAAAAATATTGTTTTAGTGTTCGACCACGACAAAGGAGCTGCAATCTAACCCTTTTGGGGCTCGCGTAAAAATTCAACGAAAGGAAGACTGTTGTACAAAGTCGGTATGGAGCTCGGGGTCGACTTCCACTCTTCAGGAAAACCGACATATTGGCCCGACGATACGGCAAAAGTAACCGACTTAGTAGACTTTTTTATTATTAAAGGGGTACATACAAACTTTGCTTACAAAAATCGGCCGCTTTAACATTCCGTATGTCGCTGCGCCCACCTCTCCCCATGTTTAAGACCAACCTGTCCGTCAACATCCCACTTATGTGTGGGCCAGGGCACTGACATTCCAGAGAGCTGTGAAGTTGACGAACTCGCTAGGAAGGGCACTGGTTACAAACTCATTCCGGATGGAGACCTACCACCCATGCCTCTCGCTACTGAAGCAGGTAACGCTTAATCGTCCGCTAAATCGGTCCACTGGCACTGGGTGCCTAATCACAAAACAATTATGGACAACTCTCGTATCCTTTAACACATGGCACACTAGTCCACATCTCATTAACAATTTCTGCTAATCCTTCCAATGTTCAGTGTGAAGGGAAACTAAATTAACCATATTTAACTTCCATCACAAATAAGCAAACCATCCCAAAAACAGCAACTCCTTTACCAGCATACAAAAAGGCACCACTTATTAAAATAATTGAACCAGGAATCTCACCTCCGGTATGCATATGTCTCCTGTCTGATGGGAAATCTTATCCAACTTCAACCGCTGCCAGTGTTTCAACTGAAAAGCTGGCACATTTGTTTTTCCGAACTTATTCACTCATTCCATACCATTTTCTCAAACTTCATACATTCGAAAATCCAACAAAAGCCGCATAAATCTAAAGAGAGAGATTCCATTTCGTTCACCCACGTAGCAGGAATGCATCCAGTCCTCTCCTTCGCAAATCTCCACACACACACGCACTTGAGGTGGATACATACTTTCCTTGTTCATTGGTATGAACACAAAGTTTACTTTTGCAAATTCTACTTTGAGACAGCTTATTGGGCGCACATACAAAGAAGACAAGAGAACGGTGACCCATTAGCCCGTTCCATACGTTGAACTTTTAGTGGTGGATGAAAATGGAAACGGTGACTTTAAGTGTTGTAGTGGGACTCGTAGTGAACTAAGGACCGTTTGAAGGGTCCACGCAACGATCGGAAGGTAAGTGTAAACATAGGCAAATGAGTACAGGACATTTCTGGGTTGGTCTTCGACGAGGGGAAATACCCACTACTTCCTTTAACGCATTCCTTTAATGCTTAATCCTACCTTAAAGCGTGTGAGCGATGCAAGTCGGCCATGTTATCTAGGCAACTAGTATATCGGGTGACTTGGCATAAGTCTAGCCTGGGTCGAAAGAGATCGATGCGGGAGCTCTTTTTTTGTAACTGCCACTCCGTAACTAGGGCTGTGCCAGCGAAGAGCCTATCCACAGGGGGGCGCAAAAATGACCAAGCGCAAATATAGAAGCTCCGGACCGAATGCATAAAAAACTAGTTACGGCACTGCCGCCAGTACTTATAGTGTTGCCTGAAGACGCACCTCAGTGCTAAGTCTCGACTGCCCGCGATTGCCCGAGAGAAGTGAAAGATTAATTGGATCGCCTGATTGCCCTTGATCCGTCATGTGTCTTTGCTCATATCTCAAAAACCGTGCATCACCCAGGAAAGTCACTGAGACCTAAAATTTCATATCATTTACGCCGGAGAAACAAATTTCCCGGTTTTTGTCAAAAATTTGCCCAAATAACGGTAAATTGGGGAATTTTTCAATCCTATCCTCTAGATCGAGTTATAAACTACAAAAATTATGTACGGGTTTTTTGTCGTACAACGCACCGTTCTTGAGATATAGGCTGTTGAAAATTCCATACGAACCGCCTGAACCCCTACAGCTGTCGATTTTTCTACTTGAAAAAATCATCAATGTTGGTCTAACTTTGGCCATATCTCAAAAACCGTGAGTCCTACAGCAAAGTGACGTAGGCCGATCTTGTAGCTTACGACTTGATCTAGGAGATAAATTTGGAGAATGTCTACCGTTATAACAGTATATTTTTTAATGATAAAGGGACTTTTTGTAGTAAAATAAGTTAAATTATCGACTTTTCGACTATTGAGGGCTGCGAAAACTTGGACAATGTAAATTCACGTCAGGAGCAACAATTCAGATCTACCTTCCTTCAAAGCCGATTTAAAATTTCATATCATTTACGCCAGAGAAACAAATTTCCCGGTTTTTGTCAAAATTTGTTTTTTGTCGTAGGACGCACCGTTCTCGAGATATAAGCTGTTGAAAATTCCATACGAACCGCCAGAACCCCTACAGCTGTCGATTTTTCTACTTGAAAAAATCATGAATGTTGGTCTTACTTTGCTCATATCTCAAAAACCGTGAGTCCTACAGCAAAGTGAGGCAGGCCGATCTTGTACCTTACGACTTGATCTAGGAGATAAAGTTGGAGAATGCACAGATCTACCGTTATAGCGGAGTCAAACTCCCTTGGGATTTGGAAGTCCATTTCGGATTGGGTATTTGAAGTTCAAAAGCTGAACGTACACCAGTTATTGGTTCAATTGGCTAGAGACAGAGAAAAGGTGCAGTGCCTTAAACTGCATAGTTATTCTGGAAAACTTCTAGCTAAAGCCGTCACAACTGCTCTGTTATTGTATGTTAAACCGTGGCTTGAATGCACAGCGTCGAATAAAGCACCTAACCAAGATTTCTGCTTCCTGAAGATGTACGAAAAAGTTGAGGCAACAATTTCGATAGCTTCTGCAAGCAAATTTAGCCATCACTTGTGGAATTTATGTGAAGAAACAGTAATACTATCGCGTTTCGATGTGGAGGTTGAAATGTGTATCCAGAGTATCAGGTTACGATCATACTAAATTAAATTGCATATTTGAGTGTTTTCGATCGTATTAGGTCGTTTTACAATAGAAACACCCTAATCCACATGCTTATTAAAATATAGCTACTGATCTAACAAGATCCCCAGGTGTCTGAGTACACTTTTTTATGCCAGTGGTTGCCTGTGCTGACCAAGAACTGAAACTTTCGCCATTCTTTGTCGTAACTGCCGAAGCCTTATAATAACGGCGTTCTGAACAAGATTGTTTCCGACTTCTCAAGGTTGATGATTCATTTCACTTTGAATCGAAATCGAAAATCGAAATTGCTAAATCGTCTCGTAGTCACGTTGCACAAGTCCTAGATTAGCGGCCCTGAACTGATATGATCGCGTGCTGATGCGATCCTATCAGATCCGCTGAGAAAATGTTGAAGAGTGTAGGTGAGTTAACCACCCCTTGGTGGAGACTATTTTCAATTTTAAACGTACCAACAGAATTCTCTTTATTATCCTTCACGAACAACTTTCTGTTTGGTGAGCATACAGTTCAACTTTTAAAAGAGCCCTTCCAGCCAAAGCCTTTTCCAGTTCGGCGGCAGTGTTTTTTGTTTCTGTTCCACTGAATGTCGGAAAGCAATTTCGACCAAGAATATAATGAATCACGCGCGCCTAGAATCCGAGTTGGTTGTCCGGAACTATCTTGTTGTCTTCAAAATATCTCATCAAGGCTCTATTGACAAGCTTTCTAATACCTTCGGTAGGAGACCTCATCATAAGTCTTCCCAACCAAACCATCATGTTGTGAAACAGCAATTCTCTCATCCGTTGCCCTTAAAACCTCAAAAGACATTTTCAAGTGAAAGCAGTTCGAAGAGAATATTAAATTAACCAAAGTGCAATTCTTTAACTCCATGATGTGTATTTTGAAATTGCCGCCCCTCTTTTTGCCATTGGCCTGGAGTGATTTTCAACAAACCCAGTCTGACGTGGCGCCCGGTTGCTTTCGTAATTAAACTCTTTCAATGGCACTTTTCCCGAGAGAACATGAACTTTAATTGCGGCTACCTAATTAAGAGCTTAAGTTGGAAATTATCATTAATTCAAAAACCGCTGAAAAGGATGAGTGTGCATTTGCAAGAGTACGAACAGCTTGATGTTGGCAATAGACCCGGCAGAATGGATTTCCGGAAACAGATAGAGATTGGCATGAGAACATCTCTGCTTGTGGGACGTAAATAGTTATAGGAATAAAATGAGTAATTAACCCAATTGAACCCAAACACAAACTATTGAAAACATTTGGTCGACCGATAAGTACCTGGTGCCGAACGATAGAGGCGGAGGCCCGACTGCTGGGGAAGAGTTCGAGAGAGCTGAAGCATTGCGAGAAGCCGCACACGATGGAGTGTAGGCGTTGTAGAGTAGTTAAGACCCGCAAAGTGATACAGGATCTAAGTAAGTTTTCTTAATTTGACCGAGCTTTTTTCAGATTCGTGCAGCTCCCAGATGTTCTGCATGTCTCTTGCCACTCAATCTTGAAGACACTTCAGCAGCAATAGCAATTTCGCTCCGTCATCACTGTGCTCTGTTGTTACTGTGCTCCGTCGTCACTCTGCTCCGTCTTCACTGTGCCCTGTCGTCACTGTTCTCCGTCATCACTGTGCTCCGTCGTCACTGTTCTCCGTCGTCACTGTTCTCCGTCGTCACTCTGCTTTGTCGTCAATCTGCTTTGTCGTCATTCTGCTTTGTCGTTACTCTGCTTTGTCGTCACTGTGCTCTGTCGTCGCTGTGCTCTGTCCTACCTGTTATCGGTCGTCGCCATTCTTGGTCTTGGTCGTGCTCTGTCTTTACCTTGAACCCGGCGTCGTTTAGCTCACTGTCACTGTGCTCCATCGTTACTGTACTCCATCGTCACTGTGCTCTGTCGTCACTGTGCTCCGTCGTCAATGTGCTCTGTCCTCCCTGTTATCGGTCGTCGCCATTCTTGGTCTTGGCCGTGCTCTGTCGTTACCTTGAACCCGGAGTCGTTTAGCTCCGTCGTCACTGTTCTCCGTCGTCACTATGCTGCGTCGTCACTGTGCTCCGTCGTCACTGTGCTCTGTCGTCACTGTGCTCTGTCGTCACTGCGCTCTGTCGTCACTCTGATCCGTCGTCACTGTGCTCTGTCCTCCCTGTTATCGGTCGTCACCATTCTTGGTCATGGCCGTGCTCTGTCGTTACCTTGAACCCGGCGTCGTTTAGCTCACTGTTACTGTGCTCCGTCGTCACTGTTCTCCGTCGTCGCTGTTCTCCGTCGTCACGGTTCTCCGTCGTCACTGTTCTCCGTCGTCACTGTTCTCCTTCGTCACTCTGCTCTGCTCCCCGATTGGGCTCAATTTAAGTCCAAGGAGCGCATTGTACACCATTTTGATACACTCCTCGTAGACCTGTATTCGATTGGCTAAATCCAATCCACAAGTTCGACAAACTTTGGTCTCTATCTCGATTCGTGGACTAGACACACCCTCCTCCTGATTGATTCTTAACCCATGACAACATCCAAAACATCCACAAACAAACCAAGAAAAAAACTGCTGTTAATGACATCACCAAATCCAGATTCCTTCAGTGTGACATCATACACCCAGAGACGACTCAACGCAGTCTACTGCGACTGTACCAAGAATGCGTCATCCGCAACAGAGTTCAGTGTAACCGAGTTGACACAGAATGCGAAAGAAAGGACGATAAAGAAATTGATCACAGATTAATTCCCCACACCTCCCGCCCCAGAATGGACACCAGACGAACGACCGAAGCCATTTCTCGTCAAATATTTGTCAAGGGTGCGGTTTGACTTAAATAATTCCTTCAGCGTTCTCCTTTTGTTATTCGATTCACCAAGCCCGCACAATGTGAAGCATTCACACAAACATGCACATGATATCTCTAATTGGTAATCTGATCCAAGAAAGCCCCGGCCGCCAATGTGACGAAACCGAACTATCAAGGCGTCAGCCGAGCCAGTTGCTCGCAGACGTCATATCAATTAAACGAATTATTTAATTGAACCCAGCCAAAGAGAACCGAAGCCCGGCCCGCATGCAAAAGCCGGTAATTGACTCTCGGTTTGCTCTCTAATTGGGGGGTGGGTGGGTGGTGGTGGATTGTTGTAGACTTCACAGTTCAGTTGGATTTCTTGCAAAAGGTTAAGTCACTCAGAGAGTTCATATCGTTTCGAATGATAATAGACACTAACTGGCAGTGGTTATCTTTTAACTGCTTGCATGGCACCATCGGATGATTTAATTCAATTTAAGTGCTTGTCGAATGGACGTTCTGTTCTCATTTGTGTTTGACATCGAACTTTGGATGGAAGTGTATCCTTGGGGGGAGACTGACTGACACAAGCAGATGAAGACTTGAGAAGTTCGAATGGATTTGTGTAAAGGAACCGACAACATTGATTAAAGTTAAAGTTAAGCAGACTAGAAAATGTATCGACCGACACGGGGGAGGATTTGTTGCGTAGATTGTCATGTTGAAACTTAAAGCTGTTTGACACATCATACAGGGGGTGAGACGGGTTGTGCGGGGAAGGCAATGTCTTTTCCAAACGCAAATGCTCTATAGCGGTTTAACCAGTAAAGAACCTATGCTTGGTGGCGCCGCGCCGTGAAGCAGAAATGATTTGTTTCTCGTTGATTCACAACATCAGTCAAGCGCCGTTGTTATGTCATGTACTTGCCGTGATGTAGGTATCTGGTGACGGTCCTTAAAGTAAACCCAAGCAGCACTACGTCCTGTTCTGATGCCACAGCTCTGAGAGAAGAGCAAGTGGGGCCAACTATGGTGAGTTTAGGAAAACTACTAATCCCTAATCTTGTACATTTCTTGTACAATTTTGTACATTTGTAGGTTCGATGAAATGTTCTCCCCGAGCTCGAAGTCTAGCACTAGCAAGTCCTGGACAGGAAAAAAGAATGTGATATCGGGCTTCACTTTCTAAAGCGAGTGCGGCAGTGATCATTATAGAGGATACCCATTTTGATTGCATGAACGCCCAAAGGCCAGTGCGATCTTGATGATCCTTTCTTTTCTTGGGACATCGACCCGAGTTCTGGAAAGGATGTCTGCTGTCTTAACCAAATTATAATCAAGACTAGTTTTCCTAGATACCATCGGGAGCAAACGGAGACTACAGCAATGACAGGTTCACTGGCTATTTAGATCAGTAGTCAGAGCTATAGTGTTGTATGGCGTCGAAATTTGGTTGACCGCACTCAAAAAGAAACTCATCATTCACTACTCGCTAAAGTGCTGAGGATAGCGTGTGTATGCATTAGCGTAGCGTTAAAGACTACCTCCTCCGAAGCAGTAAACATTCTCCTTAACTTGCCACTGATAGAACTAATTTACAGACAGACAGCAGCTAGTACGGCGATCATATTTACATCACTGAACAGCTGGAAATTCAACGATCCTACTCTCTATACCCATAGATACAGACCTCACTATACCTAAACTCCTCTTCGAGAAAAACGTCTCAGCTAGCATCGTGCTCAGATCTTTCTGGGAGTCTGAACACCAAACGCTGGAAGGTTTACTGCGAATCTTCACAGATGGATGCAGGTGTGGGTGCTGGCGTCTGTCCCAAGGATCGAGACTTCCAGCTAACTTTCCGATTACCTAATCACTAAAGCGCCTTTCAGGGTGAAACTATTAGCTTCTTCCAGGGGCGGACCTGAGCATCAACCAGTAAGCCGGCACAATATTTAGCCAGCCGCCTCCAACTGAGCACACCAAATTGATTGAGGTCCTTCTCCACCTGGGTGCGCCATTGGTTCCGTGGGCGTCCTCTATTGTGTTGTCCCACTGGTTCGGAGTCGACGACTCTTCGGGGGCTGGAGAAGTGTTGTCCATGCGACCAGCCATCTTAGACGTTGAATCCGTAGACGCCTGACTAGGCTCATGCCGCTGTACAGTCCGTACAGTTCGTGGTTGAATCTTCTCCTCGAAGTTATAGCTGCCTATGGTGACGTTTTGGCCAAGTCGTCGATGTTGTGCGTCCTTCCTCGATGACAGCATATACTTCGTTTTGCCCTCATTCACCGCTAGACCCATTTTAGCCGTGTGTTCTGCCAATCACGTCAATGTAATCCGCGTATGCTAGCAGTTGTACGGACTTCTGGAAGATCGTGCCTTTAGTGTTGGCGTGTAAGTCTTACACGATCTTCTCCAGGATTATGTTAAAGAAGTCACATGACAGCGCGTCGCCTTGTCTAAAACCTTTTTTAACATTGAAGGTCTCGGTGAGTTCGTTACCGACCTTGATGGAGCAGCGATAATTCTCCATCGTCATCCTGCACAACCTGACGAGTTTGGCAGGAATGACAAAACTAGACATGGTGTTGTATAGCTCGTCCCTATGCACGCTGTCATACGCGGCCTTGAAATCGACAAAAAGGTGGTGGGTGTCGATTGGTATTTCTTTCTAACGGCTTCCGGCGGTTACACAACCCGGCAGAGAAGATCTTGTAAGCAATATTCAGGAGACTTATCCCTCGGTAGTTGGCACAGTCAAAGGGGTCTCCTTTCTTGTGGATCGGGCAAACGATACTGAGATTCCACTCATCGGGCATGCTTTCCTCCGACCATATCTTACAGATGAGCTGGTGCATGGGCCCAACAAGATCATCTCCAGCTGCCTTAAGGATTTCAGCGGACAGTCCGTCTGCACCGGCAGCTTTGTTAGACTTTCGTTAGAAGTCGGGGGGACGGAATTCTCATCAATCATCGTCAATATTCAGGGGGACATTCTGCCTGACAGCGGTACTGGTGTCACCATCGCCGTTTAGCAGTCTGCAGAAATGGTTCTCCCAAATTCTCAGTATCGACTGCGACTCTACTAGTTGTCTATTCTCGTCCCGGCAGGCTTCTGTCCGAACCTTATATCCACTGGATAACTGTTTCATCCTCTGGTAAAACTTTCGGACATCGTTCCTGCCGTAGCACCTCTCCATCTCCTCGATCCAGCGCTTCTCGTGGTCTTTCAACTTTCTGAGAAGCCGGGTCTCGTCCCTTCGTCTCTGTTCGTAGAGCTCACGAACAGCTCTCGTTGTTCGTTGCAGCGTTGCTTTGTAGGCTTCCAGCTTCGCTGCATGTGCCAGCCTACACTCGTTGTCAAAACTGTTCAGCACAACTCTAATCGCGAGAGGCTCGTTAGATCGTTTTTTCACCAAGTCACCACTTGTCCCTGTCCTTGGCGAACAATTTTGCTGCTGAAAAGTTCGCCGCTCTATTTTTCGCCAGTAGAGACATTTTGCGTATATTTCACCTAAGTCGGACCATTTTGCTAAAAACAGCCTTAAGTTTCGTAAAAAATTAATGGATTTTTTTCACCTATCCCTCAGGCCATTAGGCATCTCTCTTATTATTGTCTTAAAAAGACAACACTTCCTTGTGGTAATGCATCTCGTTAAATTCGAAACGAAGTGGCATATGAGTTTAATGGTAAAAGTTTTCAAAACAAAAAGATAATCGAATGATTTCTCGATTTTCCCGCCTTTTTCTCAGGACTCCAAGCAGAACGTCGAAACTTTTGAACTACCTCACTGTCGATTGTGTCATGGACCTGATTCGGAATCTATTCAGAGATTTCTGCCGAATCTCAATGAAAACCAAGCCTAATAACGACCGAAGGACGAACGAATTTAATGGCAATTCAATACATTAAAAAGAATGGAGAGGCATTTTCCAAAAGATTTCGAGTTCCATTTCAGTTGATGCATAAAAGATGTAATGTCAGCACTGTCCTGCACTTAATGGACCACTCCTAGGAAGTAATTGTCTCTCAGTTGCAGAGTGGTTGTCTACCGGTACGTCCATTAGATGTGTTGATGAGAGTAGTTTGGGAGGTGCGACGAAGGGGAAACAAAAAAGGTTGAATGAATTATGATTTCGAAGTGAGATTTGAGGAAGATTTTCATTTTATACCATTAATGTAAAACGGTTAAGTTAATCATTTAATGAAGGACATGGCAAGAGTATACGATGAAACTGTGACTTATGACAGTTTAGAAAATATAGGGTGGCCCAACAAATAACGCAGGATTTGAAGTTGACGTAAATTCTTGGCAGCACTGAAAAAAAAACAGCTGATAGTTTAAGGTTAGTAAAAAATTGACTGTCAAAAGGCGTTTTCATTAAAGGACAAGAGATAGTTTGGAGGCCATAACTAATTGGTCAAGAAGTGACTGTCACCGGTGCTCGTCTTCCTTTAGATCGACACGAAATTGGAAGAACGTCCAACCAAATCAACGGTCTGCCAATTTGATTATACCCTTCAAATAATAGGTTTTCGTATGACATTCAAAACAGGCCTTTGTTTCAGTGATTTACCACCCAACTAATTCATCAATTTTTGTTCCCTAATCTGAATAATAAACTGGGCGGGTTGCGAATCCTCTGAAGAGGTTAAATATCCACGATTATCGTTCAGTGTGAGCAATCGCAGACCAGTCAGTTTTTCATGTCGAAGTATTCATGCAAAATGTCGTAGCTCTTCTCTGTTGAGATGCTTCCAATCAGAAATGAAGTAATACAGAGATAGTCGACTTCACAGCTGATTGCCCCCTACGACGAATTTGAGTACTTTTTTGACAGATATCACGAAATAACTTGGGTGCCGTCCTTTGATTGGTTAAGTTGGTTTAAGAAAACGTTATAAAAAACAGTTGTCAAAAATGTTAAGGGGCAAGAGAGGTTGAAGTCGGGCATCTCTGTAGCAATTCATTTCTGCTTACAACCGCAGTCACGTCACGCACAACCGTCAAATATCCTCCTATTGATTTAGTTTATGATCTCTGGCGTGACGACCTCTGTCAGGTTACAACAACGTTTAGCGTCAAATGTACTGGTAAGACCTAAACGAAACCGAAACGAACTGCAGAATGACAAAGATCTCAGTCAACTTGACGTGTGTAATTAGAGGCATTGCCAACTGGAGAGGCGTTGGTCAAACCTCATGATCTTATCCATATTTTAGTGCTATCAGAAGAGGATGGCATTGACATGATTGGCCAAGAGCAGCGAGCCCATGAGGCGAATGCAACAATTGAAACGGAAGCGACTAAAATGTGACTGGCGGTGAATGACCACAAAACGAAGAACGATGTTGTCCTGTAGAAAGGACAAACATCATCAACGTTTTGGACAGACAATGGGCAGCTATAACATCGAAATAAATAAGAACTTCGTCTTCATCGGCTTCCAAGTAAACAGTAAGAAAAACACCAGTATCGATGTTAAACGCAGAATAACCCTTGCCAACCGCTGTTTCTTTGGGCTAAAGAGGTAATTAGTAGTAAAGTCGAGAGACCACACCAACATTAGTTAACACCTTAATCAGTCCCGTCCTGTCAAAAGCCCGTCCCGTCAAAAGCAAATAAAGAAGCCCTTGGTCTCTTCAAAGGAAAAGGTCTGCGTTCAATCTTTGGTCCTGCTGGCGTTGATGGTTCTTAGAGAAGAAGATTCAACCATGAACTGTGCGGGCTGTACAGTGACATGAGCCTAACTAGGCGTCTACGGATTCAATGCCTAAGAATGCTAAGCCATGTACCGCACCATTGGGACCACGCAATAGAGGCCGTCCACGAAACTGCTGTCATACAATCTTAGTCAGTTGGAGAGACTTATTGGTTGAGGCACAAATTCATCCCGGATTGCAGCCCCACCTGAAGGAGAAGTTGACGAGAGCCATGTTCATTCTTGACTAACTACGAGAGAAGTTCTACAAGTTATGAACTCCGTATTTTATGTAACCATATAACGGTACACAAATATAGTATAAATTCAATAGCTCACACTTGGCACATTAATTGGTCTAAGATAACCGTGTTTGACATCCAAAATGTCAGTTGAGAATTCAGAGATAACTAAAAATGTAAAACCCAAGTGAATCACATTCTAATACGATCAGGTGGAGAGTTCCAGACGAGAGAACTTAACCTTGTGTCCACGTGTGACTTGTTAGATGACGTGTAGCAGTAGCACATGTTCACATGAGTGCTCACAGTCGATGTATGACCCAAACTGTTGATCAATTCATATCGAAGATTCTTCAAGGAGATCAAAGTCAATGTTTTTTGGGGAAGGAAGTTAAATGCCAGTAGTGATCTAACAAGACCTTGTAGATGGATGGGTCATGAGGGTTCACCGACTTGAACGGTCGATCATGATTTTACGAAGATATATGTATCATTTCGACTTTTGCCCTCTATGAACACCATTGCAGCCTACGTCACCTGCCAAGTCGGAGACACGCTAGAGCGGCACATAAAATATGGCGAGCATTGTGTGCGTGTGTGCATGATGTGGTCGTTCGTTAGAGAACCCAATTATAGCTGCCTATGGTGACGTTTTGGCCAAGTCGTCGATGTTGTGCGTCCTTCCTCGATGACAGCATATACTTCGTTTTGCCCTCATTCACCGCTAGACCCATTTTAGCCGTGTGTTCTGCCAATCACGTCAATGTAATCCGCGTATGCTAGCAGTTGTACGGACTTCTGGAAGATCGTGCCTTTAGTGTTGGCGTGTAAGTCTTACACGATCTTCTCCAGGATTATGTTAAAGAAGTCACATGACAGCGCGTCGCCTTGTCTAAAACCTTTTTTAACATTGAAGGTCTCGGTGAGTTCGTTACCGACCTTGATGGAGCAGCGATAATTCTCCATCGTCATCCTGCACAACCTGACGAGTTTGGCAGGAATGACAAAACTAGACATGGTGTTGTATAGCTCGTCCCTATGCACGCTGTCATACGCGGCCTTGAAATCGACAAAAAGGTGGTGGGTGTCGATTGGTATTTCTTTCTAACGGCTTCCGGCGGTTACACAACCCGGCAGAGAAGATCTTGTAAGCAATATTCAGGAGACTTATCCCTCGGTAGTTGGCACAGTCAAAGGGGTCTCCTTTCTTGTGGATCGGGCAAACGATACTGAGATTCCACTCATCGGGCATGCTTTCCTCCGACCATATCTTACAGATGAGCTGGTGCATGGGCCCAACAAGATCATCTCCAGCTGCCTTAAGGATTTCAGCGGACAGTCCGTCTGCACCGGCAGCTTTGTTAGACTTTCGTTAGAAGTCGGGGGGACGGAATTCTCATCAATCATCGTCAATATTCAGGGGGACATTCTGCCTGACAGCGGTACTGGTGTCACCATCGCCGTTTAGCAGTCTGCAGAAATGGTTCTCCCAAATTCTCAGTATCGACTGCGACTCTACTAGTTGTCTATTCTCGTCCCGGCAGGCTTCTGTCCGAACCTTATATCCACTGGATAACTGTTTCATCCTCTGGTAAAACTTTCGGACATCGTTCCTGCCGTAGCACCTCTCCATCTCCTCGATCCAGCGCTTCTCGTGGTCTTTCAACTTTCTGAGAAGCCGGGTCTCGTCCCTTCGTCTCTGTTCGTAGAGCTCACGAACAGCTCTCGTTGTTCGTTGCAGCGTTGCTTTGTAGGCTTCCAGCTTCGCTGCATGTGCCAGCCTACACTCGTTGTCAAAACTGTTCAGCACAACTCTAATCGCGAGAGGCTCGTTAGATCGTTTTTTCACCAAGTCACCACTTGTCCCTGTCCTTGGCGAACAATTTTGCTGCTGAAAAGTTCGCCGCTCTATTTTTCGCCAGTAGAGACATTTTGCGTATATTTCACCTAAGTCGGACCATTTTGCTAAAAACAGCCTTAAGTTTCGTAAAAAATTAATGGATTTTTTTCACCTATCCCTCAGGCCATTAGGCATCTCTCTTATTATTGTCTTAAAAAGACAACACTTCCTTGTGGTAATGCATCTCGTTAAATTCGAAACGAAGTGGCATATGAGTTTAATGGTAAAAGTTTTCAAAACAAAAAGATAATCGAATGATTTCTCGATTTTCCCGCCTTTTTCTCAGGACTCCAAGCAGAACGTCGAAACTTTTGAACTACCTCACTGTCGATTGTGTCATGGACCTGATTCGGAATCTATTCAGAGATTTCTGCCGAATCTCAATGAAAACCAAGCCTAATAACGACCGAAGGACGAACGAATTTAATGGCAATTCAATACATTAAAAAGAATGGAGAGGCATTTTCCAAAAGATTTCGAGTTCCATTTCAGTTGATGCATAAAAGATGTAATGTCAGCACTGTCCTGCACTTAATGGACCACTCCTAGGAAGTAATTGTCTCTCAGTTGCAGAGTGGTTGTCTACCGGTACGTCCATTAGATGTGTTGATGAGAGTAGTTTGGGAGGTGCGACGAAGGGGAAACAAAAAAGGTTGAATGAATTATGATTTCGAAGTGAGATTTGAGGAAGATTTTCATTTTATACCATTAATGTAAAACGGTTAAGTTAATCATTTAATGAAGGACATGGCAAGAGTATACGATGAAACTGTGACTTATGACAGTTTAGAAAATATAGGGTGGCCCAACAAATAACGCAGGATTTGAAGTTGACGTAAATTCTTGGCAGCACTGAAAAAAAAACAGCTGATAGTTTAAGGTTAGTAAAAAATTGACTGTCAAAAGGCGTTTTCATTAAAGGACAAGAGATAGTTTGGAGGCCATAACTAATTGGTCAAGAAGTGACTGTCACCGGTGCTCGTCTTCCTTTAGATCGACACGAAATTGGAAGAACGTCCAACCAAATCAACGGTCTGCCAATTTGATTATACCCTTCAAATAATAGGTTTTCGTATGACATTCAAAACAGGCCTTTGTTTCAGTGATTTACCACCCAACTAATTCATCAATTTTTGTTCCCTAATCTGAATAATAAACTGGGCGGGTTGCGAATCCTCTGAAGAGGTTAAATATCCACGATTATCGTTCAGTGTGAGCAATCGCAGACCAGTCAGTTTTTCATGTCGAAGTATTCATGCAAAATGTCGTAGCTCTTCTCTGTTGAGATGCTTCCAATCAGAAATGAAGTAATACAGAGATAGTCGACTTCACAGCTGATTGCCCCCTACGACGAATTTGAGTACTTTTTTGACAGATATCACGAAATAACTTGGGTGCCGTCCTTTGATTGGTTAAGTTGGTTTAAGAAAACGTTATAAAAAACAGTTGTCAAAAATGTTAAGGGGCAAGAGAGGTTGAAGTCGGGCATCTCTGTAGCAATTCATTTCTGCTTACAACCGCAGTCACGTCACGCACAACCGTCAAATATCCTCCTATTGATTTAGTTTATGATCTCTGGCGTGACGACCTCTGTCAGGTTACAACAACGTTTAGCGTCAAATGTACTGGTAAGACCTAAACGAAACCGAAACGAACTGCAGAATGACAAAGATCTCAGTCAACTTGACGTGTGTAATTAGAGGCATTGCCAACTGGAGAGGCGTTGGTCAAACCTCATGATCTTATCCATATTTTAGTGCTATCAGAAGAGGATGGCATTGACATGATTGGCCAAGAGCAGCGAGCCCATGAGGCGAATGCAACAATTGAAACGGAAGCGACTAAAATGTGACTGGCGGTGAATGACCACAAAACGAAGAACGATGTTGTCCTGTAGAAAGGACAAACATCATCAACGTTTTGGACAGACAATGGGCAGCTATAACATCGAAATAAATAAGAACTTCGTCTTCATCGGCTTCCAAGTAAACAGTAAGAAAAACACCAGTATCGATGTTAAACGCAGAATAACCCTTGCCAACCGCTGTTTCTTTGGGCTAAAGAGGTAATTAGTAGTAAAGTCGAGAGACCACACCAACATTAGTTAACACCTTAATCAGTCCCGTCCTGTCAAAAGCCCGTCCCGTCAAAAGCAAATAAAGAAGCCCTTGGTCTCTTCAAAGGAAAAGGTCTGCGTTCAATCTTTGGTCCTGCTGGCGTTGATGGTTCTTAGAGAAGAAGATTCAACCATGAACTGTGCGGGCTGTACAGTGACATGAGCCTAACTAGGCGTCTACGGATTCAATGCCTAAGAATGCTAAGCCATGTACCGCACCATTGGGACCACGCAATAGAGGCCGTCCACGAAACTGCTGTCATACAATCTTAGTCAGTTGGAGAGACTTATTGGTTGAGGCACAAATTCATCCCGGATTGCAGCCCCACCTGAAGGAGAAGTTGACGAGAGCCATGTTCATTCTTGACTAACTACGAGAGAAGTTCTACAAGTTATGAACTCCGTATTTTATGTAACCATATAACGGTACACAAATATAGTATAAATTCAATAGCTCACACTTGGCACATTAATTGGTCTAAGATAACCGTGTTTGACATCCAAAATGTCAGTTGAGAATTCAGAGATAACTAAAAATGTAAAACCCAAGTGAATCACATTCTAATACGATCAGGTGGAGAGTTCCAGACGAGAGAACTTAACCTTGTGTCCACGTGTGACTTGTTAGATGACGTGTAGCAGTAGCACATGTTCACATGAGTGCTCACAGTCGATGTATGACCCAAACTGTTGATCAATTCATATCGAAGATTCTTCAAGGAGATCAAAGTCAATGTTTTTTGGGGAAGGAAGTTAAATGCCAGTAGTGATCTAACAAGACCTTGTAGATGGATGGGTCATGAGGGTTCACCGACTTGAACGGTCGATCATGATTTTACGAAGATATATGTATCATTTCGACTTTTGCCCTCTATGAACACCATTGCAGCCTACGTCACCTGCCAAGTCGGAGACACGCTAGAGCGGCACATAAAATATGGCGAGCATTGTGTGCGTGTGTGCATGATGTGGTCGTTCGTTAGAGAACCCAATTAGCGCCCGCGGCGTCGTGAGAACCACGGCTCTGAAAGTTGAATGCTGATGTGCCTTTAGAACCATTGAGACATTAATTCTTTCATGTCGGATATCTCGCCGAGAGATTCAAGGAAGGGTTTGTCTAGAGGACTTTGTCTTGTCCTGGCAAGTACTGGAAAGGAGCAGGAGAAGTGATTCAATGATTCTAGATTACAACTACGGTAGTGTGAGTTATGATGAATCCCTTGTCTAACTGCAAGATCCAACAGCTGGATGGCGCAGTGGATTAAGTGCCTGCTCTTGGTTAGTGGGCTCCTCGGTTCGAATCCCAGTGGATTAAGTGCCTGCTCTTGGTTAGTGGGCTCCTCGGTTCGAATCCCAGTGGAATAAGTGCCTGCCCTTGGTTAGTGGGCTTCCCGGTTCGAATCCCAGTGAGAGCAAAGTTAATGCGCGTTTATCTGATTTTCAAATCTGGTACAGTCACCATTTGCCGTTGGAATCAAATTAACGGTAGTATCCTTGGAGTGATCAATCAGTGGTAGTAGTTTGACTGCGTAGGACAATTGGCCAACATGGTCAAAGCGTCCTGGGCAATTCACTAGTATTCACTTAACCGCAGAATCTCCTATCGACTAGTGTCCCGTACTAATCGCCGTAATTCTATCAATATCTGCGCGAGCGCTATTAAGAAAATCCCTTGTTCGAGATATGCTGTACTCTGGTCATGTCTTCCTAGTTTTTGCACACTTAGTTATCCGAGACCATCGAGGTAAGCCATTTTCAAGATATGCAATGTAATTCGTAGTTTCACTACACAGAGTGGTAGCTGCTCCTTGTCAGTTCATCGGCATTCTCCTTATCAACAACGTTTCTATGCCTTGGGATGTATGCACTGCAACGAGCCCAATGAGCATGCGGTATTCCTGGACTAATTTGGGGTTATGAAGGTCGATGATTCTGCATTCATGGCAGATTGTCGTGAATTGGCATTGAATTGGCTTTAAGTGGACGACACGCCTCCCTTATGGCGAAGATTTCCGCTGGGAAGATGCTGGCGTAATTGGAGAGTCCGTGCCATCTGAGTAAATACCTGCACCCAGTCCGTACTTTATCTTTGAATCCTCATCCAGGATGCGGGCTATACGCTTGCTATCCCAGTCTGATCTAGAAGGCATGAGTAAGTCGGCATATTTTGAAAGGCCTATTTTATGTGAAATTTAGTCTGCTCGAAACCATTGGAAGTCTTTCGGTAGCAAACCCATGACGCAGCTGTTGAGATCCACATGAGGAGTCTGATCCTAGCTATATTTTTAATATGAACGTCGATAGCTTCTACCTATGGAACTTGACCGTCAGAGCGTCCAACGATCTCGCCCGCAGAGCACCTGCAATTTATGCAGCAATAGAGCAGTGTCTTGTAATGACACGTGGCATATTGCCATCTCTTGACTTATTGAGAAAGACGATCAAAATCCGAAATAAACCGTTGTAGTCTGAAACATTGTTTATCTCTCCAATTTGGTAAATCTCTCCAATGGAAGAATGTTGATCAATGTTTAGACACTTGTCCGAATCACGAGAATATCGTGTGTCCACATGATCAGTTCTTCAAAGCGCTTCATGTCTAATCTGAAGGACTAATAAATATGTCTCAACATCAAATCATTGAATGGACTGCCAATCGTAAGCCGGCGACTGCACAACATTCGATTTGTGGAAGGCATTTGTTGTAAGTAAAAGCTTCTGGATGCTCTTTTGTATTCAATGTCAACACAACAGGCACATAATAAAGTAGAAATTGAAGAGGGTGAGAAACTCACTGCATCCTGTGAAGAGTGAGGCTATGTTTACTCAAAACAAAATATAATAACCTACAAATAGGTCAATCAACAAAGAATTGTCCACACTTCCAAACGCAGATCCATCAATCTCTGCAAATTCTAGGCAACCGCAACCGACAACTACCGCTTAATCCGCTCGATACGTTCGCAATGAATTATTAACTCAATTAGAATGTGATTACCAACCCACAGTGATGCAGCGAAACGAAAAGATACAGAGAAACACAAAAATAAAACTACACACATTCCCCAGATCATGTACATCTAGATCATACGATAAAGCGTGTCACAAATCGATTTGAAAATGTGTCTAAACTGTTAATTGGGTCTCAAGTGGAGGAAACAACCGAAAAAATCGAAAAGAAATAAAATCAAAGAATTTTGTTAGTTCGTGTAGTTGACATCTGTTCAGTCGTTTGTTCAACAAACATAATAAAACTAAACGTAAAATAAGAAAACCAAAACGAAAGATGAAAACAACAAAAACAATTCATAATCGCAATCAAAGTTCATACCCGATGTTTGCTTGGCTCCAGCACTGCTCGGCGGTGTACCAGTGGCTCCTCCTATCGACTGATTAGCAGTTGATCCAACGTATGATGAAGAAATACTCTGATGTAGACTATGATGTTGTATTTGACTTCCGGTTGCTGGACCACTGCTGGCCATCACATTCACAACAGATCCCGCTGGCGATGACGAATCACCAGCATTACCAATTCGAATTGGTGTGCTAGACGGTATTGCTCCTTTCGATGTCATTTGTGATGTCGACGGGCCACTCAGTGATGATGACTCTTTGAGATGCTGCAACTCCTTTTGAAGATCAACGGTGCTCATAATAATGAATCAATGAACGAATTGTCTTCGGCGTTTGTTTTGTTTTGTAACACTACCGGTTGTAAGGCGTCACACACCGATGGACAAGAGATGAACCTGATTATCTTGCACTTGCACAAGTGATTGAAATTCTTCAGAGAAATTAATCAATCAGGTCAACGTTCAAACATGATATTCCGGTTAACCCTCAATTGCACAACACACCACTCTCACCAATCGCACCCAGAAACTTGTTGTGATTTAATTTAATTACTACAGTATTTTCGCTCCTTTTTCTTTCGCAAAAATATACCCGACTAGCCTGTGTTTGTTTTCATCGGGAAAATTGATTTCACCACTTTTTTTTTTGCTCTAGTATCGAGCGAGAATACTCGTTTTTCTTTTTTTTTTTTTGGTTTTACTTTGCACACCGCACCGATGTGGAACACGTACCCGAATGGAAGAGGAAGTAAGGGTGGAGATACGGAGTAAAAAGAGTAGCGTGTACAATTTTAACTTTTAGGGGTAGTTTTCGAGAATCTTAGGATTCATGCAAAACGAGATGCACTAATAATTTATCGTTCAAACCGAAAACAAACGATAAACACTGACATTTAACGCAATGTGAACTCTAGCAGCACAGAGACCGAGCAATTTTTCGCGGATAACACACACTTACCACGACGAATGACGACGGATGACCTGTTCGGAGGCAGTGGCTGTGTCTCTGACTGTGACCAAGTTTTCGAGTAAATTTTCGGCTGGTATCTGGGATAGGTGCGCAAAATGAAAAGGGGGCCATGCGAATGAGCCGAGCACAAAATGAATATTATGGATTCATCGGCCCAATTGGATTTGTACGGTGAACATGGTGTGCATGTGTCAAATTGGAATTGACATTTGTCCAGAGTGAAACCAATTTGATGATGGTAAGGTTACAATAGAGTGTTATATTCAGTTGCTCTTAAACTGTTTCGTTGTTTTTGATTATCACTTACTAAGAATTTATAAAAATGGGTTTTTTGTCGTAAATTAAGAAAATGTAGGTTGACGTATGTGGAAATATCGGATTAGCAAGGAAATGACACTGCGGACACTACTAGCACCTGGTCTTAACGTTATCTTAATTTGCCTACTGTGATCTTGAAACTCAATGAGTCGATTTATATCTGCATATAGCTTATGCTATCACGAGAAAGCTGACTGAAGCGGACTTAACAGCTTCTTTAGGAATTTCAAGAGATCACTATGCTTCCTCGATAGTGACTTGGATGAAGCTGCTGTTTGCTAGACACTGCGGTGTTGCTGAAATGACTACTCACAGATGCAGTACAAAGAGCAGAAGACTTTGATGGAAGGCTGTATTGGTTCTGAAAAGGACGCAGCACGGCCGGAACTGTTGAAGGCTATCCAAACCGCTAAACAGGGAAGTTGCCTATCCAATAACATCGTTTTGCTGGCAATCCTGGATGTAAGAAATGCTTTCAACTCAGCCAGGTGGAGCGATATACTTATTGCAATAGAAAATAGATTCAACATCCCAGCCTATCTATTACTGTACTATTCAGGGGTCAGGAGCTGATCTACGAGACCACAGAAAGCCCACGAAGGGAGTAAGCAGCACAGGAATAATTTTTTTTGGGATAATATACTGCCAATGGAAATGTCGGAAGACACCTTTCTTGGTCTTAGCTTGGCAACAGAAAAACTGATATAGTCCTTCTGACGAAGAAGAAAATCCCACTCTAATCGACTTCCAAATTTGCTCTAAAGTCATTAAGAGCAAGGACACCTTGAAGTTGCGATTGAGGCTCGACACAAGGCTAACTTCCTGGCTACACCAAGAAAATCCCACTCTAATCGACTTCCAAATTTGCTCTAAAGTCATTAAGAGCAAGGACACCTTGAAGTTGCGATTGAGGCTCGACACAAGACTAACTTCCTGGCTACAGTTAAAGTACGCAGCGGAACGAGCCTCTAGAGTTACAACATAACTCAGTAGACCAATGGCGAACATAGGTGGTCCAACGTCCAGTAGGCGCAGGTTATTAATGTCGACAACGCATGCCATTCTCCTACATGGAAGTGAGATCTGGGCAGACGCGCTTCGACAAGAAAAGTACCCGAAGAAGATGACGACAGTGCAAAGACGCTGAGCTCTACGGGTGGCTAGCCAAGCAGAGCAGTGACAAGAGCGCTCCAGCTCGGAAAGCAAAAGACAGTGAACATCGAGGCTGAGTGGAATGACCGGAAACATGGTGAGGGCAACTACTTGTTACCCAGTTTCTCACCGGACACGGAAATTTCAATGCCTTCCCACATAGGATCGGCAAAACAGAAAGCCCAGCCTGCCAGTACGGCGACTACCCAACAGACGACGCATATCACTTGCAGAAGATGGGAAGCCCAACGCTCAGCCCTGGAAAACAGCATTGGGGCCTTCAAAACCTAGATGACAATTTGTTGACGAGCGGGGCCTAAGTTAGGGAAGAATTGTCATTTTGAGGTCTCGGAAAAAAGAAGAAAATATGGGCAAAGCACGTGAGCCCGAAAGGACTTAGGATTACAAACACTTAAATAATGCGAAGAGCGGTTCCAGGGGGTTTACTTGAGACCCGAGATAGACGAAGTCCTTCACTACTTCGAAGTTATAGCTGCCTATGGTGACGTTCTGACCGAGTCGTCAATGTTACGCGTGCTTTCTCGCTGACAGCATATACTTCGTTTTGCCCTCGTTAACCGCTAAAGCCATTATGGTCTTAATTGACCGCTTGCTGTGTTAAACCAATCACGTCAATATCGTCCGCATAGGCCAGCTATTGTACAGGCTTTCGGAAGATCGTGCCTCTTGTATTGGCGAGTGAGTTCTGCACGACCTTCTCAAGAATGATGTAAAAAAAAGTCATATGACAGCGCGTCGCCTTATCAAGTTTTTACTTTAAAAGTCTCGGTGAGTTCGCTTCTGACCTTGGTGGAGCAGCGAGAATTCTCCATCGTCGTCCTGCACAACCTGACAATTTTGGCAGGAATATGAAAACTAGACTTGTCGTTGTATAGCTCGTCTCCATGCACACTGCCATATGCAGCCTTGAAATCGACGAAAAGGCGGTGGGCGTCGATCTGCATCTCTTTCTAGGATCTGCCGTAATGAGAATCGTTGGTCGATGGTCGATTCCCCTCATAAGAACCTATCAGGTCGTTGACGAATGGTTTCTCACACACGCTCACACAAAACGCCACGGATGAGAGGACGTTATAGGCGATTGTAGGGATAAGTCTCCTATCCCTCGGTAGTTGGCGCAGTTGAATGGGTCTCCTTTCTTGTGAGCCAACGCTCATCCATGGACATGCAATTTGGGTAATGGCCCAAAGAAAAATATCGCGAATACAAACTGGAAAGATGAGCGGGATACTAGTTCGGGCCATGGTGAGAATCGTGCCAGTACGTTGTTGAGCTTCAAAAGTTTGGTCAAGTGGTACGGATGTCCCCATCATCACGACATCCGAGGCGTGGCTTGAATGCGATTCATGTAGTCAGGTAGGCGAGTGCTTGACAGACCTGGACCAAGTCCAAATACTGGTTTGGATTCGCTTGGTCACAACTCCAGATGAGCAAGACTCGATAAGGGAGAATTGTGTGGCCTGAAGATCTCTTGTGCCTGCCACCACGCCCCTTTGAGTCGAGATGAATTCTTCACTTATGTAAACCAACGAACGTTTTCCTGTCCAGCTGTCAAGTTGCCAAAGTAAATGTTGTCAAAGTAAACCCATCTCAAGGCACACTACAGGTACTCCTCCACTCGTGACCACGAAATGGGCAATAATTTATAAGCAACAACAAAAAAAACGTTTAGTTTTATAAATTTATTATATTTTTAGTGTTTGTGTAAAAAAAATATTGCCTACAAAGTCGAAAGACTTGCATAAAAACTGAATTCAATCAGATGTCTTTGTGTGGCCGAACTAAGAGGAATTAAATAAGAAATAAAATCATTAATAAACTCGTTAATCTATTTAAATGTATGTATATAAGTGAAAGAGATTAGAGAGACGACACAATAAACAATAATTTACACAAGAGTATTTTTTCATTTAATAACGAATACTAGGCGCGCTCATTGTGAACAAGTACCACACGTATCTTACCATCAAAACATAAATTCTATATTTAAAGTTAAACGTGAACGGGATTGAAAGGGGGCGGGACCAAACACCCGAGGAAAAAAAATAAACCGAAAAACATGTCTTTTCATATTTCTTGTCTTGCCATTTGTATTGTTTTGTTGAGAATAGAAAAAAAAGAAAGGAACAATTTTGTGCACTCTTTGAGAATTGAGAATTTGTTTACTTTGTGTTTTCCGTTTTTTATTGAAGTCAACACACCACAAGTGTTCATCATGCGATTGGGTATATTCTTCTGTTCAAAACAATAGTTCATCTGTTCATCATCATCGTCATGCAAAACTATTTTGTGATATTTTATCTATACTCTGCTTACTAATAATTTATTCAGCTTGTATGCTTTTCTAAATCTCTAAAAAATTGTGTTTTTTTTCTCTTTTGAATTGATTTGATCATTTTAGGGGATTGGTATGGAACATGTTCATGTTTTAGATAGTTTGCTGCTAATCGTCGAAGTCAATGTCGGAATCATCGGAATCGTAACCACCACGGATGGTCTTCTTGGGCCGATGGATAAAGCTCTTGGCTGACTTTTTCGAGTCTGGTGGATTGATGAGATCTCCCTGAAAGTAAATCAATGTTTAAGAATGGATGTTGCGATGGATGGATGTGAAAATAACCTTGTATTCAATTGCTCCCGATTGTGCTATTCTCCATTCCATGATGTCTGTTGAGAAGTCATCACAGTTACCCAGATCTGTGAAGCCCACAATGAAGTCTTTTGTTTTACTATCCTTCACCAGTGCAATGGTGGGGATAACTTTGATTCTCAGCCTTTGAGTGAGGAATGGAGATTTTTCTGCGTTCACTTTGCAGAATTTCGCTTCGATATGCTTGGCAGCGAGTGCTTTTAAATGCATGTCAACGATACGACACCGTTCGGTCGTATCTCTGTAGAAATGGCAGACGATGTTTGGGGATTTTTTTGAGACCTCGAAGAATTCTTTTTCGTCGGCAAGCTCTGAGTATACGCCGTGTCCCTGAAATGAATTAATTTGCAATTTGTTTATTAAAGTTGTACAATGTAGGATAGAGCAAGCGAGGATACTCTTCTGCAAAACGAAGATAATATTGTGCTGCAGAAAAATCAACCTAAACTTAAAAGTAAGCTACATTTGGTCGGTGCTCTTACATGGAGTAGAAACACGGAAGCTTGAAACGCTTGCTCAAACAAACCGCGGATGGATTTCTGGCACAGGATGCATCATTACCAAACAACTTTGGCCTATGATCGATCCCAAGCGATAGCTTAGCTTGATCAGATTAAGCTGGCCAAACCTCAGATCTCTTATTGGCGTTTTAACAGGGCATTGTGCTATCGGAACTCACGCCACTAGTTCAAACCTAATGATTTCTGTAGAAGCTGCATGGACGGGGATGAGGAAGAAAGCATCGAACACTTTACACAAGTAGCTGCAGTGCTCTCTCATCCCGTAGATTCAGACTTCTGGAGGCCCATTTCTTTGTAAATCTGGCTGGACTGAGCAGCATCAGAATCAGCCCTCTTCTTCGCTTTATCAAAAGCACAAATTGGTTTGCAGAAGAAGATCACAAACACAATGAACCTATGCTTGGCCTAAATGTGTCTGCTACCCGTATGCGCGCCAGTCAGCCACCTCAACCTAACCTAAGTACCTAAGCTTTTGGATTAATGGAATAACCAATGAAGAAGTACTTAGACGAATAAGAACGAAAGGAGAACTAATGTTTCAAATTAAAACGAAAAAATCTTGAATATCTCGGGCACATCTTGAGGAACGAAACATACAAGTTACTCCAACTCATTCTCCAAGGGAAGACGGAAGGAAAGAGATCAGTTGGCAGACTTAGGCTGACATGTCTATCAAACATGTGAGAATGACTTGATGGATATAATGAGAGGAGTAAAAAATAAAGGTATTCTAATAATGATGGTTTTCAACGTCTGGAGCGGAGAGGACCTAGAAGAAGAAGCAACCTGATTTCTTCCAGCACTTCTGTGATGAGGAGCCTACGTTATCAGCTCTAACCTCATCAGCACCAAATAGCTTCCACATGATACAAAGGCGGGGTAGTGAAAAAGGAATTGCTCTGCAGAGTCATCGTCTTCTCCGCGTAGAGATTTCTACGCTTAGGCCATGTACATTAGGATGCTCGGCAAAGGTGTAGTGACGCGTTAATACGCCTGTAAGTTGTCTGCAGTCTGTCAAGTGATAACAAAGAATGCAGAGGATTTCTTAAAGACCTTAGAAAATATCCACCTGGTCTGTCCGCATCTTGGACAGTCATGTCAACTCCGGTTGTACTCTCGAGAGGCCCTAACCATCGATGGAAGCCTTAACCAAGGACGCAGGTTCAAGTCCTGAGAGTCTCCGTTGGTCCTTGTCCGAGGACGCTGACCAGTCTTAGTGAATTTTGAATGCCGATCGTAGGATGATAGTCGGTCACACAAAATGGGATTTACCCATGACATCATTTGCAGAGGCTGTGGGGACGAAGAGGCGATTGAGGGTATATCCCACTATTTTTGTCAATGCCCCAGCCTATGCAAACTGAGACAAAGGACCATGGGAGAATTTTTCTTCCATGACCTCCATGACATATCAGATATCCCACTAAAATCTCTCTCTATATGACTGGATGATTTCTTTATCATCATCCTGGAGAAGATCGTGTAAGACCCACACGCCAACACTAGAGGCACGATCTTCCAGAAGTCCGTACAACTGTTAGCATACGCTGATGACATTGACGTGATTGGCAGAACACAGCGAGCCGTCAATGAGGCGTTTACAGGCATTGAGGCGGAAGCGGCTAAAATGGGTCTAGCGGTGAATGAGGGCAAAACGAAGTATATGCTGTCATCAAGGAAGGACATACAACATCGACGACTTGGCCAAAACGTCACCATAGGCAGCTATAACTTCGAGGTAGTGACGGACATCGTCTACCTCGGCTCGCAACTTAGCAGTACGAACAACATCAGTATCGAGATTAAACGCAAACTTACTCCTGCCAATCGCTGTTTCTATGGGCTCAACAGGCAATTGAGTAGTAGAGCCATCTCTCCAAGAAGCTCCAAGCTGACTTTATACAAGACCTTGATCATCCCAGTCCTGCTGTATGGCGCGTAGGCATGGACAATGTTAAAAGCGGATGAGGAAGTCATTGATCTCTTCGAGAGAAAAGCTCTGCGTGCGTTCTTTGGTTCTGTTTGCGTTGACGGTTTCTGGGGGAGAAGATGCACCCACGAACTGTAGAGCGGCATGAGCCTAGTCAGGCGTCTACGGATTCCACGCCTAAGATGGTTGGGCCACTTAGAGCGCATGGACAACGCGGCTCCAGCCCGAACAGTCTTCGACTCCAAACCCGTGGGACAACGCAACAGAGGACGCCCGCGTCTAAGGTGGCGCACCCAGGTGGAAAAGGACCTCAACCAACTTGGCGTGCAACACTGTAGACAGCTAGCCAGAGACCGTGCTAGCTGGAGAGGCTTGTTGGTTGAGGCCCAGGTTCACACCGGACTGTAGCGCTGTGAAGAAGAAGAAGAAGGATGGCTGGATGAAGGAGGACGATAACCAACACCCTTGAAGACGGGAGGTTCTTATCATCATCCGGCGATTGAGACGATAGGAAGGGTTTCACCCCATGGGCATCACAATGGGGGGTCCAACAGGACCTCAGTGTGGCGCGGCTTCGCTGCGTCAACCCACTAACCTAAACTAACCTAGATGAGTTAGATTAGCTTGGTGGTAGCAGCTGAGCAGTATATTGGCCTGCGAGTTCTCACGGAAACGGTCGTTTCCACGTTTTTGATCACGTTGAAAAACTATTCAGATTGCTAACTTAACCTATTCGAACCTCAGCGAACGCTACCAAATATCTGTCAGAAACCAACCACAATTGTGTGTGTTTTAAGAAGAAAGATATTTAAACAATTGGACACACTGCAGAACCGTGTCTTTACATTGCGTGCACAGTGTTCAAGACTTTCATCATAGCTGTTATCTTTGTTGTCACGGGTCCAAACTTGAGTTGTGACCTGACCACAGACAAGGGCGGATGTACTGGCGAACAGACACTGTACATCTGTAAAAGAGTTGCGCAGTGCCGATGATGGAACGGATGTGAAACGATTCTTTTCGCAATAGGAACTGGTTCCCGGAGAAATGTCCGCGTGGTTGCATGCGATAAACATGTTCGTTCCATGCTTTAAACATGTCCGGTGTAGGTCCATGGCTATGTCTGCATTAAACATGTTCCCGGGAAAATGTTGTTTCACCCACATATCTCCGTTGAAGGAAATGATAGATTGATGGCTACGTTGGCATGGACATGTAAAGACCTGTTTGAACGCATGAGACATATTTATGTCCGCAAATAGTTCCGAAACATGTACTAACAAACGTGTGTGTGATTTCGTATACAAATTATGGACATGTTGGTTGAACATCCCATTTTTAATAAGAATTTCTAGTTTCTCGACAGAAGGACGCGTTAGGGACAAGGGATCCTAACGCAGTCCCTATAAGATGAAAATTATTGAGATCAGTCTAGTAATGACAATTCAACTAAACGGAGTTAAAACAAGTTATTTTAGACATGATTATTAATTTAGCGATAGAATGGAAACATCAGTAACTAAATGTATCAAGGTATTTTATAAGAGTCAAAGTCAAGGAACAGAGACGACGACCATTAATGACGCAATGCGGTTCACCTTCGGTGTCGTCTGATTATAATTTCCTCACTCGTGTGGTATCCAATTGACGTATGTAATTAACCACATGGGAAGCTTATTGGTGTATTTTATATCCGAGATGATATCCATTTGAACTAAGTACAATCTTAGGTCTGACGCGGTAAGTATCTAATAAAATACGCCATTAAACGGTGATCAAACCATGCATGTCGGATGACAAGAAATATTCTCGGTCTTCAAGACTTTTCCATAAATAAAATGTACGTAAATAGGTAAGAATTTAAAGCAAAATGCGATACAATTAGACAAACACAAGCAGTAGAAAATAAATCTTTAATTAGAACTTACATTAGCCAACCATTCCTGTTTCTTCTTATTAAGCTCTTTCATTTCTTTGATTCGCTGCTCACGAATCATTTGTAAATCATCGGATCCCAAATTTTCTAAACGATCCAATTGCTGATCTAATTGTTGTTCTATATGCTGAGCAGCATTGATTAATTGATTTTCTAAGATATGAGCCATTCTTTCGTGTGTGCAGCACTCTTTTCAACAAATATTGTACAATTTCAGTGAAAACGATAAATTTCCTTTGCCTGCAGGGGTTTACAACGCGTAGGTGCGGCAAATGTTGAACCCTAAGGAGAGGGAGAACAGATGACATGTTTTTTCATTATTTCCAATGAAAGTAATAATAATTTTGATCCAGTGATTTTATACGATCAAAAGAATTGTTATAAAACATAGATTTCATTTAACTTACGGGGTTTAATTGTTGTATTTTTGTTTTATATGAGAAATTAAAAATTTGTAACAACCACACCAGAGAAATGTACGCAAAAATCTTTTTGACTTTTCTGACAGCAATCACAAATGGAAGTGACTAATTTGAAAGTTTGAGAAGGAATGATGCAGGACAACTAGTGGGATATTATTCCCTCGGCTGTGTTCAGAGAATGTGTGATTCGTGATTGGTATAAAAAGAATAATCATGATTATACTGGATTTAATTTAAGTTTTTCTTTTTAATATTTTAAGGAAGATGAGAGTCTTGTTGACCCGTGACAATTATGTTCCGAAAGAATTTGTGATTTTTTCCCTCAAAATACATGTGTGTGGTTTTTAGTAATTTCGGCCCACACCGAAATGAGCTTCAGGAAACTGGGTGTCCAGAAAGTAATTTCAACCCAGAGAAGTTACAACGCACCGTTCTCCAGGTATAAGCTGTTGAAAATTCTATACGAACCGCCAGAACCCCTACAGCTGTCGTTTTTTGACTTGAAAAAATCATCAGTGTTGGTCTATCTTTGGCCATATCTCAAAAACCGTGAGTCCTACAGCAGAGTGACTGAGACCGATTTTGTAGCTTATGACTTGGTCTAGATGATGGGGATGGAGAATGGACAGATCTACCGTTATAACAGTATATTTTTTAATGATAAATGGACTTTTTGTAGTAAAATAAGTTAAATTATCGACTTTTCGACTATTGAGAGCTATGAAAACTTGGACAATGTAAATTCACATCAGGAGCAACAATTCAGATGTACCTTCCTTCAAAGCCGATTTAAAATTTCATATAATTTACGCCAGAGAAACAAATTTCTCGGTTTTTGTCAAAAATTTGCCCAAATAACTGTAAATTGGGGAATTTTTCAATTCCATCCTCTAGATCAAGTAATAAGCTACAAAAATTATGTACGGGTTTTTTGTCGTAGGACGCACCGTTCTTGAGATATAAGCTGTTGAAAAAACTATACGAACCGCCAGAATCCCTACAGATGTCGATTTTTGAACTTAAAAAAATCATGAATGTTGGTCTTACTTTGTTCATATCTCAAAAACCGTGAGTCCTACAGCAAAGTGACTGAGGCCCATCTTGTAGCTTACGACTAGATCTAGGAGATTAAGTTGGAGAATGGACAGATCTACCGTTATAACAGTATATTTTTTAATGATAAAGGGACTTTTTGTAGTAAAATAAGTTTAATTATCGACTTTTCGACTATTGAGAGCTATGAAAACTTGGACAATGTAAATTCACATCAGGAGCAACAATTCAGATGTACCTTCCTTCAAAGCCGATTTAAAATTTCATATAATTTACGCCAGAGAAACAAATTTCCCGGTTTTTGTCAAAAATTTGCCCAAATAACTGTAAATTGGGGAATTTTTCAATTCCATCCTCTAGATCAAGTAATAAGCTACACAAATTATGTACGGGTTTTTTGTCGTAGGACGCACCGTTCTTGAGATATAAGCTGTTGAAAATTCTATACGAACCGCCAGAATCCCTACAGATGTCGATTTTTGAACTTGAAAAAATCATGAATGTTGGTCTTACTTTGTTCATATCTCAAAAACCGTGAGTCCTACAGCAAAGTGACTGAGGCCCATCTTGTAGCTTACGACTAGATCTAGGAGATTAAGTTGGAGAATGGACAGATCTACCGTTATAACAGTATATTTTTTAATGATAAAGGGACTTTTTGTAGCAAAATAAATTAAACTATCGACTTTTCGACTATTGAGGGTTATGAAAACTTGGACAATGTAAATTCACGTCAGGTGCAACAGTTCAGATCTACCTTCCTTCAAAGCCGATTTAAAATTTCATATAATTTACGCAACAATTCAGATCTACCTTCCTTCAAAGCCGATTTAAAATTTCATATAATTTACGCCAGAGAAACAAATTTCCCGGTTTTTGTCAAAAATTTGCCCAAATAACTGTAAATTGGGGAATTTTTTAATTCCATCCTCTAGATCAAGTAATAAGCTACAAAAATTATGTACGGGTTTATTGTCGTAGGACGCACCGTTCTCGAGATATAAGCTGTTGAAAATTCCATGCCAACCGCCAGCACCGGTACAGATGTCGATTTTTCTACTTGAAAAAATCATCAATGTTGGTCTAACTTTGGCCATATCTCAAAAACCGTGAGTCCTACAGCAAAGTGACTGAGACCGATTTTGTAGCTTATGACTTGGTCTAGATGATGGGGCTGGAGAATGGACAGATCTACCGTTATAACAGTATATTTTTTAATGATAAAGGGACTTTTTGTAGTAAAATAAGTTAAATTATCGACTTTTCGACTATTGAGAGCTATGAAAACTTGGACAATGTAAATTCACATCAGGAGCAACAATTCAGATCTACCTTCCTTCATAGCCGATTTAAAATTTCATATAATTTACGCCAGAGAAACAAATTTCCCGGTTTTTGTCAAAAATTTGCCCAAATAACTGTAAATTGGGGAATTTTTCAATTCCATCCTCTAGATCAAGTAATAAGCTACAAAAATTATGTGCGGGTTTTTTGTCGTAGGACGCACCGTTCTCGGGATATAAGCTGTTGAAAATTCCATGCCAACCGCCAGCACCGGTACAGATGTCGATTTTTCTACTTGAAAAATCATCAATGTTGGTCTAACTTTGGCCATATCTCAAAAACCGTGAGTCCTACAGCAAAGTGACTGAGACCGATTTTGTAGCTTATGACTTGGTCTAGATGATGGGGCTGGAGAATGGACAGATCTACCGTTATAACAGTATATTTTTTAATGATAAAGGGACTTTTTGTAGCAAAATAAATTAAACTATCGACTTTTCGACTATTGAGGGTTATGAAAACGTGGACAATGTAAATTCACGTCAGGTGCAACAGTTCAGATCTACCTTCCTTCAAAGCCGATTTAAAATTTCATATAATTTACGCAACAATTCAGATCTACCTTCCTTCAAAGCCGATTTAAAATTTCATATAATTTACGCAACAATTCAGATCTACCTTCCTTCAAAGCCGATTTAAAATTTCATATAATTTACGCCAGAGAAACAAATTTCCCGGTTTTTGTCAAAAATTTGCCCAAATAACTGTAAATTGGGGAATTTTTCAATTCCATCCTCTAGATCAAGTAATAAGCTACAAAAATTATGTACGGGTTTATTGTCGTAGGACGCACCGTTCTCGAGATATAAGCTGTTGAAAATTCCATGCCAACCGCCAGCACCGGTACAGATGTCGATTTTTCTACTTGAAAAAATCATCAATGTTGGTCTAACTTTGGCCATATCTCAAAAACCGTGAGTCCTACAGCAAAGTGACTGAGACCGATTTTGTAGCTTATGACTTGGTCTAGATGATGGGAATGGAGAATGGACTGATCTACCGTTATAACAGTATATTTTTTAATGATAAAGGGACTTTTTGTAGTAAAATAAATTAAACTATCGACTTTTCGACTATTGAGGGTTATGAAAACTTGGACAATGTAAATTCACGTCAGGAGCAACAGTTCAGATCTACCTTCCTTCAAAGCCGATTTAAAATTTCATATAATTTACGCCAGAGAAACAAATTTCCCGGTTTTTGTCAAAAATTTGCCCAAATAACGGTAAATTGGGGAATTTTTCAATTCCATTCTCTAGATCAAGTAATAAGCTACAAAAATTATGTACGGGTTTTTTGTCGTAGGACGCACCGTTCTCGAGATATAAGCTGTTGAAAATTCCATACGAACCGCCGGAACCCCTACAGCTGTCGATTTTTCTACTTGAAAAAATCATCAGTGTTGGTCTATCTTTGGCCATATCTCAAAAACCGTGAGTTCTACAGCAAAGTGACTGAAACCGATTTTGTAGCTAATGACTTGGTCTAGATGATGGGGCTGGAGAATGGACAGATCTACCGTTATAACAGTATATTTTTTAATGATAAAGGGACTTTTTGTAGTAAAATAAATTAAACTATCGACTTTTCGACTATTGAGGGTTATGAAAACTTGGACAATGTAAATTCACGTCAGGTGCAACAGTTCAGATCTACCTTCCTTCAAAGCCGATTTAAAATTTCATATAATTTACGCCAGAAAAACAAATTTCCCGGTTTTTGTCAAAAATTTGCCCAAATAACTATAAATTGGGGAATTTTTCAATTCCATTCTCTAGATCAAGTAATAAGCTACAAAAATTATGTACGGGTTTTTTGTCGTAGGACGCACCGTTCTCGAGATATAAGCTGTTGAAAATTCCATACGAACCGCCAGAACCCCTACAGCTGTCGATTTTTCTACTTGAAAAAATCATCAGTATTGGTCTATCTTTGGCCATATCTCAAAAACCGTGAGTTCTACAGCAAAGTGACTGAAACCGATTTTGTAGCTAATGACTTGGTCTAGATGATGGGGCTGGAGAATGGACAGATCTACCGTTATAACAGTATATTTTTAATGATAAAGGGACTTTTTGTAGTAAAATTAATTAAACTATCGACTTTTGAGGGTTATGAAAACTTGGACAATGTAAATTCACGTCAGGAGCAACAATTCAGATCTACCTTCCTTCAAAGCCGATTTAAAATTTCATATAATTTACGCCAGAGAAACAAATTTCCCGGTTTTTGTGAAAAATTTGCCCAAAAAACGGTAAATTGGGGAATTTTTCAATTCTATCCTCTAGATCAAGTAATAAGTTACAAAAATTATGCACGAGTTTTTTGTCGTAGGACGCACCGTTCTCGAGATATAAGCTGTTGAAAATTCCATGCCAACCGCCAGCACCGGTACAGATGTCGATTTTTCTACTTGAAAAAATCATCAATGTTGGTCTAACTTTGGCCATATCTCAAAAACCGTGAGTTCTACAGCAAAGTGACTGAGACCGATTTTGTAGCTTATGACTTGGTCTAGATGATGGGGATGGAGAATGGAAAGATCTACCGTTATAACAGTATATTTTTTAATGATAAAGGGACTTTTTGTAGTAAAATAAATTAAACTATCGACTTTTCGACTATTGAGGGTTATGAAAACTTGGACAATGTAAATTCACGTCAGGTGCAACAGTTCAGATCTACCTTCCTTCAAAGCCGATTTAAAATTTCATATAATTTACGCCAGAAAAACAAATTTCCCGGTTTTTGTCAAAAATTTGCCCAAATAACTATAAATTGGGGAATTTTTCAATTCCATTCTCTAGATCAAGTAATAAGCTACAAAAATTATGTACGGGTTTTTTGTCGTAGGACGCACCGTTCTCGAGATATAAGCTGTTGAAAATTCCATACGAACCGCCAGAACCCCTACAGCTGTCGATTTTTCTACTTGAAAAAATCATCAGTATTGGTCTATCTTTGGCCATATCTCAAAAACCGTGAGTTCTACAGCAAAGTGACTGAAACCGATTTTGTAGCTAATGACTTGGTCTAGATGATGGGGCTGGAGAATGGACAGATCTACCGTTATAACAGTATATTTTTAATGATAAAGGGACTTTTTGTAGTAAAATAAATTAAACTATCGACTTTTGAGGGTTATGAAAACTTGGACAATGTAAATTCACGTCAGGAGCAACAATTCAGATCTACCTTCCTTCAAAGCCGATTTAAAATTTCATATAATTTACGCCAGAGAAACAAATTTCCCGGTTTTTGTGAAAAATTTGCCCAAAAAACGGTAAATTGGGGAATTTTTCAATTCTATCCTCTAGATCAAGTAATAAGTTACAAAAATTATGCACGAGTTTTTTGTCGTAGGACGCACCGTTCTCGAGATATAAGCTGTTGAAAATTCCATGCCAACCGCCAGCACCGGTACAGATGTCGATTTTTCTACTTGAAAAAATCATCAATGTTGGTCTAACTTTGGCCATATCTCAAAAACCGTGAGTTCTACAGCAAAGTGACTGAGACCGATTTTGTAGCTTATGACTTGGTCTAGATGATGGGGATGGAGAATGGAAAGATCTACCGTTATAACAGTATATTTTTTAATGATAAAGGGACTTTTTGTAGTAAAATAAATTAAACTATCGACTTTTCGACTATTGAGGGTTATGAAAACTTGGACAATGTAAATTCACGTCAGGTGCAACAGTTCAGATCTACCTTCCTTCAAAGCCGATTTAAAATTTCATATAATTTACGCCAGAAAAACAAATTTCCCGGTTTTTGTCAAAAATTTGCCCAAATAACTATAAATTGGGGAATTTTTCAATTCCATTCTCTAGATCAAGTAATAAGCTACAAAAATTATGTACGGGTTTTTTGTCGTAGGACGCACCGTTCTCGAGATATAAGCTGTTGAAAATTCCATACGAACCGCCAGAACCCCTACAGCTGTCGATTTTTCTACTTGAAAAAATCATCAGTATTGGTCTATCTTTGGCCATATCTCAAAAACCGTGAGTTCTACAGCAAAGTGACTGAAACCGATTTTGTAGCTAATGACTTGGTCTAGATGATGGGGCTGGAGAATGGACAGATCTACCGTTATAACAGTATATTTTTAATGATAAAGGGACTTTTTGTAGTAAAATAAATTAAACTATCGACTTTTGAGGGTTATGAAAACTTGGACAATGTAAATTCACGTCAGGAGCAACAATTCAGATCTACCTTCCTTCAAAGCCGATTTAAAATTTCATATAATTTACGCCAGAGAAACAAATTTCCCGGTTTTTGTGAAAAATTTGCCCAAAAAACGGTAAATTGGGGAATTTTTCAATTCCATCCTCTAGATCAAGTAATAAGTTACAAAAATTATGCACGAGTTTTTTGTCGTAGGACGCACCGTTCTCGAGATATAAGCTGTTGAAAATTCCATACGAACCGCCAGAACCCCTACAGCTGTCGATTTTTCTACTTGAAAAAATCATCAGTGTTGGTCTATCTTTGGCCATATCTCAAAAACCGTGAGTTCTACAGCAAAGTGACTGAGACCGATTTTGTAGCTTATGACTTGGTCTTGATGATGGGGCTGGAGAATGGACAGATCTACCGTTATAACAGTATATTTTTAAATGATAAATTGACTTTTTGTAGTAAAATAAGTTTAATTATCAACTTTTAGACTACGGAGGGTTATGAAAACTTGGACAATGTAAATTCACGTCAGGAGCAACAATGCAGATCAACCTTCCTTCAAAGCCGATTTAAAATTTCATATAATTTACGCCAGAGAAACAAATTTCCCGGTTTTTGTCAAAAATTTGCCCAAATAACGGTAATTTGGGGAATTTTTCAATTCCATCCTCTAGATCAAGTAATAAGCTACAAAAATTATGTACGGGTTTTTTGTCGTAGGACGCACCGTTCTCGAGATATAAGCTGTTGAAAATTCCATACGAACTGCCAGAACCCCTACAGCTGTCGATTTTTCTACTTGAAAAAATCATCAGTGTTGGTCTATCTTTGGCCATATCTCAAAAACCGTGAGTTCTACAGCAAAGTGACTGAGACCGATTTTGTAGCTAATGACTTGGTTTAGATGATGGGGCTGGATAATAGACAAATCTACCGTTATAACAGTATATTTTTAAATAATAAAGGGACTTTTTGTAGTAAAATAAGTTAAACTATCGACTTTTCGACTATTGAGGGTTATGAAAACTTGGACAATGTAAATTCACGTCAGGAGCAACAGTTCAGATCTACCTTCCTTCAAAGCCGATTTAAAATGTCATTTAATTTACGCCAGAGAAACAAATTTCTCGGTTTTTGTCAAAAATTTGCCCAAATAACTGTAAATTGGGGAATTTTTCAATTCCATTCTCTAGATCAAGTAATAAGCTACAAAAATTATGTACGGGTTTTTTGTCGTAGGACGCACCGTTCTCGAGATATAAGCTGTTGAAAATTCCATGCCAACCGCCAGCACCGGTACAGATGTCGATTTTTCTACTTGAAAAAATCATCAATGTTGGTCTAACTTTGGCCATATCTCAAAAACCGTGAGTTCTACAGCAAAGTGACTGAGACCGATTTTGTAGCTTATGACTTGGTCTAGATGATGGGGATGGAGAATGGAAAGATCTACCGTTATAACAGTATATTTTTTAATGATAAAGGGACTTTTTGTAGTAAAATAAATTAAACTATCGACTTTTCGACTATTGAGGGTTATGAAAACTTGGACAATGTAAATTCACGTCAGGTGCAACAGTTCAGATCTACCTTCCTTCAAAGCCGATTTAAAATTTCATATAATTTACGCCAGAAAAACAAATTTCCCGGTTTTTGTCAAAAATTTGCCCAAATAACTATAAATTGGGGAATTTTTCAATTCCATTCTCTAGATCAAGTAATAAGCTACAAAAATTATGTACGGGTTTTTTGTCGTAGGACGCACCGTTCTCGAGATATAAGCTGTTGAAAATTCCATACGAACCGCCAGAACCCCTACAGCTGTCGATTTTTCTACTTGAAAAAATCATCAGTGTTGGTCTATCTTTGGCCATATCGCAAAAACCGTGAGTTCTACAGCAAAGTGACTGAAACCGATTTTGTAGCTAATGACTTGGTCTAGATGATGGGGCTGGAGAATGGACAGATCTACCGTTATAACAGTATATTTTTAATGATAAAGGGACTTTTTGTAGTAAAATAAATTAAACTATCGACTTTTGAGGGTTATGAAAACTTGGACAATGTAAATTCACGTCAGGAGCAACAATTCAGATCTACCTTCCTTCAAAGCCGATTTAAAATTTCATATAATTTACGCCAGAGAAACAAATTTCCCGGTTTTTGTCAAAAATTTGCCCAAATAACGGTAAATTGGGGAATTTTTCAATTCTATCCTCTAGATCAAGTAATAAGCTACAAAAATTATGCACGAGTTTTTTGTCGTAGGACGCACCGTTCTCGAGATATAAGGTGTTGAAAATTCCATACGAACCGCCAGAACCCCTACAGCTGTCGATTTTTCTACTTGAAAAAATCATCAGTGTTGGTCTATCTTTGGCCATATCTCAAAAACCGTGAGTTCTACAGCAAAGTGACTGAGACCGATTTTGTAGCTTATGACTTGGTCTTGATGATGGGGCTGGAGAATGGACAGATCTACCGTTATAACAGTATATTTTTTAATGATAAAGGGACTTTTTGTAGTAAAATAAGTTTAATTATCAACTTTTAGACTACGGAGGGTTATGAAAACTTGGACAATGTAAATTCACGTCAGGAGCAACAATGCAGATCAACCTTCCTTCAAAGCCGATTTAAAATTTCATATAATTTACGCCAGAGAAACAAATTTCCCGGTTTTTGTCAAAAATTTGCCCAAATAACTGTAAATTGGGGAATTTTTCAATTCCATCCTCTAGATCAAGTAATAAGCTACAAAAATTATGTACGGGTTTATTGTCGTAGGACGCACCGTTCTCGAGATATAAGCTGTTGAAAATTCCATGCCAACCGCCAGCACCGGTACAGATGTCGATTTTTCTACTTGAAAAAATCATCAGTGTTGGTCTATCTTTGGCCATATCTCAAAAACCGTGAGTTCTACAGCAAAGTGACTGAGACCGATTTTGTAGCTTATGACTTGGTCTAGATGATGGGGATGGAGAATGGACAGATCTACCGTTATAACAGTATATTTTTTAATGATAAAGGGACTTTTTGTAGTAAAATAAATTAAACTATCGACTTTTCGACTATTGAGGGTTATGAAAACTTGGACAATGTAAATTCACGTCAGGTGCAACAGTTCAGATCTACCTTCCTTCAAAGCCGATTTAAAATTTCATATAATTTACGCCAGAAAAACAAATTTCCCGGTTTTTGTCAAAAATTTGCCCAAATAACTATAAATTGGGGAATTTTTCAATTCCATTCTCTAGATCAAGTAATAAGCTACAAAAATTATGTACGGGTTTATTGTCGTAGGACGCACCGTTCTCGAGATATAAGCTGTTGAAAATTCCATGCCAACCGCCAGCACCGGTACAGATGTCGATTTTTCTACTTGAAAAAATCATCAATGTTGGTCTAACTTTGGCCATATCTCAAAAACCGTGAGTTCTACAGCAAAGTGACTGAGACCGATTTTGTAGCTTATGACTTGGTCTAGATGATGGGGCTGGAGAATGGACAGATCTACCGTTATAACAGTATATTTTTTTAATGATAAAGGGACTTTTTGTAGTTAAATAAATTAAACTATCGACTTTTCGACTATTGAGGGTTATGAAAACTTGGACAATGTAAATTCACGTCAGGAGCAACAGTTCAGATCTACCTTCCTTCAAAGCCGATTTAAAATTTCATATAATTTACGCCAGAGAAACAAATTTCCCGGTTTTTGTCAAAAATTTGCCCAAATAACGGTAAATTGGGGAATTTTTCGATTCCATCCTCTAGATCAAGTAATAAGCTACAAAAATTATGTACGGGTTTTTTGTCGTAGGACTCACCGTTCTCGAGATATAAGCTGTTGAAAATTCCATACGAACTGCCAGAACCCCTACAGCTGTCGATTTTTCTACTTGAAAAAATCATCAGTGTTGGTCTATCTTTGGCCATATCTCAAAAACCGTGAGTTCTACAGCAAAGTGACTGAAACCGATTTTGTAGCTAATGACTTGGTCTAGATGATGGGGCTGGAGAATGGACAGATCTACCGTTATAACAGTATATTTTTAATGATAAAGGGACTTTTTGTAGTAAAATAAATTAAACTATCGACTTTTGAGGGTTATGAAAACTTGGACAATGTAAATTCACGTCAGGAGCAACAATTCAGATCTACCTTCCTTCAAAGCCGATTTAAAATTTCATATAATTTACGCCAGAGAAACAAATTTCCCGGTTTTTGTGAAAAATTTGCCCAAATAACGGTAAATTGGGGAATTTTTCAATTCTATCCTCTAGATCAAGTAATAAGCTACAAAAATTATGCACGAGTTTTTTGTCGTAGGACGCACCGTTCTCGAGATATAAGCTGTTGAAAATTCCATACGAACCGCCAGAACCCCTACAGCTGTCGATTTTTCTACTTGAAAAAATCATCAGTGTTGGTCTATCTTTGGCCATATCTCAAAAACCGTGAGTTCTACAGCAAAGTGACTGAGACCGATTTTGTAGCTTATGACTTGGTCTTGATGATGGGGCTGGAGAATGGACAGATCTACCGTTATAACAGTATATTTTTTAATGATAAAGGGACTTTTTGTAGTAAAATAAGTTTAATTATCGACTTTTAGACTACGGAGGGTTATGAAAACTTGGACAATGTAAATTCACGTCAGGAGCAACAGTTCAGATCTACCTTCCTTCAAAGCCGATTTAAAATTTCATATAATTTACGCCAGAGAAACAAATTTCCCGGTTTTTGTCAAAAATTTGCCCAAATAACTATAAATTGGGGAATTTTTCAATTCCATTCTCTAGATCAAGTAATAAGCTACAAAAATTATGTACGGGTTTATTGTCATAGGACGCACCGTTCTCGAGATATAAGCTGTTGAAAATTCCATGCCAACCGCCAGCACCGGTACAGATGTCGATTTTTCTACTTGAAAAAATCATCAATGTTGGTCTAACTTTGGCCATATCTCAAAAACCGTGAGTTCTACAGCAAAGTGACTGAGACCGATTTTGTAGCTTATGACTTGGTCTAGATGATGGGGCTGGAGAATGGACAGATCTACCGTTATAACAGTATATTTTTTTAATGATAAAGGGACTTTTTGTAGTTAAATAAATTAAACTATCGACTTTTCGACTATTGAGGGTTATGAAAACTTGGACAATGTAAATTCACGTCAGGAGCAACAGTTCAGATCTACCTTCCTTCAAAGCCGATTTAAAATTTCATATAATTTACGCCAGAGAAACAAATTTCCCGGTTTTTGTCAAAAATTTGCCCAAATAACGGTAATTTGGGGAATTTTTCAATTCCATCCTCTAGATCAAGTAATAAGCTACAAAAATTATGTACGGGTTTTTTGTCGTAGGACTCACCGTTCTCGAGATATAAGCTGTTGAAAATTCCATACGAACTGCCAGAACCCCTACAGCTGTCGATTTTTCTACTTGAAAAAATCATCAGTGTTGGTCTATCTTTGGCCATATCTCAAAAACCGTGAGTTCTACAGCAAAGTGACTGAGACCGATTTTGTAGCTAATGACTTGGTCTAGATGATGGGGCTGGAGAATGGACAGATCTACCGTTATAACAGTATATTTTTAATGATAAAGGGACTTTTTGTAGTAAAATAAATTAAACTATCGACTTTTGAGGGTTATGAAAACTTGGACAATGTAAATTCACGTCAGGAGCAACAATTCAGATCTACCTTCCTTCAAAGCCGATTTAAAATTTCATATAATTTACGCCAGAGAAACAAATTTCCCGGTTTTTGTGAAAAATTTGCCCAAATAACGGTAAATTGGGGAATTTTTCAATTCTATCCTCTAAATCAAGTAATAAGCTACAAAAATTATGCACGCGTTTTTTGTCGTAGGACGCACCGTTCTCGAGATATAAGCTGTTGAAAATTCCATACGAACCGCCAGAACCCCTACAGCTGTCGATTTTTCTACTTGAAAAAATCATCAGTGTTGGTCTATCTTTGGCCATATCTCAAAAACCGTGAGTTCTACAGCAAAGTGACTGAGACCGATTTTGTAGCTTATGACTTGGTCTTGATGATGGGGCTGGAGAATGGACAGATCTACCGTTATAACAGTATATTTTTTAATGATAAAGGGACTTTTTGTAGTTAAATAAATTAAACTATCGACTTTTCGACTATTGAGGGTTATGAAAACTTGGACAATGTAAATTCACGTCAGGAGCAACAGTTCAGATCTACCTTCCTTCAAAGCCGATTTAAAATTTGATATAATTTGCGCCAGAGAAACAAATTTCCCGGTTTTTGTCAAAAATTTGCCCAAATAACTGTAAAGTGGGGAATTTTTCAATTCCATCCTCTAGATCAAGCAATAAGCTACAAAAATTATGCACGAGTTTTTTGTCGTAGGACGCACCGTTCTCGAGATATAAGCTGTTGAAAATTCCATACGAACCGCCAGAACCCCTACAGCTGTCGATGTTTCTACTTGAAAAAATCATCAGTGTTGGTCTATCTTTGGCCATATCTCAAAAACCGTGAGTTCTACAGCAAAGTGACTGAGACCGATTTTGTAGCTTATGACTTGGTCTAGATGATGGGGCTGGAGAATGGACAGATCTACCGTATAACAGTATATTTTTTAATGATAAAGGGACTTTTTGTAGTAAAATATGTTTAATTATCGACTTTTCGACTATTGAGGGTTATGAAAACTTGGACAATGTAAATTCACGTCAGGAGCAACAGTTCAGATCTACCTTCCTTCAAAGCCGATTTAAAATTTCATATAATTTACGCCAGAGAAACAAATTTCCCGGTTTTTGTCAAAAATTTGCCCAAATAACGGTAAATTGGGGAATTTTTCAATTCCATCGTCTAGATCAAGTAATAAGCTACAAAAATTATGTACGGGTTTTTTGTCGTAGGACGCACCGTTCTCAAGATATAAGCTGTTGAAAATTCCATACGAACCGCCAGAACCCCTACAGCTGTCGATTTTTCTACTTGAAAAAATCATCAGTGTTGGTCTATCTTTGGCCATATCTCAAAAACCGTGAGTTCTACAGCAAAGTGACTGAGACCGATTTTGTAGCTTATGACTTGGTCTAGATGATGGGGCTGGAGAATGGACTGATCTACCGTTATAACAGTATATTTTTTAATGACAAAGGGACTTTTTGTAGTAAAATAAGTTTAATTATCGACTTTTAGACTACCGAGGGTTATGAAAACTTGGACAATGTAAATTCACGTCAGGAGCAACAATTCAGATCAACCTTCCTTCAAAGCCGATTTAAAATTTCATATAATTTACGCCAGAGAAACAAATTTCCCGGTTTTTGTCAAAAATTTGCCCAAATAACGGTAAATTGGGGAATTTTTCAATTCCATCCTCTAGATCAAGTAATAAGCTACAAAAATTATGCACGAGTTTTTTGTCGTAGGACGCACCGTTCTCGAGATATAAGCTGTTGAAAATTCCATGCCAACCGCCAGCACCGGTATAGATGTCGATTTTTCTACATTGAAAAAATCATCAATGTTGGTCTAACTTTGGCCATATCTCAAAAACCGTGAGTCCTACAGCAAAGTGACTGAGACCGATTTTGTAGCTTATGACTTGGTCTAGATGATGGGGATGGAGAATGGACAGATCTACCGTTATAACAGTATATTTTTTAATGATAAAGGGACTTTTTGTAGTAAAATATGTTTAATTATCGACTTTTCGACTATTGAGGGTTATGAAAACTTGGACAATGTAAATTCACGTCAGGAGCAACAGTTCAGATCTACCTTCCTTCAAAGCCGATTTAAAATTTCATATAATTTACGCCAGAGAAACAAATTTCCCGGTTTTTGTCAAAAATTTGCCCAAATAACGGTAAATTGGGGAATTTTTCAATTCCATCGTCTAGATCAAGTAATAAGCTACAAAAATTATGTACGGGTTTTTTTGGCGTAGGACGCACCGTTCTCAAGATATAAGCTGTTGAAAATTCCATACGAACCGCCAGAACCCCTACAGCTGTCGATTTTTCTACTTGAAAAAATCATCAGTGTTGGTCTATCTTTGGCCATATCTCAAAAACCGTGAGTTCTACAGCAAAGTGACTGAGACCGATTTTGTAGCTTATGACTTGGTCTAGATGATGGGGCTGGAGAATGGACTGATCTACCGTTATAACAGTATATTTTTTAATGACAAAGGGACTTTTTGTAGTAAAATAAGTTTAATTATCGACTTTAAGACTACCGAGGGTTATGAAAACTTGGACAATGTAAATTCACGTCAGGAGCAACAATTCAGATCAACCTTCCTTCAAAGCCGATTTAAAATTTCATATAATTTACTCCAGAGAAACAAATTTCCCGGTTTTTGTCAAAAATTTGCCCAAATAACGGTAAATTGGGGAATTTTTCAATTCCATCCTCTAGATCAAGTAATAAGCTACAAAAATTATGCACGAGTTTTTTGTCGTAGGACGCACCGTTCTCGAGATATAAGCTGTTGAAAATTCCATGCCAACCGCCAGCACCGGTATAGATGTCGATTTTTCTACATTGAAAAAATCATCAATGTTGGTCTAACTTTGGCCATATCTCAAAAACCGTGAGTCCTACAGCAAAGTGACTGAGACCGATCTTGTAGCTTATGACTTGGTCTAGATGATGGGGATGGAGAATGGACAGATCTACCGTTATAACAGTATATTTTTTAATGATAAAGGGACTTTTTGTAGTAAAATATGTTTAATTATCGACTTTTCGACTATTGAGGGTTATGAAAACTTGGACAATGTAAATTCACGTCAGGAGCAACAGTTCAGATCTACCTTCCTTCAAAGCCGATTTAAAATTTCATATAATTTACGCCAGAGAAACAAATTTCCCGGTTTTTGTCAAAAATTTGCCCAAATAACGGTAAATTGGGGAATTTTTCAATTCCATCCTCTAGATCAAGTAATAAGCTACAAAAATTATGCACGAGTTTTTTGTCGTAGGACGCACCGTTCTCGAGATATAAGCTGTTGAAAATTCCATACGAACCGCCAGAACCCCTACAGCTGTCGATTTTTCTACTTGAAAAAATCATCAGTGTTGGTCTATCTTTGGCCATATCTCAAAAACCGTGAGTTCTACAGCAAAGTGACTGAGACCGATTTTGTAGCTTATGACTTGGTCTAGATGATGGGGCTGGAGAATGGACAGATCTACCGTTATAACAGTATATTTTTTAATGATAAAGGGACTTTTTGTAGTAAAATATGTTTAATTATCGACTTTTCGACTATTGAGGGTTATGAAAACTTGGCCAATGTAAATTCACGTCAGGAGCAACAGTTCAGATCTACCTTCCTTCAAAGCCGATTTAAAATTTCATATAATTTACGCCAGAGAAACAAATTTCCCGGTTTTTGTCAAAAATTTGCCCAAATAACGGTAAATTGGGGAACTTTTCAATTCCATCCTCTAGATCAAGTAATAAGCTACAAAAATTATATGCGGGTTTTTTGTCGTAGGACTCACTGTTCTCGAGATTAAAGCTGTTGAAAATTCCATGCCAACCGCCAGCACCGGTACAGATGTCGATTTTTCTACTTGAAAAAATCATCAATGTTGGTCTAACTTTGGCCATATCTCAAAAACCGTGAGTCCTACAGCAAAGTGACTGAGACCGATTTTGTAGCTTATGACTTGGTCTAGATGATGGGGCTGGAGAATGGACAGATCTACCGTTATAACAGTATATTTTTTTAATGATAAAGGGACTTTTTGTAGTTAAATAAATTAAACTATCGACTTTTCGACTATTGAGGGTTATGAAAACTTGGACAATGTAAATTCACGTCAGGAGCAACAGTTCAGATCTACCTTCCTTCAAAGCCGATTTAAAATTTGATATAATTTACGCCAGAGAAACAAATTTCCCGGTTTTTGTCAAAAATTTGCCCAAATAACGGTAAATTGGGGAATTTTTCAATTCCATCCTCTAGATCAAGCAATAAGCTACAAAAATTATGCACGAGGTTTTTGTCGTAGGACGCACCGTTCTCGAGATATAAGCTGTTGAAAATTCCATACGAACCGCCAGAACCCCTACAGCTGTCGATTTTTCTACTTGAAAAAATCATCAGTGTTGGTCTATCTTTGGCCATATCTCAAAAACCGTGAGTTCTACAGCAAAGTGACTGAGACCGATTTTGTAGCTTATGACTTGGTCTAGATGATGGGGCTGGAGAATGGACAGATCTACCGTATAACAGTATATTTTTTAATGATAAAGGGACTTTTTGTAGTAAAATATGTTTAATTATCAGTTCAGATCTACTACCTACCTTCCTTCAAAGCCGATTTAAAATTTCATATAATTTACGCCAGAGAAACAAATTTCCCGGTTTTTGTCAAAAATTTGCCCAAATAACGGTAAATTGGGGAATTTTTCGATTCCATCCTCGAGATCAAGTAATAAGCTACAAAAATTATGCACGGGTTTTTTGTCGTAGGACTCACCGTCCTCGAGATATAAGCTGTTGAAAATTCCATGCCAACCGCCAGCACCGGTACAGATGTCGATTTTTCTACATTGAAAAAATCATCAATGTTGGTCTAACTTTGGCCATATCTCAAAAACCGTGAGTCCTACAGCAAAGTGACTGAGACCGATTTTGTAGCTTATGACTTGGTCTAGATGATGGGGATGGAGAATGGACAGATCTACCGTTATAACAGTATATTTTTTAATGATAAAGGGACTTTTTGTATTAAAATAAGTTTAATTATCGACTTTTAGACTACGGAGGGTTATGAAAACTTGGACAATGTAAATTCACGTCAGGAGCAACAATTCAGATCAACCTTCCTTCAAAGCCGATTTAAAATTTCATATAATTTACGCCAGAGAAACAAATTTCCCGGTTTTTGTCAAAAATTTGCCCAAATAACTGTAAATTGGGGAATTTTTCAATTCCATCCTCTAGATCAAGTAATAAGCTACAAAAATTATGTACGGGTTTTTTGTCGTAGGACTCACCGTTCTCGAGATATAAGCTGTTGAAAATTCCATGCCAACCGCCAGCACCGGTACAGATGTCGATTTTTCTACATTGAAAAAATCAACAATGTTGGTCTAACTTTGGCCATATCTCAAAAACCGTGAGTCCTACAGCAAAGTGACTGAGACCGATTTTGTAGCTTATGACTTGGTCTAGATGATGGGGATGGAGAATGGACAGATCTACCGTTATAACAGTATATTTTTTAATGATAAAGGGACTTTTTGTAGTAAAATAAATTAAACTATCGACTTTTCGACTATTGAGGGTTATGAAAACTTGGACAATGTAAATTCACGTCAGGAGCAACAGTTCAGATCTACCTTCCTTCAAAGCCGATTTAAAATTTCATATAATTTACGCCAGAGAAACAAATTTCCCGGTTTTTGTCAAAAATTTGCCCAAATAACGGTAAATTGGGGAATTTTTCGATTCCATCCTCTAGATCAAGTAATAAGCTACAAAAATTATGTACGGGTTTTTTGTCGTAGGACGCACCGTTCTCGAGATATAAGCTGTTGAAAATTCCATGCCAACCGCCAGCACCGGTACAGATGTCGATTTTTCTACATTGAAAAAATCATCAATGTTGGTCTAACTTTGGCCATATCTCAAAAACCGTGAGTCCTACAGCAAAGTGACTGAGACCGATTTTGTAGCTTATGACTTGGTCTAGATGATGGGGCTGGATAATAGACAAATCTACCGTTATAACAGTATATTTTTTAATGATAAAGGGACTTTTTGTAGTAAAATAAGTCAAACTATCGACTTTTCGACTATTGAGGGTTATGAAAACTTGGACAATGTAAATTCACGTCAGGAGCAACAATTCAGATCTACCTTCCTTCAAAGCCAATTTAAAATTTCATATAATTTACGCCAGAGAAACAAATTTCCCGGTTTTTGTCAAAAATGTGCCCAAATAACTGTAAATTGGGGAATTTTTCAATTCCATCCTCTAGATCAAGTAATAAGCTACAAAAATTATGTACGGGTTTTTTGTCGTAGGACTCACCGTTCTCGAGATATAAGCTGTTGAAAATTCCATGCCAACCGCCAGCACCGGTACAGATGTCGATTTTTCTACATTGAAAAAATCATCAATGTTGGTCTAACTTTGGCCATATCTCAAAAACCGTGAGTCCTACAGCAAAGTGACTGAGACCGATTTTGTAGCTTATGACTTGGTCTAGATGATGGGGATGGAGAATGGACAGATCTACCGTTATAACAGTATATTTTTTAATGATAAAGGGACTTCTTGTAGTAAAATAAATTAAACTATCGACTTTTCGACTATTGAGGGTTATGAAAACTTGGACAATGTAAATTCACGTCAGGAGCAACAGTTCAGATCTACCTTCCTTCAAAGCCGATTTAAAATTTCATTTAATTTACGCCAGAGAAACAAATTTCTCGGTTTTTGTCAAAAATTTGCCCAAATAACTGTAAATTGGGGAATTTTTCAATTCCATCCTCTAGATCAAGTAATAAGCTACAAAAATTATGCACGAGTTTTTTGTCGTAGGACGCACCGTTCTCGAGATATAAGCTGTTGAAAATTCCATGCCAACCGCCAGCACCGGTACAGATGTCGATTTTTCTACATTGAAAAAATCATCAATGTTGGTCTAACTTTGGCCATATCTCAAAAACCGTGAGTCCTACAGCAAAGTGACTGAGACCGATTTTGTAGCTTATGACTTGGTCTAGATGATGGGGATGGAGAATGGACAGATCTACCGTTATAACAGTATATTTTTTAATGATAAAGGGACTTCTTGTAGTAAAATAAATTAAACTATCGACTTTTCGACTATTGAGGGTTATGAAAACTTGGACAATGTAAATTCACGTCAGGAGCAACAGTTCAGATCTACCTTCCTTCAAAGCCGATTTAAAATTTCATTTAATTTACGCCAGAGAAACAAATTTCTCGGTTTTTGTCAAAAATTTGCCCAAATAACTGTAAATTGGGGAATTTTTCAATTCCATCCTCTAGATCAAGTAATAAGCTACAAAAATTATGCACGAGTTTTTTGTCGTAGGACGCACCGTTCTCGAGATATAAGCTGTTGAAAATTCCATGCCAACCGCCAGCACCGGTACAGATGTCGATTTTTCTACATTGAAAAAATCATCAATGTTGGTCTAACTTTGGCCATATCTCAAAAACCGTGAGTCCTACAGCAAAGTGACTGAGACCGATTTTGTAGCTTATGACTTGGTCTAGATGATGGGGATGGAGAATGGACAGATCTACCGTTATAACAGTATATTTTTTAATGATAAAGGGACTTTTTGTAGTAAAATAAATTAAACTATCGACTTTTCGACTATTGAGGGTTATGAAAACTTGGACAATGTAAATTCACGTCAGGAGCAACAGTTCAGATCTACCTTCCTTCAAAGCCGATTTAAAATGTCATTTAATTTACGCCAGAGAAACAAATTTCTCGGTTTTTGTCAAAAATTTGCCCAAATAACTGTAAATTGGGGAATTTTTCAATTCCATCCTCTAGATCAAGTAATAAGCTACAAAAATTATGCACGAGTTTTTTGTCGTAGGACGCACCGTTCTCGAGATATAAGCTGTTGAAAATTCCATGCCAACCGCCAGCACCGGTATAGATGTCGATTTTTCTACATTGAAAAAATCATCAATGTTGGTCTAACTTTGGCCATATCTCAAAAACCGTGAGTCCTACAGCAAAGTGACTGAGACCGATTTTGTAGCTTATGACTTGGTCTAGATGATGGGGATGGAGAATGGACAGATCTACCGTTATAACAGTATATTTTTTAATGATAAAGGGACTTCTTGTAGTAAAATAAATTAAACTATCGACTTTTCGACTATTGAGGGTTATGAAAACTTGGACAATGTAAATTCACGTCAGGAGCAACAGTTCAGATCTACCTTCCTTCAAAGCCGATTTAAAATTTCATATAATTTACGCCAGAGAAACAAATTTCCCGGTTTTTGTCAAAAATTTGCCCAAATAACGGTAAATTGGGGAATTTTTCAATTCCATCCTCTAGATCAAGTAATAAGCTACAAAAATTATGTACGGATTTTTTCATCAGTGTTGGTCTATCTTTGGCCATATCTCAAAAACCGTGAGTTCTACAGCAAAGTGACTGAGACCGATTTTGTAGCTAATGACTTGGTTTAGATGATGGGGCTGGATAATAGACAAATCTACCGTTATAACAGTATATTTTTTAATGATAAAGGGACTTTTTGTAGTAAAATAAATTAAACTATCGACTTTTCGACTATTGAGGGTTATGAAAACTTGGACAATGTAAATTCACGTCAGGAGCAACAGTTCAGATCTACTACCTACCTTCCTTCAAAGCCGATTTAAAATTTCATATAATTTACGCCAGAGAAACAAATTTCTCGGTTTTTGTCAAAAATTTGCCCAAATAACTGTAAATTGGGGAATTTTTCAATTCCATCCTCTAGATCAAGTAATAAGCTACAAAAATTATGCACGAGTTTTTAGTCGTAGGACGCACCGTTCTCGAGATATAAGCTGTTGAAAATTCCATGCCAACCGCCAGCACCGGTACAGATGTCGATTTTTCTACATTGAAAAAATCATCAATGTTGGTCTAACTTTGGCCATATCTCAAAAACCGTGAGTCCTACAGCAAAGTGACTGAGACCGATTTTGTAGCTTATGACTTGGTCTAGATGATGGGGATGGAGAATGGACAGATCTACCGTTATAACAGTATATTTTTTAATGATAAATGGACTTTTTGTAGTAAAATAAATTAAACTATCGACTTTTCGACTATTGAGGGTTATGAAAACTTGGACAATGTAAATTCACGTCAGGTGCAACAGTTCAGATCTACCTTCCTTCAAAGCCGATTTAAAATTTCATATAATTTACGCCAGAGAAACAAATTTCCCGGTTTTTGTCAAAAATTTGCCCAAATAACTGTAAATTGGGGAATTTTTCAATTCCATCCTCTAGATCAAGTAATAAGCTACAAAAATTATGTACGGGTTTTTTGTCGTAGGACGCACCGTTCTCGAGATATAAGCTGTTGAAAATTCCATACGAACCGCCAGAACCCCTACAGCTGTCGATTTTTCTACTTGAAAAAATCATCAGTGTTGGTCTATCTTTGGCCATATCTCAAAAACCGTAAGTTCTACAGCAAAGTGACTTAGACCGATTTTGTATCTAATGACTTGGTTTAGATGATGGGGCTGGATAATAGACAAATCTACCGTTATAACAGTATATTTTTTAATGATAAAGGGACTTTTTGTAGTAAAATAAGTCAAACTATCGACTTTTCGACTATTGAGGGTTATGAAAACTTGGACAATGTAAATTCACGTCAGGAGCAACAATTCAGATCTACCTTCCTTCAAAGCCAATTTAAAATTTCATATAATTTACGCCAGAGAAACAAATTTCCCGGTTTTTGTCAAAAATGTGCCCAAATAACTGTAAATTGGGGAATTTTTCAATTCCATCCTCTAGATCAAGTAATAAGCTGCAAAAATTATGTACGGGTATTTTGTCGTAGGACGCACCGTTCTCGAGATATAAGCTGTTGAAAATTCCATGCCAACCGCCAGCACCGGTACAGATGTCGATTTTTCTACATTGAAAAAATCATCAATGTTGGTCTAACTTTGGCCATATCTCAAAAACCGTGAGTCCTACAGCAAAGTGACTGAGACCGATTTTGTAGCTTATGACTTGGTCTAGATGATGGGGATGGAGAATGGACAGATCTACCGTTATAACAGTATATTTTTTAATGATAAAGGGACTTCTTGTAGTAAAATAAATTAAACTATCGACTTTTCGACTATTGAGGGTTATGAAAACTTGGACAATGTAAATTCACGTCAGGAGCAACAGTTCAGATCTACCTTCCTTCAAAGCCGATTTAAAATTTCATTTAATTTACGCCAGAGAAACAAATTTCTCGGTTTTTGTCAAAAATTTGCCCAAATAACTGTAAATTGGGGAATTTTTCAATTCCATCCTCTAGATCCGATTTAAAATGTCATTTAATTAACGCCAGAGAAACAAATTTCTTGGTTTTTGTCAAAAATTTGCCCAAATAACTGTAAATTGGGGAATTTTTCAATTCCATCCTCTAGATCAAGTAATAAGCTACACAAATTATGTACGGGTTTTTTGTCGTAGGACGCACTGTTCTCGGGATATAAGCTGTTGAAAATTCCATGCCAACCGCCAGCACCGGTACAGATGTCGATTTTTCTACTTGAAAAAATCATCAGTGTTGGTCTATCTTTGGCCATATCTCAAAAACCGTGAGTTCTACAGCAAAGTGACTGATATCGATTTTGTAGCTTATGACTTGGTCTAGATGATGGGGATGGAGAATGGACAGATCTACCGTTATAACAGTATATTTTTTAATGATAAAGGGACTTCTTGTAGTAAAATAAATTAAACTATCGACTTTTCGACTATTGAGGGTTATGAAAACTTGGACAATGTAAATTCACGTCAGGAGCAACAATTCAGATCTACCTTGAACCTTGATCTACCTTACCTAAATTGGGGAATTTTTCAATTCCATCCTCTAGTTCAAGCAATAAGCTACAAAAATTATGTACGGGTTTATTGTCGTAGGACGCACCGTTCTCGAGATATAAGCTGTTGAAAATTCCATGCCAACCTTCAGCACCGGTACAGATGTCGATTTTTCTACTTGAAAAAATCATCAATGTTGGTCTAACTTTGGCCATATCTCAAAAACCGTGAGTCCTACAGCAAAGTGACTGAGACCGATTTTGTAGCTTATGACTTGGTCTAGATGATGGGGCTGGAGAATGGACAGATCTACCGTTATAACAGTATATTTTTTTAATGATAAAGGGACTTTTTGTATTTAAATAAATTAAACTATCGACTTTTCGACTATTGAGGGCTATGAAAACTTGGACAATGTAAATTCACGTCAGGAGCAACAATTCAGATCTACCTTCCTTCAAAGCCGATTTAAAATTTCATATAATTTACGCCAGAGAAACAAATTTCCCGGTTTTTGTCAAAAATTTGCCCAAATAACTGTAAATTGGGGAATTTTTCAATTCCATCCTCTAGATCAAGTAATAAGCTACAAAAATTATGTACGGGTTTTTTGTCGTAGGACGCACCGTTCTCGAGATATAAGCTGTTGAAAATTCCATACGAACTGCCAGAACCCCTACAGCTGTCGATTTTTCTACTTGAAAAAATCATCAGTGTTGGTCTATCTTTGGCCATATCTCAAAAACCGTGAGTTCTACAGCAAAGTGACTGAGACCGATTTTGTAGCTTATGACTTGGTCTAGATGATGGGAATGGAGAATGGACTGATCTACCGTTATAACAGTATATTTTTTAATGATAAAGGGACTTTTTGTAGTAAAATAAATTAAACTATCGACTTTTCGACTATTGAGGGTTATGAAAACTTGGACAATGTAAATTCACGTCAGGAGCAACAGTTCAGATCTACCTTCCTTCAAAGCCGATTTAAAATTTCATATAATTTACGCCAGAGAAACAAATTTCTTGGTTTTTGTCAAAAATTTGCCCAAATAACTGTAAATTGGGGAATTTTTCAATTCCATCCTCTAGATCAAGTAATAAGCTACACAAATTATGTACGGGTTTTTTGTCGTAGGACGCACTGTTCTCGGGATATAAGCTGTTGAAAATTCCATGCCAACCGCCAGCACCGGTACAGATGTCGATTTTTCTACTTGAAAAAATCATCAGTGTTGGTCTATCTTTGGCCATATCTCAAAAACCGTGAGTTCTACAGCAAAGTGACTGAGACCGATTTTGTAGCTTATGACTTGGTCTAGATGATGGGAATGGAGAATGGACTGATCTACCGTTATAACAGTATATTTTTTAATGATAAAGGGACTTTTTGTAGTAAAATAAATTAAACTATCGACTTTTCGACTATTGAGGGTTATGAAAACTTGGACAATGTAAATTCACGTCAGGAGCAACAGTTCAGATCTACCTTCCTTCAAAGCCGATTTAAAATTTCATATAATTTACGCCAGAGAAACAAATTTCCCGGTTTTTGTCAAAAATTTGCCCAAATAACGGTAAATTGGGGAATTTTTCAATTCCATTCTCTAGATCAAGTAATAAGCTACAAAAATTATGTACGGGTTTTTTTGTCGTAGGACGCACCGTTCTCGAGATATAAGCTGTTGAAAATTCCATACGAACCGCCAGAACCCCTACAGCTGTCGATTTTTCTACTTGAAAAAATCATCAGTGTTGGTCTATCTTTGGCCATATCTCAAAAACCGTGAGTTCTACAGCAAAGTGACTGAAACCGATTTTGTAGCTAATGACTTGGTCTAGATGATGGGGCTGGAGAATGGACAGATCTACCGTTATAACAGTATATTTTTAATGATAAAGGGACTTTTTGTAGTAAAATAAATTAAACTATCGACTTTTGAGGGTTATGAAAACTTGGACAATGTAAATTCACGTCAGGAGCAACAATTCAGATCTACCTTCCTTCAAAGCCGATTTAAAATTTCATATAATTTACGCCAGAGAAACAAATTTCCCGGTTTTTGTGAAAAATTTGCCCAAATAACGGTAAATTGGGGAATTTTTCAATTCTATCCTCTGGATCAAGTAATAAGCTACAAAAATTATGCACGAGTTTTTTGTCGTAGGACGCACCGTTCTCGAGATATAAGCTGTTGAAAATTCCATACGAACCGCCAGAACCCCTACAGCTGTCGATTTTTCTACTTGAAAAAATCATCAGTGTTGGTCTATCTTTGGCCATATCTCAAAAACTGTGAGTTCTACAGCAAAGTGACTGATATCGATTTTGTAGCTAATAACTTGGTCTAGATGATGGGGCTGGAGAATGGACAGATCTACCGTTATAACAGTATATTTTTTAATGATAAAGGGACTTTTTGTAGTAAAATATGTTTAATTATCGACTTTTCGACTATTGAGGGTTATGAAAACTTGGACAATGTAAATTCACGTCAGGAGCAACAGTTCAGATCTACCTTCCTTCAAAGCCGATTTAAAATTTCATATAATTTACGCCAGAGAAACAAATTTCCCGGTTTTTGTCAAAAATTTGCCCAAATAACGGTAAATTGGGGAATTTTTCAATTCCATCCTCTAGATCAAGTAATAAGCTACAAAAATTATGCACGGGTTTATTGTCGTAGGACGCACCGTTCTCGAGATATAAGCTGTTGAAAATTCCATACACACCACCAGAACCCCTACAGCTGTCGATTTTTCTACTTGAAAAAATCATCAGTGTTGGTCTATCTTTGGCCATATCTCAAAAACTGTGAGTTCTACAGCAAAGTGACTGATATCGATTTTGTAGCTAATAACTTGGTCTAGATGATGGGGCTGGAGAATGGACAGATCTACCGTTATAACAGTATATTTTTTAATGATAAAGGGACTTTTTGTAGTAAAATAAGTTTAATTTCGACTTTTTTACTATTGAGGGTTATGAAAACTTGGACAATGTAAATTCACGTCAGGAGCAACAATTCAGATCTACCTTCCTTCAAAGCCGATTTAAAATTTCATATAATTTACGCCAGAGAAACAAATTTCCCGGTTTTTGTCAAAAATTTGCCCAAATAACTATAAATTGGGGAATTTTTCAATTCCATTCTCTAGATCAAGTAATAAGCTACAAAAATTATGTACGGGTTTATTGTCGTAGGACGCACCGTTCTCGAGATATAAGCTGTTGAAAATTCCATGCCAACCGCCAGCACCGGTACAGATGTCGATTTTTCTACTTGAAAAAATCATCAATGTTGGTCTAACTTTGGCCATATCTCAAAAACCGTGAGTTCTACAGCAAAGTGACTGAGACCGATTTTGTAGCTTATGACTTGGTCTAGATGATGGGGCTGGAGAATGGACAGATCTACCGTTATAACAGTATATTTTTTTAATGATAAAGGGACTTTTTGTAGTAAAATAAATTAAACTATCGACTTTTCGACTATTGAGGGTTATGAAAACTTGGACAATGTAAATTCACGTCAGGAGCAACAGTTCAGATCTACCTTCCTTCAAAGCCGATTTAAAATTTCATATAATTTACGCCAGAGAAACAAATTTCCCGGTTTTTGTCAAAAATTTGCCCAAATAACGGTAATTTGGGGAATTTTTCAATTCCATCCTCTAGATCAAGTAATAAGCTACAAAAATTATGTGCGGGTTTTTTGTCGTAGGACTCACCGTTCTCGAGATATAAGCTGTTGAAAATTCCATACGAACTGCCAGAACCCCTACAGCTGTCGATTTTTCTACTTGAAAAAATCATCAGTGTTGGTCTATCTTTGGCCATATCTCAAAAACCGTGAGTTCTACAGCAAAGTGACTGAGACCGATTTTGTAGCTTATGACTTGGTCTAGATGATGGGGATGGAGAATGGACAGATCTACCGTTATAACAGTATATTTTTTAATGATAAAGGGACTTTTTGTAGTAAAATAAATTAAACTATCGACTTTTCGACTATTGAGGGTTATGAAAACTTGGACAATGTAAATTCACGTCAGGTGCAACAGTTCAGATCTACCTTCCTTCAAAGCCGATTTAAAATTTCATATAATTTACGCCAGAGAAACAAATTTCCCGGTTTTTGTCAAAAATTTGCCCAAATAACGGTAATTTGGGGAATTTTTCAATTCCATCCTCTAGATCAAGTAATAAGCTACAAAAATTATGTGCGGGTTTTTTGTCGTAGGACTCACCGTTCTCGAGATATAAGCTGTTGAAAATTCCATACGAACTGCCAGAACCCCTACAGCTGTCGATTTTTCTACTTGAAAAAATCATCAGTGTTGGTCTATCTTTGGCCATATCTCAAAAACCGTGAGTTCTACAGCAAAGTGACTGAGACCGATTTTGTAGCTTATGACTTGGTCTAGATGATGGGGCTGGAGAATGGACAGATCTACCGTTATAACAGTATATTTTTTAATGATAAAGGGACTTTTTGTAGTAAAATAAATTAAACTATCGACTTTTGAGGGTTATGAAAACTTGGACAATGTAAATTCACGTCAGGAGCAACAATTCAGATCTACCTTCCTTCAAAGCCGATTTAAAATTTCATATAATTTACGCCAGAGAAACAAATTTCCCGGTTTTTGTGAAAAATTTGCCCAAAAAACGGTAAATTGGGGAATTTTTCAATTCTATCCTCTAGATCAAGTAATAAGTTACAAAAATTATGCACGAGTTTTTTGTCGTAGGACGCACCGTTCTCGAGATATAAGCTGTTGAAAATTCCATGCCAACCGCCAGCACCGGTACAGATGTCGATTTTTCTACTTGAAAAAATCATCAATGTTGGTCTAACTTTGGCCATATCTCAAAAACCGTGAGTTCTACAGCAAAGTGACTGAGACCGATTTTGTAGCTTATGACTTGGTCTAGATGATGGGGATGGAGAATGGAAAGATCTACCGTTATAACAGTATATTTTTTAATGATAAAGGGACTTTTTGTAGTAAAATAAATTAAACTATCGACTTTTCGACTATTGAGGGTTATGAAAACTTGGACAATGTAAATTCACGTCAGGTGCAACAGTTCAGATCTACCTTCCTTCAAAGCCGATTTAAAATTTCATATAATTTACGCCAGAAAAACAAATTTCCCGGTTTTTGTCAAAAATTTGCCCAAATAACTATAAATTGGGGAATTTTTCAATTCCATTCTCTAGATCAAGTAATAAGCTACAAAAATTATGTACGGGTTTTTTGTCGTAGGACGCACCGTTCTCGAGATATAAGCTGTTGAAAATTCCATACGAACCGCCAGAACCCCTACAGCTGTCGATTTTTCTACTTGAAAAAATCATCAATGTTGGTCTAACTTTGACCATATCTCAAAAACCGTGAGTTCTACAGCAAAGTGACTGAGACCGATTTTGTAGCTTATGACTTGGTCTAGATGATGGGGATGGAGAATGGAAAGATCTACCGTTATAACAGTATATTTTTTAATGATAAAGGGACTTTTTGTTGTAAAATAAATTAAACTATCGACTTTTCGACTATTGAGGGTTATGAAAACTTGGACAATGTAAATTCACGTCAGGTGCAACAGTTCAGATCTACCTTCCTTCAAAGCCGATTTAAAATTTCATATAATTTACGCCAGAGAAACAAATTTCTCGGTTTTTGTCAAAAATTTGCCCAAATAACTGTAAATTGGGGAATTTTTCAATTCCATTCTCTAGATCAAGTAATAAGCTACAAAAATTATGTACGGGTTTTTTGTCGTAGGACGCACCGTTCTCGAGATATAAGCTGTTGAAAATTCCATACGAACCGCCAGAACCCCTACAGCTGTCGATTTTTCTACTTGAAAAAATCATCAGTGTTGGTCTATCTTTGGCCATATCTCAAAAACCGTGAGTTCTACAGCAAAGTGACTGAAACCGATTTTGTAGCTAATGACTTGGTCTAGATGATGGGGCTGGAGAATGGACAGATCTACCGTTATAACAGTATATTTTTAATGATAAAGGGACTTTTTGTAGTAAAATAAATTAAACTATCGACTTTTGAGGGTTATGAAAACTTGGACAATGTAAATTCACGTCAGGAGCAACAATTCAGATCTACCTTCCTTCAAAGCCGATTTAAAATTTCATATAATTTACGCCAGAGAAACAAAGTTCCCGGTTTTTGTCAAAAATTTGCCCAAATAACGGTAAATTGGGGAATTTTTCAATTCTATCCTCTAGATCAAGTAATAAGCTACAAAAATTATGCACGAGTTTTTTGTCGTAGGACGCACCGTTCTCGAGATATAAGCTGTTGAAAATTCCATACGAACCGCCAGAACCCCTACAGCTGTCGATTTTTCTACTTGAAAAAATCATCAGTGTTGGTCTATCTTTGGCCATATCTCAAAAACCGTGAGTTCTACAGCAAAGTGACTGAGACCGATTTTGTAGCTTATGACTTGGTCTTGATGATGGGGCTGGAGAATGGACAGATCTACCGTTATAACAGTATATTTTTTAATGATAAAGGGACTTTTTGTAGTAAAATAAGTTTAATTATCAACTTTTAGACTACGGAGGGTTATGAAAACTTGGACAATGTAAATTCACGTCAGGAGCAACAATGCAGATCAACCTTCCTTCAAGAGAAACAAATTTCCCGGTTTTTGTCAAAAATTTGCCCAAATAACTGTAAATTGGGGAATTTTTCAATTCCATCCTCTAGATCAAGTAATAAGCTACAAAAATTATGTACGGGTTTATTGTCGTAGGACGCACCGTTCTCGAGATATAAGCTGTTGAAAATTCCATGCCAACCGCCAGCACCGGTACAGATGTCGATTTTTCTACTTGAAAAAATCATCAGTGTTGGTCTATCTTTGGCCATATCTCAAAAACCGTGAGTTCTACAGCAAAGTGACTGAGACCGATTTTGTAGCTTATGACTTGGTCTAGATGATGGGGCTGGAGAATGGACAGATCTACCGTTATAACAGTATATTTTTTAATGATAAAGGGACTTTTTGTAGTAAAATAAATTAAACTATCGACTTTTCGACTATTGAGGGTTATGAAAACTTGGACAATGTAAATTCACGTCAGGTGCAACAGTTCAGATCTACCTTCCTTCAAAGCCGATTTAAAATTTCATATAATTTACGCCAGAAAAACAAATTTCCCGGTTTTTGTCAAAAATTTGCCCAAATAACTATAAATTGGGGAATTTTTCAATTCCATTCTCTAGATCAAGTAATAAGCTACAAAAATTATGTACGGGTTTATTGTCGTAGGACGCACCGTTCTCGAGGTATAAGCTGTTGAAAATTCCATGCCAACCGCCAGCACCGGTACAGATGTCGATTTTTCTACTTGAAAAAATCATCAATGTTGGTCTAACTTTGGCCATATCTCAAAAACCGTGAGTTCTACAGCAAAGTGACTGAGACCGATTTTGTAGCTTATGACTTGGTCTAGATGATGGGGCTGGAGAATGGACAGATCTACCGTTATAACAGTATATTTTTTTAATGATAAAGGGACTTTTTGTAGTTAAATAAATTAAACTATCGACTTTTCGACTATTGAGGGTTATGAAAACTTGGACAATGTAAATTCACGTCAGGAGCAACAGTTCAGATCTACCTTCCTTCAAAGCCGATTTAAAATTTCATATAATTTACGCCAGAGAAACAAATTTCCCGGTTTTTGTCAAAAATTTGCCCAAATAACGGTAAATTGGGGAATTTTTCGATTCCATCCTCTAGATCAAGTAATAAGCTACAAAAATTATGTACGGGTTTTTTGTCGTAGGACTCACCGTTCTCGAGATATAAGCTGTTGAAAATTCCATACGAACTGCCAGAACCCCTACAGCTGTCGATTTTTCTACTTGAAAAAATCATCAGTGTTGGTCTATCTTTGGCCATATCTCAAAAACCGTGAGTTCTACAGCAAAGTGACTGAAACCGATTTTGTAGCTAATGACTTGGTCTAGATGATGGGGCTGGAGAATGGACAGATCTACCGTTATAACAGTATATTTTTAATGATAAAGGGACTTTTTGTAGTAAAATAAATTAAACTATCGACTTTTGAGGGTTATGAAAACTTGGACAATGTAAATTCACGTCAGGAGCAACAATTCAGATCTACCTTCCTTCAAAGCCGATTTAAAATTTCATATAATTTACGCCAGAGAAACAAATTTCCCGGTTTTTGTGAAAAATTTGCCCAAATAACGGTAAATTGGGGAATTTTTCAATTCTATCCTCTAGATCAAGTAATAAGCTACAAAAATTATGCACGAGTTTTTTGTCGTAGGACGCACCGTTCTCGAGATATAAGCTGTTGAAAATTCCATACGAACCGCCAGAACCCCTACAGCTGTCGATTTTTCTACTTGAAAAAATCATCAGTGTTGGTCTATCTTTGGCCATATCTCAAAAACCGTGAGTTCTACAGCAAAGTGACTGAGACCGATTTTGTAGCTTATGACTTGGTCTTGATGATGGGGCTGGAGAATGGACAGATCTACCGTTATAACAGTATATTTTTTAATGATAAAGGGACTTTTTGTAGTAAAATAAGTTTAATTATCGACTTTTAGACTACGGAGGGTTATGAAAACTTGGACAATGTAAATTCACGTCAGGAGCAACAGTTCAGATCTACCTTCCTTCAAAGCCGATTTAAAATTTCATATAATTTACGCCAGAGAAACAAATTTCCCGGTTTTTGTGAAAAATTTGCCCAAATAACGGTAAATTGGGGAATTTTTCAATTCTATCCTCTAAATCAAGTAATAAGCTACAAAAATTATGCACGCGTTTTTTGTCGTAGGACGCACCGTTCTCGAGATATAAGCTGTTGAAAATTCCATACGAACCGCCAGAACCCCTACAGCTGTCGATTTTTCTACTTGAAAAAATCATCAGTGTTGGTCTATCTTTGGCCATATCTCAAAAACCGTGAGTTCTACAGCAAAGTGACTGAGACCGATTTTGTAGCTTATGACTTGGTCTTGATGATGGGGCTGGAGAATGGACAGATCTACCGTTATAACAGTATATTTTTTAATGATAAAGGGACTTTTTGTAGTTAAATAAATTAAACTATCGACTTTTCGACTATTGAGGGTTATGAAAACTTGGACAATGTAAATTCACGTCAGGAGCAACAGTTCAGATCTACCTTCCTTCAAAGCCGATTTAAAATTTGATATAATTTGCGCCAGAGAAACAAATTTCCCGGTTTTTGTCAAAAATTTGCCCAAATAACTGTAAAGTGGGGAATTTTTCAATTCCATCCTCTAGATCAAGCAATAAGCTACAAAAATTATGCACGAGTTTTTTGTCGTAGGACGCACCGTTCTCGAGATATAAGCTGTTGAAAATTCCATACGAACCGCCAGAACCCCTACAGCTGTCGATGTTTCTACTTGAAAAAGTCATCAGTGTTGGTCTATCTTTGGCCATATCTCAAAAACCGTGAGTTCTACAGCAAAGTGACTGAGACCGATTTTGTAGCTTATGACTTGGTCTAGATGATGGGGCTGGAGAATGGACAGATCTACCGTATAACAGTATATTTTTTAATGATAAAGGGACTTTTTGTAGTAAAATATGTTTAATTATCGACTTTTCGACTATTGAGGGTTATGAAAACTTGGACAATGTAAATTCACGTCAGGAGCAACAATTCAGATCAACCTTCCTTCAAAGCCGATTTAAAATTTCATATAATTTACGCCAGAGAAACAAATTTCCCGGTTTTTGTCAAAAATTTGCCCAAATAACGGTAAATTGGGGAATTTTTCAATTCCATCCTCTAGATCAAGTAATAAGCTACAAAAATTATGCACGAGTTTTTTGTCGTAGGACGCACCGTTCTCGAGATATAAGCTGTTGAAAATTCCATGCCAACCGCCAGCACCGGTATAGATGTCGATTTTTCTACATTGAAAAAATCATCAATGTTGGTCTAACTTTGGCCATATCTCAAAAACCGTGAGTCCTACAGCAAAGTGACTGAGACCGATCTTGTAGCTTATGACTTGGTCTAGATGATGGGGATGGAGAATGGACAGATCTACCGTTATAACAGTATATTTTTTAATGATAAAGGGACTTTTTGTAGTAAAATATGTTTAATTATCGACTTTTCGACTATTGAGGGTTATGAAAACTTGGACAATGTAAATTCACGTCAGGAGCAACAGTTCAGATCTACCTTCCTTCAAAGCCGATTTAAAATTTCATATAATTTACGCCAGAGAAACAAATTTCCCGGTTTTTGTCAAAAATTTGCCCAAATAACGGTAAATTGGGGAATTTTTCAATTCCATCCTCTAGATCAAGTAATAAGCTACAAAAATTATGCACGAGTTTTTTGTCGTAGGACGCACCGTTCTCGAGATATAAGCTGTTGAAAATTCCATACGAACCGCCAGAACCCCTACAGCTGTCGATTTTTCTACTTGAAAAAATCATCAGTGTTGGTCTATCTTTGGCCATATCTCAAAAACCGTGAGTTCTACAGCAAAGTGACTGAGACCGATTTTGTAGCTTATGACTTGGTCTAGATGATGGGGCTGGAGAATGGACAGATCTACCGTTATAACAGTATATTTTTTAATGATAAAGGGACTTTTTGTAGTAAAATATGTTTAATTATCGACTTTTCGACTATTGAGGGTTATGAAAACTTGGCCAATGTAAATTCACGTCAGGAGCAACAGTTCAGATCTACCTTCCTTCAAAGCCGATTTAAAATTTCATATAATTTACGCCAGAGAAACAAATTTCCCGGTTTTTGTCAAAAATTTGCCCAAATAACGGTAAATTGGGGAACTTTTCAATTCCATCCTCTAGATCAAGTAATAAGCTACAAAAATTATATGCGGGTTTTTTGTCGTAGGACTCACTGTTCTCGAGATTAAAGCTGTTGAAAATTCCATGCCAACCGCCAGCACCGGTACAGATGTCGATTTTTCTACATTGAAAAAATCATCAATGTTGGTCTAACTTTGGCCATATCTCAAAAACCGTGAGTCCTACAGCAAAGTGACTGAGACCGATTTTGTAGCTTATGACTTGGTCTAGATGATGGGGATGGAGAATGGACAGATCTACCGTTATAACAGTATATTTTTTAATGATAAAGGGACTTTTTGTAGTAAAATATGTTTAATTATCGACTTTTCGACTATTGAGGGTTATGAAAACTTGGACAATGTAAATTCACGTCAGGAGCAACAGTTCAGATCTACCTTCCTTCAAAGCCGATTTAAAATTTCATATAATTTACGCCAGAGAAACAAATTTCCCGGTTTTTGTCAAAAATTTGCCCAAATAACGGTAAATTGGGGAATTTTTCAATTCCATCGTCTAGATCAAGTAATAAGCTACAAAAATTATGCACGAGTTTTTTGTCGTAGGACGCACCGTTCTCAAGATATAAGCTGTTGAAAATTCCATGCCAACCGCCAGCACCGGTACAGATGTCGATTTTTCTACTTGAAAAAATCATCAATGTTGGTCTAACTTTGGCCATATCTCAAAAACCGTGAGTCCTACAGCAAAGTGACTGAGACCGATTTTGTAGCTTATGACTTGGTCTAGATGATGGGGCTGGAGAATGGACAGATCTACCGTTATAACAGTATATTTTTTTAATGATAAAGGGACTTTTTGTAGTTAAATAAATTAAACTATCGACTTTTCGACTATTGAGGGTTATGAAAACTTGGACAATGTAAATTCACGTCAGGAGCAACAGTTCAGATCTACCTTCCTTCAAAGCCGATTTAAAATTTGATATAATTTACGCCAGAGAAACAAATTTCCCGGTTTTTGTCAAAAATTTGCCCAAATAACGGTAAATTGGGGAATTTTTCAATTCCATCCTCTAGATCAAGCAATAAGCTACAAAAATTATGCACGAGGTTTTTGTCGTAGGACGCACCGTTCTCGAGATATAAGCTGTTGAAAATTCCATACGAACCGCCAGAACCCCTACAGCTGTCGATTTTTCTACTTGAAAAAATCATCAGTGTTGGTCTATCTTTGGCCATATCTCAAAAACCGTGAGTTCTACAGCAAAGTGACTGAAACCGATTTTGTAGCTTATGACTTGGTCTAGATGATGGGGCTGGAGAATGGACAGATCTACCGTATAACAGTATATTTTTTAATGATAAAAGGACTTTTTGTAGTAAAATATGTTTAATTATCAGTTCAGATCTACTACCTACCTTCCTTCAAAGCCGGTTTAAAATTTCATATAATTTACGCCAGAGAAACAAATTTCCCGGTTTTTGTCAAAAATTTGCCCAAATAACGGTAAATTGGGGAATTTTTCGATTCCATCCTCGAGATCAAGTAATAAGCTACAAAAATTATGCACGGGTTTTTTGTCGTAGGACTCACCGTCCTCGAGATATAAGCTGTTGAAAATTCCATGCCAACCGCCAGCACCGGTACAGATGTCGATTTTTCTACATTGAAAAAATCATCAATGTTGGTCTAACTTTGGCCATATCTCAAAAACCGTGAGTCCTACAGCAAAGTGACTGAGACCGATTTTGTAGCTTATGACTTGGTCTAGATGATGGGGATGGAGAATGGACAGATCTACCGTTATAACAGTATATTTTTTAATGATAAAGGGACTTTTTGTAGTAAAATAAATTAAACTATCGACTTTTCGACTATTGAGGGTTATGAAAACTTGGACAATGTAAATTCACGTCAGGAGCAACAGTTCAGATCTACCTTCCTTCAAAGCCGATTTAAAATTTCATATAATTTACGCCAGAGAAACAAATTTCCCGGTTTTTGTCAAAAATTTGCCCAAATAACGGTAAATTGGGGAATTTTTCGATTCCATCCTCTAGATCAAGTAATAAGCTACAAAAATTATGTACGGGTTTTTTGTCGTAGGACGCACCGTTCTCGAGATATAAGCTGTTGAAAATTCCATGCCAACCGCCAGCACCGGTACAGATGTCGATTTTTCTACATTGAAAAAATCATCAATGTTGGTCTAACTTTGGCCATATCTCAAAAACCGTGAGTCCTACAGCAAAGTGACTGAGACCGATTTTGTAGCTTATGACTTGGTCTAGATGATGGGGATGGAGAATGGACAGATCTACCGTTATAACAGTATATTTTTTAATGATAAAGTGACTTTTTGTAGTAAAATAAATTAAACTATCGACTTTTCGACTATTGAGGGTTATGAAAACTTGGACAATGTAAATTCACGTCAGGTGCAACAGTTCAGATCTACCTTCCTTCAAAGCCGATTTAAAATTTCATATAATTTACGCCAGAGAAACAAATTTCCCGGTTTTTGTCAAAAATTTGCCCAAATAACTGTAAATTGGGGAATTTTTCAATTCCATCCTCTAGATCAAGTAATAAGCTACAAAAATTATGTACGGGTTTTTTGTCGTAGGACGCACCGTTCTCGAGATATAAGCTGTTGAAAATTCCATACGAACCGCCAGAACCCCTACAGCTGTCGATTTTTCTACTTGAAAAAATCATCAGTGTTGGTCTATCTTTGGCCATATCTCAAAAACCGTAAGTTCTACAGCAAAGTGACTTAGACCGATTTTGTATCTAATGACTTGGTTTAGATGATGGGGCTGGATAATAGACAAATCTACCGTTATAACAGTATATTTTTTAATGATAAAGGGACTTTTTGTAGTAAAATAAGTCAAACTATCGACTTTTCGACTATTGAGGGTTATGAAAACTTGGACAATGTAAATTCACGTCAGGAGCAACAATTCAGATCTACCTTCCTTCAAAGCCAATTTAAAATTTCATATAATTTACGCCAGAGAAACAAATTTCCCGGTTTTTGTCAAAAATGTGCCCAAATAACTGTAAATTGGGGAATTTTTCAATTCCATCCTCTAGATCAAGTAATAAGCTGCAAAAATTATGTACGGGTATTTTGTCGTAGGACGCACCGTTCTCGAGATATAAGCTGTTGAAAATTCCATGCCAACCGCCAGCACCGGTACAGATGTCGATTTTTCTACATTGAAAAAATCATCAATGTTGGTCTAACTTTGGCCATATCTCAAAAACCGTGAGTCCTACAGCAAAGTGACTGAGACCGATTTTGTAGCTTATGACTTGGTCTAGATGATGGGGATGGAGAATGGACAGATCTACCGTTATAACAGTATATTTTTTAATGATAAAGTGACTTTTTGTAGTAAAATAAATTAAACTATCGACTTTTCGACTATTGAGGGTTATGAAAACTTGGACAATGTAAATTCACGTCAGGTGCAACAGTTCAGATCTACCTTCCTTCAAAGCCGATTTAAAATTTCATATAATTTACGCCAGAGAAACAAATTTCCCGGTTTTTGTCAAAAATTTGCCCAAATAACTGTAAATTGGGGAATTTTTCAATTCCATCCTCTAGATCAAGTAATAAGCTACAAAAATTATGCACGAGTTTTTTGTCGTAGGACGCACCGTTCTCGAGATATAAGCTGTTGAAAATTCCATGCCAACCGCCAGCACCGGTACAGATGTCGATTTTTCTACATTGAAAAAATCATCAATGTTGGTCTAACTTTGGCCATATCTCAAAAACCGTGAGTCCTACAGCAAAGTGACTGAGACCGATTTTGTAGCTTATGACTTGGTCTAGATGATGGGGATGGAGAATGGACAGATCTACCGTTATAACAGTATATTTTTTAATGATAAAGGGACTTTTTGTAGTAAAATAAATTAAACTATCGACTTTTCGACTATTGAGGGTTATGAAAACTTGGACAATGTAAATTCACGTCAGGAGCAACATTTCAGATCTACCTTCCTTCAAAGCCGATTTAAAATGTCATTTAATTTACGCCAGAGAAACAAATTTCTCGGTTTTTGTCAAAAATTTGCCCAAATAACTGTAAATTGGGGAATTTTTCAATTCCATCCTCTAGATCAAGTAATAAGCTACAAAAATTATGCACGAGTTTTTTGTCGTAGGACGCACCGTTCTCGAGATATAAGCTGTTGAAAATTCCATGCCAACCGCCAGCACCGGTATAGATGTCGATTTTTCTACATTGAAAAAATCATCAATGTTGGTCTAACTTTGGCCATATCTCAAAAACCGTGAGTCCTACAGCAAAGTGACTGAGACCGATTTTGTAGCTTATGACTTGGTCTAGATGATGGGGATGGAGAATGGACAGATCTACCGTTATAACAGTATATTTTTTAATGATAAAGGGACTTCTTGTAGTAAAATAAATTAAACTATCGACTTTTCGACTATTGAGGGTTATGAAAACTTGGACAATGTAAATTCACGTCAGGAGCAACAGTTCAGATCTACCTTCCTTCAAAGCCGATTTAAAATTTCATATAATTTACGCCAGAGAAACAAATTTCCCGGTTTTTGTCAAAAATTTGCCCAAATAACGGTAAATTGGGGAATTTTTCAATTCCATCCTCTAGATCAAGTAATAAGCTACAAAAATTATGTACGGATTTTTTCATCAGTGTTGGTCTATCTTTGGCCATATCTCAAAAACCGTGAGTTCTACAGCAAAGTGACTGAGACCGATTTTGTAGCTAATGACTTGGTTTAGATGATGGGGCTGGATAATAGACAAATCTACCGTTATAACAGTATATTTTTTAATGATAAAGGGACTTTTTGTAGTAAAATAAATTAAACTATCGACTTTTCGACTATTGAGGGTTATGAAAACTTGGACAATGTAAATTCACGTCAGGAGCAACAGTTCAGATCTACTACCTACCTTCCTTCAAAGCCGATTTAAAATTTCATATAATTTACGCCAGAGAAACAAATTTCCCGGTTTTTGTCAAAAATTTGCCCAAATAACGGTAAATTGGGGAATTTTTCGATTCCATCCTCTAGATCAAGTAATAAGCTACAAAAATTATGTACGGGTTTTTTGTCGTAGGACGCACCGTTCTCGAGATATAAGCTGTTGAAAATTCCATGCCAACCGCCAGCACCGGTACAGATGTCGATTTTTCTACATTGAAAAAATCATCAATGTTGGTCTAACTTTGGCCATATCTCAAAAACCGTGAGTCCTACAGCAAAGTGACTGAGACCGATTTTGTAGCTTATGACTTGGTCTAGATGATGGGGATGGAGAATGGACAGATCTACCGTTATAACAGTATATTTTTTAATGATAAAGTGACTTTTTGTAGTAAAATAAATTAAACTATCGACTTTTCGACTATTGAGGGTTATGAAAACTTGGACAATGTAAATTCACGTCAGGTGCAACAGTTCAGATCTACCTTCCTTCAAAGCCGATTTAAAATTTCATATAATTTACGCCAGAGAAACAAATTTCCCGGTTTTTGTCAAAAATTTGCCCAAATAACTGTAAATTGGGGAATTTTTCAATTCCATCCTCTAGATCAAGTAATAAGCTACAAAAATTATGTACGGGTTTTTTGTCGTAGGACGCACCGTTCTCGAGATATAAGCTGTTGAAAATTCCATACGAACCGCCAGAACCCCTACAGCTGTCGATTTTTCTACTTGAAAAAATCATCAGTGTTGGTCTATCTTTGGCCATATCTCAAAAACCGTAAGTTCTACAGCAAAGTGACTTAGACCGATTTTGTATCTAATGACTTGGTTTAGATGATGGGGCTGGATAATAGACAAATCTACCGTTATAACAGTATATTTTTTAATGATAAAGGGACTTTTTGTAGTAAAATAAGTCAAACTATCGACTTTTCGACTATTGAGGGTTATGAAAACTTGGACAATGTAAATTCACGTCAGGAGCAACAATTCAGATCTACCTTCCTTCAAAGCCGATTTAAAATTTCATATAATTTACGCCAGAGAAACAAATTTCCCGGTTTTTGTCAAAAATGTGCCCAAATAACTGTAAATTGGGGAATTTTTCAATTCCATCCTCTCGATCAAGTAATAAGCTGCAAAAATTATGTACGGGTATTTTGTCGTAGGACGCACCGTTCTCGAGATATAAGCTGTTGAAAATTCCATGCCAACCGCCAGCACCGGTACAGATGTCGATTTTTCTACATTGAAAAAATCATCAATGTTGGTCTAACTTTGGCCATATCTCAAAAACCGTGAGTCCTACAGCAAAGTGACTGAGACCGATTTTGTAGCTTATGACTTGGTCTAGATGATGGGGATGGAGAATGGACAGATCTACCGTTATAACAGTATATTTTTTAATGATAAAGGGACTTCTTGTAGTAAAATAAATTAAACTATCGACTTTTCGACTATTGAGGGTTATGAAAACTTGGACAATGTAAATTCACGTCAGGAGCAACAGTTCAGATCTACCTTCCTTCAAAGCCGATTTAAAATTTCATTTAATTTACGCCAGAGAAACAAATTTCTCGGTTTTTGTCAAAAATTTGCCCAAATAACTGTAAATTGGGGAATTTTTCAATTCCATCCTCTAGATCAAGTAATAAGCTACAAAAATTATGCACGAGTTTTTTGTCGTAGGACGCACCGTTCTCGAGATATAAGCTGTTGAAAATTCCATGCCAACCGCCAGCACCGGTACAGATGTCGATTTTTCTACATTGAAAAAATCATCAATGTTGGTCTAACTTTGGCCATATCTCAAAAACCGTGAGTCCTACAGCAAAGTGACTGAGACCGATTTTGTAGCTTATGACTTGGTCTAGATGATGGGGATGGAGAATGGACAGATCTACCGTTATAACAGTATATTTTTTAATGATAAAGGGACTTTTTGTAGTAAAATAAATTAAACTATCGACTTTTCGACTATTGAGGGTTATGAAAACTTGGACAATGTAAATTCACGTCAGGAGCAACAGTTCAGATCTACCTTCCTTCAAAGCCGATTTAAAATGTCATTTAATTTACGCCAGAGAAACAAATTTCTCGGTTTTTGTCAAAAATTTGCCCAAATAACTGTAAATTGGGGAATTTTTCAATTCCATCCTCTAGATCAAGTAATAAGCTACAAAAATTATGCACGAGTTTTTTGTCGTAGGACGCACCGTTCTCGAGATATAAGCTGTTGAAAATTCCATGCCAACCGCCAGCACCGGTATAGATGTCGATTTTTCTACATTGAAAAAATCATCAATGTTGGTCTAACTTTGGCCATATCTCAAAAACCGTGAGTCCTACAGCAAAGTGACTGAGACCGATTTTGTAGCTTATGACTTGGTCTAGATGATGGGGATGGAGAATGGACAGATCTACCGTTATAACAGTATATTTCTTAATGATAAAGGGACTTCTTGTAGTAAAATAAATTAAACTATCGACTTTTCGACTATTGAGGGTTATGAAAACTTGGACAATGTAAATTCACGTCAGGAGCAACAGTTCAGATCTACCTTCCTTCAAAGCCGATTTAAAATTTCATTTAATTTACGCCAGAGAAACAAATTTCTCGGTTTTTGTCAAAAATTTGCCCAAATAACTGTAAATTGGGGAATTTTTCAATTCCATCCTCTAGATCAAGTAATAAGCTACAAAAATTATGCACGAGTTTTTTGTCGTAGGACGCACCGTTCTCGAGATATAAGCTGTTGAAAATTCCATGCCAACCGCCAGCACCGGTACAGATGTCGATTTTTCTACATTGAAAAAATCATCAATGTTGGTCTAACTTTGGCCATATCTCAAAAACCGTGAGTCCTACAGCAAAGTGACTGAGACCGATTTTGTAGCTTATGACTTGGTCTAGATGATGGGGATGGAGAATGGACAGATCTACCGTTATAACAGTATATTTTTTAATGATAAATGGACTTTTTGTAGTAAAATAAATTAAACTATCGACTTTTCGACTATTGAGGGTTATGAAAACTTGGACAATGTAAATTCACGTCAGGAGCAACAGTTCAGATCTACCTTCCTTCAAAGCCGATTTAAAATGTCATTTAATTAACGCCAGAGAAACAAATTTCTCGGTTTTTGTCAAAAATTTGCCCAAATAACTGTAAATTGGGGAATTTTTCAATTCCATCCTCTAGATCAAGTAATAAGCTACAAAAATTATGCACGAGTTTTTTCAAATAACTGTAAATTGGGGAATTTTTCAATTCCATCCTCTAGATCAAGTAATAAGCTACAAAAATTATGCACGAGTTTTTTGTCGTAGGACGCACCGTTCTCGAGATATAAGCTGTTGAAAATTCCATGCCAACCGCCAGCACCGGTATAGATGTCGATTTTTCTACATTGAAAAAATCATCAATGTTGGTCTAACTTTGGCCATATCTCAAAAACCGTGAGTCCTACAGCAAAGTGACTGAGACCGATTTTGTAGCTTATGACTTGGTCTAGATGATGGGGATGGAGAATGGACAGATCTACTGTTATAACAGTATATTTTTTAATGATAAAGGGACTTTTTGTAGTAAAATAAATTAAACTATCGACTTTTCGACTATTGAGGGTTATGAAAACTTGGACAATGTAAATTCACGTCAGGAGCAACAGTTCAGATCTACCTTCCTTCAAAGCCGATTTAAAATTTCATATAATTTACGCCAGAGAAACAAATTTCCCGGTTTTTGTCAAAAATTTGCCCAAATAACGGTAAATTGGGGAATTTTTCAATTCCATCCTCTAGATCAAGTAATAAGCTACAAAAATTATGTACGGATTTTTTCATCAGTGTTGGTCTATCTTTGGCCATATCTCAAAAACCGTGAGTTCTACAGCAAAGTGACTGAGACCGATTTTGTAGCTAATGACTTGGTTTAGATGATGGGGCTGGATAATAGACAAATCTACCGTTATAACAGTATATTTTTTAATGATAAAGGGACTTTTTGTAGTAAAATAAGTTAAACTATCGACTTTTCGACTATTGAGGGTTATGAAAACTTGGACAATGTAAATTCACGTCAGGAGCAACAGTTCAGATCTACCTTCCTTCAAAGCCAATTTAAAATTTCATATAATTTACGCCAGAGAAACAAATTTCCCGGTTTTTGTCAAAAATGTGCCCAAATAACTGTAAATTGGGGAATTTTTCAATTCCATCCTCTATATCAAGTAATAAGCTACAAAAATTATGTACGGGTTTTTTGTCGTAGGACGCACCGTTCTCGAGATATAAGCTGTTGAAAATTCCATACGAACCGCCAGAACCCCTAAAGCTGTCGATTTTTCTACTTGAAAAAATCATCAGTGTTGGTCTATCTTTGGCCATATCTCAAAAACCGTGAGTCCTACAGCAAAGTGACTGAGACCGATTTTGTAGCTTATGACTTGGTCTAGATGATGGGGATGGAGAATGGACAGATCTACCGTTATAACAGTATATTTTTTAATGATAAAGGGACTTTTTGTAGTAAAATAAATTAAACTATCGACTTTTCGACTATTGAGGGTTATGAAAACTTGGACAATGTAAATTCACGTCAGGAGCAACAGTTCAGATCTACCTTCCTTCAAAGCCGATTTAAAATTTCATATAATTTACGCCAGAGAAACAAATTTCCCGGTTTTTGTCAAAAATTTGCCCAAATAACTGTAAATTGGGGAATTTTTCAATTCCATCCTCTAGATCAAGTAATAAGCTACAAAAATTATGTACGGATTTTTTCATCAGTGTTGGTCTATCTTTGGCCATATCTCAAAAACCGTGAGTTCTACAGCAAAGTGACTGAGGCCGATTTTGTAGCTTATGACTTGGTCTAGATGATGGGGATGGAGAATGGACAGATCTACCGTTATAACAGTATATTTTTTAATGACAAAGGGACTTTTTGTAGTAAAATAAGTTTAATTATCGACTTTTAGACTACGGAGGGTTATGAAAACTTGGACAATGTAAATTCACGTCAGGAGCAACAATTCAGATCAACCTTCCTTCAAAGCCGATTTAAAATTTCATATAATTTACGCCAGAGAAACAAATTTCCCGGTTTTTGTCAAAAATTTGCCCAAATAACGGTAAATTGGGGAATTTTTCAATTCCATCCTCTAGATCAAGTAATAAGCTACAAAAATTATGTACGGGTTTTTTGTCGTAGGACTCACCGTTCTCGAGATATAAGCTGTTGAAAATTCCATGCCAACCGCCAGCACCGGTACAGATGTCGATTTTTCTACATTGAAAAAATCATCAATGTTGGTCTAACTTTGGCCATATCTCAAAAACCGTGAGTCCTACAGCAAAGTGACTGAGACCGATTTTGTAGCTTATGACTTGGTCTAGATGATGGGGATGGAGAATGGACAGATCTACCGTTATAACAGTATATTTTTTAATGATAAAGGGACTTTTTGTAGTAAAATAAATTAAACTATCGACTTTTCGACTATTGAGGGTTATGAAAACTTGGACAATGTAAATTCACGTCAGGAGCAACAGTTCAGATCTACTACCTACCTTCCTTCAAAGCCGATTTAAAATTTCATATAATTTACGCCAGAGAAACAAATTTCCCGGTTTTTGTCAAAAATTTGCCCAAATAACTTTAAATTGGGGAATTTTTCAATTCCATCCTCTAGATCAAGTAATAAGCTACAAAAATTATCTACGGGTTTTTTGTCGTAGGACGCACCGTTCTCGAGATATAAGCTGTTGAAAATTCCATGCCAACCGCCAGCACCGGTACAGATGTCGATTTTTCTACATTGAAAAAATCATCAATGTTGGTCTAACTTTGGCCATATCTCAAAAACCGTGAGTCCTACAGCAAAGTGACTGAGACCGATTTTGTAGCTTATGACTTGGTCTAGATGATGGGGATGGAGAATGGACAGATCTACCGTTATAACAGTATATTTCTTAATGATAAAGGGACTTCTTGTAGTAAAATAAATTAAACTATCGACTTTTCGACTATTGAGGGTTATGAAAACTTGGACAATGTAAATTCACGTCAGGAGCAACAGTTCAGATCTACCTTCCTTCAAAGCCGATTTAAAATGTCATTTAATTAACGCCAGAGAAACAAATTTCTCAGTTTTTGTCAAAAATTTGCCCAAATAACTGTAAATTGGGGAATTTTTCAATTCCATCCTCTAGATCAAGTAATAAGCTACAAAAATTATGCACGAGTTTTTTCAAATAACTGTAAATTGGGGAATTTTTCAATTCCATCCTCTAGATCAAGTAATAAGCTACAAAAATTATGCACGAGTTTTTTGTCGTAGGACGCACCGTTCTCGAGATATAAGTGAGTCCTACAGCAAAGTGACTGAGACCGATTTTGTAGCTTATGACTTGGTCTAGATGATGGGGATGGAGAATGGACAGATCTACTGTTATAACAGTATATTTTTTAATGATAAAGGGACTTTTTGTAGTAAAATAAATTAAACTATCGACTTTTCGACTATTGAGGGTTATGAAAACTTGGACAATGTAAATTCACGTCAGGAGCAACAGTTCAGATCTACCTTCCTTCAAAGCCGATTTAAAATTTCATATAATTTACGCCAGAGAAACAAATTTCCCGGTTTTTGTCAAAAATTTGCCCAAATAACGGTAAATTGGGGAATTTTTCAATTCCATCCTCTAGATCAAGTAATAAGCTACAAAAATTATGTACGGATTTTTTCATCAGTGTTGGTCTATCTTTGGCCATATCTCAAAAACCGTGAGTTCTACAGCAAAGTGACTGAGACCGATTTTGTAGCTAATGACTTGGTTTAGATGATGGGGCTGGATAATAGACAAATCTACCGTTATAACAGTATATTTTTTAATGATAAAGGGACTTTTTGTAGTAAAATAAGTTAAACTATCGACTTTTCGACTATTGAGGGTTATGAAAACTTGGACAATGTAAATTCACGTCAGGAGCAACAATTCAGATCTACCTTCCTTCAAAGCCAATTTAAAATTTCATATAATTTACGCCAGAGAAACAAATTTCCCGGTTTTTGTCAAAAATGTGCCCAAATAACTGTAAATTGGGGAATTTTTCAATTCCATCCTCTATATCAAGTAATAAGCTACAAAAATTATGTACGGGTTTTTTGTCGTAGGACGCACCGTTCTCGAGATATAAGCTGTTGAAAATTCCATACGAACCGCCAGAACCCCTACAGCTGTCGATTTTTCTACTTGAAAAAATCATCAGTGTTGGTCTATCTTTGGCCATATCTCAAAAACCGTGAGTTCTACAGCAAAGTGACTGAGACCGATTTTGTAGCTTATGACTTGGTCTAGATGATGGGGATGGAGAATGGACAGATCTACCGTTATAACAGTATATTTTTTAATGACAAAGGGACTTTTTGTAGTAAAATAAGTTTAATTATCGACTTTTAGACTACGGAGGGTTATGAAAACTTGGACAATGTAAATTCACGTCAGGAGCAACAATTCAGATCAACCTTCCTTCAAAGCCGATTTAAAATTTCATATAATTTACGCCAGAGAAACAAATTTCCCGGTTTTTGTCAAAAATTTGCCCAAATAACTGTAAATTGGGGAATTTTTCAATTCCATCCTCTAGATCAAGTAATAAGCTACAAAAATTATGCACGAGTTTTTTGTCGTAGGACGCACCGTTCTCGAGATATAAGCTGTTGAAAATTCCATGCCAACCGCCAGCACCGGTACAGATGTCGATTTTTCTACATTGAAAAAATCATCAATGTTGGTCTAACTTTGGCCATATCTCAAAAACCGTGAGTCCTACAGCAAAGTGACTGACACCGATTTTGTAGCTTATGACTTGGTCTAGATGATGGGGATGGAGAATGGACAGATCTACCGTTATAACAGTATATTTTTTAATGATAAAGGGACTTTTTGTAGTAAAATAAATTAAACTATCGACTTTTCGACTATTGAGGGTTATGAAAACTTGGACAATGTAAATTCACGTCAGGAGCAACAGTTCAGATCTACCTTCCTTCAAAGCCGATTTAAAATTTCATATAATTTACGCCAGAGAAACAAATTTCCCGGTTTTTGTCAAAAATTTGCCCAAATAACGGTAAATTGGGGAATTTTTCAATTCCATCCTCTAGATCAAGTAATAAGCTACAAAAATTATGTACGGGTTTTTTGTCGTAGGACGCACCGTTCTCGAGATATAAGCTGTTGAAAATTCCATGCCAACCGCCAGCACCGGTACAGATGTCGATTTTTCTACATTGAAAAAATCATCAATGTTGGTCTAACTTTGGCCATATCTCAAAAACCGTGAGTCCTACAGCAAAGTGACTGAGACCGATTTTGTAGCTTATGACTTGGTCTAGATGATGGGGATGGAGAATGGACAGATCTACTGTTATAACAGTATATTTTTTAATGATAAAGGGACTTTTTGTAGTAAAATAAATTAAACTATCGACTTTTCGACTATTGAGGGTTATGAAAACTTGGACAATGTAAATTCACGTCAGGAGCAACAGTTCAGATCTACCTTCCTTCAAAGCCGATTTAAAATTTCATATAATTTACGCCAGAGAAACAAATTTCCCGGTTTTTGTCAAAAATTTGCCCAAATAACTGTAAATTGGGGAATTTTTCAATTCCATCCTCTAGATCAAGTAATAAGCTACAAAAATTATGCGCGAGTTTTCTGTCGTAGGACGCACCGTTCTCGAGATATAAGCTGTTGAAAATTCCATGCCAACCGCCAGCACCGGTACAGATGTCGATTTTTCTACATTGAAAAAATCATCAATGTTGGTCTAACTTTGGCCATATCTCAAAAACCGTGAGTCCTACAGCAAAGTGACTGAGACCGATTTTGTAGCTTATGACTTGGTCTAGATGATGGGGCTGGAGAATGGACAGATCTACCGTTATAACAGTATATTTTTTAATGACAAAGGGACTTTTTGTAGTAAAATAAGTTAAACTATCGACTTTTCGACTATTGAGGGTTATGAAAACTTGGACAATGTAAATTCACGTCAGGAGCAACAGTTCAGATCTACCTTCCTTCAAAGCCGATTTAAAATTTCATATAATTTACGCCAGAGAAACAAATTTCCCGGTTTTTGTCAAAAATTTGCCCAAATAACAGTAAATTGGGGAATTTTTCAATTCCATCCTCTAGATCAAGTAATAAGCTACAAAAATTATGCACGGGTTTTTTGTCGTAGGAAGCACCGTTCTCGAGATAAAAGCTGTTGAAAATTCCATACGAACCGCCAGAACCCGTACAGCTGTCGATTTTTCTACTTGAAAAAATCATCAGTGTTGGTCTATATTTGGCCATATCTCAAAAACCGTGAGTTCTACAGCAAAGTGACTGAGACCGATTTTGTAGCTTATGACTTGGTCTAGATGATGGGGCTGGAGAATGGACAGATCTACCGTTGTAACAGTATATTTTTTAATGATAAAGGGACTTTTTGTAGTAAAATAAGTTAAATTATCGACTTTTCGACTATTGAGGGTTATGAAAACTTGGACAATGTAAATTCACGTCAGGAGCAACAGTTCAGATCTACCTTCCTTCAAAGCCGATTTAAAATTTCATATAATTTACGCCAGAGAAACAAATTTCCCGGTTTTTGTCAAAAATTTGCCCAAATAACTGTAAATTGGGAAATTTTTCAATTCCATCCTCTAGATCAAGTAATAAGCTACAAAAATTATGTACGGGTTTTTTGTCGTAGGATGCACCGTTCTCGAGATAAAAGCTGTTGAAAATTCCATACGAACCGCCAGAACCCCTACAGCTGTCGATTTTTCTACTTGAAAAAATCATCAGTGTTGGTCTATATTTGGCCATATCTCAAAAACCGTGAGTTCTACAGCAAAGTGACTGATATCGATTTTGTAGCTTATGACTTGGTCTAGATGATGGGGCTGGAGAATGGACAGATCTACCGTTGTAACAGTATATTTTTTAATGATAAAGGGACTTTTTGTAGTAAAATAAGTTTAACTATCGACTTTTCGACTATTGAGGGTTATGAAAACTTGGACAATGTAAATTCACGCCAGGAGCAACAATTCAGATCTACCTTCCTTCAAAGCCAATTTAAAATTTCATATAATTTACGCCAGAGAAACAAATTTCCCGGTTTTTGTCAAAAATTTGCCCAAATAATGGTAAATTGGGGAATTTTTCAATTCCATCCTCTAGATCAAGTAATAAGCTACAAAAATTATGAACCAGTTTTTTGTCGTAGGACGCACCGTTCTCGAGATATAAGCTGTTGAAAATTCCATACGAACCGCCAGAACCCCTACAGCTGTCGATTTTTCTACTTGAAAAAATCATTAGTGTTGGTCTATCTTTGGCCATATCTCAAAAACCGTGAGTTCTACAGCAAAGTGACTGAGACCGATTTTGTAGCTTATGACTTGGTCTAGATGATGGGGCTGGATAATAGACAAATGTACCGTTATAACAGTATATTTTTTAATGACAAAGGGACTTTTTGTAGTAAAATAAGTTAAACTATCGACTTTTCGACTATTGAGGGTTATGAAAACTTGGACAATGTAAATTCACGTCAGGAGCAACAGTTCAGATCTACCTTCCTTCAAAGCCGATTTAAAATTTCATTTAATTTACGCCAGAGAAACAAATTTCTCGGTTTTTGTCAAAAATTTGCCCAAATAACTGTAAATTGGGGAATTTTTCAATTCCATCCTCTAGATCAAGTAATAAGCTACAAAAATTATGCGCGAGTTTTCTGTCGTAGGACGCACCGTTCTCGAGATATAAGCTGTTGAAAATTCCATACGAACCGCCAGAACCCCTACAGCTGTCGATTTTTCTACTTGAAAAAATCATCAGTGTTGGTCTATATTTGGCCATATCTCAAAAACCGTGAGTTCTACAGCAAAGTGACTGATATCGATTTTGTAGCTTATGACTTGGTCTAGATGATGGGGCTGGAGAATGGACAGATCTACCGTTGTAACAGTATATTTTTTAATGATAAAGGGACTTTTTGTAGTAAAATAAGTTTAACTATCGACTTTTCGACTATTGAGGGTTATGAAAACTTGGACAATGTAAATTCACGTCAGGAGCAACAGTTCAGATCTACCTTCCTTCAAAGCCGATTTAAAATTTCATATAATTTACGCCAGAGAAACAAATTTCCCGGTTTTTGTCAAAAATTTGCCCAAATAACTGTAAATTGGGGAATTTTTCAATTCCATCCTCTAGATCAAGTAATAAGCTACAAAAATTATGCACGGGTTTTTTGTCGTAGGAAGCACCGTTCTCGAGATAAAAGCTGTTGAAAATTCCATACGAACCGCCAGAACCCGTACAGCTGTCGATTTTTCTACTTGAAAAAATCATCAGTGTTGGTCTATATTTGGCCATATCTCAAAAACCGTGAGTTCTACAGCAAAGTGACTGAGACCGATTTTGTAGCTTATGACTTGGTCTAGATGATGGGGCTGGAGAATGGACAGATCTACCGTTGTAACAGTATATTTTTTAATGATAAAGGGACTTTTTGTAGTAAAATAAGTTTAACTATCGACTTTTCGACTATTGAGGGTTATGAAAACTTGGACAATGTAAATTCACGTCAGGAGCAACAATTCAGATCTACCTTCCTTCAAAGCCAATTTAAAATTTCATATAATTTACGCCAGAGAAACAAATTTCCCGGTTTTTGTCAAAAATTTGCCCAAATAATGGTAAATTGGGGAATTTTTCAATTCCATCCTCTAGATCAAGTAATAAGCTACAAAAATTATGTACGGGTTTTTTGTCGTAGGAAGCACCGTTCTCGAGATAAAAGCTGTTGAAAATTCCATACGAACCGCCAGAACCCCTACAGCTGTCGATTTTTCTACTTGAAAAAATCATTAGTGTTGGTCTATCTTTGGCCATATCTCAAAAACCGTGAGTTCTACAGCAAAGTGACTGAGACCGATTTTGTAGCTTATGACTTGGTCTAGATGATGGGGCTGGAGAATGGACAGATCTACCGTTGTAACAGTATATTTTTTAATGATAAAGGGACTTTTTGTAGTAAAATAAGTTAAATTATCGACTTTTCGACTATTGAGGGTTATGAAAACTTGGACAATGTAAATTCACGTCAGGAGCAACAGTTCAGATCTACCTTCCTTCAAAGCCGATTTAAAATTTCATATAATTTACGCCAGAGAAACAAATTTCCCGGTTTTTGTCAAAAATTTGCCCAAATAACTGTAAATTGGGAAATTTTTCAATTCCATCCTCTAGATCAAGTAATAAGCTACAAAAATTATGTACGGGTTTTTTGTCGTAGGAAGCACCGTTCTCGAGATAAAAGCTGTTGAAAATTCCATACGAACCGCCAGAACCCCTACAGCTGTCGATTTTTCTACTTGAAAAAATCATCAGTGTTGGTCTATATTTGGCCATATCTCAAAAACCGTGAGTTCTACAGCAAAGTGACTGATATCGATTTTGTAGCTTATGACTTGGTCTAGATGATGGGGCTGGAGAATGGACAGATCTACCGTTGTAACAGTATATTTTTTAATGATAAAGGGACTTTTTGTAGTAAAATAAGTTTAACTATCGACTTTTCGACTATTGAGGGTTATGAAAACTTGGACAATGTAAATTCACGTCAGGAGCAACAATTCAGATCTACCTTCCTTCAAAGCCAATTTAAAATTTCATATAATTTACGCCAGAGAAACAAATTTCCCGGTTTTTGTCAAAAATTTGCCCAAATAATGGTAAATTGGGGAATTTTTCAATTCCATCCTCTAGATCAAGTAATAAGCTACAAAAATTATGAACCAGTTTTTTGTCGTAGGACGCACCGTTCTCGAGATATAAGCTGTTGAAAATTCCATACGAACCGCCAGAACCCCTACAGCTGTCGATTTTTCTACTTGAAAAAATCATTAGTGTTGGTCTATCTTTGGCCATATCTCAAAAACCGTGAGTTCTACAGCAAAGTGACTGAGACCGATTTTGTAGCTTATGACTTGGTCTAGATGATGGGGCTGGAGAATGGACAGATCTACCGTTGTAACAGTATATTTTTTGATGATAAAGGGACTTTTTGTAGTAAAATAAGTTTAATTATCGACGTTTGGACTACGGAGGGTTATGAAAACTTGGACAATGTAAATTCACGTCAGGAGCAACAATTCAGATCTACCTTCCTTCAAAGCCGATTTAAAATTTTATATAATTTACGCCAGAGAAACAAATTTCCCGGTTTTTGTCAAAAATTTGCCCAAATAACGGTAAATTGGGGAATTTTTCAATTCCATCCTCTAGATCAAGTAATAAGCTACAAATATTATGTACGGGTTTTTTCATCACTGTTGGTCTATCTTTGGCCATATCTCAAAAACCGTGAGTTCTACAGCAAAGTGACTGATATCGATTTTGTAGCTTATGACTTGGTCTAGATGATGGGGCTGGAGAATGGACAGATCTACCGTTATAACAGTATATTTTTTAATGATAAAGGGACTTTTTGTAGTAAAATAAGTTTAATTATCGACTTTTGGACTACGGAGGGTTATGAAAACTTGGACAATGTAAATTCACGTCAGGAGCAACAGTTCAGATCTACCTTCCTTAAAAGCCGATTTAAAATTTCATATAATTTACGCCAGAGAAACAAATTTCCCGGTTTTTGTCAAAAATTTGCCCAAATAACGGTAAATTGGGGAATTTTTCAATTCCATCCTCTAGATCAAGTAATAAGCTACAAAAATTATGTACGGGTTTTTTATCGTAGGACTCACCGTTCTCGAGATATAAGCTGTTGAAAATTCCATGCCAACCGCCAGCACCGGTACAGATGTCGATTTTTCTACATTGAAAAAATCATCAATGTTGGTCTAACTTTGGCCATATCTCAAAAACCGTGAGTCCTACAGCAAAGTGACTGAGACCGATTTTGTAGCTTATGACTTGGTCTAGATGATGGGGCTGGAGAATGGACAGATCTACCGTTATAACAGTATATTTTTTAATGACAAAGGGACTTTTTGTAGTAAAATAAGTTAAACTATCGACTTTTCGACTATTGAGGGTTATGAAAACTTGGACAATGTAAATTCACGTCAGGAGCAACAGTTCAGATCTACCTTCCTTCAAAGCCGATTTAAAATTTCATATAATTTACGCCAGAGAAACAAATTTCCCGGTTTTTGTCAAAAATTTGCCCAAATAACTGTAAATTGGGGAATTTTTCAATTCCATCCTCTAGATCAAGTAATAAGCTACAAAAATTATGCACGGGTTTTTTGTCGTAGGAAGCACCGTTCTCGAGATAAAAGCTGTTGAAAATTCCATACGAACCGCCAGAACCCGTACAGCTGTCGATTTTTCTACTTGAAAAAATCATCAGTGTTGGTCTATATTTGGCCATATCTCAAAAACCGTGAGTTCTACAGCAAAGTGACTGAGACCGATTTTGTAGCTTATGACTTGGTCTAGATGATGGGGCTGGAGAATGGACAGATCTACCGTTGTAACAGTATATTTTTTAATGATAAAGGGACTTTTTGTAGTAAAATAAGTTAAATTATCGAATTTTCGACTATTGAGGGTTATGAAAACTTGGACAATGTAAATTCACGTCAGGAGCAACAGTTCAGATCTACCTTCCTTCAAAGCCGATTTAAAATTTCATATAATTTACGCCAGAGAAACAAATTTCCCGGTTTTTGTCAAAAATTTGCCCAAATAACTGTAAATTGGGAAATTTTTCAATTCCATCCTCTAGATCAAGTAATAAGCTACAAAAATTATGTACGGGTTTTTTGTCGTAGGATGCACCGTTCTCGAGATAAAAGCTGTTGAAAATTCCATACGAACCGCCAGAACCCCTACAGCTGTCGATTTTTCTACTTGAAAAAATCATCAGTGTTGGTCTATATTTGGCCATATCTCAAAAACCGTGAGTTCTACAGCAAAGTGACTGATATCGATTTTGTAGCTTATGACTTGGTCTAGATGATGGGGCTGGAGAATGGACAGATCTACCGTTGTAACAGTATATTTTTTAATGATAAAGGGACTTTTTGTAGTAAAATAAGTTTAACTATCGACTTTTCGACTATTGAGGGTTATGAAAACTTGGACAATGTAAATTCACGCCAGGAGCAACAATTCAGATCTACCTTCCTTCAAAGCCAATTTAAAATTTCATATAATTTACGCCAGAGAAACAAATTTCCCGGTTTTTGTCAAAAATTTGCCCAAATAATGGTAAATTGGGGAATTTTTCAATTCCATCCTCTAGATCAAGTAATAAGCTACAAAAATTATGAACCAGTTTTTTGTCGTAGGACGCACCGTTCTCGAGATATAAGCTGTTGAAAATTCCATACGAACCGCCAGAACCCCTACAGCTGTCGATTTTTCTACTTGAAAAAATCATTAGTGTTGGTCTATCTTTGGCCATATCTCAAAAACCGTGAGTTCTACAGCAAAGTGACTGAGACCGATTTTGTAGCTTATGACTTGGTCTAGATGATGGGGCTGGAGAATGGACAGATCTACCGTTGTAACAGTATATTTTTTGATGATAAAGGGGCTTTTTGTAGTAAAATAAGTTTAATTATCGACGTTTGGACTACGGAGGGTTATGAAAACTTGGACAATGTAAATTCACGTCAGGAGCAACAATTCAGATCTACCTTCCTTCAAAGCCGATTTAAAATTTCATATAATTTACGCCAGAGAAACAAATTTCCCGGTTTTTGTCAAAAATTTGCCCAAATAACGGTAAATTGGGGAATTTTTCAATTCCATCCTCTAGATCAAGTAATAAGCTACAAAAATTATGTACGGGTTTTTTCATCACTGTTGGTCTATCTTTGGCCATATCTCAAAAACCGTGAGTTCTACAGCAAAGTGACTGATATCGATTTTGTAGCTTATGACTTGGTCTAGATGATGGGGCTGGAGAATGGACAGATCTACCGTTATAACAGTATATTTTTTAATGATAAAGGGACTTTTTGTAGTAAAATAAGTTTAATTATCGACTTTTGGACTACGGAGGGTTATGAAAACTTGGACAATGTAAATTCACGTCAGGAGCAACAGTTCAGATCTACCTTCCTTAAAAGCCGATTTAAAATTTCATATAATTTACGCCAGAGAAACAAATTTCCCGGTTTTTGTCAAAAATTTGCCCAAATAATGGTAAATTGGGGAATTTTTCAATTCCATCCTCTAGATCAAGTAATAAGCTACAAAAATTATGTACGGGTTTTTTATCGTAGGACTCACCGTTCTCGAGATATAAGCTGTTGAAAATTCCATGCCAACCGCCAGCACCGGTACAGATGTCGATTTTTCTACATTGAAAAAATCATCAATGTTGGTCTAACTTTGGCCATATCTCAAAAACCGTGAGTCCTACAGCAAAGTGACTGAGACCGATTTTGTAGCTTATGACTTGGTCTAGATGATGGGGCTGGAGAATGGACAGATCTACCGTTATAACAGTATATTTTTTAATGACAAAGGGACTTTTTGTAGTAAAATAAGTTAAACTATCGACTTTTCGACTATTGAGGGTTATGAAAACTTGGACAATTTAAATTCACGTCAGGAGCAACAGTTCAGATCTACCTTCCTTCAAAGCCGATTTAAAATTTCATATAATTTACGCCAGAGAAACAAATTTCCCGGTTTTTGTCAAAAATTTGCCCAAATAACTGTAAATTGGGGAATTTTTCAATTCCATCCTCTAGATCAAGTAATAAGCTACAAAAATTATGCACGGGTTTTTTGTCGTAGGAAGCACCGTTCTCGAGATAAAAGCTGTTGAAAATTCCATACGAACCGCCAGAACCCGTACAGCTGTCGATTTTTCTACTTGAAAAAATCATCAGTGTTGGTCTATATTTGGCCATATCTCAAAAACCGTGAGTTCTACAGCAAAGTGACTGAGACCGATTTTGTAGCTTATGACTTGGTCTAGATGATGGGGCTGGAGAATGGACAGATCTACCGTTATAACAGTATATTTTTTAATGATAAAGGGACTTTTTGTAGTAAAATAAGTTTAATTATCGACTTTTGGACTACGGAGGGTTATGAAAACTTGGACAATGTAAATTCACGTCAGGAGCAACAGTTCAGATCTACCTTCCTTAAAAGCCGATTTAAAATTTCATATAATTTACGCCAGAGAAACAAATTTCCCGGTTTTTGTCAAAAATTTGCCCAAATAACGGTAAATTGGGGAATTTTTCAATTCCATCCTCTAGATCAAGTAATAAGCTACAAAAATTATGTACGGGTTTTTTATCGTAGGACTCACCGTTCTCGAGATATAAGCTGTTGAAAATTCCATGCCAACCGCCAGCACCGGTACAGATGTCGATTTTTCTACATTGAAAAAATCATCAATGTTGGTCTAACTTTGGCCATATCTCAAAAACCGTGAGTCCTACAGCAAAGTGACTGAGACCGATTTTGTAGCTTATGACTTGGTCTAGATGATGGGGCTGGAGAATGGACAGATCTACCGTTATAACAGTATATTTTTTAATGACAAAGGGACTTTTTGTAGTAAAATAAGTTAAACTATCGACTTTTCGACTATTGAGGGTTATGAAAACTTGGACAATGTAAATTCACGTCAGGAGCAACAGTTCAGATCTACCTTCCTTCAAAGCCGATTTAAAATTTCATATAATTTACGCCAGAGAAACAAATTTCCCGGTTTTTGTCAAAAATTTGCCCAAATAACTGTAAATTGGGGAATTTTTCAATTCCATCCTCTAGATCAAGTAATAAGCTACAAAAATTATGCACGGGTTTTTTGTCGTAGGAAGCACCGTTCTCGAGATAAAAGCTGTTGAAAATTCCATACGAACCGCCAGAACCCGTACAGCTGTCGATTTTTCTACTTGAAAAAATCATCAGTGTTGGTCTATATTTGGCCATATCTCAAAAACCGTGAGTTCTACAGCAAAGTGACTGAGACCGATTTTGTAGCTTATGACTTGGTCTAGATGATGGGGCTGGAGAATGGACAGATCTACCGTTGTAACAGTATATTTTTTAATGATAAAGGGACTTTTTGTAGTAAAATAAGTTAAATTATCGACTTTTCGACTATTGAGGGTTATGAAAACTTGGACAATGTAAATTCACGTCAGGAGCAACAGTTCAGATCTACCTTCCTTCAAAGCCGATTTAAAATTTCATATAATTTACGCCAGAGAAACAAATTTCCCGGTTTTTGTCAAAAATTTGCCCAAATAACTGTAAATTGGGAAATTTTTCAATTCCATCCTCTAGATCAAGTAATAAGCTACAAAAATTATGTACGGGTTTTTTGTCGTAGGAAGCACCGTTCTCGAGATAAAAGCTGTTGAAAATTCCATACGAACCGCCAGAACCCCTACAGCTGTCGATTTTTCTACTTGAAAAAATCATCAGTGTTGGTCTATATTTGGCCATATCTCAAAAACCGTGAGTTCTACAGCAAAGTGACTGATATCGATTTTGTAGCTTATGACTTGGTCTAGATGATGGGGCTGGAGAATGGACAGATCTACCGTTGTAACAGTATATTTTTTAATGATAAAGGGACTTTTTGTAGTAAAATAAGTTTAACTATCGACTTTTCGACTATTGAGGGTTATGAAAACTTGGACAATGTAAATTCACGTCAGGAGCAACAATTCAGATCTACCTTCCTTCAAAGCCAATTTAAAATTTCATATAATTTACGCCAGAGAAACAAATTTCCCGGTTTTTGTCAAAAATTTGCCCAAATAATGGTAAATCGGGGAATTTTTCAATTCCATCCTCTAGATCAAGTAATAAGCTACAAAAATTATGAACCAGTTTTTTGTCGTAGGACGCACCGTTCTCGAGATATAAGCTGTTGAAAATTCCATACGAACCGCCAGAACCCCTACAGCTGTCGATTTTTCTACTTGAAAAAATCATTAGTGTTGGTCTATCTTTGGCCATATCTCAAAAACCGTGAGTTCTACAGCAAAGTGACTGATATCGATTTTGTAGCTTATGACTTGGTCTAGATGATGGGGCTGGAGAATGGACAGATCTACCGTTATAACAGTATATTTTTTAATGATAAAGGGACTTTTTGTAGTAAAATAAGTTTAATTATCGACTTTTGGACTACGGAGGGTTATGAAAACTTGGACAATGTAAATTCACGTCAGGAGCAACAGTTCAGATCTACCTTCCTTAAAAGCCGATTTAAAATTTCATATAATTTACGCCAGAGAAACAAATTTCCCGGTTTTTGTCAAAAATTTGCCCAAATAACGGTAAATTGGGGAATTTTTCAATTCCATCCTCTAGATCAAGTAATAAGCTACAAAAATTATGTACGGGTTTTTTATCGTAGGACTCACCGTTCTCGAGATATAAGCTGTTGAAAATTCCATGCCAACCGCCAGCAGCGGTACAGATGTCGATTTTTCTACATTGAAAAAATCATCAATGTTGGTCTAACTTTGGCCATATCTCAAAAACCGTGAGTCCTACAGCAAAGTGACTGAGACCGATTTTGTAGCTTATGACTTGGTCTAGATGATGGGGCTGGAGAATGGACAGATCTACCGTTATAACAGTATATTTTTTAATGACAAAGGGACTTTTTGTAGTAAAATAAGTTAAACTATCGACTTTTCGACTATTGAGGGTTATGAAAACTTGGACAATGTAAATTCACGTCAGGAGCAACAGTTCAGATCTACCTTCCTTCAAAGCCGATTTAAAATTTCATATAATTTACGCCAGAGAAACAAATTTCCCGGTTTTTGTCAAAAATTTGCCCAAATAACTGTAAATTGGGGAATTTTTCAATTCCATCCTCTAGATCAAGTAATAAGCTACAAAAATTATGTACGGGTTTTTTATCGTAGGACTCACCGTTCTCGAGATATAAGCTGTTGAAAATTCCATGCCAACCGCCAGCACCGGTACAGATGTCGATTTTTCTACATTGAAAAAATCATCAATGTTGGTCTAACTTTGGCCATATCTCAAAAACCGTGAGTCCTACAGCAAAGTGACTGAGACCGATTTTGTAGCTTATGACTTGGTCTAGATGATGGGGCTGGAGAATGGACAGATCTACCGTTATAACAGTATATTTTTTAATGACAAAGGGACTTTTTGTAGTAAAATAAGTTAAACTATCGACTTTTCGACTATTGAGGGTTATGAAAACTTGGACAATGTAAATTCACGTCAGGAGCAACAGTTCAGATCTACCTTCCTTCAAAGCCGATTTAAAATTTCATATAATTTACGCCAGAGAAACAAATTTCCCGGTTTTTGTCAAAAATTTGCCCAAATAATGGTAAATTGGGGAATTTTTCAATTCCATCCTCTAGATCAAGTAATAAGCTACAAAAATTATGTACCAGTTTTTTGTCGTAGGACGCACCGTTCTCGAGATATAAGCTGTTGAAAATTCCATACGAACCGCCAGAACCCCTACAGCTGTCGATTTTTCTACTTGAAAAAATCATTAGTGTTGGTCTATCTTTGGCCATATCTCAAAAACCGTGAGTTCTACAGCAAAGTGACTGAGACCGATTTTGTAGCTTATGACTTGGTCTAGATGATGGGGCTGGAGAATGGACAGATCTACCGTTGTAACAGTATATTTTTTAATGATAAAGGGACTTTTTGTAGTAAAATAAGTTTAATTATCGACGTTTGGACTACAGAGGGTTATGAAAACTTGGACAATGTAAATTCACGTCAGGAGCAACAATTCAGATCTACCTTCCTTCAAAGCCGATTTAAAATTTCATATAATTTACGCCAGAGAAACAAATTTCCCGGTTTTTGTCAAAACTTTGCCTAAATTGTAAAAAAATGTCCGGTTTTTTTGTCGTAGGACGCACCATTCTCGAGATATAAGCTGTTGAAAATTCCGTACGAACCGCCAGAACCCCTACAGCTGTCGATTTTTCTACTTGAAAAAATCATCAGTGTTGGTCTATCTTATGACTTGGTCTAGATGATGGGGCTGGAGAATGGACAGATCTACCGTTGTAACAGTATATTTTTTAATGATAAAGGGACTTTTTGTAGTAAAATAAGTTTAATTATCGACGTTTGGACTACGGAGGGTTATGAAAACTTGGACAATGTAAATTCACGTCAGGAGCAACAATTCAGATCTACCTTCCTTCAAAGCCGATTTAAAATTTCATATAATTTACGCCAGAGAAACAAATTTCCCGGTTTTTGTCAAAAATTTGCCCAAATAACGGTAAATTGGGGAATTTTTCAATTCCATCCTCTAGATCAAGTAATAAGCTACAAAAATTATGTACGGGTTTTTTCATCACTGTTGGTCTATCTTTGGCCATATCTCAAAAACCGTGAGTTCTACAGCAAAGTGACTGATATCGATTTTGTAGCTTATGACTTGGTCTAGATGATGGGGCTGGAGAATGGACAGATCTACCGTTATAACAGTATATTTTTTAATGACAAAGGGACTTTTTGTAGTAAAATAAGTTAAACTATCGACTTTTCGACTATTGAGGGTTATGAAAACTTGGACAATGTAAATTCACGTCAGGAGCAACAGTTCAGATCTACCTTCCTTCAAAGCCGATTTAAAATTTCATATAATTTACGCCAGAGAAACAAATTTTCCGGTTTTTGTCAAAAATTTGCCCAAATAATGGTAAATTGGGGAATTTTTCAATTCCATCCTCTAGATCAAGTAATAAGCTACAAAAATTATGTACCAGTTTTTTGTCGTAGGACGCACCGTTCTCGAGATATAAGCTGTTGAAAATTCCATACGAACCGCCAGAACCCCTACAGCTGTCGATTTTTCTACTTGAAAAAATCATTAGTGTTGGTCTATCTTTGGCCATATCTCAAAAACCGTGAGTTCTACAGCAAAGTGACTGAGACCGATTTTGTAGCTTATGACTTGGTCTAGATGATGGGGCTGGAGAATGGACAGATCTACCGTTGTAACAGTATATTTTTTAATGATAAAGGGACTTTTTGTAGTAAAATAAGTTTAATTATCGACGTTTGGACTACAGAGGGTTATGAAAACTTGGACAATGTAAATTCACGTCAGGAGCAACAATTCAGATCTACCTTCCTTCAAAGCCGATTTAAAATTTCATATAATTTACGCCAGAGAAACAAATTTCCCGGTTTTTGTCAAAACTTTGCCTAAATTGTAAAAAAATGTCCGGTTTTTTTGTCGTAGGACGCACCATTCTCGAGATATAAGCTGTTGAAAATTCCGTACGAACCGCCAGAACCCCTACAGCTGTCGATTTTTCTACTTGAAAAAATCATCAGTGTTGGTCTATCTTATGACTTGGTCTAGATGATGGGGCTGGAGAATGGACAGATCTACCGTTGTAACAGTATATTTTTTAATGATAAAGGGACTTTTTGTAGTAAAATAAGTTTAATTATCGACGTTTGGACTACGGAGGGTTATGAAAACTTGGACAATGTAAATTCACGTCAGGAGCAACAATTCAGATCTACCTTCCTTCAAAGCCGATTTAAAATTTCATATAATTTACGCCAGAGAAACAAATTTCCCGGTTTTTGTCAAAAATTTGCCCAAATAACGGTAAATTGGGGAATTTTTCAATTCCATCCTCTAGATCAAGTAATAAGCTACAAAAATTATGTACGGGTTTTTTCATCACTGTTGGTCTATCTTTGGCCATATCTCAAAAACCGTGAGTTCTACAGCAAAGTGACTGATATCGATTTTGTAGCTTATGACTTGGTCTAGATGATGGGGCTGGAGAATGGACAGATCTACCGTTATAACAGTATATTTTTTAATGATAAAGGGACTTTTTGTAGTAAAATAAGTTTAATTATCGACTTTTGGACTACGGAGGGTTATGAAAACTTGGACAATGTAAATTCACGTCAGGAGCAACAGTTCAGATCTACCTTCCTTAAAAGCCGATTTAAAATTTCATATAATTTACGCCAGAGAAACAAATTTCCCGGTTTTTGTCAAAAATTTGCCCAAATAACGGTAAATTGGGGAATTTTTCAATTCCATCCTCTAGATCAAGTAATAAGCTACAAAAATTATGTACGGGTTTTTTATCGTAGGACGCACCGTTCTCGAGATATAAGCTGTTGAAAATTCCATACGAACCGCCAGAACCCCTACAGCTGTCGATTTTTCTACTTGAAAAAATCATCAGTGTTGGTCTATCTTTGGCCATATCTCAAAAACCGTGAGTTCTACAGCAAAGTGACTGAGACCGATTTTGTAGCTTATGACTTGGTCTAGATGATGGGGATGGAGAATGGACAGATCTACCGTTATAACAGTATATTTTTTAATGATAAATGGACTTTTTGTAGTAAAATAAGTTAAATTATCGACTTTTCGACTATTGAGAGTTATGAAAACTTGGACAATGTAAATTCACGTCAGGAGCAACAATTCAGATCTACCTTCCTTCAAAGCCAATATAAAATTTCCCGGTTTTTGTCAAAAATTTGCCTAAATAAAGGTAAATTGGGGAATTTTCCTTCGGTCAGATTTCAAGTCGAAGTCGATGGGTGTAGCCGTCATCTGCATCCAGCAGCGGCATCCACGTCACTATGGAGGATTTTAGCGACCAGTTAAAATCCTTTAAGAAGTTGTCCAATCGGCTTTCTCTCTTGTTCTCTAACTGTGTGTAGTGATAACGAGAAATTAGCTAATTCAATTCAATGGTCAGACGACACAGCATGAGAGGTGACAAACAGGTCGAGGGTGTTGGCGGAATGGTCTGCAATGGGAGATATTCGTGTGGGCTCATTTACTAGCTGGGTCAGTTTGTTTGCCTCAGCAAAGATTTTGACAAATTTGCAAATATTTCAGTGATTGGAGGTGTAATGCTGAGACTTCCTGTAGTCTTGACCAGACTGGGTCAATGAGGCATTGGCCACGTGGTTCGAATGTCGTGTCAAATGTCGTTCAAGAACTTGCTTGGCTTCGCTGGGGCAAAACTCCTGATGACTTAGAGTCGATAGTGGAGGATCAAGTGGACTGGAGATCTCTCATACCTTGCGTGCTTTACTTACATGACTCCTTTAGTGGATCATTCGGGTCAATGAAGATAAGAAGTCCGAGATTTTCTGGGAAGGCGATATGCAGACTCCATCGGATTTCTGGGGCCACTGGGTGTACTGATGAGACGTCTTCAATTTTCCCAGAGAACCACTTTATAAATGCAATAGTGGAGTTCTCGTCTTGGCCTTGAGCATAATCTGGCCACCCTGTAAGTTTATCGTTTGATTATTCTCTTCACTGAATATCGAAGTCTTTATGGTATATCTTTATAGATGCAATATAGTTCTAATGGCGTTGTCAAAAAACATTTTAATAGCCGACGCATAAAAGAAAATACGTAAGAATGTGATAAGATCAATATTGAATGTGTTTGAACTATGAAGTATGTATTGTGTTATACATTCTCGCAGGAGGACTATCCCCCAAGAGAGGAAGCTGTTGAATATCTCTGTGATAGTTTCTGGCTGATTTTTGGTTTATACTAATACTAGTTGACTCGTCCACTTGTCGTTGTGGCTCAGTAGATATAATTGAATCCAATTTCGCAACAATTTTGAGTACTTTCTTTCGAAACACTCCCAACCGAGTTGTATGTAATACATTCGCCAGTAAATTCAAAATGTTGTAGTAAAGAAATCAAAAAAATATATAAAAATAAAAAAATATAAAACAATAAATCAAAAAAAAAAGATGAATAAATAAAAAAAACAAAAAAGGTGCATTACGGCGTATAAATTATATATGTTTGGCATATACATAACATATACATATATACATATAACATATATATTGGCATATACATCATATATGCCCTGGAGCACGTGTCCGCGCTGTTACGGACATATTTAAGATAGTCTTAAGTTTTATATCAGGGTAAGTTAGTAAATTAGGTTAAGAAGACTTGGGCCTAGCTTCTCAGCAACCCCTCGTGTGGTGCGTGCTATTGATCTTTCACGAGTGGAAAGGGACCTACTGTTTAATGCCGACTCCGAACGCGTAGTTGAGAAGCTCTTTCTAGACAGGAATACTCTTTGAGCATTGTCAGTGACTCGAAAGAGGTGGAGCCGTGAATTATCAAAGGTGGTAAATTCTGGTATCGAACCTGGCACCCTCTAGACTAGGAGTCGACGCACTAACCCACTACGCCACGGCGAGTGGCGAGTGGCTAAGTGTGCCGAAAGGCACATTTAGAAAGTAGATCAGTACCCGCATAGGGTCAGTAGGTTAGTATTGACATTTGTAACTCTTAAGTTAGTTAAGCTAGTTTAAAGCAATTTTGTCCGTAGTATGCAAGTCCGTATATATGAAGTTAAATAAAATTACATGAAAAAAAAAAAGAAAAAAAGAGTGTCTGCCTCTGGTTAGCGGGCTTCCCGGTTCGAATCCCAGAAAAAGTAAAGTTAATACGCGTTTATCTAGTTTTCAAATCTGGTCCAGTCACCATTTGCCGTTGGGATCAAATTAACGGCACAATCACTGGAGTGGTCAATCAGTGGTAGTAGTCTGACTGGGGGTATCACAATGGACCAATATGGTCTAAGTGTGCTGGTGAATTCACTAGCAGCCCAACTACCTAACCTAACCTAACAACTATTGATTAGTCAGTTCAATTCTAAGCTGACAAATTGCATGTATTCTTCTTAAGTTATTTCATCATGTACTTGAATTCTTATTTTTATTGTTAAGTGAAAAAGAAATTTACTACTACTACCACTGAGAAGAGGATGACTGCTAGGTACTATTCAACTATCCCTTGCGACTGATCGACCAAAGAACAGGTAGATCAATTGGAAATCAATGTTACGCGCATCTGAGGAATTCGCCCACTTATGTAAATGCTCGCTTATCTTCATTTCATTTCTTCAAGTGTTTCAACACACAGTTGTGCCAAGTCACAGTGATTCACCTTCTCTTCTAGTAATCAATCAGTCGCACCATCTCTATTTATGAACACATATTTCCGGTCAGTCGTGCCTGCTCTCTTGTCTTCAATTGAACACACTGCCACTTCAAGTGAAAACTAATTGATTCCGATAACAAAAATAGCTTTATGACTGATTTAGACTTTAGATCGGAGACATGATCGCCTTGGGTTGTTAGACTGAACCTGATAAGTCTTGGAGAAATTGTTTACTGCTAACATAGAGTGCGAGATAGCTCTTCGGGGGAATGACAACTACTAACTCAGTAGTTACTTCTTCTAGTGAATCACACGCTTCTGAAAAATCAAATCAACATTAAGAAATTGCGACAAGAAATCGGGATGTGATTTAATGAGTAAATACAATTCTAGACGTAACACTCAGTGGCGTGAGATATTATCGAATTCCAAATTCATTTTGTGGCTTCAATTTCTAATGTAGAAATTATCTTGGAGACAGTTACCTGACATCTATTTTTGAAGGTGCCTTAGAGCAGCGCATTCGGTAGGAAACAGTCATAAAACCAAATTCGTCAGTAGAGGAACCACACTGCGGTGGTGAAATCTCTCCTTTGGTGATCTTGGTTTCAGGCAAGTTTCCGGCTGTGATCAGTGAGATCATGGAGGGAGCTTGAGTGCTTACTTTACTCAAGCCTCCTGGGCTACAAAATGCGGCCTAGGTATGAAGTCAAGCAAATCCTAACCTTAACGTACGCCAAGCCCATGTACAGCTGTTTTGGAAATGGCATATGACCTTTCCTCGAGGTAAACTTTAGAGTGTTCTGCCGAGGGTCCTCTTTTGAGGGCTATTCAGTCTCTATAAACAGCTGCTACTGTGTTCGGGTTAACGGTTAGGTTAGGTTGCTTAGGTAGGGGGGCTGTTAGTGTATTCACCAGCGCACTTAGACCAGAATATCTCTCTGATAGGATCTTCCGTGTGAAGCATGGAAATGAATACTCTGCTTTTAAAGATACAGTACCAAGCAAAAAAAATGCAAACGGGTACAACTTCAGAAATAATTCTGTAAAGCTTCCTGTAACAGTATCCAATCTGGATACCTTTGTGAAACCATTTGATTTTGAGTATCAGTTTGTGATTGGTCTCGTGCAGATGTTGAAATCATTTAAATAAGTGGTATAAGACGAAAATTTGAACCAGCAAAAAAATGCAAATGCTTAAAAAAATACAAAAATAACCAATTTACCCCGCGACCCCTTTAGTGGATCATGCTGGTCAGATGGTCAGAGATCAGCACTTTTCATAGCTATTTTTCACAACCAACCTTCTGTCGAAGATCACATTTTAGCAACGGTTTTCCTATGCCAAACCTGGCCCCCGTAAATGCGATACTGAAAAATGCCCATTATCCGAAGCATTGGACTACAGCGATTATGTGGAAAGGTTTCGTCGAATCCATGCAACCTCCAGCCAATTAGTCTCTTTCCGAACATCAGAATGAGATTCGAGAAGGTGATAAATAGAGCTCTGATCAAATGGACTGAGAACAAACATATAATCCCAGAAGAGAGGAGTGTTTTACAACAGTCAACTCGATGTAAAGACGGGGGTAATCGGCTGAACTACGGCTGTCCCGTGAGATTCAACGTACAAAAGTGCAAGCGTGATGAAAACGATTCTTATCAGAAGATTTATCCGCAAAGAGCTGTCTTCATACCGTTTGGAGGTCGGTTTCCCCGATGTTAAACAGTGTTGTCTAAATCTCTAGCGGTGCAGAGAAAAGATGATTGTCATTGCTAATACAAGAAATACGAGTGCTGCAGTCCATCCGGTAGAAACCGGTTTCTGTACTCTTACGCTACTCGTAGATCCATGATCCTCAGATATTGCAATCTCATTGTTCTCGATTAAGATCTAATTGGTAAACTTGAAAGCGGAACTTCAAGTGGCATTCGACGGGTTTTCGAATACTTTTGATCGCACGCAACACAAGTGCATGACTTTCAGATATGCATCAGGCAGTAAAGATAATTTTGACTGTTCAATGAATCCTTATTCCACCACCCAATCAGCAGCAGTCCCAATCTTCCGCAGCCATCCAAAAAGAAAAAACGAAAACAATCGCTTATATCTTCAAAATCTTATCAAAGACTTGTGGTCACCAGAACTCCTCTAATCGCGTTTATTGAGGAGCTCTATATAAACCAAATAGCGCCCATAAAGCGCCAATATTCACAAGTGAAACTTCCAGCAATGAAGTCGATTATACTGTGTGTCGCCTTAATGGCAGTCGCCACATCGGCGAAGAGAGTGAGTCAGCAGAGCTTTAGGCTTGCGAGCACAATGGACAACCGCATTGTCGGCGGACAGATCGCTGAGGTTGGCTTGGCGCCTTATCAGGTGTCGATACAAACCTTGACGTCACGTCATAATTGCGGCGGCGCGATTATTGGTGACCAGTGGGTCATAACAGCGGGTCATTGCATCAATGATTACCTGATGGCCGGCATGGAGGATTCCTTGAAGGTGATCACTGGAACGAACAAGTACTCCAGTCCCGGGAACGAGTACTACATCGAGCGCATGATCACCCACAGTGGCTACAATGTTCCGGAGTACCATAATGACATCGGCCTCATCAAGGTGAACCGAACGATTGTGTTCAACGCGAACACTGCCAAGGTTAACCTGCCCACGGAGCCGCTGGAGGACGGAGATGAGCTTCTTGTCACGGGATGGGGCAGCCTTAAGTTGTGGGGCTCGACACCACAGGACCTGCAGAAGGCGACGTTAAATTTTGTACCGTACGAAAAGTGCAAGGCGTTGATGAGTGGCGATGACGGAGTGGACGTCGGACATATTTGCACATTTACCCAGACCGGCATGGGCACCTGCCACGGTGACTCCGGCAGCCCGCTAGTTCGAGACAACAAGCTGTATGGGCTGGTCAACTGGGGAAGACCGTGCGCCGTGGGGTATCCTGATATGCATGCCAATGTGTACTACTACTTGGACTGGATTCAGACACAGATCAGTGAAGATGCAGTTTGAAGGGATTGCGGGAATGTGGTGACGGTTTGGGAAATATTGTGATAGGTTGTAGCTTAAGGATACACATAGCCATGAAAAACAAATAGACATTAAGGAACCCTTTTATATACATTTCGTGCCAATGACTTGATTGAGTTTTTGTATATATTTTTTAAGTGTCCCGCGATTGAAGTGTTTTCATTCTATTTTCACATTTTTTTGGGAGAATTTGGGGGAATTTTGCGTGAAATCAAGCACAGTTCATGCAAACTATCTGAGATAGCTTAGAACTTACACATGCAGCAACTCAGGTGCTAGGTATGGTGACGCGACTGGAATGCGCAGTTGGTTAAGTACCTGCTCTTGGTTAGTAGGGTCCCCGGTTCGAACCCCATCCCGATTCTTACCCATTTACCTTTTAAATTGCCGCTTTTCAACAATGCATCGCTACAAGCAAACATGAATCTTAATATGTGCATATAAACATAATATTTGTATGTTTCCTACACCTGCCCGTGCAAGAGACAAATTCTACAAACACACAAGCAGAAATGAAGTATTACAGAGATGCCCGAGTTCTATATCTCTTGCCCTGATGTTTGACAGCTGTTTTTTATAACGTGTTAGAAACTAACCAAATTGACAAATCAGAGGACGGTATTTACGTTATTTCGTGAATAACCGTCAAAAATTCATGAATATCTGTCAAAAAGGCACTCAAATTCGTCAATGGACTAGGGGGCAATCAGCTGTGAAGTTGACCATCTCTGTAATATTTCACTTCTGGTTCTGCTGTGGTTGACTCCTCTCTATTGAACACACGCTTTCTTATGCAAAAAAAAACAACTCGCTTTGCATTAACTTGTTTGCTGATTTTGTATTGTTTTCTCTTAGACTCTTTCTTCATCTTTTAATTTCTGTTTGAAAGAATCAGTTATGAAGCAGATTGCAATGTAACTCAAAGTACCAAAAAGATTTCTATCGAAGCCACTTTTATTATACCTAAGGTTCATTGTAAATTTTACCTTTAATGACCTGAAGTATACACAATTTGCTTGAATTGCTTTATTAGTATGTGATTAGCAAAATAGCCGTACACAATACAATTTCAGAAAGCGTTTTCAGGTGAATATTTTTACTGACTTACCTTGTCAAGTTTTACAGGCCACTCCTACCTAGGTATGGTCCCCATAGACATTATCGCAAGCGAGAAGCAAATGTGAAAGGTGTACCTTCGGCGAAGCGCGAACCGTCAAGAGAAAAAGTTCATACAAGCCCAGGAGAGGGCTATATCAAAAGCGCAGTGGCAGGAGGATGTGGACCAACTCCACCAAAGGAAGATGAACCTACAATCTCATACATACAAGCTCCAAATCATTGAATCCATGAACATTAACCCATAACTATCCAATGAATGAGCATTTGACAATACATGGCATAATCTAAAAGTTGTACAACAGAAATTGCAAAAGGTAAAAAAAGAAGAAAAGGTGCGAGAATTGAAAAAAAAACCCCAAGGTTCTAACCCTGGCTAAAATCGACCGACGTTGCACCTCAATATCCATGGAGAGCAGACTCCATACAGCAGAGTATGTTGGTCGTAGGCTGGAGTGCCGCTACCTCGAACTCTTCGTCAACAAATTCTTCTTCTTCATCGACCCTGCCTTCAACCTCGCTAACGTCATTCAACCTACATTGCGTTTCTCTCTGAGCTAAATGCTTCTCAGTGCGTCAACATTTATCAATTAGATCTCGGATGCTGCTTATGTCCCATCCGAAGATCAGCGTCGCAATCCGTTCCCTGAGATTTTGCCACAGAATGTCTTCTTCCTAAGGTCGGTTCTTCTCACGTAAAATCATTTCGCGGATGTCCCGGAAAAACTCGTCGAAGGCCTCTTAGAATTGTCATCTCTCCATAATGTCCCAAAGTATTTCATGGTCCTTCTGTCTTTTCTAGATATTCTTGGCAAGCAGATAGCAGCCAACTGTGCAATCAGATTGAAAGCATGCTCCCAATGGCAAGACTATAAGTCCGGATATACCAGAATGCTAATAGAACAAGGACTTGCCTCTACTAATCTGGGTAGCACCTCACCCGTATACTTCTCAGAGAAAAACTTCAAAACCCTAATTCCGGAAAGAGACCTGTGGCATGGCGGCAATATAGCATTCGGTAACGCCATACTTTTCCACACAGACGGATCCAAAACGGAAGACGGAGTAGGCAGCGGCATTTTCTCTGAACATCTTAATCTCATCAAATCAATCCATCTGCCTAGTCACTGCAGCGTTTTCCAAGCGGAAATAATGGCGATCAGCGAAGCCCCGTCCTGGCTGAGGTGGAACGTGATATCCGCCAGTGATATTTGCATCTTTAGCCTTCTTTCTTCTTTATTTGGCGCTACAGTCCGGGGTGGACCTTGGCCTCAACCAACAAGCCTTTCCAGCTAGCACGGTCTCTGGCTAGCTGTCTCCAGTGTCACACCCCAAGTTGGTTGAGGTCCTTCTCCACCTGGGTGCGCCACCTTAAACGCGGGTGTCCGCTGTTGCGTTGTCCCACAGGTTCGGAGTCGAAGACTCTTCGGGCCGGAGCTGAGTTGTCCATGCGCTCTACATGGCCCAGCCATCTTAGGCGTCGGATCCGAAGATACCTGGCTGGACTCATGTCGCAGCACAGACCGTACAGTTCGTGGTTGAATCTTCTCCTCCAGAAACCGTCAACGCAAACAGGACGAAAGATCCCACGCAGAGCTTTTCTCTCGAAGATAGCAAGGACTTCCTCATCCGCTTTTGAGATTGTCCATGCCTCCGCGCCGTACAGCAGGACTGGGATGATCAAGGTCTTGTATAAAGTCAGCTTGGTCCTTCGAGAGATGGCTCTACTACTCAATGGCCTCTTGAGCCCATAGAAACTGCGGTTAGCTAGAGTTCCTTTGCGTTTGAACTCGGTCTAGCCTGGCAGCAATTAAATCCCTAACATCGTTCTCTACCCAAAAACCCAAAAATAGTCACAAGCTGTCGCACATCTCTTGATGAGATATCGGAACAGTTTCGAAATCGCGTGTGCTGGGTCCCCGGCCATAGAGACATTATAGGAAACTGCGAAGCTGACAAACTCGCAAAAATCGCCACAACACTGAAAGATGACGGATCCTTTTGTCACTGAGGTACTCCTGTAGCTTCCTTTAAGTTACAACTCACTAACCAAAGCAAAAAAGTCAATGTCCGATGGAATACAGGCAATACGTGCCAAATTATCAAACAAATCTGGCCCAGTCTTGACCATAGTTTGATATCCTTAAAAATAAATAAAACAACTGGATGGCGCAGTTGGTAGAGCGCCTGCCCAGTGAATCCCAGTGAAAACAGAGTTAATACGCTTTTATCTGCTTTTCAAATCTGGTCCAGTCACCATTTTGCCGTTGGGATCAAATTAACGGCACTATCACTGGAGTGGTGGTTATTACGACAGCCAGCCCGACCTTAGATCAAGTCTAGTAGCGATTTGATTGATATCTCTCTCAGATAGCTTGCATTGTGATACCCATAGTCAGAATACTACCATTGATTGGTAGACTTCTACTAGACTCTCTACTCTACTAGACTTGATCTAAGGTCGGGCTGGCTGTCGTAATAACCACGCCGGCCCATCGCCTTTCTTTTCAAACAAACCCAATTGGCAGTACAACGGGCCTACTTTGGCCTAAGTGCATCTAAGCCACTTACTACTTACTTTCCCATCTATAGTTGCTATATATTGCCATTGTTCTTACCGAATTATGTATTTGAATTCCTTCTTTTTACCTTCTAAATTTGAAAAATTATGTGATATTATTTTAAACAATTGTATTTATATTATAGTAGTAAGGTACTTTTACCATATCTCTGTAATTAAAAATTTTAAAATTGTATGTATTGTAGATTTTAATGTTAAATGTTAAATGTATTTGAATTCATGAATTAAGCGTTAAGAGTGGACCCCATTTTTTGAGTTAATTTGTCAGGTATGGTAATTGAATAGGCTGTATATACAATTAAGAATTAAATTGATCTCAAATAGTTCCAGTTAAATGGGCCTTACATTATAGAAGTTTTAACTGCAAAAATCTAACTGCGTCTCTGTTTATTGATATTACGAAAGCTTTTGATACTGTTGATCATAATATCATTTTAGTAAATTATACTATTGTGGTTTTAGGGGTAATATACATAATTGGTTCAGATCGTATTTGTCCCACAGGAAACAGAGTGTTAAAATAAATGGGCAAATGAGTTATTTTAGAAACATCTGCATAGGAGTTCCTCAAGGCTCTGTGTTAGGACCGATACTTTTCTTAATATTTATAAACTCACTATTTTCTCAGAATTTCCGCAGTAAGATAAATGCGTTTGCTGATGACATGGCATGTGCTTTTCAGAGTAACTCTCCTTTTAAGTTAATTGCTGACATGAATCATGACCTGGAAGTTCTGGCTCATTGGTTCCAACAGCATAATCTGGTGATTAGTGATTAAATTGTCATTCAATATCTAATGTTTAGCGTAAATAGATAGTTTATTAGTTTAGGTCGAAAGACATAGAATAAGTATAAGTTTAGCTTAGAGTGCCCGCCGAGGGCCAGTAAGTTACATTTAGCATTATTGTTCGTTTAACTAGTTTTAAGCATTTGTGTCTAGTATTTAAGTATATCATGAATTCGCAAATAAAAATTAATTAAAAAAAAGAAGAGTGATGAAACGAAGATCATGATTTTTAATCTATGTTGAAGACAGTTGGATTTTGGCACTTTTTATTTCCACTGTGCAAAATGCAAAAAAATTTTTACATAGTAAAAATATTTGTAAATCAGGAGCAACCACATAAACTTATTTTGAGTACCTTGCATGTTTTGAGAATTGCTTCGTTATAGAAAATGTTAAATCGGTCAAGTATCTTGGTTTGACACTTGATTGGAGGATGAGCTGGTCCGACCATACTAGGGCTCTGAAGAAGTACCTTATAACCGCCACCAGACAGTTATACTTTTTAAAATCATTCTGTTCGCAAGATCTTCTTAAGTGCATCTATTATGGGTTAGTCCATTCTTGGCTCGCATATGGTTTAGTTTCCTGGGAACTCATTTCAACAAAATGAAACCACTTCTAATTTCTCACAAAAACATTATTTTTGTAATTACACATTATATTTGTAACAAAAATCGTTGTTTTAATAGTCAGTTACTTTTCAGAAGCCTTAAAATTCTTCCCTTAAAACATCTATACTGTTATAAGGTCTTAAAGATATTTGTTTCTAGATCAGACTATGAACTGAATAGAAGCTGCGATTACTACAACCTAAGAACCAACAATTTGAATCTAGTTACTGTACCACATCATGATCTGCTAAGTGTCTTCAACTTTTTTACGGTTTCTGCTCCCAGACTCTATAATAACTTACCATACGACATTAGAATCGTTAGAATTAAATCCGTATTTCTAAAGCTGATAAAACGATGGCTTTTGAATAAAAGGTATGATAAAATATCCAACCTGCTTTTTGTTTCCATCTGATTAATTCTCTTTTTTTTTCATATATTATTTTAATATTAGTTCCTTGCTTGTTTAATTTCTAATACGCACCTAATTATGGTCTTCTATGTATTTTTTTTATTGTCAACGTACTATTTTCATTTTTAACCCTGGAAGGACATGCTTAATTTGTATACGTAAAGAACATGCTTCGTCGATTCGACGACGCCAACAAAAAAGTTCGTCTTATAGCTGACACATCTACTGAAGATTTAAAAATATAATTGTTTTTAATTGTTCATCACATGAGGTGTAGATAAAAAACATATTTAGAGGTTTCATTACGAAAGGCGCTGCACGAAAGACGATCACAAAACAAACATAAACATGGCAGAATACCGATTAGATGTTAATTTTGTCCACTAAATTCGCCAATCTGCGGCCATTTCCCACTAAAATCCACGAATCCATTGCGTTGTGAATCCATGGTTTGTGGAAAAGAATGTGTGAAATACAATACCACTACTGTTGCATTTTTCTCCGGTGTGGACTAGGGGAAAAAATGTCCTCTGGCTGAATGTCTATGGGAACCATAACCGCTAGCACGCATGCTGCTTCGGCTGAGATAGTTCTGAAGCCCTAAGTTCTTCTGAATGCGCCAATTCCATCCTCTTTTTTTTTGCGGCCGCGTAGAGGAGAACCGAAGTAACCACTCTTTGCTTGGCCACTGTGCGTGTGTTTTGTGTTTACACGATCAGATTTCAGTCCGTCCCAGGCCATGTCTGTTCGGTATGTTTGACCATGTGAACCCTCCCCCAATGGTTCCTTGACCGTCTACAGTTGGTCTTTATCTCAATCAATCCCCAAAAACGTTCCTTGAACTTATTCTGAAGTGTTATCAGTGCAATCAGTTCATTGGTTTTTCCATCTCTTCCGTATCACTTAGTTTGATATGAAAAAAAAACACAAAACGATTTACTGAAGGTACACCAGTAAATCGAGTAAATCGAGAAATTTACAGCAACGACCATTGCTCCTATAAACAATTACGACCGAGAATCTATTGCCCTCAATTCGACTCGAAGCTTATCTAGCAGAATATAAGTTCAATATCCATATCTTGTCATATGCACGTCCATATCCGCGAATTGCTTAATTACAGTATAAAACCGCTGTGCGTTCAATGTGCCCAAGTTAGTTAGGCAAGATCGTCATGAGGATACAGGTTTTAGTGGTCCTGCTCTGTGTGAGCAGCGCGTTCGGCATTCGCGTGCGCTCGTCCCGCAGAGGAGTGTCGCCCACAATCGAAAATCGTGTGATCGGTGGAGTGAATGCAGCCGAAGGAGCAGCCCCCTACCAGATTTCTCTGCAAGCGAACGGATATCACATGTGCGGCGGCGCGATCATTGACGATCGATGGATAGCAACAGCGGCGCATTGCGTCTTGGGTTATCTGAACGCTGGCCGGGAATCATATCTTAGTGTGATAACTGGAACAAACAAGCACGCCGAGCCTGGCGCGATCTACTACGTGGACAAACTGTTCGTGCACTGCAACTATAACTCACCAAACATGAACAACGACATTGCACTCGTCCGCCTGAACTCATCGATTGTTTACGACGAGAAAACTGCGAAGGTCGGTCTGCCAACGAAGCCATTGAGCGAGGGGGACGAGCTCATTTTGACTGGATGGGGCAGTACCATCCTGTGGGGTGACACACCCGATGATCTGCAGACGGTGACGTTGAATTTCGTGCCACACGAGAAGTGCAAGGCGGACATGGGCGGAGACGATGAGGTCGGCCTCAGTCACATTTGCACGTTTACACGAGTCGGCGAGGGCGCCTGCCACGGGGACTCTGGTGGTCCTTTGGTTCACAATGGAGTGCTGTATGGGCTGGTGAATTGGGGCAATCCCTGCGCAATTGGTTCACCCGATATGCACGCCAATGTCTACTACTTCGTCGACTGGATACGCAGGCAGATGACAGACTGTGGAGGATGGTGATGGTGATCCTGGCTCTTATTTCTCATTCTGTGTTTTATTAATGAATTCTAATAAATATCTTTGAACAAATATGAATCTTGTTGTGTTTGTGTTTGAATTCTGACGCATGAATTGAACAATGATACACAGACTAAGACTGTGGGGCTGTCTTCTTCTTCGTAAGACTCCAGCATTGTCTTATCTCATTCACCACTTTCCGAATCTATTCTTTTTGGAGTAAAGTCCGACAGACTGGGTTGGACTATCAACTATCGAGTCAAATGGTTTTTACAGCTGCTCTGAGAGAGAACTTTTCGATTTGAGTTCTGAGAGAGAATTTTGTATATGTATACACTTACTTACTTATCAGGGTGGCCTGAGCGATAGCTGCTTTCCATACTGTCGGTCATAAGCAAGCTGCTTCCACTCATCAAGACCAAGCTGTCTAGCATCCGCGATTACTTAGTCTTTATACCGGAGATTCGGTCTTCCTCTCCTTCTCGAACCAGGAGGCTCGGATTCAAAGACCCTCTTAGCTGGAGCATTGTTGTCCATGGGCGAAGTGGCCGAGCCAGTGCTCGGACTCCATCCACATCCCGGTACAGCTCGTAGAGTTCGCGGTTGTGTCTTCTCCTCCATTCACCTTCCCCGCAGGCGGGACCATATATCCGACGTAGAATTTTTCTTTCGAAGGCACAAAGTATCTGCTTCGCAGTTTTGCTTATCGTCCAGCTTTCGGCTCCATATAGCAGGACTGGCAAAATAAGGGTTTTGTATCTGTTTGCCAGTTGTTTTGACAAACCGATGTAACACAGGTTGCCAAAGGCGATCCTACGTGGGATCTCCACATTGATGTCATTCGTGGAGTTTTCGTTTGCCTCGAGGTAGACAAACTACCTCGAAATTGTAGCTGTCGATAGTCCTAGGTGGTGTGTAACGGATCGTTTGTTGGTCGACAGCATATGTTTACCCTTGTTGACCTTAAGACCAGCTAGCTTCGCCTCTTCTTCAAAGGCGGTAAATGCTTCCACTACGGCACGTCTACATATCCCAACAGTTGGAGTGACTTGTAGAAGATAGTGCCTCCCGTGTTTACAGCCACGACAGCGCATCTCCTTGTCGAAATCCGGTGCAGGTTTCAAACGACTCGGAAGTCCTCGAACCGAACTGCATGGTGCATCGCGTATTTGTTAGCGTTGTGCGACACAAACGGATCAGTTTTCCCGGGATCTCGAATTCGGCCGTTGCACCAAATAACTCCTTGCGATGAATGCTGTATGCGGCTTGCGTATCGATTTGAAACTCGCTGGTCTTTCCTAAGATTTGCCTTAGTGTGAAGATTTGGTAAATTGTCGATTTGCCGGGCCGGAAGCTGCACTGGTACGTGCCGATTAGTGCGGTGCTTAGACGTTCGCACAGTACGCTGGACAGGATCTTGTAGGGGACGTTGAGCTTGCTTGAGGGATATACCTCTATTGTTATAACAAGAGGTAGGATCGCCTTTTTTGTGGAATTCTGCAGATGATCTGCTGCATGCTCCTTACCACAACATCACCACCGGCCTTGAAGAGCTCTGATGGTAGGCCATCTGAGCCTGCGGCTTTGTTGTTCCTCAGCCTTTGAATGCCTGTGCCGATTTCTTCAAAGCTAGGTGGGAGGACTACTTCATCGACTGGAGTTGGGATTTCTTGATTTCCTACCAATCACTTTTGATCCGACCCATTAAGCAGCTGTTGGAAGTGCTGCTTAAACGCATTCACTATTCCCTGTTGGTCAGTAACCAGGTTACCCTCACAGTTTCGAAGAGCTTGGGTGGCTTTCCTAAAGCCAGCGGCAAGGCTTTTTGCCACAATGTCAAAATATTTGCATGAAATAATATTGTTCCACTTTTATGGTTTGAGTCAGATTTAAAAATGTTCGAATGGTTTTTGCTTTGCATGGACTTTGGACAATCGTGAACAAAAAACAACCCCCTCATGAGCATGAATTGAATGAACGAAATTATCTAAACTGCAAACTAACTATAATTATATATATCTTATCTTTCAAGTTAAGATAGTTAAGTTAATTAGACTATTTTATTTAAAAATAAAGTGATTGCTTACACTTTTCATTATTATAACAGTCTATATAGTTTGGCCTAGAGGCCGTCTACCAGATTGACATTAAAAGGAAAAAATACGTTATTTTCTTCTTCTTCTTTATTTGGCGCTACAGTCCGGGGTGGACCTGGGCCTCAACTAACAAGCCTTTCCAGCTAGCTGCCTCCAGTGTCGCACGCCAAGTTGGTTGAGGTCCTTCTCCACCTGGGTGCGCCACCTTAAACGCGGGCATCCTCTGTTGCGTTGTCCCACGGGTTCGGAATCGAAGACTCTTCGGGCCAGAGCTGAGTTGTCCATACGCTCTACATCCCCAAGCCATCTTAGGCGTTGGATCTGAAGACGCCTGACTAGACTCATGTCAATGTTCAGTTCGTGGTTGAATCTTATCCTCCAGAAACCGTCAACGCAAACAGGACCAAAGATCGCACGCAGAGCTTTTCACTCGAAGACAGCAAGGACTTCCTCATCCGCTTTTGATATTGTGCATGCCTCTGCGCTGTACAGCAGGACTGGGATGATCAAGGTCTTGTATAAAGTCAGCTTGGTCTTTCGAGAGATGGATCTACTACTCAATTGCCTCTTGAGTTCATAGAAACAGCTGTTGGCAAGAGTTACTCTGCGTTTGATATCGGTACTGATGTTGTTTGTACTATTTACTGCGGAGCCGAGGTAGACGAAGTCCTTGACTACCTCGAAGTTATAGCTGCCCATTGTGACGCTCTGTCCAAGACATCGATGTTGTGTGCCCTTCCTTGATGACAGCATGTACTTCGTTTTGCCCTTATTCACCGCTAGACCTATTTTAGCCGCTTCCGCCTCAATGCCAGCAAACGCCTCATTGACGGCTCGCTGTGTTCTGCCAATCACGTCAATGTCGTCCGCGTATGCTAACTGTTGTACGGACTTCTGAAAGATCGTGGCTCTAGTGTTGGCGTGTGAGTTTTGTACGATCTTTTCCAGGACGATGTTAAAGAAATCACATGACATGACGTTAAATACTTATATAAACCAAAAAATACATGCTGTTTGTTTCATTATATAATGCTCCAATTACTTAAAAACGTTCATCAATTATGCAGTTCCAGTAGCGCAATGCGTTGACTGTGTAGTTTTAAGTCCCAACCTCTGCCACCGTTCAAGATATTTATTGCTTCCTCCAACTCAAGTGTCTGAGCACCGAAAAAATGAATGCGGAACTCCTTAAGTATAGGGCATTTCGCGATGAAGTGCAACACATCCTCACATTCTCTAAGATTGCACACGTCGCATAAGATTGGAAGCTCCGGGCGATGCGGTATGAAATTAAGCTTACAAAGTTCGGCTCTTATTTTAAAAATCATACTTATTTTTTCTACTGAGTAGCTATTCAAGAAATAAGTCCTTTCTTGTAGGTTGTGGTTCATTTTGCTTGTACCGGGATGACTGGGCTTTATTTATAAATTTGTCAAAAATTCTGTGGCCAGTTTTATGAAGTAAGGTGTTGATTTTCTGTTTTAAAGATTCCTGTTGTTCGCTTGGTGTAAAATTGAAGCTATAACCGCATTCTGATCCTAGTGATTCCCATTCTTGGACACACTTCACCTTATATCTGTGCATTTGCGCAAGTACCAACCTCGGAATTTTGTCCTGCCTCATCGCATTGACTTTATAAATATAACCGAAATGTATTTCCTTATCTTTCAATTCTAATGAACTTTGTAGCTTCCATAGGGAGCTACGTTATATTCGTTATACGTTTCCTTAGCCAAATTAATGCCGGACATTCGCCTAAGAGGTGCTCAGAGGTTTCATCCTTTTAGAGGCAAAGTCGACAAACATTTTCTTGACGTAGGTTTAATTTGTTAAAGCGATATTTCAGGCCACATTGGCTAGTAAGAAAGCTCGTTAGCATCTTATGCTATCTTTAGGGCTGCTTGACTGTCTAAGAATATCTGAATTCTTGCACCCTTAGTCACACAATTTTGAAGGAGTATACTATAAGGTTCTGTGGTCGCCGTGGCGTAGTGGGTAAGTGCGTCGACTTCTGCGCAGAGGGTGCCAGGTTCGATACCCGAATTTACCACCTATCATAATTCACGGCTCCACCTCTTTCGAGTCACTGATGGTCAAAGAGTATTCCTGTCTAGAAAAAGCTTCTCAAATTCGCCGTTCGGAGTCGGCATTAAACTGTAGGTCCCTTCCACTCGTGATAGAGAAATAGCACACAAGTCATATACATGTCAACGCCAGCAATCTCGGATATGACACATCCAGGGGTCACTCATATATCAACCCCATTAGAGAGACATGTCATAGTCCCAGAAGAGGATAAATACGATACGTTCATACGATCGTTAAATAAGTTATAGAATCACTTGAGCTCGAATGGAATAGTACGCAATAAAAAAAAAGGGACTACCCACTTGAGTTCACAGTACGATAAGGATAAGAGGAGATGCAGATTGAGAAAAACGATCGGCAGTCTCCAGTTCGACGAGAACGTGTCAAGTTCTCAATAGTGTTAGATAATTTTCTTTTTTTTTAAATAAATATTTTAAGTTTTTTTACAAGTGTTTGTTTTATTTCTATTGTGTATACTCATCAACTTCTATACAAAAAATAAATATATAATTCGCACAACACACGTGGTTGCTGAGAAGCTAGGCCCAGGTCCGCCTCGGACTGCCGCGCCCCCCATATTATTATTATTATATTATACTATAAGGTTAGTTGTGGTGGAACTGGCCTTAAAATATATCTTAGCTATCGGCTGCTTTTAATTGGAAATATCATTCTTTGCGTCTTTTTTATGTGTGGGGAGGAAGGCATATTTCCATGCGGGGAGCACGTAGCTTGACGGAACGAAAGGCAAAAGAGCATAGAAATCCGTTCTGAAAGGGATTTAGTAAATTTTTTACGAATTTGGCTGGTAGATTAAATTTCAGATCAGATTAGGATTTTATTTTTTCAACTAATATTTCCCCGTTTTTTCAAAAAAAAATGCAAGGAACAACAATAACAATTCCAATACGTCACAGGTACTGACGCAGTTTTTGGCGAAGTTAGCGAAGAGAAATATTGACTCACCAATTTCTTTGATATGGGCGGACGTTTTCCGTAAACTGTTTTTTTACAGAATATCTTTAGAAAACCTTATATACACCCGTACAGAACTTTTGACAGATGACCTGCAGAGAAGTGGTCCTTGAGATGATTACTTTTTCGACGTACCTTGTCCTCATCAATGTCGATTACGGTGAGAGATGTTTGAATTTAGTTTTTCATATAACTAAAAAATCCACGGCCTGGATTATGCTTTTGGCTATTAAATGATTGGCTGAAGAATGAGACAAAATGGCGTACCATTGCGTTAGGGACGAAAATAGTTTCTAGAGACTCTGTTATCTCTTTGAAGCGACGCTTGCCGTTGAGGGAGGAGGGAGAAAGTCGAATACAGGGGTGACCGTACTTTGAGGAAATTTATCATGCATGATGTGATGCAAGATGCGTAAACAAGTTATCTACAGAAAAGGGGAGACTCTGACCAGATCCAATTCTACTGTGAATGTTTAGTATCCACAGAACTCGGGTTCATATGTGTACAAGTTTAAGCTAGATAGCTTCTCCTAGAGATGATCAACAATCTCTTTTGGCCTGATAAACTATCCAGAGCGATCTTTACTCCTAAGAAAGCCTTCCAAAATATACAAATTCTTGTTTTGTCTCCAAATTTATCGTTTGTCGAAAATCGAAAAAGGCTGTGTTTATTTTTCACACTTTCAACGAATCTCGCGAACATACCCTTACCCTCAGTCACCCTGCCAAACAAGAACCTTCACCGCTTGGATGTCGTGATGGTCATTAAACATCGAAATGACTTTACAGCAAGCTTATAAATCGGTAAACGTTATATGAGACATATACGACATCACCTTATCTTATCGATTGCAGTCTAGGAATTTCCAATAGGACACTGTCAAAGATAAGTGACCGTCCGTTAGTGTTTTTTATTTCTCTTTTATTTTCCTATAAAGCTTGGCAGTTAAAGACTCGCGTGAGTCGACAAAACCAATCCGAACCATGAGGACTGTTGTGCTAGTGATTTTGTTGGCCAGTGCCACACAGGCGATCCGTGTGAAGTCAGCGTCGCGATCACCACGGATCAACTTGTCGAATCGCATTGTAGGCGGAGAGACTGCCGAGCCAGGCTTTGCTCCCTACCAGATCTCGCTGCAACCCCTCTCCAGATATCACATGTGCGGAGGAGCCATCATAAGTGATCGATATGTAGTGACGGCAGGGCATTGCATTGAGGATTTCATTTACTACAACCTGGAGTCTCAGCTGCTGGTGATCACGGGGACGAATAGATACGCAGAGCCTGGTGCCGTGTACGGAGTCGAGAAGCTGTTTCTGCACTGCAACTACGACAGTCCGTTGTATCACAACGACCTCGGCTTGATTCGTGTGAATAGGACGATCGTCTTCGATGAGAATACGGCGAAGGTTGATCTGCCGACGATGCCACTGAGGGCAGGCGACGAAGTGGTGCTCACTGGCTGGGGCAACGACGGCCTCTGGGGTGAAACGCCGGACGATTTGCAGAAGTTGACGCTTAACTTTGTGCCGCACGAGCAGTGCGTGGAGGACATGTTCGACGATCCAGGCGTTGACTACGGACATATTTGCACATTCACAAAGTTCGGCGAGGGCGCATGTCACGGGGACTCAGGCGGCCCAGTCGTGGCCAATGGCAAGCTCTATGGCGCTGTCAACTGGGGCTATCCCTGTGCCCGCGGATATCCTGATATGCACGCGAACATCTACTTCTACGCTAACTGGATACGGACGATTATGAACGGCTGCAAGTAAGCGGGGTTGGTTGGATAAGAGTGTAATTGAGTCGAAGAATATAATTTGTTGAGTTTTTGTTTTCTGTTTTTACCTGGTTTTGAACTACTTCTTCTGCAAGGGATGCCAACACTTTGAGATGTCAAGACATTGCTTCAGCAAGCTCGACCACTCAGTGGTTTCTAATCAATTAAGAACGCATGTTCATCAGCTTCGACGAAGTCATGCTTTGCTGCTTTGGTCCGTTTAATTGAACTTGAAGTTTTCATCTTTTGGTCTTCCGACTAGGGGTTATGAGGAGAAACCGTCCTCGTTCATTTCATGGTTATTTCACTCCCACGACCGTAACTGCAGCTTATTTGGGACCATTTGGATCCATTCTAATGCTCATAAAGGACATACATTTCTTTTTCTCCATCACCACAATTCATAGTCAGACCATATTCTGATGGCCTGAAGAAGTTTATCTCAACATTCCGAAGAGCAAACATAGACTCGGACCATCACCTTGTTGAAACCAATGTAAGAACACAGAAAGACGACTGGAAGGCACAGTTGGGAGAGTGCCTGCCCCTAGTTAGTGAGGTCCCCGGATCGAATCCCAGTAAAGGCAAAGGTAATACCCTTTTATCTGGCTTTTAAATCTGGTCCAGTCAACATTTACCGTTGGGATCAAATTAGTTAGGTAATAGTCTGACTAGGGATATCACAATGGACCAATATGGTTTAAGTGTGCTAGTGAATGCACTACAGCCCCTCTACCTTAACTTATCTGAAGAAGACGGATATCAAGAGAACAGCGGAAGCGATAAAAGACACCACGCTTTGACGTCGGAAAGTTAACCGACTGCTAGGACCTTTGTGCCGACCGAATCTCTGTAAATTCGAGCTGCACAGTGAGTTAAGAGCCCGTGTTATCTAAGAGTGACATAAAACTAAGCAGGCTACAGAGGACTTTCTCCAAAGGCCTTTTTTTCGCTCTCAACCCACTGTGCGACGCCTGCGCAAACAAATTTGCAGGCTGTTACGTATAGTAAAGCTGGACGCCTACAAAGCTACGATGCAACGAACAATGAGAGTTGTTCGTGAGTTCTACGAACAAGACGATGGGAAGGGACAGGAGGAAAAAGAAAGAATAAGAGAAGGGCACGATAGAGAAAAAGGAGAGTTGCTACGGTAGGATTGTTACACGAAAGTTTTGCCAAAGGGTGAAACAGTTATCGATATAGGGTTCGAACAGATTCCTGCCGGGATGAAAATGGAGCACATATAGTAGAGTCAATATAGCAGTCGATATTGAGAATCACTTCTGTAGATTGTTAAACGGCAAAATGTTTCACTGAATTTGGACGATGTACGATGATCGACGAGAATTTCCCCGACCTAGACGAGGTAGAGTCCCCGACTACGACCATCTAGGACAACACACAGAGAACGCCCGCATTTAAGGTGGCGCACCCAGATGGAGAAAGACCTTAACCAACTTGTCGAGCGGCACTGGAAACAGCTAACCAGATATCTTGCTAGTTGGAGATGCCCAGGTCCACCCCAAATTGTATCGCCAGTGAGAGAACAAGAAGAAGATGCCATCTCTCAGATTTCTATATCTGACAGCTCTAGTATTGAAAGAGTATCGCTAAACGAACTCTACCAGGCAGTCAAAAATCTAAAAAAAACAACAAGGCTTCTGGCTGTAATCTAACAACCGGACAAATCCTGAAGAACTTGCCGAAATGGAAATGGAAAAGTGATAATGGTTCCAAAACCGGGCAAACCGTTGAACAACAAAAAGTCGTATAGACCCATATCGCTTTTACCAATAATATCCAAGACTTTTGAAAAACTCTTATTAATACGCATTCAAAAATTTATCGAAGGGAAGCAACTAATACCTGACCATCAGTTCGGGTTTCAAGCGAAACACTCGACAATTGACCAGGTATACAGAATTACGAATGAAATTGAAGGAGCATTAGAGAAGAAAAAGATCTGCTCCACCGCCCTACTTCACGTTTCCCAGGCCTTCGACAAAGTCTGGCATGAAGGCCTAAAATACAAACTAAGCAGGCTTCTACCGACAAGCTTACTAGAATCTTATCTCGATAACAGGACGGAACTGATTACTCCGATTTTAAAGGTATCCGAGCAGGAGTCCCTCAAGGGAGTGTCCTTGGCCCTACACTGTACCTGTTGTGCACTAGAGACATACCTCAAACTGATTGTACACTTGTGGCTACATTTGCGGATGACACAGCGATCCTGGCAACGGGACGTTCAGTTGAGTTCTCAACTGAAAAACTGCAACGAGCTCTGGACAAAATAAACGGAACGCTGGCGCATTGCTCCCAATGAGACTAAATCAACGCATATAAATTTTACCTACAGAAATATTGAAAATCTACCAGTTTTCATTAATTCTGAACACATACCGTACGCTAATGAAGCAAAATATCTTGGTCTTGACACTCGATGCGAAACTCAAGTGGAAAGCCCACGTGAAAAAGAAACGGGATGAGCTCGAACTGACTTTAGCCAGTTTTTACTGACTAAAAACACCCTTCCCTTTTGGTTTCTCTTTACTACTACTGACACTACTATGTGGACACGTCTTGTTGAAGATTTTCACCAAACCAAGTAACAAAAAAAAAATCTCTCAGACAGTGGGCACAGTCCCAATATCAAAATGGAGTAGGTAGGATATCCCAACGTCGAAATTGGTCAGTTTCTCAGAGAACACGGTAGTCGGTGACCCCCTATATATATGAAGAAACGAAAGATCCCATGTTCCTGCGAAATAGAGGTCTAACCTGGACAAAATCTCTAAACATCCCAAGCATCCCCAAGACATCGCCCTAAGATATAAGACTGCTTCCTTCTTTAGTTTGTTACTGAATAAATATGACGATTTTATTTCTAATTCAATAATATTAATTAATCATAATTACTCCCCCTTCATTTCGTTATAATGATAATAATATACAGTTTTCATGATAGATACTCAATTACTTCACAAGCATGCTTCTATAAGATCGTTTCGTTCAAATGTTTCTGCATTATTTTGTTTCATTTTTTCAACATTCCCATACATTATTTTATAATTTTGGTTTTTGTTTTATATAGTTTTTGTTTTATGAATACATACATAAGGTTGTTTTTTTTTTTACATAGATATATGTATATGAATTATATGAGAACTTGGTTCATTTCGTAAATTCCTATCCACGCATATATGTATAAGTAGGTCTAAAAATTGTCAAATATATACTCGTAATTTATATTTTCATTTTGTTGTATATTTTTGTGTTTTCTGTTTTTTGGTACACAGCGTAAATAATATCCATACTTTCAAGTGTTATATTTATTTTTGCATATCTACATTGAATGTTGGATATACACACATATTTAAAAAAAAAAATTAAATCATTCAAAGGTCTCGTACAAAGGTCATGTACATTTAAACATTTTTTCGTTTTTGTTGATTAAATCTTACAATATATGCATGAGATTAAAACAAATAATTGTGGCAAAAGCATAAGTTTATACATACATTTATGTTATATTGGTTTTTTATTTTTAAGTTTTCCTTTTTTCTCGCGTGTTTCATTTATAAGTATGCAGAATGCGTTTTTATTTATCAATTTGTAATATATATATATTTAAATATCTTTGATATATATATATATATATATGTATTGTATATATGTTTCTATGAATTTTTTCATTGCTAAGCAGGCCATTTAGGTAAGGTATTAAGGTATCCCAAGTTAATATTGTATATTATCCTGTGTTGAGTTCATGTTTCTATTGAGGTTAGGTACTGACTTTTTGAGTATACATTTTTGTTCATTCATTATATTTAATCTTCTATCTTTGTTTATTTCTCATTTTTTGTTTTGCTTTGGTTGGGATAGGATTGGACATGTTAAAGACTTCATAGAATGGTTATATGTATATAAGAAAAAGAGAAATAATATGATTTACCGCAAACATTTCCGTAGGCATAAAATCGTATAGGTTAACTTTACGGTGTTTCCAAAAGGCCTGTTCATGCTGTCGACAAGATACAAATCGACTTTTATAAAGCTTCGCAAAGTACAGTTAAAATTTAGTTTTCAAGCCACTCTATTTTTTGGAAAAAAATATTTCATATAACTAACTCCATGCTAATGGCTTTTGCAAGATCCATTAACCCTTGTGTCAACGCCCAAAAAATTATACAACACACCCGGGTGTGTCATACGTTATTGTATATCCACGGGCGTCGGATGGAGTTAGTTGTTTCTGTAAATTGTGTTTATCCAGTCAAGGACAAATCTATACTGGCACGCAGAAAAAAAAAGTATTAAAGAGGAAGCCGACTTCACTGCTGGCTACCCCCTAGTCCATCGACGAATTTGACTACGTTTTTGACGGATATTCATGAATTTTTGACATTTATTCACGAAATAATTTAAATACCGCCCTCTGAATGGTCAGTTTGGCTTATGAACACGTTATAAAAAACTGTTCAGTCAAAAATCTTAAGGGGAAAGAGAGGTAGAAGTCGGGTATCTCTGTAATACTTCATTTCTACTGGTATGGCACCAAGATGAAACAAATCATGGTGAGCGTGTGGTCAAAGATATGTGTGTGGTGGAAGTGTTCCCAACATCGTATGACAACTTTTTCAAAAGCTATAATTTGACTTCTACTTTGAAGTTGGACTATAATTTGTCTATATTGGGAACTGTAACAAAAAGCCGACTTTTCTAATGCAAAAGGAAGAGCAGTGGTATCATCAATCTTTGGATTCAGCAACAACATAAGAAAGCCTTCATATATTCCAAAAAAAAAAAAAAAAAACAAATCGGTTATGAGTCTTTCCACTTTCCATCGTAATTGAAGGTCCTAAAAGAAAGCCAAGAATAATACTAGACTACAACAGAAGCAAAGAAGGTATTGACAATGTGACCCGTATCTACCATGACGGGTTGTCCTTTATCGAGGGGTGTCCCTAGAGAAAGTACACCTACCCAATGAAAAATGATGCCATTTGAGGGCAATTGTCTTTTTTTTCGTCACTGACTATGAAAAGTGCGACGGTCAATAATTGTCTTAGCAGATTCCACAGCTGTCCAACAGAGTACAAGCTGTTACGCAAAAAAGGAACGAAAATAATGTTAGAGCTCCTGGCTGTTAGCACAAACGAATTTGAAGATACTGCCTTAAGAATTAATTCACACTCTCGAATGAGAGGATGATTCAATATGTTGTACTTTTGTTATTACCTATGGGGCAATAGCATAGACTTAGAGAACCAATCTGGTCACCGCAAGGTACACTAAACAAAGTTCAAAAGACTTTGCCCAACTGCGACCATGGACGTGGTATTGGTTCTGACTCCCTTGCATAGACAAGTGCCATTACATCGATGCAATTCCATGGATTAAGAACTGATGACGGAACAGAGACAGAGGTACATATTTGGTAAAGTACTTCGAACTCATGAGCAAAAGCTTTAGCATTTTCCAAGCGACAATCTGTGCCATAGACAAGTGCGTTCAAATCAATCTTAACAGGCACTACACCAACTACGACGTAGTAATAATGAGGAAGAGGAAGAAATTAAGTCACTATAACCATCTCACATTCCTAAAAGAAACTGCCTTGGAGAGAATACTCTAGAACATATCTCTTCCAGGTTTGCGCTTTCATGTGACTTTTTCAAAATCATTATTGAAATGTAACACAAGAGGCACGATATTCCAAAAGTCGATACAATTGCTGGCATATGCGAACGACATCAACGGGATTGGCCGAACACAGAGAGCCGTCAATTGAGCGTTTGCTGGTATTGAAACGGAGGCGGGCAAAATGGTTTTGACGGTGATCGAGGGCATGCAGTCAGCGAGAATGCACAACATCAACGACTCGGCCAGAACGTCACTGTAGGCAGATATACCTTTGAGGTAGTGAAGGACTTCGTTTATCTTGGTTCCCGAGTAAACAGTACGAACAACATCAGTACTGAGATTAAACGTCAAAGAACTATTACCAATCGCTGTTGCTTTGGGCTCAAGAGGCTATTGAGTAGTAGAGTCCTCTCTCGAAGGAGCAAGTTAACACTATATAAGACCTTGATTATCAATGTCCTGGTCGGACAACCTGGACAATCTTAAAACCACATGAAGAAGCCCTTGGTTTCAAAGACAGAAAAGTTCTGCATTTAATTTTTGGTCCTATTTGCGTTGATGGTTCTTGGAGAAGATTCAACCATGCCCATGTCGCTGTACCGACTGTACAGCGACGCCTAGCCAGGCGTCTACATAACACTGCCCATCGGCCAAAGAGTCTTTGACTCCGTACAAGTGGGACAACGCAATACAGCACGCCCAGGGAACACACAGCACGCGATGGCGCACCCATGTGGAAAATGACATCAACCAACTTGGGGTGCGCAATTGGAGACAGCTGGCTGAAGATCGTGCCAGCTGGAGAGGCTTGTTGGCTGAGGCCCAGGTCTACGCCGGACCAAAAGAAGAAGAAGTTTTGCGCAACAGGGGTCAGTTTGAAAAGCTTTTTTCTAGACAGGAATACTCTTTAATTATTGTCACTGACTAGAAAATAGTGGAGCCGGAAATGATGGAGGTTCTTAAATTCGGGAACTGAATCTAGCACGCCAGCATTGGAGCCTATGCACCCAACCACCACGTCACTGCGGCTACCAGATAAGTATTTAGTTTTTAGAAAAAAAAACCCTAATGTTGTGCCAACAGAGGAAATCAATATCGGGGGAAAGGAAAAACAATAAATAAATAAACAAAAATAAATGTACGCTACGAAATGTATATATTAACGGTAAAATTAAAACATATCTTAAGAACAACTAGAGATTAGTGTACTTTTAAAATGGTTAAACAATAAAAAATAAAAGGATTAACTTATTCCACGAATTTCTTTAATCATACGTCCTAAAATATACGTTCAGACAGTCCTATAGGAAACGCAAATGACGTGTTACTTTCAAAATAACAACAAACAAAAAGTCTAGAGATTACAACAACGATTACATTCAATAAGGAAATAAAAAGTCAACTTCAATTTAAAAATCTGCAGATCACGCTGCACATCGTTCACACTTCGCATTGTCTCGGACAACGGTACAGAAAATTAATCTCAAAGTAAATATATGTATATAAACTATAAGAGCTTGTCGCATCTTCTCAACTTAGGTAAACATTGGTAAAGCTTGTGATTAAGGTTACAATTTAAATTTAAATTCAAATGCCAAACGCTTATATTGTTCCAGTGAACTCTCGACTCTTTCCCACTCATATGCCGCAATCGCTGTTCGCCGCTGATTTTGAATGCTTCTGCAGGTCAAAGCGTGCGTAGAACAACAAGTAGGGTGTTATGGTGATCTTTCTCGTTGGCGAGAGCAGCTCTTCAAATTCACGCTGTGTCATGGCTTTGATTTTATCATCGTCGCACATGTACCAAATCGGTTCGGTGCTGCTTGAGTTTGCCGACTTTGACCGGCCAGTACTGCCGTAGCCGGGCAAATAGCTGTAACTACTGTTGTTATGCGATCCATTCAGTTGCGGTTGACTATTCATATCATCGACTAGATCCGACCATCCACCATTTGTGCTCGGCCCATTGCAGTAACTGTTTGAAGACGAGTAACTTGAGTTTCGACTTCCAGTGGCGCTGCTTCGCAAACGTGAGGCACAGCAATTGATGCTGTGGCATGTTGTGTTCATGCTGAGCTTCTCTATGCCGTTCGTGATCGACTTGCTTGTCAGGCCATTCAGGTTCTTTATTATGCTCTTCGACATGTCGCCACTGCTCGATGCTTTACTTCTACCAAATTTCATTTTCTTCATTAAACCCGTTCCAGTCGATGAGGAAGACGATGAGGAAGGTGGAGGTCTTGTTGGATTTGTTGCCGAACTCAGGCCTGAATTATTCGACGAACTGTTGCTGGTCTGATGGCGACGCTTGTCCTTGGGACAGTTAACATACTCGTTCGCACAATCTAGAGAGCATGTGTATGCTATATAATGCCCAACTGACATGGTTGCGCCCACATGCGTTATCACACTGTATAGTTTGTATGCGTGCAGTTTGCTATTGCTATCTTTCTGTTCACATTTGGCGCAGAAGCACTGCATTGTAAAGGGTGTTGGTATATAGCTGTTGATCTTCTCCATGCCACCGGAAAATCGACTAAGTTGAATGACCAGCAATCGGGGAAGCACTTCGTATGAAATCGAACGAATCGCTTCCGTATAGCCTGTGCATTGTTCACAGCGGTATTTGTTCTTGTCACGAAAATATTCGCGGGTAATGCAAGAGTTCTGGAAAAGAGATACAAATCAAGATGCATTAGACAAAACCCACTCAACTGAGACAATTTCATATGTACCTGAATGAAAGAGTTCGAAGTTTCGGTGTAGCCCGATATGGGAACAGGTACAGCAATGTCAATCATTGTCTCCTTCTGCTCGGTCACTGTTTCACAACTTAAGCACTTCGTTGTCGACACAGTCATGCCTTCAAAGTCTTCCGTAAAGAAATCCAGTCCTAGCTTTTTGATTTTCTCAGCTAATCGCTCTTTATCTTTGATCGGCATCAGTTCGTCTTCCAATGGAGGTGTATTTTGAAAGGTCACTCCTTCGCTGGTTGAATTCACAAAAACACCACTGTTAAGGGTAACAGCACTCGTGGGAGCTTGTGCTATTTGCTGCGGTTGCTGTTGAAAGTTATCTTTCAGTGGTGACTGTAGTCGTTGATTCTTGGAGTTTTTTGTTTCATCTTTTCGCTTGGATTTCCTGGAGAAAAATGATGCCTTCATGATGTTAGCTGTGCTTAAACTACTACTGGTACTTTTGCTTGTGGTGTTGTTGCCATTTATGTTGTTGTTACAATTGTTATTGCATTGATTAGCGTTACTTTGATCGGGTCCTGAGTCCGATATTTGTTCTGGAAGACTAACGCAACTGAAAAGAGAGATATATCCATACATTAAATGCAGGTCTATGATAAAATCGCTGTGCTATGTAAATGACTGGTAATGATGATCATTTTGCTGACTTTGCCTAAAGGGAAAGGCGATTAGATGCAAGTTTATATACTGGGACACTGGGCAGAGTATTTTGGACTATAACGGAGCTACGAGTAGGCTATATTTAGGGTGGGCACGCCATTGCCATTAATTCGCTCTATCCCTGATTACAAGTAATCAAATTCTTACTGCTAATGGATACCATCAAGACCACTAATGCCACATTGATTGAATCAGATAAACTAGGCTAATATACGCGGCCTACATTTTGGCCTCAATCTGAAAATAACAAAATTATTCCTACCGATAAGTAGGAAGGAACTCGTTCTATAGAAATAATGCCAGGTAACTGGCTCTTAGGCAATCACGGAAGAAGCATGGAAGTGATGAGATCTGATTGTGCTTTTGAAGATAACTAGGAAGGATTACTTCCGCAGCAGCCCTGGAGTTGATGGCTTGGCAAAAAAGGAATATGTGTACAGGTTTACTCATCACCTATACATTGATGTGATTCGTGACTCTCAACCCTTGTTAGGAAAAAATTGCCATACATGGACAAAAACACTTTCATCATCATCATCTTATGACTCGCATAATCCACTAAAGTTGTCGCGGGGGTGATCTCCAGGCACGATCCTCCACCATCGACTCTAACTCATCAGGGGTTATACCCAAGCATAACCAGGCGAGCTTATGGACTTGGTCCAACCACCTCATTCTAGGTCTGCCAAATGGTCGCCTACCGCATGGAATCGCATTCAAAGCCCGCCTCGTGATGGTGAACACATTCGTGCTACGCGACCAACGAAGCATAGCTCTTTCCGTTCGAAGAAGCAGCTGCTCAACGTTGAGCACCAAATTTCGCATGTTGCATTACTTTTATAAATACTAAGTAATTTGTTTGCAAATTGGCTGTGCGAGCATCAAAAAAGCAATCCTTGAAGGATCTGCGATAAAGGTGTTGTCCCAACGAATACAACTCATGAGGTGGACATTGTGAACCCGGCTGCTTGTCCATTTTTTCAAAATGAGGGTATATTTTAAACCTCCCCGGGAAAATCCATAAGGTGTTGGAGTTATGGACCTGTGGCCGAGCCCAGGGTAACTTTAAGCACCAGGCTTCTGCCAGGCTGGCAGAAGTACAGCCGACCCGTGTTTCACTCTAAGAATGGTACTTGCGAAGGCTCTCGTTATGACAAAACGATTTTCAACTAATTTGGGCAACTTAAAAAAAATTTCCTCGAGACAAACGCCGAAATTTGACTGCAGGACTATGGGATTGATTCTTTATGGGATGTCTCAGCTATGTTCGGACGAAACTATATCAACATCTTTCATCCATTGCACTTCACCAAGGACGCATTGACACTCGATAGGTTTGTGGCCGTATTTGCTGATAGATGTATAGGGTACAAGAGGATGTGCTGATACTCGGATGAAGACTAACGTTGATGAAACCGAGATTATTGTCATGTTCAATGCACTTTACATGTTAGTTGATTCCCATTGAAGCAGGTGGAGAAGTTTAAGCATTAGTGAAGAGATTTCTATCTTTTTGTCTAATTCCCAATCGCTGGGATAGGGTGAGAAACATGCCAGTGCGCGAGAAACACAATGTTGAGCAGTTGCTTCTTCGAACGGAAGCATTCATGGTTTGGTCACGTGGCACGAATGTCCCATCTTGACTTCAGATTTGCTTTGAATGCGATTTCATCAAGTAGGGGACTGCTTGGAGGACCCATTACGTAGTGGTCATGTCTAAAAACTTGCAGGGGTCCTCTTCGGCATAGCTCCCGATGTGATTTTGGTCGTCATCGATGGCGGAGGATCGGGTGGCCTGGAGATCTTCCACGAGTCTTTTGCCGCAAACTCTTTAGTGGACGATGAAGTAAGGGACCACATAACCATCAAAGAATTTTAGGGCTGTTAGACGAGATAACTAGAAATACATTATATGTCCATATATTCCAGCATAATTTGTCCTACTGCAGTAGGCGGAGATGAGCGGGCGTTATTCTAGCGTTCCCCATCGAAAATCATGCGTCCGCGAACGTGTTAAGGCCGAACAATTAGGTTCGAGTGTGTTAGGAATAATAAATCAGGGTCGCAGTCCAATTCCTACTCGGCCCACACGTCAAAAATAATACCAAGCTAGAGTCATGACAGTGTTTAGAAACAGGGACATGCAAACTTAGATTTAATTTCTGAAAAAAAAAGTCGTTGAATTCCAAGCAACAAAAGCTCTAAGGCGTGGTAGATAAAAAATATCCTTGTACATTATATTTGTCAATCCAGTCTCAAGCTCAAAGGTACTGTGTTCATACTTGTTGAGGAACTGGTCCTTTTTCGAAGACAGGAATTTATTCGATTTTGATCTACCTTTCATGTCACTTGGGTAGCCTAACAAATGTAAAAACTATTCGCCAGCCATAAAGGCTGAGTTCTGCAGCAGGACTAACAGTATAATGTTGAACAAATCTCACAACTGAGTTTCGCTTCGCCCGTTATCTCTTCTGACATAGAAAGTCGCGATGACTTCGTTACACTCTTCGATGGAGTAACGCGAAGTCTCTACAACCAGCTTTACAAGTCCTGACGAAGCTGCGAATGATGACATATCGCTTGTAGTTGCCCCCTATGCATGGTTCACATCCAGTTTTCTAATCGATTATGAACCCGGCTTTGGAGCTATTGTATTTCTGGAACATATCCCGACATCAATCGACACATTCATTGCCTATGCGACAAATATCAACAGATGTAAAGCCTGATTCTTTCTCAAATTATATGCATGCACATAATCCGTAGCTTGAACTCCTTCCTCTTCCCGCGTTCGTATTAACTGAGCCTTGTGAAGTGCCCTGCACTAAACATAACCTCCTCGAGTCTTGAATAGGTGCTGACTCCACAAACCAAAGCTTAGCTACATCCTTACATCTCTTTAAACATAGTCGACCAACCAAAAGTCCAAATGAATAAATCCTTAACACACTTATACTTACCCATTTATTATCACATCTGGACAGTCGGAAATTGATTTTATTAACGACTGACACGTCTCCCGTATGCTGTCCAGCACACACATCAAAAACTCATGGGCGTCCTGCTGTTGATTGCCCTCAAATATTGCACTCACTTCCTGGATTGCGTGTAAAAATGTATCCGCATGGAATGGTTCAGTCGTTTCAGAGATCTCATTGCGATGCAAGTTTTGGTACAATTCATGTAGTTTCTCCGTGGCCACTTGCTGGCTTGATTTTTGCGTATCACATTGTCCGTAGTTTTCTAATGAAGCTAAGTCTTTGCTACTCCAACTTCTCGCATTTTCCATATGCATTCCACTGATGTTCCTACCCAGAGACGAGCTCTTTGCCCTGTGCTTGCCAATGTTTTGCTGAATATTCGCCAAATCCACTACCAAGTGATGGAGATTATGCAAGAAGAGTGGAGCGAAACGTAGCGTGTACACCACCGAGTTTAGATAGCAAGTATTGCCGATGTTACATAGGGACGCCATTGATGGTGCATGCATTATTGCATTGCTACCACCATTTGATGTCGATGACAGTCCCGAGGATGAGTAGTAGTTATTGGCACTGCTCAAAGCATTACTATCATCGTTGTGCGCCATCGAAGAATTTCTCGATGGAAGGTACCCATTGCTTACAACAGGCCTATCGTCCGACTGTGGATACTGCCTTTCGTACAGCGACATTATGCGAAGTTTCTTCGGCTTAACTGGTAAAGACGTCGAGTCAAGAGATGTTTCCGCTTGTCGTTTGTTTGCTGTACCAACAGCACTGTTGTTCTCCGAATTCAAAGAGAGAAGCGAAAGCTTTGCCGTCGGTCGTTTGAATTCACTTGTAGGCTTTACGGCGAATTCTTCAAAATTTCCATTCGCACCAGTCTCTGGATAAACTTTACAATTCTCTTTGATGTTCCCCTTGGAGTTGTTCTCTTTCCTGCGCCTCAAAAACGGCGGAATCTTCTTCAACAATCTTCTGCGATCGTCTGCTGTATTGGAAGCGGTTTCGGTAACAATACTTATTTCATCATTTAAAACTTCTGACCCACTTTGACGGGTATTCTCTTGGTAGGCGTTTATTTGATTTGTGTTACTTAGTGTTAGAATGTTTCGACATTTAAATGGTTTGTTAGATTTGGATGTCTTTGGCACCTGCAGTGATAGCAAGGGCTTGCGTTGTTTCAAATCACTGGCAGTTGGAGCACTGATGTGATGTATTTCTGTAAGTTGCGCCTTTACGGTAAACGATGTGGCTGGTTTGATTTGCACTTTAGGAAGGTGTTCCTCCTCATCCTTTAGTCTTGGTGCAGTTATTGACATTTTTCGGGAACCTGTAATAAAAAGAAAACAATAAATAACTTTAAAGGAAATGCCGACAAATTGTAAATGGTAATCGAAAGAATGTGTATTCGATGGCTGTGAAAATGACAGATATACTGCATACTGTCACTGGTTTTAACGAGAAAAATTAGCGGGATTAGTTAATGAATACGTTGAGTCAAAATTCGATTCAATGTATTCAGATGTACATTTCGGTTCCTTGAGTGAATCTATTCTAGTTATCTTCAGGATGGGATGTGTTCGAGTAAAACTATCGGAGTTAGGGTGCGACAACAAATGACAAAGCAGATTAGCAGTTATTTTAATCACAACACTTCATTCATCGCAAAACGCCCAACGAAATGGTACTAGAAATGGAACAAACCATTTTCCATCGTCGACAATATGTTATTAAATGCCTGAAAGAAACTCTTAAACACAAGTGCGTGCATATAGTCTGTCTTCTCTACAGCAAAGACCCTTAATTGAGACCTATTTTCTCAACAATTGGACCGTCTAAATGAAGCTACCGCTCAGAAGCTGTCAGCCTTGGGCCATTGGAAAGGAATTATGTGTCCATTAGGACAACTCCAGGCCACACACATCAAGCGTTTGCTTGTATTGAAACGGCAGCGACCAAAATGGGTTTAGCAGTGAAGCAAGGCAGAATCGTAGCGTCGTTTCTCGATTCTGTGCTGTCATCGAGAAAGACGCTACGATTCTGCCAGAAAATCACCATGAGCAGCTATAACTTCAAGGTAACGAAGGACTTCTATTACCTCGGCTCCCAAGTAAACAGTACGAACAGCATCAGTACCAAGATTAAACGCAGAATAACTCTTGCCAATCGCTGTTTCTTTGGGCTCATGAGTCAATTGAGTAGTAGAGCTGCCTCTTGAGCTCTCTCTCTATCTAGTCCTGCTATATGACTCAAAGGCCTGCACAATCTTAAGAGCTGATAAATAAGAGGAAGATTAAACCATGAACTGTACCGTACAACCCAGTGCCTAGCAAGGCATTTACGGATTCAACGCTTCAGATAGCCAGGCCATTTACAGGGCATGGTCAACATTGCTTCAGCCCGACGAGTCCTCGACTCCGAACCAGTGCGACAGCAATAAATGATGCCCGTGAAACCGATCGCTCACAGAAGTGGAAAAGAAACTCAACCAACTTGGCCAGTTCCACTCCCGACACTACAGCGCCACTAAAGGTAGACCAACTGAATCAATTTATTGCTAACTACGAGTTGTTTCATTATCATTGGGATTACATTTTTGATTCTAAATTTTTGTTTGTGTACCTAAATATCTGTATTCATATACAGCGCTTCACTAGAACTTAACCTAACCTAATAAGCGCTTCACATCCAAGTAGTGTTACCTCAAGCTCTTAGCAGAGTCCAAATAAGACGATGAACTTCCCGCTCGCTCATCAGCATTAATCGCGAGTAATTGACAACAACTGCCCAAACACCGTGTTCTTGAGGTTGTCATCATAACCATAAATGTAGTTCCTGTAGAATTGGAGACTGATGAAACCTCGCTTTGAATACTTAATTTGTGTAAACGCATGCTCGTGACAGTAAATGCTTGAATCACAACACTGGAATGCGAGTTAATTGTCAGCTCTCAAGGTAATGATAATTTTAATACGTTATCAATCAAATGATATAATTGTGATGTAACCAATTAGACCCAATCAGCACTGTCACGAGCAGATGTATCGGCTTGAGAGTCAGCGATCTGAGATTAGTACACACCGACGCGGTATGGTATCGTAATTTGTTTATTTCGTTCGATCATGTCTGATAAAGTCTCGTTGGCAGCAGAAGAACCCTGCACACCGTATGTAGGTTGGAGTTTCAATTGAAAATAAAACCTATTGATCATTTGAATTCAGTGATCTTTATGGTAAATTGATTTATGCAAAACAGAGGCAATTTAGTGCGTTCGCTGTGCTGACGCTCGCTAGCTCAGTCTTGCCTAGGCGTGTGAATTCATTGGGGAGAATCATTTGGTTCTTAATCGAGTCTACAGTCTATTCTGTTTGGGATTTATAAATGCAATTGGTTCATTTCGAACATAAATTTATCATGCATAAAAGAAAACGGTTAATGAATGATTTCTCATCCGCCACATCTTTTGATGTACATATTCGAATTCGTCTTGGCGGACAATGTTGTAGCGCGAGAAAGTCGACGGAAATTGAATCAAACGAAATAGTCTTTGTGGCGATGAAGAATGGAGTGATGGGACGGGAAATATTTTGTTGAGCACGTGTAATAATGACTTTTGCTAGAAGTATGCGTATGCCCAGTTTTGTGAAATCGGAGACAGATTGGGTTCCATTTGTAAGCATTATGGGTAGCAAAAGATGTGGTTTTCACTTCCCCTGATTTGATTGTTAAATAATAAATTTACAAATTAAAAAGCAAACATGAGGTAACAACGTATATGACCGCCCTGACAAGCTTATTGCCGTGGCTCATATTAAACAAAACGTTCAGACGATTGTGCCTTAATAGGGGATCATTTTCTGCCGTGAGACCATCTTCTTGTATGAATCTAAGATGGTTTTTCCGTTCAACATCGCTTAAGTCTTCCAATTCCAGAAAGAAGTGCCTCCTTTTCTTATAATGCCAAGACTAGACTGAGTAGATATTTACCGACATATTCAATTATTCCTCATCTCTGCAGCTATGTTCAATTGCAATGTAGGTGCACCTATGGCACAATGCTCGGTAAGGACTCCTACTACCATGCACACATCCGACCAACTAAAACTGATCAACAGTGAAAATCTTTTTGTTGCGCCAATCCCCAGACCAATCCATCGACTTCTGGCTCTGTCTAGTGCTTTGTCATACACTCAGATCATTTTTTTGCTGTTCGCTTTGTCGTTTACTTGGATGCCAGTGCGGCCCGATACCCTGCATAAAGCCACCGTGTTCACCAAGGTTGTAATTATTCTTGATTGTTTTTTCAACGCAAGCTTCTTCGAGTATGGCATCGATCTTTTTAGCAACAACATTATCAGAAGACACGACACGACAGTTTCTAGTGTCCTACACAATATTAGAATGCTGTAGCACAGAAGCATCATCGTTCAATCTCCGTAAGACCGTTCTAGTGACCTTCTCAAGGAAGACACGAGCCTATACTAAACCTATACTAATCATCAGCACCACACTAGTCTATTAGGAGGGTCAAATATCAAATATCTCGAAGACACTGGAGTTCAAGTACACCATAGAGCGTGCTACGAGAGTTCACAATGGTGGCTAGACCCATAACTACGCGGCCATCGTTTGGTGGCCAAAGCTCATCCAACGGACAGCGTGAAAAATATTGTCTTGGATTGTCTTGGCTAACCTACCTGAACCAATCCTCATTGGGAAGATAGCTGACAGATGTCATCAAGCTAGATTATAAGTACTAAAAGGGTAACCTAAATGGTCACTTTCGGATACTCAACTCAATCCCTAAACGAGACATGTTTTGTAAAATGCCGTATTTTATTGTTGGGCCCCATTGTTTCGACAAGATGTTTGAGGTTGACACATTTGATCGTGTTACTTGGTGTTCCGAGAATAGACCACAGAAGTCTGGCATGGTTCTCGGACGAATCAAAAGTGGGCTCTGGAGTTGGACCGGAGTCTTCGGGGTCGAATCCTTCAGACCTTCTGGCATGGTTCTCGGACGAATAAAAAGTGGGCTCTGGAGTTGGACCGGAGTCTTCGGGGTCGAGTCCTACCGTGTTTCAAGCGGAAATCCATCAGACCTTCAGACAAGCCTTAAGGCACTATGGTCCAACCTAATCAACTCCAAAACGGTCAAATTTTGCTGCGACGCTCTTCAATCCCCTGCCAGACCCAGTCATCTCGCAAGACTGTCCGCTTCTTTGATTCCTTGGATGCCAAAGTGCGCCCGTGCGCAAAATAGTCACCGTGTTCACCAAGGAAACAATTATCTTTTATTTGTCTCTCAACGCTTTTAAATTTAGGTCGTTCTTTAACTCCTTCGATGACAGACATAAATGGATTAATATTTATAGTCCTTAGCAGCAATGTATCATCTCGCTGAATTGCTATTCTTGGTCTTCCATCTTGCAGTAGATTTGTTTTACTTTTGGCCAACACTCGTATGTTTTTTTCTCGAACTTCAACGCTCCGGAGTTGATATCTTCTCTGGGAGAAAACATCGGAGCATAACTATCAATAAATAATTAAACTTTCATACCACGCTGAAAGTACTAAAACTACTACGCTTAGACCAGTACTTTCCGACGATTTTTTTTATATAAATTTCGGGAGAAGGTGCAAATATGGTACATAGCAACACAAATTCCACACAGCTATCCTATGATCTAAATAATAGATTTTCAAGTCTATTAAACTCAGTGAAAAATGCCTGTGGTCGGCTTGTCGTAATGGGTATGTGTGCAGACTTCTAGGCGCTTGCATCTATGGTGTCTAGGTTCGATTCTCGGCATGAAAAATTATTTTCGTCGCGCCACCTTTTTCGGTTCATGGACAATGCACAAAAGAATATAACTGTCTAAAAAGAGCTTTCCAGAACTTGCCGCTTGGAGTCCCCATAAAACTGTAGGTCCGCTCCATTTATGAGAGACCAATAGTATACATTTAGATCTTGACATCCTTCGCAAGGGTTGCAGAAAGCTCTTCAACACAGCCAAGGCAACTCAAACCGATCGCGACTGGGATTTGTATAAAAGGGTGGCACTTGTTATAAGCGTGAGCTAAGTACAGCTAAAAGATCATCCTGGAGACTTCTGTGGAAAGATTGAGAAAGTCTCCGAGACTTCTAGGCTGCGAAAAATATTGGCATCATCTCTCAAAATGCCCTTCCTGTTGCAAAGTGACGAGGGAATCTGGACAACCTCCAATCTGGAAAGTCTAGGCCTTCTTACTGGTACCCACTTCCCGGGTTGTAGGTAAAAACACGTTAGAACTGCTGTCAGATCTACTGCTATCGCTCCCTTATGGTGACTAATAATACTGTCTTGTGGGCTATCAGCTCCTTCGAACCCTACAAAAAGGCAGGACCAGATGGCATTCCCTGTAGAACTACAAAAGTCTGCAGACCTCATTTCAACCTGATTGCTTAACATCTTTCAAGGATGTTTAGATCTTGGTCACGTACCTAGAATTTGGAGAACGACCACCGGGGTCTTCATACCCAAGACTGGGAAATGCTCGCATGTCAAAGCAAAGGATCTAAGAACCTTTAGTCTATTTCCCTTTCTATTAAAGGCACTAGAATAACTGATTGATGTATTCATTCGACACATAGTCACTGATATTGTGAATTGTCGATATCTCAGCATGCCTACAACAAGGGCAAACCTGTGGAAACAGTCCAACACTCGCTTGCTGGGACTATAGAAAAATCGCTCGAGCACAAGAGACTTACCCTTACTGCTTTTGTTGATATTGAGAGAGCCTTTAACAACATAGAACCCCATGCAATGACCTCAGCACTGAACAGACTCGAGATCAAAAAGCCCCTAGTGAGGTTTATTCACCAGCTTATGCACCAGGCGATTCGACGATCTGCAAATCTGTGATCAGAGGCACACCACAAGGTATCCCCCGAACACTATTTTCAATATTCCGTACAGTTAAGTTTTTCACAGATGTGATGGCGTATGTTAAAAACATCATTCATTGCCGAGAGAGACCACCAGTGAAACAGAATTTCAGTTGCACCTGTAATCTCCTGTTACACCAATCAAAACGCTATTGCCATTTGGAGGGCTATGAAATATCTTTTTTCAAAGCTTTCAAATATTGCAATGTTCCAAGTGATCATTTGTTCTCGGAGGCTGGGGCAAGCATCACTTAGGACAGAAATAAACTTCTGGGGACTAACCAAACTTGTTTTTCTCAACTCCATTTCGCAGTTCTTACAGTCGAAGAAATACATGTTTGTTACGTCTCTTCCTTAATTTCAGTTCAATATTAGTTTAAATAAATAAATCTATTGGGAAAATATGTTTTGTCTCGCAGATGGATTTTATTGTTTTCTGATCTAGATTGAAACTGTTAAGACTAGTATATTTAGTTGTTTAGCTACAGTACGTCGTAACCATAGCCAACAAATTGGTGAGATGGAGAAGATAAATACAACATCGATGTATCATTGTTAATAAAAATAATAATATGGGTGGCGCGAGAGTCCGAGACGGACCTGGGGCTAGCTTCTCAGCAACCTCTCATGCGTGCTATTGTTCTCTCACGAGTGGAAGGGACCTACAGTTTTATGCCGACTCCGAAAGGCAAAGTTGAGAAGCTTTTTCTAGACAGGAATACTCTTTGAGCATTGTGAGTGACTCGAAAGAGGTGGAGCCGTGAATTATGAAAGGTTGTAAAATTCGGGTATTGAACCTGGCACCCTCTGCGTAGGAGTCGCGGCACTAACCCATTACGCCACGGCGACCCAACGATCCTTGCTAATACCGAAGTTTTTTAACATCGATGTTTGTCGTGGAATCAACGATGTTGCATGCCTATTTGCCTATACTGTCTATGTACAGAATAAAAGTTTAACCACCTATCAAACACTTTGTCAGCGACCACAGGTTTAACTACACTGATTAGGCAATCAGGGAATGCACTACAGCATTGTCTTAAACACAGAGAGTTTTCTCCAAAAGCGAAATTGTTTCTTAAGTTTGCCCTTCCAGTCTGAACATCTCAGTGTAGTCTTCAATGGCGGCTAAGCATTGATTTTTATTGCAGACGATAGAAATCAACCCCTTAAAACGGTTACGACAGATGGGATAAGGTTAACCAAATCTACGATATCCTCCCGGTGAACTCCAATAAACATGTTTTTATCTCTCCGCACATCAGCACTTATCCTTCTTAGAAACATCATCCCAAGGTTTAGGCCAGCACAACACACAAACGCACTTCGATTGTACATGCAATGCCATGAAAATTTAATGAAATTCCAATCAATGAAAAGGATACAGATTGCTACTCATGTCATCATAGCCGGTAATTGAAAAAAAAATAAATACAATTCAAAGCGTCTCTTGATTAAGAAAAAAGCAACAAGATTGTTTCATTTAAGGGCATGCCACTCTTAGTGGAGTGAAGCAAAAGCAGTGAATCTAGAGTCTATTGATTTTCCATTGCACAGAAAATTGAAGGTCATTCGCCAGACAGAATGCCATACAGTGAGGTAGTTCGTAGTTCTCGTCAGAAGTGATTGATTCCGTAAACATTCTCGTGTTCTCCTGTGAGAGAGTGACAAGTACAATGAATAAAGAAATTTGTCGATATTTGTTCCTGAATATGCTGACCTAGAAGAAGGTAAGTCAAAGTTGATTCGCTTTAGAGGACATGGTGTTGCACAAATGCGAAGGTCACTCTTTGTTACTCTCTGTTACACTTGTATTCTCGAAACTAAATGCATGTTGCCGAGAGAGACCTAAGATTACTGAAGCGTATGAAGTAGTACGACATTTTCCACATTGGTGGCACATCCGAAAGGTTCAGCCCAGTTTTCTTCAAATGAATACATTTCAATGCTGATGGCGAACTTCCTATTTAGTTAGCCTAGGACAGAGTCCTTTGCAAGGCGACGAGTGAGAACTGTCAGTTCTTTGTTCAAGTCGCGACATATTTCTTTACAAGTCAACTGGACAAGGTAACAATAGAAAAACAATCAGAAATAAATGATCAAGCCATCTCCACGTCGCGGCAAAAATAGCTGGATGTCTACGGATTGTAGACACAGGCAATTCGTGGTTCCTCCTTAGTCCCTAGGAGAAAACTTCAATATCTCCTGTCCATAACGTGCCTACATGAAGGGCAAATGTGTAGAAAAGAAACCGCTCTGCATGATGTCGTTAGGTTAGGTTAGGTTTAGGTTAAATGTAGAACACAGCCAAACTTAAAGCGAACTTTCAGAACCAATTTCCAGCAAATATAAACAAAAAGCATAACTTCTTGGTATGCAAGAAAATGGGGATTGAATTATCGAATTTTTCTGTCAACTCAAATCTCAACAATAATTAGTCTAAGTATCCTTATTAACGATTTTAAATTTTTTTCCGACGAATCAATCATTCTCTTTGCGAACTGTCAAGCTGAGTTCGCAATACACAAGAGAGGCAAACGCAAACGCTCTGCGAATGAAAAAACTCCATATGAACGAAGTGTCAGTGTGCGAAATTCACGATTCGTTGTGAGCCAAGAGAGAGTTAAGAGTTTAAGTAAGTTTGTCTACCGAGTGATCAAGATTGATGATTTGAATTGAATTGTCACAGAATATGTCTTTGCCGCAATCATGGCCATCTCGAGAGCCTTCAATAATGTAGAGCCCAAGGTTATTTAACTTGGACTTGAAAGGTCCAAAGTTGAGCAATCCCTTAACGCCGTCAGAGTGAGTCTTCTGGGCAGTGGAACTATTAATGCAAGCTAAGCTTAACTCACCCATCATCTGTGGGTGCTAGTCATTAATGAAGTTCTTGAAAAGCTTATACGGGCAAGCGCATACACAGATGACATAGTTGCAATTGCCCGTGGCAAATTTGTCAAGACTGTGTCAGTTAGTTGAACGCGTAATTATTACCCTCCTTAGGTGGCCAAAATTTTGCAGTCTTGGGATTTAACCTCAAAAATCAAGAGAGAGCAAACAAAGGTACAGGATATTCGGGAAAAAAAAAACAACCGTGGTAGATATAGACAGCGATTGTCAAGCTGTTATTGACATATGCCAGGTTTAAACTCTTAAAAAGAACACAGAGACTAAATGTTAGCTGTCAAAGGAACGATTTTCATCTCCAACGTTAGTCTCAGAGGATGTCCTGGATGCTCTTCCATTAGACCTCTATATGCAGACAGCTGCAAAGAACGCCAGCAAGAAAAAAGCGACTACTCTCTCCCATTCCTTAACTTCGAAATACCCTTCCAGTGTTATTTTCCAAAAAGGGAGGAGTGGGACACAAATGTACCCATCAGCAACTCGACATCCAGCCTCGTCTGTACAGATGGATCGAAGATGGAAAAAGGCACAGGCGAGGGTGTTTTTTCCGAATTGTTAAACATGCATTGCTACATCAGAATTCCTGATCAAGGCAGTGGTTTGAGATTGTAGGTCCTATCAGTCAAGGAAGCAGCTAGAATGATATCAATGTTGGAGAAACCTTCGGCTGATATTATGTACGTTCCTAATTCACAGTCAAGCGGCCATTAAAGCAACTTCAGCAACAGAAATCAAGTCCAAGCTGGTCGCATGCTACCGAGAACAGCTTAAGGTTCTCATTACGCACTACTCGATTACAATATGCTGGGTTCCAGGTCACAATGAGACAGCAGATGCTCCCAGGCAATCCTATGCCAGATTCCTATCTGCCTGGAAATTCTGAACACTTTTTCCTTCAGGAATTATCACAAATGCCACTTATCACTTCCAGGACAGTTGGACTATACGGAAACAAGAGCATAATAAGAACGAAGAATACGTGTACAAATAGGAACTAGGAGGTTAACTATCTCCCATGGGCATCGCAATGGGTTCAACAGGCCCTAAGTGAGACGTGGCCTAACCAAGCACCTAACCTTACCTAGTCCCTAGGAGCAATTCAGTTGTAGAAATCTTTATCGATGACCACTAGTGTAAGACTAGTTTGATCTCGATCTTCATATCAAAACTGGTAGACCCTTACCATCGCATTGCTTATGCTTATGCAGGTATAAGACCTTTTGAAGGAATCACTGCCCATCTACCCAAAAAAGGTACATCTACTGCGAATAAACACATTGAAACAGTGTACCACATACCCTGCAGACATGTGGCACATATCCCAGACATGTTTCACCTCGGTCCACGTCCAACACCACGGTGAGTCATGCTTCGATTAATGCACATTTACACAGATTACTTCCATTTTAAATTGATTTCTATTTTCGGCCCAGCATTGCCCACAAGCGTCGAGTTTCATTTCGTGAAACACTATCCTCTCGCTGTTTAATACGCTACTCATCGTCGTCAATTCACTGTTCAGTAATCAAGTGCATCGATTCCAGCCGAAACAAATTTCGCATTTCCGACTGTGCTCAACACGAGCCACTTAGCCCTGCACTTGCTTCGCCAACACACAACAAAATTTTCACTTGTAACATAACTCCCAGATCACATTGTTCACTAATTAAAGGGAACAAAATAACAACCCAAGAGATTGTGTCAAGTACAATGACTTAACTGAACAAATCAATCTTTTATACCTCCTGACCGACCGATCAATTAGCCGATAAATCACAACTATCTACTAATTTTACATTTGAAAAGTAAATATGTATTACGGCATAGGGATTAAAGCTTTTCTCCTCATTCCTCCACGTCTCGCTGAGACCGTGAGACGGTGAGACAGGGGTGAAGACAAATCAACGTGATGCAGGTTGTGAGGGTGGCCGCGACTATCATCACCCAGACATAATGCAAAAAAAAATGAATGAATGGAAAAACAAAAGAAAAAACTATAACTCACATTATTTGTTCCAAATGCATTATTAATTCCGGGAATGAGCGTACAATTGGCAAGGAAAAAATCAAAATGAAGAGATTTTTCTTTTTGTGTGAAACTTTTCACTTTTTTTTATGTCGTTCTTTTGCTGCGTCCCGTTCGGTATTTTTTTTTTTTTTTTTTTTGGAAATTTCACAAGTTCACTGGACACAAATCGATTGAAAAATATGAGACGTCTGAATGTATTCTTTATTAGACGAGTATTCCGAATAATTTACACTGTGGCGAATAATATGTTCGACGAAAAAAATTAAATTTCTTTTCTTTCTACGGCCGGTTGTAACAAATTGTATGGGCTACCATTTTTTTCGTTGCGGGAAATCTTTTCTTTTTTTTGCTTGACGAGTGGAGATGACAAATGACAGGCGGAGAGTGTGTGTGTTGTTTTGTTTTTTTTGTACTTTGATAGTGGGGCTCAGTTTTTATGTGCAACCGGTTGGAGATTTGCTCACATTTGGCAATCTGCATTGCCGACCTGTTGAAAGGAAGCGGTTTAAGGCTTAGGTTGTAATTGATATTGAGTTGATGATTTGTTGAATTGTTTTTAAAAGAAAATGTATATATTTATTTTGCACTAAAATTGTGACTTAATCTCCTTTCATTTTCACATTTATTCCATTTTTAATGTCCAACGCTTTATAATCGAGTTCAAATGCAGGTCCAACGATGAGTTAATACTGCGAATATGAAGTCTATTCCTAATCAACCATTGAGACAGCACCGAAATTACGTAGCTGTCAACACTTTTCCACTATTCTATATGCACCCACTCCCTTCTTTATGAACCCCAAACTCTTTGAACAAAAGTTGCAAATATTAATTTTAATTACATTGTGCAAAAAATTAAATGACATTTTTCATGTTGTCAACTGAACACCACCATCGGTAAACAAACCCTCTGTGTGCACCCAAAAAATATAGCGAACATCAAATGAAACGTCATCGATACATACCGCAAAATTCAACTGAACATAGCCGCTGTCAAAATTCCTTCTCTCCGGTAAACGGCAACGATGGCGACAGGAGTGAGTATATTTTTTCCGAAATCTAATTCAATTTTATCTCGTGCATCAATATAGATTTTTATGAAAATTTCACATAAATCGCTTGCTTAGATATATTTTAAACTTATCGCATGAATTTTTCTTTCAGACACTTTATACTTATCCAGAAAACTTCCGTGCATACAAAGCACTCATAGCCGCTCAGTACTCTGGGGCTAAAGTTAAAGTGGCCGAAGATTTTGTTTTTGGCGAGACAAATAAAACTTCGGAATTTCTGAAGAAATTTCCAACTGGCAAGGTAGGCACAAATCACTTTTTTTTTCGATTCATAGATTGTCGTTATTCACATTCCGGCGAATGTGCATACGTCATCGTCTCATATCGACGCTGGGGTGGCCTCATACCTAAACAACCTTTTTGCATTTCAATTTTCAGGTGCCTGCGTTCGAAACAGCAGACGGCAAGTACCTCAGTGAAAGCAATGCCATCGCCTATTTCTTGGCCAATCAACAACTGCGCGGATCCAATGAATACCTCCAATCCCAAGTGCAGCAGTGGATTAGCTTTGCCGACAATGAAATTGTACCGGCATCGTGCTCATGGGTATTTCCACTGCTTGGCATAATGCCATTGGCCAAGAACAGCAGCGCCAAGGACGACGTTAATGCTGCCTTAACCATCCTCAATAATAAACTGCTCGACTCCACCTTCTTGGTGGGTGAGCGCATCACCTTGGCCGATATTGTCGTATTCACCAGTTTGCTGCATTTGTACCAGTATGTGCTGGAGCCATCCCTCCGTGATCCTTACGGCAATCTGAACAGATGGTTCAACACAATCCTCAATCAGCCACAAGTCCAGGCTGTCGTTAAGGGTTTCGTGCTCTGCGAGAAGACCCTCCCCTACGATCCCAAGAAGTACGCCGAATTCTTGGGTAAGTCTGGTGCAGGTGCGGGAGCTGGAGCAGGAGCAAATGCCGCAAAGACTGACAAGAAGAAGAAAGAGAAGAAGCCTCAGGAAAAGAAGGAAGAACCCGAAGCAGAACTGGATGCGGCCGAGGAGGCACTCGCTGCTGAGCCCAAGTCAAAGGATCCTTTCGACGCTATGCCCAAGGGCAAGTTCAACATGGATGATTTCAAGCGTTTCTACTCCAACGAGGAAGAGGCCAAGTCCATTCCTTACTTCTGGGAAAAGTTCGACCCAGAAACCTACTCGATCTGGTACGGAGAATACAAGTACAGCGATGAGCTCGCCAAGGTCTTCATGAGTTGTAACTTGATCACTGGTATGTTCCAGCGCTTGGACAAGATGCGCAAGCAGGCCTTTGCCTCTGTCTGCCTCTTCGGCGAAGACAATAACAGCACAATCTCCGGTGTGTGGGTGTGGTGTGGACAAGACTTGGCGTTCACCCTATCGCCCGACTGGCAGATCGACTATGAAAGTTACGACTGGAAGAAGTTGGATGCATCCTCCGAGGAAACGAAGAAACTGGTAGCACAGTATTTCTCGTGGACCGGTGAAGACAAGGACGGTCGCAAATTCAACCAAGGCAAAATCTTCAAATAAGTGCCCTAAATGCAAGCCAGCCGCCAGCCAATGTTACGTTGCTGGTGCAGCATGCGCGACTAAATTCAACGCCAGCGCCAACAAAAAGAAGCAACAACACACTACTCGTAACTTATAATCCATTTTTTAACATATGCTGTTTTTATTATCGGTTATTGCCTTGTAATAAAACTTAAAACAAAAAAGAAACACCTTTTTTTTTGTTGAAAAAGCAAGCGACACGTGGCGGCTTTGTTGGTGGATGATGGTTTGCGGGCGGGTATGTTCTTCGCCGATCATGTAGGTGTGTGGTGATTTGTTGAACTATTGCCAAAAGTTCTCGATTCCCTCACTCGTTGGTATCGTCTGTCTTCCAACGCATCGAGTGCAGGCATCTTACTCGATAATTTTAGTTCTTGAACTAGAAACTTTGGTTTGAAGTTGGACAGTCTAAAATTGGTTTGTTCATCTTCTGTTGTCGTCTAGATGACGTGGAAGTAAGGTTCTGCGAATGGAATTCTGGATAACGAACGCAGAACCGTTGTAAATGTTCTCACCAGGTGTTGATGTTTTAATTCACTTTTATTCAAAAAAAGTTTGTATAAAGTTGCTTGTTTTTCACACATGTACATCTGTATGTATAAAGCGTCTTACGTTTGGGCATCATGACTCATTTATGACAAAATTCCGTAGACAAAAATACGAATGCAAATTGTGAACTCACGATGTTGGCAAAATGATGGCATCACTATTTTGCATCAAATCAATTGGCAGAGCTCGACAAGAAGTCATTTTGATAAGGCAGCTTAGACATATTGGCATATTGGCCTTTCTTGCACGACCTCGCCATTGATACTTCCGTGGCTTGGATCTCCTCATCTTTGATGAGTGTACCTCATTCGATTTCTGGTATCAAGAGTATTCAGGAATAGGTTAGGTTAGGTTAGAGTGGCTGATTAACTTAAAGGTACCAGAAAGATCTAATAGATCCTAATTCACGAACCATTTGGAGCTCTTAATATAGCGATGAAGTTGACTGATGCTAATACTACTTAGTTCTGTCAATTCGTAGAGATATGGAGCGCCCATGTGACTAAATCTCAGAAATGAGAGGGCACTTCAATTTCAAAAAAGGTGTGAAATGGTTCCTTCTTCTTCATCTCTTCAACTTCTGCAGAATTAGTTTTAGCGGATACCTATTCTTTTGGAATGGCGCAGTGCCTGGTTATAACACCAATGAGGGTTATGAGGATCGACCTATTGATACTAATTAGGTGGCTTGAGCGTTTAGGATCAACCCAAAGAGTAGGCCATAATTGTCTTGTGAGGAGCCACCGCCAGTAGACCATCTACGTTTGGTGTGAGCAAGTGTTTGAAAGGAGAAGTATTTGCGATAGGCGTGGTCTGCAGTTCCCCGTCCGAAAAGAGTCTTGATGTGGTGCCCATTCTAGCTAGTTCGTCCGATTAGCAATTTTCTGGGATATGTGTCCCGGCACCCATATACCTAAGATAGATGCTGAAATACTTGGCCATCTCGCTAAGTGATAGGCGGCAATTGAGGGAAGTGTTGGAGTTAAAAGTGACTGAATTCAGACATTTTATCGCTGCCTGGCTATCGGAACAGGTGCCTATATTTCGTTTTATAAATACTGATTTAAGATTTAAACTTGTACCGGCATACCTAATTGAGGACTGTAGAAATGGAAAGGAGTCCCTTCCATAGGTTAGGTTAGGTAGGCGGGCTGCTAGTGCATTCACCAGCACACTTAGACCGTCTTGGTCCATTGTGATACCCACAGTCAGACTATTTCCACTGATTCACCACTCCAGTGACAGTGCCGTTAATTTGATCCCAACGGCAAATGGTGACTGCACCAGATTCAAGAACCAGATAAAAGCGTATTAACTTTGCTTTCACTGGGATTCGAACCGGGGACCCCGCTAACCAGAGGCAGGCACTCTACAAAATGCCATCTAGCCGTTAGTCCCTTCCTTAACTTGGTAAAAGAAAATGAAGGCAATTTTGGATAGAACATCACTGAAAAAATTCAGTGAATATTCCACAGGCACACATGAGTTTGCTATAGTCGTTAGGAACAGATTCATTTGGTTATTCTAAACTTGAATTGACTGTTGGTGCTTTACATCATCATCTTCTGACCCATGACATGATCCACTAAAGGGGTTGTGGATGGATCTAGAGAACGGACATTTTTAATGAATAATGCACTTTTTGTGGTATAACAATTTTAATTATCGTCTTGCCGGTGATTGGGAGTGATGAAAACTTGCACAATCTGAATTCACGTCAGATCTACCTTCCTTCAAAGCCTATGTGAAATTTCATATAATTTACGCCAGAGAAACAAATTTCCCGGTTTTTGTCAAAAATTTGGCCAAATAACGGTGAATTGGGAAATTTTATATGAACCGCCAGAACCCCTATAAATGTCGATTGTTCTACTTGAAAAAATCATGAATGTTGGTCTTACTTTGCTCATATCTCAAAAACCGTGCGTCCTACAGCAAAGTGACTGTGATTTATTTATCGCCTTGCCGGTGATTGAGAGTGATGAAAACTTGCACAATGTGAATTCATGTCAAAGGCAACAATTCGATCCCCGTCATTGACTTTAATACATCAGGGCTTATGCCCAAGCGGAACCAGGCAAGTGTACCAAACACCTCACCCAGTGTCTTCCATGCAGCCATCTAATTGGTGGAGCTTCACTTCTTAAAACAAGAAACGCATTTCAATCGAAGTTATTTATTTATTACATTTTTTATAGGAAACGTTTATTAATAACCACACCCTTTTGAAGGACCGATTAAAAACCGAACAATGATCAAAAAATTTATCTGCACAAAATTGCGATCGTAGCCTAGATGATTTGTTTTTTTTTTTTCAACTGATTTACATTTGAATTCACATTACGCTTATTTTAGGGAGAACGAAAATAAAAAATGAAATGCTTGGAAGCTAATGTAAGAAAACCTCCGATTTAACAAAATAAAATTCAACTATTCCAGGGAGAAAAACCTAACAAAATAAATTTGTATACTTCAAGCAATGCTTTTTGCAATAGGTGGCAATGGTGACCTCTATGACGCCTTCTTCTTCACCACGACGGGACCAACATTATCACCAGTTTCCTTGTTGTGATCTGCATGGCTACCATCGCAATATGGCCACTGAAAAGAAAAGGAATGATTATTTGAGAACAATTAATTACTTTTAAGATATAAATTGTAAGTATAAATAATTTGTGAGTTTGGTTAATTGACTCCTAGGCTGGGTGCCTAGGATCAACCCTCGACACGGACAACTTCCAGTTCAATGTTCGTTCTGTTCATCCAAGTCGAATCAAAGTCCAATGACGAAGTGTAAATGTGTAAATGTTGAAGGAATAATGAGGGGAAGCTGTACAGGATTGTTGTTTTTAAAAAATTCAATGATATTTGAAGTCGTGGTGATTGAGAGCTCTCTCTTTTTTCTTCTTCTTTTGATTTGAGCACGAAAAGTTGTGTTCGTAGTTCTGCCTGTCCGCGAATGGAATGAATTTGAGTTTGTAGTGGATGAATCATGACTGGTGCTGTTTGGCAAATGCATCAAGCTGTATATTATTTCAACCACCCGAATACTCAAAGTCTCCACATCTCCAAACGAAATATGTACTAAGTAATCTTATTCTCAAAAGATATGCTGCCACGAAGAACTTGAGGTTCTAGAATGCCGGCATGATCAAAAGCAAACCATGCTCCACTTAGACCATCTGGTTCATTCTCCGGCTCATTGCCCAGTTCCTGCTTTGATCTGATTATGTTTCTTGCTTGAGATTGATTGGTCATAAGAGACATATCTCTTGATCCTTGTCATAGACTTTTGATATTGAGATATTGTAAAATACCGATCTTCGCAGTTTTCAGTTCTAGTTTCTGCAAGTGCAGAACAAGTTCCCGAGTAATGTAGTATTGTCTCCTCTCCCTCCAGCTTCTCCAGAAGTCCCTATATTATTTTACTAATAACATTTCTCTTCCTTCCTCTTTCGAGTCACTGACAATGCTCAAAGAGTATTCCTGTCTAGAAAAAGCTTCTCAACTTCGCCGTTCGGAGTCGGCATTAAGCTGTAGGTCACTTCCACTCGTGACAGGACAATAGCACGCACAACACGAGTGGTCCGCCTCGGACTGTCGCGCCACCCATATTATTATTATAATAACATTCCTCTCTAGCTCCAAAAGGGATTTAGTTCCTAGGTTATCAGTTCTTTTATTGCGCGGAATACCAATGAGCCTGAGGACCCAGCATAGGATAAGTTTGCATCTAGCCGCTAGCACCTTTAGAGATAGACGGCAGAGTTTTACCATCTTGGTGTTGGTCGATGGCGAATTCACAGCTTTCATGACCGACTGACTGTCTTTGTATGATACAATAGATCTACCGTCTGTTGAGCTAGCTGGGATAATCGGATGGATGCCCTCTGCAAAGATGTTACCTTTGCTTGGAATACACTGCAGTGGAGGGCCATAGAGATCTCTGGCGAATTGGCATACATACCTGATCCTGGGGATACAGACCCATCAGTGTAAATTTGTAGCGCACCTTGGTTTCAGGCTTTTACTTCGTCCCAATCATTTCTCGTAGAAATTTAAGTCGTGTGCTTTATTTCAAACCCCATAAAAGGCGTCAGGGGTAATCTGTTTCTTTAGGGATGTTCGACTTTCGGAGCATCACCACGTGCCCTTTGCCGTGAGTTCTTCTCCGTCAGTTACATTCGCTCAGGAATCCCGTAGATATCCATTGGAAGAAAATATAGTATCATTTCCAGGGCGGGTGTGAGCGTAGTGCCCCTGTGTTATCTTTGGTCTGATTCCCTATTTGAGAGCGACGATTCTCTTATGTGTATATTGTGCAATCGATGGTTTCCTGTAAGTTCTTGGTACGCAGCAATGGACAACTCTTAACTGTGTCCCGGATCATAGAGCAGGAAATGAGGAAGAGGATGAACTTGCCAAGAAAGAGGCTAATCCCAGAGAATCCTCTGAATCAATCCACGTCTTGCAGATATCAAGAAAAAAAGGATGATAAAATCATAGAGCTAGAAAACGAAAGGTGGAACTCTCTAACCACATGTGAGACCACTCGGATGCTATGGCCCAAGTTCAATAGTGCAAAAGCCGAAGATCTACTACAATGCGACAAAAAATTGCTGCGAACTGTAGGCAGAGCGTTAAATGGCCATAAACGATGATATGGCCAGATATTCAGAGGCTGTGGTGACGAAGAGGATAGAAGAAACTCCTCACGACCTTTGTCACTGCCCCAGCCTCTGCCAATTGAGGTACACAACACTGGGAGAACACTTCTTCCAGGACCTCAAGGACTACAATGAGTCCAACAGGACCGAATTAAGACGTGGCCTAACCTAACCTTACTTGTCGCTAATGATAACTTAGCTCCAGAAAGTTAAAGTTTTAATTTCCGATTGATATTCGAAAACAAGGAGTTAAATAAATTAGGACATGGTCATCACAATGAGTCCAACAGGACCAAATTAAGGCGTGGCCTAACCTAACCTTACTTGTCGCTAATGATAATTTAACTCCAGAAAGTTAATGTTTTAATTTCCGATTGATATTCGAAAACAAGGAGTTAAATAAATTAGGATATGGGCATCATAATGAGTCCAACAGGACCAAATTAAGACGTGGCCTAACCTAAAGGCCTCCAGAAAGACAATAAGAATTTAAATAAATTAGGACTTGAGACACTGGAGTGCTCAAGAGTTCAGTGGTTTCAACCAAATTGTGAGCACCTATGGTGAAGAATATTTCGACTTGAACTTATCGCTTACAGTCATTCGGAGTTGGGCAATCTAAGTTTCTTGTTGCCTGCTTTGGCATGCAAGCAAAATTGTTTTTACCACTTTCTTGTCTCACTGATTATGCTTCTTGCTAACGTTTGCTGTTTCCTACTTCTTGTCCCTAGAGTCACGACTTAAAATATAGCATGTCACCCACATAATTGTATGTTCATATTTTTCCAAATTAATCCGGCACAATAAAATATATTTGCAGTTTGCTTATTTGCAGATAAACTCTGAATTCTTGTATCTATACCCCAATTCGCCTTCGTATCGTCTGCCTCATAATTGATGTTAAGATTAGATAATGCTTAGTTGTATAATACTTCTTTCTATTAACTGAGTAGTTATCTGTGCGTCGTTTAAATATCAAGAAACTGGATTGGTTATGTATAAGGCATTCATAAACTTACGTTCTTTGACTTCCAGCAGCGACAGAATGCGGCAGTATTGGCAATATCCTCAACGTCAATCATATCAACAACTTTGGCCTCACTCTTCTTAATTTTTGCATTAACAATTCCTGTTGGACATGGTTGCCGGGCAGCTGGACAAAATGCTAAGTATGACATGTAACCAATACCCGCAACTACTGCAGTTGGGGGAATGAGCGACAGCCAATCTTTAACTGAAAGAGAAATGGAAAATGTTAAGACGTAATTCGAATGCGACTAACAGCAGTTTTAGATTTTTTCAAGAAATGCTGATAATTGATTTTTATAGTTCAAGCAGACAAATTAAAGAATTTTTAGAGTTTTGCGTTGCGGCGAACTTAAATACCAACGCATACGCTTAGACGACAAACTGCGGGACTTACTTTAATGTGCGGAGAGACGACCGTATCAACTCTCATATGATATATCTCTGGCGAATTTAAACGATGAATGGTTGGTCTATAACCAAACGGTCAGAAGACTCAGTGAAGAAAGGCTTAACGATAAGCTTCTAGTTTCGGTTCAATGCATTGTACGGGGCTAGTTAAATATGTTTGCACGAAGTGTGGTCAAATAATAACCCAGTTATGGATCATTAACAAAGTTATTTTCATGAGACATCGTGTTGGTGAGAAAATTGTTGGGTTTCAGAGGACGTTTTTAAACTAATATGAAATTATCGAAAGAAGTGAAATTGAATAGGTCGACCTTCTGGATATCATTGCGGATGCCGACGAGAGAGAATCTTGTTGTGTCTTCGAAGAAATTGATGGGGAATCAATCAAATGGAGATCTGGTTTTTCGAATCTAGTCCATTCACCATTTGCCGTTGGGATCAAATTAACGGCACTATCACTAGAGTAGTCAATTAGTGGTAGTAGTCTGACTATGGGTATCACAATGGACCAATATGGTCTAAGTGTGCTGGTGAAAACACTAGGAGCCCACCTACCTAACCTAACCTAATCAAATGGAGATAAATGCTATTTGAAACTCCAGAAAGTAAAATTAAGGAAATGACGCCATGACGCCAGTAGACTATTTCTCAAATCTGCGTGGCACTCGATCTGTTGATTTGATGACACTCTTTATATCTTGGTGTGTAGGCCATGAACCTGCAAACTTTGGAGCACAAGCCAAGGGTCGCTGCTACAATAAAGGTATGACACCACCGCGGTGGTAAAACGAAGGACCACCCTTGCCAATCGCTTATGAGTTGATGGAGGAGATTGAACGAAAAGGATTTGGTCAAACAAGTTCGAGCGTCTCATCTTAGATACCAAGGTCAAGTGGATCGACTCCGAGAGACAACGCGCTAAGAAAGGCACGTATACAGCTGGAAAGAGGCCTTAGTCAGCTGAACGTGCGTAAATGGAAGCCAGTAGCACAATACCGTGTTGGATGCAGAGGCATGTTGACTGATGCCCAGGTCCATCCCGTACTGTAGTGCCGTTTATAAAAGAAGAAGGTATGCTGATGGAACTCTACAAGAGCAAGAAATGTTCTATAAGAATCTTCTATTGGTTACAGAGGACATCCATAACAAATGCAAGGTTACTTTACTCTAATTCCATTTCAACTTCAACCACCTCTGCAATCTGTGTCTTCTGAAGTTTGTCCAAAGAAAAAGAGACCGACCGGAAAAAGATTACCCGATGTCTTCGCTTTATAGTTCTCCATTTTCAAGTGTGTCTTCGCTGACCACAAAAAGTACAGATACTAGGCGAACACTCCAGAAAAAAACAGTGTGGAACATTACTAGAATTTGGTGCAAAAATGGAGATGAATTTTGTGCAAGATAGGAACCAATGTTCAAATGTGTTAAATGTTATGTCCATTTTTGCTGTAATGACAATACAAATTTTATTTGTCTTTTCATACCTAATTCGTCGTCAAAACAAATAAAAAAAGGCCAAGTCAAATTGTATACCTATGTATAACCCCATTACACAACGTTGCTCACAAACGATCATTTTCACATCTCAGATTGTCAGTATCTCCGGATCAAGAAACCACGTAAAGAAGTGCCCGAAACCGTGTAGCATAAAGAAATATATAATTTTTGCAGGCACTTTAAGGCTATAGTTAATTTACCTTAGTAAACATATTCGGATGTAGGTAAATGGCAGAAAATAACTCCAAAAAAAGATGAGAATGTAGTCAAATGTAGGTTTCTTGATGGATCACAATTCCTCTCGTATGTACCAAGGTTAGCTTAGGTTAGGTAGGCGGGCTGCTAGTGCATTCACCAGCACACTTAGACCATATTGGTCCATTCTGATACCCATAGTCAGACTACTACCACTAATTGCCTACTCTAGTGATAGTGCCGTTAATTTGATCCCAACGGCAAATGGTGACTGGATCAGATAAAAGCGTATTAATTTTGCCTTTACTGGGATTCGAAACGGGACCCCGCTAACCAGGAGCAGGCACTGTACCACCTGCGCCATCCAGTCCATTTCGTATGTACCAAAGACGGCCGGTTCTGAGCGACTGTTTCCTTCCCGGTACTATTGTTGACAGTACAGGTCTGAACTGAGATCTGTGTCGTAGGAGACAATCCCATAGTATGCCCATGAATCCCTGCCAATCATATTAAACACATAGCAAGCCCTTCCTGGTTGTTAATCCTGGCTAGGCTGTTTGTGCCGACTCACCGCGATTGGACAATGACCATTTTCGCTGGAGGTTTTCATAAATGATCCACTTTTTACTTTCACCAGTCACCATCCCCTTCAAAAGTGGGCCGATGTTGCTGCGATAATGCAGATGGAAATTCGATCCATGAGATTCTTTGGCGTTATCTCGTCCGGTGCACATACATCGAGCAACTTTTTGTACCCAGCCTTGTTCAAATGGTCCCAAACGGATTTTTGCGCAATGTTTAGCTAGTAGGTAATCGAAACAGTGCTTACACGAGGGTCAGCCTCGACGATTTCCATGATTCTATTGACATTTTCGAGAGCTGGCCTACCAGCATTTTTTGCATACTTCACGGACGGAAACTGATTGTTATTTATTATTTCAGAAAAATTCTTAATTTGTTAAAGAATGCGGACAACAAATACGCCTATATATGAACTCAAAAAATCCTATTGATAGAAGGATAACCTCCCAATATAGCATTAGGCTAATTCCAGTGTTGATTCAATAAGACACATGAACAACAAAACGAGCACAACTGCTCTTCTCTGCTCTGTGAGCTTTTTGAAATCGTCATCGGCAACTAAAAATTTAATCAAATTTAATTGAATAATAAACACGAAGAAGTTTATCAGCTTTAAAACTAAGACCGGCTTAAAAATACACTACAATCGGATATTACGGATGTCGAAAAAGCAGAGAATATGTTCCAACAGAAGCAAAGTGAAGTGAACACGTCATTTAGTAAAATTAGACAAACATTTGAACCCAAGATTGTGGAATCGCCAAAGCGAAAATTTGACAGACTATAACTTAGAATGTTCATTTTTGCCATTACCTTGCCAACTTCCAATAAAAGTTCGGAATTCATAAGGCGTCGATGCACAAATCAAATTTTAATTCCAACCACTGGACGAAAGATATGATTACACACCTTTGTATGGGGCGATCCAGTTTAAAAATAGAATTTACAAAAATCTGAGGTAATTTCAGAGTATCAAAAATCAAATTAAGTAACCCACCGAAAATCCCAATTTCGGTCAATCACCCTTTTTTCTTTGACTTCACAGATGCTAACTCAGATAAGACAATTATCAAGTCATTCACGTACGCTCATGGAATGCCTAATTAGCAAACAGAGTCGCCGGAATGATTTGGCATAAATACAATTAAAGCCTTTACGAAAATGAAATTGTTGCATAATCGCGAAATTCTATTTTCCTCCTCGCAATGATGCCCTTAAATGAATTAATGCAACTGCCTGTGGACAGGACTGAAACACAAGAGATCCAACATTCAATGTGTGCTGATTGGATTGTCAAGATAAATAATTATATGATCTGAGAATAATAGTCAAATAGGATCCGAATAAGATTTGGAAACATTTCACACAATAGAATCGAGAATTGAAAATACAGGTTCTACAGTTAGAGGATTGAATTGAGTGGGCAAACGGGTTTCATCACATTGAACACTACTTACATCCTAGTTTAAACCATCCTCCGAATGTGTCTGGAATCGGAAGATTCGATAAATAATCTGGGATTGTTGACTTCACCAAAGTTGAGAGTACAGACATCTTAAGCTTTTTGCAACCGACTAAAAAAAATGAATTTTCTATTCTTTTACCGTCGATTTTGTTTTGTTGTTTTTCGGTTTATCGTTTTTGACTTTTTCTTTTGTGGTGGTTATTCTGTGATGTGTAGAATAATCGCGGTTTCTTTAATTTTTAATTTCTATGCGCAAATGTCATTTGTAGATGTCGCACATGATGTATAGAGGGATTTATGTGAGCAGGGTGGATAAAGTTGGCAAGGGTGGTGGGTTTGTGAATGGACTGATAAAATCAACTCTGTTTAATTGTTCTCTATTTACGCATTCTGATTCCAACAACATGTTTCCAAAAGACAACAATCAGGATCAAGATGGATACAGTCAATCTCAGTTCAATTTGTCAACTTTAATTCAACTTATTCATGCGCTTCACATTGAAATGTTCATATGTCTTTAATCCAAGATGTGTTCCATACAATTATTATTTCCACGCTGACGTGGGGTATTAACAATTATCATACAACTGTACTTAAAGAGCGTAAAGAATAACACTGCGCAAAATGTGTTTTATTCTATCAATTTATACCACACTATTTAACAAGACTTGGCATCACTTTTCTTTTCCAGGTACGTAAATTGCCTTTCATCAACTCCAGCGACATCCAGTAGTCAACCATCACATCAAGTATAGAAAAAAGAAGGAGAAGAACACTAAAAAAAAGCGAGGAATCCGAACGAAAAAGAACACTAAAGGAGAAACGAAATGAATACCGCAGCGACAACGACAGCCAGCCAGCACTCATCAGCAGCTCGATCGATGTCAAAAAAAGTTGTTGGACAAAAATAACACCAACACCGTTGAAGCGAAACGATTAACAAAAAAAAGTGATAAAATACACGCGAAATATCGCCAAATTCGCAGGACGCGACGCGACCCCGAATTCCCCTTGTCTAAGTGTTTGTATTTCCTATCGGAAAAGCCGAATTCCCCCAAGTGCGTGTGCAATTTGAAATATCCCGAACCGAAATCTGTAAGCCGCAGCCCCCGTCGCCGTCACCACTACCACCACCACCACCGCCTCCGTCACCGACACCGACACCGTCGCCGTCGCCGTCACCACCGCCGCCGCCACCGCCGTCGCCACCATTGCCACCGTCGTCGCGTCGCAGTGACCCAAACAAGTTCAGTGTGTAATCGAAGAGCAAAAGAAAATAAGAAAAGATCTCAACGCAAAAAAGCCAGTGAGAAAAAAAATATAAATTTTTAACGAATAAAATAAAAAAAATTACGTGTCCAGCCAACCCCCATCATGGCTGAAGAATTATTGGTGGTTTTAAAGCGCAGCGAGAATTCCGGATTCGGTTTTTCACTTTTAGGCACAACAGGACCGCCACATGTAATCTACGACATCGTCGAGAACTCTCCAGCTGCCGAATGTGGGGCGGTAAGTACAAAAATGCATTCCTTTTCGTTTGTGCATTTGAATGAGGAAAAAAAGAAAAAACAGACAGATTTCCAATTTCAAAAATAGTACACCTCTTCTGTAAACAACAATGGTGATGCTGTAGTAAAGATATTTGCATTTTTTCCCCCTCCTCCATACAACAAAACAACAATCAGTTGTAGGGAGGCAGTTGCTGTAGTAGCCAACTCTTCAGCTCACTGGATCTGGTCACTCGGTGCTTTTCCGGGTTTCCAGATTTGGTATTTATAACTCCTGCAGTGAACGACTAAGAATTGCAGAAAATTGCTAAACAGTTCAAAACAGATTCGTTTCGCAACAGCACACACACATAAAGTTGTTAGTTGCTTTCGTTTTCTCCATCTGCGACGACATGATCCACCGGAGTTGACGCATTTTGTTCCTCACAAATAAATAAAAAGAAAAAAACACACTCAATTCAAGCCGAGCGAAATGGAGTTTAATTTCTGTCGTGAGCCCACAAAGGAAGAGAGTGAAGAAAAAGAAAATAAAAACGCAAAGAAATAAATTCATTTAATTTAATTAAAACAAGTTACACGAGAGAACGATGATGTGCTACTTGCTCACTTGTTTGTGTTGTGTTTCCAATTCTCTCCTCACGCTGAAAGCCATTCGGCTGTGGTCGTCGTTGTGCAAGGGAAATTAATTGTCAAATAGTGTTAACTACTTAATGACACAGGGAATGATTAAATGCAATAGACACCATAACAATGCCAGTGAATTTGGGAACACACACTCCGAAGAGGAAATAGAATTTCAACCAGTACCTACAAGGTGCAGCAAATGGGATTCTTTTCGTTTTTTCTTTTAATATATTTTCTTTTTGTTGTATTTATCGGATTGGCCCACGCCCAGTACATGAGTAGAGTGGCAATAGAAGTAGTAGTTGTCATCGTCTGGATGAGAATGACTTGTGACCGCAAACTTATTGTTGGAACATTTCTACGTAACTCTTGGTGAATCGTTTGTTCGGTCTTTCGTTTTCGTTCGGGCGACTCTGAGTGGCTGTCTTTCGGTTTTATGACAGTCGTTTGCATTTTAATTTGTGGATGTCAGAAAGCGAAGGGGGGATGGGAATCTTGTTTAATACCGTCTCCAATCTTATTGATTTTTCGGTGCAGTCGAAACATTTGTAATCGTTTGGAAGAGACGATTAAGCAGTCGCTTAATTAAGCTTCCGTCTCTAGACAGCCGCTCGCCCTGAGGACTTGTAGAAAGTCACAATCTCCATCAAGTATCTGAATACCTGTGATTAAACTCTTGTGGAACATTCTAAGATATCATAGTCAATCTATATTTATTTTAATTCCTCCCAAACAGACAACAAATTCCTTGTTGGAAGTGCGCGTCAAGATATCACACGATGATGGACGGACACCTGTTGATGTTTTGTTTTGCTGTCTCCCCAAACAGTTTGACTTGCCCCGTCAACAGTCCGTACGTCTGTATCGTCAGTTAACGCTTCGATCGCTCTGTATCGATTTGCTAACATTACTCATTCGGTTCGGTTCCAAATTCCTGCGCAGTTTTAACAATGCGCCAATCCTTGGTGCTGCGACTGGGAGGATATTCCTTGCGAGCCGGTTGGTTACCACCTAAATCAAAACAAGATTGAATTATTATATTTCCTTCATTTTTCTTTTTTTTTTGTTAGCAAACAGTCTAGACTTGGTTTTCTGAGGGTGTGATGGGCTTTCAGACAGATGATGGTTACTGACCTGAGTTTTGTTCTTTATTCTTGGCTCCTTTGTTGTGAGCGACAATGAACACCGTCTGCTAATGGTCTGTTGATGACTACGAGCGATAGACAGATTATTCAAATCTAATCTGTGCTTATGTGCTTATGTACGATTCGCTATGTGCGAAGTAAATGGGGAGGAAAGCTAGTTTAAAGCTTTGTATTTATTGACAGTCAAAGGGAATTGCTGCTGGTACTATTTGTAGTGTTTTGAGCAAACAGCAGGCGTGGACTTCCAACGATGTTTATTGTTTTAAACGTACATGTGTACCCTTGTGCTTTTGAATTTCTGGAGTGTGACTGTGATTTGTACTCAAGAAGATTGAATTTTATTTTAATATCGTGTGATTAACTATTGTGGAAGATATAAGATTAGGTTAGGTTGGGGTGAATGCCACCACTGTAGCAGTTGTGGCCAACTTAGATCGTGGATCCTTTATGCTATCATTACCCGGCCCTTTCCACCGGCTCCTCTTAAAAGGGACTACACTAACGAAAATGAAATAAACCTAGAGACTGCCTATTGGTATTCTAGTGGCCTACTTTGACAAGTCCACTCCTGTGCTTATTTACAGCCAATAAGTTTTCCTGATAAACTTAGCTAGGTCTTGTATCTTTAAGTATGACATTTCCTCTAGGTTATTGAAGAAGTAGTTGCCTAGTATATCTTTTCTAGTTTTTGCAAGGGCTGGACAAGTGTCGAGGAGATGAAGCGTGTTTTCTTCCTCCTCCTCGTCTCTACAGCTTCTGCAGTAGTCGTCGTGGGGGCTCCCATTCTTCTGGCATGGATACCGAGAAGTTAGTGACCGGTGATAACGTCCACTACGGTCCTTATTACATTCCTGTAGTGGAAGATATAAAATATCAACGCTTATGTATTGTACTGTTCCATGAGGAGTGCAGTTATTTAAGAGGCATCAGCATCTGAAGTTGGACTTGAATTTATTTAAGAAGGAACGTATTGAATTAGATCCGAGATTTACCATGTATACACAAAGTGGACTCCCCCTAAGACGAGTTCTTCCGGAACACCATAATTGTTCGAGAGAGTCCACTGTATATGAATTTGCAAAATTCAAATAGGTATACAATTCGACCTCGAGATCGCAACAATGCTGCTCTAAATGCTAAACTGATTCATCTTCCATGTTCAAACGTAAACACGTGTCGCTTGGCCAATTCACAGTTCTGAAGCCCACTGCCTGCCCTCGAACCAGATTCTAACCTTAAAGAGCACATTATCATCATATTTTCGCTTAATATCGAGGTGAATGAACCGCAAAACTACTACTTTAAATTAATAGCTGTCACGAATGATGTATCGTGAACAACGATATAGACCTACCGAACGTGATCTCGATCTGTAAATAGATTTGGCTTTGTTTCCAATTCCTCTCCCGTCTCTCCGTCAACGATCATTTGTTGTTTGTTTCCCTGATGATGGAAATTTTTGATATTTTCTTATTGAACATACATAACGGTGTGCAGGACAGAAATTGGCTGTCAGTCAAGTGAAAAAATACACAGTCTTATGTAAGTGTTATGACAGTTTATCAAAACGGTGCGTAGGAGAATCGTGCAGAGTGAAACATTGCATTTGCATATTATGACTGCAACTGGACAGAGATGTGGGCGTGTATGCATTTAGTCTGAAAGGCATTAGATTCAGTAGAGTTCAAATGAATAGCAGCTTCCTGAAGAGTAGTTTGTTGCCGCTGTAGGAATGATATACTGAGTTGCAAGCTTAGTTAGAAAATGTGGGTAGATCGTTCCGCTAATTGTTGTGTCTGGTAAAATAAATTCAGTGAAGAGTAAACTTAAATCCTTTTTATTGATGACATCATTCAGGGTAGTTTGAAAAGTTTGAGTGGTTGCCACTGTGAACTTTGCTTTTGTACACAGTTTTATATTGTAAAAGGATTTGATGTGCAGTCACCCACACAATTTTTTTAATAAAGTTTATTGTGAAGAATTACATTGCAACCGGTGGGTCATTATTAGTGCGGTTTCGGGCCAAGGGAGTTCCACCAAAGATCAGATCTTCACACTGGTAGATCTTGGAAAGGACGAAAGAAATGCAGATGCACACCCATCATCTATTCATTGAATTCGAAGCCGCATATGACAGAGTGGTATAGTCGAGCTGCACATATTCACTTCCAGTTTTGACATTTCTACCAAACTAGGTCGTGCAGGAAGACCATGCCTGAGTTCTCGCTGCTCCATCAAGGCCGGCGGCAACGAACCCATCGAGACGTTTAATGCGTGAAAAATATTTGTCTTTTTCAACACCATCCTCATTTTGCGGTTTCTTTGAGCTCAAGAGGCACTTGATTGTACCAAGTCTTTCCCGATAAACCAAGCTGACTGTATCATGCCTATTATGAATAAAAATTCCCCCGAACTTATTCTCTTATTGGAAGGCAAAAAGAGACAAAGTTTGGAGGAAATTTTATTCACAATCACCCGTAAATATGGCACCTTTATCATGCCTGTCCCCTGTTCTGCTTTTTGGCGCGGAGACATGGACAATCTTAAGAGCAGAGGAGGAGGCCCTATGGTCAAAGATTCAATCTTAAGAGCAGAGGAGGAGGCCCTATGGTCAAAGATTCAATCTTAAGAGCAGAGGAGGAGGCCCTACGGTCAAAGATTCAATCTTAAGAGCAGAGGAGGAGGCCCCAATGGCCAAAGATTCAATCTTAAGAGCAGAGGAGGAGGCCCTATGGTCAAAGATTCAATCTTAAGAGCAGAGTAGGAGGCCCTACGGTCAAAGATTAAATCTTAAGAGCAGAGGAGGAGGCCCTACGTTGAAAGATTCTACGTACAATCATTCATTATAGACTGTAGGTTTAGGTCTGTTTGATCCTATCGGCGATGACTCACACTAATGCTGTTTAGTTCAACAGGGTTGCAAAGTAGTATGCTTTTAGACAGAAAGAAAGCAGAGCATGTGCCCTTTCTATCGAGTTCGTAACCTTCACAGTTCTCTGGTATGCCACAATGTCCCGACAAGGACATAGGATAGATTAGGTAGTTGGGCTGCTGGTGAATTCAACAGCACACTTAGGCCCTATTGATCCATTGTGATACCCATAGTCAGACTGCTACCACTAATTGACAACTCCAGTGTTAGTGTTGTTAATTTGATTCCAACGGCAAATGGTCGCTTTCACTGGGATTTGAACCGGGGACCCCGCTAACCAGGGGCCAGCACTCCACCAGCTACGCCATCCAGTCGTCGACAAGGACATAAGTTGGATGGCAAGGTACGTGCCCATCTTGATGAGAGATAGGCGTTAATTCAGGCTAGTTTCTTAGTGGATTGTAACTGCACTCAGAAAGGATAGTGTTCTGGCCAGACCATGTAGAGCGCATGGACAACTTAGCTCTGGTCTGAAAGAATAGTCATCTACTTCAAAACTGTGGAACAACGCAGTACCGCTTGCGAAATTCGAGGCAGGTAACCAGGAATCGTGGTTGTCGTGGCGGAGTGGGTAAGAGCGTCTTCTCCTACGCAGAGGGTGCCAGGTTCGATTCCCGAATTTACCACCTTTGACAATTCACGGCTCTACCTCTTTGGAGTCATTGACAATGCTCAAAGAGTATTCCTGCCTGGAATTCTTCGCTGTTCGGAGTCGGCATTAAGCTGTAGGTCCCTTCCACTCGTGACAGGACAATAGCACGCAAAACACGAGTGGTTGCTGAGAAGCTAGGCCCAGGTCCGTCTCGGACTGTCGCGCCACCCATATTATTATTATTGATATGAGAAATCAGTGACTCGAAAGTGGTGGTGCTGTGAAAATTGAAGTTCATCTTGCTTGAGATCGAAGCATGGACCCTTAAATGATTGGAATGATTGGAATGCTTGTAACCGGGGGCACAATAAAAGTTGAATTCTTCTTGGAAGCAATAAACATTCCTTGTAATGGACCTGTATAACCTGTGTCCCGTCAACTGACCGAAAATTGGAGTCTGGATGCGTTATGATGGCCTCACGTCTGCGAAAACAATGATTCATCGAACTACTTCGAAACCTTAGTAAAGACAAATCCAGCTGTGGGGAACACAAGGAAACACCTTTTGAAAGTTTGGAAGACTCCATGATAGGACTGCCAACTTCGATCGTGGAAAACGGGATGGGAATACATTAACGGTAGTGACCACTTGTTTGGTCGCTTTTCATACTCACACACAACAACACAAGTCTGTCATTCGATCTGTCAAACAGAAGCTTGCGTCAAAAGCCAATTAAAAGAGTGTACACATGTGTCTACATCCACTTCCAGACATAGATAAGCTAACCTATTCCGCGACCAACTGTTTTTTTTTTTTTTCTTTCGAGTCATTGACTCTTTAACATTTCATTTATTGCGTGAGCTTACTTCCAAATAGAAGAACTATGTCATCTCTGAAATTATTTCTCAATTCCTCACAAGCCAAAGGCTAACACTCAGCCAAGGCAGCAGACAGTCAACGCTGTGCATGTGCTCTCGGTCTCCCCGTCTAATGGGCAACTATTTGTTTCCATGCGACCAAAACAAAAAAAAAACCAACAACGGCACACCTTACGCAAAACTAGTAGAAAGACAACTTGTCCCAACAAAACAGCAAAGAAAGCATGGCGCACAGATCATATTCCATTGTATCCACCACATCCTCATCCGCACACTCACGTATGGCAGACATCGAAAGAGATGAACGGCGAACTGTGCTTATCCAATTCGAAACCCCCAAATGAGTCTTAAGAGCTCGTCGTTGATGTCTGGAGCGGCGCGTGAGGAGTGAGCCACTTCTCTCGACGAGCGATGACGAAGCCCTGTGTTACGATGCTCATCTGAGATCGCCTTTGCCAATATATTCTGATGATGGGACTGAGGAATGAAAGATACTGCTGCAGATGATGAGATGGTGGAGGTTTGTGAGTGTATTTTATGAGCGGTACTGTTTTGTTGTTGTTGCTGTGTTGTCTTGTCTATAATCGATTGTTTTGTGGTGTAGTCTTTGTTGTGTTTTTTCCTCTCAGTCATCGATTGTGTTGTGTTCTGTGTTCCTTCTGTTCAATTGATTTATGTTGCCTGGTGGTGGTTGTTGTGTGCTGTGGATATTCCTTGAGTTATTAATTGTTAATCTGCTCGGAATGTGCAACATATTCGTGAGCTGGGAAATACAATTTCCTTTTCTTTTATAACCATCCGATACAGCATACTGCAGGGATGACGCAATTCTCTATCATTCCGCCCCGAAGTGGAGTGGTGTACTATTTGTCGTTGGCGACCCTTCCACCCCTAGTGAATCTCCTTCTCGCATCTGACGTCATCATCATCTGTGTGTGTGTGTGTGTGGAAGCAAGGACTCGTGCATACTTCTTGGATACATTTTGTAAATTTATCAGCAAAATGTTTTGATTAATTGACTGGAAAAGCACGCCAAGGCTGTGTAATCAAATTTATTAGTTGAAATCCATTTTTAGACCTGACAGAGCTATCCTCTCTGTCTGATGGGCGGCAGCTCCTTTGGGTGGTATTTGCTTTTAAATGGGAAAACTCACTTTTCCCTGAAGTGAAATCGATAGTCTCGGGCGGGCGGGCGGATCTTAAATGAAACTAATTTAGATGTTGACTTAGTCAGAGGCGGCATCCTATGTTTCTACTACGTGTACATTAAATGTGTCTACACGGAGCGCTGGGTGCGGTCATGGTCCTTTCCGTGTGGGCTTGGTATGTTTGGGAACATTGACATCTACTCCAATTGCATGACCCGTTCGCCTTGGAGCTGTGTAATCTCTGATGCTTCATAACGAGTTATTCACAGGTGAATGCCTTACCTAAATGGAGATCCAATTCAATGAAGTGGAACGAGTATTCGGGTGTCTATTTAACACAAACATGGTATATTTTTTAAGGGGGAAGTGTGAGCGTGTGTGAGAGGGGTTTTGTTTGTTTCTCATTTTTTTTTTTTTGCACGACTTTATGGCGTCATCAGAGTGACATTCATCTTGGGGTGGTTTTCGTCTGTATTTATGGGATATGAGGGAAACTGAATTAAGGTGGACGGACATCTGCTAGGACTCGTATGGCATCTTAAATATTTTGCAGCGAAACAAATTGGCAACATCAAGCTGGAGCTGTATAAATGTGTTTGATTATTTGTTTTGCTGGGTTTGTGTTTCTCTGGCAGAAGGCTGGATATGGGGTGTATACGGAAATACAGTCGAAGTTTCAAGTCGAATAGTCACGGGTACACATTTTTTCTTCGAGTGTAAAGCTTGGGAAAATTGAGAAAGAGAGTCTGGTTACTGGAAATAAAAACTATGATCATAGCACTATGCTTGACCTTATGCCAAGAGATCTGGTATTATACTGGACTACACGGTCCCTAGAACTAATCTATCAAAAGACTTTGACGTTGTAATCCCAGAAAGAATGGAATGGCATAGTGGGCAATGATTTTGACTGGACAATCTACACTGACGGCTCGAAGATGGGCGGGGGAGTCGCTGCGGGTGTGTTCTCAGAGTCTCTGAACATCCGTAAAGTCTATATAATGCCCGACAATTTCAGCGTGTTCCAAGCGACTGGCAAATAGCAGCCGGGAAGCATGTCGTAAAATCAAAATACACCCAAATGTCTTGCCAAGACAGAGGGTTGCTATGGTCAAGCCGCCATAAAAGCTATTGTCTCCTTTGCCTCGCATTAAAAACTTGTACAAGAATGCCGACCTGAGATAGCGTTATATTGGTTCCAGCTCTCAGTGACATCTCAGGAAATGAGAGGGGTCGCTGAACTGGCTAGGCAGAGATCTGCCCTTCAACTCTCGCTTGCAGGTCGGTGCGGGTGTGTTCTCAGAGTCCCTGGACACTCGTAAAGCCTATAGGGTACCCGATAGTTCCAGAGTGTTCCAAGATGAACTATTTGCCAGCCGGGAAGCATGTCGTCAAATAAAAATACACCCAAATATCTTGCCAAGAAAGAGGATTGTCATTGTCTCCTTTGCTTGATTTTTGATGATTGGGGATCATGCCACTCAACTTACATTGTCGCAACTGCAACAACACAGCTGAGAGGTAGACCCTAACACATTTCTTTTTGCGCCTGTCTTTAGAGCCCGTCATCGAGCGCCTAATAGCCCTTTCTTTAACTCGCTTGATGAGTTGTCTGCGAAAGATCTTGTGGAATTAATGTCCTTCGTAAATACCTCAGGTTAAACTTAGACATATCTCAAATAAACCTACACCTTCCTTATTTATAGGTAAAAGAGCTGTGGTATTGAAACGGCACATAGTGGTGATTGGGTTCTCGACCACTTCTACCTACCTACCCATCGGATGAAATCGTTCCATGCTTTTACACCGTAAAATTGTCAAATTTTGGAAGCATGCGATGTTTGCTATTTCTCCCTATATTCCTCATGTGCATTATGCTATGTTCACTTGTCGATGACATTACCTGTTAGGTTTGAAATCACCGGCAAAACAGTTGTTTGTTTGTTTGTTTGTTTCAGCAAATCACTCGTTTTGTGCTGGCTATTGTTCTGTCCCAAGGGGAAGGGACCTACAGTTTTATGCCGACTTCGAAATTCTGCTTCTTAAGGATTCAAGTACAGTAGAATCTCATAAAGACGAACGGATATAAAACATACTCGGTTCACTTTTTCGAGAACCAAATAACCACGTATCCACCAAAAATATTTAATGTATTTAAAAATAAAATATTTAAATATTAAAAATATTCAATTTTAATTTAAAACAAAAATAGGACTTATTTAGACGTTTTTCTTAAAAATCTGCTCTTTTGTAGATTCACCTGGAAGAAAGAAAGTTGTCTTACAAATCCGTTCATTTTTTCCGAATTGTTCATCTTATAGAACCGTTCATGTTTCCGAGATCATACTGTAAGCGATTCTCTGTGTTTAACAGTATTACTCCAGGAAGGAGTTGATTCCTTAGAGGAACAGCATGAATAAAAAACTGGCTACTAGTTAAATACCTGTGTGTTGGCAGTATTAGGTTGGGTAGAGGGGCTGCTAGTGAATTCACTTGGACCATGTTGTTCCATTGTTATAAACGTATTCAGTTTAAAGTCCTTTCGGATTGCACAAAGCTAGGTAATGTGGTGTTTTGCTCTTTATAGTCTTAAGAATTCGAGGACAGCACGAGTTTCAACAACGTGGTTAAGGACCAGTCAATGATTCCTATTACATAAGATAAAGCGTGGTCATAGCGACGAAGATGTAATATATATCTGGAACAGTTGTTAAAGACGACATTTAGCTTCCTGGTAAATACAGAGTCCGGGTGCGAGAAGATTTCATGGCCTGTACCACCTCTCATATAAATATTAAAAATTGTAATAATTAATGTTTTTATGTACCAAATTTTACCGCATACGCGGATGTCGAAAAATTTGCATCCGCAAGAGCCCTGTTTTGGATGACAGCGGTGGACAAGACCATGCCATCCGATGAAGAAGACCATACTTAACCTAACCTCACTGATGTGTTATGCTGCGTCAATAACCGCCAAACTTCTGAGATGCTTCAACCAGATCTCAATTGAATTTCTGGCTGGCTGCTCTGAATCTTCAGTCTACAGCCCTGTGCACTGAACAGAGTCGAGTGAGTGAGCTTTTCATTGAAATGTAAATTTCCACTTAGCATTCATATAGAACCACTGACCAATGACTCAAGTTTCAATGAAATGCTCATACATATTTCAAAACAAAATCGTTAACCGATTCAGAAGTCAACAAGAAGTGTAAAAATGGTAGAAGTCAAATCAAGATAAACAAAAATTCAATTCCGGCTGCCGCCTCTCCATCCGCTGTCGTTGCTCAATGTAAAGCATGTATCTCGAGACATTCCCAAATATGCAAATAACATCTATTAACTTATTAAGTATTCAGTTTTACGAGTGTTATCTCTTTTGGTAAGGAAATAACGATTTTAGTTTTTAATCACAGCTTAAAGAGATGGGTTCCCTTCACCTCTTGGCAGGGGCGAGTGGGATTGGCATATGGTATGCGTTTGAAGGAAAATATTTGAAATCACTATCACTTATTGCATAATATTCAAGATTGTGTGACTCATTGTTTCTTGTTTTGCTTGGGGAAGCAATAAGGAAACTCAGCGAAACAGTGTTGCTGAAAAATTGTCCTGTTTATTATAAAAAATAATATAAATATATACATATAAAAAAAATAATATAAACATAAAAATTTAATATACAGCGAACGCTCGATATAGCGAACAATATTTAATGCAGGCATACACATAGTGATCAAAACAGATCTCGATATAGTGCTCTTATGTTTCTTTTATTTTATTTTAACATTTCGGTATGCAAAAAAGACGTCAGAAACTCATTGGTGTAATGTTTCGTTAGCCCAAATTTATCGTTTGTTCTACTCAGAATCTCGCAGGATTATGTTTGCATATGGTTAAAGTTTTGCGTTGTTTGTTGTTCAAATACGAAGTGCTTGACTCTATTCTTAACTGCATGCGACAAATTTGGAGCTTCACTCATTGCGAAATGCTGGACGTTTGAAAAATACCCGAAAGACGATTTTGAGAATGAAGATGAAATATCTTTCAGTATTCTTTGTAACTGTTGATGGCTACGGCAGAAGCGATTAATCTGCTCAATCATATAAGATGACTATCACAAACGGCAGTCGATTAGAATGATTGGATCGAAAATCAGGTATCTTCAGATATTAAAGAAAACGAAGGTGAAATAAAAGAAAAACGGATGTAGTGTCCTCTTGACATGCTGTTAAATTTTTATGGATATTATTATATTTTTGTTTTGTTTAAATATTCTTTTTATAAATACTGACTTGTTTTTTAGTAATTGCGAAGAAAAAATATAATTATATTCTATTTTGATGAATTGTTCACAAAAGCATGCACATTTTGATGAAATTTGCTTCAAGGGAGCGTGCAGCTCGTAACAGTGAACATGCCCGGTTATTAATAGTTCACTATTAGATAATTTAATAGTTCACTATTAAAAATCGTCTGCTGTATTGCATTTGAATTTATTTAAGTCAATAATGTGTATAAAATGTGACGAACCTCACTAGGTCTCGATTTTATTTGAGGTAAACCTGTTCATTGTCCGGGTTTTTTTATACAGGCGGAAAAGTCTAAATTTGCAGCGTTGTTTTCAGTGACATCTGATTTAACACTTCACGTTTGTTTTGAAGTTAGTTCTTCTCTTCAACACTCCGTGACCTCGGCCTCAACCAAAAAGGATTTTCAACTTGCGCTATCTCTGGCTAGATGTCTCTAGTTTCGCACGCCAGATTGGTTGAGATCCTTCTCCACCAGGGTGCGGTACCTTAGGTTAGGTTAGGTTTAGGAAGGGGAGTGTGATGATTGAACATCATTCCCACTCGGAGGCCTTAGGGTGCATTGTGGATCTCTTCATTTGTGGAGTACGCATTCTTTTAGCATATACTGTCACGTTATGGCTTAAACCACCACGCGCCACCTACGCCACCTACAGCGCTGGACAGTGTCAAGGCAAATGTTGGATCGTTTCAGTCTCTTCTTCGTCGCCGCACCTTCGGCAGAAATCGCTGGATTCCGCATTCCATTTCAGAAGCATTATGGCAGTGTCCTGTAATCACTTCGATGAGCACACGGATGAACTTGCGGACCAACGGCAAAAGAGTCTTTGTTTTGCCGTTGTTAAGCTCTGGCCACGTTGATCTTATCGTGTCGCAGTCATTTCTTGCTAGCAAAGATGAGCTGCCGTCTTTACGTATGGTGTCGTATATAGTCCGGTGTACTGATCGGTGGCTGCAGAGATGTGTCCGCTTCGCTGATGTCCATTTCAGACCCTTGTCTGGTCAATTCGTCCGCTGTTTTGCCTTGAGCTGTGGACCGTGACCCAGTGGAGTTTGACTTTGTGGTGACTGATGGACGCAATGCATAACAGCCCTTAATATTAATCTTAAGAGGCTAAGGACATCTTCATCCGCCTTTGAGATTGTCCATGCCTCTACGCCGTCCGGCAGGACTGGGATGATCAGTGTCAAATATAAAGTCAGCTTGGTTCTTCCAGAAATGGCTCTTCTACTCATTTGCCTTTGAGCCAGCTGTTGCAAGGAGTTATTCTGAGTTTAATCTCGGTAAAGATCTTGTTTCTACATTTTACTGCAGAGCCAAGGTAGATGAATCCTTACATACCTCGAAGTTGGAGCTGTTCATTGTACGCTCTGTCCGAAACGGCGATGGACAGAATATACATACTTCGTTATGCCCATTTACACCTAGACCCACCCAACCCGAGTCTGACAGGAACTACAAACTTGTCATGACGTTGTATAGCTCGTCTCTATGCGGCCTTGAAATCGATGAATATGTGGAGAGTGTCGTTCTGCATCTCTAAGGTCTTTTCCAGGATCTGCCGTAAAAAAAGTGTGTAAATCTGGTCGGTAGTCGCATTTCCTGGCCTGATACCACACTGATATGGAATGTTGTTATCTTGTCCTTGGGAGGGGACGGAATTCTCGTCGATCATCGTCCAGATAGAGCGAAACATTCTGCCTGACAGAGGGGCTTGGGTTCTCATCGCCGTCTGCAGCAAATGTTCCGAGTCGACATTGGCTCCTCGAAATGTTCGAACATCGAGAATATTGAAGTGCCTGACGTCGATCGAAACGTGACAATCTGATTGACGTTTGCTTGATCTAAGGATGTTCGGAATGTGGTTGATCTGTGGTCTCTTAACGGACCTAACATTCCACGTCCAAAGACGAAAATCATTGTCCTTAATACGATTGCTGTTGTCCTAAACATGAAATCCGTTGCTAGTGTTTGTCTCTGAACAAGTGCTGTTTTATATGGTGAGGGTGTTAACCTCACGTACAACTCTTAACTGGTAGACCAGGCCTTTTCTTGAACCCTCCAAGACCCTTGGGGTATTCTATTTCGGTAACCAGGCTGAGGTTGTGAATGTCGCCATTGGCCCCAAAACTACAGGGCTGTTTCACCGCCGTCCCTATTCCAAGACTCCGACCGGAAAAATCTTCTCGACTTGAGCTACGGATAGTTTGGAGTAGCTCTAGAATATAGTGATCAATAGTGATCATAACACAATTTCGAGTTCCGAGAACAAACCGAAGAAGTTGAATTTCTCAACGACTCCACACTCCACTTGACGCAATCCCAGTGTCGTTCAATTAACGGGCGACTTCACAAGCACATGCAATTAAAGTGACAGTTTGACGAATATGACACTCACACTCGTCGTTTTATTGATTCCATCGTTTTCTCTTTTTCTAGGGGACCGCTACGTTCCTCCCTCAGGGCGTATTGTTGAACACATTCCTTAACATAATTTGCTTCCGTTCCGCTTAAACCACGCCTGAATTTTTATCAGTTAATTTTTTTCAATTACAACGTGACATGTCCAATCGCCGCCGCCACCGCCGTGTACCAGGGACGTCATTACACCGATGACGCACGTCCAAGAATAGGAGGCATTCGGCCAACAACAGCAAAGTCGTATAGTTCATCTGACAAATCATCAAATCACAGTTAAAACTTGATAACGATCTTAATCGTCTCTAAATGAAACGGCCTATCACGCATTATTGATTCAAGTGCTTAGCTGGGTGTTGAGTACCATTGATAAGATTGACTTGGCAGCAATTAGAGCACCTTCAGCTATAAATGATGCCATCCCACAATCAAAGCAGTTTGAATTGAACTTAAAGTTTGCCATTGGAATGCTTTTCGAATGAACTAATCAGTTTGAGGCAGATAACGCGAATCAATGACGGATTCACATCGAATGTGTGAGTCAACGGCAATTGTGTGTGCGGGCGCTTATCGGACTGTGGGAAGGGATTTTTGTTTTAGACCGAAGCACAATGTTTATCTGCAACCTTGCCTATGATTTATTTTTGTGCAAGAAAAACGATTAAGACGCCATAGATTGTGGATTGTCAGTGTCAATTAGAGCTTATCACTCGCTGGGGTAAGCATACACAGTTGGGCGTTGTCGCAATGTTGTTTGTGTTTTTGTTTTCTGAAAACAAAGAAGGGATGACACTAAGCGGCTGGTCGATCAATGACCTTGCAAGGATGTGTAGTTGGCGGTTTTACTTGGTTTCTAATGGGCTTTGGTGTCAGCAGGTTGTGTCGTTTTACGTGGCGTACTTTTGCTAATTGGCAATTTATTTATTGCGACGATAGGAGGCTTCGATTAGATAATTAAGTCAACGACACTGCCGTGAAATATGAAGCGGCGGATGGCTTCTATAAAGTGGTTGATAAAGATTATATCGACTTCGAAATAAAGCCCAATGAAATTGTTCAAGATTACAGTGTATCAGACGACAGAAGACTATCTTGAATGCGCAAACAATTGTGTGTTCAGGCAGGTCTACACCTTAAGGTTATACCGCAACCCTTTGGTGGAATGCAAAGAATCTAGCAGAGAATTATTATTGGCAAGCAGGAAGAGAAGCCTTTAAATATGATGGCGATCATATATACCCACAAACTTAGTATGTACATTGTGGTGATAATGTCAGGCACGGGGTAGCTTTAGGCTTTTTATATAAATCGCTAACCACTTAAAGTCAAGACACCAGCACCAGCCGAAGTTGCAAAGGAAGAAATTGATAGGAGGTCCTAATCGATATTTTGTAAAACGCATTTTCCGGCTTCCAAAGAAGACGCCAAGGTATGTGAACAACGTTAGATGACGGGCGTCATTTGCGAATTTCATATTAAGTCGAGTCGACATGCTATGACACATGCCAAGTGGAGCCGGCCTGTAACAGGAATTAGTTTGGTCCAAAGGGAAATATAATATAATAATATAATATAGGTGGCGCTACAGTCCGAGGCGGACCTGGGCTTAGCTTCTCAGCAACCACTCGTGTTGTGCGTGCTATTGTTCTCTCACGCGTGGTAGGGACCTACAGTTTAATGCCGACTCCGAACGGCCAAGTTTGAGAAGCTTTTTCTAGACAGGAAATACTCTTTGAGCATTGTCAGTGACTCGAAAGAGGTGGAGCCGTGTAATATGAAAGGTGGTAAATTCGGGTATCGAACCTGGCACCCTCTGCGTAGGAGTCGACGCACTAACCCACTACGCCACGGCGATCCAAAGGGAAATATACAATCCGATTTATAGATTTACTAGCTTTTACCCGCGACTTTGTCCTCGTGGAATAGTTACTTTGGGTAGCCTTTTTCGTTTTTAGGATACTAATTTTCCGAATAATACAATACAATACGTATAAACTGCAAACTACCGTGATTTACTGTAAATGTCTTATTTTAATACATTTTTATATACTAAATTGTTTGTTTTTCCATCCTCTGCTAAAACATTAAGATTTTGCGGGCACGATACTCGTGAGCATGCCACATAGAGTTGCCCATGGGAAAAGCCAGGTTTTTTCTAAATGTGTACCTGCTACTTTAAGCGTCCTTGAGCTTAAGTTATTGTCATTTCAAATGCTGCTTTTAGGCGAAACTGCACTCTTTTAAACTGAAAGGGCAAATCAATAGAAATAATTGGAATAAGGGGGATTCAAATATTTTGTCCTTTTCCAATTCCAGTCATAATTATTGCTTTTATAATATTGCGTCCCAATTGTGTAACTTGTAGCCGTGTACCTTTACATAGCCTCGGTGCGTCAAGGTTTCTCATTAACAGGGCCGGAACACCAACTTTTAACCTCAACTTATGAGAAGTATGACTTAATAGCTGTGTTTTTTTGCAAGCGTATATACGCTTAATTTATAAGTGCACAAAAAAACGACCATCGGCCCTTAATGATTCATCATAAAATCTTGGCACCACCGATGACATTTATGACATATGCTAAGCAGTCAGAGGTGTAGTCGAGGAAGTTGATGGTTGAGCTTTGATGAGACACAATCTTCGTTTCGTGACTGTGTAGCGTGACCATCACTTTAAAAGCAAAACCACTTAATAATTATAAAATAAAAAAATATTCATTAAATGAAAAGAATCGTTTACGAAGCCAAAACGGAATGTATAGCAGAGACACTCTGAGTATACCAAAAATTGCATACTTATGGATGCCAACAAAATTAAAAACTATCTAATACATCAACCACACCTGCAAATGTAAGCCACATACAGCAACATAAACAATGGATAAATAAATTCAGGAATGAACACACAGAAAATAATGTTTGGAAGCATTATTTTTATCCGCGCTTATTTCTTAAGCGGCGATAGATATGATGAGTAACTTAAGCGGATATAGGATTTGTTGTTAGTGTATTTTACACGAAAATTGCAATTCGTATATACGCTTGCAAAAAAACACACCTAATATGTTCGTTAATTTGCTACACTGTCTCATTTGTCGGCGCTAAAATTGCCTTTTCTTCTTCTTCTTTATTTGGCGGTACAGTCCGGTGGACCTGGGCCTCAACCACCAAGCCTCTCCAGTTAGCACGGTCTCTCTCTGTCTCCAGTGTCGCACGCCAAGTTGGTTGAGGTCCTTCTCCACCTGGGTGCGGCACCTTAAACGCGGGCGCCCTCTGTTGCGTTGTCAGACGGGTTCGGGATCGAAGACTCTTCGGGCCGGAGCTGAGTTGTCCATACGCTCTACATGGCCTAGCCATCTTAGGCATTGGATCCGTAGACGCCTGACTGGGCTCATATCGCTGTACAGTCCGTACAGTTCGTGGTTGAATCTTCTCCTCCAGAAACCGTCAACGCAAACAAGACCAAAGATCGCACGCAGAGCTTTTCTCTCGAAGAGACCAAGGACTTCCTCATCCGCTTTTGAGATTGTCCATGCCTCCGCGCCGTACAGCAGGACTTGGATGATCAATGTCTTGTGTAAAGTCGGCTTGGTCCTTCGAGAGATGGCTGAGTAGTACTCAATTGCCCCTTGAGTCCAATGAAACAGCGATTGGCAAGAGTTTGAACTCGGTACTGATGTTGTTCGTACTATTTACTGCGGAGCCGAGGTAGACGAAGTCTTCGACTATCTCGAAGTTATAGCTGCCGATTGTGACGCTCTGTCCAAGAGTCGATGTTGTGTGTCCTTTCTTGATGACAGCATATTCTTCGTTGCCCTCGTTCACCGCTAGACCCATTTTAGCCGCTTCCGCCTCAATACCAGCAAACGCTTCATTGACGGCTCACTGTGTTCTGCCAATCACGTCAATGTCATCCGCGTATGCTAACCGTTGTACTGACTTCTGGAAGATCGTGCCTCTATTGTTAGCGTGTGAGTCTTGCACGATCTTCTCCAGAATATTGTTAAAGAAGTCAGACATTACAGCGCGTCGTCTTGTCTAAAACCTTTGTTGACATTGTAGGTCTCGGTGAGTTGTGCTGCCGACCTTGATGGAGCAGCGAGAATTCTCCATAGCTATCCTGCACAACCTGAGGAGCATGGCAGGAATGGCAAAACTAGACATGGCGTTGTATAGCTCTTATGCACGCTGTCATATGCGGCCTTGAAATCGACGAATAGGTGGTGGGTGTCGATTTGCATCGCTTGGGTCTTTTCCATGATTTTCCGTAGTGTGAAAATCTGGTCGATGGTGGACTTACCTGGTCTGAAGTCACATTTATATGGACCTATTAGGTCATTTATAAACAGCTTCAGGGAGTACACAAAATGGGAGAGAAGATCTTGCAAGCGATGTTCAGGAGACTTATCCCTCGGTAGTTGGCGCAGTCAAAGCGGTTTAATTTCTTGTGGATCGGGCAAACGATACTGAGATTCCACTCATCGGGCATGCTTTCCTCCGACCATATCTTACAGATGAGCTGTTGCATGCGCCCAACCAGATCATCTCCAGCTGCCTTAAAGATTTCAGCGGACAGTCCGTCCGTAACGGCAGCTTTGTTAGACATCAGTCTTGACGTTGCTATCTTGACCTCGTCTAAGTTGGGGGGGACGGAATTCTTGTCAATCATCGTCCATATTCTGTGGAACGTAGGAGCTTTTTTACGTGTACCCATAATATAGACGCTTTATAGACACTGCTTTATTTCATCTGCTGGTGTGCCCCTAGTAAGCATTGGCAGGGTCTGTCTAAAGTCACCAGCTAAAAGTACCACCATCCCTTCCATAACACTCTGGTTGCACTTAATATCTTTCATAGTGCGATCTAGTGCTTCGATTGCTCTTTTATGTGACATCGTACATTCATCCCAAACCAACAGTCTACACTCGTGCAACATTCGTCCACGCTCACTGTTTTTGCTAATGTTACAAACTGACATTTCCTCATGAGTTAAGTTCATAGGCAGTTAAAGAAAAAGCATTTTTTTTTTATCTTTCCTGATTTGTGCTAATAGTAAATTTAAAAGAAAGCTTTTGCCAGTGCCAGAAAAAAAACCATATTCATTTTTTGAATAACTTTATCAAAGATTAATCGTTGTCTTGTGTTCAAAAGTGGAACGGCATCCATTATTTGGCGTTTTAAAGAATCAGTATCGTAATCTATTTCTCGCATTAAAGATTTTTTTACAGAAATAGCTATAACTTGATCTTCAACGTTTGTTAAGGCGTCGTTGTAAATTAAATTATTATAGGCCGCATTAAAAAATTATATTTGGCCGCACCACGTCGCAGTCTGCCTTGGTGACTATCGACAACAATCAGTCAGCAGTGGCGACCGACCATTGGCATGGTGTGTGTGTGTAGTTTAAAGCACTCAGTGACATGTTCAATTTGAGTTTTTCGGCAGAAGGGTGGTTTCTGTTTTTCTTACGATTTAACTGAGTAAAAACTGGAAATTCTATATCGAATATAGATATATATGCTACTGCATGCGTAGAACCACACACACACACACAAACAGACACACACACAGGAGGCAATAAGCCCCGTCAGGGTATCGCCCAATCTGCCTGCTTGATACCACGGGAAAGATCCTGGAGAGCATCATATACGGCAGGCTAATCTGCGTGGCGAAGGAGCGAGGAGCCTTGTCCGACCATCAGTTCGGTTTTAGGAAATCGCGCTCCACCATCGACGCCATCAAAGAGGTGGTAGACACAGCAAGCGAAGCGATAAAGGGTTCAAGATGGAGGGGCGGTACAAAAAAATACTGTGCCGTGGTTACGCTGGACATCAAAAACGCGTTTAACTGAGCGAACTGGTCCTGCATCATGAGCGCCTTGAATAGGATGAGCATAACGCAGTACTTGAGGAAGATAATCGTCAGCTATTTCACCAACAGGAAACTTAGATACCAGACTGACGACGGAATGAAATACCACGAAGTCTCGGCAGGCGTTCCACAGCGTTCAGTTTTTGAACCCCTCCTGTGGAACTTAATGTACGACGGAGTACTGAGACTAACGCAACCGCATGGAGTCAAGGTGATCGGTTTTGCTGACGACATCGCGGTCGTGACAGTGGCCAAAAACATCCACGAGGTGGAAGCAGCCACAAACGAAGCGATCGCCAGGATCAAGGATTGGATGGAATCCGCCGAACTAGAACTAGCTGACCACAAGATTGAGGCTGTCCAAATAACCAGCCGAAAGACTGTGGAATACGCGAACTTCCGGGTTGGTTCCCATATAATTCGATCGAAGGAGACTCTGAAATATCTAGGGGTAAAGCTCGACAACCGGCTGAACTTTAAAACTCACGTCGAGTACTGCAGCAAAAAAGCAGCAAGGATGCAGGCTGCTTTCCACAGTGGTAAGCTCAATCCTTCTATACACTGCACCAGCATGGGCGGGGGCCCTGACGAACACAAAAGCAGCAACGAAGCTCTCGACACCATACAGGCTCTGCGTGATAAGAGCAATCAGCGTTTTCCGAACAACTTCTTACGAAGCAGCCTGCGTCATTGCGGTTATGGTCCCGATCGACATTCTCGCCACCGAAATGCAAAGAATCTACCTACGGAGATCTGCAAATCACACAAAGACTAGCGTAAGAGGTCTGAAAAATTAGGAAAGGCCAACATCAATGGCACTGTGGCAAGCCAGTTGGGACACCACAACCAAAGGCAGATGGACCCATAAATTGATACCCAGAGTAGAAGCCTGGACAACGAGAGCTCACGGCAACTGCAACTACCACCTCATGCAGTTCTTGTCGAGCCATGGGGGTTACCGAAAATACCTCCACAGATTCGCAGCTCACCCACTTGTTCAGAATGCGCGCACGAAGATGAACACGCAGAGCACGCAATATTCAATTGCAGACGCTTCGCCGTGGCGAGAAGAAGTCTACCAACTCCCGATCTCCTAGTTAGGCATATGACGGATTCAGCTGACAAATGGCTGGTGACCTGTTCCTTTATTACAAGGGTGCAGATCGAGCTAAGAAGGCTGGAAAGAGAAAGAAAGGTCGAAATGGCAAATATAGATCACATAGCGTAATATGCTAACCAGTCCCGCGAAGTAATACCTAACAGCAGTTCCGCGGGGAGGGTGGTAGAAGTGTGCAGAGGTATGGTTTAGGACGTAGGCGCAAGGGAAAAGGAGAATAATATCCCGTGAATCGTTCATGCTGGTAACACGGGTTATCAGTATCTTAAAGAAGATTCCACATCCATTGGCGCAAACCATAAAAAAAAACCATGTCAATAGTCGCCAGTTACTTGATTGTTGCCGATAGTCTCTAATGATGGAAATTTTCAAACTATAATTAGTTGCATTCTTTTGAGCATTGCTCAGCTTCAGAACAATGCAAAATGATGGTTGATAGCTCAAATGAATAAGGGATAAATTTACTAAAAAGCATTTTTTTTAGTTTTTCAATGCGATAAGCCCTTAATGAGCCAGGGCTGTGTAAAGATGAAGAAATGCGTTTTTTGCCCCATTTACCCCCTTAGACCCGGAATAAGTAGATTAAGTACATCTCTAATATCAAATCTATCTCTCTACAAAATTTCATCAAAATCGGTTCATTGGCTTAGACGTGAAAGGGTAACAGACAGACATAGTTACTTTCGCATTTATAATATTAGTAAAGATGAGAAAACTAATTGATTTTTTTTACCACACCTAACCTCATATACTTACGCTATTGCATTTCACGCGGACAAACACTATCGATTGTTGCCAAAATTCTGACATCATTTCTTGTCTTACTCTCGCATAAGTGCGGCACGCAAAAAGAACATCTCCCGTCTACGTGACTGGATTGTTCGTAAAACGATATTCGCTCTTTACACATATTTATCACTTCATTAGCAAATGATTGCCTATTTGCACATATTTCGCAATTTGATAGTGCGTTGTTCAAAAACGAATTCACGATCATCGCTTGCATAGCGCACCGTACGAAGCCAAAAGACGGGAGCCTGCGAAAGCCTCTAATAATCCATCAAGGCTGATGAGTGATATTTGCTCTTGGACTTGATTGCTTTATTTGTCGAATGGGTTATAAAACTTATGCGTCGATATTTTTGGGGAACAAACGAAACGAGCGAATTTGAATTTGATCATGGAACGGGGCGCGAGGTGGGTTTGTTTGCGTTGGGGTGTTACTTAATTTAATGTTCGCGTAATGATATAAATTTAGATTTCATGTGTGCCCACATTTGCTATTGTTTCACACGACCGAGGGAGCGAGCTGAAAACAAATAAACTGGGGAGAGACTTTGGACGGCGTCAATAGAATGTGAAAGGATTTTCTAGTCTTTGCTGACGCGATGCGGTAGGTTATGTAGATGTAGACTCTGTCCCTTTAGAACTGGCAGTCTACAGTTTGTGAACATGCCCACCAAAGACACACCACTAACTACACCCGCCTGAAACGACGGTTAAGAAAAATAAATACTCTTTGTCCATCGGTCTTAAAATAGACAAAATTCCAATTTTTAAAAACTAATTTTGCAGAGGCTTCAGCTGGGACTTGTCTGGGTCCCGGGACACTGCGGTTCGCGGGAAATGAGATTGCCGATGAGACACGGATCAGAGAAGGTACTCTTAGGACTTGAACCTGCGCTTGGACTACATGCGCCTTTGGTTAGGGCTAGGACCTCTCGAGACTGCAGCATGACTCTCTTGAATTTAGAGAGATGAAATCGGCGACTCTTTTGTTATACCTTGACATGAAAGAATGCAGACGACTTACCAGCATACTAAAGGGCTATTACATCAAACACCCAAATGCTTGGCCTATGTGATGAAACCGACTGCGGTGTCTGTTGAGAAGACGACGATACTGCAAAACACTTCCTCTGCCACTCTCCCGCCTTTGCTCACATCTGCTGGCAGTTGATGAGGTGAGAGCTGATGATGTAGGCATCAAGGACCTTTGCCGGGCAGTACCCTGGACCACGTTCGGAAACTGAAATTCTGACCAATGCTTTTTCTGTCATTGTTATATTACCCTGTGTATGCGCTAGAGTGTTACCTACGAAGCTAGGTCTAGTCAAAGCACATCCTGGCCAGACCGATGGATTGGATAAATACGAGGGTTTGCTAAGTCAATGAATTTCTCCGTGCTGTAGGTTAGGTGTTTATTCTTGGGCTGCGTCCAGTGATGTGGTAACCTTCTTATTCTTTGGCTGACGCTACAGTCCGGGGTGGACCTGGGCCTTAGCCAACATGCCTCCCCGTTTGGCACGGTCTTGTGCTAGTTGCTTCCCGCCACGCACGTTCAGCAGTCTTCCTTTTGAAAAAATCATGAATGTTGGTCTTACTTTGCTCATATCTCAAAAACCGTGCATTCTACAGCAAAGTGACTGAGGTCGATTTTGTAGCTTATGACTTGGTCTAGAGGATGGAGTTGGGGAATGGACAAATTTACCGTTATAAAGGTATGATTTTTAATGGATAAGGCAATTTTTGTGATAAAACGATTTTATTTATCGCCTTGCCGGTGATTGAGAGTGATGAAAATGGGCACAATGTGAATTCACGTTAAGAGCAACAATTCAGGTCGACCTTCCTTCAAAGCCGTTGTAAAATTTCATATAATTTACGCCAGAGAAACAAATTTCTCGATTTTTTCCCAAAATTTGCACAAATAACGGTAATTTGGTAAATTTTCCAATGCCATCCTCTAGATCAAGTCATAAGCTACAAAAAAGTTTACTGCTTTTTTTTCGTACGACGCACCGTTCTCGAGATATAAGCTGTCGAAAATTCCAAACGAACCGCCAGAACCCCTACAGATGTCGATTTTTCTACATTGAAAAAATCATGAATCTTGGTCTTACTTTGCTCATATCTCAAAAACCGTGCATTCTACAGCAAAGTGACTGAGGTCGATTTTGTAGCTTATGACTTGGTCTAGAGGATGGAGTTGGGGAATGGACAAATTTACCGTTATAGGGGTATGATTTTTAATGGATAAGGCAATTTTTGTGGTAAAACGATTTTATTTATCGCCTTGCCGGTGATTGAGAGTGATGAACATTGGCACAATGTGAATTCACGTTAAGAGCAACAATTCAGGTCGACCTTCCTTCAAAGCCGTTGTAAAATTTCATATAATTTACGCCAGAGAAACAAATTTCTCGGTTTTTCTCAAAAATTTGCCCAAATAACGGTAATTTGGTAAATTTTCCAATGCCATCCTCTAGATCAAGTCATAAGCTACAAAATCGACCTCAGTCACTTCGTACGACGCACCGTTCTCGAGATATAAGCTGTCGAAAATTCCAAACGAACCGCCAGAACCCCTGCTGAAATTACTGGCGGCCTGGTGTCCCAGAAAATTTTTAGCTGCAAAAGTCGATTTTTCTCAAACATTGAACTATTATTTCCTGTCAGCGAACGTTTGTTCTGATGGCCATGTACAAAGGGAGAGTGTGTTTTGGTGTGCACTTATAAATTAAGACCGAGTGACTTGAAAAATAAAAGCTTCAAACTCTTGAGTTCATCCGAAACTCTGGGTTTAAGTTCTGTGGGAATGTAACATCACACCGTGCACTCCTCTAACCTCCCCGCAGAACTGCAGTTAGGTGTTACTTAGATTGCTTTCAAATGTGTGTCCGGAAAAGAGATTCCATCAACAATTTCGAATGGAAAGAGCGAGTGGCGTCAGCAAAGGGGGGATGGCGCTCTACACCGATGGCTCAATGACAAGCCCTGGTACAGGGGAAGAGATCCTCGGTGACCTCTTCGAAAAATCGCTGGTACCAAGGGACGACTTCGGCTGAAGTAGCGCTTGCGCTGGAAGACCAAAGCGTTGCTGGAAGACCCTCTGTTGGGTACAGGAACATACTGGAGAATGCATGGTAGTGAAAAGTCGGATAGTCCGCGAAAAAGGGCTCGGAGGTGGGAGAATTTCTGGCAATCCCGTAGGCATACACGCGACTCAGCTCCATTAAGAAGAATATAGAAGACGAAAGCCTAAATGGAGCCAGTACTCACTGACTCAGCATGAACACTGCATCCCCAGCAAGGGCCATATGGCCGAAGGTGAACAAGAAGAGATCGTCACAGGACGTACGTCTACCCTCTCCTTACATGAGATCCTTGCAGACACTGTGCCATAGGTACACCTACAACGCGTCTGGACAGTGATCTAGACAGGCTGGAGTGACAAGGAAGAAATAGAGTCTATACAACATCTGCTCGGCCAATGTCCTGCCCTGGCAGTGCGAAGAAGCCATTTTCTAGGGATAGGATCTAGAAGACCCAAGCGCTGTTGGTTGGAAAAACTTCCTGGGGATTCACACATGAATCTGGCTGGTCTTAGAACTATTGTAGGTCTCACGGTAGCTTAATACACAGAAAAATGGACTCGACACGTTGTGTCTAAGTGAACCGCGGCCAGTAGGCCGGCAGGGCACCTACCTATCACATCTCTTACACATGTTTTCGACAAGACGAATCAGGTTTCCGCACTGAATTCGGCAAATCCTGTAACACCTTTCATCTCTTTCAACCGCCTATATACGCAGCCGTTGCCATGACTAATGGACATCATTTGACGACAAGTGTGGAATTGCAAATGTGTGCCTTTGTAAGCCAAACGCAGAGAGAGCGAGATCGAGAGCGCGAGAGCGCTATGTGTTGTTCTCGATTTGAATTAAAACGAACTGACAAAAATTATTCAAATTAGAATTCCGTCGATTGATATTCAGAACGGCTTCTTTCAAAAATTATTTACAGCATCGAGGCATAACTCGGACTTGTACAATTTGTTTTCTCTTTTAAGTTTAGATCGATCGATTGCAAGAAAAACAAACCTCGAAATAATTTCATTTAAATTCACACATCGATTCACTTTGCGAAAACAAAAAAAAAAAAAGCAACAAAAACGAATGCCAAACGTTACTCCCCCTCCCCACGAATACAAAACCGCGACGTCAGTTATAACCTCAATTCTAAAAAATGGATGAGCTCATTCGATATGTCGGCTACCACCAGACTTGCCCAACAAACAGCACTCATGCAATTGTGGTGGCTGGCGAAGAGCAACGAAGAAGCCGAAGAAGGGATCCAATAACAAATGAAAAATGAAAACAAGTCTGAAATATACGAGTGGTACTAATGTCACGTTAGTCATGTCCATTGGGAAAGGAGCGCTGTGCTAACCCCCCTCCGCACGTCCCTCCCTTTTGCAGACCTGACCAAAGGCAATAGTTATTTTGTTCAATTAGTTTGTTATGCTTTCCATGTGTGTGTGACTGTGTGCGCTTCTGAGGTAATTTGAGGTTGGGGTGAGAAGATTAGGAACACACCATGCGCCACCCTCCGTGCCGGCTATATAGGACAGGGCCAGGTTTCGCTTGAATTAAATCAGTTGGCTTCGATGAGGACAGCAGTTTAAGGCTATTGACTGCGTCATACAGTGGGGGTACATACAGGGGAAAGACATATGCACATTTTTGTTATGACTTTTATGACGGTTGCTTCATTGGACGTGTAGTAAGTGGAGCTACTGATGCTATCGCCTGGTGATCGCATAGTTCCACCGCTCTTGATTTGCCCTTTGGTCTATGAACAGAGTACATCAGCTGATCCTTGCTCCCATTAGCTTTGATAGCATACTGAGGTCCGGGCGTCGTACAGTGTGTTATTTTGCAAATCTGGCGGAACTTAATTCAAAAATCAAAGTCCTCAGAATGACAAAAGTTTGGTATGGGCATGTAGAATGGGCAGTGAAATGCGGATAGTCTCGCGAAGAAGGGCTCGGAAGTGGGAGAATCTCTGGCAATCCCGTAGGCGTACACGCCACTCAGCTCCATTATGAAGAAGATAGAAGACGAAGGCCTAAATGGAGCGACTACTCACTGGCTCAGCATTAACACTGCATCCCCAGCAAGGGTCATATGGCCGAAGGTGAACAAGAAGAGATGAACAAATAATGCTCTAAAAAAAAATCTGCAAACGGTATTTACCGCTGTGTGGCATCGCAAACAGCAAACGCTTTAAGCAAAAGAAATATAAAATATCAATTCCATTGCATGAGTCAAATTCGTCGTGTTCGTTCGTGAAGTAAGTAAGCAATGCTTCTTTTTTTTTTTAATTTCTTGCCTGTTATTTGAAGAATCTTTCGGTAAGTTTGAACCTTGTGCGACCTGAGCAAGTGATAGTAATTATCGCTGGACTTGAAGGACTTATGCTTTACCTAGTTTTTGCATATTGCCAATTTGCATTGACTTTTAAAAATGTACCCACTGGGAGATAAGCTTTCAAATGTTCTCCTGGATGATGCCTTTCAGAATCCGCCCTTTTCTGCCCTTAGTTGCCCACCTCATAAATTTTTTTTAACAGCAATCAGCGTCATTTTATTTTTTCTTTTGCTGCGGTTATCAGGCACCATTGTTGTAACTATGAAAGGGTAATTGTTTTTTTTTTTTAACAAACCTACAGTGGTGCTAAAAAAGACTTAATCGATTTCCAAATCTGGCATATATTTCGCTTCGCAATAAAAAAGGTTAATTTTTAACAGACCTGCAGTGGTTCTCATGAAATGAAGACATCTCCACATCCGGTGTCTTGATGGCGCTAATGCAGGGAAACTCGTTTATTTTTTAACATTTTTCAAGATACACGTTTAATCTTGAAAAGTGTTTAATACTAATTTTGTGTCCTTTCGGCACGAGCACGCTCCGTCAAGTGAATGTAATGAACGAGAGAATAATTTTCGCCTAATTGAGTGAGTTTCCATGGCTACGCAAAGCCTACTAGGAGCATATTAGTTTGTGTTGAAATTCAAATGGAATTCAAAATTCAATGATTTCAGGAACATAATACTACTAGATCTAAGATTTGAAAGGAGTAAACAAATTTATAATTTTAGGGACACAACATTCGGCGTTAAATTTTGTTCGTTGTTAGGGTTATTACGTTATTGCAACACTAGCGATTAGAAGCTAATTGCTGAAATGAGATGCATTTCCAGGAGATGCACTTATTATTCTCATATCCTTGAGTAATGTAAATTCACTTTATTACACTTGTTTCACTTATTAATAGAAAAACACAAAACTTTCTTTTCGATTTTTTTAAATATTGGCCTTTTTTCAATGATCTCCACTACAAGACAAGACTGACTTCCAAAAATAGTGTGCATAATTTCTTCTAGCATTCTAATCAAAAATAACAGAACTTTATTTAACACAGCACACAGTTAAACCAAGCTAAACCCAAGCCAAGCGAAAGAAAGAGACGGAGATAGCCACGCGCATGAAAGTACAAGAAATGCAGTTTGACACAGATCACATGATTGCAATCTTCGCTTTTGTTGCATTAGAATTTGGTAGACTGTACCTCCAGTAAACATCACGTGTTTTTTTTTTTGTCTTGTTGCTAGATGGTATTGTGTTCCTTAGGGGGGGCGGCAGGGGAATGTCTTCTTCCTACTTTATATGGCGCTACAGTCCGGGGTGGACCTGGGCCTCAACCAACAAGCCTCTGCAGCTAGCACGGTCTCTGGCTAGCTGCCTCCAGTGTCGCAGGCCAAGTTGGTTGAGGTCCTTCTCCAAACGCGGGCGTCCTCCGTTGCGTTGTCAGACGGGTTCGGGATCGAAGACTCTTCGGGCCGGAGCTGAGTTGTCCATACGCTCTACATGGCCTAGCCATCTTAGGCATTGGATCCGTAGACGCCTGACTGGGCTCATGTCGCTGTACAGACCGTACAGTTCGTGGTTGAATCTTCTCCTCCAGATACCGTCAACGCAAACAAGACCAAAGATCGCACGCAGAGCTTTTCTCTCGAAGAGACCAAGAACTTCCTCATCCGCTTTTGAGATTGTCCATGCCTCCGCGCCGTACAGTAGGACTTGGATGATCAGGGTCTTGTATAAAGTCAGCTTGGTCCTTCGAGAGATGGTTCTACTACTCAATTGACTCTTGAGCCCATAGAAACAGCGATTTGCAAGAGTTTGATTGATCTCTACTATTCACTTGCGAGCCGAGGTAGATGAAGTCCTTCACTACCTCGAAGTTATAGCCGCCTATGGTGACGTTTTGGCCAAGTCGTCGTGTTCTTTCTTGATGACAGCATATACTTCGTTTTGCCCTCGTTCACCGCTAACCCCATTTTGACCGCCTCCGCTTCAATACCAGCAAACGCTTCATTGACGGCTCGCTGTGTTCTGCCAATCACGTCAATGTCATCCGCGTCTGCTAACATTTGGACGGACTTCTAGAAGATCGTGCCTCTAGTGTTGGCGTGTGAGTCTTGCACGATATTTTCCAGGATGATGTTAAAGTAGTCACATGACAGCGCGTCGCCTTGTCTAAAACCTTTTTTGACATTGAAGGTCTCGGTGAGTTCTTTACCGACCTTGATGGAGCAGCGAGAGTTCTCCATCGTCATCCTGCACAACCTGACGAGTTTGGCAGGAATGGCAAAATTAGACACGTTGTCATATGCGGCCTTGAAATCGACAAAAAGGTGCTGGGTGTCGATCTGCATCGCTTGAGTCTTCCATGATTTGCCGTAGTGTGAAAATCTGGTCGATGGTGGACTTCCCTGGTCTGAAGTCACACTGATATGGACCTATCAGGTCATTTATAAACAGCTTCAGGGGAGTACACAAAACGGCAGAGAAGATCTTGCAAGCGATGTTCAGGAGACTTATCCCTCGGTAGTTGGCGCAGTCAAAGGGGTCTCTTTTCTTGTGGATCGGGCAAACGATACTGAGATTCCACTCATCGGGCATGCTCTCCTCCGACCATATCTTACAGATGAGCTGTTGCATGCGCCCAACCAGATCATCTCCAGCTGCCTTAAAGATTTCAGCGGACAGTCCGTCCGTAACGGCAGCTTTGTTAGACATCAGTCTTGACGTTGCTATCTTGACCTCGTCTAGGTCGGGGGAACGGAATCGTCGATCATCGTCCATATTGAGCGGGACATTCTGCCTGACAGCGGTATTGGTGTAATCATCGCCGTTTAGCAGTCTGCAGAAATTCTCAGTATCGACTGCGACTCTACTACTAGTTGCAGGCTTCTGTCCGAACCTTATATCCAATGGATAACTGTTTTACTCTCTGGTTAAACTTTCGGACATCGTTCCTGCTGTAGCACCTCCCCATCTCCTCGACCGCGCGCCGCTCGTGCTGCACGTCACTCTTGTTTTCCATGCGCTCACAGAATTAAGCCTTTAATTCTTAAAAGTCGTTCAGAGCCGTCAGAAGTTAATTTTGTGCAACATTTTTGGATATTTGACTCACACAAAAGAAATAATTCAAGCTTGCTTATTGCCACTTGGGCAACTGTTCGAAGAGGTCCACAAAGCCACCAATTAGGTGTACAGGCGGTACTCCTCATTGGTAGCGATAAACAACAACCTCAGGTGACAGTAAAATTCAAATCGAGGCGCGAAAAGTCCCTTACCGTCGGCTAGACAAGAAAACTTGCAGTTGAATATGTATAACGTAAAAGAACAAGAAAGTTCCGGGAAGCCAATTTGTTTACGAAATATAAGCCTATGCTTCCTTCGTCTTGTAAATAAACTTCGCAAGAGAGTTTTTCTCGAAACTGCAATCATTCTAGTAGAATGTAATTTGGTCCGACGAGAGTTGAAACAAAGAAGCGAGTGAGGTGCAGACCCTCAGGAAGGCTCAGCCAAAGGCGAATTCATAAAACCATGAAGCACGGATGTCTAGAGATTATAGACTGGGAATATTGACTGAAAATTCTCTTATCAAAAGTGACTCCAAAATAACAGGTATACAATTACATACGATGCCAGAGCATGGTCCAAAAGAACCAACCTGATCAACAAAGTTCAAAGGCTTGCATGCCTCTGTATGAGAGAGGCCTTGAGAACTTGCCCAACTGCTGTCGAGGGAGTCGCCCATATCATTGCCTTCTATCCCAGTTTGACCGGGTATCCAGCAGAGTTTTCCTCAATTACAACTGCTCAGCTTCTTTAGCTTCCGTGGACATTCCCATACGAGCTTGGATTTTATGATGTAGGAGTCTAGTTCCAGGATAACGGCAGGACTGTCCGGCATTATTGCTGGCTTAGTTTGTATAGTTCCTGTCAAGTTTGATTTTAACACAGCTATCTATGGCATAGATTGTTGCTTACAAGATGCAGTTCCTCCTTCCCCCAGTTCCTTCAGCAGATTTCAAACTCCCAACGGCAAATGTTAACAAAACTCGTGTTCCGTCCGTCTGCTCCCATTTAAGCTGATTAATTTCTCCTCGCATTATTTTGGGCCGCTACTCACTTGCAGCATAGCCCCCTTCATTCGCAGAACTTGCCTCCAACGTGCAAGAAACACTGCGACGAGTGAAAAGTTTTTTTTTGGCACGCGAATCATTTGTGCGAAAACTTTGCACAAAAATCCAACCCGAATGACGGTCCATTCTATCCGTCCATCTACACCACCGCCACCGCTTCCTAAGAGAATTTCGAATTTCCCGCGAAGCCTCGGGGGCCAACTGCAAAAGCATTATCCATCGTCGTTTTGTGGGAAATTCTTCACGACTTCAAGAACCATAACAAAAACGAATCGCGCGCCTCGGATAACCGGAGCAGAGATGTATTTTCATAATTATTTGCGATTCTAATCCAAACAAGTTCTCGGGTTCCCCAATTTAGAACTTACGTCATTGTGTACCCACCACCTCCTCTCTGTGTAGTGTTTGTGCCTTTTTTTTTGTGTATTATGGCGAAGATGACTCGGGCACGAGTTGATTCCATTCCAACGGAGAAAAGGGGTCACTATCACTGCTCGGGCGTGTGTGCGTGCGTGTGACGCTGACGCTACAGCACTCTGGACGCAATTATGTTCAAAGCGTGTGTGCTTCGAAAAAATAAAAATCAGTTAACGGCGAGTGTTGGGAAATTGGCACCAGCACCACAACAACACGAAGAGAAAACAAAAAAATGCCGACAGAGCAGCAGCAGATTGATGGTCAAACGGCAAGCAATTTGATTTCACGAATAATTCGCATCCGTTTGAATGGCCAGAGGTCGAATTGTTTCCTGGACTGCAGAGAGTAGCGCGCTTGAATCTTGAAAGATTTCGATTGAAAAGAAAAAGTGATCGCTCCGCGGAAAGATGTGTATTCATGGGAAGTATGCCAATGAATTTGTACACGCGGATTAGTTGAGTGACTCATGGAAGCACACTTGTCACGCTGGCACATGGCACATGGGTGCTGCCGCCACGCCGCTGCCTCGACTTCGTCAAGATTGATGAATGAGTTGTGTCACTCGGCCATGGGTTGGAAATATGGTAATTTAGCTAAGCGACTCTCTGGCAGTTGTTTGTGTGTTTTCCATGTTCGCTGACTTAAAGTGGATAAGAAGAAGCACATAATGCCTGCGTCACGACACGCTCGTATCACTTCTAAAAAAAAAAAAAAAAACACATCGACCGGGGAACATGAAGATTGCATAATCTACACAAATGAACACTGATGGGGACTTTCTGAAGATTATTTGGCTGCACTTTTTTCCCAGGATAGGAAGCTCAGGCGGAAGGAGAACGAGCAACAACAACTGCTCATGTAAGAAAGGCTGTAAGACGCGAATGAAAAATAAAACGCAGTGGCTGGAGATCTCAATTGTAGGACAGATGCTAGCATGCGGCTTGTTCGTTTGGGCGCCCAACGCTAGACGGGAACATTAATCCACATAAAAGGAAACCCCTTCAACTGCGCCAACTACGGAGGAATAAGTCTAGTAAACATCCCTTATAAGACCTTTTCTGCCGTTTTGTGTGAGCCTCAGAAAGTATTCTTGAATAACCTGATCTCATCAGCGTGGTTTCAGGTCGGTGAAGTCCATCATCAACCGTATATTCACATTACGGCAGATCCTGCAGCTCGACACCCTCCACCTATTCGTCGATTCTTAGGCCGCGTGCATAGGGACGAGCTATACAACACCATGTCTAGTATTGACATTCCTACCAAACTCGTTAGGTTGTGCAGGAGACGATGGAAAACTGTCGCTGCTCCATCAAGGACTGTAACGAATTCCCCGACACCTTCAAGGTGAAAGATGTTTCAGATACGGCAACGCGCTGGCGTGTGACATTTACATCATCCTGGAGAAGATCGTGCAAGACGCCAACACTAGAGGCACGATCTTCCAGAAGTCGGTGCACGGGTTAACATACGCGGTTGACATTGACGTGCTTGGCAGAACACTGCGAACCGTCAATGAAGCGTTTGCTGGTATTGAAGCGGAGGCGGACAAAATGGGCTTAGCTGTTAACGGGGGCAAAACGAAGTATATGCTGTCATCGAGAAAGGACGCATGACTTGGCCAAAACGTCACCACAGGCAGCTGTAACTGCGAGGTTGTGAAGGACTTTGTCTACCTCGGCTCCCAAGTAAAAGTACGAATATCAAAAACACCCAGATTAAACGGAGAATATCTCATAGCCACAGAGGTTGTCCTCTCTCCAAGGACCAAGCTAATATTATAAAAGACCTTGATCATCCCTGCCCTGATCTATGACGCTGTGGCATGAATAATCTCAAGAGCAGGAGAAGTAGGCCTTGGTATTTTGGCGAAAAAAAAGTAGTAAGGACACTTGCTACGTAGCTGCAGTGCTTGCTCATTCCGTAGATTCAGACTTGTGCTAATCTGGCTGAACTGAGCAGCATCAGCATCAGCCCTCTTCTTCGCTTTATCAAAAGCACAAGTTGGTTTGCGGAATAGGTAGCCTAAGATCCGCGTTGTAACACAATGGGGCTATGCTTGGCCTAAGTGTGCTTGGCCCTAACCTAACCTAACCTAAGCTCCAAAAAGGCCTACAAGTTGTGTGAGAGAGATCTTGAAAGATCATGAACTGCTGCAATTTCTCCCTGTGAAAAAGAATCGGCTTGATCTTGTCTGGGAAGCCTATCATCGCGTACATCTTGTTTTCATCAAATTTTCGATGGTGTTGTCTAGAGAGTGGAGTGTTTTTGTTGGGGATAGGGAGGTGAATAGAAGACCACCAGTAGAAGAGTTTCTCTATTCACGGTGTGATGTTATCAGAGTTAGTTGTACGATCCTTGAATTCTCGTGCTGACGTCACTGATGTTTCTGATTTTTGCCACCCACTCATATTAATTTTATAAATCTTCTAAAATAAAATGTTCTTATTAATTTTTTAATATATTTTCTTCCTTTTTTTGCAGGTAAGTTACAATTTTATCTATCAATCTATGAGTGAATAGATCCAGGTCCTCTTTAACATACACATACAACCATGGATAAATGTATGCTTTAAGATCTGTCTTGTCGTCGAGAAAAGGTAAAATAAAGGTTGAACTAAGACACACTAGTGTTAAAAGAATCCCCCGCACTGTATTTAAATTCCGTTTAGTCAGCAACAAACGACTTCAAATAATTAAGATATATAACTTTAACTTCTACTTTCGAAACATTTATTCAACATCATGAAATGGTACTCGTACTCCCATCACTGTTTTCAAAATTTCGACATATATGACAACAATAATCCAATTTAATTTATTAACGTCTCGACAGATAAATGTTTGTTTTTTTTTTTATTTAACGACTGAGCGTAACGCAAGCCGACCGATGATGTCGCGTATAAATAAAAATTCTATTTTTATAAAAAAAAAATTATGACATTTTTTTGTTTTGTTTTTGATTATTCGAAAATGTGTTTATTTTGATTAATTTGCTCATCGTTTCTCGCGTTTCTTGTTTGTGAAATGTCAAATGGAAGGAAATGTGTGAATTACTAGATATGAAAGCATAATCGAGGTTTTGTCGCAAACAATAATTAAATGTATTTGAAAGAAAAAGAAGTTGTTAATGGGTCTGTTTAACGATCCTAATTAATGGCGACTTGAATTGAAACGTGATAATGACATTGAATCCAACTGGCAGACATCTTAAGATATTCACGGCTGTGTGCAAAAATAATTTATGGTTTTCACTTTTTTTTTTGTGCAGACTTTCATCTTGCAGAGGTTTTAACCTGCTGTCATATCCATTTTATTTATTTGTCACTGTCTGTCACTTTTAAAGTGCGCTAGCAATACGTTGCACCCGTCACTGTATGAAAATAAGCTCTATGCGTAAAAATCAAGTATTTATTAGCAATAAACGGCCAACGTTAGTACTAATACTACTAGTAGAAGCTAATCTTTTAACTATTTACTAGATTAGGAATGTATAAACACAAGTCTTGCCTGAAGTAAATACAGTGCGACCTTAATAAAAACAACTAATAAAAATTTGTGCAGTTGTTTTTACTGAGTTTGTTGCAATAATCGAGTCAAAAAATGGAAGGTGCCGAAAATGAGACAAAAAGTTAAACTCCTCCAAAATAGTAAAAAAAAAACGTGTCTTGCACTGGTAAACAGACCAAAACTAATTTTTTAATTCATATTAAAAATAAAAAAAATTAACATTTTACTTGTATTTAAAAAATTGAGAAATTTTTGATTGTGTCTTTTAAGACCCTGAATTCTTTTCCACAGCTGACTCTCGTAAGTTTTGCAGAGCTATAATATTATTCAGTTAAGCATCATATTCTTCAGCCTATTGAGTGCTGAAGATGTTTAGTGCTTGGATTGCAGCCCCTGCTTTGATTTTTGGCAGTGGGGATTCTTCAACTGCATTTTCGTCATCACTTTCAATTTCTTCGTCTCCCAAGTTGCTGCAAGTCGGTTCCAGATTGGTTTCATTTTCAGCAATCCAATCATTTATGCCCTCGGAACAGTCAATAGGGGATAGCTCTTGAAGCAAACCATTTATCGATGATATTATTTCGCTGTCTTTTAGGATTTGGTCCCTTATGACACTCAAAGGCAACAAATCATCTTCATTATAATCATTGCTTGCCTTCATCAAAGGGTTCCACTTTTGTATTGCCGTAGACTGTACCTTGTCCCATGCAATAGCCAAGAGACAGACGGCGTGTCTCAAATTAAATGTTTTTATTTTGGTCACCAAGTCTGACCCTTGACTTGCGACCAAATGTGCCAATAAACTCTTTTTGTAATTCAGTTTAGTCAAGTTTATCACATTTTGATCCATTGGTTGGAGAATAGCGGTGCAATTTGCTGGTAAACACATGGTAACTATCATTCCATCATCGCTTTTCAGCTTGCCGTCCTTTGGATGACAAGTTGCGTTGTCCAACAGTAACAGACCCAAGAAACTGTCTTACCTAAATGAAGAAACAAATATGTAAATAAAAACGAAATGGTTATAAAAGTCGATCAATTTTATTAAACATGTTACCTCTGGTACAAACGTTGAGTGAAACCATTTCTCAAACAACGAGAATGTCATCCACGCATTTTGATTGCCCTTATAAATGACGGGTTTATTTTCAAAATTTTTAAATGCTCTAGGATTTAGAGCTTTCCCGATGACGAATAATTTTATTTTGTGAATCCCAGATGCGTTCGTGCAAGCAAGAAACGTTATTCTTTCTTTGCTTGTCTTCCGACCTGTAGCGGTTGCTTCTTTAAAGCTTACAAGGGTTTTATTTGGCATAAGCTTAAAAAATAAACCGGACTCGTCCGCGTTGTAAATTTGATTTGGTGACAGACCGAGCTCTTTAATTGTATTTTTGAACTTAACCAAAAACGGTTCAACGAGTTTCGGCTTATTTGACAGCTTTTCTCCAAAAGATTTTAAGGTTGCGGATTCCATGCCCTTTTATAAATTTGAAAACCAGCCATTGCTTGCATTAAAGGATCCTGGTTTTTCCTTGATTCTGTCGTTTACATGCCTGTGCTTTTAAAACTTCTATGGAAATTTACACGTTTCGATGTCGATTTTCCGAAAACCTTTAATACAAGGCTTTCTCCATACGTGGAAACTCACACGCTCTTAAAGTTACTCGTTTGCCTGGTCCACATTCTGAATTTATAACAAATTTTGTTAGCGCTCCTTGTCTCCTCTTAATTCTACTTATGGTAGACTTGTTTACTTTATATTTCTCAGAAAGCGATTTAGCAGTTACACCCTTATTAATTTGATTTAGAATTTCACTTTTTTGCTTTATAGAAACACTTTTTACAATAGCCAAAACACAGTAATCCGACTAACGAAACTAACAACTACAGAGTAAAAAGCACGAAAAACTACGCCTGTCATACAAACCGCAAACATAATCTAACAAACATCTGCATAAAATGTACAACGAATAGCTGTAAAATAACTGCCCAGACATTGCAAAAATAAACAAGAAGGAAAATATACAAATAACGAAAGAAAAAAGAGTTTATGAAACAATAGTTGCTTTTATCGAGTCACTTCTTTTTCGAGGAGTTGCAATTACTGAGTCAACAATGGTAAGACTTAAGGTGTTGTTTTTATCGAGGAGTTGCACGTATCGAGGGTTGCTTTTATTGAGGTCGCACTGTACTACGAAAAATTTGTTGTATGTTGTATACTTATTTGGTATTGCAGTAGAATCTCGGAAACATGAACGGTTCTATAAGATGACCAAATCGAAAAGATGAATGGATTTGTAAGACAACTTTCTTCCGGGCGACAGTTTTTATTTTTTTCACCGGATTTTTTAGTGTTTTAAGAAAAACATCTAAGTCCGTTTTATACTTTTAAAAAACAACATTTTTTTCTTTGTTTGCTGCTTTTTTTTTAAATGGAATGAACCATTTCTTTGTGGTAATGCGTACTTTTTTATTTGATTCTCCAAAAGGGGGAACAAGCCTGTTTTATATCTGTTCATGTTTCTAATATTCTACTGTATTTTTCAATTGATTTGCAAACAATTTTGAAACTCTTTCTCCAAATTCTAGAAACATGAACTGAGTCTGGCCATTGGCATACCAACCTTGTGAAGCATTCCATATTACAGTGAAACCTTCCTAAGCTGGACACCCGCGGTTCAAAAATGTTCGGCCAACTTAAACAGGTGGCGAACGTATAGGGGTGCCTGTTTTATTCTACTGCAGCCAGAGAAACACATAAAATCATCTACATAGTATATCCCAACAAGATTTAACACGAACATTATTTCACCGCAATGTCTGTCTGTACATCCTGTTCAGTGCATTTTGGGCGATCAATGGCGCCCAAAAAAACAACTTTCGCAGGTAAATTAGTACGAAAGATAAAATAATTTATCGAAAAGCTCGGCCAGGCTCGAAGATATACATGTGGCCTACATTCAAAGATATAGGGTGGTCAACTTGACAGGTTCCACTTTACTTGAATATTGATGGATGCATCAATTGGATGCACTAATTTTCGGTGCTACTATATACTGGGCAGCTTACAAGGGTGGCCAACTTGACAGGTTTCACTGTACTTGAATATTGATGGACGCATCAATTGGATGCACTAATTTTCGGTGCTACTATATACTGGGCAGCTTACAAGGGTGGCCAACTTGACAGGTTTCACTGTACTTGAATATTGATGGACGCATCAATTGGATGCACTAATTTTCGGTGCTACTATATACTGGCCAACTTGACAGGTTTCACTGTACTTGAAAATTGATGGACGCATCAATTGGATGCACTAATTTTCGGTGCTACTATATACTGGCCAACTTGACAGGTTTCACTGTGTTTCAATATTGATGGATGCATATCCTTTTCGATTAAACCATATAGTCTTCTGAATGGAAGTGAGGCTTATTATTTCTAAATGAATGCAGGCAAAGACTCCTATAGATTATGGGACTCAGCCAATCATTTTTTTTTTTGTTTTCAAGTGATCCACAAAATTGGAAGGAAACTTTATCCAATGAGAGGCTTGATATGTTCTAAGTTTTGCAACAGAATTTACAGTAATCTGATGTACGCCAATATCTTCAACAACGCCAACTTGAAACCTAGAATCCACACCGTATTTTAAAATGATTATCATCTTTCCTTGTGGTAATACAGCCCTTCTCTTGTTTCAGTTTGAATGCCTTAAAATATATAAATATACGTCTGACTGGTGTGGCAATGGACCAACATGGACTAAATGTGCTGGTGAATACTTTAGTAGCCTCCTTACCTTACCAAGCCACGTGAATCATTAGACATTTTTCAATTCAACATCGCTTTAGTATTTCTTCTATGAAGAAGTACTTTCCTTCTGTTCTTAAGCGCAGGCTAACCTGTTAAACTTCTGCTCTGCGGACCGGAGCCCTTACCGGTCACTGTGCCACGAGCTTGCAGAAGCTGCAGGGAGTATTATCTCCTGATCACTGTGCTGCAGAGACGAGGACATAATACTCGTCTCTGCAGTTTCTGCAAGCTCGTGGTACAGTGACCGGTAAGGACTCCTATTAGCATGCGTAAATTCTCGTGACAAAAGCCGTTCAATGACGTTGATACCATTATGCTCAGCGTGGGCCATAGAATCAATAATCGATTACTCACACCAAGCACGAACTCTGCACCTTTTTAGAGCTTTGGCTTCCACTTATATTCCTTATGGAGCTGAACGACGTAACTTCATACGAGATTGCTTGAGATTCTCCCAGCTCTGGAGACCTTTTCGCAAGACTGTCTGCATATTCGTCTCCTGGAATGCCAGTATGACCCAATAGAGGCTCACCAAATTCACTCGCCATCAGTGTGTTAAACCAATATTCATTTTTGGTAGAATAACCATAAGTCCTGCCGGATAAACGTCCACAGTTCGCAAGGAGCACACTCTGTGGCGGAATTAATATGTGGATTCCAGTTGAGTCGTTTCTCCTGGATTATAATAATAATATACAGTCCGAGGCGGACATGGGCCTATCTTGTCAGCAACCACTCGTGCTGTGCGTGCCATTGTTCTTTCACGCATGGAAGGGACCTACAGTTTAATGCCGACTCCGAACGGCGAAGTTGAGAAGCTTTTTCTAGTCAGAAATACTCTTTGAGCATCGTCAGTGACTCGAAAGAGGTGGAGCCGTGAAATATGAAAGGTGGTAAATTCGGGTATCGAACTTGGCACCCTCTGCGTAGGAGTCGACGCACTAACCCACTACGTCACGGCGACCCACAGTTTCTCCTGGATTACTCTACGATATTTCAACCCGCTGGAATAGATTAGAGTGGTATAGCTGATTATTGTGGATTCAAGATTGACTCGTATCTTCCTTGAGAATGGCACTAGAACGGTCTGATTATGTAATGCATCGAACTCCCTCTTAAGCGGACAAGATGTATTGTAATGGTTGGCTGGTAGGTCTTTTTCCTCTTAAGCGGAAGGTCTCTTATTTGGACAAAAATTCTGGTCCCGTACCAGGCCACTAGTTCGGTACATAATGCCCACAGCATGACACACTATGGTAAATATTTTACAGAATATCGAAGAGCTAGAAATAGCTTGAAAGGCTTCACAATTGGCTTCCGAAGTCAGAAATTCCCATTATAAAGACCAAGTGTTCTTTGAATACAATCCCAATTAACCACCCTAGCCTGGGATTGAAAATTAAATGTCCGTCAAACCTTCTACCACTAGCAAACATATCCCAATCCACTAGTCCGGTAAATAATGGCCACTCCATCAAATAACGAATTCACCACGCTATGGTAAATATTTTAAATAGCATGAGAGGCTTCACAATTGGCTCGATTTCCAAAGTCGTTTCCAATTCCCATTATAAGACCTAGTTTTCAAGTTTTGAGCTCAATTCTCACTAACCACCCTAGCCGGTGATTGAAAATTTAATTTCCACCTCTTATAGCCAATGGAATTTCGAATAATTGACAGTCACCATCAGAGCACCTGGCAGCACTGAGCGTCATTCCCGTCCCGTTTTACATGTGAAATTTTCAATCATCATCTTCGACCGAAGGGCTGTCAAATTAGCTTGCAGCGGTTCGTTGTTTTGTTGGTGTTGCCACATCTCGCGCAGCAGCGTGCTTCGAACTTGACGCATACACAAATGTCAACGCATGCCTGTAAATATCTGCCGAGGGGTACTGAGTGAAAGAGAGCAGCAAGAGAATGCATGTTAGTGGACTAGGGCAAGGTATCCGAAGTTAGGGTATACTATGTCTCCTAATCCACACCGTCTCCTTCGGTTTTTCTTGACTTTTTTTCACACATACACGCACACATGAGACAGAACGCACAAGAGAGCTTTTCCGCCGTTGGCATCGTTTTCCTTTTGTTTTCCTTTGAGTTAACCTGTTCGTTAACCTGTGAGTGAAGTTGACAATTGAATATGAATCACGAGGCTCTTGCTACTGTGCCTTGGTCGTTCGCTGGACAACGGCGATAACGATGACGACGCAGAGGGGTCAATTCCATTAAGTAGGTGAAGCACACATAATTAACTAATAAAAGTGCTTAATACTAATGCAGTTTGTGGCAAATTATGGCTGGAAGGGGGTGTGTGTGTGGGAGCGATGATTAAGTGAATGTGGTTTGGAAAAATTGAAAAATGACATGAGAATTGAAAAGGGGGTCTCCGAGGCAATCACCGGGCTTATTAAGTAATTTATGGGAACTCACTTGGGGTCGTAAACGGTCTGCAAACATTGGGGCTGGCAATTAAACGTGTGTGGTCTTATTTCCTTGAAGAATTATTTTTAAGATATATGAGGTAACATCTATATGAAGCTAGACATGGTCGTGCCACAGGCACACCGACGTTTTGTTGGAGTGACGAATGACGTGGAAGTCACGTTGCTTATCTCTGTGTGTCACTTTAGTCACGGTTTTGACATGTTGCTTCGCCATTTAGGATCATACAGGTTCTCGTGGAAACTTGACAATATAACACAAGTTTTAGCACGTGGCTCCGAGGTTTGTTTGATGATATTGTAACCATTTCAGTCTTAATTGGAGGCTCAGGTATAGTTTTCCCCCATTTCATGTCCCTTAGGCATGCAGAGAGGTTAATCCAAATCTCCATGGTGGATCCAGCAGATAAGCCATCTAGGCAGTGACTCTACAAAGCTTTCCAAAAAGCGAACAGATCTCGTTGTGCGAGAGACTTGGAATCCTACAAGGAATCTGTCTGTTATTCAAAAATTAGTTGTGATAGGACGAGTTTCGTGAAGACTTCTGTGGCAAAATTGAAAAAGTCTCTGAAACCTCCAGGCTCCAGGTCCCGGTAAATTCGTTGTCGACCTTGATGGAGCAGCGAGTATTATCCATTGTCATCCTGCTCAAACTGACGACTTTGGCAAGATGGTGTGTCGACAACTAGGCGAGGGGTTTTGGTCTGCATTTCTTGAGATTTTCAAATGTGTTAATTTTATACTGGAAAAATAAGCAGATTTTAATGCATTGAAGCTTTATTTTCAGGCCTCAGAAGACAAACTAAAGTGGCATGTGGTTGAATTTTAATAATACATTCAAGTGGACACGTCGGTGCGGTCTCTGAGACCGGTGGTAGGTGGTTAAGGGTTAAGGAGACTTGTCAAATGGGTCACCTTTCTTTGGGATCGGTCAACCGATACAGAACCAGGCCATCCACCCCAGCAGGCTTATTCGACCTTAGTCTCGATATCGCTACCTTCACTTCGTCTACGTCAGGGAGACGGAATTCTCTTCTATCCTCGTCAATTGCGTTGAGTGGAACATTCTGCCTGACAGCGGTATTGGTGTCTTCCTAACCGTTTAACCGTCTACAGAATTTATCTGTCCAGATTCTCAGTATCGACTGTGGCTCTTCTAAGAGTTCCCGCGAGAGGCGTCTGTTCGAAGTTTATACCCATTGTAGTCTGTTGTCAGATCTTTCGAACAACATTCCTGGCGTCACACCTCTCCATTTCCTCGATCGCGTGCTTCTCGTGTGCTTTATTTTTTCTCCTGAGAAGCCGAGCATCTTCGTCACACCTCTACCTCTCTTCAATCGCGCGCTTCTCGTGCTCTTTCTTTTTCCTCCTGAGAAGCCGAGCCTCTTCCCTTCTTTCTAGTTCCTAGAGCTCACGGACTCCTCTCGACCTCCTGTTCTGCGTCGCCTTGTATGCTGCTTGCTTCGCTGAATGCACCACCTGACCAGTTTAACAGGAATGTCAAAAATAGACGTAGCGTTGTATAGCTTGTCTCGTTGTTTTGTCGATTTGAACATCTTAAGTCTGGTATCTACGGTTGTTAGATACAAAGTGGATCGGTGTTCGCTGAGTCTAAAGCCCACCATTTTCGAATTCTGGTACAAATTCTTCGTCATTACTCGACGTGAAGTCTTCACCACTTGACTTTTTTCAAAACAAAACTGTCTCCTCAATTGAAATAAATTAAATGATTACTCTATTCTGTTTGGCACGCGTATCTGCACGCAAAACCATTGCATCAAATTGTAATGAGCCAAAAATGAAAAAAAACAAAATTTCACAAAAGGGTGTGAGGATGCAAGGCAGAGGTGTCCCAATTTTCGACTTATTAAGCACAAACTACTATTCTTCTTCTTCTGGTGGCGATAGAGTCTGGGGTGGACCTGGTCATCAACCAGTAAGCCTCTCAGCCGGCACGATACTTAGCCAGCTGTCTCCAACAGCGCATACCAAGTTGATTGAGGTCCTTCTCCACCTGGGTGCGCCATCGGTCCCGTGGGCGTCCTCTATTGCGTTGTCCTACTGGTTCGGAGTCGAAGACTCTTCGGGCTGGAGCAGTGTTGTCTATGCGCTCTACATGACTCAGCCATCTTAGGCGTTGAATCCGTAGACGCCGCAGAAACCGTCAACGCAAGCAAGACCAAAGATCGCACGCAGAGCTTTTCTCTCGAAGAGACCAAGGACTTCCTCATCCGCTTTTGAGATTGTCCATGCCTCCGCGCCGTACAGCAGGACTTGGATGAGTTGTGCTAAATAGTTCCGACGAAGGAACGGACGGCTCGTTGTGTTCTGCCAATCATGTCAATGTATGTACGTACTTTTGGAAGATCTTCTCTAGGATGATGTTGATGAAGTCACATGTCAGCGCGTCGCCTTGTCTCATTTTTCATCATTTTTTACCATCGAAAGTCTCGGTGACTTCGTTTCCAACTTTGATGGATCAACGAGAATTCTCCATCGTCATCCTGCACAACCTGGCGAGCTTGGTAAGAATGTCAAAACTAGACAAGGCTTTGTATAGCTCGTCTCTATGCACGTTATATGCGACGAATATGGTTGTAGGTGGGGGTGTTGATATCTTTTGTCTTTATCACTTCTCATGGGAAGATAGGGCTTCCACTTGACATGTCCATATCACTCGGTTGGTTGCAGATGTCCTCCGAGTGGGGTTGTATTTTCCTAGTTCCAGGCGTAAACATCGTCTTCAGTTTTTTTTTTTTTTTTTTTTTTTGTGGGAAGACCTCTGGATCTATTGCCTTGATGGTTCCATTCTAATGCCATTCTGTTAATGGTGTCGGCTGTTGTGTCTCTTAATCTGTCGGAAGGAAACAATTTTAAAGAAAAACAGAGCTTAAGTATCAAGTTTTGCTCGTCCCTGTAGATCGTAGTTGTCCGAATGCTGCTCTTGCTTTTCGAATTCGGTCATCAAAACATTTGCTTCTGCACCCTCGTTTGTTGTTATTATGCTACCTAGATATCATATTCGACGGGATTTTCTTCGAGGGTAATGTCTCCTCTGTTGCATGTGTTGATTCTCATGGCGTAAGTCTTCTGGATATTTATCTCCAATCCGGCCCATATGCTAATCTTGCGAGGTGTTTTAATTCAGCTTGGATTTCCCAGAGCTTGTGTATGAGTAGACTAGTCTAACTCCTTGAGTTGACCTCTGACGTGTGAGTCTCCAAGCTATTCTCCGTCTCTACACGCAGACATCTTTTGATTTACTCCTTGTGTTTGTAGTGAAAGAATCACTGATGTTTTCGTTAAGTAGTTTATACAATGCTCTAATGATGTTAAATATTTTCTGGGGTACTCCTTTTTTATACTTAATGATCTCTACATTTCAAGTCTTTCGAGCCCTTCAAAGGGCCTTCTGAAAATCGTTGAACACCAGGTATAGAGGTGTACGCCATTCTATAGATTGCTCAACTATTATGCACAGAGTGTTGGCTAGCGGAAGCCTGTCTCCAGCCTGTTCATCTTGGAGATTTCCTTCAATTTTATTTTGAAATCGATTTTGAAAAAAGGCAGGCTTATCCATGGACTTACACAGTTAAGCGGCCATGTTTAACGCAGCCTAATCCATGAACCTAAACAGATACGCCCATACGTTTAATTCAGCCTTATCTATTCCTTATTCTTGTATATTTGTTGCAAGAATTTCGTATATGAATTTATGTAGGTGTTGATCTGCATATTCTTAAATTTCATGTTTTTGAATTGATGTCTTCAATGATTCTTAGACAATTGGCAACCCTACAAAGTCATCACTCTTGGCTACCATAAAACCACAAAAGCACTTGAACGAACCACACAAAGTTGCTATAAAACCGCGCACAGTCATCCGGACTCCGGAGATAAACTTTTTCGGCAATTTGCTCGTTTTATTCTCTTGCTCTCTCTCCGCGTCCGCAGCACGCATCTCTATCTGAGGCGCAGGCCAAGCATACACTCGTAAAATTGTGAGTGAGCTTGTGTGATTATTTATTTCTTTTTCTTTTTGTGCTTAAACATCGCGCAGTAAACATTAGAGGCACCATTAAATTGCGGCTAAAACTGCTTCCATCCAGGAACCAGCTGTTGTATGACGACCGAAAGGCTTACTCATCGTTTCTAGTTTCCTTCCTTCACCAGCCCCGTCTAAATTTATACAGCCAGTGCAGCCAAACTAATGAGTTTCAAATATAATATCCTCCATGTGGTTAATCTTGGATGGGAGGTCTTGCAGACGTCGGCATTGGGAAGAAGTGCGCATTCAAATTTATCTGGTGAAAGATGCACGGAGTGGATGGACAGGCTTGCGGACGAGTTGACACTGCAGCTGGGCGCTGGGCTAAATGAGTTTAATGAGTGTTGGTTGTTTAATTAAAGAAAATCAAGTTGATCGTCAGCATGATGGCAGTGAAATGAAGTGAAATGAAAAGAGATGGCATTTGAAGCAATTTGCCGACGCGAGATGAGTAATTTATTTGAATTGTGAACGAGGAAGCTAAAAATAGAATTTTTCTCATGAGAAGTGTGGATGGGATTGCTTTCACTTTTGGTGCAAATGAATGTCGGAGTTTGTATGTCAACAACGTGCTGTGTACTTATTACTGCGTCTCATCATTATCTTCTGACCCGCGTGATCCACTAAAGGGGCTGCGGAGATATGTACGTCTGAGTGATAACAATGGATAGAGTATGATAATGTGGATTCTTCTGGTAAAGCACGCACGAGAGATCTTCGCTACCGACTGTAGCTCATCCGGAGTTAGGCCCAGGCGACTTTATGGGCTCGAACAACCACCTCATTCTAGGACTGCCAAGCGGTCGTCTACCGGATGGAATCGCATTCAAGGCCCGCCTCGAAAGTCGTGTCGATGGGAGACATTCGTGCCACGGCATCAAGGTTAGGTTAGGTTGAGTTGGCTGACTGCCGCGCATACGGACAGCAGACACACTTAGGCCAAGCATAGGCCCATTGTGTTACCACTGGCCATTGTTTAACGCCACCAAATTTTCGAGGCATAGTACTACAAGGGGTAGTACGATGAAGCGTTGGGTAATTCGCGCGCTGGCATGTTTCTCACCCTATCCCGGCGAGTAATTCCCACAACAGCACGAAGAAATCTCATCTCAGCAGCTTGTATTCGCGATTTTATTCTTTCGGTCGGCACCCAAATGTCATGACCATGGGTGAGAGTTGGAACAAATACCGAGTTAGTAATCGCTGGCTTGGCTCTTACACCAAGCTCGGCCTTCCTGATTGCAGATCTTCCAAGCTATGTCAAAACTGACCCAGCCTGACCAATCCCACAGAAAGCTGAGCATTACTTGTGAAGAAGACCCCGAGGTGATTTAACTTCTCCACCTGCTTCAATGGGACTCCACAAACATGTAGAGTCAGGCATTCTGGAAATTACCATGACCTTCGATTTGTCCACAGTACCCTTCATCCCAGCATCAGCACTTACGACCACAAACCGATCGAGTGCGCGCTGGAGTTCCGTTTGGGAAGATGAGAGGGTAACTAAGTCATCAGAAAAAAAGAAGATGCCTTACCATCATGCTGGAACATCCAATCCATATAAACAATGAAATGAAACGGAGCCCAGGGAAATGGAGATGTGACAAGACCGGGGCCCTTGGAGAAGTCCAACGCCCACGGTGAAATGTATAGGTGCAGTAGGTGTATAGAAACTGAATGACCTTTAAAAGAGGACCCTTGGTACCATACTCTATTAGAACACTCCAGAGTTTACCTAGACAAACTATAATATATACCTAACCTAACCTATACCTAGAGCAGGTGGTACAAAAGATCTTTATGGTGGACATACCCAGTGTTCTTCAATTTAATTCAAATGGGCCAGTTCTTCGAAATCTATCCATATTTAAAACCGTGTTCTGCAATTAAAATTATTCATTATATTTTCGATGCTGGTAATACTTTCAGTTGACACTTCCAATAGCTCAGTGCAATTCGATAAGGTTATTGCCATACCTACTGAATAAAATGGTCAACATTTCAATTTTAACATTTTTGCGCCAACTGATTTGCGACGTCATCAAAATGGAAAAATCGAATTTTCTCCTCAAAAACACAAACAAATGAGAAAAATCAAATGCAGATCGCTTGCAATTAGGCCCCTCCCACGCACCCAGATCACACTTCACTCATTTCTCTGGCATAATATGAAGAAAATCAACTTTCAAGAAATTTACATTTCTCAGACAAAAAAATCCAGTAAAATGGGAAATGAAATGAGTGGACTTTTTGTGGTTTGAGAATGAACATTTTGGTTTAGAGGATTTGAATGACTTCTAAATGTTATTAATGAACGAAAAGGACTAGAATATGTAAAAACTTTACTGGAATCAATAAAAAATATTCGCAGTTATGGAATTCTTACAAAAAGAAGGATGTTTATGAGAAAATTTCACAACGCGTGGTGTGCACGATCAAAATGCTGACGTATTCTCCGACTATTGTTTAAATAGTGCGCATAAATGTGTCCAATATTTTTGGTTACTTATTTTATATAGGAAGCTCCCGAATCCAATCAACTAGTCATAATTCTTCGGAGTTTCACAGCTATTTTTCCACTTGAGTTCACTTGGTCCATACATTCATTAATGATGTTTAATCGCCTTATTTTGACACACTCCAAACCACTTGTTACGTATTCAACAATGGCTATTAGTGGGGCATCTTATCCCTCAGAAGCTTATAGCAAAAAGTTTTCGACAAGTCAAAGTGGAATTCCTATTGACTGCGATAGGCAACGGTTATTTTTTAGGCTTGTAACTTTGCATACATTTATTTGAAGACTTAAAAAAGAAGAAACAAATTGTACGTTTTTTTTTTTGTGATCAAACAAAGAACCATCTTTTCGGCGGCGCATGTGATTTCCGCTCCCTGGAACATCTGAAGTCAAAAATTCCAACGGGATTAGAAAGAACTCTTTGGCTGTGGATTATTAATTTCCCTCAAAAATTAACAAAATTGCGGAGCTTTGAAATATTTTCTTTTGAAAATCGCCTTTTTTTTTCAGCCACACATCAAGTTAAAAAGTAAAGAAGATCTTCACCGATTCATCCTAGTTCGTACCATAACTATCTCTCGTGTGTCTGCAGATTAGCTTAACAAGGAGGGATTTAGGGGGTTTCCATAAAGAATTTTGACTTTGTGGGATTAGAGGGGACCTACAATTGAACGCCGGTTCCGAAGATCGAAGTTTGAGACACTTTGGCAGTCATTCGAGAGAAGTAAACGCCAGAATTGAAATTGAATCCAGACATCACGGTGGCGACAATGCAACATAGATTGTCCACGTTTACTGAGCGCACAAGGGGACACGGACTCAACCACATGATGTGCGCACCTGGCGACACCTTGCGACGAATAGTGCAATGCATGATATTTTGAGTCTCTTTAAGAGAGTCTATAAATTATTGGCAACGTAAAGATCATTGTTTGAGCTCATGGACCTGTAAGCGTAACCTACTGAAACAATTTGTCAAAGGTTATCATCGCAACTTAGGCACAGGTCCATCCCGGACAGTAGAGCCATAAGAAGAATCATTGCAACTTACATCACAATCATCACTTATCAGTCGGCAGCTTCAATTGCATTTTCACAAGACGCCGCAATGAGTAGCATCGTGGCAGTTGGCGTCCGTTGTAAGGTAACTCCTGTCTGATGGAGAACTTGGGAAAGTCTCAAGTTTAAAGAGTCTTCTTAAAATATTGGATGTTATTGGTATTCATTTAATCATCACACTGGAATTGTGCCAACAACCGCTAAGCAGGAGCCTGCGTCAAGAAAGCGACGTAGTCGAAGTATTAAAATTCCCACTTGTTCAGTGAAACGGATGGAAGCTGCTGTAGATGCATGTTCTTTGTGTGGCGCTATGCCGACAAGCTTCTCCAACTTGCCAGATATGATCTGCTTGGATAGAGCGCAGGTCCACATTGAATTATCCAGAGATCAGCAAACTAGTAAATTCGTATCCAGAAACCGATGATGGCGAGTGTTAGCTCGCTGGTCTGGAGATCTCTCTTCGACTTCGGGTTTACCTTTGTCTTCGATTTCTTCACGAGCCCACTGTATATGTACAAACAGCATAATTGACAACATATTTAATTTTATCACATGGAAAGTCACGGTGCACGGACAACATTGAGAATAAATGTAGACCAGGGTCCAACCACAATGAACGCAACTTAAACTTATGTCAAAATCGACCAAAAAGAATGCATTGGTTAACTATCAAAAAATGGCCAAAATTGGTTGCTGGCGTCTACGTACGTAGTCGGCGATTCAAATTAGTCAATTAAGTCAGTCAAAGTCACCGAATCTAGTCCCTGTCCCCAGCAGTGTATGACTTCTGTCTATTCGCTCGATCTATTAAGTTGAGGCTACATACGTCTTGCCCATTGTTGGTGGGCCACAAGGTTTCCGAAGATAGTTCAGCCAGAGCATTTAAGGTCGTGTCATGCTCTGGATTATCGCGTGAACTGGAATTTATGGGACATTATGCGTAGGAAAATTTGGGACACATAAAAGGTCTTCCCATAGGGACTTCCGAAGCTTGGCTGTTGGTTGCGGCCATATTGTTGAAGCTCGTCTGTCAAAATGACTGTCATTTATTCAGTCTCCTTTGTTAATTACCAGCGACCGGCACAGCGTTCAACAACACGTACAATTGATAAAATTGTTTTGTCAAAATGGGTGTTCTGTTCGGTGAATGTTACATTTTGCGGCGGTCGCCATAAGATGAGGTTCTTTCTGCATGTATGGGTATGTCAACAAACAAAATTGTCAAAGAGCGATGACAATCAACGTGAGATTCAAGAGCGTCCGATGCATACCGAAGAAGTCACTATTTTGTGTTGAATTTGGACTGGCGGCGCCTAGGCTACACATTTCTTTTGGCCTGGCAGCGTTTCAACGGTTCATATTTCTTGCAAACGACATTAGCGATGCCATCATCCTCAACGGGAAGCGCGATAGGTCGATGATTAGCAGCTTATTTTGGCCTGAATTGGATGGATATGGACATGGCATGTAGTATATACCTATGGTCTCAGAGGCACACTTTCGGCAGAACCCTCCACCCTAGAATCTCCTTAAGATAGCGTTAAGTTGACTACTGTCTGTCTCCTTGTCTTGTTTGAGAACCAAGATTTTTAATGTCCAAATCAGACGATAGTATAAAATCGAAAAGACTCTTCCTTCTCTTAATGTATTTGCTGCTGCCCCAGAATAATTTCTAAGCATTAGCATCCCAACAAATGTTCAGGCCCTTTCTAATACAGTCGCTTCCGCTTGTATGCACTCTTTCGGTTATATGGTTACCGCCTGTATACGAACATCCTTTATATGAAAACTCCGCTTAGTTGCAACACATTTTCTGCATTCTTTGTGTTGCAAATAAGCGTAGTCGACGATACAGTACAATATTCCAGATTACTTGTTACACCGATTTTTCGACATACGCACAACCTCGCCCGGGAGGGTGCCTGATCAGCCGTGGAGAAAGGCCGTGGTCTTGTTGTTGGTTAAATTTGTATATGGGCGCCACGCGATTGACCTCCCGCACGATCCACCACCTTTTCAACCGCGACAATAAGATGGTAGTCCGCTTTTCAATTTTCTTCACAATTTTATTTAATTACACTTATAATACTAACTTAAACAATTTTTGCTTAAACTAACTTAAAACTAACGTCAAATTAAAAAAAAAAGAAGATAAAAAAAGGAAAGAAAAAAAATAATAACGTATCCAAAATGCAAAAATCCAAAAAAAAAAAAAAAACTAATGATTTTTTTTTCGGGATTCGAACTCTGTTCCCACCGATCAGGAACGCACCGTCAACGCCTGGACTGATCGTGACTCTTCCTCTACGGGGCACGATTCGATCGTCTCGATTTTCTCTGAACACAAAGCACACCCGGTTGAACCATATACGAGGATCGATAACCTGGTCTTAGATTAATGTTACCTCAGATCTATTAATTTGGGTACTAATCTGCGATCTCATGCAGGGCTCATGCACCACTTGTCGGGTGTGTCGTGTTTCTGGTGCTCCTCCCTCGGTAATGATTCGCTGTTGTGATACTGACCGGGTGTGCCGCGAATACTCCTCTAGCCGTACAACTGCCTCGTCAACGCAACAAGAATTGGTGGGAAGGACAAGCCTCGAATCACTGTAAGCCAAATACAATCCGTGAGCCCAAAATTGAATACACTCTTTCGCCAGCAGACGAGAAATCCTCGCTACCTTTCTTTACTCGTTCTACACATAAGATGTAATCACTGTCAAACTGCACTACTCCTCTTCAGTTTCGATATCGATACACCACTTTCCATCCACGAAGTCAGAATGCGACTGAAGTGAATGGGTCCAACTGCCTCTGCAACGCCTGTGCTTTGGAGAGTTGCGGGTCTCCACAATATCATGCCATCTGCAGAGCCGCTAATTCCCAATAATTACCTCTTCTTCTTCATAATTGGAGGATCATGGAACAAACGAAAAAAAGAAGCACCACCTGACAGGATTCGAACCTGAGTTCTAATGATACGAGCTAGCACTAGAAGCACAGACCTACGAACACCACTAGCGTCGGACGAACCAAAACGAGTGACGTAATGTTACGTCACACACTACCCCTTAAACACAATTCAGTAAATTGTATTCTGAAACTGGGCGGAAACCTTTATAGCGTTTAGACCTAACATACTTCTTGCTATGCCAACCAACTGATTGTGTCACTCGTGGATGTCACTTTGACGGAAGTCTGTTAACATTTTGACAGTCTCTTTTTTTGACGTGATTCAAGGCCAACGTCACGTGGCTTTAATTGAACACGTATTTCATCAAATCTTATCTTTTCCTAAGATAGTGTTTCATTTTTTGTTAACCGTCTGATGGTGCGTCTTCAAAACACAAAAAAAAAAAATCGTGTATCTCTTATCTGTCAAAAGAAAGTCTCAGACAAATTTGACAGCTCATAATTTTCCTCAAATTGGCATTTTATCATCATTAATTCGAGGACTTTTGTTGACATGAAGACCTCTTAAAGCTCTCTACTTGTGCGTGAACCCACAACACCAAATGTCAAGGGAAACGTGCACAATTCAACAATTCAAGTTAATTTGGCAACCCTCTTATGCATTAACTCTGAGTCCCATCAATTCGCACTCACCCTGCGTATGCATTTGTCAAATATAGCGTCTGCGCAGTGACATTTCATTGCGTTGTATCATCGTCAGCCCCAACAGGGGCACAACTTGTATTTGTTTGTTTAAGGTTAGGATTTTCTACAGAAAGAATAAAGCAAACCCGAGAGCGAGAGAGAGAGAGGGAGAAAAAAAAAACCAAAGTGCGAATGCATTAAAGGTTGATGCGTTGTTTTATTACCCGAAAGCAAAGTCAAGAGTTGATAGGATGGGACCAGTGTGGCAGAAAAACGGAGGAGGAGTGATGAAGGAATAGAAGTAATAAAGAACCCATTTGAATTGAAAGACAGCACGAGTTTCTTCTTGTCTTCCATTGTTTTGTTTTTTCGATGTGTGACAAGCTTTATTATTGAACCTGCAACAGCTGACCTTGTTGTTGCTGTTTGCTTGTTGTTTTTGTGTTAGTGTCGCTGTTAAGTGATGCCAAATTAAAAACAAATGAAAATAATGAATAATTCAGAAAAAAATAAAACTGTAGATGAGATGTATTAGTTTCTGCATGGAATGAGATGTGTTCAACGGACCGAAGCACTTTGTGTATACGTATGTATGTGTTTTTCGTTTCGAAACGAACCAGAGGAAGAGGTAGTGACTAATGACTTTCATTTATAACGCACGATTTAGCCGGTCTAGTTGGCAATTTGCAGTGCAATTGAAGTTTTTATGTTGGATTTTATCGCACAGACTCTGAAATGTGTTCCCGTTGGACACTGCAGATGACTTATATTATTTTGAAAAGCATGTTAAAGAAAAGAAGCCTTCTTATTTATGTAAATGATTCATTGATTGGCAGATGGGATCTACATCAAAACACAGAAAAGACAATCTTCCCGAAAAGGACATGTGTGTTCAGTGACTCCCATAATTATTTAAATGTATTTCTGCGCTTTTCACTCACGTCGCCTGTTGTCGATCGGTCTTGGGTTCAAGTGTTCTATTTCCGCGTTCCGCGGCGTTCTAGTTATGCTGTAGAGAAGTTTTTTGTTCGATTTAATAAGACCTTCGACGTAATCAATTTTGTGGGTTAACATATTTCTGTAATTTAAAGGTTTTTTGTTCTGCATCACCTAAGACTGTCCTTTAAGTAGATTTAAAGAAAGAAAATGTTACAAAGGATTAAAGAAGAGGTGAAAGGAAAGCAAGTTAGGTGACGATGCGCATTAGTTTTGAGTCTTTGCAGTTTACATGTGTCTAGAAACATCAGCTCCATATGCCCCATTGACAAAAAAAGCGATCGTACCTCTTGCAACAACTATAGAGGTTCTGTACAAACTCGATTTACGCAACCCTCTATCCGCTCTAGTCCTCGATTTTTGCAACTCTAAAATATTCAATTTCTTTAGAAAAAAACCTTGCTTTTGATTTTCCGATTTTATAAGAACTGTGTTCAACAATAATGATTTGCTTTAGTTTCAAAAATGTGTTTTTTATCACAATGCCATTTTCTCTATAGAAAAATAGCCGTTTTGACGGTTAATTCTTAATGGAAAAATGTGACCAAGTAAGTGCAACAACCTCGGTTAGTGCAACTGCCTTAATTTCTATTAGCTGCGTATAACCAGTGTGTTCTGTATATCCCTGCTCTACGCCGTCTACAAGATCCTGTCCAGCGTACTGTGTGAACGTCTGAAGCCGTCTTCAACCGCACTAATTGGCACGCACCAGTGCGGCTTCCGGCCCCAAATCGACAATAGACCAAATCTTCACACCAAGGCAAATCCTTAAAAAGACCAGCGAGTTTCAAATCGATACGCACCACCTTTTTATCGATTTTAAAGCCGCATAAGACAGCATTCATCGCAAGGAGTTCTTCCGCGCGATGGCCGAGGGATCCCGGGAAAACTGATCCGGTTGTGTCGCACTACGCTAACAAATACGCGATGTACCATGCACGCACCGTTTGAAACCTTCACCGGATTTCGACGAGGAGATGCGCTCTCATGTGATTTCTTCACTTTGGTACTGGAGAAGATAGTGCGGTGGGCAGCTGTAAACACGGAAGGCACTATCTTCTACAAGTCAGTGCAACTTTTAGGATATGCAGACGACATCCACATCCCCGCGCGTTCTCGACGTGCCGTAGTTGAAGCATTTACGGCAACTGAAGAAGAGGCGAAGCGAGCTGCTTAAGATCAATGAAGATAAAACTAGGTATATGCTGTCGACGTCACACACCACCTAGGACAAAATATCACAATCAACAGCTACAATTTCGAGGTAGTAAAGGAGTTTGTCTACCTCGGGGCAAACGTGAATTCCACGAATGCCACCACAAGGAGATCCACAATGTAGAACCGCCTCTGGCAACAGGTTTAACTTCGGTTTGTCAAAACAACTGGCGTCAAAACTCCTGACTCAAAAGGACTAAGGTCATGCTCTCCAAAACCCTTATTTTGACAGTTCTGCTACATGGAGCCGTAAGCTGGACGATGAGCAAAGCTGCGGAGCTGATTCTTGGTGCCTTCGAAAGAAAAATTCTACGTCGGATATATGGTCCCGTCCGCTCGGAAGACGAATGGAGGACAAGACACAACAGCGAACTCTACGAGCTTTACCAGAATGTGGAAGACAAAGATCCGTCGATTGCACTGGCTCGGCCACATCGAACTCATGGACAACAATGCTCCAGCTAAGAGGGTCTTCGAATTCGAGTCTCCTGGTTCGAGAAGGAAAGGAAGACCGATTCTCCGATATAAAGACCAAGGCAAGACAGCTTGGACTTGCCCCCTTTAGCAGATCATGCAAGTCAGAAGATGATGATGATGGAGTTGAGACCGTTGAGGAAACCGACCCTTGGTATGTACATCAGCCATGACATCTGTTGGAACCAGCAGATTACTAATGTTGCAAAAGCTAGTACAAGATCTCTCGAACGTTGTAAACGTTGTCACTCCTACCGATTTGATACAGAGTCTATATCCTCCCGAAGCTAGAATATAACTTGCATGTTTGGACGGGAGCATCGTCCACATGTTTGAGTATGCCAAACCGTATGAAACGACAAGCATGTAGGCTGATAGGTGATCAGGCAATATGCAGCCAATTGTCGTCACTAGCACCGTGCCGGAATGTTGGGTGCTTAGCGCTCCTATACAGGTACTTTAACCACAAGTGTTCGTATGAATTATATACTTGGCGGCTGCTTAAATTCGGGCGCACAGTGAAAATAAGTTCGTTTTTCAGCGCCACAACTCGATAAAACGGGTAAACTGCCTCCCTTAACGTTTCTTACTTATTAGGTTGGCGACCCATGCAGGGTTCGAGTTGTTGTTGACGGTCCTGGGTACGCTGCTTCCAGTCATCACCAGACTTGCTGCCTTGCATTCCCGATTACTTTATCTTTATATCAGAGATTCGGTCTTCTTCTCCTTCTCGAAGTAGGAGACTCGTATTAGAAGACCCTCTTAGTTGGACGGATGGTCGCCGAACCAGTGCAATCGACGGATTTTTGCCTTCCGGACTATATCCACTTTTCTTTTTCGTTTATATTAAATTTTTAAACGAAAAAATCAAGGATGTCTACGATGACGATGAAAGAAAACCCAATTTTTCAGTACATTTCAATATGGCTTCAGGCGAAGGACTCTCCACTGAAGATGCGCGTATGCTTTTCTGTTCTTTAATCAATAAAGGCCTGGATTCGAAAAAAAAAGTTGTGCCGGCCCGTTTGTAGACAGAATCAAGGCTTTTGACGTGGTGAACCGTAGGATTCTGTTAAACAAACAGTATCGAGCTGGCTTTCGGGGACTTATTCAAGAAGAATAGAAGGCAAAATGTTAAGCCTGGGAATTAGTTCAGTAGTTTTAATACCATCTATATTGGGGTACCTCAGGGGTCTGTTTTAGGTCCAATTCTTTTCCTAATCTACATCAATTCCTTGTTTCTTCAGCCTTTTGCAGGTAAAGTTACGGCCTTTGCTGTCGATCTAGGTATTGCGTACGACTCTCCTAGCCCTTTGAACCTTGTGCTTGATATTAACTTTGATGTGCATCTACTGAGATTGTGGTTTGATATGCATGATCTTTGATCGCTTCCTGGCTATCGGAACAGATGACGATATCTGTGCGCGATATTACATTGTTTTTTTTAGCCAGTAGTCGGAAAGATAGCTGCAAATTTAGATCCTTGGAATAGACACCAGCAACCACACCTGCATCCACCTTCGAGCCATCTGTGAAGATTCGCAGTGGACCTTCCAGAGTCTGGTGTTCAGACTCCCAGTAAGATCTGGGCGGTATGCTGGTTGAGAAATTCGTCTCGAAGAGGAGTTTGGGTAGAGTGAGGTCTGTTTCTACGGGTATAGGGAAGGGAAATTTTGTTTCTCTGTCATAAATTACATGAAATTTTACATCGGTTTTAAAGGAAGGAAGATCGATCTGAATTGTTGATCTTGACGTGACCAGATTAAATTCTTTAAAATCAAGGGATTTTTCTATGGTGCCGACAAGTAAGTGCAGGGCTGTTTCCACTGATTTGCCTTTGTTGTAGGCAGCCTGAGGGATCGTTCCAAATCTGTTAACTTTCTGTCTGATGTGGCATTGAACTCCATTTTGAATTTTTAAATGAGAATGTCACCTGCTTGTTCTTCTTTATTTGGCGCTAGAGTCCGGAGTGGACCTGGGCCTCAAGTCTCTCCAGCTTGCACGGTCTCTGTCTAGCTGTCTCCAGTGTCGCACGCCAAGTTGGTTGAGGTCCTTCTCCACCTGGGTGTGCCACCTTAAACGCGGGCGTCCTCTATTGCGTTGTCCCACGGGTTCGGAGTCGAAGACTCTTCGGGCCGGAGCTGAGTTGTCCATACGCTCTACATGGCCTAGCCATCTAGAGCGTTGGGTCCGATGACGCCTGACTAGACTCATGTCGCTGTACAGCCCGTACAGTTCGGGTTGAATCCGGACCAATCAGGACCAAAGATGGCACGCAGAGCTTTTCTCGAAGAGACCAGGGACTTCCTCATCCGCTTTTGAGATTGTCCATGCCTCCGCGCCGTACAGCAGGACTGGGATGATCAAGGTCTTGTATAAAGTCAGCTTGGTCCTACTCAATTGCCTCTTGAGCCCATAGAAACAGCGATTGGCAAGAGTTTGATGTCGGTACCGATGTTGTTCGTACTATTTACTGCGGAGCCGAGGTAGACGAAGTCCTAAACTACCTCGAAGTTATAGCTGCCCATTGTGACGCTCTGTCCAAGACGTCGATGTTGTGTGTCCTTTCTTGATGACAGCATGCACTTCGTTTTGCGAATGTCACTAGCTATTCTTAGTAATAATAGTACACTTCTTGAACTGTCTATTTTAGTTGTATTCTTCCACGTATTATCCTAAGAAGTAGAAAAAAAAATTCATACACAACCTTGCCAGCAGACACATCCACCTAACTGGCAAAGTTCGTACTCGCTAGAGGGGCGGCTAGTTGGCTGAAACCCAGGTGCTACCCAGACTTGAACGTTTAAAGACCAATATGTCCAAAAAGTCGTTGGGACATGGACATTGTTCTCGTATCCATTATCATCGTCTATTCCGTCCCACCGTAAATCCGATTGAACTTTCTTTAAATGTCACAGTTTCAATACGAACCAAAAAAATGTGCTCCTCCTTGCCAAGAACAGTTTGTACCCCCATTCCTGTCACTTCGGTGCCATAATCTTCCACCAACACGTGCCATTATAATGAATTCAACGAACCATTGAACCGTGTAAGAAAGTCACGAAAGCAATTTTCTCACAACAAAATGCAAACTTTTATGACACATCTGTGAGCAGTCCTCGTCTCCGTCGGCCTGCCGCCAGCTCCTCAAAGGATGGCCATCAAAGCTATCACACATGAGAGATGGATGCAATGAGTCAGCAGAAAAAACAAATCCAGCAAACCCTTTTTTTTATCCTCACCAGCTTTGTAGACGGCTGCGGTATTAGCTTCCTGGTTATTGACTCTCAAGCGTCCTTCAAACAATAATACAACAATCGCGCCATTGTGCACTGCATGACACACATGGGAGCCGACGGAACTTAGTGCAGCATCAGAAGTGCACGTAGCTCGGCAAAATAATCAATATCCCTGCAGATAGTTTGTTCGTCATTATCATCATCCTTGATTACCGCCCTCCGCCCGTGTGTGAATAGGTTCAAACCATGAGATTACGTACACTTTGATAATGGAATTCTTTTTAATAACTTAACGATTTCGATGTTTGACTAGAGGCGCATTGCAAGTGACGTAGGAATAGTCAGAGAGTACGCCCAATTTATGGAAGTGCGAGGATGCCAGCTGAATTTGGTTAAGAAGAGGAATACAACTGGCGTTTTCGGTAGACCACTGATTACACAAATGGCGGTAGAATGAAGACGGACTAGAAACTAGGGTTGCTCATTATACATCGAAAACATCGATGTTTGCTATTCGATGTATCGAATCAATCTGATGCAACATGATACTCTGGTGAAAACTTGAAAATGTACTACATTTACCGGAAGAGTTGAATACGCTTGTTAGGTTTTAATGGATATATGTTCTTTCTTTTATTTTTTTTAACTTCGTTCTATCGTACTTGTGTCGGTGGTTAAGATACATTCCACATTCACGGCTTGGCTTTGAATTACAAAAAAGCTCATGAAAGCAAAGGTCTCCTTATCGATTATTACCTATTGAGTGCTCACATATTTTCTTAAGAAAGGCATCTGGCATAGGTACGGTGGTGAAAAACTGTTGAAACTAACAGCCTGGTAATTGTCCCCATTGTCGGAGTGTCCAGAAAATCGCGGTGATGGTTTGAATTTAATATTAACGCGACATCTTTAGTTTGAGACGACCACTATATCATGGTCATGTACGCCTCTGATACAGTTTTATCTAGGTTATGCGACGTCGGGAGCAACAAGATGTTTTATATAGGCTTCACACCTTACCGAGTTAAAAGTGTTGTCCAATAATTCTGGAACTTAATCGGTACCTGATGTAACACTCATCGTGCCGTCAAGTTCAAAGGCAAGTGGATTTTTTGGTACAAGCCTCAGCTTGTCAATATCTTCATATGCTGCTTTTTTGTCGTAGGACCCACCGTTCTCGAGATATAAGCTGTCAAAAATTCCATACGAACAGCCAGAACCCCTACAGATGTCGATTTTTCTACATTGAAAAAATCATGAATCTTGGTCTTACTTTGCTCATATCTCGAAAACCGTGCATTCTACAGCAAAGTGACTCAGGTCGATTTTGTAGCTTATGACTAGGATGGTCTAGAGGATGGAGTTGGGGAATGGACAAATTTACCGTTATAAGGGTATGATTTTTAATGGATAAGGCAATTTTTGTGGTAAAATAATTTTATTTATCGCCTTGCCGGTGATTGAGAGTGATGAAAATTGGCACAATGTGAATTCACGTTAAGAGCAACAACTCAGGTCGACCTTCATTCAAAGCCATTGTAAAATTTCATATAATTTACGCCAGAGAAACAAATTTCCCGGTTTTTGTCAAAAATTTGCCCAAATAACGGTAAATTGGGGAATTTTTCAATTTTATCCTCTAGATCAAGTTATAAGCTACAAAAATTATGTACGGGTTTTTTGTCGTAGGACGCACCGTTCTTGAGATATAAGCTGTTGAAAATTCTATACGAACCGCCACAACCCCTACAGATGTCGATTTTTCTACATTGAAAAAATCATCAATGTTGGTCTAACTTTGGTTATATCTCAAAAACCGTGAGTCCTACAGCAAAGTGACGTAGGCCGATCTTGTAGCTTACGACTAAATCTAGGAGATAAAGTTGGAGAATGGACAGATCTACCGTTATAACAGTATATTTTTTTAATGATAAAGGGACTTTTTGTAGTAAAATAAGTTAAACTATCGTCTTTTCGACTATTGAGGGTTATGAAAACTTGGACAATATAAATTCACGTCAGGAGCAATAATTCAGATCTACCTTCCTTCAAAGCCGATTTAAAATTTCATATAATTTTCGCCAGAGAAACAAATTTCCCTGTTTTTTTGAAAAATTTGTTCAAATAAAGGTAATTTGGCAAATTTTCCAAAGCCATCCTCTAGATCAAGTCATAAGCTACAAAAAAGTATACTGGTTTTTTGTCGTAGGACTCACCGTTCTCGAGATATAAGCTGTCGAAAATTCCATACGAACCGCCAGAACCCCTACAGATGTCGATTTTTCTACATTGAAAAAATCATGAATCTTGGTCTTACTTTGCTCATATCTCAAAAACCGTGCGTCGTACAGCAAAGTGACTGAAGTCAATTTTGTAGCTCGTGACTTGATCTAGACGATGGATTTGGGCAATGGAGATATTTGCCGTTATAAGGGTATACATATGCGACCACTGGCTGGCTAGCCGGAGTTCGTGCATTAAGTTTTGAGATCTGAATTAAGGACGATCGTCTCAAAAATGGTGCTTCGCCTTGTGAAAATCCTTTTCTGATATCTTAACAAGTTGATTTGATACACAGACATATTTTTGGTATACAGTGGACTCTCCTTAAGTCGAAACTCTCTCTAAGTCGAACAAGTTATGGTATCCGGGTACAATTCGACTTAGAGGGAGTCCGCTGTATTTATTTTTATGGGATGATGGGTCTTAAAGTGGTGAATATTTTTCGGACAACTCTGCTTAGTTGCCGTGTTTATTATTCCTTGTGATTGTAGTAATATGCTTCCAAGAAGATGGTAGAATATTATAAGTGCATGTAGTGGCGGGTCAAGATGAACTTCTTCTCATCAATCAGATTTCGACGACTCGCCGATTGAGATCGCCGATTGAGATCTCTAGTTGGGATCAAATAAACGGCATTGTCCCTGAAGTAGTCAATCAGTGGTAGGAGTATGACAATGGGCCAATATGGTCTAAGTGTGCTGGTGAATGCACTAGCAGCCCCTCTACCTAACCTAATCTAAAACATGCTTCCAATAGCTAACATTGAAAAGCATGACTCACCTCTCTTGGTTATAACATTGAAAAGCCGGAGACGAATTTAGCATACTAAATATGTAAAAGGAGCCTTGTTTATGCCTCTTCAAATACGCCAAATACGCCTCCTTCGATTTGTCGAAAATTATCGATGCCTCGTTATGTAACGATACAACCTTTCGATGTATGGCGTCTAACAAAACATCGATGCATTTTTTAGAGACATTCCGACAGTGTTCAAGAGATGTGAATGGTGTCCTATCATTTTAAAGGATATTTTCTAAATAACATCTAAAAAAATGTAGGAAGAGGAAGTTCGAGGAGCAAGAACTCACATGTGTGAATTACACTCGAGTTGTGAGTTTCTTTTTCTTCCTTATGTGGCGCTGCTGTCCGGGGTGAACCTGGTTCTTATGATTTTCCAACAAACTCGGTCTCTGGTTAGCGGTCTCCTGTTTCACACGCACAGTTGCCTTACGCACTTCCCCTAATTGAGCGATCAAAAACCTGACAGTCCTCAGTTGCGTTGTTTCACAGGTTGGGTGTCGAAGATTTTTCGGACCAGAGCTTGGCCATGTACGATCTTCATAGCCCAGCCACCGTAGGCGTCGGTCCATAAACGCCTAGCTAAAGAATGAATCTTTTCCTCTAGATGCCATCAACCCAAACATAATCAAAGATCGCATGTAGAACTTTTCTCTCAAAGATGCTAAGGACTTCTTGGTTATTCCTCGCCTCTGCACCGAACAGTAGGACTGGAATGATCATTGCCTTATCGGCTCGACTACTCAATTTCTTTTTGAGTTCATAGAAAAAACCTTTCTTCTTCTTCTTTTTCTTCTTCTTAGGGCGCTACACTCACTCAAAATGCATCTCCAGCCGGCCCGATTTCTCCCCAGCTGTCTACAGTTTCGCCCACCAAGCCGGCTGAGGTCGCCCTCAACTTTTGTGCGCCACCTTGTAAGTGGAAGTCCTCTGTTGCGTTGCCCCACAGGTTCAGAGTCGAAGATTCTTCCGGTTGGAGCTAAGTTGTCCATACGCTCTACATGGCCTAGCCATCTTAGGCGTTGGATCCGAAGACGCCTGACTAGACCCATGTCGCTGTACAGCCCGTACAGTTCGTGGTTGAATCTTCTTCTCCAATAACCATCAATGCAGACAGGACCAAAGATTGAATGCAGAACTTTTGTCTCGAAAAGACCAAGTGCTTCTTCATCCGCTTTTGAGATTTTCCATGCCTCCACAGGCTCTGGATACAACATCAATTAAATCGAAGATGGGGAGGTAGCGGTTAGAAGCAACCTTACCCTGTGCTGGGTACCTGGGTATAGTGGGTTTCCAGGCAACGGGCCGACGAAATAGCTAGAACAGGGTGGGTTTACCTATGGCAGCTAACCAGGACACCCCATATCCCTCACTCCAAGTAAAAAATACCCTGTTACTTACAGAATATGGAATTAAATACATGTAGGACTTCGAGGCTTATTTGGCCATCACTAAATCCAAACAAAACAAATACACTCCTAAAACTAAACAGGAATGTAATAAGGAACGTAGTTCAGTCATAATCACCGGCCACTGCCTTCTCGGTATCCATGCCAGAAGAATGGGAGCCCCCAACAACGACTGCTGCAGAAGCTGTAGGAACGTAGAGGAGGAAGAAAATGGGCTTCATCTCCTCGGCACTTAACCAGCTCTTGCAAGACCTAGAAAAGATATACTAGGCAACAACTTTGTCGCGTGTGGGTAAGTGCGTCGACTCCTACGCAGAGGGTGCCAGGTTCGATACCCGAATTTACCACCTTTCATATTTCACGGCTCCACCTCTTTCGAGTCACTGACAATGCTCAAAGAGTATTCCTGTCTAGAAAAAGCTTCCCAAATTCGCCGTTCGGAGTCGGCATGAAACTGTAGGTCTCTTCCACTCGTGCAAGAACAATAGCACGCACAACACGAGTGGTTGCTGAGAAGCTAGGCCCAGGTCCGCCTCGGACTGTAGCGCCATCCATATTATTATTATTAATAGTTTCTAGGTTTATTTCATTTTCATTAGTTTGGTCCCTTTTAGAAAGGAGTCAAAGAATCAAAAAGGATCTAAGTGGGCCACAACTGCTACAGTGGTGTTGCAATCACCCAAACCTAGCCTAACCTACTTGTGCCATCACCCTATCGGAACTTCTCAGTGTCTTAAACCATATTACCAGAGTCTCTCTAATATTTTCCTCGTCGTTTTAAGTGATGTCGTTGTAAGCGATGTCTTATTCAATAGGATTGTAATGAACCTCAGGCGGGACCTAAGAATTCGGTCGTTATAACCGATATATCGTTTTAACCGATATCGTTATAAACGGTTTTGACTGTACAGAGGACTCTCCCTAAGTCGAAACTCTCTCTAACTCGAACTTTTTTGCCATATTTTACCCACATTTCCCTTAATTTTCCATACAAAAACCTCTCTCTAACTCGAGCAAATTATGGTATCCCTTGACAAATCGACTTAGGGAGAGTCCACTGTAGTTAGTTCGTGAACTACACACGTCTACCAAGAGAGGACTACTTCAAAAACAGATCTTGACTTTTGTGCCATACCCCCTCAACCTGACGAGACCGAATCACAATTTTTACTTTAAATTCAAAGTGCTCTAAAATGAGGCATTCAATTTTCGGCTAACCTGTTTTCGAACCACAACCCAAAATGTGTTCGCAAGGATTCACTAATGACTGGCAACACTGAAACACGTACAACCCACGAGCACTCAGCAATTTAAGCTTTCTTCCCATAAAGAGAGCGAAAGCTGTTTGGTCCTCTCACGAGATATGCGAGAGCGAGAGAGAGTGAGATAAAACTAAGAGTGAATCTCGCAAGCATTTGGCCGCCGTTTTCGAAACCAACTAATGCTTGACACAGCTGCAACACGCCATCATCCTAACCAACCACAACTACACACGACAACACCCCCGTGTGTCAGATCGTCAAAAGTATCGCTCGCTGCCTGCTGCAACAATCGCGGTCGCGGGAAAAAAATTCGCAAAAATAAACGAAAAAAAAAATTCAAAACAAATAAAGAAACACCTTTTCTTTCGTACGGTATCCAGCTACGGCCGCGTTGGAATTCCTCAGTCGGGAAAAGTGAAACCGCCCGCGTCCGCCTCCTCTCGCCTAGCCACGGCAAATCAAATCGAAGTTACATAAGTTTTTGTTTTGATTCAAGTGGCACTCAGTCCGGGGGATCCGATGCACGAATAGATACACCGAGACACAAGTTTTCATATCCCGACCAGTATCCACCCAGTTGGAGCGGGGGGGAGGGCAGTGCTGCATATCATCGACGACGAGTGCATAGCATAGTATCGGCACCGACAATGTTGTAAAGTATTCACAATAGTTCGGTCTTTCCGGTTAGTGTATGTACGTGCGTGTTTAAGTGTGGAAAAATCAATATATGTATCAGCGGGAGAGAGGACCCCACAAGGAGGTGGAGTGTTGGAAGAAAAGCAACGAAAACTTCGACTCCAACTACGACTTCGGGCTAAATCATTAAAAATTGAAACGAATTGCTGTGTGGGGTGGCGGAGGAGTGAAGTGAGGTTAAGTGAAGTACCCGTTTTGGGTCTCGGACGCGGCGGCGGTTGTGTGTGTGTACGTTTGATGGAAAATCGAATTTTCCTCAAAACACTCTCTGAGTGAGTGTGTGTAGGCCAACCGAGGAGAAGTAGTGCTCATGTGAGTGAAGTACAAATTGTTTAAATAAAAAGAAGTGGAGAAAAAAAAAACAACGTTAAAAATTCCAATTCTTATGAATCCTCGAAAAAAAAAAATAAAAAAAAGGGGCGTGTTTGATTGATTTTCTCTTACTTCCCACTCGCCGGGTGTAGGTAGTGCAACACGACGACGAAGGAACCGAACAGACAGGAAAAAAGGACGACATCGCGAAATTTTCTCATCCCGGTACGTACACGAATTTATGCCGCCCGCCCGTTCATTGCGGTACCAAAATGCACCGACGCTCTACCCGTTGTGGGGGATGCTGGATGTGCCACCACCACTCTTCTTGGGGTGGTGTCAATTAGCTGCCAGGGATGTGCGCTTTTTTTTGTGCCTTGGCACTTAGTGTCGAGTGTTATAGTTTTGTTTTTTTTTTCTTTTTTCTTTCAATTTTTTGCATTCTGCACTTCTATTGAAGGAAAGTGTTGTTATCACTTGAACATATTTCATGTGACTTTCCTTCCGAGGTGGGAGGGGGAGGAGGAGTGTTTCCCCATCGTCTCCGGCCAGAGTTTATCCCTCTCTTGCCACGATGGTGTTTGCCAAAATTATTGTGGTAGAGAGGCAGTGGAGGGGGGGAGAAGGAGAATAATGCTCTTATATCTGTGTCAGTGGATAAGGGTGTGACCATTTATATTCGTTCTCTGGCTCTGACTCTGGAAAAGAAAGGAAATTGATAGCGAGGTGGTGAATTCTAGTGAGAATGACGCATATTTTGGTTTTCCGCCAGGTATTCGCCTTAAATTATATTTTTGGGTGTGGATTTGATACTTTTTTTTTGTTTTGTTTTTCTTCTGATTCAACTTTTGCCTGAAAACGAGATTGGAATGGATATTTCGAACACGGTTTTGTTTTCCATTCGGGACTTTTAATAAAACGATCTTGCTCTTTTTAACTCTGTACTCTTCGTCGTCCTTCAGAGATCGATTGAATTTGCGCGAGACATAAGGCACTCCCTGCGTGACTGACGTTAGTTTCCACATTTGAAAATTGTGGACACAGTGGCTAAAAATATTGTCCACACCTGTGCAAATACTTTCGATACCCGCCGTGTCCAGATAAAACCTGCGAGAGCTCATAGTTAAAGTCTCTTGTCAGTCTTTGCCAAGTGGGAATAAGTTCATGTGCACATCTAGATATCCCATCTCGCTTGCTATATTGCTATGGATGCTTCCCGTTCGTCTACCACTATAAGATTGGCCTACTGCCAGTCAGAAGTTCGTCTGAGATACACCCTCTTAAGCTCTTCTTCTTTATTTGGCGCTACAGTCCGATGTGGTCCTGGGCCTCAACCAACAATCCTCTTCAGCGTGCATGGTCTCTGGCTAGCTGTCTCAAGTGTCGCACGCGAAGTTGGTTGAGGTCCTTCTCCACCTGGGTATGCCACCTTAACCGCGGGCGTCCTATGTTACGTTGTCCCACGGGTTCGGAGTCGAAGACTATTCGGGCCGGAGCTGAGTTGTCCATACGCTCTACATGGCCTAGCCATCTTAGGCGTTGTCCGTAGACGCTTGGCTAAGCTCCTGTCGCTGTACAGTCCGTACCATCCGCGGTTGAATCTTCTCCTCCAAAAACTGTCAACGCAAACAGGACCAAAGATCGCACGCAGAGCTTTTCTCTCGAAGAGACCAAGGACTTCCTCATCCGCTTTTGAGATTGTCCATGCCTCCGCGCTGTACAGCAGGACTGGGTTGATCAAGGTCTTGTATGAAGTCAGCTTTGTCCTTCGAGAGATGCCTCTACTACTCAATTGCCTCTTGAGCCCATAGAAACCGCGGTTGGCAAGAGTAACTCGTTCTCACTGTTTACTGCGGAGTCGAGGTAAACGAAGTCCTTGACTATCTCGTAGTTATAGCTGCCCATTGTGACGCTATGTCCAAGACGTCGATGCTGTATGTCCTTTCTTGATCACAGCATATACTTCGTTTTCTCCTCATTCACCGCTAGACCCATTTTGGCCGCACACAGCAAACGCCTCACTGACGGCTCGCTGTGTTCTGCCAATCACGTCAATGTCATCCGCGTATGCTAACAGTTGTACGGACTTCTGGAAGATCGTGCCTCTAGTGTTGGCGTGTGAGTCTTGCACGAACTTCTCCACGACGATGTTAAAGAAGTCACATGACAGGGCGCGTCGCCTTGTCTAAAACCGGTTGAAGGTCTCGGTGACTTCGTTATCGACCTTGATGGAGCAGCGAGAGTTCTCCATCGTCATCCTGCACAACCTGACGAGTTTGGCAGGAATATCAAAACTACTGGCGTTGTATAGCTCGTTCCTATGCACGCTGTCATATGCGGCCTTGAAATCGACGAATAGGTGGTGGGTGTCGATCTGCATTTCTTGGGTTTTTTTCCAGGATCTGCCGTAGTGTGAAAATCTGTGTCGATGGTGGACTTTCCCGGCCTGAAACCGCACTGATAAGGATCTATCAGGTTGTTGACGAATGGTTTCAGGCGCTCACACAAAATGGCAGAGAGGATCTTATTGGCGTTTTTAAGGAGACTTATCCCTCGGTAGTTGGCGCAGTTGAAGGGGTCTCCTTTCTTGTGGATCGGGCAAACGAAGCTGAGATTCCACTCATCGGGCATGCTTTCCTCCGACCATATCTTACAGATGAGCTGAAGCATGCGCCCAACCAGATTATCTCCAGCTGCCTTAAATAGTTCAGCGGACAGTCCGTCCGCACCGGCAGCTTTGTTAGACTTCAGTCTTGATATTGCTATCTTGACCTCGTCTAAGTCGGGGGGACGGGACATATTGAGTGGAACATTCTGCCTGACAGCGGTATTGGAGTGTTCCTCGCCGTTTAAGAGTCTACAGAAATGGTTCTTCCAAATTCTCAGTATCGACTGCGACTCTACTACTAGCTGTCTATTTTCGTCCCGGCAGGCTTCTGTCCGAACCTTATATCCACTGGATAACTGTTTCACCCTCTGGTAAAACTTTCGGACATCGTTCCTGCCGTAGCACCTTTCCATCTCCTCGCTTCGCGCGCTTCTCGTGGTCTTTTTTCTTTCTCCTGAGAAGCCGGGTCTCGTCCCTTCGTCTCTGTTCGTAGAGCTCACTAACATCTCTCGTTGTTCGTTGCAGCGTTGCTTTGTAGGCTTGCTTGGGTTTTTCTAGGTGGTGCCCTAAAACCCAGCACAGCAGTGGCAGCATCTGTGATGGCTTCTTGACAACGCCTCCAATCTTCTTCGATTGCTTGCGCAGATGGCGACGAACTTAGAGAGAGATTCCGGGAGACTCGATCGGCAAAGATCTTAGCAGTCCGTTGCGATTGTAGCTTTTCAAACCGCGGTGTCCTTTCTCGACTCCGTTGAACTCTTGATATCCGAGTTCATACCTTGGCTAGAACAAGGAAATGGTCCGAGTCGATGTTGGCTCCTCGGAACGTTGGGACATCAGGAATGCTTGAGGAGTGCCTGACGTCGATCGCAACATGATCAATCTGGTTGACGAATGATTGATCGGGGGACCGCCAGGTCCCTTTATGGATGTCTTAAGTGGTGTGGGAAGTCTTAAGTTCACCCGCCAGCATTTCGATGAGAGCCAATATATAAGTAAACTGACGAATGCTATATCATGAGAGATGACCCTGAAGAGTCCATAAACTGACGCCATCACTCTTTTCGGTCGTCCTACAGCTAGGGCGACAGCCCATAATTGAGCAGCATACGGGAGGAATGCGCTGACTACTTGCGAGGGAAGGATTCTGCGTGCATATCCAGGTACGCCTATGTTAACGAGCATTGGAGAGAACGTTCCTTGCGTGAGTAATGGCTTTTAAGTGACATGTCTTACGTGTGTGGTATCCATGTAAACACCCACGTATGGGTTTGTTCTGCAGTAATGATCAGCAAAATGTTTTTCTAACTCCGTCGACCAAATCGTCTGATCCTCTAGGAAGCTCGCCTATTCCCCCATCCTTCGGCTAGTTATGAGCACAGCCTCCTTTTTGTGGGCCGCTAGTTCCAAACCTTCGACCAAATCGTTTGATCCTCTAGGAAGCTCGAACCACCGTTTTCTAGGTCGCTAGTTCCAAACCGACAGTCTCAAGCTGTGTTAATAGCATCCTCCACTTCCTCTACGTATTTTGACTGCCTGGAAAGACAATGAGATCTTGTTGCACGCTGTAATACATTACATTCCACAATAGTAGTCCGAGGATAGATTCTTGTGGAACTTAGTAATTTACGCCATCGTCGATGTAGTACCTCAGCTTTCTTGTCGTTGAAGTAATCCATGACTATCTTCAAAAGATATGAGGGCGGACCCATGCCATTAAGAGACCTCCTTGTGTGGGTGTCCAGGTCGTAGAATTAAAAGCATTCTTAACGTCTAGTGTCTTAGCATCCATCTCTGTCTTAGCCTAGTGTCTCCAAAAGACATGTTGGTCGATACGAGGACGGTTCTCTATGTGGTATCCTTGTCTTTTTATAGCAATAGCAACTCCTGCTGCTTCCACTGTGTGGGAAACGCTCTCTCGGCTGGACAGGAGAGCATCTGGTCTAGTCACAACAGCCGCGTAGGCCGCCTTATTTGGTAGCTCGTCCGGTCCGGATGCCTTAGATTTCCTTTAGATACATCTTTATGTGGGTCATCTTGGGTAATTGATGGAATCTCCGTGGTGATCCTCGTCATGAAGCAGGAGCCAGAGAGCCAGAGAGCAAGCACTTGCTAGACCCTTTATCAACGAGATCCCTGCAGAGGATATAAGGAGAAATTAATGTCTTTCCTTTACCAGCGCAGCGATGGTACAGCTAGAGAGCGCGCGCTTGCTAGACCCCTTACCAGTGCACTTGACGAGATCCCTGCAGAGGATGTTAGGAGCAACGAATGTCTTTCCTTTACCATCGCAACTCTTAAGGTCCCTTCTTAGATAATATTGCCTTGTCACTCCGATTGGAGGACTATGCCTTCTCTCGACTTCTACGACACGTGTCTCAAATTAAGGAAAACCGATTTGCACAAGCTTTGCCCAAGTGTTGCCCTGCACCCACCACCACAGTACTGTTCCACTAATTGGCCGGGCATGCATATGTTTACAATAACCACCCCAGTGTTGTATATCCCCTCTTCAAGTACGAACTCAATCGACTTTCAATCACAGGCAATACCATCCGTCATCGCGCCACGCACCACGCACCACCTTACACGTTCTTGTATCGCGCGTCAATCAAGAAAACGTGTTTCATCCACTCACGCACAAGAGTCCAAGTCCAAGGACGCACTCAATGTCCATCCAACGCATATCGCAAGTGTGTTCCGGTCCAAGACCCCCTGGCGACCCCTCCCCTTGAATTCCACCACGCACGTATGCGCGATCTCGCGAAGCACTTTCACTCGGCCGAGCCGGTGCACACTCGAAAAACATAAACAAATCCGTGAATTCTATTTATATTCAAAAGTTTAATCACAATTCGATTGAGTGGATGTGTGTGCGCGGACGGATTGCGAGATCGTGTGACTTCAAAAACCGCCAGCCTCTCGTGGCGATTGTGCTTAATTCACGGCAGATTTTCTTCTTTCAAATATTTGCCCTCGTCGTTTTGAAAAACGAACGTTTCGAGTTTAGTGTCAATGTTGGCGGGCGAAATGTGCATTAAGGTCTCTGAATTGGCGATGATGCACTCTGGAGCCAGGGAGGTGGTGGTGCAGGAGGAGGACCTGCTCTAACGGTGACAGCGTTGCTGTTTTGTGTGACACGTCAACGGCACTCGAAGCACACCATTGTATGGCGTGTAGCTGAGTTAGCTGAGTCGATTTATAAATAAATCATTGTCATGGCAGTTAGGTTGTCTGTTTTTGATATTTGCATGGCATCGCTTCGTCCTTCGTCGGAAAGGCAAATGTAGAGCATGGCTTTTTGTCGTCGTTGTTGTCGCACACCCCATTTCCCGCTAGTGTGCCATTGATTCGGATGATATGTGCTTGAATGAAGGGAATCAGCTCTCGGTTTGGGAGGCCCGGAAGCAGCGACTGCGAAAGGCACACAATGAGTCGCTATTTTGGGACATTTCTATTGATACTTGAGTTGAGAAGACACTGAAGGGGCAGGGAGTGGGGAGTGGTGGCAGCGGAAGTTTGAGCTTAGAGGATGTGAATGTTTGACGTCAAGATTACGCATTTATGCTCTTTTGATAGTTTCGACTTGGCTTTCGGACTGGAGCGGCAGATGTACGGAATTCTGTTCAAAATATCCAAGACGTATGTCTGTCAGTCCGGATAAACCCGGACCGTCCGCCCGAGGGGTAAAGAATAGGGCCTGGCCTCCCAGTTGGGAGTTGTGCGTGAGGTTAACTCCCTCACCACGTAGAAATTTTACGGTTCAGAGACAACCAAATGCCTCGGATACGGACGAAATTAATGTGGACGACCCCAGCAAACGACGACAAGGACAACAATGTTCGGTTCTGCAGGTGGAATGTTAGCTCCCTTAACAGACCACGTGAAGCCGAAGAACTCGCGGAGGCCCTGGACTGCTACAAAGCAGACTTTACCGCAATCCAGGAAGTGCGGTGGATTGGGCCGGGTAAAAAGAGGATGAGCAACTGCGACATCTACTACGGTGATTGCAACAGGGAGAGGCGCTTATTTGGATGTGGATTTGTTGTTCGAGGCAGACTTAGGCAAAAAGTCTTAAGCTTTGTCTGTAAAAGCGAACGCCTCATAACAATCCGCATCAAGGCTAAATTCGGGAACATCAGCCTGATTTGCGCCCACGCCCCGACAGAGAACAAAGATGACGACAGCAAGGATAACTTCTATGATCTCCTAGAAAGGACTTACGATCAGTGCCCCAGCTTCGACACCAAGATCGTTCTGGGAGATTTCAATGCAAAGCTGGGCAAGGAAGTCATCGGGAAACACAGCCTGCACGACACCACATCCGATAACGGACTCAGGCTGGTGGACTTTGTCACGGGACGTAATCTCGATGAAGCTAGCACGCGGTTCCCACACCCCAACATCCATAAAGGGACTTGGTGGTCCCCCGATCAATCAACCGTCAAACAAACCGTCCGAGGTTTGTTTGAGAATGCGTTTCAAGCTTTAGCAGATGTTTTATAGTAGCGATAGGCATAGAGGGTGGGTTTCCATCCGGAAAGAGCACGGAGTTTGTGCTTGTTCTCTGGAATGTCACAGAGTCCCGGCACCCACATAAGTTGGATGCTAAAGTACATGGCCGTCTCGTTAAGAGATAAGCGGCAATTAAGGGAAGTCTTGGAATTAAAGGTGACTGAATCCAGAGATTTGATCGTTGTCTTGCTATCGGAACAGATTAGGATATCTGTGCGCGATATCACATTGTTTTTAGCCAGGACAGCGGTTCCTAAATCGCTATAGTTTCAGCTTGAAAGACGCTACAGTGATTATGTAGTCGGAAAGATAGCTGCAAATTTAGATCCTTGGAATAGACACCTGCACCCACACCTGCATCCACCTTCGAGACATCTGTGAAGATTCGCAGTGGACCTTCCAGAGTCGTGTTCAGACACCAAGTAAGATCTGGGCGGTATGCTGGTTGAGAAATTCGTCTCGAAGAGGAGTTTGGGTAGAGTGAGGTCGGTTTCTACGGGTATAGAGGCATACCTGCGTAGGATCGTTGAATGTCCAGACAGCAGTTCTTTGCAGCTGCTCAGCGATTTGATCGTGGTACTAGCTGCTGTCTGTCTGCCAACTAGTTCAATCGATGGCAGGTTGATGAGTATGTTTAGTGCTTCGGTGGTGGTAGTCCTTAGCGCTCCGCTAATGGATACGCAAGCCATCCTCTGCACTCTAGCGAGTGGGGTGATGTTGATTTTCTTATCGAGTGCGGTCCACCAAATTGCGACGCCATACAGCAGAATGGGTCTGACTGCTGATGTGAATAGCCAGTGGAACATTCGGGGTTGCAGTCCCCTTTTGCACCCAATGGCCCATTTACAGCCGTGGAGGTCTTCTTGACAGGTTGCTGGATATTTAGCTTCCAGCTTAACTTCGTGTCTAGTATAAGGCCTAGGAATTTAGCGCTGTCGCTTAGCACTAAGATGGTGCCGCATAAAGGGTGGGAGGGTCAAAGTTAGGAATTTTATAGTTCCTAGTAAAGATGACTAGATCCGTTTTTTGCGTATTGACGCTAGTCCATTTCACTAGCTTGGGTAGGGCAGATTGCATAATGTCCCTGATCGTGGATATATATTAGGTAGTCGAAAAAGTATTTTCGTATTTTGACAATAGATGTCGTTGGAGTCGTCTATCTCCAGTGCTACCAATCGCATTGTGTCATATCATATAGTGTTGGAAAGGTGACATTTTAAGCTTCATTTAACCAAATAAATTCGAATAAGTTGAAAAAAAGTTACAGCTGTTCAAACATGAGTGAAAATAATGAAGAAATTCGCTATATTTTGAAATTTTTTGTTTAAAAAAAGGAAGAATGCCACGCAAGCTACCAATAAAATTTGTGAAGTTTACGGAGACGATGCTGTATCAGTTCGTGTTGCACAACAATGGTTCGCTCGCTTCCGTTCTGGAAATTTCGATGTGAAAGATGCACCTCGCTCTGGTCGACTTATCGTTGAAAAATTCGATGAAATTTTTGAAAAATTTACCAGGACCATCACGTAAGCAGCCATGACATCGCCAAGGAACTAAACATTCATCATCAAACGGTTTTTAACCATTTAAAAAAGGCTGGCTACAAAAAGAAGCTTGTTGTTTGGGTACCACATGAATTGTGAATTGTCTGTGAAAAATTTAATGGAACGAATTAGCATCTGCGATTCTTTGCTGAAACGAAATTAAATCGAAGCATTTCCGAAGCGAATGGTAACAGGAGACGAAAAGTAGATCAAATACGACAATAATGTGCGAAAAATATTATTGTGCAAGCGTGTTGAAGCTCGCAAAGCCAGGATTGACATCTCGATAGGTTATGCTGAGTGTTTGGTGGGATTGGAAAGGAATCATCCACTATGAGCTGCTCCAGCCTGATCGAACGATTGATTTAACAGTTTACTGTCAACAACTGATGAGATTGAAGCAAGCAATCGACGAAAAAACGGCCAGAACCGATCAACAGAAAGGGCTTCGTCTTTCAACGCTAGACCACACACATTTTTGATGACTCGGAAAAAACTGGGAAAGCTTGGCTGTCAAGTTTTGATGCATCCACCATATAGCCCTGACCTTGTACCATCGGAATACCATTTGTTTCGGTCAATGCAGAACTCCCTTAATGGAGTAAAGTTGGCTTCAAGAGAAGCCTGTGAAAATTATTTGTCGCAGTTTTTCGCCGAGAAACCACAAAAGTTTTACACTGATGGAATAATGTCTCTAGCGGAAAAAATTGCAAAAGGTGGTCGACTAAAATGGTACATATTTGGTTCAATAAAGTTTGATGAGAAAAACGAAAATACTTTTTCGACTACCTAATATATCCCAGATACTGCGATGGCAATGTCATCTGCCTAGGCATTGGCCTTACGCCCAGTCAAATCTTGTTGGTAAGACTTACTAACTGATACCTTTTTTATTAACAACTACCACTGCACGTTTGTACTTGCAGGAGCAGTGGACAGAATCAAACTCTCGTAGTCCCCCGTAGATACGGCCTTCATGCTCAAGGCATTTTTTTTTTTACCTAAATTCCATGCCTGCAACCGACCGACTGATTTCGCGAAACAAAAGCATTGAATTGTAAACGTTTGTCGATCATGAACTTGAACATGGTTAATCTGTTGGTCATTGGGCTAAGCTTGCGTTCACAAGGAAAGTTCAAAGTTTTCAGGTCCGAATTGGAAAATAATCCTGAATCACCATGCACTCCTTTCGTGCCTGAATCTTCGTCAAAAGAAAAGGACACCTACGCTGGCATTTGGATAACAATCTCCAGAAATGTTTCAAAACCACTCTGTCCCGGTCCCATCACTTTCCGTTCGAACTGTCAATAGTTATTCGAAAAATAGAATCGAGCACCGTCCTCCAGATGAATTTGAGGAAAAAAAAACCGTTTAATCAAAAAACGACTCCACTCCATCAATTACAGAATGACGCACGAAGCGACCTTTCAACACGAACACACCCAATAAGGAAAGCGACAAGTATTACAGCACATTTCGTTACCGTTCATCTTGCACACATCACTCAAGGTGACAATTCATCAGACGGGCCGTGGTGTGAGTCAAAGAAAAAATACGAATAATTCGATTGTAATTCACTTTCCTTTGCCGCCACCTCCATGGTGTCTCGCCTTTCTTTCACTGTCGTTACCCACTTATTTCCTCTGCGATCTTCATCGAACCGGTTTGTTCCGCTTTCGTTCCACCTTCTCAGACGGAGATAAGCGATTCTTCGGCTATCAAGGCTAGACCAAAAACTGGGGCGCGTAAATCTTCGATTCCATGCGTTACACTACACGCCTAAGCCTTTCGGTTTTTATTTATAAGTTTGCCGTGTCCACTTTTAGCTTCGCAACGATTGGATAACTTTGAGGGCACATCCACTCGGCGGGATTGTCAAGCCGAAAGCATTCGCAAAGTGCGCCCATCCGTCTGAATTCCCCCGGCAGGACGATAATGATGTTTTCTCTTTTGAGTTCTCCCTTTGGCGTGCAGTCGTGTGCATGTACGCATTAAGGTTTCGCCGGCATTGAGGTCAGTCAACTAAAATTATTGTTTTCGACTGAGAAATGTTCGAATGCAATTTGTGCTTTGGTGTATACGTGAATCCACTTGTTTGCCCCCCTTTTGTGCACAGTTGTACGCAGGGGCTTTTTTCTCATTTCCTCATCCGGCCTGCCAACAAGGAAGGGTGGTACTTATATTGTTGCTGATGGTGTGTGCTTGTTTGTTTGCCTTTATTTGTGAATTTCAAATAGTCTCAGGGCTGTTTTGAGGTAGGTTTCCGATGAGTGTGTATTTCAGGGCGTCCCTTTGAATGTGAAGACAAATTGAGATAGGTCAGATATTGGATTTCTATCGACGGCCGGGGAGGGCGGTTCCCTTGCAGTGAATGGGGGACTATTGAGGTCGTGTGAAACTAATGAATGCTGGTAGTCAAGGCGACGATTGATGTGTATTCTTCGAACAAAGAAACTGCCACCTTTATGCGTTGAATTCAGGGACCTTTTATGAAGAACGACTTGATGTTGGAGATGGTGGCATCTGCAGAAGACGTTACGAATCCAAAACGGGTTGAGCGGCATTGCCGTTCATGCGGTGACGTTGAATAAAGAAAATCGATTTAATTTGTGTTCTCAAGGAAGCTACAATATTTAAGAGCTTTTATGTGTTTTGAAAACGCAACCATTTCGGGGTCTGTCTGAAACGGTTGACCACAACAATTGTAAATCGTCTGAAGGCAAGGAGTACCGCTCTACGAACAAATTGTGGCCTACTCTTAATCCGAGACGAGCTCACAACTTGATCAAAATGAGCAGGCGGACTGTGCATTGTCCCATTACACCTCACGCTTCAAGGTTGGGTCTGCTTTACAACGACTTCTGCAGAAGCTGCAGAGACGAAGGAAACAAATATTATCTAGCTTCTCTAGAACTGTGGCGTCCTCTCCGCCTCAAGGAAGGTCACCTGGGAACAATGTTACTGTGGGTCATCTTCATCTTGATCATCGCTTTGCCAAAAGCACTTGCTGGCTTGAGACAAACGCTTGCCCAAGTGTGCCTACTGCACGTCTAGTGACTTCCAAAGAATGCAGGCTTGTATATAAGTCACAGCTATATTGTATTCAAACCTTCCAAGACATTTAATAAGTTGCTGTGAAGATATTGTACAGATATCGAACAGTGTGTGCCAAAAACTACAATACTCCTCCCATTGGAGGTGAAATACATCCCACCATGTGAGATGTCCACGCACGGGACATTCCTTTCTCTATTTGTATCGTTTTGCAAAACAGATATATGTTGCGCGAGGCCCATCTACCGATATTGCATCCCAGAAAGCCTAACAAGGAGTTATAATTAACTATGGCGCAAAGATAATGTATACCGAAATTTAATTTATTGTCAAAAATTACCTCGAGATCTTTGTCTTCGAATAAGTTTACTTATTCTACTTAACTACTTTGAGCAATAGCTGCCTTCCATGATGGTCCTGGGCAGGCTGCATCCAGTCATCAAGACCAAGATCCTTGCGATGAAGGCATCGGCGTATCGATTTGAAACTCGCTGATCTTCCCCATGATTTGCCTTCGTGTGAATATTTGGTCCATAGTCGATTATTCTTCTTAGGGTGCTATAGTCTGAGGTAGACCTGGGCCTCACACAACATGCGTCTCCAGACCAAGCCGGATGAGGTCCCCCCTCGTATTGTGTGCGCCACCTTGTACGTGACCGTCCCATGTTGCTTTGTCCCACATGCTCTTCGGGCCCGAGCTAACTTGGCTACGTTGGATCCGTAGGTAGCCTAAAGTAGTTTCCGTTACCTCTATGCACCAACATCTCGTTGGGGTTTTTGTTGAACGTAGTCATTAATTAATTGCTTTTCGCTCTGGTAACCTCCTCCTATGGATTCAAGGATGCATGAGCATGGCTGGTGCAGTTTTCTATTGGACCTGAATCGTGTTGCTACGAGGAATTGGTCAGAGTCGACGTTTACCCCCCGAACTGTTCTCACATCTAGGATATTTGAGATCGCAAAATTTCTGTGTGGATTCTTTTGCAAAGGAATCTCGTGCTGCTTATGACCATATTACGTGCTGTCGCAAAGTCTGTGAACCGAAGCCCGTTATCTGTTGTCGTTTCGTGCATGCTGTTCTTTCCGATAGCTTCGCCCAAGATATTTTCCTTGTCGATTTTGTCTTAGAAGTCTCCCAGTACGATTTCGATGCCATCGTACTCCGCACAGACTACGAACTCCTCTTTGACAGAGTCTTCAGCTTCGTCAGTAAGGGCGTGTGTACATATGAGGCTGTTGTTGTAGAATCTGCCTTGAATGTGGATTGGTTTCATGCTTATTGATTTAATAATAATATTGGTGGTGCGACAGTCCAAGGCGGGCCTGGGCCTAGCTTCTCAGCAACCACTCGTGTTGTGCGTGCTATTATTCTTTCACGAGTGGAAGGGACCTACAGTTTTATGCAGACTCCGAACGGCAAAGTTGAGAAGCTTTTTAGACAGGAATACTCTTTGAGCATTGTCAGTGACTCGAAAGAGGTGAAAGCCGTGAATTATGAAAGTTGGTAGATTGGGAATTCGAACCTGGTACCCTGTACGTAGAATCGACGCACTAACCCACTACTCCACGGCGACTCACTTATTATTTAAAGTCGATTAACTTCGATCCTATCCGTTACCACTGAAAGAATCCGCATACAAATATGTATTTGTAATCATTTCTGACAGGCGACATATAGTCGCCATCTTTCTTTTTGATTATACCTTGTCCTATCAAGTGTATTTCCTGGATCGCAGTAATGTCCGCCTTTTACTGTGTGAGGATCTTGTCTAGTTAATGAGCGGCCCCTAGAATGTAGAGTGTTCCTAAATTCCACAGTCACATTCACAAATCAATGTCCTTTTTCGTGCTGTGTCACCGTTGTGTATCCATCCGTTGCTTTGAGGCTGTTTTCTCTCCCGTAAGACATGAAAGTCTTTACGGTGGCGGATTTTTAGCCCTCCGCTGAACCGCAAGGGGTCGCTGCACACATTAGACGCCGTACAGTGGTTCAACAGCGAAAAAAAAACAAAAATGAAATTTGGAATAATATATAATTATTTGTATTTAATTTAGTTATATTCATTAATTATATATAAATAATTATTTATTTAATAATTTTTGTATATATTTTGTATCTGCTCTTCCTAAATTTGGGGGAAAGAAAAAGAAGAAATTGAAAAGAATGGTATCCGCACTGAAATTTGTTTTGCTTTTTAAATTAAAATTAAGTAAATGAATCCTTTAACGGACCTATGAGATATTCAATCACAAACTAGGAACTTAGTTAAACACACCTTTCTAAGAGAATATTTTATTGTTTGTTGGACTGTAGAAGAAGAGTTCAAAGAGGATCGACGCTGGCATTCCGAAAAGTTGGAAGCTATCAAGAACTTTGCTATGTGTGCATAGACCCTACCTCCCAACCTGCTGAAACCTCGTCCTGAATACCTGCTGAGGATCGGCCTCACTTTACGTGAATATATTGCAAAGAAAAAGCTGGTTCCACAAACCTAGTTTTCTGGATTTATCTCACATGGTAGTAAAATGGACCGCAAGTCAAAGTGTCTAACGCCCTTTAAGCCATCACATTTCTAACCTAACCTTGCCTAGTCTTGTTTTAATTTAAGTCTGATGGTCTGGCAACGTAATGATTCGACAATGAATCCGATTAGTGGTGGTCCATCAAGAAAAAAAAGGGAGGATCGTTTTCCAGATTGCATAATTTATTCTGTTTTTCAACTTTTCATCTCGTCCCATGGGGAGATACCTAACCTAACCTAGAGTTTACTGTAGCAGTTGTGGCCCATTTAGATCCTGGTGCTATCATAACCCGGTGCTTTCCACCGGCTCCTCTTAAAGGGACTACAGTAACGACAATTGAATAAACCTAGAGACTATTAATGGTTTTCTAGTGGCCTACTTTGACAAGTCCACTCCTGTGCTGATTTACAGCCAATTAGTTTTCCTGATAAACTTGGCTATGTCTTGTTTCTTTAAGTGTGACACTTCCTCTAGGTTAATGAAAAAGTATTTGCCTAGTATATCCTTTCTAGTTTTTGCAAGAGCTGGACAAGTGCGGAGAAGATGAAGCCTATTTTCTTCCTCATATTCGTCCCTACAGCTTCTGCAGTAGTCGTTGTGGAGGGCTCCCATTCTTCTGGGATGCATACCGAGAAGACAGTGGCCAGTGATAATGCCTACTACGGTCCTTATTACATTCCTGTTTAGTTTTAGGAGTGTTTTTGTTTTGTTTGCATTTAGTGAGGGCCAAATAAGCCTCGAAGTCCTACATGCTGTATATTCTGTAAGTAACAGGGTGTTTTTTACTTGGAGAGAGGGATGTGGATCCATATTATTTGCCAGTCAGGGGCAGTTCCACCCCTAATCTTGCTAACTGAGCGGCCCTTTCGTTGCCTGGAAAACCACTATGGTACCCAGCATAGGGTTAGGTTGCATCTAACCGCTATTTCTCTAAGAGATAGTTTTAAGAGAAGACAAGTCTTACCATCTTCGATTTAATTGATGCTGTATCCAGAGCCTATGGAGGCGTGGACTATCTTAAAAGCGGATGAAGAAGCACTTGGTCTTTTCGAGACAAAAGTTTTGCGTTCAATCTTTGGTCCTTTCTGCATTGGTGGTTATTGGAGAAGAAGATTCAACCACGAACTGTACAGCGGCATGAGCCTAGTCAGGCGTCTACGGATTCAACGCCTAAGATGGCTGGGCCATGTAAAGCACATGGACAACTCAGCTCCGGCCCGAAGAGTCTTCGACTTCGAACCCGTGAGACAACGTAACAGAGGACGCCCGCGTTTAAGGTTGCGCACCCAGGTGGAAAAGGTCCTCAACCAACTTGGTGTGCGCAGTTGGAGACAGCTGGCTAAAGATCGTACCGGCTGGAGAGTCATGCTGGTTGAGGCCCAGATCCTCCCCGGACTGTAGTGCCACCAGTAGAAGTATCCGGAGCCTTTATAGCCGCCTGACTATCTGTGTAAATGGCGATAGATAGCCTGTCTATCGGGTTTATCGACAGTAAGCGGGCAGCCTCTTGGATAGCTTTAACTTCGGCCTGGAATACACTACAATGGTCGGGCATTTGAAGAGAAAGGGAAAAGGATATATCCGGCGGTGCCGTGATAATCCTAGTCCGGTGCCCTCGTCTATTTTTGTGCCATCTGTGTAGATCTCCAGGCAGTCTGGATTCTTTTCCCCATCTTCTCTGTCTGGAATGAGTTTTTTTTAACCCAAACTCGAAGTCTAAAGCGGGTGTCTAAAGCATTTCTGACTATCTCTGTATGATCTAAGCTGTGTGAACTGCTCCAGCGGTTGAACACCCGTAGCCTTAACGCTGTCTTAGTGGCTACCAGCTTCCCATAGATGTCCATGGGAAGAAGCTGTACCAATGTTTCGATGGCGGCTGTGGGGATGGATCGAAATGCCCCTGTGATGCAGATACACGCTGATCTTTGAATACTTTAAGATTGGAGTTGTTATTTGGTGCTGGCCACCAAACAAGGATACCGTATGCAAAGATGGGTCTAACAACAGCCGTATACATCCAGTGAGCCATTCTTGGTTTAATTCCCCATATGTGCCAAGGATTCTCTTCCATGTGTAAACAGGTGCCGCCGCCTTCTTAATACGTTCCTTAATGCTTGCGGTCATCGTGGCGTAGTGGGTAAGTGCGTCGACTCCTACGCTCTTCGATACCCGAATTCACCAACTTTCATATTTCATGACTCCACCTCTTTCGAGTCACTGACAAAGCTCAAAGAGTATTCCTGTCTAGAAAAAGCTTGTCAACTTCGCCGTTCGGAGTCGGCATTAAACTGTAGGTCCTTTCCACACGTGAACGACTAATAGCACGCACAACACGATTGGTTGCCAAGTAGCTAGGCCCAGGTCCGCCTCGGACTGTTATTATTAATATTATAATGTTTGTTTTCCAGCTTAGCTTGGAGTCTTGGATTACTTCTAAGTATTTGGCCTGACTAGTGAAGCTGAGTTCCTTTTTCCTTCAGCATAGGGGGAAGTTCTCACTTGGTGACTGAAATTCACCACAATTTGTCTGGCAAGTTCAACTATCCCAATATACAGTGAACCAAAGAAATAAGGGACTAAAGGAGATTTGTGGGCTTTACAGTCTTTAGGTATGTCTCCATGATCCGCTTCCCAGTACCGGTGAATGCCCACATTTTCGGATATCAGCGTTTTACCAACGTTGGATTTATAAATAGAAGCCACATAGTTGCAATAGCAGAAGACTGCAGTCGAGTCAACATCAACAGGTTCCACTCCGCTTTTTGTAAGGACAAATTTTATTGATGAAAACCACAAAAACTGAAATGATGTATCCATATTTGCAAGCCACTGCAGATAATGTGGTTTACTCTTCTCCTCATCGTCCAACGCCATTTAGTGGGATGGTTTTTCTCCCACCAGCATGTGGCCTCCTCTTGTTCGTCGACCAAGCTTATTTATGAATCCAACCATCATCCGGTGGAACTTGACATATTTCAGCCATCTTTTAATGTCCAATTAACTTTGTTTCAATATCTTAAAATACGGCTGAGATATTTCTAGTTTAACTGAAGGATATTAGGTGTCCACGTTTTTTTTTTTCTTGGTTCACTGTAAGTATTTCCATTTTGTTTTTGTCGAAATAATCAGTTCCCGTTCTCGACCCAACATACGTAGGTTATTTTCGAAATTCCTTCCCCCAAGTGAGTGCAAAAATGTATTGCCAAAAACAGAGAACCCAAATGATTTCCTTGGAACAAAGCCCTAGCTCATGGTGAATTAATTTTCTTTCTGTTCCGCAGAAACCATAGAAACTAGGAGCAAACACAACCCCCACGCTCTTATTCAATTCACACGAAAAACAACTCAAGTCTTCAAGGTTCAATCTCCTCCTCGTGCCACGATCCTAACATTGCTTACACATACACAACACGGAGCAATAATTCAATTAAAATTTATTTCAATCATTGCGTATCCGATATCCGAACGCTGAGGGCTCACGTATGAACATATAAAACGTGCTTCCTCTGTCGAAAAAAAAAAATATTGACACACCCGACATATGTACACTCAATATGGTGGCAGAGGAAGAGGAGGCTATGAAGAAGTTTTAGAACGTAAGTTGATTACCGCGATGTGTGTGGTTGGATCAGGTTGCTTATAGATTCGTTTCCGTGTGGGTGGGGAGGGCGCTATCAAAATGCAATTCGATTTTACAGTTGTACCTAAACATAAGTGAAAAATAATTGTCCACCGGATGATGGTTGGATTCAGAAATAAGCTTGGTCGACGAACAAGAGGAGGCCGCATGCTGGTGGGAGAGATACCTAATCCGGTGGCGTTGGACGGTGGAAGGAAGAGTAAACCACACTATCTACAGTGGCGACCAAACTGGATACATCATTTCTGTTTTTGTGGTCTCCATTAATAACATTTTTCCTTACGACGGGTTTGACTGAAATTTTCAATTTCCATCGGGCTGGAACCTGTTGATTTTGACTCGTTTCCAGTCTTCTGATAAATGGCCAACTATTTCAACAAGCTGAAGGTTGAGGAGGTTGAATTATTAGCTGATTATGTGAAGTGATTGACGTTTTGCGTCTGCCAGACGTTTAATCTATTCCCCATTCACTTAATTCAAAGGTAGGGTAAAACTAAAGTAGTAATTTTAATTTTCTCAAAAACTAGAAAACATATAACCATTCGGTTTTTGTGTTCGATTCAGAATAGATACCAGAATTTATTGACAAAAAGCCAATGAAGCAGCTCATCATTCAACAATTTTTGAAAAATATTAAACTTATTAAACTTTAATTTTTCATTTCTCATCAAACATTTGATTTTGAATGCGAACTATTCAAAAACTATTCAAATGAATAATATGATGTAAGGCTTATATTAAAGAACAAATTTCTAGTTTTCAAATTCGGTATAGTACTTGATTGTAAGGTAGCGTGCCCTTACGGCCGTGGCACACTTAGACCAACAAAATGGGTCCATTGTGCCCTTAAAAGAAAGAAAAATATATTACTTACTACCGTGAGACCCTATTTTATCTACTAACTCCATTCTTCTTTAATAGGAAACTTGAGGAGACTTTTCAATTTTACACCGCACAGGTCTTCCAGTTCCGCAAAGAAGTGTTTGCCCAGGTACTTCCTCTTTTCCTTGTTAGGGCTCGGGACTCGCATAGCAGATGTTGGATAGATTCTATTTCTTTGTCATGCAAGCATGCCTACCGCTCAGTGTACGGTAATGCTGCCTATTAAATTCCGCACGTTTTTTTTTGACTAAAACTGATCAGTGATGTCGAGTTCTGTTTGCTCAACAAGGCCCGTTCAATTGCTCCGAAATCCAGACTAAGCCCAATAGTTTTTAATCTATTCAGGGCTTCTTACTCCAGTTTTCTACGTACAGAGCTAAGGGGCTTGATGGCGCAAGGAATTGCACGAAATTCTCCAAGCTCGGATCCATTCTTCGCGAGATTGTCCGCTTTTTCGTTTCCTTAGACGCCAGTGTATGCCCTGGCACCCAGCATAGGGTCACCCTGTTCACCAACAAAATATCGCTGACGCGTTTTCTGCATAACCTGCTGTGGCTTTTATTGTTGCTTGGCTGTTGGAGCAGACAGAGATTAATACTTCATTGTAAGTGTTGCCGTTGTTTAATGTTTACGTTTAAAGTATTTTTTTTCTCTAAAGTTGCCCCTAACTCCTGAAAGGGCCGAGGTGGACCGCTCTTCTCATAGTAAAAATGTTAGTTTTTAACCTATCTACAAAATACCGTTAAAATTTGTTGGCGCCAAAGTTATCGCACTCTCCCCATTCTCTGACCAGACATTGACATGACATCTGTCAGTTATAACTATAAGCCAGAGAAGAGGTGACATAACATCACCCTGATCAGCCTGAAGTTTTTCGCGGTTTCGTGGCTGCGTCGTCACAGCCTTGCTATGAAGACAAGCCGTACTCGCATGGTTATTTAGAAGACAACTTCTATAAATTGGATCTAGGGTTGTCCCTTAAATGAAGTGAAACTGTATATAGCCCATGTAATTTTTTCATCGGTTATAAGAGAGGTTATGTTTTTTCGCACTCGAGGAATGCGGAACATTGCCCTTTTCACCGACGAATCAAAAATAGACACAGTTACTGAGGCTGTATTCTACTCGGGCACCTTGCACAAACAGGAATCACTTAAACTCCCTTATATGTGCAGTGCCTTCCAAGCAGAGATTATGGCAATAGAGATAGCAGCGAAGCACATTTCAAACAAGCGATATCCCACCATCAGTACTTAAGTCAATAGGATCCTGTACGACGAGATCAAGGTCTGTTATGAAATGCCGCGACTCACTAAAGTCCATCAATCACTTCCGGGGCCCGGGTCACAGCTCAATAGCAGGGAACTAGAGAACGCACGAATTGCCCAGACAAGGCTCTGAGAGCCACCGTGCACAGTGCACTACGCCGAACTATAAGTGACACCATACTTAAAGAAGCCAACTCGTTTTGGCTCGGAAGAGATGACTATCACAGGACAAGATCAACGTGGCCAGATTTTAACAACGAAAGAACGCTTCTGGCGTTGGACCGCAACTCGATCCGTGTGCTTCTTGGCTTGATCATAGGACGCTGCCACAATGCTTCGGAAATGGAATGATAAATCCAGCGATCTCTGTCGAAGTAGCAGAGGAAGAGACCGAAACGAAAAACCAACATCTGAACTGTCACTGCCCAACTCTCCAAAATCGAAGCTTAGCCTCGCTGCTTGAAAGATTCTTCACAGCGACTGCGGGCTTAGCGAATGCGGATATATCGGCTCTTCTAAGATTTGTGAAGAACACGACGTGGTTTAATCCATCATGCGCGGGATATGTTTAATCAGATTGTGTACTCCACAAATGAAGGGATTCACAATGGGCCCTTCATCATCATCACACTCCCCTTTCAAAAACCTAAAATAACGCGGAACATAATTTTCGGCTGCAATATTGTACAACTAGGTAATAGGCGTTCATCAGCAACTCTAGGGTTTCTACAAACGTCTCTGTCCACCCCCTTCCGCAGAATGATGTGTTCTTTACACAGACTCTTGCTTAGTCTTGGAAAGTCCTTGCGTGTTTCGATGGGTGGCGAGTGGCCAACCAAGAAAGGTGGATGGAGTAGAAGGTCAAGCACTTTTGCATAAGCTAAAGAGAGATAAGCAGGAAACTATTTCAGACTTTTTCTGCTCCCTCAGCGCACCTTCGACAACTTGACTCAGAAGATTTTTTTTAATATAACTTTATCCGTGGCAACGCAACGGGTATGTCCTGGCCTAAGCGTAGCTATTGTAACTGCAGTCACAAACTAGCACCTAAGACCTAACAACAGCTACCCCCTAACCACCTTCTTCTGAATCTTGAAACCTCAAAATCCTAATTTATTACATCACAAAATTAACTTACGGTTGTCTTTTTGCATTCTTTTCAGGTTGAAGCTGGAGATATTATTGTCAAAGTCAACGGAACAGATGTTCACCAATACAAAACTAAGGAGGGTAAGTAACCTGTCATCGATATTTTATATGAGTTTATTAACTGCAACAATTTTTGCTTTTAGTCCTCAAATGTCTGCGATTATCTGACGATCTTGTCACACTAGAACTTAAAAGAGGTACGTTCCAATTACAGAATATCCTTTGTTTGTATGTTTCAACTAAAAGATCACTTAAATTTTTTACAGATCCAAAAATTAAAGCCCGTATCAAAGAGCAATTAGCCAGCACAAAGAACCTTCACTATAATTCCGATTCACCAAGTGAATCTCCAAATATATTTGATTTTAAAACTTCACGAAAATCAGATTCATTATCGTCGTCATTACGTAAACCAACACAACACAGCCCGTCATCGTCAACAACGAAAATTCTCGTTGAATCACCATGTCGTCCATCACGCATTCCAACCGCTTTAAAGTGTCCAGCAACGAAGAATGTTCAACATTCACCGCAACATAAAAGGCCAAGACCATCACAAATACCAAAAGCCAATGCTAATGGTGGCGGTAACGTTGCGCTCAGTAACAGTTATTATAGTCAACAATCTGAATCAGGGACATCGTCAACAACAACAACAGCAGGTGATCAGCTACAGATAAAAGAGCCGACATCTGCCCCGCCGACTACAAAGGCACGCTTTGAGGCGTACATGATGACCGGAGATTTAATACTTAATCTATCACGAACGCCGCAGAGCAGTAATTTGATTCCAGCTCACGCTAAAAAGGTAAACAAAAAATGTCTTGGGAAAGTTATCCGGAAAATGTGTATAGGAAAATTTGAGTTTGTTTTTTTCTTTCTAACTGACTGGTTAGGCACGAGTTTTAAGGCGCAGAAGATTGCTTTTAGAAAGTGACAACAGTTTGTAGTTTCCCTCTTTCGTACGGCACCGATGATTGTGGGCAGGCAATTGGAAAGCAATGCAGTCGTCTAAAGAGGACTCACGAAAGACCTTTCGATAAGTCCTTACATTTGCTGTAATTTCTTGGTCTTTCAGTCTTCCAGTTCCTGGTCAAGACCAACAGGCCCTTCTGGGGAGCCTGCATCATCAGCTCTCACTACATCAGCACCGAAAACCTGCCACTCGATCCGAGCAAAGGCGAGGCAGTGACAGATGCAGTGCTCTGCAGTCTGGTCGTCTTCTTCATAGGCGTCGCAAAGGGTGTCGTCGCTTAGGCCAAGCATAGTTAGATGTTTGGCGAAGGAGTAGCGTCCCGTTAACGGCCGTTCATCCAGTTCCTAAGGAAGGCCCGTATGGAGCCGACACAGACTGTTCTTGAAGGGTTGACTGAAAGCCCATTTCTGATACAACAGTCGTCTATCACGTCTAGAGCTATTACTTCCTCTTAGAAAACGCTGCAGTGATTGGAAATAAGAACGGATTTGACTGAGAAAATCCCAATTCTTACTCCTTCTTCCATCCAAGCGCATTCAATATGAGCATATAGGCGCAGAGAACCACTAACTTAAATGCACTGACCAGACTAGAAAGAGTGTTTGGATCAACGTGATCTGCCGGGGTTCTCAAACCCAGAGTCAGGAAAACGCTGACTATAGCCATGAGTTCAATCTGAAGTACCAATTGTACTTATATCCCTTTGATAGGTGAGACCCTTTAGGTGACTCTACCCAATCCCAGAACAGTGGTAAGCAATTGCATAAGATCCGGAAACAGGCACACACGCGGTAACATCCACTTCTGAGTCAGACTTCCAGACTAGGGAAATGGTTTTCATGTTCACTGGTCCCCCGTGAAAACCTCTTCTAGACATGGGCCTCACCCAACATGCATCTCCAGCCGGCACGATCTCTCGCTAGCAGTCCACAGTTTCGTACACCAATTCGGCTGAGGTCCCCCTCGACTATTGTGCTTGGACATCCTCAATTCCCTTGTTCCACATGCTCAGAGTCGAACATTCTTCGGGTCGGAGCTCAGTTGGACATACGCTCTACATGGCCTAGCCATCTTAGGCTTTGGGTCCGTAGAGGCCTGTCTAGACTCTGTACAGCCAATAGCTTGAACCTTCTTCTCTTGAATGCCAATAGGACCGTATTTTGTTTTCACGCAAACAATACCAAAAATCGCTTACGCAGAACTTTTCTCTCGAACTCCAGCTCACCACCGGTTAATACCATCCTCTTTGACCATCAAGCTGTCAACCGTATTTTCCGCGACAGAAATCAAGTTCAAATTAGTCGCGAGAAACTCAATGTTCTTGATTCGCAGAAATCGATAAATATGCCTTGGTTTCCCGGTCATTCCAACATACATTACCTGCCACAAAAGCGACTGATATTGACCCGTCTCAAACAATCCAATGTATCACACAACCACTTGCAGATGTTGGAGAAGAAAGTGGACGACACTAGAGTCGGGCCAAATGCCGATGGTGTTCCTTACATATTTGCTTAGGATCCACAAAATCCACAAACTACTTCAGTGGTAGGATAAACTGTGCCACTTGCCACTTTCGTGTGAACAGTGTCATTTGCATGGAAGTGGGTCTTGCCAATATACAGTCATTTGAGAAATAAAATACCGGAAAATTAATTCATGCATCATTTAGAAGGAATTGATCCTAAACAACAAAACGCACAAAAGATGTTGTTCCTTGACCACCCGCGGGATCTTACGCTTGAACTTGAGCGAACCAGGTCAAGGGGAGGGTGCCAGGGTCCATACCCGAATTTCCCACCTATCATAATTCACGACTCCGCCTCTTGAGTTACTGACAATGCTCAAAGAGTATTCCTGTCTAGAAAAAGCTTCTCAACTACGCCGTTCGGCGTCGGCATTAAACTGTAGGTCCCTTCCACTCGTGAAAGAACAATAGCACGCACAACACAAGTGGTTGCAGAGAAGCTAGGCCCAGGTCCACCTCGGACTGTCGCGCCACCCATATTATATTATTATTAGTAAGACGAGGATCCACTTACCTAGGTTAGGTTAGAAGCATGGGGTAGACTCTGGTAGGCCACGTCTCACTATTGATGCTCATATGGAGTACACATAATCTCTTACTTCATATTGCCCCTCCTTATCGTGCTAATCATGTTGGTTGGTTGGTTGGTTTAAGTGGGTACCCAATTGGGTTCAATCTGGATACAAGTAGTAACTCTCTTCAGTTTCGCCCGCCAAGATGTTTGAGGTCCTTCTCCAACTGGTTGCGTCAACTAAGACACCTGCCTCCTCTGTTGCGTTGCTCAGCAGGTTCGGATTCGAAGACACTTCGTGCCGAAGCTGAGTTGTTCAAGCGCTCTACATCGCCCAGAAACCTTAGTCGAGGTTCGTGGTTGCAACTTCTTCTCCGAATACCATCATCGGAAATAGAACAAAAGATGAACGCTAAGCTTTTCTCTCGATGACCTCAAGGGCTTCTTCATCTTCTGTTAAGATAGTCCAATTTTAACGCGCCATAGAGCAGAAACAGGGACGATCTTGGTGTGGTGTGTTTGGTCCTTCTAGAAACGGGCACTACTTCTCAATTGCCTCTTGAGCCTAAATAAATAGCGATTGGGCAGATTTTTTCCGAGTTTATTCTTGGTACTGTTGGTGCTCGTACTGTTTATTTGAGGGTCGTAGTAGAGACTCCCTAGTCTAACCGCTTCCATTTCAATGCACGGTCAACTCCAGGAGCTGTTGAAGGTGTTACATGTGTCGCCACGTCTAAATCCTTTTATTTATTTTTATATTGACATTGGTGAGTTCGTTTAGCACCGATAAGGCTCCATCATCATCCTACACCACCTGACCGTCATTACTCGACGTGAAATCTTCACCACTTGACATTTTCCAAAACAAAACTGTCTCCTGAATTGAAATAAATTAAATGATGACTTTATTCCTGTTTGGAACGCGTATCTGCACGCAAAATCATTGCATCGACATGCAATGGGCAAATAATGGTAAAAAAAAGAATTTCAAAAAAGGGGGTGAGGATGCAAGGATGATGGCGTCTGTAAGAGAGGTAAAATATCCCAATTTTCTTCTTCTTCTGGTGGCGCTACAGTTCGGGTGGACCCTGGCCTCAACCAGTAAGCCTCTTCAGCCGGCACGATCCTTAACCGGCTCTCTCCAACGGCGGACACCAAGTTGATTGAGGTCCTTCTCCACCTGGGTGCGCCATCGGTCCCGTGGGCGTCCTCTATTGCGTTGTCCCACTGGTTCGGAGTCGAAGACTCTTCGGGCCGGAGCTGAGTTGTCCATACGCTCTATATGGCCTAGCCATCTTAGACGTGGGATCCGAAGACGCCTGACTGGGCTCATGCCGCTGTTCAGTTCGTGGTTGAATCTTCTTCTCCAATAACCATCAACGCAGACAGGACCAAAGACTGAATGCAGAACTTTTCTCTCGAAAAGACCAAGTGCTTCTTCATCCGCTTTTGAGATTGTCCATGATTCCGCACCAAGAGCAGGACAGGGATGATCAAGGTGTTATATAATGTCAGCTCGGTCCTTCGAGAGAGGACTCTACACTCAATTGCCCCTTGAGCCCAAAGAAACAGCGATTGGCAAGAGTAAGTCTGCGTTTAATCTCGGTACTGGTGTTGGTCGTACTATTCACTTGCGAGCCGAGGTAGACGAAGTCCTTCACTACCTCGAAGTTATAGCTGCCTGTGGTGACGCTTTGGTCAAGTCGTCGATGTTGTGCGTCCTTTCTCGATGACAGCATATACTTTATTTTGCCCTCGGTCACCGCTAAACCCATTTTGGCCGCTTCCGCTTCAATACCAGCAAACGCTTCATTGACGGCTCGCCGTGTTCTGCCAATCACGTCAATGTCATCCGCGTATGCTAACAGTTGTACGGACTTCTGGAAGATCGTGCCTCTAGTTTTGGCGTGTGAGTCTTGCACACTTGACTTGAAGGGGTCTGTGGCCGAGAGGAAATGACCGAGAGGTAGCTGACCGAACGCCCTGGACACCAAAACACTTCTCCTACACTGCACTTGTTTTTTTTTCTATGATTTCTTGTGGGAAAGTTGTTGTTGGAGTATTGTGCATTCCCTGATTTCCAAGATTCCGCCGTTAATTTTGTTTGTGTTCATTTTCCAGTTTGTCGAATCCCTCCTCATATCGAATTATATTTCAAAAAACAATATAATCCAACAAGTTTGTTTTTTTTTTTTTTAGGTGGATAGTTTACGCGATTCTCCGAACCGTGCTGCCGCCCGCGCTAATGGGGCCCTAGCACCACGTGCCTCTGGAGAATCGACACCATCGTCGTCGTCGGCCTCGCCATCACATTCAGAAAGTTCTGACTCAGTGAATTTAATAAAGAAGAAAGATAAGACTAATCCTAGAAAAGACCATAGTATTAACAACACCTATAGTAGTAATAACAGTAGTGATAGACAATTTAGAAAGGACTCCCTAACAAATGACACATTATTGCTATGTGAAGAATTAGATAGGGACGAAGAAGACGTTGACGAAGTCGAAGAAGACGACGACGACGACGGAGAGGAAGACGAAGAAGAGGACGACGAAGAAGAAGAAGACGACGACGACAACAACAACGATCGCAATAATAGCGACCAATTAGTTGAAAACGACAAGGATCAAGATCAAATTGAACAAGACAAACTGGACGAAGAAAATCTTGATCAATTTAGTTACGAGATTAGTCCTTCGGCTGGCGGTGGTATTCATGGTGATTGTCAGCGAGGAGGAGGCGATGTTGAACAACAACAATCCATAGTGAACGATTACAATGATGAATTAAGTGCCTGTGTTACATCGTCCTCCTCCTCATTCAAAAAGAAACTCTTACAACAGCAACAACAAAGACATAGTGATCGTGTTCGCATTCAACAAACAGCCGCCTCAGCAACTATTGATTTAGTTGATAGTCCCTGTGCCAGAGATTATACTGGCGGCTCATCACAATATCATCACCATCACCACCATCATCACCATCATCATCCGCATCATTCACATCATCGGCAACAGCAAAATAACTCATCATCGTCGTCGTCATCGACAACAGTGAAAAGTGAAGCGAACAGTTCACCAGACGAGACAAGTTTTTCGGTACCAACATCACCGATATCGTTTTCCACACCCCTACTGGATGCCAAGGAGACTGCCAACTCAGTGCCGACCAGTCCCGAGCCGAGTGGCATCAACGAAGCGGCTGTCATACGACGGCAACATCATCACAACGGTGTAGTGCGCAAGTGTGATTCAGCTGGTTTTCGAACCAGTAAATCCGAGGATCACTTGCAGCAGGTGCAGCGTGAAGGTATTGCCGCTGTCATACCGATCGATATTGATGAGGATGTAAATAGCTCTCTTAACACGCTGCTAGATACTAGACAGGATTCCGAAGACTCTCAGGTAATTGATGAATGTTCTCACTTACTCTCTGCCCGTCTGTACAGAATTTGCACACGCCCGAAAAATTTGTTTGCAACTTCTTTAAAATGATGGAGAGAATAATGTATTTGTTCCTTTTTGAATCAATAAACATGACACACGCCAGATAATTCACACTTTCACTCGCGCATCTTAGTAGTAAAATTTTGTGTAAAAACAATTAGTTTGCTTGCGGATAGAACATATTGTAGTAATTTTTTCTTTGTCCGTTCAGCTAATAGGTGCCAACATGTTAAGTGAATCCATTCTTTTTGTTACATTTCGGTTGCAGTAGACGAACGAAAAAAGCATAAATAATGTGTTCATTGTATAAAGCGCTACATAAACAAATTCTATTTTCATTTCATCTTTGTTTTTGTATATCCTTTTTTGTTTTGTTTGCTTTCGCTGATTTTTTGTAGGTTGATGGACAAGTGTGTACATATTATGAATGTTGACGAGTGTGTGGAGTTGTGTAGGAGAATATGCGATCATTGAAATATCGTCTGGTCTTATGAATGTTAACCAAGGACATGGTTTCACGACCTAATTCTGAGGAGTATAGCTGAGTCTTAAGCAACTGCTAAAAATTACCCTCAGCCACAGTGATAATATCTCTAGTCCGTGCTGTAGCTCTGCCGGCCTGACGTCGTCTAAGCCTGGGGATTTGTAGGGCTCGAAACTATTAACTGCCTAATCCAGCTTTGGTTTCGTTAAGAGTCCATCTGTTGGGGTTCTACTGTAATGCAGTTCGATTGGTGAATTACTGCTATCAATTTCATTAGGATCCTTATGCCCGATCGATTAGGAGTTTTTGTGTTTTCTTAGTACATTCTCCAGAGTAGGAGACTAAGAGAGTAGGTTTTTCAGTCAGAAAACTCTCCAGTCTGTCTCTTTACGCGGTCTTGACTTCCTTTTTAAAGCTTTAAAGACTTTTTTTGCTTGAAATATATGCTGTCATCAAGAAAGGACACAACATCGACGTCTTGGACAGAGCGTCACAATGGGCAGCTATAACTTCGAGATAGTCAAGGACTTCGTCTACCTCGACTCCGCAGTAAACATCTCTCGAAGGACCAAGCTGAATTTATACAAGACCTTGATGATCCCAGTCCTACTGTACGGCGCGGAGGCATGAACAATCCCAAAGCGGATGAGGTAGTCCTTGGTATGGCGCGAAGGCATGAACAATCTCAAAAGCGGATGAGGAAGTCCTTGGTCTCTTCAAGAGAAAAGCTTTGCGTGCGATCTTTGGTCCTGTTTGTGTTCACGGTTTCTGGAGGAGAAGATTCAACCACGAAGGCGACTTCGGATCCAACGTCTAAGATGGCTAGGCCATGTAGATCGTATGAACAACTCAGTTCCGGCCTGAAGAGTCTTCGACTCCGAACCCGTGGGACAAAGTGACAGAGGACGCCCGCGTTTAAGTTGACCTCAACCAACTTGGCGTGCGACATTAGAGACATCTACCCAGAGACCTAGGCTTGTTGGTTGAGGCCCATGTCCACCCCGTACTGTAGCACCAAATAAAGAAGACGAAGAAGAAGACCTTTCTTGCAGAGATCACAGTCTATCAACCGGTTCATTTTTTCAATCACTTCTTCAGCAGTCTCTTCAACATCTACTTCGAAGTTGTAAGATTTCGTGTCCTTTGATGTCAGTTCACACCAAAGTCGTCATCATCATCGTCGCGATTCATTCGTAGAGCAGCTTCAATGTCAATATCCGGATTTATGTCACGGCCGTGTCCGAAAAAATCGCCGGCTTCACTATTGTACCATGCTGTTGATTCACGTATGCTGCCAGCTCTTCTTCGACTTTTGCAGTAAACATTTTTCTGGGACACCAGGCCACCAGAATTTTCAGCAGGGGTTCTCGTGGTTCGTATGGAACTTTTGAAAGCTTATATCTCGAGAACGGTGCGTCCTACGACAAAAAACCCGTACATACTTTTTGTAGCTTATAACTTGATCTAGAGGATGGAATTGAAAAATTCCCCAATTTACCGTTATTTGGGAAAATTTTTGACAAAAACCGGGAAATTTGTTTCTCTGGCGTAAATTATATGAAATTTTATATCGGCTGTGAAGGAAGGTAGATCTGAATTGGTGCTCCCGACGTGAATTTACATTGTCCAAGTTTTCAAAACCCTCCGTAGTCGAAAAGTCGATAATTAAACTTATTTTACTACAAAAAGTCCCTTTATCATTAAAAAAAATATACTGTTATAACGGTAGATCTGTTCATTCTCCAACTTTATCTCCTAGATCTAGTCGTAAGCTACAAGATCGGCCTGCGTCACTTTGCTGTAGAACTCACGGTTTTTGAGATATGGCCAAAGTTAGATCAACATTCACGATTTTTTCAAGTACAAAAATCGACATCTGTAGGGATTCTGGCGGTTCGTATGGAATTTTTGACAGCTCATATCTCGAGAACGGTGAGTCCTACGAAAAAATTGTATCATACTTAAGCTGTTGCACATCTCCTGACGAGGTATTCGAACAGATTCGCCTGTGTTGGACCCCGGGCCATACAGACATTATTGGAAACTGCGAAGCTGACAAACTCGCAAAAAACGCCACAACACTGCCAGATGACGGATGCTTCTGTAACTAAGGGACTCCTATAGCTTCCTTTAAGTTACAACTCACTAACCAAAGCAAACTAAAAGTCAATGCCTGATGGAATACAGGCAATACGAGCCAAATTACCAAACAAACTGGGCCCAGTCTTGACCCCAAAAGATCTGTTAGTTTGATATCCTTAAAAAGACTTAAAGTTAGCACGGCAGTGGGGATAATCATCGGACTCTGTCTTTTGGGACTGCACACGAAAAGACTAAGACTATTTTTTAACGATTTCTGCAGAAGTTGCCGAGACGAGGACGAAGAGGAAAGTGTACTAGGAAAGCTTACTCTAGGCTCCTACTTTGGCCTAAGTTCATCTAAACCACTTACTTCCTACCTAAGTACAAAAATAGGGACTTAAGTACTTGACCGGTACTTACAATCCTTGAAAAGTCGGAGTGTTGGGTGAGTGGCTTGTTTTCATCAAAAGAGGCTTAAGTTAGGTTAGGTTAGGGGGTTGACGCGGCGGGGCCACGCCACACTGAGGTCCTATTGGACCCATTGTGATGCCCAAGGGGTAAAACCCTTCCTATCTTCTATCTTCTCACTCGCCGGATGATTAAAAACTCCTGACTTCAAGGTATTGTTTGGTTATCGTAATCCTCCCAACCGTCCAGAGATCCTAATAAACCTGCAAAGAGATTTTAGTGGGATATCTGATATATCATGGATGTCATGGAAGAAAAATTCTCTCAGGGTTCGTTGTCTCAGTTTGCATAGACTGGGGCATTGACAAAGATAGTGGGATGTGTCCTCAATCTCCTCTTCGTCCCCACAGCCTCTGCAAATGTTGTCATGGGTAAGTCCCATTTTGTGTGCATGATGCCTCAGATGGCTCCGACCATCATCCTCAGCAGTTTCCTGCTACATTGGAGGAGGGAATCGGTTTTAGTGCTGTTAGACGTAGTCACATGTGGGGAAGGAACTCCACCTTTCATTAGCTAGCTCCATACTTTTACTTGATGTCAGACAGAGGTGGGAAAAGCCATGGGATTGGTTGCGATGGGTCGGATTCGGCCCCTTTCCTGGCAAGTTTATCTGCTACCTCGTTTCCGGTTATGTCCCTGTGACCTGGGAGCCAACACAGAGTGATCGAATGCTGTGTGCCAAGAACCTTGAGCTCTTCGCGACAGCGTTCGACTAGCTTGGACTTGACTTCAACAACCGAAATTGCTTTAATGGCCTCTTGACTGTCAATTAAGAAGGTAATATCAGCTGGTGGTATTTCCAACAATGATATTAATTTGGCCGCTTCTATGACCGCAAGGACCTCCGCTTGAAAAACACTGCCGTAATCAGGTAGTCTGATAGAGCAGTGCATGTTTTACAATTCGGAGAAGATGCCCGCGACTACTGAGCAGATTAGTTATCACCGACGTGACGTTGAGCAATCAACTTTGTTCTTTACGAGTGCATTTTTAGTTGCATCCGTCTTAACATTGTTGAAGGTACCTTCAATATCTAGAAAAGAAGTGAGCTCATATTCTTTGACATTTGGGGATTTTTCAACCAGACCGACGACATCATGCAGCGCGGTCTCTCACGAGACTGGGTTCTGCTTGAGATTGCCGCGTACGAATTCGTTGATAAGCTTTTTGTGAGGCTTATTGGTCTGAAGTCCTTAGCTGTGCACTGACTAGCTTTGAAAGAGGCTTAATATTGACGCGGTTTCTAGCGTGACAAGCTATCGTCACTCTAGTTTCTAGAGTAACACTCTAGTTGACGCTACTAAGTCACGCTAGAAACTAAAGTGACGATAGTTAGTCTACACGATAGTCTACAGAGTCGTTACTAACGTCAATCTAGATACTGTCTAGTTGTCACTCTAATAACGAGAGTGACGACTGTAGCAAGTGACGATAGTAACTAGAGTGACGATCGTTAGTCCCTCTAGTAACTAGAGGGACGTTAGTAATTAGTATGATAATTAGAAACTAGAGTGACGGTAGTTTGTCACTCTAGAAACTAGAGTGACTAGAGACTAGAGTGACGATAGCTTGTCACGCTAGAAACTAGAGTGACAATAGTCAGTCACTCTAGAATCTAGCGTTAGATTCTAGGGCTGGAATCTAGCACTAGATTCGAGGGCTATTAGCCGATATTCTAGCTTGTTTAGTATATTCACCCTGAAGCACTAGATTAATTATTCATTCTCGGATAGAAACATGTGTGCATTGTCCAGCCCCTGATTTAGTAGATGAACTTATTGAAATTGCTTTTTGAAGATTCACATATTTTGTTTAGTAGAGAAAACATCTCAAAGGCGGCCTGTAGAATGTGCGATATAACATCAAACTGTAAATATGCTCTCAAACTAAAGAATGTCTCAGATCAGAGTTGTAAATTTGAATCAGCTAGAGTATGGCTTCAAAAAGTAGTTTGCACACTCTACAAAAAAGTAGAAGAAAATTGTTTAACCAAAAACGTTCAATTTATTTCGAATGCCCATCTCAGTGAATGTTTAAACTAATTTCATGTTTTTTTTGTGTGTTTTCTTTTTGTTTCTTTGCATTCGATTTTTGTGTTGAATATTCTTATGATTTCTGTTTCGTTTTGTTTCTGTGCGATGTTTCTTTCTTTCAAACTTCTTTTAGCCAACCCAAAAAAAGAAGGCTGACACGACACAGTCCACTGTCCTCAGTCCTAGAGATATTATTTTGAAGAGGAGGAAAAAAGTAAGACAAATAAATTAAAACGACAAAAACATTTACCCTTAAAGAAAACAAAACAAAACATTATTATAATCACCAACCTGTTGTTACTGTTAACTGTTTAAGGTCTGATATGCGCAGCATGTAACGAATAGAATTTTGTTTAAGGTTACTGATTCGCACAAAATTATTCAGAAACGAAAAAAAAAAACTCTCAAGTGAAAAGTGACGCAATCAGATGCGAATTTATTCGTAGAACTAAAATAAAAAAAACACTTGGACATGTCGAAAGACACTTATTTATAATCCTCCTTTGTTTTCTGGCCGATGTCTAATGTATCTCTTGTTTCCTAACAGGCATCAAATCGTGATCGTATCGTTTGGACATACAACGCACCCTTGCCAACCAATCAACAGCATCAACATCATCATTATCCGCAGCATTATGCAACGACAACATCACCAAATTCTCATTCTAGTTCAATAAGCTCATCGCCACAGCACACCGATAGTCCCGCATCGCCAACGTCCGTGTCCAGTTCGGTAATGTCTTCGTCTGGATCGAAGGGAGCCGTTGGTGGTATACCAGTGGGCGGTATGAACGCAACCGGTGGTATGGGACAAACAAATCAAAATCTCGGCTTCCTACACTGTCCAGTGAATGGTGATCAAAGCGTTTCCGAGGCGATATCGAATATATCCTCGCCCGACTATCAGGACGATGATAATTTGTTAAGTTCACGTGATTTAATTGGCATGGTCTTGAGTGATCCAAGTGATTCAGATTCAACGATATTAGTATCCGAAGCCGTGCAACGTAAGAGGGATCAGCAGAAGTTGCAACAGCAGCAGCAGCAGCAACAACAACAACAACAGAATGAACATAAATTGGTCATTCAAGTGAGGGGATTGGATAGTAATACAACATCACCACGTTCAGCGTATTCTGAATTGAAGGATTCTGAAGATGAACTTGCCACATTGACTGAAGAACCACCGACGATTGTGATGGCCAACAATAATAATGGCAATGGTAATCAGCAGCAGTATCAGCCGGACTCAAAGGAATCCTCACCACCAGTCTCGGATGATGGTAGCGATGTTGAATCGTTGCATTCGTATCATTACTCACCGAAAGCTGTTGATATGCCATCGGCGATTCGTTTGGCAAAAAGACTATACTCATTGGATGGCTTTAAAAAGAGCGACGTATCTCGGCATTTGAGTAAAAAGTGAGTATTACTTGTTTGATTTATGCTACGCATTATCTTAGATCCTGTATCCTCTTGTGGGTTCTACTACGCCTATTCGCTATCCTGTATGGTTTCTCGCAATGAATTTCAGGTCTCTCCAACTCTCCCTCAGCTGTTGGGACTCCGTGTTAGGAAGCTTGACGATTGTTCGGGTAAGCTTTCAGCCTGCTCAGCCGAAATTGTTGACACGGCTTCCGTCAAGTACAACCGCTTTGTTGTTCTTGAGTGCAATAATGGCGGCTATGATATCATCTTTACTTGGAGTTGCGGTGCGTATTCGGTTGTACTTCGGCCAACTCAACCGGATTAGGGACATAATGTCGGCAAATACACTTTTCAATACCGCAGCACAATGCTACTTCCACCGATTGGTCTTCAACAGAAATAAATAGGGAACCAACTTGACTTTTCATCAGGTGTTGCGTCAAGCGGTGCCTGTTATCTCGTTGGTGATTCTATAGACCATGTCCCCCTACTTCATGCGCCTTCCGCATCTGTGGCCAATGCATTGATATAATCGCTGCACGTTACGCTGTACTTCTCTTATTTTCATGCGATATAGGGATTCTATCTCGCACGTATTCTCTGCTGAGATAGCTGCAGTGTGAGGCTTAAGCGGTTTACGCTCGGCAACCAGGCTCCAGGTCCGCTGGCTTGCCTGCGCTCTGCTTCTCCGAAGGTAAAAGCATTTATCACAGCGCGCGCGAATAGTCAAGCATGTTCTGTTCGCGGGCAAGGCGCTGCTGATTGTTTGTACCCCTGTACAAGGTAGTCCATTAGTTGTTGACGTACTATGGGATCCTTTAGCCTTTCATTGAAAAACTTGGCAATTCTTGGCAAAACTTGGCACTTCTTTCGTCTTCCGGTGGCTCTACAGTCGGGGGTAGACCTGGGCCTCAACCAGTAAGCCTCTCCAGCCGGCACGATCTTTAGCCAGCTGTCACCAACTGCGCACACCAGGTTGATTGAGGTCCTTCTCCACCTGGGTGCGCCATCGGTCCCGTGGGCGTCCTCTATTGCGTTATCCCACTGGTTCGGAGTCGAAGACTCTTCGGGCTGGAGCAGTGTTGTCCATGCGGTCTACATGGCCCAGCCATCTTAGGCGTTGAATCCGTAGACGCCTGACTAGGCTCATGCCGCTGTTCAGTTCGTGGTTGAATCTTCTTCTCCAATAACCATCAACGCAAACTGGACCAAAGATTGAACGCAGAACTTTTCTCTCGAAATGACCAAGTGCTTCTTCATCCGCTTTTGATATTGTCCATTCCTCCGCACCATAGAGCAGGAGAGAAGAAACAGCGATTGGCAAGAGTAATTCTGCGTTGTGGTTCGTACTGTTCACTTGCGAGCCAAGGTAGACGAAGTCCTTCACTACCTCGAAGTTATAGCTGCCTATGGTGATGCTTTGGCCAAGTCGTCGATGTTGTGTGTCCTTTCTCGATGACAGCATATACTTCGTTTTTCCCTCGTTCACCGCTAAACCCATTTTGGCCGCCTCCGCTTCAATACGAACAAACGCTTCATTGACGGCTCGCTGTGTTCTGCCAATCACGTCAATGTCATCCGCGTATGCTAACAGTTGTACGGACTTCTGGAAGATCGTGCCTCTAGTGTTGGCGTGTGAGTTCTGAACGATCTTCTCAAGAATAATGTTGAAAAATTCACATGACAGCGCGTCGCCTTGTCTAAAACCTTTTTTGACATTGGAGGTTTCTGTGAGTTCGTTACCGACCTTGATGGAGCAGCGAGAGTTCTACATCGTCATCCTGCACAACCTGACGAGTTTGTATAGCTCGTCCCTATGCACGCTCTCACATGCGGCCCTGAAATCGACGAATAGGTGGTGAGTGTCGATCTGCATTTCTTGGGTTTTTTTCAGAATCTGCCGTAATGTGAAGATTAGATCATTGACATATATAATAAAGAGAAGCGGACCCAATTCATCTTCATTGCTTGTGTAATCACCAATTTTAACCTGGAATGATCTGTCACTCAGATAACTTGCAAACGACAACGTTAAAATGGTCTGTAGTTCAGGATTTCACATTTCTTGCCGCTTTTGTGAATCGGTCCAACTATCGATTTTTTTCAGCATGTTTGGTACAGAAACTTAATGCTCATGTTGATCAGTTTTGTTATTATTGGAGATAGGGCTTGAGCGCTGTTTTTCCAGATCTTTTGGTCTTATTCCATCTACTCCCGCCGATTTGTCGCTTTTCAACGAACTTAGTATGTTGCATACCTCCCCAACTGATTCATCTTCGACGTAAATTGAATGTTGTACACTGCTTGTGTTGTAGTTGAGTGTTTGGTAGCTACACTAATGAACAATTGTTCGTACTTCTGACGTTAATATTTTCGCGAATTGATTGGTCAGGTATTGGATGTTACTTTCATTCGAGAAATTCTTTTTTTAAAACATCATCCAGATTTCATTTCTTTTTACCAAGTATCGAATTCAGGACCTTCCAAGTCTCCCTTGGGTCACTTTTACAAAGCTCAAACTTCTGTTTGTAAAAGTTCGATTTTGTCCTCGCTATCTTCTTGTTCAGCTCGTTTCGATATCTTTTGCATTCTCTGTGATAATCGTCATTGTCGTCTGTCGCGGTCTTTGCAATCGTTTTTCAACTCAGTGGTAATCCAACTATGCTCCGTGGTCCTTTTCTTCCTTTTCACTGTGGATGACGTGGTCAGAGTATTCATTGTTTTAGTAAAATTCTCATAAAGGTCATCACGACCAGCTCCCGTTGTTCTACCCCTGCTCCTGTTCCTTCTTCAGTTATTGATTCGTCTGTAAACCATTTTACCGTATTGCTACTCAGTCTGTGGACTATAGATTCATTGCCGCAGTCCTTTTTGGTGAATGATAAACTTCTTTTGGAAATTGAATTTCCTCATCATGCCGTCCTTCGGAATTGCCAAGAGTGCTAGCTTTTTGACTAGTGCATCGAATGGTATTTTTTTATCCCTTCCTTTGCTTTTGCCATCTCTTGTGTTCGACGGAGTCAGCTCCCATGGCACCTCCATGACAGCAGTTGGGTAATTTCTCATTGGCTCTGTTATACAGACACATGCCAACTTTTGAACTTCATTGAATATCTCCCTCCCGCTGATCGGGTTGAGGTTAATCAACCACCTAAACCCGTTGATTTTATCACATATCCGAAATTACTAATCTTTTACTTTTCTCACAGCAATGATTTCAGCCGAGCAGTCGCCGATGAATACTTAAAGTATTTCACTTTTGAGAAAAAGACTTTAGATCAAGCGTTACGAGAATTTCTGCAACAATTCTCCCTCTCGGGAGAAACACAAGAAAGAGAACGAGTTCTGGTACATTTTTCAAAACGCTACTTGGACTGTAATCCCGGAAGTTTTAATTCACAAGGTAATACATCCCAATCATCTGCAACTATTCTATTTGAAAATGATTTTACTTAAAGATGCTGTTCACACGCTGACCTGTGCAATTATGCTGCTTAATACTGATCTGCATGGAGCGAACATAAGTCGAAAGATGACGTGTGCAGAGTTCGTTGATAATCTAGCCGAGCTGAACGACGGGGAGAATTTCCCTAAAGACGTACTGAAGTATCTGTACCAAGCGATAAAGAGTCAACCACTTGAGTGGGCACTGTAAGTGTGCATTTGATTGTAAGTCTCCACTCCTGTGATAATGAATGTTTATTTTTTTTAAGCGATGACGAATCACCCGATCAGCAAAAACAACGAAATGACAATAATATGGGAGCTGGTCAAATTGGACAAAATCCATTCCTCGATATTCCTGAATCATCAGCTGCGATCGAATATAAAAAGGGTTATGTGATGCGAAAATGCTGTTACGAATCGAATTATAAAAAAAGTAAGTATCACACATAAAGATATAGTTTGTTTGTGTAAGCCGTTGTAAATATTGGAAAGAAGGTATCGTTGTAGTTGGCAATGGCCTAGGCCAACTCTGAGCAACTAGATGTCCTTTGCTGCCTTGCTTCTTGTTGTTGTTGTTATTCAATGGAGATGTAGTTGGCAATGGCCTAGGCCAACTCTGAGCAATTCGGTGCTGGTCTGCTGGTCCTTTGCTGCCTTGCTTCTTGTTGTTGTTGTTATCCAATGGAGATGTAGTTGGCAATGGCCTAGGCCAACTCTGAGCAACTCGGTGCTGGTCTGCTGGTCCTTTGCTGCCTTGCTTCGTCCAGTGCTTGGTATCTTGATGAGTGATATTCATTCGTCCGTTCATGCTGCATGGGCTGCATATGTCAGTTTCTGACATTCCAATTTTAAATGGACTGAAGGGAAGATGGATATACCGAGCAATACAAACTGGAAAGAAGATTTGCGTAGAGTTTATTCTCTCCCTCTTGATTATTCAAAAACTGTCGTTTATACTGCACCACACGTCTCGTTTCGCAGACGGTACCCTCTCTGCCTTACGTTCTGATCAGAACAGTGCGCCATGGAGAACCTGTGTCAAGCACACAGCTTCCAGTCAGCAGAACCAAGTTGGCTTGTCTACTTAGGTGGAGCTACAGTTCGGTGTGAACCTGGGCTCCAACTACCAAGCCTCTTCAGCCCCCAGTTGCGCACTCCAAAACCGTGGAGGACCCCTTCAACTTGTGAGCGCCACCTAACCCTAGGTCTTCCCAAAATGCTTTTTTCCCTATGAATAAGATTTAAAGTATGTACACCGCGACAATACCTCCTCCAGTGGCAGATTGAAGAAATCACATGAAAACGCACCTCCTTTACGAGTCTGGTCCAGTCAGGATTTCGAACGATTCGATAATCCTCTAAGCGAAATGCACGGCAAATCGCGTGTATGCGTGGCGTGGTGCGACTTACCAGGATAAATATTCGCAGGACATCTAATTCTGTAATCATATCGAATAGTTTCTCGCGGAGAATCCTGTCACATTTGGCCTAAAATTGATGTTTTCATTGATGCGTATCAATTTGAACCTCGCTAGTCTTTTCCAGAACATGTTTGAGCGTATGCCTACAGTAGATTTGCTTAGCCGGAAGCCGGACTAGCACGTAACGATTATTTACTTATCAGGCCGGGTATAGTAAGCTCAGGTCTGAGCCTCAGCAATGGCTAACGATCCTGGGCACTCAGCTTCCAGTCATCAATGCCAAACTGTCTTATATCCACGATTCCTTGGTTGTATACCCTCAGAATCATTCTTCATTTCCTTCTTTAACCAGGACTCTCGTATTCGAACACCATCTTAACCGAACCAGTGTAGTAAATCTGTGCTGCTATGGGTTTCTGTGAGGCTTTACGCAACAGATCATCATTCGTGATCCATTCCAACTAGAAGACCTTCAGGATTAGTCTCAGACAGTTGTTGACAAAGTTTGGGTTGTCTTCGTAAAGTAGTACGGATTTCACATTGGAATTGAATACCCAGAGCTTGAGTGAGGTGAAGAGTTATAAGTTGCCAAGCGCTATGCTTTCGTCCCAAATTTTGCAGATGTTCTGCTGCATGCCGTCTACCAGAACAGCCTGCTTTGTTTCGGACTATGGTCTGGATTGCGTGGGAAACTATCATCCTATCTTAATCATGCAGCTGCTGAAATACGTCTTTACACTTTCATTTCTTTCAGTTGAGAGCTTGCGAGCAATTTATTCTCATGGTTTCTTTTATTTCCGTCTTCTAAACAGTGAAAGTACAGACATAATGTAAAGTTTTCGAAACTTAAGAAGTCGGCATAAAATGTTTCTTCTTCAGTGAGTGGAGTTAACCTAGGCCATAACCAAAAACCCTCCAATAGACGCTTTGGCCTCCTGACAGGTCTTTTGCCAGGTGTCAACTACGTAGCCAGGTTGGCTGAGATGCAGAAACCGATTTCAAGACCATCTTCTATTAAGTGGAGCTGAAAACTCTGCTGTCTGAAGTAGTCCATGCTCTCTACATAGGCGAAGAGTATCAGGCCGTAGACGCCCAGATAGGCTCAAGTTGCTGTACAGTTCGTGACTCAATCTTCTTTTCCAAATGCCATCAACGTATACAGGACCAAACACTGATGGAAGTACTTTTTCTCTCGAAAGGACCACAGACTTCTTCATTTGCTCTTGATATTGTCCATGTCTCTCTAGCATTAAACACAGAACAAGTATGATTTTACTTACCAGCGACCCATGGAGGACCATTGGCCTTCCAAACACAGAACAAGTATGATTTTACTTACCAGCGACACATGGAGGACCATTGGCCTTCCATTGCTGACAGACGGCCCTGAGCACAGGGATGATCAAAGATTAAATAAATTCAGATTGATCCTGCCTCTTGACCCGATGGCCAAGAGTTATCTCGACACCGATGTGTTCGTGTTGTTTCCTGGGAACCGAGGTAGACTAAGTTTTTAATTACCTCAAAAGTATATCTGCCTAAATTGGCTCTATATCCTAGTCGTCCATAGATTGTGTCCTTCCTTGAAGACAGCGTATTCATCCTTTGAACTAATTCACCGCCAAACCCATTTCGGGTTCCTCCAGTTTAATGCAAGGAAAATCCTCATTGGCGGCTCGCTGTGTTCGAACGATCACGGCAATGTTGTTCGCTTATACTAGCAATTGTATGGACTTCTAGAAGATCGTGCCTCTAGTGTTGGCGAGTGAGTCTAGCACGATCCGGCGGTAGGGGAGCTGATGAACAAATTAGGCAATGCCGACATTTGGAGCTCTAATCTGCAGGAACTACCTGGTCTAGTCTAAAGGTTTCTTTTAAGGCCTGGTCGGGAGTTTGGAGTAGTGTTGGTGACGGATGAGCTCTACCCTCAACGGCGGCTTTGATACACTCAGGGAAGTTGCCGACACCCAATGCAGCCGCCCTCTTCGCCTAAGGGTCGTTAAAATAGCCTGTCTTTCCAGTTAGGGATTGTGTTTGAATTTAACTCTTTCAAAACGTAAAAAAAGTGGTTCAGAGACAACCACATGCCTTGGTTACGGTCGTCCGCACGTACCAGCAGTTATATCGACTTTTGGAGGATCGTGCCTCTTGCTTTGGAGATTGGCTTCTTCACGATCCTCTCCAGACTAATGGAGGAAAAACCACATGCGTCGCCTTTTCTAAATCCTTTTTTTTTACATTGACGGTATCGGTACCGTCAACAACAACTCAGATCTGGTCCGAAGAGTCTTCGATTCCGAACACGTAAGGCAACCCAACAGAGGTCGCCTTCGTTAAATATGGAGCTCCCACGTGGAGAAAGACCTCAACCAACTTGGCGTGCGACACTGGAGGCAGCTAGCCAGAGACCGTGCTATTTGGAGCAGCTTATTAGTTGAAGACCAGATCCACCCAGGACTTTAGCACCAAATAAAGAAGAAGGTGGCGTGGCGGGCAACGACCTTGATGGAGCAGTGGGAATTCTACATCGAGATCTGCATTGATTTTACCCTTCAACCCAATTGATGGCGGGCTATCAGTTGAAGAATGAAGTTTCTGGATAGATTGTGAAAAAGTGAAGCTGGTTCCCAAGACTTCGTATTTTCATAACAATTCCCAAGGACTTGGGGAGCGGTCATAATTCACGGTTCCACCTCCTTCGAGTCACTGACAATGCTCAAGTAGTACTGTTTAGAAAATGTTTCCCAAACTTTGCTGTTGAGAGTCGGCATAAAACTGTCGGTCCCATCCCTCGTGAAAGGACAATAGCACGCACAACAAGAGCGGTTCCTACAGCAACCAAGTCTCCCTCGCCTCGCCTGTTATACATATATGTTGTTTTTAGGCTTCCTTCTTACATTTAATAAACTAATTTTAACTCTTTTCATCTTGCAGCGCCTTTTGGCAAGCGTTCCTGGAAGATGTTTTATTGCACTCTACGGGACTTAGTATTATATTTGCACAAGGATGAACATGGATTTCGTAAAAGTCAAGTAAATCAATTGAAAAATCAAAAATAAACCAATGAAAATTTCATATATTGTTTATTAATTGCAGATGTCTGATAATTTACATAATGCAATCCGAATTCATCATGCGCTAGCAACCAAAGCCACAGACTATACTAAAAAACAACACGTGTTTCGGCTGCAGACATCCGATCAGGCTGAATATCTCTTTCAAACCAGTGACTCAAAGGAACTACAATCTTGGGTGGAGACAATAAATTTCGTGTGTGCCTCATTTTCAGCGCCACCACTAGAAGGTGGCGTGGGCAGTCAAAAGCGTTTCCAACGACCACTCTTGCCGAGCACTCATACAAAGTTACTTATAGTAAGTAAATTACTCTAGATGAACAATTCATTTCATTGATTTGTTGTGAATTTTAGAAGGAACAACTGACGTCGCACGAGCAACAAGTGATACAATTGGAAAATGCCTTAGCTGAGCACAAAAAGGGTCCGATACCTAGTAAAGGACTTCCACTACAAAATTATAAAGAGAAAGAGAACTATTTACAGTACGAGGTAAGTGAACGTCACCACAAAGAGTGGTCGAGTAATGTTTGATTGTGCAATACTAGCTGCAGCGTCCCCTTGTATGTCGGTAAGGTTGGGTTGGTTTCTTTTTTCTCTCTTGTATAAACCGTGCCCCCATTCAAAGGTGCCTCATGAGTCTTCAGTGCCCTATTGGAAGCCTGTTAAGATAGTTCACGGTTGTTCTTACTGATGTTGATACATGCCTCAAATCTCTTTCGGTTATACTGACCAAAGAGTTTCTTGGCCTGCTTCATGCCATGAGCTTTGTTCCAGTTTTTTTTTCCAATTCCTTCTTTCTACTTCCTTGAATTTTTCTCTGAGCACAAGGTCTACGGCGCGGAATGGTAGAATGGTTCGCGGCCTGGGACTCCGATGCACATTTTTATCTGCGGACTCGATACCTGCAATCCCGCTGAGTTCAAGACCCTAGATTTCTGGTATGCTACACACACGGAGATCAAAAATGGACTCTGGAGTTGGGGTTGTATGGGATCGATTTCTACCGTATTACAAGGCGAAATGTACGCCATGTAGATCTGCGGCAGACAAAATCTCCTAATTAATACCTTTTAAGAGATTCATGGAACACCTTTGGACTAACTTTCGCTATCCAATACTTCAACTTCGAAAAGCCTATCGAAAGAATGCTGCCTGACCGTAATATCAGGCACTGTACAAAATATGTCTCTTTTAGGGATTGATTAAGGTGACCCGTTGAGTTACTAGGTTTGTAACTATACTCGGCTGTAGTTTGATTGCATGTCTAGCAGCTATCTACCTTACGAAGATTGGTAAAAGAGTTAGCCCGGCTTTCAGAGCTGTTGTGGAGCAGGGGAACATGATTCTTGTTAAGACAAGCAATTCTTTACGACTGCAGCTGCCTGTGGGAGGGTTTTAGGCCACGATGGACTGGTGTATGGTGGGACGTAAAAATTTGGGAGAAAGGCTTTAAGTTCTGCCATATAAACGTCTGCTGGCCCAGAGTCCTCAAGCAGCACGCTCTATGGTCTACTTGATATGTAAGTGGTTTGTCCAGAATTACTCCATGATATTTGAACTCGCTGGAATAGAATAGAGTGGTATTGTTGAATATAATGGGTTGACTCGTATCCTCCTTTAGAAGTATACTTGGGCCTTAGAAGTATGATTGATAATCCTTCTGTTCTACACCATTCCACGACTTGTAGTACTGCACTTTGTATCACACTAGAAACGTTTCCCCCTGATAATAATCACCAGGTCATCAGCGGTTTAACGAGCTGTGTAACCCGATTTTTGAAGATTTGCTAACAATTTGTGGATAACTATTGACCATCAATAGGGGGACACAACTCCACGTTTAAAGAAGCCGACACTCCTCCAGATGAGGAAGTGATCGATAGGCTTTCCAGCATAGCCCTGTTTCATCACTTAGTCGATTCATCGATGTCTGCACTACTGATCGCCCTTGTGATCGAGTCCAGTGACAGTATTGCCGCATGCGTCATTGATGTCGAAGAATGCAAAAAGAACAATATCTCTTCAGTCTCTAATGTTAAAATCAATTATCATTATTAATCTCTTGATCGTCTTGAGTACATGAGCTATGAGTTCCAGTAGGATAAGGACAATAGATTTCTGTTGGAGTGCTGGAAAAAGACCATCACCGCCCGGGGTGCCCACAGCCATGCAACCTTGTATGTTCTGTATATTTTTTGCAGATAGACACTTCTATTAACAAAGATTCTGTGGTCTCTAATTTTAGAGTGCACATGAAATGTGTTAACAGACTGTCCTGGAAAGTGTACCTATGTGTGTTTCCTGATCCCTCGTGTAGATCTCGTCATTTTTCCTTAATAACCCTGTGCAGGTTACCCAATCAAAGGCTTTGAGGATAACCGGATGTTAGCTGCCGGCATGTCAGCTGCTGTTAAGCATTATCGTCGTTTTTAATGAAAATTTTGCGGACATGTCCCAAACCTAAAGCGAACCACAAATTGCAAAGCTCTTTTCCTTCCATTTCTAACCTTCAACATATTTTTTAAGCGATTTGAAATTATTCCGGGGTTTTACTTACCACAAGCCTGCCTTTGATGAAATACATTCATTCATAAAATTTAAATGAATATCCCCTTTTAATTGCAGCTACGTCGCTACAAAACCTATGTGTCAATCCTAAATGCAAAACTCTTAGCTGATCAGCAAATGGAGTTGCAAAACAATTGCCTAATGAATCCCGATGATACGGATAGCATGTACATTGGAAGTGGTGGAGGCGGTGGCGTTGGTGGCGGTAGAACAATTATATCTGGAATTGGAAATACAACCCAACCAGCAAATAGTATTATCCTTCAACAATCTGGCCAGCAACAACAATCCACACAGCAACAGCAACAGCAGCAACAACAACAACAGACAACAGCTAACAGGTATAGTTATCGAGCTGCCATCTATCGCTCTGATGCACAGCAAGATCTTGGCTGACGGGTAATGGGAGTTTTCTCAGCTTGTGTGGTATAAATGGGGGAAAACACACAGTGTACACAAACAATTAATTTGTTTTTGCTTTTCCTTTTGTATTCCATTCTCTTGTAATTTAATGCTCCTTAATATTTTGTTGTTAGCTCTTTGTTTTGATATGTTTTTCATTTCACACTTTTGTATAAATTGTTTTTCCACTCTTCTCTTCTTTCTCTTGTTCTTTTGTTTTGTTAAATCTTCTTTTTCGTTTTAATTGTTCTGTTATCCTGTTTTTTCTGTCCTCTTCATACCTATACACTTATTTGTGCTTCAAAAATACACAAAAAATATATTTTAGTTCTATTTATTAACAATTATGCTTTAAACGTATCCTCTTTAGTGGACTCTTGTAGCCTATCAGAAATGAAATCATTATTTTATATACGTAATTGTAAATCATTCGCCAAATCGCTTTATTAATACTTTCTTCTTCATTCAATTGTACACGTAGTCATGCTGTAAATTCTGTCGCTAGTTTAAATATTTCAAAAAAATCAATGCTTTCGACTATCTGCTGCTTCGCTGCAGAGACACTACTAGGTGCCATCAACCACTGTCGAGACAGCGTTCAGTGAAATGCACCTGCTTTTTGTTCTATTGCTATATTTTTATTGTGCGCAGTTCGGACACTGTTTTTTAAACGATCAACCTTTCAACAGACTGATTGCTTCACTGACACCGCGAAGCAGAAGGAGACTGGAATTATTAGCGCCGTCGTTTGTTGGTGGACAACACTGCTACCCAATTTTATTGTGAGCAAATTTAAATCGCCACAAGATGGAAAACAATATTTTCGGTACGATTTTGTATATTTTACCGGTATTTTCTGTGAACATGCATATTCGTTGTTACTGTACGAGCTCTCATCGAAGGGTTTACTTTTCATCTATCTGTGAACGTCTTTTGTCAAACAAGGGAACTGAACATGGCAACTCATGACATCGCTGACAAACCTCGCCTATTTGTGTCTATCTTTTATTCATTCAAGTCGAATGTCCTCCACGAAATGAGTGCAGGCCTTTTGAGGACTGTCCTGCCCCTGTGACTGTGCTTATTTTCCATTTGCAATGAGTCGAATGCTCAATTCTGTTGGGTTTAGTAAAATATTTGAGCACCTGCTTGAGACCATCCATATTCTACTGTTTTCATTGAAGTCCTACAAGTCCGAGCTTTTTGAATAGAATTGAGTCAGGGAACTTGCATAAGTTGTATCTCGTGTTAACCATTCACTGAACGCTTCCTGTCTGTAAATTCAAATAAAATAAAGTGTATGTTAGATATGATCGACGAGGCCATTGATTTGAAAAGCGTATCGATGCCATTACTTGTGGAACATAACGTCGTTTAAATCTCCATCGCAGCGTCGTTGTCTGGCGCGCATCCGAAATGTCCAATTTCCCAGTAACTCTGGAGCATAAATCTGGTTGAATTCGACCGATGACATGGGTTATTTTGACTTTGCTTAGGCCAATGTGGTTTGTGGCTCATTCACAAAGACCTGATCCCACACGAAAAAGTCTAACGGTGTCAAGTCGCACCATCACGGTGGCCATCACCTCCACTTGACCGAGGCCAGTCGAAGTTGCTAATCATTGACCTATAGCTGTTCCCGTTGACAGTGGTGCCATGGCCAATGTCGTTTTGCAAGTAATATGGACCCATGACGCCGCCACTCCAAAAGAAATATGTACCCATCACGCCTCCAACTCAAATTCAACACAAGATAGTGACTTATTTGGTATGCATTGGAAGCTCTTGAATCTCATGTTGATTGTCATCGTCCTCTAATAATGTTATTTGTTGTACCCATTCATGCAGCTTATCGCTTATCGGGACACGTACCCATTCATGCAGAAAGAACCTCATCTTATGGCGACCGCTAAATGTAACATTGCCCGAACAGAACACCCATTTTGACAAAACCATTTTATCATTTGTACGTGTTAACAAAGCAGACTGAACAAATGACTGCCAGTTTGATAGAAGTAGCTACAACAATATGACCGTTATCAACAGCCACGATTCGGAAGTCCCTATTGGAAGACCCTTTATGTGTCCGAAATTGTCCTAAGCATAATGTCCCATCAATTTCCATTCGAGCAGTTCACGCGATAATCAAGAGCATGACACGACCTTAAATGCTGTGGCTTATCGTGCGAGTTTCTTACTTCGACTAAGTCGCTCTCTTGTCACAGGCTCCTGCTTAACAGTTGTTGGCAGAATTGAGTCCAGTGTGATGATTAAATGAATACCAATAACATCCAATATTTTATGAAGACTCTTGAAACTTTAGACTTTCCCAAGTTCTCCATCAGACAGGAGTTACCTTACAATGAACGCCAACTGCCACGATGCAATGGACTCATTGTGGCGTCTTGAGAAAATGCAATTGAAGCTGCCGACTGATGAGTGATGATTGTGTAAGTTGCGATGATTATTCTTATGGCGTTACAGTCTGGGGTGTACCTGGACCTAAGTTGCCATGATAATCTGTGACAAATTGTTTCAGTAGGTTACATTTACAGATGTCCATGAGCTCAAAGAATGATCTTTACGTTCCCAGTCATTTATAGACTCTCTTAAAGACACTGAAAATGTCTTGCATTGCACTATTCGTCGCAAGGCGTCGCCAGGTTTTCACACCATGTGGTTGAGTCCATGTCCACTTGTGCTCACAACACGTGGTTTAGTCTAAGTCCCCTTGGGCGCATAATAAATGCGGACAATCTATGTTGCATTGTCGCCACCGTGATTTCGGGTCACACGTTGGGATGTCTGGATTCATTTCAATCCACGCATATACTTCTCTCGAATGACGGGCAATGTCTAGAAAGTAAAACTGTCTAGAAAAAGCGTCTCAAACTTCGCTGTTCGGAGCCTTAAGTTTAGGTCCCCTCTCGTCCCACAAAGTCGAAATTCTTTATTGAAACCCCCCTAAAGCCCTCCTAGTTATAATCTCCCGACACACGGGTGACCAAAACATTCCCTCGACTATATCAATGCGACAGAATTTACAAAATGACTACACACAGTAGAGCACATTTAGTTTGTTAATAATAGAAACGAATAGAAATCCAACCCGTAAATATAAAACGTCGTATCCAAAGCGTATAAGAATTGTATTTTTTAACTATTTTTGTTTAACATTCATTATTTATTTATTCGTATAACGAACCACGACAAAAGAAAAAAGAAAAGAAACTTATTTTATTAAGTTTCTCCTAGATTCATACATGTGTAGTTTGAAATTAAACGGTGAAGGGTCTTTCAAAATGAACTTGACAACTCACACATCACCCGAACAGTTTAAGATATTCGTATATAAATATTTATACTATATTTTTAAAAATCAATAAAAACAAATCTATTGTTGTAAATATTCAATTTTGTTTTTACTACATTTTCTGTATCGCATGCAAGATCTCCCCATTCCCCATTCATTTTGTACAAATCAGTTACGTTCATCACACACACACACGCATACTCACACTAAACGATGTTTGAAAGGCAGTTTTCATGTGTTTATTTTGAAAGAAAACAAAAAAAATATATATAAATACTTTAACAATTAGATGCAGATATGAATTTAATGCCTAGTGTAATATTTTAACATTGTATGGCAATAAGTTAGAGATTTGTCCTTGACCCTAATTTTCGTTTGACGAATATTGTATATTTGCTTTTGTGTATAAAAAGAAAGAAATACAAAAAAAAAAATTTAAAGAACTCCTCTAGATCCGTTGACCACAAAACCTGTGAAGACTCTCAAGAACTAAAAAAAACATCCAAATCAATGTGCACAAACTAAATGAAAAAAAAAACTAAAAAACAAAACACAGTAGTTGCTAGCATAAACAATTAGTATTGATTTTTTAAAACAAATTCGTATGTACTGTTCGTTGTAATCTAATTGGTGAAAGGGTCTGTAATAATTTTTGGATTTTTCTGTATCATTTCTTTAACTCTTCTTCTTTAACTGTACACCTTTGTTTGACTGAATTTGTATGACTTTAAGTCTTCTATTGATGAAGATGGCATTGTGAGAGGAATTAATGGTCCATGGAATGTGGGGTGTTTTAGGATTTTACATCACTAGGAGCCGAATCTGTAACAAAACAGGTGTCTTATTCGCTTGATACTTATCTCGTCAAGAGTTATGCAAAAGCGCAACCTGGCGAGTTTTTCTACTTGGTCCAACCACCTCGCGACTAGTCTGATAAGCCGTCGCCTCCTTAATGAAATCGCATTCAAGGCCCGCCTCGGAGATCGTGACGATGGAAACATTCGTGCTACGTGACCAATTGAAGTATATTCCCGCGAGTGTTTCCTATAAATGCACAAATAATTCTCACCTCGGCAGCTTTTAATTCTTTCGATCATTATCCAAATTGTCGTCATGACACAGGTGAGAGTTGGACCACAAACTGAGCTGATCACAGATCTTCAAAACTGCTGGAGTAAAACAACAAAACGGGTGTATTATTCCATTGCCATACCCACGTCGGTAACGGACCACTCGATGCGTTTTAGAGCAGTCTTCCAACTTTGTTTGGGGTTAGTTGTACACAGGCCACTCCCCCTGCCACTTTCATGGAAAATGAAAAAAAGTGAGTGATGTTTACAAAAATCAACAAAAAATATAAAAACTAAGGAAACTACGAAGCTATACTGTAAATCTAGGACGTAGGTCTGTCTGCTAACAGCTGTGCATAATATTTTGTAATTCGTGTCAACTTTTTTAAACTTTTTCTCTCTTTATAGAATTCAATTTTATCTATGTTCATTGCACCTGTTTTATTATCTTTGTCATTAGCAGAGATAACCTATAATACAGATATCCAACTTCTGCCTCCCTTGCCCCTTGATTTCATCTGACAGCGTTTTTTATACGCTTTTTGTCCCGTGGCTGTGAATACGTGTGAGCTCTTGAGAACAGCTGTGGAAAAGCTGATACCCTTTTCTACCTTAGTAATGGGCTGAATCAGCGTTCTTATTTGAAAATTCGCTCGTTATTTGAACGTTTTTTTTTTTTCAGATTTCGGTGTTAAATTTTCACCACAGTCTGGAGGGGTAAACGAACGAACATAGCTTATGTTCATGAAGTCGATTCAATAAAACTTTGAGCAATTTACAATCTGAGATACTAGGACATAATTAATGAATGTACAACATAGTGTGCATTTTTGCATATGAATAAAAATGAATAATACATTCACACGTTCAGTTAACCAATAATAAAAATACAGTGGACTCCCCCTAAGTCGAATTGTCACGGGATACCATAATCGTTTCGAGTTAGAGAGAGTTTTACTTAGACAGAGGTTTTTGTATGGAAAATTGAGAGAAAAGTATGAAAAATGTAGAGAAAATTCGAGTTAGAGAGTGTTTCGACTTAGGGAGAGTTCGAGTTATGGAGAGTCCACTGTATTATTAAAGCGTGAATCACAAATAAGAAGTTTTGACAACCATTTTTATGCATTAGTAATAGTTGCAATATCTTGCCATTGTTCTTACCAAATTGTTTAAATCGAATTCATGAGTTTTTCAGATTTCATGAATTAACCGTATAAAGCGGACTTCATTTTTTGAGTTAATGTGTCAGGTATGTTTAATGAATAGGCTGTATATACACTTAAGAATTCATTTTAGGTCAAATATTACATTTTTATTCACGAAGTCCATTTAACAATGTAAAAAAATTCTCTTAAAAATACGAGTTAACATTTGAACACCCTCCGAACAACATGCCCATGTATGTTACATGGATTGTGTGCAAAATTCACGAATCAGCTGCCATTAGCCTACAAAATTCATGAATCTGACGCTATTTTCCCACAAAATTCACGAATCAGCCGCCATATTGTGGTGAATTGACGAACGTTGTAAAAGTATATAATAAAAAATATAATTGTATTTCACATACTACATCTTCGTTGTGGGCTAGGGGTAAAAATGGCCGAAGTTGGATATCTCTGTCGTGTGGATTATTATTAAAACTACTCCGTGACAGCCAAAACGTTACTGCCTCTCGAAAACGGGGAGCGGTGGCTCAAAGCGTCGCCTCGTAGATCAGGTAGACACACGTCGTGTCACTTGTCACACAGTCAGTGTGAAACCCGATGTGCACACGACGTAAAAATGCAAGCGATGCATTTGTCTGCCGAATCACTCACGTAAAGTATTTTATGAATACAATTATGTAGACGACACTTTACACCACATCTCTATCATCCATTACCTGTGGTCAGTAGACAGATTTACCACGAATATTGTGCCAATTAGGATTGTGTAGTTCACAAACGAACTATTTAAAAAAATCTCCAGATCTCCATCAAGTTGGAACAAAGGAGCTTTTAATTCACAGAGTATGAGTTAAAAATATTTTTGATTTGATTTTTAAGTCGAATTTTCAAGGGATATAATAATTTGTTCGAGATAGAGAGAGTTTGACTTAGAGAGAGATTTTTGGATGGAAAATTGAGAGAAAAGTATGAAATTGTAGAGAAAAAGGTCGAGTTAGAGAGTGTTTCGACTTACGGGGAGTTCGATTTAGGGGGAGTCCACTGTATATTCCAATAAAACAATGTGAAAGGCTTGAGTTGTCCACAAAATAAATCAAATATTGTTATTCGTTCAAAAAAAACAATAACAAAAACCAAAATAAATTAATCATAAATTATCCTTCATGGACCTTCGATTTGGAAATGTAGAAGTGGTGTAACAAAATTATAACTGCATGCGAGCATTTGTCATTGGTTTGACGGTAACTGAAAACATACAAAATAATTTAAAAAAACAGATTAGATTACAAATGTATAGATTGGGGTATAAACAAAAAATACAAAACGATTACTAGTCCTAAACACCATAGTTAACCTCTTAGCTTAAGCAGGACACGTACTCGTACATATTCATATGCATCTTCGCATGCGCCGTCAAAACGCGTCTATCCGCTGAGTGTCCTTCTGTTCTGTTCCACCTATGGTACGGAAGTGGTAATGTAAATTTTGATAATTTTACGCTAAGCTTGCCGACAGCCCTGGTACACGGGAAACCCCAACCCGGCTCTCTTTTTCGAGCTCCTTTGGATTTGACACCCTTTCGATTTTCCACCATTTTGCGTAGCAATTGTCTATATTTTGCGCAATATTTTCAGGAGTAAGCATAAGCTACTGATGCTAAAAATTGTTGTGTTTTATGTGTTTGATGTTGCTTTTTTAACTTCTATACATTATATGTTTTTGACAAAATGGAGTCCATTCAAAGAAACAGCAAAGAAGTAGGGTGTCTTCGTAAATGTCAGCCTAACAAAGATTTATTTGTGGAGTTCTTCGACTCCGAACCCGTGGGACAACGTAACAGAAGACAACAGGTGGAGAAGGACCTCAACCAACTTGGCGTGCGGCCCTGGAGACAGCTAGCCAGAGACCATGCTAGCTGGAGAGGCTTGTTGTTTGAGGCCCAGTTCCACCCCGGACTGTTGCGCCATGAAGAAGTGTTCATAAACCCAAATTGAATTGGGGCTACTGTAAACGTATTGTCTTCTACTACAGCCAGGATAGGAGCTACTGTTCAGAAATCAGCTTCATTGGCCCGCATGATCCATGAAAGGGGTCGCGAGGATAACGCATGGATGAGAGAGCTCAAGACCACTCGATACATCGCCTTCAACTCTAACTCGTCAAGAGTTATGCGCAAGCGCAACCAGGCGAGTTTTTGTACTTGGTCCATCCACCTCGTCCCTGGTCTGTCAAGCGGTCGCCTCCTTGACGGAATCACATTCAAGGCCCGCCTCGGAAATCGTGACGATGGAAACATTTGTGCTACGTGACCAATTGAAGTATATTCCTGCGAGGTTTCCTATAAATGCACAAATAATTCTCACCTCGGCAGCTTGTAATTCTTTCGGTCATTATCCAAATTGTGGTCATGACACAGGTGAGAGTTGGACCATAAACTGAGCTGAAAACCGCCTTTCGGCCCAAGCTCGGCCGCCTTGCTGATCACAGATCTTCAAAACTGCTCGAGTTCCGTCTGGGAGGATGTGAGGATAAGTGAATAATAATAAAAATAGTTATGTGGGTGGTGCACCAACCTGAAGAGGGCCATGGCCTAGCTTCTAAGGCAACCACTCGTGTTGTGCATGCTATTGTTCTTCCACGAGTGGATGGGCCCTACAGTTTAATGCCGACCACAAAACTTAGAAGTTTGAGACCCTCCTTCCAGACAGGAGTACTTTCTCGAGCATGGCCAGCTACGGCGACCCACTTTAAACTTCATAGGCTGTAGTCATAAGTCATCTATGAAATGAAAATTACTTGCCCTGACACATTCCCCTCCCCCGACTGCGCTGCAACATTCCGTCTATGTATCTGCTGTATGAAAAAGAGAGGTAACAAGACTCGCCCTTGGAGAAGTCCCATGGCCACAGTGAAAAGTGTTAATTCAGCACCCGAACTCAGTTACGGTTCATGTATTGAGGCTCCACTAAAGTAGAGAGTATACTCCACAGTTTACCTCTACTAACTCAGTCGTATGCCTTTTCCACATCTGCAAAACAGTTCTAGGTTTGTTATGGCATACTTCCAAGCTTTCTGAAAAGCTGGTCGGTTGTCCTTAGACTCAAACACTACAGTTTATCCCTCATCTTGGTCTCGAACATAACTCTAGAACACGCCTCGAACAACTCAGTGGAGGCTTTACCAAGAAGACTTGAAATAATATATGTCCCTGCTGTTGGAGCAATCTGTTTTGTCCTCATTTTTTAAAATAGGGACAATCAGCCCAGTTTGGCATTCGCCATGTGTCTCACCGCATTCCCAGGGAACCTTAAAGACACAAGAGAGCCATAAAACTTTTTCTTTACCCATGTGCCTCAAGCATTTCTAGTCAGATTTCATCCATACTGTCGAATTTGCCAACGCTTAGCGATTCAATCGCCAAAATGAATTGCTCCACTGGTGGATTATTCTCCGCTTAAGATTTCGGGTCTGTCATACTCAGTGCCCTCTTCGGGATTGACCAGCTCTGAAAAGTGTTCATTCCGTATGCGCACGATGTCCACCTCGTTAGAAAGTAGAGTCGGCGAATTGTTCGCCAGAATACTTTTTTCGCAGTCGCTTTCCAACTTCTCACCGAACTCCTTCCAAGACTGCTCTTTAGCTCCCCTCACAGCCCATTTGCAAGTTCCACACGGAGTGCCGGTTACGAGAAGCAGTGTCCCCCTAGAGAATCCAGTCGCTGAAGATATTCTTCTTCTCTCGGTTCTTGAACCCCGGGTGTTTTAAAGCACGCAGTTCATTTTTCACCACCAGCCGCTTCACTCCACAAACATCCCGTGCAGAGGCAATGACAGCTGTTGAAAACAGTCGCCATTCTTCCACTGCATGTGATGGGGCAGTTGGAGTTCGTTCTACTCGTTCTACTTAGCCGCAACTCACTTTTCTGTTTCTTCCACCGCATGCGCGTAACCATTCTTAGTTTCCTTCGCCTTGGCAGAAGAGGCGTACACAGCACCAGGTGATGATCAGTTGACAGTTCAGCCCTGTCTCATCAAACGAAGGTCTGAAACCAACAGTTTCCCACACGCTGTTATCACAAAGAGATCTATCAACGATATCTGTTGAAGACTCTGTACCACCAGAGTGTGTGGGGATGCGTGTATTTCAGGACGCCTTGGTGTAGAAAGAAGGTTTTCAAAAGTCCAACAACTTCTCTCCGTTCGCGTTCTGGTGAGGAGCACCGTTCTTCCCAATCACACTTCCCCACGGTGGATGTAACCACTTCCTCCAGCGTTGGACTATTGTCCGTCCTCCGACTATCCTCCGTCCTCCGACTCTCCTCCGTCCTCCGACTCTCCTCCGTCCTGCGACTATCCTCCGTCCTCCGACTCTCCTCCGCCCTCCCCTAAAGACTACGGGCATGTCACCCTCAGTGACCTGTGGGGGACACGCATAAGACAGCGTTTACGAAGCCACCCGCACTCTTTTTCAAAATGATGAACTTCTATGCAATTTGCAAAGAATTGCTTGAGAAAACTTGTGTTAAGCCAGTTTCCAGTGTCCTCGAAATAACTAATCGATAAATCAAAAAATAGCTGTTTTTATACATCGTGGGTGATGAGTTCCACACATCAACAATGACAATGAATGTGAATTTAATCCTCATAGTTCCACTGTACAGGTTCTACCAATCGCATCCATTACCGTTTCTAACATCTTCCCATTCAGCAAAGGACTCAATATTAACTCGTGTACAAAGGTTCTTGTTCGTGTTCTTGTAAACCTATGCGTCCAATGTATATGTGAACAAAAAAAAAAAAACAAAAACAAAAAATTAAAACAAATTAAAACTAAATTGGTATGATATGCTTTCTAAACTTTACAGATGGTTATGCGGATGTTGTTGGGATTAAAGCCGATAGCTACTGAGATAAATACATAGATTTAAAGTCCCACGATATAGCTCTTACAAATGATATATGTACACATGCACATATTCCGTGCGTATCATTCGTGCGATAAACGATAAACGAATCTCAACGCAGGTAAAAATATGTATTTTTGCGAAAACGTTTATGTTTTGTGCTTAGGTTATGTTTTCGTTGCATCATTCTTCTTCCAGTGATTCTCACTTGAATTGACTTTTTTGTTTGCTCTGTTCGATAAGTACAGCATTTTTCATTAACTCTCATGCAAGGTATTTTTCGATAATTTACATGTGCTATGGCGGTGGTATTTGCTTACACTACACTCATCAATTTGTCATTTTTTTCTTTTCTTTTTGTTTAATTTTAAGTTGCACAGCATTTTGTTTGTTCTTACGAAATTATTTTGTTTTTTAATAATCTTTGTTAAGTTTAAAACCAATTCGTTAGCAAATTTTTAAAGATCATCGCTAGACATTTTGTCTGTTTACTTTGAAGAATTATGTCTGAAACGACAAAAAACAATTTTGTTTTATTATTCAGCGTTATTCTGAATTTCGAACGATTCGACTATTTATTCGAATGAATTTTATGTGTTCTGACATTCGAATGAAAAATATCCATCATCGGATGGACACCTCAAGGCCCAAACCAATAAAATCCTTTGCGTACTTTTGTGGAATCCACAAGAATCGTAGTTGCCGGATTTCAAAGAGGTGCCCAATTAGTACGTTGCGTGAATTAAGTTTACAATCGAAATAAAAAAAACCGCCGCACAACTTTGGTTCACAAAATGATTTTATTTCATTGAAGTGTGTCTTAAGACTAAATAAAAAAATACTTAAACCTAACATGGAACATGAATATGTGTGCATTATCGGTGTATCGGTATATTATAGCGGTATCGGTTTCACATATCCATCCGTTCGCTGTCGGCGGTATTGCTGAGCTGTGAACGAAAATCAAGTTCATTTATCGGTGATATCGTAAATATCGTAATCTTTCTATCGTTGTCTTTCAACACACATAATTCAATGGCCAAGCACAAAATACAGCGTCAGTGAATAATGAGAGAGATTGAGAGGATCGTAATAAAACGTAAAACGTAGTCTATCGCACGTCATTATTCAACATGTTGCATATTTTTTGACAGATGAATGAGAGAGAGAACAGCTGATAAATTGAGTATTTATTTCAACGCAGTGCGTCATCGTAACATGAAGTCGGCTGGCGCAGTGCACAATTGTGTTTCAGGCATAACCGTCAAAAATGCATGAATGTCTGTCAAAAAGGCACCCAAATTCGTCGTTGGACTAGGGGGCAATCAGCTGTGAAGTCGGCTACCTCTGTAATACTTCATTTCTGGTTAAAAGTTCCCCAATTCCATCCGTCGTGATGAATTTCACTTGTGAGCTGCATTTGCTGTCTCACTCTCTCTCATAAGGCCTTAAGAGTTGTGCTTTCAAGTTTTTCATATTCTCATGATGTACCTGTCTTTGGAAGCAGGTCCGTAGCTCTTAAGCTACCGCGCGCGCACTAAAGCCGGTTTGTTGAAAATCCGTTAGTTAGCTGAGAGATGATTGATGACAGATGAGGAATTTTCATCCATTAATCTGATCAGCAATTATTTTTGCCCTTGGTTGGTCCAATTGGACTGTGATTGTGACCTGTATATATTAATAAAGCCAACATATAATTCATAAATATAAAACTCCAACAAAATCTCTGGACTTTTGTGTTCTGCAAACCTAATCGAGAGAAAAAACGAAAGACAACAAAATGACGTTTGAGAATGTCAGAATTAGCCTTTCGAACGAATGAAAGAATAAAGATGGACTTTAACCTCAAACACTCCCATCTTGCACAACATGCAACTGCCTTTGGCACAATCTTCAATTTTATCATATCCCTTTATTTCTGAAGTGTTCTTCGAAGATGTTCTGATAAATCACAAAAACTGCTGTAGGAGTAGTAGTTCACCTTGATAGACCTTCTCCTTGATCACCCAGAGAATTCACACCCTTCTTGCGTGTGTAAACTACAGGCAGTGATTGGTAATAATGCGAACTGCGGCAAACTAAGTCTTCAGCTCACTTGGCAACAACTCTGAGAAAGAATTTCACCTCGATTATGAAAGCCGTTTTATTGAAACATGAAAACAACAAAGAGGAGTCACTTTATAGGGATTTCCTTAAACGACTCCAGCTTATGTTCCACACACATTCCAAAGCTGTCATTTAAAAGCAAGCTGTCAATTTTAAGTTCAAGTTGTTGAATGATGTAGTTTTTATGAATTCTGTCAGAATTTAGAAATGTTTTTTAAGCGATATTGGTGTTTGTTTAATAAAATCACTACGTGGAATTTATTTAAGTAATAATGGACAACATTGCTATAACAAATGATTGGACTAGTAATGAGGACAACGATCAAGAATTTCATAAAAGGAAACTGTCTCTTATAAAAAGTATTAGATCAAATAGCAATTCATTTGATTTACCAAGAGCAAAATATTCATACCTTACACATATTCATCGAGCATAAGACCCATGTAGGGTCTGAGCCTGAGCAATTGCTGCCTTCCTGGGCACGCTGCATCCAGTCCTCAAGACCAAGCTGCCTTGCAGCCGCGATAACTTGGTCTTTATACCGAAGATTCAGTCTCCCTCTCCCTCTCGAACCAGGAAGCTCGGATTCATGGACCCTCTTAGCTGGAGCGTCGCTCGATGTGGCCGAGTCAGTGCAATCGAAGGATGTTTTGCCCACCGGACTACATCCAAATCCTGGTACAACTCGTGGTCTTGTGTCTTCTCCTCCATTCACCTACCTCGCAGACGGGACCATGTTTCCGACGTAAAATTTTTCTTTCGAAGGCACCAAGAATCAAGTCTACCATTTTGCTTATCGTCCAGCTTTCGGCTCCATATAGCAGGACTGGAAAAATAAGAGTTTTGTAGAGTGTGATCTTAGTCCTTTTAGTCAGAAGTTCTGAGGCTAGTGGTTTTGACAGACCAAAGGAGCATTGGTTGCCAAGGTTGATTCTAAGTCGGATCTCCACTGTGAAATCGTTCGTGGGGTTCATGTTTGCCCCGATGGAGACAAACTCCTTTACTACCTCAAAATGATAGCTGTGCGGTGCAATCGGCATATATTGTGTCTTATCCTCATTGACCTTAAGACCAGCTTGGTTCGCCTGTTCCTCAATCGCCGAGAAAGCTTTCACTACATCACGTTGGGAAAACGTGACGACGTCGATGTCATCTGCGAATTCCTACAGTTGGACTGACTTGTAGAAGCCTTCCTTGTATACAGTAGCAAATTGAAGAAATCACACGACAGCGCATCTCCGTGCCGATATTCGGTGTAGGATTCCTACACCTCGGAAGTCCTTGAGCCGTACTGCACGGCTGCACTGCGTATTTCTAAGCGTTGATTACATGTGGCCCCAAACTATTCAGATTTACTGCATCCCTTCCTTCCAAGCTCGAAATTTTGGTTGTATTTGGTTGAGGAACATCTCCTTTGAAATTCGTTGCTAAATTCACATTTTCGTCCATCAGTTCAATCAGCAGCTTTATTTGTTTTTGGGCTCGAAATTTGTATCCTTAGGAAATAAATAATTAATACAGAGTACACTATTCTCTCTCACGTCATTTGAGGCATTAACCAAATCGGCATTGATTTCTTTTGTCGTTTTACTTGGCCGTTTAGTACAGTTAACCGACTGGCAAAAACCGACAAACAAGAAATAAGTTCCACATAGGGTTAATCGCCAGATGTCGCCTTATGACTACTTTACCGACAATGATTATATCGACATCATAGAGTCATTTCGAGAGAAGACATTAAAATAACTTTGTAATTTTTTAGAGATTTAGAGTTACCTCAAAAATACACTTTATAAATGGGGTAATAGAGCTGCACATTAATAGTGCTTATTATGTTCTCACCCACTGTGTTCAGCAGTCGTTTACCGAACCACCACTTTCAGTCGCATAACCAAATATAAGTTTGTTTAAAATTATGCTTTGTCTTATCATTCCATTTGTTTGTTGTTGATAATCTGGTGAGCCTGGGATCTTGTGAAATATAATAATTCGATGCATATTTTTGTTTTATAAATTCTGAGCAAGGAAGGTTTGTGAGGCTTAATTTTGTCTGAACGGTGTTTTGAATTTATTCTTGAACTTCTAGCGATACGTGGGTTCTCCTACAAAAAAAAACTGATGAAAATATTTTACTGTACTCGAAAATCCGATTTAAATGAAAAAAAAAAATTCAAAAATTCAGCCAGACCCTTTTAACTTACAATACCAACTCAAATCTATTCTAGATGCATCATCTTCCAAATTCTACAACATTCTCAAACCAACCCCGAACACACAACAATCATATCTGGAAATCAAACTTAATGAATTAAAAAAAAAATATGCCAAAACAAAAAATATAAAAACACTTAATATTCACACGATCAAACGTTAGGAAGTAAGTTAAGTAGGAAATAAATAAATGAAAAAAGAAACGTAGTTATAAATAGAAAACACGCTATAATCAATCCGTTTATACCACTAGCAACTAAGTTAAGAAGAAAATAAAACAAAGAACAGTAGCAATTCAACTAAGTCGTTTAAATAAGCTTTTTGGTTTCATGCCACAGAAAACACATGAGCAGCGGGAAGATCCCTCGTGTTACTTGCGAAATAAAGAGTAAAACACACACACACACACAAAATAATTTATAATTATAGAAACCACAATTTTATGTTTTTAAAATGGATAAAAGAAAAAAAAGAAAGAATAAATAAACAGATTTTTAATATATGTACATAGTTAGGGCTGTGAAAAGAGAACATAATTACTAATATAAGCGTTTTATGTTAAGAGACTCACTCAAATGAATATACTAAACATTTAAGTATGCAATCATTCACTGCATTAAAATGAGAAGAATACAATTGAAATGGAAATCTTCTTTAGGACACGCTGTGCAACACTATAGAATTCGAAATTGCGAACTTAACACCCTGCATGCAGTGCTGATCAAAGTAAAAGTGTTAGTGCTTTTCTTTTGAAGGATATAGAAATTAATTTGAATATTGTTGATTGTTGGAATATTTCACTTATATGCATCACCAGTAAAAGAGGGATACATTTTGCACTGTCATTCAGATTTAGGGGGGTCCCACAAAGTGAGGGATTTTATATTTCCTGGGAAGAGGAAAAGGACCGTTATCTGCGGATCGCGAGATAGGTTGGTTATCGGTTTGTATGAAAGCAACTTTAATATTAGCGTTCGCACTTCCTTGTGACTTGTGACGCTGTTGATCTCTTTTTGCTTAGCGGCGACTTAGGTTTGCAATTTCCAGATTCAGCCATCGTGTTCTGGCTATATCCAGGGCTTCGTCCGCCAGTTGTCTCTTTAGGGAGCTAAGCGGTATAAATCAGTCGATTGCCCGAGTTTCACCCAGCTCAGATCCATGGGCGTCTTCGTAAACGTCAGACTTAGAGAGATCTGCGTTAGTTGTGTTCGTAAACTCAAAATCAAATCGAACGAAGGCAGGAGGACTGTTCGTAAACGTAAACAATACGCAGTAAAAAAGTAGGCGTCGGGCAAAAACAAAATAGCTGCAGGAAAGCAGGCAGATTTGATTTACGGAAAAAGTGTTTGTAAGCCAACTTAATTTTACGAGCATATTGTAACCACCTACAAAAGGATCAGCAATCTGAAGTGGCTTTGACATTGTATGTCGTCGGGATACTTCTCTATTGTTTGGGCACCAAAAAGCTATGTCCATTCAATTTATACATTTCCAGTAATAGGTTTTTCTTTACTTTTTCTTGTCTTTGAGGCCCTCAATTGTCAAACATTTTCTTTGTTTCTCAATATTTCCTTTACAAGAAAACAAAATTATCATTTTCTATGACGATTATGAGCACAAAATTTATAAGACTGCCGCAGCCTGTTGGTCAGCTGCATGCTGGAAAAAAAAATGTTCGATTTGCCGACAAAAAGCAGGCAGATAAACGAACGTTTTCGCCAGTCTGTCCCCTTTTTTCGTTTACTCGGATGCCAGTGCGCCCTGGTAGCCAGCATATGGTCGCCATGTTTGTCGAGAACATTTCACTGACGCTTTGTCTGCCTTAACTGACCAGTTTCGAAGTTAAGATGTCCGACGATATGGCGTTTATTGCAGCTTGACTGATCGATTTGTTGGTTATGTTAAGTTTCTTCAGTGCGATTACTGCTTCTTGTATCGCAGACACTTCAGCTTGGAAAACAAAACAGACGTCTCTTAATGCCAGGGATTTCTCGAATAGGTCACAAAAGATCCTAGCGCCTGTACCCGCACTAATTTTTGAGTCATCATTTGACAACGAAATTTCCCCTCCTTCTGATACAAATTGTGTTTGCCATTGTGACCGTTCTGGCGAACGTGTGTAGACGATCTTCTTTGGTCTAATGTTGGTGGCAAGTAGTCCGTTTGAAAAAAAAAAACAAAATTAAAATGTTTCCACAATTTTTAGGAAATTTTAACCACTGAATGCTTGTTTGATTTCTATATTCCGCTCATTCACAAGAAATCGCACGATTATTATTTTGATCAGCACTTCGAGAAGAGTTATTCAATTTGAAAGTAAATTTAAAATAGTTTCGCATCGTTGAATAAAACTAAAATTAAGGACCGAACAATTATTAGATGAAATAAAATTTCAAAAAACAAAGTATTGGTATATTTCTATGATTTCCATGGCGAGTAATATTCTAATTCAAATTAAGGAGAAAACAGAAAACCTTAAATAAAATTAATTGAAAAATAAAAAAAAAGGTTATATGAATATCAAGAGTTTAATATATTAATATGAAAAAAATGAATAAATATAAAAATGAAATGGAAAGAAACAGAATTAAATTAAAGTATATAGACATTGCATTTATTGTAAAATTTACATTAAATATATTGAATTAAAATATACACATTACGTACAGTTGGCATTAAAAAATGGAAAAATAAAACAAAAAACCTAAAAAGTTTTCTTTCGTGGATTTTCATAGACTTTTTGTGAATGCAGTAAATGACGGATAAAAGAAAGTGACATGTTGGAATGAAATATTTTGCATTAGACTTCTACTTGCCTTAAGAAATGCACTTAAAAGAAAAACATAGATAAAATGAACACATAGACATAGACCTCGAGAAAGGTTCATGAGCGAATATCCGAGTGAGATAAACTTGTCATTGTGAGTGGAGCTTATCCTACCAGAATTAAATTTTTCAATCTCCTTATTGAACTTCTCTTCGATCTATAGGATTTTGGAAAGTGTGCAAAAAAATTAATATTTTCTCTGCCCCGCATGATCCACTAAAGGAGTCGAGGGGACACGGACAAACGGAAGATCTCCAGGCAACTCGATCCTCCGCCATCGATTCTAACCAATCAGGAGTTATGCCTAAGCGTAAAAGGCGAATCTTGGTCCAACCACCTCGTTCATGGTCTGCAAAGCCGCCGCCTATCTGTTAAAGTCTCATTCAAGACACAGCTCGGAAGTCGTCCCTCGATGGGGACACTCATACCAAGCAGCTGCTCAACATTGAGTTCCCCGCGCACTTACGTGTTTCTTGCCCTATCACGGCGAATAATTCCACAAGTTCGAAAAATCTCCTCTCGCCCGCTTGTATATGCGATCGAATTTCTTCGGTAGTTACCCAAATTTCATGACTATGACAAATATTAAGTGATAACTTGTCTTTGACACCAAGCTCGGCATTCCTGATGACAGATCTTCCCACCTGTTTGAGTTCCCTCTGGGAGGATGTGAATGATAGGTTAGGTTAGGTTGGGTTGACTGTCACAACTGTAGCAGTTGTGCGTCACATAGATCCCGATTAAATCCGGTTCCACTTTCATTCAAAGGTTCTACACTAACACCTGTTTTGGATAACCTCCCCTGTGCTAGGTTAGGTTAGGTTGAAGTGGCTGACTGCCGCGCATACAAGCAGCAGACACACTTAGGCCAAGCATAGGCCCATTGTGTTACCAAGCGGATCTGAGGCTACCAATCTGTGCTTTTGATAAAGCGAAGAAGAGGGCTGATTTTGATGCTGCTCAGTTCAGCCAGATTGACAAATAAAGGGCCCTCAGAAGCCTGAATCTTCTGGATGAGAAAGCACTGCAATTACATAGCAAGTGTTCGATGGTTTCTGCCTCATCCTCGTCCAAGCAGCTTCTACAGAAATCATTACAGGGAAGGTCTAGTCTAGAGGGGTGAGTTCCGATGGCACAATGCCCTGCTTAATCTGATCAAGCTAAGCGATCGTTTGGGATCGATCATAGGCCAGAGTTGTTTGGTAATCAGGCATCCTGTGCCAGATATCTGCGGTTTGCTTGGGCAAGCGTTTCAAGGTTTAGCAGATGTTTAATAGTAGCGATAGGCATGGAGGGTGGGTCTCCCCTCGGTAGAAAGGGTGCCCTTTCTACCGAGCTCGTCCGCTTTGCAATTCTCTGGAATATCACAGTGTCCCGGCACCCACATCAGTTGGATGCTAAAATACTTGGCCATCTCGTTAAGAGATAGGCGGCAATTAAGGGAATTAAAGGTGACTGAATCCAGAGATTTGATCGCTGCCTGGCTGTCCTAGGTTACAGTCTGAAGATTAATATATGACATTTCTTCATTGCTGGTTGAAAAGTAGTTCCCTAGTATTTTATTCCTTGTTCTAGCAAGGGCTGGACAAGTGCCGAGGAAGTTTCCTCTTCGTCTCTGCAGCTCTCAGACAAGATGTTGTGAAGGACTCCCATTCATCTGGCGTGCACAGAAGGCACTTGACTCCTGTTTAGTTTTAAGAGTGTATTTTGTCTTGTTTGGATTTATTGAAGGCCAAATAAGCCTCGTGTGGATGGAATCTGTAAGTGACAAGGTGCTTATTACCTGAAGTTAGGGATATGGGGTGTCCTGATCGTTTGCCAATGGCAGACTCTAGCTGACTCATGGACTTTTTCGTTGCCTGCAATGCCATTATGCCCAGGACTCTGCATAGGGTACGGTTGCATCTGACCACTATTTAGACAGACGGCAAAATGTTACGATTTTTGATTTAATGGATGGGTTTATCCAGAGCCTTAATGACCGCTTGACTGTCTATGCACATTGTGACTGATAACCTATCTATCGGGTTCATTGACAGAAAGCGAGGCTGCCCTCTTGAATAGCTTTATAGCATGGTTGGGCAGTCGAAGGTACAGGGAGAAGGATATATCCGGCGTATCCGTAGTTCGATATCTTCCTCTGTTTTTGTTGGCAGATTGCCTTACTAAATCTCTTGCTACGTCTTCTCTTTCGGGGATAAATGTTTTATAATCAAACTCGAAGTCTAAAGCAGGCGCTTTATAATTCTTAGAATGATGTGAATTATGCTCTCGGTTTGGAATAAAACCTCTCAATATCTCTAGTTTTTTATTAACTCAGGACGCAGTATTCTGGTCATGAAATGCTTGTGTTGAAAGACAAACAGGGCTCCAAGAAGAAAAAAAGAACCTTAAATGTAGCTACATAAGTCATATGCATTCAGGAAACTACATGTTCAACGATTGCCTAAAAAAATATACGCACAGAGGGTCTTACATCAAAAATGAAGGCAAAATCACAACGCAAAAGTAAGTGCAGTAGATTCCGATTTATTGGGACTCGAGGAAAGAACGAAAGCAAAAGTCGATGTAAGTTTTTGTTCTTTTTCCAGTTAAGCGGCTTAGTCTCTTTTATGCGAAGTCCCAATAAAGAGGAATCCACTGTATACATACGTCAATTTACAATTTGCATGCATGAGAGTGCTTTTCTGTCAATTGCATCCTGCATCTTGGGATTATGAATTTGTGTAGATTGTGTGGAGTGTACGCAGTCGTAGAGTGGATACTGCAAAAATGAGTGTCCGTCGTTTTTTCTAACTCTAAAATGGTTTGCTCTGTAGTGTTATTTGAAATTGTTAGAAATACTTTTCAAAATATTTGTGAATAAATACAGTAAGAATGATGTCAATAGTCTAGAACTTTTTCGACAAATTCTTTTTGACAATAGAATCGGAATTAGAGGAATTTCTCTTTTTGAACTTGTGGACGATTTTAAACAGGCTATTACCAAATAATGTTGTAGGACTGATAATTTTAAACAGTCATACAAATCTGAGCATAGGTTATAGCAACACCTGCTCAATAACCTGACCTCAACCCCATCGAAAATTTGTGGGCCGAATTGGATCGGCGAGTGCGGGAGAACCCTGTTTCTTCCGTAAATGCTCTGAAGGTTAGGTTGCAGGAAGAATGGACTAAAATAAGTCCGGAAAATATAAACAAGATTATAGCAAACATGACAAAACGATTATCCCAAGTTTTGGAGAATAAAACAAAATATTAATAATTTTCTTTTTATGTGATTATTTTAATTTTGATTGATTTTAATTGAACTAAATTAAATAAAATAGTTAAAAAACCGAATATTAATGAAGGTACTTTTTTCATAGTTTCTCGTGTAAATTTAATATCTTATGGTAATGGTAAGAGTTTTTTACTCAAAAAATTGCTAATCTCAAAGAAAAATAAAGAATTTACCGAGCAGGAAAAGATTGGGTTACAAACCATTTGGTTTCAACCTGTAACTGCAATTTTTCACACATTCGAGTAAAAAACCGAATATTAATGACACCCACTGTATACCAAGGGTTTTATTAAAAAAAATTCAACAGGCAGACAGATGTCTACAGATAAATCGAGAAAATTCTACATTCGAACATTAGTGTCCAAATTCACCTTGTCGTCGCATCGATTGTTTGTCAGCTCCACGTTCGTATTGTCTTCGTCAGTTTTATTGTTCGTTTGAGTGTTCTTTTCAGTAAGATTCGTCTTGGTCCCATGAGTAGTCCGGTGTCTAGTCTTCTCTGGAGACAGGTCACTTTCTAGCCAAGTGACCAGAAGCTAAGCTTTACCCCGTGAATGCGTCAACGTTGATTTATCCAGAATTCATATTTGCTATCATGATTCCCTCCCATTCGTTGCTAGATAAACAAACATTTACCATTCATCCCAACAAATAATCTTCTGAAGCTATTTCCGGCAATCTAACATTCATACACAAAGCAAATCAAGTTTCTGTGTACGTTTTTGTTGCTTGAACCTAAACAGCCGAATACCAATGCAAGCACGCGCTTCGTGACATTTTCAAATTTGCAAAAGAAATATGAATATACATGCAGACTTCTTTCTGACTAATTTGCTAAGAATAAAACCCGATTAGCATACAATTAGAAAGAATGAGAGGAGCCATCTTCCCTCTCGTTCAGATAATAGGCGAAGAAGATGAACTGGAAATGGGAATCCCAATACAATCTGAACAAAAACAAAGTTACTATTTATTGCATAATATTCCAGGCGATTTAATTGATATCACATAAACAAACAAAAACAGTGCGACAGTAGTGACGAAAAATATTGCCACACGAAGAGAGTTGAAGGCTTTTTGATGCGGAAACAAGATAATTTGATTTACACATCAGGAGCACACTCTTGGTAATTAAAATGTCAATCTCTCAGCATGTCTACTACGAGGGCAAATCTGTAGAAACTGTAGAGGAATTTACACTTACCCTCTGTTGACATTGAGGGGAACTGTCAACCACGTCCATGTCCCTGAGCCAGTTATTTATGTAGCTCTTAGCAGTGGTGATGGGTAAGCCGCAGAATGGTCGTGGCATCACGGTCGTAGCTCTGCTCTTTCGTTTCTTGTGTGGCCGCTGTGACCTGGTATCCAAATGAGGTGGACTCTGTTTGTGTTGGCTAACCGGTGTAACAGTAGATAGCTTTGAAGTGACTTTGTAGCTGAGGGCTAGAAGAGCAGCCTTGCTCTCAGAGAGAATATAGATGTGCTTATTGGTGATAGCTCTGTCTATATTTTCGCTGAGTCAAAGTTTGATTGCGGATACTTCAGCTTGAAATACGGAGTGGCAAATGTCCATGCTGCGATATATATATATGGGTATTGGTGTTGACTCCGTGTAGTCCAGCCCCAAAGCCTTTTTGGAACCATCTGGTTGAATCGCGGTTGAAGATGGGTCTGTTTTGTATCCAAGCGTGTCGTGAGAGGAAAGTGACTTACAGTTCTGGCTGAAGTTGTATCTGGGAAGACACTTGTCTACGAGAGATATTTTCAGGGTTTCATGCCCGTTCAGTTCGTTAAGAATGTCAGGGTGGATGTGCCTAGAGTTAGAGTCACCCACTGTGAGGGGCTTGTAGGCGTTGAGAATAGCTTCTTTCTTAATCTGCAGATGAAGAGGTGGAATGTTTGTGATGACTTCTAGTGCTGCTGTGGGGGATGTTTTCATTGCCCCTGTGATGAAGACACAAGCTAGTCTTTCAGTTTGTTGAACTCGGTTTTTTTTTTTTTTTTTGAGTTTTTGTTTTATACCACCAGACGGGTGATGCAGCAGGCTAAGCGGGAAGCTAATGTGTCGGGCGGGAAGCTAATGTGTAAAGCTCTTCGAACGGGGTGGCTCTTGTCCCCTTCCTACACCACAAAAGAGTCTCGTGCCTATAGCTAGCTAAGATAGAAGAAGAGTACATCAGACCATGGACGAACAACCTAAAATAGGAAAGAAAAAAAGAGAAGAGATAGGAAAGCGGATGAAGGAAAATGTGTTCAAAGCGAATGCCTCTACCACCAAAAGTGACCGTAAGAGCGCTCGTGGAGCTAAGCTAAATAAAGGCTTTTTTTAGTCAACGCTCGTTTCTTCTTCTGGTGAACACGATTATTGTGATCTTTTTGGGATTGGCATTTTGTCCATTTTGTACTTTTTGTAGGAAAATACGAATCACAGTGTCATCAGCATATCCTTGGACGTAAAAGCCCTCGTTTCTGAGGATGACAATCAGTTCATTCACTGCTATGTACCATAGAAGGGGAGATAGCACCCCGCCCTGAGGGCATCCTTGTACAGCTCTGGTACCGATTTTGTGATTGCACAGTTTTTTACATGTGGTATTGTCTACTATATAGACTCTATAAGCTTGGTGTTCTTATGGACAAACGATACTGAGATTCCACTCATTCTTCAGTCTCGATAGTGCTGTCTTGACTTCGTCTAGATGGGGACGGGGTTGGAATTCTTGTCCAAATTGAGTCCAGCACTTGATTTGCACACAGCAGTCACGTCATGACAGCGGTTGATTAAGGTATTTTGACAGGTAAGGCTTTAACCTCACTATGAGTTGTGTTTACTTTTTCAGCTTGTATATATGTATGTACATTAATTTTAATGATTATCTTCTTTTAATAAATTCTATGTATATGTAGTTGCTATTTTTGAATTTTTTTTTTGTAAAATACTTGTCATTTTACTTATATTTTTAGTTTAAAGAACACATTTCTTTATAAACTTGTCGCATAATTTAACTTCCTTTTTCTCTTCAAAATTATTGTTTTCTTACAGAAAAAAAGATAAGAAATAGAATATACTGCCTTATTGTGATGGAAGCCAACTCTCAATTAGTTGTTCTATTCGGTAAGATAATAAAGAAAACTATGATTCTTGAAATAATTCAAATTTATTTGTTCTCTCTTTCAAGACCGTCTCTACTCTCAATTCGATGGCGAAAGGAACGTGCGTGTTTTCAGACAAAAAAAAATCTGTATATTTTCCGAATACAACAGTACCGTTGTACGTATTGGAATGTATTGTCTTGACGTGTTTGTGTTGTGACCTGAGATCGTTATGAAATATTTTGTTTGCAAACATTTCTGTATGCTTTCTTCTGCTGTGTGTTGTTGATCAATATTCTGTGAAAAAAGTGGAGAAAAAAAAAAAACGAAAAATGAAAACAAAAGGAAACAAAATTGATGAGTATGTTTGTGTTGGACACATTTTCTCGCTTATATTTGTGAACAAATGAATTCTCACAGTCGAGCCAAAATGCTGCTTTACATTATCGCTGTCTATAATTCTTTTTGTTTGTTTTTTTTTAATTTAAAATCGATTTAATTAGTTGAAGCACAATATGCGCGCGACAAACGACTGTATATTGCCCCATAAACAAGAAATCAATTTTGTAAACCTTAGTTAGATTATTTTTTAAATGTTATTTATTCTTAATTAGTCTTTATATATATATATATATGTATGTGTGTATACAACTTAACGAAATATAAATATTATTATATTCTTTTTTTTTTTATTTTATTAGAGCATTAAGTAATTTGTAAAACAAAATTATTAGTATTTAATACCTACAAACACTGTATTTAATTATATACGTGCATGAATAAATATATATTAAATATATAGCATATACCTACCTACTTATATATATATGTATACAACCATAGAAACTATTAACTTTAGTCATAAGTTGAAATGAAACAATCATTGAACTCGAACTTGATTTTCGTAAATAAAACAAGAAAAAAAAGTCCAACTAAGTCTCATGATGATTTTAATTTACGAAATAAATGTTCAGTATGACTTCTGTTGACAAAGAGCGAAGGAGGTTTTATTGGCAGAATCATGAGTTCAGTTGAATTAGCTTTGATAGACGATGACGAAGACTTTGATGAATGAGCTTTTAAGGGGACGAAGGCAGTTAATGCTTCTAATACTCTACAACTAGATGAAAGTATGTAAGTATGTACCCGTAATCAAAATATATTCTTATGGATAATCCTTCTCGGTTTTCTGAAGAATTCTCGTTGAACGAAGCAGAGTTTTGCTGTTTGCAAGAAATCATTTATCATCATTTCAAAAACCGTGAGTCCTCCAGCAAAGTGACGTAGGCCGATCTTGTAGCTTACGACTAGATCTAGGAGATAAAGTTGGAGAATGGACAGATCTACCGATCTATCTATCTAAATTGGGGAATTTTTCAATTCCATCCTCTAGATCAAGTTATAAGCTACAAAAATTATGCACGGGTTTTTTGTCGTAGGACGCACCGTTCTTGAGATATAAGCTGTTGAAAATTCTATACGAACCGCCAGAACCCCTACAGATGTCGATTTTTCTACATTGAAAAAATCATCAATGTTGGTCTAACTTTGGCCATATCTCAAAAACCGTGAGTCCTACAGCAAGATCTAGATCTAGGAGATAAAGTTGGACAATGGACAGTTCTACCGTTATAACAGTATATTTTTTAATGATAAAGGCACTTTTTGTAGTAAAATAAGTTTAATGATCGACTTTTCGACTACGGAGGGTTTTGAAAACTTGGACAATGTAAATTCACGTCGGGAGCAAGAATTCAGATCTACCTTGCTTCAAAGCCGATATAAAATTTCATATAATTTACGCCAGAGAAACAAATTTCCCGGTTTTTGTCGAAAATTTGCCCAAATAACAGTAAATTGGGGAATTTTTCGATTCCATCCTCTGGATCAAGTTATAAGCTACAAAAATTATGTACGGGTTTTTTGTCGTAGGACGCACCGTTCTTGAGATATAAGCTGTTGAAAATTCTATACGAACCGCCAGAACACCTACAGATGTCGATTTTTGTAGTTGAAAAAATCATGAATGTTGGTCTTACTTTGTTCATATCTCAAAAACCGTGAGTCCTACACCAAAGTGACGCAGGCCGATCTTGTAGCTTACGACTAGATCTAGGAGATAAGGTTGGAGAATGGACAGATCTACCGTTATAACAGTATATTTTTTAATGATAAAGGCACTTTTTGTAGTAAAATAAGTTTAATTATCGACTTATGGACTACGGAGGGTTATGAAAACTTGGACAATGTAAATTCACGTCAGGAGCAACAATTCAGATCTGCCTTCCTTCAAAGCCGATATAGAATTTCATATAATTTACGCCAGAGAAACAAATTTCCCGGTTTTTGTCAAAAATTTGCCCAAATAACAGTAAATTGGGGAATTTTTCGATTCCATCCTCTAGATCAAGTTATAAGCTACAAAAATTATGTACGGGTTTTTTGTCGTAGGACGCACCGTTCTTGAGATATAAGCTGTTGAAAATTCTATACGAACCGCCAGAACCCCTACAGATGTCGATTTTTCTACATTGAAAAAATCATCAATGTTGGTCTAACTTTGGCCATATCTCAAAAACCGTGAGTCCTACAGCAAAGTGACGCAGGCCGATCTTGTAGCTTACGACTAGATCTAGGAGATAAAGTTGGACAATGGACAGTTCTACCGTTATAACAGTATATTTTTTAATGATAAAGGCACTTTTTGTAGTAAAATAAGTTTAATTATCGACTTTTCGACTACGGAGGGTTATGAAAACTTGGACAATGTAAATTCACGTCAGGAGCAACAATTCAGATCTGCCTTCCTTCAAAGCCGATATAGAATTTCATATAATTTACGCCAGAGAAACAAATTTCCCGGTTTTTGTCAAAAATTTGCCCAAATAACGGTAAATTGGGGAATTTTTCGATTCCATCCTCTAGATCAAGTTATAAGCTACAAAAATTATGTACGGGTTTTTTGTCGTAGGACGCACCGTTCTTGAGATATAAGCTGTTGAAAATTCTATACGAACCGCCAGAACCCCTACAGATGTCGATTTTTCTACATTGAAAAAATCATCAATGTTGGTCTAACTTTGGCCATATCTCAAAAACCGTGAGTCCTACAGCAAGATCTAGATCTAGGAGATAAAGTTGGACAATGGACAGTTCTACCGTTATAACAGTATATTTTTTAATGATAAAGGCACTTTTTGTAGTAAAATAAGTTTAATGATCGACTTTTCGACTACGGAGGGTTTTGAAAACTTGGACAATGTAAATTCACGTCGGGAGCAAGAATTCAGATCTACCTTGCTTCAAAGCCGATATAAAATTTCATATAATTTACGCCAGAGAAACAAATTTCCCGGTTTTTGTCGAAAATTTGCCCAAATAACAGTAAATTGGGGAATTTTTCGATTCCATCCTCTAGATCAAGTTATAAGCTACAAAAATTATGTACGGGTTTTTTGTCGTAGGACGCACCGTTCTTGAGATATAAGCTGTTGAAAATTCTATACGAACCGCCAGAACACCTACAGATGTCGATTTTTGTAGTTGAAAAAATCATGAATGTTGGTCTTACTTTGTTCATATCTCAAAAACCGTGAGTCCTACACCAAAGTGACGCAGGCCGATCTTGTAGCTTACGACTAGATCTAGGAGATAAGGTTGGAGAATGGACAGATCTACCGTTATAACAGTATATTTTTTAATGATAAAGGCACTTTTTGTAGTAAAATAAGTTTAATTATCGACTTATGGACTACGGAGGGTTATGAAAACTTGGACAATGTAAATTCACGTCAGGAGCAACAATTCAGATCTGCCTTCCTTCAAAGCCGATATAGAATTTCATATAATTTACGCCAGAGAAACAAATTTCCCGGTTTTTGTCAAAAATTTGCCCAAATAACAGTAAATTGGGGAATTTTTCGATTCCATCCTCTAGATCAAGTTATAAGCTACAAAAATTATGTACGGGTTTTTTGTCGTAGGACGCACCGTTCTTGAGATATAAGCTGTTGAAAATTCTATACGAACCGCCAGAACCCCTACAGATGTCGATTTTTCTACATTGAAAAAATCATCAATGTTGGTCTAACTTTGGCCATATCTCAAAAACCGTGAGTCCTACAGCAAAGTGACGCAGGCCGATCTTGTAGCTTACGACTAGATCTAGGAGATAAAGTTGGACAATGGACAGTTCTACCGTTATAACAGTATATTTTTTAATGATAAAGGCACTTTTTGTAGTAAAATAAGTTTAATTATCGACTTTTCGACTACGGAGGGTTATGAAAACTTGGACAATGTAAATTCACGTCAGGAGCAACAATTCAGATCTGCCTTCCTTCAAAGCCGATATAGAATTTCATATAATTTACGCCAGAGAAACAAATTTCCCGGTTTTTGTCAAAAATTTGCCCAAATAACGGTAAATTGGGGAATTTTTCGATTCCATCCTCTAGATCAAGTTATAAGCTACAAAAATTATGTACGGGTTTTTTGTCGTAGGACGCACCGTTCTTGAGATATAAGCTGTTGAAAATTCTATACGAACCGCCAGAACCCCTACAGATGTCGATTTTTCTACATTGAAAAAATCATCAATGTTGGTCTAACTTTGGCCATATCTCAAAAACCGTGAGTCCTACAGCAAAGTGACGCAGGCCGATCTTGTAGCTTACGACTAGATCTAGGAGATAAAGTTGGACAATGGACAGTTCTACCGTTATAACAGTATATTTTTTAATGATAAAGGCACTTTTTGTAGTAAAATAAGTTTAATTATCGACTTTTCGACTACGGAGGGTTATGAAAACTTGGACAATGTAAATTCACGTCAGGAGCAACAATTCAGATCTGCCTTCCTTCAAAGCCGATATAGAATTTCATATAATTTACGCCAGAGAAACAAATTTCCCGGTTTTTGTCAAAAATTTGCCCAAATAACGGTAAATTGGGGAATTTTTCGATTCCATCCTCTAGATCAAGTTATAAGCTACAAAAATTATGTACGGGTTTTTTGTCGTAGGACGCACCGTTCTTGAGATATAAGCTGTTGAAAATTCTATACGAACCGCCAGAACCATTACAGATGTCGATTTTTCTACATTGAAAAAATCATCAATGTTGGTCTAACTTTGGCAATATCTCAAAAACCGTGAGTCCTACAGCAAAGTGACGCAGGCCGATCTTGTAGCTTACGACTAGATCTAGGAGATAAAGTTGGACAATGGACAGTTCTACCGTTATAACAGTATATTTTTTAATGATAAAGGCACTTTTTGTAGTAAAATAAGTTTAATTATCGACTTTTCGACTACGGAGGGTTATGAAAACTTGGACAATGTAAATTCACGTCGGGAGCAACAATTCAGATCTGCCTTCCTTCAAAGCCGATATAGAATTTCATATAATTTACGCCAGAGAAACAAATTTCCCGGTTTTTGTCAAAAATTTGCCCAAATAACGGTAAATTGGGGAATTTTTCGATTCCATCCTCTAGATCAAGTTATACGCTACAAAAATTATGTACGGGTTTTTTGTCGTAGGACGCACCGTTCTTGAGATATAAGCTGTTGAAAATTCTATACGAACCGCCAGAACCCCTACAGATGTCGATTTTTCTACATTGAAAAAATCATCAATGTTGGTCTAACTTTGGCCATATCTCAAAAACCGTGAGTCCTACAGCAAAGTGACGCAGGCCGATCTTGTAGCTTACGACTAGATCTAGGAGATAAAGTTGGACAATGGACAGTTCTACCGTTATAACAGTATATTTTTTAATGATAAAGGCACTTTTTGTAGTAAAATAAGTTTAATTATCGACTTTTCGACTACGGAGGGTTATGAAAACTTGGACAATGTAAATTCACGTCGGGAGCAACAATTCAGATCTACCTTGCTTCAAAGCCGTTATAAAATTTCATATAATTTACGCCAGAGAAACAAATTTCCCGGTTTTTGTCGAAAATTTGCCCAAATAACGGTAAATTGGGGAATTTTTCGATTCCATCCTCTAGATCAAGTTATAAGCTACAAAAATTATGTGCGGGTTTTTTGTCGTAGGACGCACCGTTCTTGAGATATAAGCTGTTGAAAATTCTATACGAACCGCCAGAACCCCTACAGATGTCGATTTTTGTAGTTGAAAAAATCATGAATGTTGGTCTTACTTTGTTCATATCTCAAAAACCGTGAGTCCTACAGCAAAGTGACGCAGGCCGATCTTGTAGCTTACGACTAGATCTAGGAGATAAGGTTGGAGAATGGACAGATCTACCGTTATAACAGTATATTTTTTAATGATAAAGGCACTTTTTGTAGTAAAATAAGTTTAATTATCGACTTTTCGACTACGGAGGGTTTTGAAAACTTGGACAATGTAAATTCACGTCGGGAGCAACAATTCAGATCTACCTTGCTTCAAAGCCGTTATAAAATTTCATATAATTTACGCCAGAGAAACAAATTTCCCGGTTTTTGTCGAAAATTTGCCCAAATAACGGTAAATTGGGGAATTTTTCGATTCCATCCTCTAGATCAAGTTATAAGCTACAAAAATTATGTACGGGTTTTTTGTCGTAGGACGCACCGTTCTTGAGATATAAGCTGTTGAAAATTCTATACGAACCGCCAGAACCCCTACAGATGTCGATTTTTGTAGTTGAAAAAATCATGAATGTTGGTCTTACTTTGTTCATATCTCAAAAACCGTGAGTCCTACAGCAAAGTGACGCAGGCCGATCTTGTAGCTTACGACTAGATCTAGGAGATAAGGTTGGAGAATGGACAGATCTACCGTTATAACAGTATATTTTTTAATGATAAAGGCACTTTTTGTAGTAAAATAAGTTTAATTATCGACTTTTCGACTACGGAGGGTTTTGAAAACTTGGACAATGTAAATTCACGTCGGGAGCAACAATTCAGATCTACCTTCCTTCAAAGCCGTTATAAAATTTCATATAATTTACGCCAGAGAAACAAATTTCCCGGTTTTTGTCGAAAATTTGCCCAAATAACGGTAAATTGGGGAATTTTTCGATTCCATCCTCTAGATCAAGTTATAAGCTACAAAAATTATGTAAGGGTTTTTTGTCGTAGGACGCACCGTTCTTGAGATATAAGCTGTTGAAAATTCTATACGAACCGCCAGAACCCCTACAGATGTCGATTTTTGTAGTTGAAAAAATCATGAATGTTGGTCTTACTTTGTTCATATCTCAAAAACCGTGAGTCCTACAGCAAAGTGACGCAGGCCGATCTTGTAGCTTACGACTAGATCTAGGAGATAAGGTTGGAGAATGGACAGATCTACCGTTATAACAGTATATTTTTTAATGATAAAGGCACTTTTTTTAGTAAAATAAGTTTAATTATCGACTTATGGACTACGGAGGGTTATGAAAACTTGGACAATGTAAATTCACGTCAGGAGCAACAATTCAGATCTGCCTTCCTTCAAAGCCGATATAGAATTTCATATAATTTACGCCAGAGAAACAAATTTCCCGGTTTTTGTCAAAAATTTGCCCAAATAACGGTAAATTGGGGAATTTTTCGATTCCATCCTCTAGATCAAGTTATAAGCTACAAAAATTATGTAAGGGTTTTTTTGTCGTATGACGCACCGTTTTTGAGATATAAGCTGTTGAAAATTCTATACGAACCGCCAGAACCCCTACAGATGTCGATTTTTCTACATTGAAACAATCATCAATGTTGGTCTAACTTTGGCCATATCTCAAAAACCGTGAGTCCTACAGCAAAGTGACGTAGGCCGATCTTGTAGCTTACGACTAGATCTAGGAGATAAAGTTGGACAATGGACAGTTCTACCGTTATAACAGTATATTTTTTAATGATAAAGGCACTTTTTTTAGTAAAATAAGTTTAATTATCGACTTATGGACTACGGAGGGTTATGAAAATTTGGACAATGTAAATTCACGTCAGGAGCAACAATTCAGATCTGCCTTCCTTCAAAGCCGATATAGAATTTCATATAATTTACGCCAGAGAAACAAATTTCCCGGTTTTTGTCAAAAATTTGCCCAAATAACAGTAAATTGGGGAATTTTTCGATTCCATCCTCTAGATCAAGTTATAAGCTACAAAAATTATGTACGGGTTTTTTGTCGTAGGACGCACCGTTCTTGAGATATAAGCTGTTGAAAATTCTATACGAACCGCCAGAACCCCTACAGATGTCGATTTTTGTAGTTGAAAAAATCATGAATGTTGGTCTTACTTTGTTCATATCTCAAAAACCGTGAGTCCTACAGCAAAGTGACGCAGGCCGATCTTGTAGCTTACGACTAGATCTAGGAGATATTTTGGAGAATGGACAGATCTACCGTTATAACAGTATATTTTTTAATGATAAAGGCACTTTTTGTAGTAAAATAAGTTTAATTATCGACTTTTCGACTACGGAGGGTTTTGAAAACTTGGACAATGTAAATTCACGTCGGGAGCAACAATTCAGATCTGCCTTCCTTCAAAGCCGATATAGAATTTCATATAATTTACGCCAGAGAAACAAATTTCCCGGTTTTTGTCAAAAATTTGCCCAAATAACGGTAAATTGGGGAATTTTTCGATTCCATCCTCTAGATCAAGTTATAAGCTACAAAAATTATGTAAGGGTTTTTTGTCGTAGGACGCACCGTTCTTGAGATATAAGCTGTTGAAAATTCTATACGAACCGCCAGAACCCCTACAGATGTCGATTTTTGTAGTTGAAAAAATCATGAATGTTGGTCTTACTTTGTTCATATCTCAAAAACCGTGAGTCCTACAGCAAAGTGACGCAGGCCGATCTTGTAGCTTACGACTAGATCTAGGAGATAAGGTTGGAGAATGGACAGATCTACCGTTATAACAGTATATTTTTTAATGATAAAGGCACTTTTTGTAGTAAAATAAGTTTAATTGTCGACTTTTCGACTACGGAGGGTTATGAAAACTTGGACAATGTAAATTCACGTCGGGAGCAACAATTCAGATCTACCTTGCTTCAAAGCCGTTATAAAATTTCATATAATTTACGCCAGAGAAACAAATTTCCCGGTTTTTGTCGAAAATTTGCCCAAATAACGGTAAATTGGGGAATTTTTCGATTCCATCCTCTAGATCAAGTTATAAGCTACAAAAATTATGTACGGGTTTTTTGTCGTAGGACGCACCGTTCTTGAGATATAAGCTGTTGAAAATTCTATACGAACCGCCAGAACCCCTACAGATGTCGATTTTTGTAGTTGAAAAAATCATGAATGTTGGTCTTACTTTGTTCATATCTCAAAAACCGTGAGTCCTACAGCAAAGTGACGCAGGCCGATCTTGTAGCTTACGACTAGATCTAGGAGATAAGGTTGGAGAATGGACAGATCTACCGTTATAACAGTATATTTTTTAATGATAAAGGCACTTTTTTTAGTAAAATAAGTTTAATTATCGACTTATGGACTACGGAGGGTTATGAAAACTTGGACAATGTAAATTCACGTCAGGAGCAACAATTCAGATCTGCCTTCCTTCAAAGCCGATATAGAATTTCATATAATTTACGCCAGAGAAACAAATTTCCCGGTTTTTGTCAAAAATTTGCCCAAATAACGGTAAATTGGGGAATTTTTTGATTCCATCCTCTAGATCAAGTTATAAGCTACAAAAATTATGTACGGGTTTTTTGTCGTAGGACGCACCGTTCTTGAGATATAAGCTGTTGAAAATTCTATACGAACCGCCAGAACCCCTACAGATGTCGATTTTTGTAGTTGAAAAAATCATGAATGTTGGTCTTACTTTGTTCATATCTCAAAAACCGTGAGTCCTACAGCAAAGTGACGCAGGCCGATCTTGTAGCTTACGACTAGATCTAGGAGATATTTTGGAGAATGGACAGATCTACCGTTATAACAGTATATTTTTTAATGATAAAGGCACTTTTTTTAGTAAAATAAGTTTAATTATCGACTTATGGACTACGGAGGGTTATGAAAACTTGGACAATGTAAATTCACGTCAGGAGCAACAATTCAGATCTGCCTTCCTTCAAAGCCGATATAGAATTTCATATAATTTACGCCAGAGAAACAAATTTCCCGGTTTTTGTCAAAAATTTGCCCAAATAACGGTAAATTGGGGAATTTTTCGATTCCATCCTCTAGATCAAGTTATAAGCTACAAAAATTATGTAAGGGTTTTTTTGTCGTAGGACGCACCGTTTTTGAGATATAAGCTGTTGAAAATTCTATACGAACCGCCAGAACCCCTACAGATGTCGATTTTTCTACATTGAAAAAATCATCAATGTTGGTCTAACTTTGGCCATATCTCAAAAACCGTGAGTCCTACAGCAAAGTGACGTAGGCCGATCTTGTAGCTTACGACTAGATCTAGGAGATAAAGTTGGACAATGGACAGTTCTACCGTTATAACAGTATATTTTTTAATGATAAAGGCACTTTTTTTTAGTAAAATAAGTTTAATTATCGACTTATGGACTACGGAGGGTTATGAAAATTTGGACAATGTAAATTCACGTCAGGAGCAACAATTCAGATCTGCCTTCCTTCAAAGCCGATATAGAATTTCATATAATTTACGCCAGAGAAACAAATTTCCCGGTTTTTGTCAAAAATTTGCCCAAATAACAGTAAATTGGGGAATTTTTCGATTCCATCCTCTAGATCAAGTTATAAGCTACAAAAATTATGTACGGGTTTTTTGTCGTAGGACGCACCGTTCTTGAGATATAAGCTGTTGAAAATTCTATACGAACCGCCAGAACCCCTACAGATGTCGATTTTTGTAGTTGAAAAAATCATGAATGTTGGTCTTACTTTGTTCATATCTCAAAAACCGTGAGTCCTACAGCAAAGTGACGCAGGCCGATCTTGTAGCTTACGACTAGATCTAGGAGATAAGGTTGGAGAATGGACAGATCTACCGTTATAACAGTATATTTTTTAATGATAAAGGCACTTTTTTTAGTAAAATAAGTTTAATTATCGACTTATGGACTACGGAGGGTTATGAAAACTTGGACAATGTAAATTCACGTCAGGAGCAACAATTCAGATCTGCCTTCCTTCAAAGCCGATATAGAATTTCATATAATTTACGCCAGAGAAACAAATTTCCCGGTTTTTGTCAAAAATTTGCCCAAATAACGGTAAATTGGGGAATTTTTCGATTCCATCCTCTAGATCAAGTTATAAGCTACAAAAATTATGTAAGGGTTTTTTGTCGTAGGACGCACCGTTTTTGAGATATAAGCTGTTGAAAATTCTATACGAACCGCCAGAACCCCTACAGATGTCGATTTTTCTACATTGAAAAAATCATCAATGTTGGTCTAACTTTGGCCATATCTCAAAAACCGTGAGTCCTACAGCAAAGTGACGTAGGCCGATCTTGTAGCTTACGACTAGATCTAGGAGATAAAGTTGGACAATGGACAGTTCTACCGTTATAACAGTATATTTTTTAATGATAAAGGCACTTTTTGTAGTAAAATAAGTTTAATTATCGACTTTTCGACTACGGAGGGTTTTGAAAACTTGGACAATGTAAATTCACGTCGGGAGCAACAATTCAGATCTGCCTTCCTTCAAAGCCGATACAGAATTTCATATAATTTACGCCAGAGAAACAAATTTCCCGGTTTTTGTCAAAAATTTGCCCAAATAACGGTAAATTGGGGAATTTTTCGATTCCATCCTCTAGATCAAGTTATAAGCTACAAAAATTATGTACGGGTTTTTTGTCGTAGGACGCACCGTTCTTGAGATATAAGCTGTTGAAAATTCTATACGAACCGCCAGAACCCCTACAGATGTCGATTTTTGTAGTTGAAAAAATCATGAATGTTGGTCTTACTTTGTTCATATCTCAAAAACCGTGAGTCCTACAGCAAAGTGACGCAGGCCGATCTTGTAGCTTACGACTAGATCTAGGAGATAAGGTTGGAGAATGGACAGATCTACCGTTATAACAGTATATTTTTTAATGATAAAGGCACTTTTTGTAGTAAAATAAGTTTAATTATCGACTTTTCGACTACGGAGGGTTTTGAAAACTTGGACAATGTAAATTCACGTCGGGAGCAACAATTCAGATCTACCTTGCTTCAAAGCCGTTATAAAATTTCATATAATTTACGCCAGAGAAACAAATTTCCCGGTTTTTGTCGAAAATTTGCCCAAATAACGGTAAATTGGGGAATTTTTCGATTCCATCCTCTAGATCAAGTTATAAGCTACAAAAATTATGTACGGGTTTTTTGTCGTAGGACGCACCGTTCTTGAGATATAAGCTGTTGAAAATTCTATACGAACCGCCAGAACCCCTACAGATGTCGATTTTTGTAGTTGAAAAAATCAGAATGTTGGTCTTACTTTGTTCATATCTCAAAAACCGTGAGTCCTACAGCAAAGTGACGCATTCCGATCTTGTAGCTTACGACTAGATCTAGGAGATAAGGTTGGAGAATGGACAGATCTACCGTTATAACAGTATATTTTTTAATGATAAAGGCACTTTTTTTAGTAAAATAAGTTTAATTATCGACTTATGGACTACGGAGGGTTATGAAAACTTGGACAATGTAAATTCACGTCAGGAGCAACAATTCAGATCTGCCTTCCTTCAAAGCCGATATAGAATTTCATATAATTTACGCCAGAGAAACAAATTTCCCGGTTTTTGTCAAAAATTTGCCCAAATAACGGTAAATTGTGGAATTTTTCGATTCCATCCTCTAGATCAAGTTATAAGCTACAAAAATTATGTACGGGTTTTTTGTCGTAGGACGCACCGTTCTTGAGATATAAGCTGTTGAAAATTCTATACGAACCGCCAGAACCCCTACAGATGTCGATTTTTGTAGTTGAAAAAATCATGAATGTTGGTCTTACTTTGTTCATATCTCAAAAACCGTGAGTCCTACAGCAAAGTGACGCAGGCCGATCTTGTAGCGTACGACTAGATCTAGGAGATATTTTGGAAAATGGACAGATCTACCGTTATAACAGTATATTTTTTAATGATAAAGGCACTTTTTTTAGTAAAATAAGTTTAATTATCGACTTATGGACTACGGAGGGTTATGAAAACTTGGACAATGTAAATTCACGTCAGGAGCAACAATTCAGATCTGCCTTCCTTCAAAGCCGATATAGAATTTCATATAATTTACGCCAGAGAAACAAATTTCCCGGTTTTTGTCAAAAATTTGCCCAAATAACGGTAAATTGGGGAATTTTTCGATTCCATCCTCTAGATCAAGTTATAAGCTACAAAAATTATGTAAGGGTTTTTTTGTCGTATGACGCACCGTTTTTGAGATATAAGCTGTTGAAAATTCTATACGAACCGCCAGAACCCCTACAGATGTCGATTTTTCTACATTGAAACAATCATCAATGTTGGTCTAACTTTGGCCATATCTCAAAAACCGTGAGTCCTACAGCAAAGTGACGTAGGCCGATCTTGTAGCTTACGACTAGATCTAGGAGATAAAGTTGGACAATGGACAGTTCTACCGTTATAACAGTATATTTTTTAATGATAAAGGCACTTTTTTTAGTAAAATAAGTTTAATTATCGACTTATGGACTACGGAGGGTTATGAAAATTTGGACAATGTAAATTCACGTCAGGAGCAACAATTCAGATCTGCCTTCCTTCAAAGCCGATATAGAATTTCATATAATTTACGCCAGAGAAACAAATTTCCCGGTTTTTGTCAAAAATTTGCCCAAATAACGGTAAATTGGGGAATTTTTCGATTCCATCCTCTAGATCAAGTTATAAGCTACAAAAATTATGTACGGGTTTTTTGTCGTAGGACGCACCGTTCTTGAGATATAAGCTGTTGAAAATTCTATACGAACCGCCAGAACCCCTACAGATGTCGATTTTTGTAGTTGAAAAAATCATGAATGTTGGTCTTACTTTGTTCATATCTCAAAAACCGTGAGTCCTACAGCAAAGTGACGTAGGCCGATCTTGTAGCTTACGACTAGATCTAGGAGATATTTTGGAGAATGGACAGATCTACCGTTATAACAGTATATTTTTTAATGATAAAGGCACTTTTTTTAGTAAAATAAGTTTAATTATCGACTTATGGACTACGGAGGGTTATGAAAATTTGGACAATGTAAATTCACGTCAGGAGCAACAATTCAGATCTGCCTTCCTTCAAAGCCGATATAGAATTTCATATAATTTACGCCAGAGAAACAAATTTCCCGGTTTTTGTCAAAAATTTGCCCAAATAACAGTAAATTGGGGAATTTTTCGATTCCATCCTCTAGATCAAGTTATAAGCTACAAAAATTATGTACGGGTTTTTTGTCGTAGGACGCACCGTTCTTGAGATATAAGCTGTTGAAAATTCTATACGAACCGCCAGAACCCCTACAGATGTCGATTTTTGTAGTTGAAAAAATCATGAATGTTGGTCTTACTTTGTTCATATCTCAAAAACCGTGAGTCCTACAGCAAAGTGACGCAGGCCGATCTTGTAGCTTACGACTAGATCTAGGAGATAAGGTTGGAGAATGGACAGATCTACCGTTATAACAGTATATTTTTTAATGATAAAGGCACTTTTTGTAGTAAAATAAGTTTAATTATCGACTTTTCGACTACGGAGGGTTTTGAAAACTTGGACAATGTAAATTCACGTCGGGAGCAACAATTCAGATCTACCTTGCTTCAAAGCCGTTATAAAATTTCATATAATTTACGCCAGAGAAACAAATTTCCCGGTTTTTGTCGAAAATTTGCCCAAATAACGGTAAATTGGGGAATTTTTCGATTCCATCCTCTAGATCAAGTTATAAGCTACAAAAATTATGTACGGGTTTTTTGTCGTAGGACGCACCGTTCTTGAGATATAAGCTGTTGAAAATTCTATACGAACCGCCAGAACCCCTACAGATGTCGATTTTTGTAGTTGAAAAAATCAGAATGTTGGTCTTACTTTGTTCATATCTCAAAAACCGTGAGTCCTACAGCAAAGTGACGCAGGCCGATCTTGTAGCTTACGACTAGATCTAGGAGATAAGGTTGGAGAATGGACAGATCTACCGTTATAACAGTATATTTTTTAATGATAAAGGCACTTTTTTTAGTAAAATAAGTTTAATTATCGACTTATGGACTACGGAGGGTTATGAAAACTTGGACAATGTAAATTCACGTCAGGAGCAACAATTCAGATCTGCCTTCCTTCAAAGCCGATATAGAATTTCATATAATTTACGCCAGAGAAACAAATTTCCCGGTTTTTGTCAAAAATTTGCCCAAATAACGGTAAATTGGGGAATTTTTCGATTCCATCCTCTAGATCAAGTTATAAGCTACAAAAATTATGTACGGGTTTTTTGTCGTAGGACGCACCGTTCTTGAGATATAAGCTGTTGAAAATTCTATACGAACCGCCAGAACCCCTACAGATGTCGATTTTTGTAGTTGAAAAAATCATGAATGTTGGTCTTGCTTTGTTCATATCTCAAAAACCGTGAGTCCTACAGCAAAGTGACGCAGGCCGATCTTGTAGCTTACGACTAGATCTAGGAGATATTTTGGAGAATGGACAGATCTACCGTTATAACAGTATATTTTTTAATGATAAAGGCACTTTTTTTAGTAAAATAAGTTTAATTATCGACTTATGGACTACGGAGGGTTATGAAAACTTAGACAATGTAAATTCACGTCAGGAGCAACAATTCAGATCTGCCTTCCTTCAAAGCCGATATAGAATTTCATATAATTTACGCCAGAGAAACAAATTTCCCGGTTTTTGTCAAAAATTTGCCCAAATAACGGTAAATTGGGGAATTTTTCGATTCCATCCTCTAGATCAAGTTATAAGCTACAAAAATTATGTAAAGGTTTTTTTGTCGTATGACGCACCGTTTTTGAGATATAAGCTGTTGAAAATTCTATACGAACCGCCAGAACCCCTACAGATGTCGATTTTTCTACATTGAAACAATCATCAATGTTGGTCTAACTTTGGCCATATCTCAAAAACCGTGAGTCCTACAGCAAAGTGACGTAGGCCGATCTTGTAGCTTACGACTAGATCTAGGAGATAAAGTTGGACAATGGACAGTTCTACCGTTATAACAGTATATTTTTTAATGATAAAGGCACTTTTTTTAGTAAAATAAGTTTAATTATCGACTTATGGACTACGGAGGGTTATGAAAATTTGGACAATGTAAATTCACGTCAGGAGCAACAATTCAGATCTGCCTTCCTTCAAAGCCGATATAGAATTTCATATAATTTACGCCAGAGAAACAAATTTCCCGGTTTTTGTCAAAAATTTGCCCAAATAACAGTAAATTGGGGAATTTTTCGATTCCATCCTCTAGATCAAGTTATAAGCTACAAAAATTATGTACGGGTTTTTTGTCGTAGGACGCACCGTTCTTGAGATATAAGCTGTTGAAAATTCTATACGAACCGCCAGAACCCCTACAGATGTCGATTTTTGTAGTTGAAAAAATCATGAATGTTGGTCTTACTTTGTTCATATCTCAAAAACCGTGAGTCCTACAGCAAAGTGACGCAGGCCGATCTTGTAGCTTACGACTAGATCTAGGAGATATTTTGGAGAATGGACAGATCTACCGTTATAACAGTATATTTTTTAATGATAAAGGCACTTTTTTTAGTAAAATAAGTTTAATTATCGACTTATGGACTACGGAGGGTTATGAAAATTTGGACAATGTAAATTCACGTCAGGAGCAACAATTCAGATCTGCCTTCCTTCAAAGCCGATATAGAATTTCATATAATTTACGCCAGAGAAACAAATTTCCCGGTTTTTGTCAAAAATTTGCCCAAATAACAGTAAATTGGGGAATTTTTCGATTCCATCCTCTAGATCAAGTTATAAGCTACAAAAATTATGTACGGGTTTTTTGTCGTAGGACGCACCGTTCTTGAGATATAAGCTGTTGAAAATTCTATACGAACCGCCAGAACCCCTACAGATGTCGATTTTTGTAGTTGAAAAAATCATGAATGTTGGTCTTACTTTGTTCATATCTCAAAAACCGTGAGTCCTACAGCAAAGTGACGCAGGCCGATCTTGTAGCTTACGACTAGATCTAGGAGATAAGGTTGGAGAATGGACAGATCTACCGTTATAACAGTATATTTTTTAATGATAAAGGCACTTTTTGTAGTAAAATAAGTTTAATTATCGACTTTTCGACTACGGAGGGTTTTGAAAACTTGGACAATGTAAATTCACGTCGGGAGCAACAATTCAGATCTACCTTGCTTCAAAGCCGTTATAAAATTTCATATAATTTACGCCAGAGAAACAAATTTCCCGGTTTTTGTCGAAAATTTGCCCAAATAACGGTAAATTGGGGAATTTTTCGATTCCATCCTCTAGATCAAGTTATAAGCTACAAAAATTATGTACGGGTTTTTTGTCGTAGGACGCACCGTTCTTGAGATATAAGCTGTTGAAAATTCTATACGAACCGCCAGAACCCCTACAGATGTCGATTTTTGTAGTTGAAAAAATCAGAATGTTGGTCTTACTTTGTTCATATCTCAAAAACCGTGAGTCCTACAGCAAAGTGACGCAGGCCGATCTTGTAGCTTACGACTAGATCTAGGAGATATTTTGGAGAATGGACAGATCTACCGTTATAACAGTATATTTTTTAATGCTAAAGGCACTTTTTTTAGTAAAATAAGTTTAATTATCGACTTATGGACTACGGAGGGTTATGAAAACTTGGACAATGTAAATTCACGTCAGGAGCAACAATTCAGATCTGCCTTCCTTCAAAGCCGATATAGAATTTCATATAATTTACGCCAGAGAAACAAATTTCCCGGTTTTTGTCAAAAATTTGCCCAAATAACGGTAAATTGGGGAATTTTTCGATTCCATCCTCTAGATCAAGTTATAAGCTACAAAAATTATGTAAGGGTTTTTTTGTCGTAGGACGCACCGTTTTTGAGATATAAGCTGTTGAAAATTCTATACGAACCGCCAGAACCCCTACAGATGTCGATTTTTGTAGTTGAAAAAATCATGAATGTTGGTCTTACTTTGTTCATATCTCAAAAACCGTGAGTCCTACAGCAAAGTGACGCAGGCCGATCTTGTAGCTTACGACTAGATCTAGGAGATATTTTGGAGAATGGACAGATCTACCGTTATAACAGTATATTTTTTAATGCTAAAGGCACTTTTTTTAGTAAAATAAGTTTAATTATCGACTTATGGACTACGGAGGGTTATGAAAACTTGGACAATGTAAATTCACGTCAGGAGCAACAATTCAGATCTGCCTTCCTTCAAAGCCGATATAGAATTTCATATAATTTACGCCAGAGAAACAAATTTCCCGGTTTTTGTCAAAAATTTGCCCAAATAACGGTAAATTGGGGAATTTTTCGATTCCATCCTCTAGATCAAGTTATAAGCTACAAAAATTATGCAAGGGTTTTTTTGTCGTAGGACGCACCGTTTTTGAGATATAAGCTGTTGAAAATTCTATACGAACCGCCAGAACCCCTACAGATGTCGATTTTTCTACATTGAAAAAATCATCAATGTTGGTCTAACTTTGGCCATATCTCAAAAACCGTGAGTCCTACAGCAAAGTGACGTGGGCCGATCTTGTAGCTTACGACTAGATCTAGGAGATAAAGTTGGACAATGGACAGTTCTACCGTTATAACAGTATATTTTTTAATGATAAAGGCACTTTTTGTAGTAAAATAAGTTTAATTATTGACTTTTCGACTACGGAGGGTTTTGAAAACTTGGACAATGTAAATTCACGTCGGGAGCAACAATTCAGATCTGCCTTCCTTCAAAGCCGATATAGAATTTCATATAATTTACGCCAGAGAAACAAATTTCCCGGTTTTTGTCAAAAATTTGCCCAAATAACGGTAAATTGGGGAATTTTTCGATTCCATCCTCTAGATCAAGTTATAAGCTACAAAAATTATGTACGGGTTTTTTGTCGTAGGACGCACCGTTCTTGAGATATAAGCTGTTGAAAATTCTATACGAACCGCCAGAACCCCTACAGATGTCGATTTTTGTAGTTGAAAAAATCATGAATGTTGGTCTTACTTTGTTCATATCTCAAAAACCGTGAGTCCTACAGCAAAGTGACGCAGGCCGATCTTGTAGCTTACGACTAGATCTAGGAGATAAGGTTGGAGAATGGACAGATCTACCGTTATAACAGTATATTTTTTAATGATAAAGGCACTTTTTATAGTAAAATAAGTTTAATTATCGACTTTTCGACTACGGAGGGTTTTGAAAACTTGGACAATGTAAATTCACGTCGGGAGCAACAATTCAGATCTACCTTGCTTCAAAGCCGTTATAAAATTTCATATAATTTACGCCAGAGAAACAAATTTCCCGGTTTTTGTCGAAAATTTGCCCCAAATAACGGTAAATTGGGGAATTTTTCGATTCCATCCTCTAGATCAAGTTATAAGCTACAAAAATTATGTACGGGTTTTTTGTCGTAGGACGCACCGTTCTTGAGATATAAGCTGTTGAAAATTCTATACGAACCGCCAGAACCCCTACAGATGTCGATTTTTGTAGTTGAAAAAATCAGAATGTTGGTCTTACTTTGTTCATATCTCAAAAACCGTGAGTCCTACAGCAAAGTGACGCAGGCCGATCTTGTAGCTTACGACTAGATCTAGGAGATAAGGTTGGAGAATGGACAGATCTACCGTTATAACAGTATATTTTTTAATGATAAAGGCACTTTTTTTAGTAAAATAAGTTTAATTATCGACTTATGGACTACGGAGGGTTATGAAAACTTGGACAATGTAAATTCACGTCAGGAGCAACAATTCAGATCTGCCTTCCTTCAAAGCCGATATAGAATTTCATATAATTTACGCCAGAGAAACAAATTTCCCGGTTTTTGTCAAAAATTTGCCCAAATAACGGTAAATTGGGGAATTTTTCGATTCCATCCTCTAGATCAAGTTATAAGCTACAAAAATTATGTACGGGTTTTTTGTCGTAGGACGCACCGTTCTTGAGATATAAGCTGTTGAAAATTCTATACGAACCGCCAGAACCCCTACAGATGTCGATTTTTGTAGTTGAAAAAATCATGAATGTTGGTCTTACTTTGTTCATATCTCAAAAACCGTGAGTCCTACAGCAAAGTGACGCAGGCCGATCTTGTAGCTTACGACTAGATCTAGGAGATAAGGTTGGAGAATGGACAGATCTACCGTTATAACAGTATATTTTTTTAATGATAAAGGCACTTTTTGTAGTAAAATAAGTTTAATTATCGACTTTTCGACTACGGAGGGTTATGAAAACTTGGACAATGTAAATTCACGTCAGGAGCAACAATTCAGATCTGCCTTCCTTCAAAGCCGATATAGAATTTCATATAATTTACGCCAGAGAAACAAATTTCCCGGTTTTTGTCAAAAATTTGCTCAAATAACGGTAAATTGGGGAATTTTTCAATTCCATCCTCTAGATCAAGTTATAAGCTACAAAAATTATGTACGGGTTTTTTGTCGTAGGACGCACCGTTCTTGAGATATAAGCTGTTGAAAATTCTATACGAACCGCCAGAACCCCTACAGATGTCGATTTTTCTACATTGAAAAAATCATCAATGTTGGTCTAACTTTGGCCATATCTCAAAAACCGTGAGTCCTACAGCAAAGTGACGCAGGCCGATCTTGTAGCTTACGACTAGATCTAGGAGATAAAGTTGGACAATGGACAGTTCTACCGTTATAACAGTATATTTTTTAATGATAAAGGGACTTTTTGTAGTAAAATAAGTTTAATGATCGACTTTTCGACTACGGAGGGTTTTGAAAACTTGGACAATGTAAATTCACGTCGGGAGCAAGAATTCAGATCTACTAAATTTCATATAATTTACGCCAGAGAAACAAATTTCCCGGTTTTTGTCAAAAATTTGCCCAAATAACGGTAAATTGGGAATTTTTCGATTCCATCCTCTAGATCAAGTTATAAGCTACAAAAATTATGTGCGGGTTTTTTGTCGTAGGACGCACCGTTCTTGAGATATAAGCTGTTGAAAATTCTATACGAACCGCCAGAACCCCTATAGATGTCGATTTTTGTAGTTGAAAAAATCATGAATGTTGGTCTTACTTTGTTCATATCTCAAAAACCGTGAGTCCTACAGCAAAGTGACGCAGGCCGATCTTGTAGCTTACGACTAGATCTAGGAGATAAAGTTGGTGAATGGACAGATCTACCGTTATAACGGTATATTTTTTAATGATAAAGGGACTTTTTGTAGTAAAATAAGTTTAATTATCGACTTATGGACTACGGAGGGTTATGAAAACTTGGACAATGTAAATTCACGTCAGGAGCAACAATTCAGATCTGCGTTCCTTCAAAGCCGATATAGAATTTCATATAATTTACGCCAGAGAAACAAATTTCCCGGTTTTTGTCAAAAATTTGCCCAAATAACGGTAAATTAGGGAATTTTTCAATTCCATCCTCTAGATCAAGTTATAAGCTACAAAAATTATGTGCGGGTTTTTTGTCGTAGGACGCACCGTTCTTGAGATATAAGCTGTTGAAAATTCTATACGAACCGCCAGAACCCCTATAGATGTCGATTTTTCTACATTGAAAAAATCATCAATGTTGGTCTAACTTTGGTCATATCTAAAAAACCGTGAGTCCTACAGCAAAGTGACGTAGGCCGATCTTGTAGCTTACGACTAGATCTAGGAGATAAAGTTGGACAATGGACAGTTCTACCGTTATAACAGTATATTTTTTAATGATAAAGGCACTTTTTGTAGTAAAATAAGTTTAATGATCGACTTTTCGACTACGGAGGGTTATGAAAACTTGGACAATGTAAATTCACGTCGGGAGCAAAAATTCAGATCTGCCTTCCTTCAAAGCCGATATAGAATTTCATATAATTTACGCCAGAGAAACAAATTTCCCGGTTCTTGTCAAAAATTTGCCCAAATAACAGTAAATTGGGGAATTTTTCAATTCCATCCTCTAGATCAAGTTATAAGCTACAAAAATTATGTGCGGGTTTTTTGTCGTAGGACGCACCGTTCTTGAGATATAAGCTGTTGAAAATTCTATACGAACCGCCACAACCCCTACAGATGTCGATTTTTCTACATTGAAAAAATCATCAATGTTGGTCTAACTTTGGCCATATCTCAAAAACCGTGAGTCCTACAGCAAAGTGACGTAGGCCGATCTTGTAGCTTACGACTAGATCTAGGAGATAAAGTTGGACAATGGACAGTTCTACCGTTATAACAGTATATTTTTTAATGATAAAGGCACTTTTTGTAGTAAAATAAGTTTAATTATCGACTTTTCGACTACGGAGGGTTTTGAAAACTTGGACAATGTAAATTCAGGTCGGGAGCAAGAATTTAGATCTACCTTGCTTCAAAGCCGATATAAAATTTCATATAATTTGCGCCACAGAAACAAATTTCCCGGTTTTTGTCAAAAATTTGCCCAAATAACGGTAAATTGGGGAATTTTTCAATTCCATCCTCTAGATCAAGTTATAAGCTACAAAAATTATGCACGGGTTTTTTGTCGTAGGACGCACCGTTCTTGAGATATAAGCTGTTGAAAATTCTATACGAACCGCCAGAACCCCTACAGATGTCGATTTTTCTACATTGAAAAAATCATCAATGTTGGTCTAACTTTGGCCATATCTCAAAAACCGTGAGTCCTACAGCAAAGTGACGCAGGCCGATCTTGGAGCTTACGACTAGATCTAGGAGATAAAGTTGGACAATGGACAGTTCTACCGTTATAGCAGTATATTTTTTAATGATAAAGGCACTTTTTGTAGTAAAATAAGTTTAATTATCGACTTTTCGACTACGGAGGGTTTTGAAAACTTGGACAATGTAAATTCACGTCGGGAGCAAGAATTCAGATCTACTAAATTTCATATAATTTACGCCAGAGAAACAAATTTCCCGGTTTTTGTCAAAAGTTTGCCCAAATAACGGTAAATTGGGGAATTTTTCGATTCCATCCTCTAGATCAAGTTATAAGCTACAAAAATTATGTGAGGGTTTTTTGTCGTAGGACGCACCGTTCTTGAGATATAAGCTGTTGAAAATTCTATACGAACCGCCAGAACCCCTACAGATGTCGATTTTTGTAGTTGAAAAAATCATGAATGTTGGTCTTACTTTGTTCATATCTCAAAAACCGTGAGTCCTACAGCAAAGTGACGCAGGCCGATCTTGTAGCTTACGACTAGATCTAGGAGATAAAGTTGGTGAATGGACAGATCTACCGTTATAACGGTATATTTTTTAATGATAAAGGGACTTTTTGTAGTAAAATAAGTTTAATTATCGACTTATGGACTACGGAGGGTTATGAAAACTTGGACAATGTAAATTCACGTCAGGAGCAACAATTCAGATCTGCGTTCCTTCAAAGCCGATATAGAATTTCATATAATTTACGCCAGAGAAACAAATTTCCCGGTTTTTGTCAAAAATTTGCCCAAATAACGGTAAATTAGGGAATTTTTCAATTCCATCCTCTAGATCAAGTTATAAGCTACAAAAATTATGTACGGGTTTTTTGTCGTAGGACGCACCGTTCTTGAGATATAAGCTGTTGAAAATTCTATACGAACCGCCAGAACCCCTACAGATGTCGATTTTTCTACATTGAAAAAATCATGAATGTTGGTCTAACTTTGGCCATATCTCAAAAACCGTGAGTCCTACAGCAAAATGACGTAGGCCGATCTTGTAGCTTACAACTAGATCTAAGAGATAAAGTTGGAGAATGGACAGATCTACCGTTATAACGGTATATTTTTTAATGATAAAGGGACTTTTTGTAGTAAAATAAGTTTAATCATCGACTTTTCGACTACGGAGGGTTATGAAAACTTGGACAATGTAAATTCACGTCGGGAGCAAAAATTCAGATCTGCCTTCCTTCAAAGCCGATATAGAATTTCATATAATTTACGCCAGAGAAACAAATTTCCCGGTTTTTGTCAAAAATTTGCCCAAATAACAGTAAATTGGGGAATTTTTCAATTCCATCCTCTAGATCAAGTTATAAGCTACAAAAATTATGTACGGGTTTTTTGTCGTAGGACGCACCGTTCTTGAGATATAAGCTGTTGAAAATTCTATACGAACCGCCAGAACCCCTACAGATGTCGATTTTTCTACATTGAAAAAATCATGAATGTTGGTCTAACTTTGGCCATATCTCAAAAACCGTGAGTCCTACAGCAAAATGACGTAGGCCGATCTTGTAGCTTACAACTAGATCTAAGAGATAAAGTTGGAGAATGGACAGATCTACCGTTATAACGGTATATTTTTTAATGATAAAGGGACTTTTTGTAGTAAAATAAGTTTAATCATCGACTTTTCGACTACGGAGGGTTATGAAAACTTGGACAATGTAAATTCACGTCGGGAGCAAAAATTCAGATCTGCCTTCCTTCAAAGCCGATATAGAATTTCATATAATTTACGCCAGAGAAACAAATTTCCCGGTTTTTGTCAAAAATTTGCCCAAATAACAGTAAATTGGGGAATTTTTCAATTCCATCCTCTAGATCAAGTTATAAGCTACAAAAATTATGTACGGGTTTTTTGTCGTAGGACGCACCGTTCTTGAGATATAAGCTGTTGAAAATTCTATACGAACCGCCAGAACCCCTACAGATGTCGATTTTTCTACATTGAAAAAATCATCAATGTTGGTCTAACTTTGGTCATATCTAAAAAACCGTGAGTCCTACAGCAAAGTGACGTAGGCCGATCTTGTAGCTTACGACTAGATCTAGGAGATAAAGTTGGACAATGGACAGTTCTACCGTTATAACAGTATATTTTTCAATGATAAAGGCACTTTTTGTAGTAAAATAAGTTTAATTATCGACTTTTCGACTACGGAGGGTTATGAAAACTTGGACAATGTAAATTCACGTCGGGAGCAAAAATTCAGATCTGCCTTCCTTCAAAGCCGATATAGAATTTCATATAATTTACGCCAGAGAAACAAATTTCCCGGTTTTTGTCAAAAATTTGCCCAAATAACAGTAAATTGGGGAATTTTTCAATTCCATCCTCTAGATCAAGTTATAAGCTACAAAAATTATGTGCGGGTTTTTTGTCGTAGGACGCACCGTTCTTGAGATATAAGCTGTTGAAAATTCTATACGAACCGCCAGAACCCCTACAGATGTCGATTTTTCTACATTGAAAAAATCATCAATGTTGGTCTAACTTTGGCCATATCTCAAAAACCGTGAGTCCTACAGCAAAGTGACGTAGGCCGATCTTGTAGCTTACGACTAGATCTAGGAGATAAAGTTGGACAATGGACAGTTCTACCGTTATAACAGTATATTTTTTAATGATAAAGGGACTTTTTGTAGTAAAATAAGTTTAATTATCGACTTTTCGACTACGGAGGGTTTTGAAAACTTGGACAATGTAAATTCAGGTCGGGAGCAAGAATTTAGATCTACCTTGCTTCAAAGCCGATATAAAATTTCATATAATTTGCGCCAGAGAAACAAATTTCCCGGTTTTTGTCAAAAATTTGCCCAAATAACGGTAAATTGGGGAATTTTTCAATTCCATCCTCTAGATCAAGTTATAAGCTACAAAAATTATGTACGGGTTTTTTGTCGTAGGACGCACCGTTCTTGAGATATAAGCTGTTGAAAATTCTATACGAACCGCCAGAACCCCTACAGATGTCGATTTTTCTACATTGAAAAAATCATCAATGTTGGTCTAACTTTGGCCATATCTCAAAAACCGTGAGTCCTACAGCAAAGTGACGCAGGCCGATCTTGTAGCTTACGACTAGATCTAGGAGATAAAGTTGGTGAATGGACAGATCTACCGTTATAACGGTATATTTTTTAATGATAAAGGGACTTTTTGTAGTAAAATAAGTTTAATTATCGACTTTTCGACTACGGAGGGTTATGAAAACTTGGACAATGTAAATTCACGTCAGGAGCAACAATTCAGATCTGCCTTCCTTCAAAGCCGATATAGAATTTCATATAATTTACGCCAGAGAAACAAATTACCCGGTTTTTGTCAAAAATTTGCCCAAATAACGGTAAATTGGGGAATTTTTCGATTCCATCCTCTAGATCAAGTTATAAGCTACAAAAATTATGTACGGGTTTTTTGTCGTAGGACGCACCGTTCTTGAGATATAAGCTGTTGAAAATTCTATACGAACCGCCAGAACCCCTACAGATGTCGATTTTTCTACATTGAAAAAATCATCAATGTTGGTCTAACTTTGGCCATATCTCAAAAACCGTGAGTCCTACAGCAAAGTGACGTAGGCCGATCTTGTAGCTTATGACTAGATCTAGGAGATAAAGTTGGACAATGGACAGTTCTACCGTTATAACGGTATATTTTTTAATGATAAAGGGACTTTTTGTAGTAAAATAAGTTTAATCATCGACTTTTCGACTACGGAGGGTTATGAAAACTTGGACAATGTAAATTCACGTCGGGAGCAAAAATTCAGATCTGCCTTCCTTCAAAGCCGATATAGAATTTCATATAATTTACGCCAGAGAAACAAATTTCCCGGTTTTTGTCAAAAATTAGCCCAAATAACAGTAAATTGGGGAATTTTTCAATTCCATCCTCTAGATCAAGTTATAAGCTACAAAAATTATGTACGGGTTTTTTGTCGTAGAACGCACCGTTCTTGAGATATAAGCTGTTGAAAATTCTATACGAACCGCCAGAACCCCTACGGATGTCGATTTTTCTACATTGAAAAAATCATCAATGTTGGTCTAACTTTGGCCATATCTCAAAAACCGTGAGTCCTACAGCAAAGTGACGTAGGCCGATCTTGTAGCTTACGACTAGATCTAGGAGATAAAGTTGGAGAATGGACAGATCTACCGTTATAACGGTATATTTTTTAATGATAAAGGGACTTTTTGTAGTAAAATAAGTTTAATCATCGACTTTTCGACTACGGAGGGTTATGAAAACTTGGACAATGTAAATTCACGTCGGGAGCAAAAATTCAGATCTGCCTTCCTTCAAAGCCGATATAGAATTTCATATAATTTACGCCAGAGAAACAAATTTCCCGGTTTTTGTCAAAAATTAGCCCAAATAACAGTAAATTGGGGAATTTTTCAATTCCATCCTCTAGATCAAGTTATAAGCTACAAAAATTATGTACGGGTTTTTTGTCGTAGGACGCACCGTTCTTGAGATATAAGCTGTTGAAAATTCTATACGAACCGCCAGAACCCCTACGGATGTCGATTTTTCTACATTGAAAAAATCATCAATGTTGGTCTAACTTTGGCCATATCTCAAAAACCGTGAGTCCTACAGCAAAGTGACGTAGGCCGATCTTGTAGCTTATGACTAGATCTAGGAGATAAAGTTGGACAATGGACAGTTCTACCGTTATAACAGTATATTTTTTAATGATAAAGGGACTTTTTGTAGTAAAATAAGTTTAATCATCGACTTTTCGACTACGGAGGGTTATGAAAACTTGGACAATGTAAATTCACGTCGGGAGCAAAAATTCAGATCTGCCTTCCTTCAAAGCCGATATAGAATTTCATATAATTTACGCCAGAGAAACAAATTTCCCGGTTTTTGTCAAAAATTAGCCCAAATAACAGTAAATTGGGGAATTTTTCAATTCCATCCTCTAGATCAAGTTATAAGCTACAAAAATTATGTACGGGTTTTTTGTCGTAGGACGCACCGTTCTTGAGATATAAGCTGTTGAAAATTCTATACGAACCGCCAGAACCCCTACGGATGTCGATTTTTCTACATTGAAAAAATCATCAATGTTGGTCTAACTTTGGCCATATCTCAAAAACCGTGAGTCCTACAGCAAAGTGACGTAGGCCGATCTTGTAGCTTACGACTAGATCTAGGAGATAAAGTTAGACAATGGACAGTTCTACCGTTATAACAGTATATTTTTTAATGATAAAGGCACTTTTTGTAGTAAAATAAGTTTAATTATCGACTTTTCGACTACGGAGGGTTTTGAAAACTTGGACAATGTAAATTCAGGTCGGGAGCAAGAATTTAGACCTACCTTGCTTCAAAGCCGATATAAAATTTCATATAATTTGCGCCAGAGAAACAAATTTCTCGGTTTTTGTCAAAAATTTGCCCAAATAACGGTAAATTGGGGAATTTTTCGATTCTATCCTCTAGATCAAGTTATAAGCTACAAAAATTATGTATGGCTTTTTTGTCGTAGGACGCACCGTTCTTGAGATATAAGCTGTTGAAAATTCTATACGACCCGCCAGAACCCCTACAGATGTCGATTTTTCTACATTGAACAAATCATCAATGTTGGTCTAACTTTGGCCATATCTCAAAAACCGTGAGTCCTACAGCAAAGTGACGCACGCCGATCTTGTAGCTTACGACTAGATCTAGGAGATAAAGTTGGACAATGGACAGTTCTACCGTTATAACAGTATATTTTTTAATGATAAAGGCACTTTTTGTAGTAAAATAAGTTTAATGATCGACTTTTCGACTACGGAGGGTTTTGAAAACTTGGACAATGTAAATTCACGTCGGGAGCAAGAATTCAGATCTACTAAATTTCATATAATTTACGCCAGAGAAACAAATTTCCCGGTTTTTGTCAAAAATTTGCCCAAATAACGGTAAATTGGGGAATTTTTCAATTCCATCCTCTAGATCAAGTTATAAGCTACAAAAATTATGTACGGGTTTTTTGTCGTAGAACGCACCGTTCTTGAGATATAAGCTGTTGAAAATTCTATACGAACCGCCAGAACCCCTACAGATGTCGATTTTTCTAAACCGTGAGTCCTACAGCAAAGTGACGTAGGCCGATCTTGTAGCTTATGACTAGATCTAGGAGATAAAGTTGGACAATGGACAGTTCTACCGTTATAACAGTATATTTTTTAATGATAAAGGGACTTTTTGTAGTAAAATAAGTTTAATCATCGACTTTTCGACTACGGAGGGTTATGAAAACTTGGACAATGTAAATTCACGTCGGGAGCAAAAATTCAGATCTGCCTTCCTTCAAAGCCGATATAGAATTTCATATAATTTACGCCAGAGAAACAAATTTCCCGGTTTTTGTCAAAAATTAGCCCAAATAACAGTAAATTGGGGAATTTTTCAATTCCATCCTCTAGATCAAGTTATAAGCTACAAAAATTATGTACGGGTTTTTTGTCGTAGGACGCACCGTTCTTGAGATATAAGCTGTTGAAAATTCTATACGAACCGCCAGAACCCCTACGGATGTCGATTTTTCTACATTGAAAAAATCATCAATGTTGGTCTAACTTTGGCCATATCTCAAAAACCGTGAGTCCTACAGCAAAGTGACGTAGGCCGATCTTGTAGCTTACGACTAGATCTAGGAGATAAAGTTAGACAATGGACAGTTCTACCGTTATAACAGTATATTTTTTAATGATAAAGGCACTTTTTGTAGTAAAATAAGTTTAATTATCGACTTTTCGACTACGGAGGGTTTTGAAAACTTGGACAATGTAAATTCAGGTCGGGAGCAAGAATTTAGATCTACCTTGCTTCAAAGCCGATATAAAATTTCATATAATTTGCGCCAGAGAAACAAATTTCTCGGTTTTTGTCAAAAATTTGCCCAAATAACGGTAAATTGGGGAATTTTTCGATTCTATCCTCTAGATCAAGTTATAAGCTACAAAAATTATGTATGGCTTTTTTGTCGTAGGACGCACCGTTCTTGAGATATAAGCTGTTGAAAATTCTATACGAACCGCCAGAACCCCTACGGATGTCGATTTTTCTACATTGAAAAAATCATCAATGTTGGTCTAACTTTGGCCATATCTCAAAAACCGTGAGTCCTACAGCAAAGTGACGTAGGCCGATCTTGTAGCTTACGACTAGATCTAGGAGATAAAGTTAGACAATGGACAGTTCTACCGTTATAACAGTATATTTTTTAATGATAAAGGCACTTTTTGTAGTAAAATAAGTTTAATTATCGACTTTTCGACTACGGAGGGTTTTGAAAACTTGGACAATGTAAATTCAGGTCGGGAGCAAGAATTTAGATCTACCTTGCTTCAAAGCCGATATAAAATTTCATATAATTTGCGCCAGAGAAACAAACTTCTCGGTTTTTGTCAAAAATTTGCCCAAATAACGGTAAATTGGGGAATTTTTCGATTCTATCCTCTAGATCAAGTTATAAGCTACAAAAATTATGTATGGCTTTTTTGTCGTAGGACGCACCGTTCTTGAGATATAAGCTGTTGAAAATTCTATACGAACCGCCAGAACCCCTACGGATGTCGATTTTTCTACATTGAAAAAATCATCAATGTTGGTCTAACTTTGGCCATATCTCAAAAACCGTGAGTCCTACAGCAAAGTGACGTAGGCCGATCTTGTAGCTTACGACTAGATCTAGGAGATAAAGTTAGACAATGGACAGTTCTACCGTTATAACAGTATATTTTTTAATGATAAAGGCACTTTTTGTAGTAAAATAAGTTTAATTATCGACTTTTCGACTACGGAGGGTTTTGAAAACTTGGACAATGTAAATTCAGGTCGGGAGCAAGAATTTAGATCTACCTTGCTTCAAAGCCGATATAAAATTTCATATAATTTGCGCCAGAGAAACAAATTTCTCGGTTTTTGTCAAAAATTTGCCCAAATAACGGTAAATTGGGGAATTTTTCGATTCTATCCTCTAGATCAAGTTATAAGCTACAAAAATTATGTATGGCTTTTTTGTCGTAGGACGCACCGTTCTTGAGATATAAGCTGTTGAAAATTCTATACGACCCGCCAGAACCACTACAGATGTCGATTTTTCTACATTGAACAAATCATCAATGTTGGTCTAACTTTGGCCATATCTCAAAAACCGTGAGTCCTACAGCAAAGTGACGCACGCCGATCTTGTAGCTTACGACTAGATCTAGGAGATAAAGTTGGACAATGGACAGTTCTACCGTTATAACAGTATATTTTTTAATGATAAAGGCACTTTTTGTAGTAAAATAAGTTTAATGATCGACTTTTCGACTACGGAGGGTTTTGAAAACTTGGACAATGTAAATTCACGTCGGGAGCAAGAATTCAGATCTACTAAATTTCATATAATTTACGCCAGAGAAACAAATTTCCCGGTTTTTGTCAAAAATTTGCCCAAATAACGGTAAATTGGGAAATTTTTCAATTCCATCCTCTAGATCAAGTTATAAGCTACAAAAATTATGCACGGGTTTTTTGTCGTAGAACGCACCGTTCTTGAGATATAAGCTGTTGAAAATTCTATACGAACCGCCAGAACCCCTACAGATGTCGATTTTTCTACATTGAAAAAATCATCAATGTTGGTCTAACTTTGGCCATATCTCAAAAACCGTGAGTCCTACAGCAAAGTGACGTAGGCCGATCTTGTAGCTTACGACTAGATCTAGGAGATAAAGTTGGAGAATGGACAGATCTACCGTTATAACGGTATATTTTTTAATGATAAAGGGACTTTTTGTAGTAAAATAAGTTTAATCATCGACTTTTCGACTACGGAGGGTTATGAAAACTTGGACAATGTAAATTCACGTCGGGAGCAAAAATTCAGATCTGCCTTCCTTCAAAGCCGATATAGAATTTCATATAATTTACGCCAGAGAAACAAATTTCCCGGTTTTTGTCAAAAATTAGCCCAAATAACAGTAAATTGGGGAATTTTTCAATTCCATCCTCTAGATCAAGTTATAAGCTACAAAAATTATGTACGGGTTTTTTGTCGTAGGACGCACCGTTCTTGAGATATAAGCTGTTGAAAATTCTATACGAACCGCCAGAACCCCTACGGATGTCGATTTTTCTACATTGAAAAAATCATCAATGTTGGTCTAACTTTGGCCATATCTCAAAAACCGTGAGTCCTACAGCAAAGTGACGTAGGCCGATCTTGTAGCTTACGACTAGATCTAGGAGATAAAGTTGGAGAATGGACAGATCTACCGTTATAACGGTATATTTTTTAATGATAAAGGGACTTTTTGTAGTAAAATAAGTTTAATCATCGACTTTTCGACTACGGAGGGTTATGAAAACTTGGACAATGTAAATTCACGTCGGGAGCAAAAATTCAGATCTGCCTTCCTTCAAAGCCGATATAGAATTTCATATAATTTACGCCAGAGAAACAAATTTCCCGGTTTTTGTCAAAAATTTGCCCAAATAACGGTAAATTGGGGAATTTTTCGATTCCATCCTCTAGATCAAGTTATAAGCTACAAAAATTATGTACAGGTTTTTTGTCGTAGGACGCACCGTTCTTGAGATATAAGCTGTTGAAAATTCTATACGAACCGCCAGAACCCCTACGGATGTCGATTTTTCTACATTGAAAAAATCATCAATGTTGGTCTAACTTTGGCCATATCTCAAAAACCGTGAGTCCTACAGCAAAGTGACGTAGGCCGATCTTGTAGCTTACGACTAGATCTAGGAGATAAAGTTAGACAATGGACAGTTCTACCGTTATAACAGTATATTTTTTAATGATAAAGGCACTTTTTGTAGTAAAATAAGTTTAATTATCGACTTTTCGACTACGGAGGGTTTTGAAAACTTGGACAATGTAAATTCAGGTCGGGAGCAAGAATTTAGATCTACCTTGCTTCAAAGCCGATATAAAATTTCATATAATTTGCGCCAGAGAAACAAATTTCTCGGTTTTTGTCAAAAATTTGCCCAAATAACGGTAAATTGGGGAATTTTTCGATTCTATCCTCTAGATCAAGTTATAAGCTACAAAAATTATGTATGGCTTTTTTGTCGTAGGACGCACCGTTCTTGAGATATAAGCTGTTGAAAATTCTATACGAACCGCCAGAACCCCTACGGATGTCGATTTTTCTACATTGAAAAAATCATCAATGTTGGTCTAACTTTGGCCATATCTCAAAAACCGTGAGTCCTACAGCAAAGTGACGTAGGCCGATCTTGTAGCTTACGACTAGATCTAGGAGATAAAGTTAGACAATGGACAGTTCTACCGTTATAACAGTATATTTTTTAATGATAAAGGCACTTTTTGTAGTAAAATAAGTTTAATTATCGACTTTTCGACTACGGAGGGTTTTGAAAACTTGGACAATGTAAATTCAGGTCGGGAGCAAGAATTTAGATCTACCTTGCTTCAAAGCCGATATAAAATTTCATATAATTTGCGCCAGAGAAACAAACTTCTCGGTTTTTGTCAAAAATTTGCCCAAATAACGGTAAATTGGGGAATTTTTCGATTCTATCCTCTAGATCAAGTTATAAGCTACAAAAATTATGTATGGCTTTTTTGTCGTAGGACGCACCGTTCTTGAGATATAAGCTGTTGAAAATTCTATACGAACCGCCAGAACCCCTACGGATGTCGATTTTTCTACATTGAAAAAATCATCAATGTTGGTCTAACTTTGGCCATATCTCAAAAACCGTGAGTCCTACAGCAAAGTGACGTAGGCCGATCTTGTAGCTTACGACTAGATCTAGGAGATAAAGTTAGACAATGGACAGTTCTACCGTTATAACAGTATATTTTTTAATGATAAAGGCACTTTTTGTAGTAAAATAAGTTTAATTATCGACTTTTCGACTACGGAGGGTTTTGAAAACTTGGACAATGTAAATTCAGGTCGGGAGCAAGAATTTAGATCTACCTTGCTTCAAAGCCGATATAAAATTTCATATAATTTGCGCCAGAGAAACAAATTTCTCGGTTTTTGTCAAAAATTTGCCCAAATAACGGTAAATTGGGGAATTTTTCGATTCTATCCTCTAGATCAAGTTATAAGCTACAAAAATTATGTATGGCTTTTTTGTCGTAGGACGCACCGTTCTTGAGATATAAGCTGTTGAAAATTCTATACGACCCGCCAGAACCCCTACAGATGTCGATTTTTCTACATTGAACAAATCATCAATGTTGGTCTAACTTTGGCCATATCTCAAAAACCGTGAGTCCTACAGCAAAGTGACGCACGCCGATCTTGTAGCTTACGACTAGATCTAGGAGATAAAGTTGGACAATGGACAGTTCTACCGTTATAACAGTATATTTTTTAATGATAAAGGCACTTTTTGTAGTAAAATAAGTTTAATGATCGACTTTTCGACTACGGAGGGTTTTGAAAACTTGGACAATGTAAATTCACGTCGGGAGCAAGAATTCAGATCTACTAAATTTCATATAATTTACGCCAGAGAAACAAATTTCCCGGTTTTTGTCAAAAATTTGCCCAAATAACGGTAAATTGGGAAATTTTTCAATTCCATCCTCTAGATCAAGTTATAAGCTACAAAAATTATGCACGGGTTTTTTGTCGTAGAACGCACCGTTCTTTAGATATAAGCTGTTGAAAATTCTATACGAACCGCCAGAACCCCTACAGATGTCGATTTTTGTAGTTGAAAAAATCATGAATGTTGGTCTTACTTTGTTCATATCTCAAAAACCGTGAGTCCTACAGCAAAGTGACGTAGGCCGATCTTGTAGCTTATGACTAGATCTAGGAGATAAAGTTGGACAATGGACAGTTCTACCGTTATAACAGTATATTTTTTAATGATAAAGGGACTTTTTGTAGTAAAATAAGTTTAATCATCGACTTTTCGACTACGGAGGGTTATGAAAACTTGGACAATGTAAATTCACGTCGGGAGCAAAAATTCAGATCTGCCTTCCTTCAAAGCCGATATAGAATTTCATATAATTTACGCCAGAGAAACAAATTTCCCGGTTTTTGTCAAAAATTAGCCCAAATAACAGTAAATTGGGGAATTTTTCAATTCCATCCTCTAGATCAAGTTATAAGCTACAAAAATTATGTACGGGTTTTTTGTCGTAGGACGCACCGTTCTTGAGATATAAGCTGTTGAAAATTCTATACGAACCGCCAGAACCCCTACGGATGTCGATTTTTCTACATTGAAAAAATCATCAATGTTGGTCTAACTTTGGCCATATCTCAAAAACCGTGAGTCCTACAGCAAAGTGACGTAGGCCGATCTTGTAGCTTACGACTAGATCTAGGAGATAAAGTTAGACAATGGACAGTTCTACCGTTATAACAGTATATTTTTTAATGATAAAGGCACTTTTTGTAGTAAAATAAGTTTAATTATCGACTTTTCGACTACGGAGGGTTTTGAAAACTTGGACAATGTAAATTCAGGTCGGGAGCAAGAATTTAGATCTACCTTGCTTCAAAGCCGATATAAAATTTCATATAATTTGCGCCAGAGAAACAAATTTCTCGGTTTTTGTCAAAAATTTGCCCAAATAACGGTAAATTGGGGAATTTTTCAATTCTATCCTCTAGATCAAGTTATAAGCTACAAAAATTATGTATGGCTTTTTTGTCGTAGGACGCACCGTTCTTGAGATATAAGCTGTTGAAAATTCTATACGACCCGCCAGAACCCCTACAGATGTCGATTTTTGTAGTTGAAAAAATCATGAATGTTGGTCTTACTTTGTTCATATCTCAAAAACCGTGAGTCCTACAGCAAAGTGACGGTTGAGAGGGTTATGAAAACTTGGACACTGTAAATTCACGTCAGGAGCAACAATTCAGATCTGCCTTCCTTCAAAGCCGATATAGAATTTCATATAATTTACGCCAGAGAAACAAATTTCCCGGTTTTTGTCAAAAATTTGCCCAAATAACGGTAAATTGGGGAATTTTTCAATTCCATCCTCTAGATCAAGTTATAAGCTACAAAAATTATGCACGGGTTTTTTGTCGTAGAACGCACCGTTCTTGAGATATAAGCTGTTGAAAATTCTATACGAACCGCCAGAACCCCTACAGATGTCGATTTTTCTACATTGAACAAATCATCAATGTTGGTCTAACTTTGGCCATATCTCAAAAACCGTGAGTCCTACAGCAAAGTGACGCACGCCGATCTTGTAGCTTACGACTAGATCTAGGAGATAAAGTTGGACAATGGACAGTTCTACCGTTATAACAGTATATTTTTTAATGATAAAGGCACTTTTTGTAGTAAAATAAGTTTAATGATCGACTTTTCGACTACGGAGGGTTTTGAAAACTTGGACAATGTAAATTCACGTCGGGAGCAAGAATTCAGATCTACTAAATTTCATATAATTTACGCCAGAGAAACAAATTTCCCGGTTTTTGTCAAAAATTTGCCCAAATAACGGTAAATTGGGGAATTTTTCAATTCCATCCTCTAGATCAAGTTATAAGCTACAAAAATTATGCACGGGTTTTTTGTCGTAGAACGCACCGTTCTTGAGATATAAGCTGTTGAAAATTCTATACGAACCGCCAGAACCCCTACAGATGTCGATTTTTCTACATTGAACAAATCATCAATGTTGGTCTAACTTTGGCCATATCTCAAAAACCGTGAGTCCTACAGCAAAGTGACGCACGCCGATCTTGTAGCTTACGACTAGATCTAGGAGATAAAGTTGGACAATGGACAGTTCTACCGTTATAACAGTATATTTTTTAATGATAAAGGCACTTTTTGTAGTAAAATAAGTTTAATGATCGACTTTTCGACTACGGAGGGTTTTGAAAACTTGGACAATGTAAATTCACGTCGGGAGCAAGAATTCAGATCTACTAAATTTCATATAATTTACGCCAGAGAAACAAATTTCCCGGTTTTTGTCAAAAATTTGCCCAAATAACGGTAAATTGGGGAATTTTTCGATTCCATCCTCTAGATCAAGTTATAAGCTACAAAAATTATGTGAGGGTTTTTTGTCGTAGGACGCACCGTTCTTGAGATATAAGCTGTTGAAAATTCTATACGAACCGCCAGAACCCCTACAGATGTCGATTTTTGTAGTTGAAAAAATCATGAATGTTGGTCTTACTTTGTTCATATCTCAAAAACCGTGAGTCCTACAGCAAAGTGACGCAGGCCGATCTTGTAGCTTACGACTAGATCTAGGAGATAAAGTTGGTGAATGGACAGATCTACCGTTATAACGGTATATTTTTTAATGATAAAGGGACTTTTTGTAGTAAAATAAGTTTAATTATCGACTTATGGACTACGGAGGGTTATGAAAACTTGGACAATGTAAATTCACGTCAGGAGGAACAATTCAGATCTGCGTTCCTTCAAAGCCGATATAGAATTTCATATAATTTACGCCAGAGAAACAAATTTCCCGGTTTTTGTCAAAAATTTGCCCAAATAACGGTAAATTAGGGAATTTTTCAATTCCATCCTCTAGATCAAGTTATAAGCTACAAAAATTATGTACGGGTTTTTTGTCGTAGGACGCACCGTTCTTGAGATATAAGCTGTTGAAAATTCTATACGAACCGCCAGAACCCCTACAGATGTCGATTTTTCTACATTGAAAAAATCATCAATGTTGGTCTAACTTTGGTCATATCTAAAAAACCGTGAGTTCTACAGCAAAGTGACGTAGGCCGATCTTGTAGCTTACGACTAGATCTAGGAGATAAAGTTGGACAATGGACAGTTCTACCGTTATAACAGTATATTTTTTAATGATAAAGGCACTTTTTGTAGTAAAATAAGTTTAATTATCGACTTTTCGACTACGGAGGGTTATGAAAACTTGGACAATGTAAATTCACGTCGGGAGCAAAAATTCAGATCTGCCTTCCTTCAAAGCCGATATAGAATTTCATATAATTTACGCCAGAGAAACAAATTTCCCGGTTTTTGTCAAAAATTTGCCCAAATAACAGTAAATTGGGGAATTTTTCAATTCCATCCTCTAGATCAAGTTATAAGCTACAAAAATTATGTGCGGGTTTTTTGTCGTAGGACGCACCGTTCTTGAGATATAAGCTGTTGAAAATTCTATACGAACCGCCAGAACCCCTACAGATGTCGATTTTTTTACATTGAAAAAATCATCAATGTTGGTCTAACTTTGGCCATATCTCAAAAACCGTGAGTCCTACAGCAAAGTGACGTAGGCCGATCTTGTAGCTTACGACTAGATCTAGGAGATAAAGTTGGACAATGGACAGTTCTACCGTTATAACAGTATATTTTTTAATGATAAAGGCACTTTTTGTAGTAAAATAAGTTTAATTATCGACTTTTCGACTACGGAGGGTTTTGAAAACTTGGACAATGTAAATTCAGGTCGGGAGCAAGAATTTAGATCTACCTTGCTTCAAAGCCGATATAAAATTTCATATAATTTGCGCCAGAGAAACAAATTTCCCGGTTTTTGTCAAAAATTTGCCCAAATAACGGTAAATTGGGGAATTTTTCAATTCCATCCTCTAGATCAAGTTATAAGCTACAAAAATTATGTACGGGTTTTTTGTCGTAGGACGCACCGTTCTTGAGATAAAAGCTGTTGAAAATTCTATACGAACCGCCAGAACCCCTACAGATGTCGATTTTTCTACATTGAAAAAATCATCAATGTTGGTCTAACTTTGGCCATATCTCAAAAACCGTGAGTCCTACAGCAAAGTGACGCAGGCCGATCTTGGAGCTTACGACTAGATCTAGGAGATAAAGTTGGACAATGGACAGTTCTACCGTTATAGCAGTATATTTTTTAATGATAAAGGCACTTTTTGTAGTAAAATAAGTTTAATTATCGACTTTTCGACTACGGAGGGTTTTGAAAACTTGGACAATGTAAATTTACGTCGGGAGCAAGAATTCAGATCTACTAAATTTCATATAGTTTACGCCAGAGAAACAAATTTCCCGGTTTTTGTCAAAAGTTTGCCCAAATAACGGTAAATTGGGGAATTTTTCGATTCCATCCTCTAGATCAAGTTATAAGCTACAAAAATTATGTGAGGGTTTTTTGTCGTAGGACGCACCGTTCTTGAGATATAAGCTGTTGAAAATTCTATACGAACCGCCAGAACCCCTACAGATGTCGATTTTTGTAGTTGAAAAAATCATGAATGTTGGTCTTACTTTGTTCATATCTCAAAAACCGTGAGTCCTACAGCAAAGTGACGCAGGCCGATCTTGTAGCTTACGACTAGATCTAGGAGATAAAGTTGGTGAATGGACAGATCTACCGTTATAACGGTATATTTCTTAATGATAAAGGGACTTTTTGTAGTAAAATAAGTTTAATTATCGACTTATGGACTACGGAGGGTTATGAAAACTTGGACAATGTAAATTCACGTCAGGAGCAACAATTCAGATCTGCGTTCCTTCAAAGCCGATATAGAATTTCATATAATTTACGCCAGAGAAACAAATTTCCCGGTTTTTGTCAAAAATTTGCCCAAATAACGGTAAATTAGGGAATTTTTCAATTCCATCCTCTAGATCAAGTTATAAGCTACAAAAATTATGCACGGGTTTTTTGTCGTAGGACGCACCGTTCTTGAGATATAAGCTGTTGAAAATTCTATACGAACCGCCAGAACCCCTACAGATGTCGATTTTTCTACATTGAAAAAATCATGAATGTTGGTCTAACTTTGGCCATATCTCAAAAACCGTGAGTCCTACAGCAAAGTGACGTAGGCCGATCTTGTAGCTTACGACTAGATCTAGGAGATAAAGTTGGAGAATGGACAGATCTACCGTTATAACGGTATATTTTTTAATGATAAAGGGACTTTTTGTAGTAAAATAAGTTTAATCATCGACTTTTCGACTACGGAGGGTTATGAAAACTTGGACAATGTAAATTCACGTCGGGAGCAAAAATTCAGATCTGCCTTCCTTCAAAGCCGATATAAAATTTCATATAATTTACGCCAGAGAAACAAATTTCCCGGTTTTTGTCAAAAATTTGCCCAAATAACGGTAAATTAGGGAATTTTTCGATTCCATCCTCTAGATCAAGTTATAAGCTACAAAAATTATGTGAAGGTTTTTTGTCGTAGGACGCACCGTTCTTGAGATATAAGCTGTTGAAAATTCTATACGAACCGCCAGAACCCCTACAGATGTCGATTTTTGTAGTTGAAAAAATCATGAATGTTGGTCTTACTTTGTTCATATCTCAAAAACCGTGAGTCCTACAGCAAAGTGACGCAGGCCGATCTTGTAGCTTACGACTAGATCTAGGAGATAAAGTTGGTGAATGGACAGATCTACCGTTATAACGGTATATTTTTTAATGATAAAGGGACTTTTTGTAGTAAAATAAGTTTAATTATCGACTTTTCGACTACGGAGGGTTATGAAAACTTGGACAATGTAAATTCACGTCAGGAGCAACAATTCAGATCTGCCTTCCTTCAAAGCCGATATAGAATTTCATATAATTTACGCCAGAGAAACAAATTACCCGGTTTTTGTCAAAAATTTGCCCAAATAACGGTAAATTAGGGAATTTTTCGATTCCATCCTCTAGATCAAGTTATAAGCTACAAAAATTATGCACGGGTTTTTTGTCGTAGGACGCACCGTTCTTGAGATATAAGCTGTTGAAAATTCTATACGAACCGCCAGAACCCCTACAGATGTCGATTTTTCTACATTGAAAAAATCATGAATGTTGGTCTTACTTTGTTCATATCTCAAAAACCGTGAGTCCTACAGCAAAGTGACGCAGGCCGATCTTGTAGCTTACGACTAGATCTAGGAGATAAGGTTGGCGAATGGACAGATCTACCGTTATAACAGTATATTTTTTAATGATAAAGGCACTTTTTGTAGTAAAATAAGTTTAATTATCGACTTTTCGACTACGGAGGATTTTGAAAACTTGGACAATGTAAATTCACGTCAGGAGCAACAATTCAGATCTGCCTTCCTTCAAAGCCGATATAGAATTTCATATAATTTACGCCAGAGAAACAAATTTCCCGGTTTTTGTCAAAAATTTGCCCAAATAACGGTAAATTGGGGAATTTTTCGATTCCATCCTCTAGATCAAGTTATAAGCTACAAAAATTATGTACGGGTTTTTTGTCGTAGGACGCACCGTTCTTGAGATATAAGCTGTTGAAAATTCTATACGAACCGCCAGAACCCCTACAGATGTCGATTTTTCTACATTGAAAAAATCATCAATGTTGGTCTAACTTTGGCCATATCTCAAAAACCGTGAGTCCTACAGCAAAGTGACGCAGGCCGATCTTGGAGCTTACGACTAGATCTAGGAGATAAAGTTGGACAATGGACAGTTCTACCGTTATAGCAGTATATTTTTTAATGATAAAGGCACTTTTTGTAGTAAAATAAGTTTAATTATCGACTTTTCGACTACGGAGGGTTTTGAAAACTTGGACAATGTAAATTCACGTCGGGAGCAAGAATTCAGATCTACCTTGCTTCAAAGCCGATATAAAATTTCATATAATTTACGCCAGAGAAACAAATTTCCCGGTTTTTGTCAAAAATTTGCCCAAATAACGGTAAATTGGGGAATTTTTCGATTCCATCCTCTAGATCAAGTTATAAGCTACAAAAATTATGTACAGGTTTTTTGTCGTAGGACGCACCGTTCTTGAGATATAAGCTGTTGAAAATTCTATACGAACCGCCAGAACCCCTACAAATGTCGATTTTTGTAGTTGAAAAAATCATGAATGTTGGTCTTACTTTGTTCATATCTCAAAAACCGTGAGTCCTACAGCAAAGTGACGCAGGCCGATCTTGTAGCTTACGACTAGATCTAGGAGATAAAGTTGGTGAATGGACAGATCTACCGTTATAACGGTATATTTTTTAATGATAAAGGGACTTTTTGTAGTAAAATAAATTTAATTATCGACTTTTCGACTACGGAGGGTTATGAAAACTTGGACAATGTAAATTCACGTCAGGAGCAACAATTCAGATCTGCCTTCCTTCAAAGCCGATATAGAATTTCATATAATTTACGCCAGAGAAACAAATTACCCGGTTTTTGTCAAAAATTTGCCCAAATAACGGTAAATTAGGGAATTTTTCAATTCCATCCTCTAGATCAAGTTATAAGCTACAAAAATTATGTACGGGTTTTTTGTCGTAGGACGCACCGTTCTTGAGATATAAGCTGTTGAAAATTCTATACGAACCGCCAGAACCCCTACAGATGTCGATTTTTCTACATTGAAAAATCATCAATGTTGGTCTAACTTTGGCCATATCTCAAAAACCGTGAGTCCTACAGCAAAGTGACGTAGGCCGATCTTGTAGCTTATGACTAGATCTAGGAGATAAAGTTGGACAATGGACAGTTCTACCGTTATAACAGTATATTTTTTAATGATAAAGGCACTTTTTGTAGTAAAATAAGTTTAATTATAGACTTTTCGACTACGGAGGGTTTTGAAAACTTGTAGTAAAATAAGTTTAATTATCGACTTATGGACTACGGAGGGTTATGAAAACTTGGACAATGTAAATTCACGACAGGAGCAACAATTCAGATCTGCGTTCCTTCAAAGCCGATATAGAATTTCATATAATTTACGCCAGAGAAACAAATTTCCCGGTTTTTGTCAAAAATTTGCCCAAATAACGGTAAATTAGGGAATTTTTCAATTCCATCCTCTAGATCAAGTTATAAGCTACAAAAATTATGCACGGGTTTTTTGTCGTAGGACGCACCGTTCTTGAGATATAAGCTGTTGAAAATTCTATACGAACCGCCAGAACCCCTACAGATGTCGATTTTTCTACATTGAAAAAATCATGAATGTTGGTCTAACTTTGGCCATATCTCAAAAACCGTGAGTCCTACAGCAAAGTGACGTAGGCCGATCTTGTAGCTTACGACTAGATCTAGGAGATAAAGTTGGAGAATGGACAGATCTACCGTTATAACGGTATATTTTTTAATGATAAAGGGACTTTTTGTAGTAAAATAAGTTTAATCATCGACTTTTCGACTACGGAGGGTTATGAAAACTTGGACAATGTAAATTCACGTCGGGAGCAAAAATTCAGATCTGCCTTCCTTCAAAGCCGATATAGAATTTCATATAATTTACGCCAGAGAAACAAATTTCCCGGTTTTTGTCAAAAATTTGCCCAAATAACGGTAAATTGGGGAATTTTTCGATTCCATCCTCTAGATCAAGTTATAAGCTACAAAAATTATGTACGGGTTTTTTGTCGTAGGACGCACCGTTCTTGAGATATAAGCTGTTGAAAATTCTATACGAACCGCCAGAACCCCTACAGATGTCGATTTTTGTAGTTGAAAAAATCATGAATGTTGGTCTTACTTTGTTCATATCTCAAAAACCGTGAGTCCTACAGCAAAGTGACGCAGGCCGATCTTGTAGCTTACGACTAGATCTAGGAGATAAAGTTGGTGAATGGACAGATCTACCGTTATAACGGTATATTTTTTAATGATAAAGGGACTTTTTGTAGTAAAATAAGTTTAATTATCGACTTTTCGACTACGGAGGGTTATGAAAACTTGGACAATGTAAATTCACGTCAGGAGCAACAATTCAGATCTGCCTTCCTTCAAAGCCGATATAGAATTTCATATAATTTACGCCAGAGAAACAAATTACCCGGTTTTTGTCAAAAATTTGCCCAAATAACGGTAAATTAGGGAATTTTTCAATTCCATCCTCTAGATCAAGTTATAAGCTACAAAAATTATGTACGGGTTTTTTGTCGTAGGACGCACCGTTCTTGAGATATAAGCTGTTGAAAATTCTATACGAACCGCCAGAACCCCTACAGATGTCGATTTTTCTACATTGAAAAAATCATCAATGTTGGTCTAACTTTGGCCATATCTCAAAAACCGTGAGTCCTACAGCAAAGTGACGTAGGCCGATCTTGTAGCTTATGACTAGATCTAGGAGATAAAGTTGGACAATGGACAGTTCTACCGTTATAACAGTATATTTTTTAATGCTAAAGGCACTTTTTGTAGTAAAATAAGTTTAATTATCGACTTTTCGACTACGGAGGGTTTTGAAAACTTGGACAATGTAAATTCACGTCGGGAGCAAGAATTCAGATCTACCTTGCTTCAAAGCCGATATAAAATTTCATATAATTTACGCCAGAGAAACAAATTTCCCGGTTTTTGTCAAAAATTTGCCCAAATAACGGTAAATTGGGGAATTTTTCGATTCCATCCTCTAGATCAAGTTATAAGCTACAAAAATTATGCACGGGTTTTTTGTCGTAGGACGCACCGTTCTTGAGATATAAGCTGTTGAAAATTCTATACGAACCGCCAGAACCCCTACAGATGTCGATTTTTCTACATTGAAAAAATCATGAATGTTGGTCTTACTTTGTTCATATCTCAAAAACCGTGAGTCCTACAGCAAAGTGACGCAGGCCGATCTTGTAGCTTACGACTAGATCTAGGAGATAAGGTTGGCGAATGGACAGATCTACCGTTATAACAGTATATTTTTTAATGATAAAGGCACTTTTTGTAGTAAAATAAGTTTAATTATCGACTTTTCGACTACGGAGGGTTTTGAAAACTTGGACAATGTAAATTCACGTCAGGAGCAACAATTCAGATCTGCCTTCCTTCAAAGCCGATATAGAATTTCATATAATTTACGCCAGAGAAACAAATTTCCCGGTTTTTGTCAAAAATTTGCCCAAATAACGGTAAATTGGGGAATTTTTCGATTCCATCCTCTAGATCAAGTTATAAGCTACAAAAATTATGTACGGGTTTTTTGTCGTAGGACGCACCGTTCTTGAGATATAAGCTGTTGAAAATTCTATACGAACCGCCAGAACCCCTACAGATGTCGATTTTTCTACATTGAAAAAATCATCAATGTTGGTCTAACTTTGGCCATATCTCAAAAACCGTGAGTCCTACAGCAAAGTGACGCAGGCCGATCTTGGAGCTTACGACTAGATCTAGGAGATAAAGTTGGACAATGGACAGTTCTACCGTTATAGCAGTATATTTTTTAATGATAAAGGCACTTTTTGTAGTAAAATAAGTTTAATTATCGACTTTTCGACTACGGAGGGTTTTGAAAACTTGGACAATGTAAATTCACGTCGGGAGCAAGAATTCAGATCTACCTTGCTTCAAAGCCGATATAAAATTTCATATAATTTACGCCAGAGAAACAAATTTCCCGGTTTTTGTCAAAAATTTGCCCAAATAACGGTAAATTGGGGAATTTTTCGATTCCATCCTCTAGATCAAGTTATAAGCTACAAAAATTATGTACAGGTTTTTTGTCGTAGGACGCACCGTTCTTGAGATATAAGCTGTTGAAAATTCTATACGAACCGCCAGAACCCCTACAAATGTCGATTTTTGTAGTTGAAAAAATCATGAATGTTGGTCTTACTTTGTTCATATCTCAAAAACCGTGAGTCCTACAGCAAAGTGACGCAGGCCGATCTTGTAGCTTACGACTAGATCTAGGAGATAAAGTTGGTGAATGGACAGATCTACCGTTATAACGGTATATTTTTTAATGATAAAGGGACTTTTTGTAGTAAAATAAATTTAATTATCGACTTTTCGACTACGGAGGGTTATGAAAACTTGGACAATGTAAATTCACGTCAGGAGCAACAATTCAGATCTGCCTTCCTTCAAAGCCGATATAGAATTTCATATAATTTACGCCAGAGAAACAAATTACCCGGTTTTTGTCAAAAATTTGCCCAAATAACGGTAAATTAGGGAATTTTTCAATTCCATCCTCTAGATCAAGTTATAAGCTACAAAAATTATGTACGGGTTTTTTGTCGTAGGACGCACCGTTCTTGAGATATAAGCTGTTGAAAATTCTATACGAACCGCCAGAACCCCTACAGATGTCGATTTTTCTACATTGAAAAATCATCAATGTTGGTCTAACTTTGGCCATATCTCAAAAACCGTGAGTCCTACAGCAAAGTGACGTAGGCCGATCTTGTAGCTTATGACTAGATCTAGGAGATAAAGTTGGACAATGGACAGTTCTACCGTTATAACAGTATATTTTTTAATGATAAAGGCACTTTTTGTAGTAAAATAAGTTTAATTATAGACTTTTCGACTACGGAGGGTTTTGAAAACTTGGACAATGTAAATTCACGTCGGGAGCAGGAATTCAGATCTACCTTGCTTCAAAGCCGATATAAAATTTCATATAATTTACGCCAGAGAAACAAATTTCCCGGTTTTTGTCAAAAATTTGCCCAAATAACGGTAAATTGGGGAATTTTTCAATTCCATCCTCTAGATCAAGTTATAAGCTACAAAAATTATGTACGGGTTTTTTGTCGTAGGACGCACCGTTCTTGAGATATAAGCTGTTGAAAATTCTATACGAACCGCCAGAACCCCTACAGATGTCGATTTTTGTAGTTGAGAAAATCATGAATGTTGGTCTTACTTTGTTCATATCTCAAAAACCGTGAGTCCTACAGCAAAGTGACGCAGGCCGATCTTGTAGCTTACGACTAGATCTAGGAGATAAGGTTGGAGAATGGACAGATCTACCGTTATAACAGTATATTTTTTTAATGATAAAGGCACTTTTTGTAGTAAAATAAGTTTAATTATCGACTTATGGACTACGGAGGATTATGAAAACTTGGACAATGTAAATTCACGTCAGGAGCAACAATTCAGATCTGCCTTCCTTCAAAGCCGATATAGAATATCATATAATTTACGCCAGAGAAACAAATTTCCCGGTTTTTGTCAAAAATTTGCCCAAATAACGGTAAATTGGGGAATTTTTCAATTCCATCCTCTAGATCAAGTTATAAGCTACAAAAATTATGTGCGGGTTTTTTGTCGTAGGACGCACCGTTCTTGAGATATAAGCTGTTGAAAATTCTATACGAACCGTCAGAACCCCTACAGATGTCGATTTTTCTACACTGAAAAAATCATCAATGTTGGTCTAACTTTGGCCATATCTCAAAAACCGTGAGTCCTACAGCAAAGTGACGTAGGCCGATCTTGTAGCTTATGACTAGATCTAGGAGATAAAGTTGGACAATGGATAGTTCTACCGTTATAACAGTATATTTTTTAATGATAAAGGCACTTTTTGTAGTAAAATAAGTTTAATTATCGACTTTTCGACTACGGAGGGTTTTGAAAACTTGGACAATGTAAATTCACGTCGGGAGCAAGAATTCAGATCTACCTTGCTTCAAAGCCGATATAAAATTTCATATAAAGTTGGAGAATGGACAGATCTACCGTTATAACGGTATATTTTTTAATGATAAAGGGACTTTTTGTAGTAAAATAAGTTTAATCATCGACTTTTCGACTACGGAGGGTTATGAAAACTTGGACAATGTAAATTCACGTCGGGAGCAACAATTCAGATCTGCCTTCCTTCAAAGCCGATATAGAATTTCATATAATTTACGCCAGAGAAACAAATTTCCCGGTTTTTGTCAAAAATTTGCCCAAATAACAGTAAATTGGGGAATTTTTCGATTCCATCCTCTAGATCAAGTTATAAGCTACAAAAATTATGTACGGGTTTTTTGTCGTAGGACGCACCGTTCTTGAGATATAAGCTGTTGAAAATTCTATACGAACCGCCAGAACCCCTACAGATGTCGATTTTTGTAGTTGAAAAAATCATGAATGTTGGTCTTACTTTGTTCATATCTCAAAAACCGTGAGTCCTACAGCAAAGTGACGCAGGCCGATCTTGTAGCTTATGACTGGATCTAGGAGATAAAGTTGGACAATGGACAGTTCTACCGTTATAACAGTACATTTTTTAATGATAAAGGCACTTTTTGTAGTAAAATAAGTTTAATTATCGACTTTTCGACTACGGAGGGTTTTGAAAACTTGGACAATGTAAATTCACGTCGGGAGCAAGAATTCAGATCTACCTTGCTTCAAAGCCGATATAAAATTTCATATAATTTACGCCAGAGAAACAAATTTCCCGGTTTTTGTCAAAAATTTGCCCAAATAACGGTAAATTGGGGAATTTTTCAATTCCATCCTCTAGATCAAGTTATAAGCTACAAAAATTATGTACGGGTTTTTTGTCGTAGGACGCACCGTTCTTGAGATATAAGCTGTTGAAAATTCTATACGAACCGCCAGAACCCCTACAGATGTCGATTTTTCTACATTGAAAAAATCATGAATGTTGGTCTTACTTTGTTCATATCTCAAAAACCGTGAGTCCTACAGCAAAGTGACGCAGGCCGATCTTGTAGCTTACGACTAGATCTAGGAGATAAGGTTGGCGAATGGACAGATCTACCGTTATAACAGTATATTTTTTAATGATAAAGGCACTTTTTGTAGTAAAATAAGTTTAATGATCGACTTTTCGACTACGGAGGGTTTTGAAAACTTGGACAATGTAAATTCACGTCGGGAGCAAGAATTCAGATCTACCTTGCTTCAAAGCCGATATAAAATTTCATATAATTTACGCCAGAGAAACAAATTTCCCGGTTTTTGTCAAAAATTTGCCCAAATAACGGTAAATTGGGGAATTTTTCGATTCCATCCTCTAGATCAAGTTATAAGCTACAAAAATTATGTGAGGGTTTTTTGTCGTAGGACGCACCGTTCTTGAGATATAAGCTGTTGAAAATTCTATACGAACCGCCAGAACCCCTACAGATGTCGATTTTTGTAGTTGAAAAAATCATGAATGTTGGTCTTACTTTGTTCATATCTCAAAAACCGTGAGTCCTACAGCAAAGTGACGCAGGCCGATCTTGTAGCTTACGACTAGATCTAGGAGATAAGGTTGGAGAATGGACAGATCTACCGTTATAACGGTATATTTTTTAATGATAAAGGCACTTTTTGTAGTAAAATAAGTTTAATTATCGACTTATGGACTACGGAGGGTTATGAAAACTTGGATAATGTAAATTCACGTCAGGAGCAACAATTCAGATCTGCGTTCCTTCAAAGCTGATATAGAATTTCATATAATTTACGCCAGAGAAACAAATTTCCCGGTTCTTGTCAAAAATTTGCCCAAATAACGGTAAATTAGGGAATTTTTCAATTCCATCCTCTAGATCAAGTTATAAGCTACAAAAATTATGTACGGGTTTTTTGTCGTAGGACGCACCGTTCTTGAGATATAAGCTGTTGAAAATTCTATACGAACCGCCAGAACCCCTACAGATGTCAATTTTTCTACATTGAAAAAATCATGAATGTTGGTCTAACTTTGGCCATATCTCAAAAACCGTGAGTCCTACAGCAAAGTGACGTAGGCCGATCTTGTAGCTTATGACTGGATCTAGGAGATAAAGTTGGACAATGGACAGTTCTACCGTTATAACAGTATATTTTTTAATGATAAAGGCACTTTTTGTAGTAAAATAAGTTTAATTATCGACTTTTCGACTACGGAGGGTTTTGAAAACTTGGACAATGTAAATTCACGTCGGGAGCAAGAATTCAGATCTGCCTTCCTTCAAAGCCGATATAGAATATCATATAATTTACGCCAGAGAAACAAATTTCCCGGTTTTTGTCAAAAATTTGCCCAAATAACGGTAAATTGGGGAATTTTTCAATTCCATCCTCTAGATCAAGTTATAAGCTACAAAAATTATGTGCGGGTTTTTTGTCGTAGGACGCACCGTTCTTGAGATATAAGCTGTTGAAAATTCTATACGAACCGTCAGAACCCCTACAGATGTCGATTTTTCTACACTGAAAAAATCATCAATGTTGGTCTAACTTTGGCCATATCTCAAAAACCGTGAGTCCTACAGCAAAGTGACGTAGGCCGATCTTGTAGCTTATGACTAGATCTAGGAGATAAAGTTGGACAATGGATAGTTCTACCGTTATAACAGTATATTTTTTAATGATAAAGGCACTTTTTGTAGTAAAATAAGTTTAATTATCGACTTTTCGACTACGGAGGGTTTTGAAAACTTGGACAATGTAAATTCACGTCGGGAGCAAGAATTCAGATCTACCTTGCTTCAAAGCCGATATAAAATTTCATATAAAGTTGGAGAATGGACAGATCTACCGTTATAACGGTATATTTTTTAATGATAAAGGGACTTTTTGTAGTAAAATAAGTTTAATCATCGACTTTTCGACTACGGAGGGTTATGAAAACTTGGACAATGTAAATTCACGTCGGGAGCAACAATTCAGATCTGCCTTCCTTCAAAGCCGATATAGAATTTCATATAATTTACGCCAGAGAAACAAATTTCCCGGTTTTTGTCAAAAATTTGCCCAAATAACAGTAAATTGGGGAATTTTTCGATTCCATCCTCTAGATCAAGTTATAAGCTACAAAAATTATGTACGGGTTTTTTGTCGTAGGACGCACCGTTCTTGAGATATAAGCTGTTGAAAATTCTATACGAACCGCCAGAACCCCTACAGATGTCGATTTTTGTAGTTGAAAAAATCATGAATGTTGGTCTTACTTTGTTCATATCTCAAAAACCGTGAGTCCTACAGCAAAGTGACGCAGGCCGATCTTGTAGCTTATGACTGGATCTAGGAGATAAAGTTGGACAATGGACAGTTCTACCGTTATAACAGTACATTTTTTAATGATAAAGGCACTTTTTGTAGTAAAATAAGTTTAATTATCGACTTTTCGACTACGGAGGGTTTTGAAAACTTGGACAATGTAAATTCACGTCGGGAGCAAGAATTCAGATCTACCTTGCTTCAAAGCCGATATAAAATTTCATATAATTTACGCCAGAGAAACAAATTTCCCGGTTTTTGTCAAAAATTTGCCCAAATAACGGTAAATTGGGGAATTTTTCAATTCCATCCTCTAGATCAAGTTATAAGCTACAAAAATTATGTACGGGTTTTTTGTCGTAGGACGCACCGTTCTTGAGATATAAGCTGTTGAAAATTCTATACGAACCGCCAGAACCCCTACAGATGTCGATTTTTCTACATTGAAAAAATCATGAATGTTGGTCTTACTTTGTTCATATCTCAAAAACCGTGAGTCCTACAGCAAAGTGACGCAGGCCGATCTTGTAGCTTACGACTAGATCTAGGAGATAAGGTTGGCGAATGGACAGATCTACCGTTATAACAGTATATTTTTTAATGATAAAGGCACTTTTTGTAGTAAAATAAGTTTAATGATCGACTTTTCGACTACGGAGGGTTTTGAAAACTTGGACAATGTAAATTCACGTCGGGAGCAAGAATTCAGATCTACCTTGCTTCAAAGCCGATATAAAATTTCATATAATTTACGCCAGAGAAACAAATTTCCCGGTTTTTGTCAAAAATTTGCCCAAATAACGGTAAATTGGGGAATTTTTCGATTCCATCCTCTAGATCAAGTTATAAGCTACAAAAATTATGTGAGGGTTTTTTGTCGTAGGACGCACCGTTCTTGAGATATAAGCTGTTGAAAATTCTATACGAACCGCCAGAACCCCTACAGATGTCGATTTTTGTAGTTGAAAAAATCATGAATGTTGGTCTTACTTTGTTCATATCTCAAAAACCGTGAGTCCTACAGCAAAGTGACGCAGGCCGATCTTGTAGCTTACGACTTGGATCTAGGAGATAAGGTTGGAGAATGGACAGATCTACCGTTATAACGGTATATTTTTTAATGATAAAGGCACTTTTTGTAGTAAAATAAGTTTAATTATCGACTTATGGACTACGGAGGGTTATGAAAACTTGGATAATGTAAATTCACGTCAGGAGCAACAATTCAGATCTGCGTTCCTTCAAAGCTGATATAGAATTTCATATAATTTACGCCAGAGAAACAAATTTCCCGGTTCTTGTCAAAAATTTGCCCAAATAACGGTAAATTAGGGAATTTTTCAATTCCATCCTCTAGATCAAGTTATAAGCTACAAAAATTATGTACGGGTTTTTTGTCGTAGGACGCACCGTTCTTGAGATATAAGCTGTTGAAAATTCTATACGAACCGCCAGAACCCCTACAGATGTCAATTTTTCTACATTGAAAAAATCATGAATGTTGGTCTAACTTTGGCCATATCTCAAAAACCGTGAGTCCTACAGCAAAGTGACGTAGGCCGATCTTGTAGCTTATGACTGGATCTAGGAGATAAAGTTGGACAATGGACAGTTCTACCGTTATAACAGTATATTTTTTAATGATAAAGGCACTTTTTGTAGTAAAATAAGTTTAATTATCGACTTTTCGACTACGGAGGGTTTTGAAAACTTGGACAATGTAAATTCACGTCGGGAGCAAGAATTCAGATCTACCTTGCTTCAAAGCCGATATAAAATTTCATATAATTTACGCCAGAGAAACAAATTTCCCGGTTTTTGTCAAAAATTTGCCCAAATAACGGTAAATTGGGGAATTTTTCAATTCCATCCTCTAGATCAAGTTATAAGCTACAAAAATTATGTACGGGTTTTTTGTCGTAGGACGCACCGTTCTTGAGATATAAGCTGTTGAAAATTCTATACGAACCGCCAGAACCCCTACAGATGTCGATTTTTCTACATTGAAAAAATCATGAATGTTGGTCTTACTTTGTTCATATCTCAAAAACCGTGAGTCCTACAGCAAAGTGACGCAGGCCGATCTTGTAGCTTACGACTAGATCTAGGAGATAAGGTTGGAGAATGGACAGATCTACCGTTATAACAGTATATTTTTTAATGATAAAGGCACTTTTTGTAGTAAAATAAGTTTAATTATCGACTTTTCGACTACGGAGGGTTTTGAAGACTTGGACAATGTAAATTCACGTCGGGAGCAAGAATTCAGATCTACCTTGCTTCAAAGCCGATATAAAATTTCATATAATTTACGCCAGAGAAACAAATTTCCCGGTTTTGTCAAACATTTGCCCAAATAACGATAAATTGGGGAATTTTTCGATTCCATCCTCTAGATCAAGTTATAAGCTACAAAAATTATGTACAGGTTTTTTGTCGTAGGACGCACCGTTCTTGAGATATAAGCTGTTGAAAATTCTATACGAACCGCCAGAACCCCTACAGATGTCGATTTTTCTACATTGAAAAAATCATCAATGTTGGTCTAACTTTGGCCATATCTCAAAAACCGTGAGTCCTACAGCAAAGTGACGTAGGCCGATCTTGTAGCTTACGACTAGATCTAGGAGATAAAGTTGGAGAATGGACAGATCTACCGTTATAACGGTATATTTTTTAATGATAAAGGCACTTTTTGTAGTAAAATAAGTTTAATCATCGACTTTTCGACTACGGAGGGTTATGAAAACTTGGACAATGTAAATTCACGTCGGGAGCAACAATTCAGATCTGCCTTCCTTCAAAGCCGATATAGAATTTCATATAATTTACGCCAGAGAAACAAACTTCCCGGTTTTTGTCAAAAATTTGCCCAAATAACAGTAAATTGGGGAATTTTTCGATTCCATCCTCTAGATCAAGTTATAAGCTACAAAAATTATGTACGGGTTTTTTGTCGTAGGACGCACCGTTCTTGAGATATAAGCTGTTGAAAATTCTATACGAACCGCCAGAACCCCTACAGATGTCGATTTTTGTAGTTGAAAAAATCATGAATGTTGGTCTTACTTTGTTCATATCTCAAAAACCGTGAGTCCTACAGCAAAGTGACGCAGGCCGATCTTGTAGCTTACGACTAGATCTAGGAGATAAGGTTGGAGAATGGACAGATCTACCGTTATAACAGTATATTTTTTAATGATAAAGGCACTTTTTGTAGTAAAATAAGTTTAATTATCGACTTATGGACTACGGAGGGTTATGAAAACTTGGACAATGTAAATTCACGTCAGGAGCAACAATTCAGATCTGCCTTCCTTCAAAGCCGATATAGAATTTCATATAATTTACGCCAGAGAAACAAATTTCCCATTTTTGTCAAAAATTTGCCCAAATAACGGTAAATTGGGGAATTTTTCAATTCCATCCTCTAGATCAAGTTATAAGCTACAAAAATTATGTACGGGTTTTTTGTCGTAGGACGCACCGTTCTTGAGATATAAGCTGTTGAAAATTCTATACGAACCGCCAGAACCCCTACAGATGTCGATTTTTCTACATTGAAAAAATCATGAATGTTGGTCTAACTTTGGCCATATCTCAAAAACCGTGAGTCCTACAGCAAAGTGACGTAGGCCGATCTTGTAGCTTATGACTGGATCTAGGAGATAAAGTTGGACAATGGACAGTTCTACCGTTATAACAGTATATTTTTTAATGATAAAGGCACTTTTTGTAGTAAAATAAGTTTAATTATCGACTTTTCGACTACGGAGGGTTTTGAAAACTTGGACAATGTAAATTCACGTCGGGAGCAAGAATTCAGATCTACCTTCCTTCAAAGCCGATATAAAATTTCATATAATTTACGCCAGAGAAACAAATTTCCCGGTTCTTGTCAAAAATTTGCCCAAATAACGGTAAATTAGGGAATTTTTCAATTCCATCCTCTAGATCAAGTTATAAGCTACAAAAATTATGTACGGGTTTTTTGTCGTAGGACGCACCGTTCTTGAGATATAAGCTGTTGAAAATTCTATACGAACCGCCAGAACCCCTACAGATGTCGATTTTTCTACATTGAAAAAATCATGAATGTTGGTCTAACTTTGGCCATATCTCAAAAACCGTGAGTCCTACAGCAAAGTGACGTAGGCCGATCTTGTAGCTTATGACTGGATCTAGGAGATAAAGTTGGACAATGGACAGTTCTACCGTTATAACAGTATATTTTTTAATGATAAAGGCACTTTTTGTAGTAAAATAAGTTTAATTATCGACTTTTCGACTACGGAGGGTTTTGAAAACTTGGACAATGTAAATTCACGTCGGGAGCAAGAATTCAGATCTACCTTGCTTCAAAGCCGATATAAAATTTCATATAATTTACGCCAGAGAAACAAATTTCCCGGTTTTTGTCAAAAATTTGGAGATCTACCTTGCTTCAAAGCCGATATAAAATTTCATATAATTTACGCCAGAGAAACAAATTTCCCGGTTTTTGTCAAAAATTTGCCCAAATAACGGTAAATTGGGGAATTTTTCAATTCCATCCTCTAGATCAAGTTATAAGCTACAAAAATTATGTACGGGTATTTTGTCGTAGGACGCACCGTTCTTGAGATATAAGCTGTTGAAAATTCTATACGAACCGCCAGAACCCCTACAGATGTCGATTTTTCTACATTGAAAAAATCATGAATGTTGGTCTTACTTTGTTCATATCTCAAAAACCGTGAGTCCTACAGCAAAGTGACGCAGGCCGATCTTGTAGCTTACGACTAGATCTAGGAGATAAGGTTGGAGAATGGACAGATCTACCGTTATAACAGTATATTTTTTAATGATAAAGGCACTTTTTGTAGTAAAATAAGTTTAATTATCGACTTTTCGACTACGGAGGGTTTTGAAAACTTGGACAATGTAAATTCACGTCGGGAGCAAGAATTCAGATCTACCTTGCTTCAAAGCCGATATAAAATTTCATATAATTTACGCCAGAGAAACAAATTTCTCGGTTTTTGTCAAAAATTTGCCCAAATAACGGTAAATTGGGGAATTTGGACAATGTAAATTCACGTCAGGAGCAACAATTCAGATCTGCCTTCCTTCAAAGCCGATATAAAATTTCATATAATTTACGCCAGAGAAACAAATTTCCCGGTTTTTGTCAAAAATTTGCCCAAATAACGGTAAATTGGGGAATTTTTCAATTCCTTCCTCTAGATCAAGTTATAAGCTACAAAAATTATTCACGGGTTTTTTGTCGTAGGACGCACCGTTCTTGAGATATAAGCTGTTGAAAATTCTATACGAACCGCCAGAACCCCTACAGATGTCGATTTTTCTACATTGAAAAAATCATGAATGTTGGTCTTACTTTGTTCATATCTCAAAAACCGTGAGTTCTACAGCAAAGTGACGCAGGCCGATCTTGTAGCTTACGACTAGATCTAGGAGATAAGGTTGGAGAATGGACAGATCTACCGTTATAACAGTATATTTTTTAATGATAAAGGCACTTTTTGTAGTAAAATAAGTTTAATTATCGACTTTTCGACTACGGAGGGTTTTGAAAACTTGGACAATGTAAATTCACGTCGGGAGCAACAATTCAGATCTACCTTGCTTCAAAGCCGATATAAAATTTCATATAATTTACGCCAGAGAAACAAATTTCCCGGTTTTTGTCAAAAATTTGCCCAAATAACGGTAAATTGGGGAATTTTTCGATTCCATCCTCTGGATCAAGTTATAAGCTACAAAAATTATGTCCGGGTTTTTTGTCGTAGGACGCACCGTTCTTGAGATATAAGCTGTTGAAAATTCTATACGAACCGCCAGAACCCCTACAGATGTCGATTTTTCTACATTGAAAAAATCATCAATGTTGGTCTAACTTTGGCCATATCTCAAAAACCGTGAGTCCTACAGCAAAGTGACGTAGGCCGATCTTGTAGCTTACGACTAGATCTAGGAGATAAAGTTGGACAATGGACAGTTCTACCGTTAAAACAGTATATTTTTTAATGATAAAGGCACTTTTTGTAGTAAAATAAGTTTAATGATCGACTTTTCGACTACGGAGGGTTTTGAAAACTTGGACAATGTAAATTCACGTCGGGAGTAAGAATTCAGATCTACCTTGCTTCAAAGCTGATATAAAATTTCATATAATTTACGCCAGAGAAACAAATTTCCCGGTTTTTGTCAAAAATTTGCCCAAATAACAGTAAATTGGGGAATTTTTCGATTCCATCCTCTACAAAAGTTATGTACGGGTTTTTTGTCGTAGGAGGCACCGTTCTTGAGATTCTATACGAACCGCCAGAACCCCTACAGATGTCGATTTTTGTACTTGAAAAAATCATGAATGTTGGTCTTACTTTGTTCATATCTCAAAAACCGTGAGTCCTACAGCAAAGTTAAGTAGGCCGATCTTGTAGCTTACGACTAGATCTAGGAGATAAAGTTGGAGAATGGACAGATCTACCGTTATAACGGTATATTTTTTAATGATAAAGGGACTTTTTGTAGTAAAATAAGTTTAATTATCGACTTTTCGACTACGGAGGGTTATGAAAACTTGGACAATGTAAATTCACGTCAGGAGCAACAATTCAGATCTGCCTTCCTTCAAAGCCGATTTAGAATTTCATATAATTTACGCCAGAGAAACAAATTTTCCGGTTTTTGTCAAAAATTTGCCCAAATAACGGTAAATTGGGGAATTTTTCGATTCCATCCTCTAGATCAAGTTATAAGCTACAAAAATTATGTACGGGTTTTTTGTCGTAGGACGCACCGTTCTTGAGATATAAGCTGTTGAAAATTCTATACGAACCGCCAGAACACCTACAGACGTCGATTTTGTAGTTGAAAAAATCATCAATGTTGGTCTAACTTTGGCCATATCTCAAAAACCGTGAGTCCTACAGCAAAGTGACGTAGGCCGATCTTGTAGCTTACGACTAGATCTAGGAGATAAAGTTAGACAATGGACAGTTCTACCGTTATAACAGTATATTTTTTAATGATAAAGGCACTTTTTGTAGTAAAATAAGTTTAATTATCGACTTTTCGACTACGGAGGGTTTTGAAAACTTGGACAATGTAAATTCACGTCGGGAGCAAGAATTCAGATCTACCTTCCTTCAAAGCCGATATAAAATTTCATATAATTTACGCCAGAGAAACAAATTTCCCGGTTTTTGTCAAAAATTTGCCCAAATAACGGTAAATTGGGGAATTTTTCGATTCCATCCTCTAGATCAAGTTATAAGCTACAAAAATTATGTACGGGTTTTTTGTCGTAGGATGCACCGTTCTTGAGATATAAGCTGTTGAAGATTGTATACGAACCGCCAGAACCCCTACAAATGTCGATTTTCTTACATTGAAGAAATCGTGAATGTTGGTCTTACTTTGTTCACATCTCAAAAACCGTGCGTCCTACAGCAAAGTGACTGAGACCGATTTTGTAGCTTATGACTTGATCTAGGGGATGGAGCTGGATAACACTTAAGTGTGCACAAAAGTGTTGCTTTCCGCCACATACGCTACCCAAATTCGTACACATTACTTCTTCAGTGGATTTTGACGAGTACGGAATAGCGCTTTGAGTAGTTGGGGTGGTAGAAAAATGGGACCATGCGTATCAATAATGATCATTTTACGTCTCCTGGATGCATATTTCATGTAGTCACAAACTTATTGCCCAGAATCACTCAATCGTTCAGATACCAAGAAAAATTCAAATGTCACACTGAGAAACTGATGCTCGGAGTAGCCCATATACAGAATACATTTTAGCACACCGATATAAGTGTGCACACAAGTGTCGTATGTATGGGGGCTTTAAGCCGAATTTCTCTCTAACTCGAATTTGTTTGCCATATTTTACCCATATTTCCACTAAATTTCATACCATACCCAAGCCTGATGTCGCACAATCATTGAATACATATCAAAAACAGTATAGTGAAAAAGTGTACCAGAAGAGGAGAACATGGTATGCGCACACTGGCATCTACTTGTATGCTATGTCTGGCTTGTTTGTTTATGCGAACATGCCATGCTATGCGAGATTGACCATAATACACCATAATAGTAACGATATGAATTGAAGAGTAATGTTTCATTATATGGTCACTAAGTAACGAATACATGCATTTTTCTACAGTACTATTGCCCACGGAAAAAAAGAGCGCGGATGGCTGTTCAGATAACCGTTTCTTCTGTTATGACAGTAGTGAAAGGCAGATGGTGTGACAGATAAAGTGAAAACTACTTACTTCAGCGGCAGAACTGGTTCAGATTGTGGGTGTGTTGTGATGTTGAGCATCTGCATGTCCAACATCAAGGACGAGAAAGAGAGATAATCATCAAAATTGCAATAAATAATCCAACAAAATGGCACAGTGATTCGATTTGCTTGGGCCGCTTTCACGCTCTCCAAAATTCGTCGGCGATTTTTTCGAATTCCCTTTTGTGAACTCAAGCCGCTTTCACACAGGAAATCTTTCAGTCTCTGCAATTGTGATCTCAATGCTGAACTTTTTCTGTTTCCTACCCTCTCTCACACATGCGTCATCTCTTTTTCACACATGTACAGCATGCTTCCAATACCGAACATTGAGAACATAAGAATAAAGAAAAAACGAAGAGAGATAAAAGAGAATAGAAAATCCAAAAGCAAACCCTGAGCACACGAGACGCGGGCTACCCCTAGCACGTCTTGCCAACAAGATGGAAAAGTCGCCGACAAAAGTTTCCTGTGTGAAAGTGGCCATGGGAGCGCAAAAATAAATATCTAACTTTTGAACCCTATTACCGATCTTAGTGAAATTTTAAACATGGAACGTGTTCCACGAGATCTTTTTATAGCAGAACTAGTATTCGTCACGTATCACTAGGGTTGCCCCGGCGTAGAGGGTTAGTGCGTCGACTCCTACGCAGAAGGTGCCAGGTTCAATACCCGAATTTACCACCTATCATAATTTACGGCTCCACCTCTTTCGAGTCACTGACAATGCTCAAAGAGTATTCCTGTCTAGAAAAAGCTTCTCAACTACGCCGTTCGGAGTCGGCATTAAAATGTAGGTCCCTTCCACGCGTGAGAGAACAATAGCACGCACAACACGAGTGGTTGCTGAGAAGCTAGGTATTGCTACTCGTAAAAGCCTCTTGCGGCCAAAGTTGTATGTAGCTGCGTATGATTTGTACATCATGAATATAACACTATTTCAGCTTTCTCATAAGCTGTCGGAGTCTCTTGGAGCTTTTTCTCTACAATAAAACAAACGATAAAGCACATAACCTGCAAATTTGTACTAAATTAAGATTCTACTATAAGAAATTGAATATCATCCGTTCATGGATCCATATATATTTTTTAAAGAAAACTTTATATTTCTTCTATAAATAAAGTCCTCGTCGTGTATAACTTATATTAAAAAAATGCTTCGAAATCAAAACCTATCTAATAGTACTTAGACATAAAACTAAGAAGCCTACAGAGGAGTTTTTCCAAAGATCTTTTTTCTGCTGTTAACCCATTGTGCAGAGAACAGTTACCATGTGGTAAATACATACAGCTAATAACTTCGTGCAAAAACAAACGATTTCCTTTGAAACTCGTTATTTGCCCGATTCACCGAAAAGTAGGTGAATTGCGAGTGAAATCGAGGCGACCATTTCAATATTTTGCTATTGCACACAGAATAACACGAATGTAGCTTCAAAATAAAGTTAGAATCCATTCCATATCTCACACCGTTGTTGTTTTATTCAAATTTCTTTTCCTATTGTCAATAGCTGTATTTTAGTCTTTTTGAAGAAATGTTAATTAAATTAGCATGGGAATATTTTTAAAAACAAGTAGAAGCATTTTAGTCGCCACGGTAACACTAATTCAAAATGAACTCAGGAGAAAAAATTCTGCTGAATCGCGAATCGCAATAATTTTGCTATATTATATTCCAACAAACAAACGAACGTACATGAGTGTAACGTATGGTAAATTGTATGCTTCCAGTTATCGCGTGTATACAATACACAGTTTCGATCTATCTTATCGCAATGCATTAGCTCGATGAAGTCACGTCAAGTGGTCATTAATTTGGAGTTCTAGTCGAATACGAGCCGCGGAAGGAATAAGATCGGTCGGACTCCAGTGACAAAGAATAATATTTTTGTTTGGTTTTTTGTTTTGTTTTGTTTTTTTGTTTAATCAAATGTGTTATCACTCAAACGCACACACGCCCCATGCAAGCAGCGAAAGGTGGTAATAATTTATAAATAAATTAGCGAAAAAGTAAGTGAAATTTATATCAGTGCGATAGTGCGGTCGGTGGTAATAATTTATAAATAAATTAGCGAAAAAGTAAGTGAAATTTATATCAGTGCGATAGTGATTATTTTAACCTCTACGATATCATGTTATTAAATGAATATTTGAGGAATAACTGAATACGAAAGCTTAGTACATTGGTGAGTACAGTGACTGCAACTTAAATTCGTTCGCTTTGATTTAAATGCGAAGTTGTATGATTAAACTGAGATAAGCATAAATTTAAGTGTTATATAAAACGGAATATTTATGAGTGCAATTAGCAATGTGCAAATGTGAGGTGTGGCGGACTGTCCAAGTGAAGGTTCAGACGGTTGAGACTTCTAGAGGTTTAATTCTGAAACTGCCCACAGTTCAAATGTGCATCAGTTAATTTAAGAACTGCAAGCAAATCCACACCGAATGTAGGCGAAAAAAAAAACTACTTCAACTAACTATTATTAGCAAATACAGTGGATTCTCACATTTTCCATATATTTTCCTCAATTTTCAATACAAAAACCTCTCTAAGTAAAAATTCATCTAAATCGAACATAATTCTGGTACCCGTGACAATTCCACAGAGACCTGCGGCTCATCTATTGTCGGCTTGAAATTTCCGTGTACACATATGTAAATATTTAAAGTCTTGTTTATATTATGAAATGTGTATTTGTTTTGTGAAGTGAGAGCAGACTAATGGGCATGCAATTTTGTTGATATCAGCATCTGTTGAATATATCTACACAAGAATAGCATATGGATGTACACACACAAGTTTCATTTTCTGGCTAATTCGTGTGATGTATCATTGTGAAAAGAATGAAAGAACGTGCCACTGTTTGGTTGTGAAGAGACGCAAACAGTTGCAATTTTTCAATTTTTCCTCCCTTCATTGAGTGCTGTGGACAGTTTTTAACGTATGAAATTTCAAGTTCAAGAATGTCGGCGATTCTTTCAAATTTCTTTTTGTGATCTCAAGCCGCTTTCACACAGGAATTATTTCAGTCTCTGAAATTCAGATGTCAATTCTGAACTTTTTCTGTTTCCTACACTCTCTCACACATGCGTCATCTTTTTCTCACACATGTACAGCCTGCTTCCAATACCGAACATTGAGAACATAAGAATAAAACAACTTAAAGAAAAAACGAAGAGAGATAAAAGAGAATAGAAAATCCAAAAGCAAACCCCGAGCACCTGAGACGCGGGCCACCCCTATCACGTCTCACCTCCCTTGCCAAAAAGATGGAACAATCGCCGACAAAATTTTTCTGTGTGAAAGTGGCCTAAGCGGATTAAGATGTGATAAATGTTTGTGTGTGTGACTAAGTCATTCCAGAGATAACATTTTTTTTTTTTGGAGTTAGCATTGTTTTTAGGACTTACTTGTGTTGGCCGGCTCTGCGATTATTATTATTTTCTCTATATATAAAAATCAGTGTTTCTTTGTTTGGGCTTAATGGATTATGGAAATAGTACAAGATAGAGCACTGATTTCTTTGGCAACTTTGTTCAGAATTCTCTGAAATAGGTTTTGGTTTTGCTTTTAATTATCATAGTTCCGTTATTGTGGCTTTAAACCCCTTTATATTTATAATTCTTCGGTTAGTACATTTCCTTGCAAAGAGATTGATGTCAATCAGTTATTCACCTCTATTCCCAAATCCGCCAGCGGGAATCGTCCACCGATATCGAAAATGTTCGTTTCCGAAATCCTATCAAAGTGAATCGTCCCCATGTCAGTAATGTGAATTGAGATTCACTGCATTCTTAAATCCGATCGAATCGAATCACTCCATACAAACAGATCCGCATCAAAATCGTTGCGGGTTCCCTTGAGTTTAAGTAGATTGCTGGTAAAAAATAGGTTATTTGTATTCTGTTTAGCATTATTCTAATAAATGAAATTCTAGGAAGAAAACTACAAACAGGGAAAAACTCAAAGGGCAGGAAAGGAAAAAAAAAATATCCGGACATATAGAAGAACATGACAATAATACGCCATGAAGAAGCCAAAGATTTTTGAGAAAATTTGAGATGAAGTTTGAACGAAAAAGCCTGAATCAGTATTTTTGTCATTGAAGTATGCTTGTTTTGTTTTCGTTAAAAAAAATTCAATTTTATTTATTCGCTACTCGTATGTACATAAAGTATGAATGTATGTATCCAACTTATAAGAGATTCATAAGAGTCAGCTTGCTCACTTTAGGTTACTGGCTGACCAGCAGTCCTCCTTGGACATGATCGCACTGTTAATTTATTCACTTCTGTTTTGTGTCATCAAAAAAAGCGAGCATTAATATCCATTATGTTCATTAAACAAACAATTTGGTAAGAAAAACTCAAATTTCAATGTTTACATTTCAAATTCAATTTCTTAAATCAAACGTCAGATCTTGGAATTGCTGACTTCGAAAAAGAGAGAAGTGATGTCGATAATATAGTGCATCCGACGGATTTAATGATAGTGCGAATCCGTTCACGTGAAACGAACGATTGAAGGGAATCTCCGATCCGTCGGATTTGAGAATAGGGGTGATTATTCTGTGATTCTTAAAATGGAAGTTTTAAGCAAAAATGTAATTAGTCAAGATTTTATATATATTTTACAGATATGCGTAGACCATTGAAATCAACAGGCCACTAGTGGAGTTCGCACACGCACATTCATTCCGAGAATACTCTCAAGGCCACTGCTTACTTCAACCCCACCTTAAAGTTGTGTCTCTTCCGTATATTTAACTGGACTTTGCCTATACATGTACATACAAATATATAGATTGATTTGTTAGCGCTTTATTTTTTTGAGATAAAGAATTTTGGGAGATATTTTTGTATGCGACTTTATGTTGTGGGTTGTGTATTTATGAAAGTAAAGGACCAATGGCATTTTAATGCAAACTGGATGTATATCTGTCATCAATTAGGTAGCTTTGTTATTTATAGCACTTGTCGTTGCAATTTATCTTCGTCATTGATTGCATTTCATACGCAAATGAAATGTATTTCATTAGAGTTGACCTTAATCTGAGAACTTTGTGATCAGATTTTTTGAGATTATCCATGCCTCCGCGATGGACTGGGATGATCAAGGTCTTGTATAAAGTCAGCTTGGTCCTTCGAGAGAGGACTCTACTATTCTTCAATGAGTGAACATAAAAGATCACGTAATGTTCTATCAATAAATGAAAAAGCTTATCTTACAAATGAGCACTGTACAAATAATGTTGGTGGAGAAATACAAAACCAGCGATCAAACAGGCAACATTAGAAAGTTCTTTACAAGTGCGTGCGATCTTTGGTGCTGTTTGCGTTGACGGTTTCGGGAGGAGAAGATTCAACCACGAACTGTGCGGGCTGCACAGCGACATGAGCCTAGTCAGGCGTCTATGGATTCAACGTCTAAGATGACTGGGCCATGTAGAGCACATGGACAACACTGCTGCAGCCCGAATAGTGTTCGACTCCGAACCAGTGGGACAACGCAATAGAGGACGCCCACGGAACCCAGGTGGAGAAGGACCTCAATCAACTTGGTGTGCGCAGTTGGAGACAGTTGGCTAAAGATCGTGCCGGCTGGAGAGGCTTACTGGTTGAGGCCGAGGTCCACCCCTGACTGTAGCGCCATCAGAAGAAGAAGAAGAAGATAATCCAGTGTCACGACGCCGACCGACGTGACGCGGTGAAAAAAATTCCGGATAATCGAGTTTGAACTGTAGTTGCAAATTTTTTTAGCTGCTTCTGTTTTAAAATTGATTAATACAAATAATTTTCTTGATACGCGATCTATGTATGAAAGCCAATAATCTCGCTGTAAAATGTACTGAATTTGATGGAAGTGCACCTTGTGTACAAAAGCATAGGCGATTATTTCGAAAACACATCCTTGGTTTGAGTTGCAATTGAAACTGAGTGAACTGAGTTGCAATTGAAACTGCAAGAAAATTAATGTGTGAGACGTATCAAGGGACCACAATAGAGTAGAGAATTTGTGAAGTCCTAGGGTAGAACAACTCGCACATGTGGAATCGGTCAAAGTGTACAAAGCCCACTTAGCGGAAACTACTAATCCGTGAATTGTATGTACTCTGAAATGTGTAAACAATTGTAGCGCTCTTCCTTTTCCACATACTTAAACGATCGTAAGTGGATTACGGATCTGGATTTAACTGTAATAAAACTCCGTCCCATCGATATACGAAATTAAAACGCACATTTTTTATTGTGAAAAGGGCAAACGTAAACATTGACGAAGTTTTATTGTTTTTCCTTTGAAACGTGACGATTTATCAAATTTCTAATGATTGCTTATGCCATTTCAGCACTTTAACCGAGAGAGTGTGTGTGTATAGGCAACAGACGAAACGATGGGATGCTGCGAGAGTATCTCGACGGAGTCGCTGGTTTCCGATTTGGAAGCAGAGCAAGGTTGGTTTGATTCATACGAGTTTTTGTTCTTGGAACCAATTCAATCGTTTTCTTTCCAGCCGCCAGTGGGCCAAGATACCGCAGATTTCCGGAACATCGTTGGTTTAATTTTTAAGATTGCATTGCAACATGATTAATCGTTTACTTTTCAGCGGGCAATGTACAAGGCCACCGTGGGAATTCGAGAACTCCCCGACAAGGTGGGTTTGGTTTTTAAGATCTTCCTTGTGACATATTCAATCGTTTTACCTTCCAGTGGCGAATGCACGAGGACACCGTGGAAATTCAAGAAATTCCAGACAACGTTGGTTTGATTTTCATTTGAATCCGTTTACAAGGAACTAAATCGATTACTTTTCAGCGGGCAATAAACAGCAGAGACGCCGTGGAACTTCGAGACAGCGTTAGTTTGACAAGTGTGAATTCATTGCAACCAATTTAAATTTTTCTTTTTTATGTTGCCTGGCTTATAATCAGAAATGAAGAATTACAGAGATAACCGACTTCACAGCTGATTGGCCCCTAGTCCATCGACAAATTTGAGTACTTTTTTTGAAAGATATTCATGCATTTTTGGCGGTTATTCACGAAATAACATAAATGCAGTTTTTTGATTGGACAATTTGGTTTGAGAGAACGTTAAAAAAAACAGTTGTCAAAAAAAAAGGGCCAAGAGAGGTAAAAGTCGGGCATCTCTATAATACTTCATTTCTGATTATAAGTCAGTGTAAAACCAATAGCATCTAAGGTCCTAGGCTATTTATAGGATTTATTAATTACATATTAGTTTTTGCGTAGTATTTATTTTTTTTTTGTTTTTATATGTAGTTATAGTTTTTATTGGCTCACTAAGAAGAGGTCTTAAGGCCTTACATCATTAAAGACCTTCCTCCTTATATTATCGAATTTGGACAGTTACTGAGGATGTGTAGAACATTGATGTTTGCTTCATTGCAGAACGGTCACACAGGGGAGAGATGTTTTTGTAGCGTATGTAGTGTTGGTGTGTGAGTTTAGTGTAGCCGAAGCGAAGCCTAGTTATTGGGTGGTGTGCATAAAAACTGAGAAAACACTCCGAGTAAGAACACATGAGTCGAGTATTTTCGTTAAAGGAAATACAGTGGACTCCCCCTAAATCGAATTGTCACGGGATGACATAATTTGTTCGAGTTAGGGGGAGTTTGACTTAGAGAGAGGTTTTTGTAAGGAAAATTGAGCGAAATGTAAAATATGTCGAACAAGTTCGAGTTAGAGAGAGTTTCGACTTAGGGGGAGTTCGACTTAGGGAGAGTCCACTGTACTCAATTTAGTGTTAGTAAAAAATTTCCTCAAAGTAGGTATCCTCCCTTCAGTTGACGTTTGAAAACTAGAGTTCTTGGTGTTTAAGGGTGGGTGCAAAGTCGTGTAAAGGTGGGTGCAAAGTACATGCTATAATGTTTTTAAACATACGAACGCGAAAGCAATAAATTATATATTAAGCGGCTCATGTCCTTTTGGGGACACATTTCAAGAACGTGTTTTTCGTTGAATATTGAGGAGAGCTACACATCAACATTGACATTGTTGGTGTTTTTGTTAAGCGTTTTAAAATAATTAAATCGTCTGAACTCGAAAGAACTCGATTTCCTTGTGCTTAAATAGAGTATTGGCCAGTTTTTCATTTATAGGCTATTACCACCTTTGATAATTCACGGCTGCACCTCTTACGAGTCACTGACAATGCTCAAAGAGTATGCCTGTCTAGAAAAAGCTTCTCAACTTAGCCGTTCGGAGTCGGCATTAAACTGTAGGTCCCTTCCACTCGTGAAAGAACAATAACACGCACAACGCGAGTGGTTGCTGAGAAGCTAGGCCCAGGTCCGCCTCGGACTGTCGCGCCACCCATATTATTATATTATTATTATAAGGAACCAGGATAACTGAGAGTGGTGATCCTTGCGGTATTCCATTGTGGATTGGTAAGGCGTTGAAAGTGAAGCTACCGTTTCTAACTCTTGCTTTCCTGTTAGTCATGAAGTGGTCGACATATTTAATTATTTTTGGGCCAACTTTCCATAATTTTAGTTGGTCTATTATTGTGTGGATTCCAATTTCATCAAAGGCTTTAACGAAATCGAGAGAAACAATCTATACATGTTTGTTTGATGAAAGAGAATTGGCAATGTGGTGGTCTAAATATAACAGAAGACGAGACACTGATTTACCTCTCTTAAAACCCATTTGGTGACCACTAAGCAGCTTATTGTGAGAAACATGCCACCAGAGTCAATTGGCTATGATTTTGTCAAGTATCTTTGAGCAGCAAGGGTTGAGAACGATTTTATGTAAGTTTTATTAGAGTTAGGTTTTAGTATAGGAATGATCATGCTATCTTTGTAAGATTGTGGGTTATGGGAGCTGCAGATGTTGTTGTGTAGCTCTAATATCCTTCGTTTCATCGATGAAGAGAGATTTTTGATTAGTAAATATGAGATTCGGTCATTTGCCGTTCCGGATTTATTTTTCCTGGCCACGGAGCCATGTGTTTGTTACACCTTATCACTTCACTCGCGAAGTATTTACCGATGCACTTTACGAAAGAGACAAACAGTTTGTGGTAGGAATGGGATTTGTTCTGAGTAAAGAGAGACGATCTTTATTGCTCAGAGGCTAGACAGCGACTGAAACAACTAAAATATTTCATCTTTCAGGGGGAAACGTGACAGGGCCGTTTCAGGATGTCGGAATTTCAGAACAACGTAAGTCTCTTTTAGGACAATTCTTTCGGGTCATCAATTTATTCATTTACTTTAAAGCGGTCAAAACACCAAGACGTTGTCGAGGTTTGAACATATTTGAGCTTCTTGCTGAACAAGAGGAAATCGATCTTACAGCAGCAAAAAATATTGCCAATCTATTCAAAAATGAGGACACCATTCCGTTTGTGTGTCGCTATCGCAGGGACCTCATCGGAAAGGAGATCACACCCGAGAAGTTGAGGAACATAAAAATCAACTACACAGAGATCGTGGATCTGAAGAGCAAAGTTGAGGCGGTCATCGAAGAACTTGGGGCTCTAATTGAGCTAAATGAGGAAGTTCAAGTACAGATCATAAGCGTCAAGTCTATTAAGGAATTGGAGTTCCTTGTAAGTCTCAACTGAAATCATTCAGTCAGCGTGAATACTTTGAATGAAATGTATTTCCTTTCAGTCAGCTTGCTACAAAAGAAGTATGAAGCATCCGAAACAATTAGAAACCCATGCATTTCGCTTGATGCTGGGCCAGCAACCACCAATTCAGCTGGAAACACATTTGGATCAGACGAACCCAAATCTGAATACTTTGAGAAAGGTGAAGTTATCCTTAAGCTCCATAATCTGCGACCAATTCAGCAAGCATCCTAGAGTAATGGAAGTCTTACGGCGACTGTAGGATCAAAGCATACAATAGTTAAACACTTAATACGTTTTCTTTTCTCTAGACCAATAGAGTTTGAGTTAAAGCTGAAGTGCACTAAACATGAAGCGCAGAAGAAAGACGTAACTTCGTCTTCGCCACCAGAAGACAAAAGTAACGAGGATTCTAAGTTTGAGCCTTACTTCAACTTTGATAAGGACATTCACTCCGTGAAACCACATCATGTTCTGGCCATAAACCGTGGCGAAAAGAGTAAATTTTTGACAGTGGAAATTGACATTCCCGAAGAATGTCGCAGCTACATAAAGAGCTGCATTGATGACGTCTTTATGACGTTCGGCTTAAAGTACCCGCTGAGAAGTGAGATCTGTGACAAGGCATTCTCCGACTGCTACAACAGAAGTCGTGAGTATGAAATTGTTTGCATTTCATCGTCTTACGTATTTCTTTGGACTTTCAGTGAAGCCATTGTTGTGCTGTCAAATTCGAGCAGATCTCACTGCAATGGCAGAAAAGGCTGCAATCAAAGTGTTTGCCGATAATCTAAGACAATTGCTGTTGACTCCGCCGCTAAAGGGCGAACGTATACTTGGAATCGACCCAGGGTTCACGAATGGCTGTAAGCTGGCATTAATCTCGGAGACGGGAGCCGTACTTGAAGTTGGAATATTGCATCCACATGATAAGAAGACGAAGCCAGAAGTTTGTGGAGCTGCACTGACAAATATGCTTCAGAGACATAAGTAAGTTTTAGAATTGAATTGATTGCCTTTGGCATTGCCATTGGATTTGGTAAAGATGAACAAAAGGCATATGTAGGACGAAACCGTCAAAGGCATTAAAGCTACATTACCACCACCGACACGAAACCACAAGGTTAGGATGAACTTTTACTGAAACCTCAATAGGCCGTTCCCACCGAGGTTGAAGTAGTTTTGGTCTCGATGTATAAGTGCCCGACAAGACAAATGTCACTCGCTCTCAATTTTTTAAATGGCTGCCAGAACAGCAGTCTGTTGACAGGAAATAATAGTGTGAGAGCACCAGAAAATAGAGAGAGGCAAAATGCGAATATGAACAACAAAAAGACAGAAACTCACGCTGCAGGCTTGTTTGATTTGACAACCTCTTCTGGACGTTTGAATTTAAGGGGCCTGCAACGAGGTTTACTAGAAACCGGATGGTTTCCAAACCCTGAAAATGTACGACAGAAACTAGTAGGTTCGGAGAAAATGTATGAAACCTCGCGGTTTTATTCGATGGAAACGTGGTATAAAACAGCAATTAGCACTGCGACAACTTCTTTAAATGCTTATTATTTTCTTTATCCATACTGCCGTTGAAGGTCACTGTATTTATACAGTATTGATTTGACGTTATCTGTTTTGTGTAGACTTCAGGTCGTTCATTCGATCAGCAGGCAAATTGTACTTTGCATTATGTAATATTACCTACAAGTATGATACCGCATAATAAAGCGAAATTGAGTAGGAGAATGCAGGTTGTGTCTTTCCTCTTGGTAGTCAACCAACGTCTTGGTAGTAACATAGGTAGGTAGGTATGAGGTAGGGCTGTGCAGGTTCCTAGATAATGTAGCACGGTTTCCTCTTCCTCTTCATCCCTGTGTATATAAATACAGAAATCATTATAGGGTGCTCCAAGCCTTCTGGCCTGATTTACAATTAGGCAAATGCTAGTGATTACGCCTACTGCTGTTCCTCCTGTCCACATGTAGGAGAGTTTTATTTCTGGATTCTAGATATATCTAGTGTAGGCCTACCTTCGATTGGTCTTGATTATGGCGTCTTTCAATAGTTCTATCAAAGGGGGGTGAGTTATCTCCTGATTTCGTGCCAGTGATAGACTCGCCGCCCTTATTGCTAATTCGTCGGCACCTTCGTTGTCCGGAATACCTGTGTGTCGAGAGACCAGCACAGGGTAAGGTTGCAGCTATCCGCTGTCCGCTTTAGATGTAGGCGGCAAAGTTTTATCATCTTGGATTTGATCGATGGGGTTTCCAGAGCCCTTATGGCCGCCTGACTATCTATGTAAATAACAATAGATCTTCCGTCTATCGAGGTCATTGATAGCCGGAAGGCTGCCTCTTGAATAGTTGCTATTTCTACACTGCAGAGGTTCGGGAGCCGCATGACTATTTTCAGCTCCGGCGAAGCCCGTGCCTTCCTCCGACTTCCGACACTTCCCCTTCATCATTCTATTCTCGCGGAGATTATTGTTTTGTGCCTGATTTCGAAATCTTCAAAGGGTGTTATTTGGTATGTGGTAAAATGATTTTTATTATCGCCTTGCCGGTGATTGAGAGTAATGCAAATTTGTACAATGTGAATTCACGTCAAGAGCAACAATTCAGATCGACCTTCCTTCAAAGCCTATGTAAAATTTCATATAATTTTCGCCAGAGAAACAAATTACAAAAATTATGTGCGGGTTTTTTTATCGTAGGACGCACCGTTCTTGAGATATAAGCTGTTGAAAATTCTATACGAACCGCCAGAACCCCTACAGATGTCGATTTTTCTACATTGAAAAAATCATGAATGTTGGTCTTACTTTGTTCATATCTTAAAACCGTGCGTCCTACAGCAAAGTGACGTTGGCCGATTTTGTAGCTTATGACTTGAGCTAGAAGCTTCGAGTTATGAAGTAGCTCCATTTGTCTTTGGATCTGGACCCCAATGCTTACATTCGCTCAGTTAAGCTTCCCGTAAATGCCCATAGGAAGGAGATTTAGTAAGATTTAGAGGGCCGCCGTTGGTGTTGATCTACTTGCACTTGTGATGCAGATGCATGCCAATCTTTGTATTCGGCTTAATCTGATGAGATTTTGCTCTATTTGTAGTGCCTTCGACCACACTAGAACTACCTAAGTCAGTACTGGTCTTACTAGTGCTGTCTAGAGCTAGTGAGTTATTTTGGGTCGGATTCCCCATTTGGGTCCGACTATTTTCTTGCAAGTGTACAGTGCGATTGCTGCTTTCCTGATGCGCTCCTGAATGTTATGTTTCCAGTTTAGTTTGTTGTCGACAATAACACCCCCAAGTACTTCGCTCGTTCAGTGAAAGTTAATTCCTTCAGTTTCAACTTTAGTGAAGTGATGTTTGGAATTTTATATTTCCTTGTGAAGAGGATAAATTTAGTCCTGGATGAGTTAACATCAAGTCCAACACTGTTCGTTCATTTACATAAAACTTTAAAGGCTGATTCCATCATGTGCCTTTGAAAACCCTTTTTTCCTTACAGTAGGTGCCTAGGTGGGATTCAACTTTTCTATTTGTCAAGACATTGATCCACTGCCGAATACATATTTCCACATTCAGGTTTCGTAGGAGGTTTGGACTTTGTTTAAAGCCCCCTCTATCTCCAGAAAAGCTCCACCATCGCGAAATCCTTCTTGTCAAGGGATTTTTCAATGGTCCTGACTAGAACGTGTAGTGTTGTCTCGGTATTGTAGCCTCTTCGGTGGGCATGATGATATGGAAACAGGGATTTGATTAGAGTACTTCCTCTATCATCATCATCTATCAGCCTCTCCAACATGAAATTGGTTGAAATTGTCCATCAGGCGCCCAATAAAACGAGATACCAACAGGCAGCAATTTTCTAAAAAAAAAAACGATCATAAATGTTAGGAATCGACAATCATCTCACTGCAGTAAATATAAGACACGGGCCACATGCAGTCTTCAACATTGAAAAGTCGAGGAGCGTGTGTGATAGCTGACTTGCACGATCAAGCAGAAAGAAAAGAGAGCTTTTCTTGTTCGAGCGAACGGAGTGAGAAAAATGAAAAGGCTTTATTTCTTGCACTAATCTGAAAGCTCTTTGTCCGCCAGAACCATGTTTGCCGCGTGTGACATCTGAGTAATTTAATTAGAGTGCCTTTACCTTTAAGATAGCTTTATGCATCTTCTCTAGGATAATTGGAGAAATCTCCTCCGTGTTGATCCTCGTCGTATAAGCACTACTGGGCGCTTGTCCGCTATATATGTAGGTAAGCATTTCAGAGTAGGCGTCTGTTGTTTTTCAGCTTTTTGATAACCACTCTGTTTGCTTTACCCCAAGCGCCTATGTCGGCCTCGTTGCAGAGTTCTTTGAAAACCATTGTTTCACTTTTCTTCACTTGGCTTCATCTAGCTCACGTCTCCCTCGCTTCAATTCAAGTAGCTGCTACTGGAAGTCTTGTCTATTTCTGGATCGTTGGAATTTCCTTCGATATATGACTGTGATAGCAGGTGCCTATTTATCTGCGAACACACTCAGCAAAAGCTAGGCCCTGGCCACCCATATCGTATTATACTGCTCAAAATTTCTTCGAAGACGTCGTTGTCATTTTTGCACGTCGCTGGGGCTTTAGTCCCGTGTGCTAATTGTTGTTGTTTTGTTGTAGGTTGCAGGTTTTAGGCGCTTCGCTTGCGCTTGTTTGGTCTTCCTTAGCGGGAGGAACTTTTCCACCACCGATGCCACTGCTTATTGTCGTCGCATGTGGAAAACAGACGGTCTAATGCCAGCCGTTGTTTTCACTCATTTTTCTATGTGGGTCCAATCCTGAATTCGGGTTTCCTGTTTGGCCAGTAGGCGACGTTTCGAGTCGTCTTCGTTGTTCCCCTAATTGATACAATGGCTGGCTTCCGAGGAGGGATATGGACTCCATGCGAGGATTCTCAAGTGTCAAATATATGTAAACTATTATGTGTATGTAAATAAAATCTTTGGAAATGTCAACAACTCGGCTAATCACTTTATTCAATTTGAATTGTTGTTGAAATTTATTTGCAGATACAGTAATCACACGATAATGATTTTTATATTCACAGCTGCAAGGTGATTGCGTTAGGAAACGGAACAGCATGTCGTGAAACAGAAGCCTGGCTGGCAAATATCTTTGCTAGAGGTATCCTAAATCCAAACGTCGTTCACTACACCATTGTTTCCGAACATGGCGCATCAGTCTATTCCTGTAGCGAGGAAGCGCATAGAGAGTTTCCGCAGTATGATGTAACGACCATCAGTGCAAGTATGTGCGATTAAATTTAACAATCTCAATCTTTTCTCATTTCATTTCCGACTTGTGTAGTTTCAATTGCAAGACGACTGGCCAATCCACTGTGTGAATACGTAAAGATTGAACCGCGAAATCTGGGCATTGGCATGTATCAACACGACATTAATAAAAACAAACTGAACAAAGCACTGAATGAGGTGGTGTCGGAATGTGTCAGTTTTGTCGGAGTAGACATTAACACAGCCAGTTTTAGTATTCTGAAGTGAGTATGAGTATGGATCTCTGTGCGCTGGAGACTGTGATTGCTCTGTTTCCATTTTAAAGACACGTTGCTGGTCTTAATGAAGAATGCGCCGCCAAGATAATTGAGTATCGAGAGAAGAACGGCCCCTTTCGTACACGACGAAATTTGCTTGATGTCCACTCGATTGGAAAGAAAAGATTCAAACAGTGTGCCGGGTGAGATCGAATTACCTTTTGACTTGAAGCAGCTAGTTTTATGAAAGTGGGTTTCCATCCCACAGATTTATCCGCATTGAACCGAAGAGTGCGGGAGCCAGAATAACGAACATGCTGGACTGTACCTGGGTCCATCCAGAAAGTTACAACCTGGCAAATACGTAAGATTCTTTCCTGTACCAGTCTTATTAAGTGCTCATGTAGCTGACTTTCATTTTCAGAATCATCAGGAAGTGCAACTTGAACGTCAACGACGTTGGCAAGCCGGAATTCATCGCAAGGATTCGAGAGTATGCGGCAGGGCAACCTGCAACACACATGGCTTTTGAATTGAATATTCAAGTTGAAAGAGTAATTCTCAATAAATTGCCATGATCCCACAATATCTTACACACTTTCGTTTTGCAGCTACAAGTGGTGCTAGATGCCCTTCAACGTGAATTATCTCAGGACTTTAGACCAAATTTCAGCGAAGAACTCTTCCGAAAGAATATCACTAAATTTGAAGAGGTTTCTGTCGGATCTATGCTTACGGGTAAGAAGGCATTTAGAAGAGATCATCAGGATTTTTTTTTCACCACTTTTTCATTTTCCAGGCAAAGTTACAAACGTCGTGGACTTTGGAGCATTTGTGGATGTCGGTCTGAAGAATTCCTCACTTATTCATAACAATCATATGAACGGAGTCCAGCTGAAGTTTGGAGATAGAGTCTCTGCCGAAGTCACGGGTGTTGATGTTCCGCGACAACTCGTCAAGTTGAAATTGCTTAAAGTCCTTTGAAAAAAACAATTGATATTCTTGTGACATTTTTGTACATTCAAGTACATGTATCACCCATTACACAACTCAAAAAATGTGTTTAATTTTTCTTCTGAACACGTTGAAATGCAGAGTTCCCTTAACTAGGTTGTGATTTGTTCGACTTGGCGAAGCGTTCTGGAGTCTGGACTGTACTGGACCCGGGCCTCAACAAACAAGCCTCTCCAACTAGCACGATATCTGGCTAGCTGTATACAGCACGCCCAGTTGTATTAGGTTCTTCTGCAGCTATGTGCGCCACCTTAACACGGGCGTCCTCTGTTGCGTTGTCCCAAAGGTTCCGAGTCAAAGCCTCTTCGGGCGGGAGCAGTGTTGCTTTACATGGTCTAGCCACCTGAGGGATGCGTAGACGCCTGACTAAATTCATTTCGCTGTACAGCCCGTACAGTACGTGGTGGAATCTTCTCCAAAAACCGTCAACGCAAACAACAATAGATCGAACGCAGAACTATTCCTTCGAAGAGACCAATGACTTCCTCATCCGCTTTTGAGATTGTCCATGCCTCCGCGCCGTACAGCAGTACTGAGATGATCAGGGTCTTATATAAAGTCAGCTTGGTCCTTCGAGAGAAGGCTCTACTACTCAATTGCCTCTTGAGCCCATAGAAAGAGCGGTGGGCAGGAATTACCCTGCATTTGATCTCGCTACTGGTGGTGTTTGTATTGTTTACTTGGGGGTCGAGGTAGACGACATCCTTAACTACCCCAAAGTCGTAGCTGCCCAAGACGTCGATGGTGTGTGTCCTTCTTTACATATTACTTACTCCGTTACTCCGTTTTTCCAACATTTACCACTTGCGCCACTTCCGTCTCAATACCAGCCAACGCCCCAATGATTGCTCGCTGTGTTATGTCAATCACGTCAATGCCATCCGCGTATGCTAACAGTTGGCGTGTAAGTCTTGTTTAAAGATTTCTCTGACATTGAAGGTCTCGGTGAGTCCGTTATCGAGCTTGATGGAACAGCGAAAATTCTCACGTCATCCCGCACAATCTGACGAGCTTGGCAGGAATCTCCACACAATAGACAATAGGCAGGTATAACCACGACGTAGTGAAGTGGTAAACATTACCTACCTGTATAACCCTGGGCAACGTCAAAAGCAGATGAAGGAGCTCCGAGAGAAAAGTTCTGCGTTCAATCTTTAGTCCTGTTTGCGTTTACGGTTTTTGGAGAACATGATTAAACCATGAACTGTTTGGGCTGTACATCGACATGAGCCTAGCTACGCGTTTACGGATTCAACACCTAAGATGGCTTGGCCATTTAGAGCGCATGGACAACACAGACTCCGAACCAGTGAGACAACGCAATAAAGGAGCCCACGGAACCAATGGCGCACAGAAGTGAAGAAGGACCTCAACCGACTTGGAGTGTAAAATTGGAGGCAGTTGGCTTAAGATCGTGCCAGCTGGAGAGGCTTGTTGGTTGAGGCGCAGGTTAACCCCGGAAAGTAACGCCATTAGAAGAAGAACTATTTTTCCAGTATAGAAGTACAGTGGACTCTCCCTAATTCGAATTGTCACGGGTGACCAAATTTTGTTCAAGTTAGAGAGAGTTTCGAGAGTCCACTGTATCTAGGCATAAACAAATTAAGCGTGTAACAGAAGTAAGACCGTTTAAGCGAAAACTCCTTAGTGAAATCGACGAAGCGGTGACTAGACTTCTTTCATTACATGAGTCAAAAACTTGCCTGGGGGGTCAAGTCAATTCCCCGTTTAAACTCACTTGGACAAGCCTGGATACAAAAAGAATCTCGATGTTTGGGCATCGCACCGCAGAAGATTATGGATCGAATTTCCATCTGCAAATCACTGCTAAATCGCAACAACATCGACCCATATTTGAAGTAGTTGGTGGTCGGTGACTAAAAGTGGATCACTAACGAGTTCAAGCGCAAACGGTCATGATTGAGTTTTGGTGAGTCCGCGCAAACGGTGGCCAAGCCAGGATTGACGGTCAGCAAGGTCTTGCTGTGTGTTTGGTGGTATTGGCAGGGGATATACTAGGAGCGGCAAAACTCTAACCGAACGATTTTGATTGTGGCGAATAATACATCTAATCCCAGTATTAAGCGATAAAAGTTAAAAATCTGCCAACTTAGCGATTGATACAAGAACAATAAAACAGAATAAAGTATTTATTGTACTTTAAGTGGGTAACAAACAACAATTATCTAAATGAGCTCATCTAATCTCAGTTGTACTCGCATTCTGGGTATATCAATATCGAGTACGGACGTATTCACCCTATCGCCAAGATTTAGTTTGATTCCGTTCATCTTGCTCACATGTATCAGTCCATCGCACTCAATGCCAATATCAACGAAAGCTCCAAAATGAGTGATATTCGTTACCGCCCCTGTTCGCAGAGAATAAATAGAATTTACAAAACAATGTTCAACATTTAATATCTTCAGTTTCTTACCAGTGACCACCTCCCCGATGAATAGATCATTTATCCGAGTGATACCCTGTTTGAAGAGTGGTTTCTTATCGAAATCGGATCGATAGTCCTGGAACAGCTGCCTCTGAAGGGCTTCGAAAACCACTTGTAACTGAAATGTAAGAGAAGGTGAACGTGAGAGGAAAAGTGCTCGTGAAGTTTTCTGGTTTTGTAACTCACCCTCTGGCTTGGAATGCCGAAATCCTTTGCCAGAGTCTCGACTGGTTGTGAATTGCTGTATTCTTTAATTTTCTCTATGAATTCCGGTTTTCCAATGTCCTTAAGATCCAGTTTGCATTTCACTATGATCCTGCACGAAAAAGAAAACCACTGATGATGAGGGAATGCTGTGTTGAGGATACACTTACTTTTTTGCAGCACTGTAACTCTCCGGATGTACCCAAGTGCAGTCTAATAAATTCTCTACATCTCCACCAACACTCTTTGGTTCAATACGAATGAATCTGGAATTTAAATAAGGAAATGTCAGCCGTTTGCGTGTCTGTGTCTAGGGAACTTCCGTCTTACCCAGCGCACTGAACGAATGTTTTCTCCCCGACGGTCTTCACTTGCAGCAAGTCTTTTCTGGTTAAAAACGGACCATTTTCTTGACGATGTTGAATTATTTTTTCCGCGCGTTTCTCTGTAAGACCAGCAATGTGCCTTTAAAGATAAGATATTAGAATATAAACGCGAATGTTGTCTTAAATTAACTTACTTCAATACGCTCAGACTGGCTGTATTTATGTCCACGCCAACATAGCTTACACATTCCGACACGACTTCATTGAGAGACTCCGAGAGAATTTTTTCATTTATATCATGTTGATACATACCCACGCCTATGTGGCGAGGTTCAATTTTGACGTACTCACTGAGGGGATCATTCAAACGACGCGCTATTGAGACTGAACACGAGAGAACATTTAAATTAATCTTGTCTGTCTTTGCTTGCAAGTGAACTATGTACCTGCACTTATTACGTTCACATCCAAATCAGGGAATTCCTTCTTTGCCACCTCGCTGCAGGAGTAAATCGATGCACCTTGCTCCGAGACTATACTGTAGCTGACATGATCTGGATGAAGGATGTTTTTATCAAAAAGTTTTGTCAGCCAAAACTCTGTCTCGCGACATGCTGTTCCGTTTCCCAGGGCAATGATTTTGCAGCTGTGGAAAATGAGAATAAAAAATTGCAAATTTTAGGCGATTTTCTCAACGGCTTGTGTGAACTCTCTAACCATTTGTGAGACCTCCCGAATGCAAACTCCTTCATTGCAGTAAAAGACTGATGCGACTGGTAATCGTCTTTCTAACCAGTCATAATCATTTGAGATACCACGAAAACAAAATACCATATGCCGAGGCTGTGGGGACGAAGAGGAAATAGAGTAAACTTATCACTACCTTTGTCAATAACGCAGTCTCTGCCTTCTGAGACATAGAACACTGAGAGAATTGTTCTTCCTTGATTTCCAGGAACTATTTGCAGGTACATCAGGATTTGCAGATGGCTGGACTAAAGCAACGCATAAACACCTGAAGGAGGACACGAGTAGGAAATAGGGGGTCAGACATTTTATCCCCATGGGTATCGCAATAGGACCGGCTGAACCTAAATGTGACTGAGGCGTGGCCTCACCACGTCTACCCACTCACCTAACATAATCTTACCTACGCTCACCTACTATCCTACTATCACTCATGTGTTCATGTTAGAATTTAATGACATGTTAGACTAAAAACCTAAGTAGTAATGAACTTAGATTTAAAGTAGGGATGTTGTTTGAAAAGTATGTTGGCAGATGCATAGTTTAGGGGTATCAATTTTATAGATGTATGGTTTGTTGAGTAAAGCATTATCCAGATTCAAACTTATGCGGCATAGATACACCGCTTCTGTTCGACTTACAGATCATATCATTTTATTTAATAATAATAATATAATACGGGTGGCGCTACAGCCCGCAGAGGGCCAGGGCCTAGCTTCTCAGCAACCACTCGTGTTAGGGACCTACAGTTTAATGCTGACTTCGAACGGCGTAGTTGAGAAGCTTTCTCTAGACAGGAAATACTCTTTGAGCATTGCCAGTGACTCGAAAGAGGTGGAGCCGTAAATTATGATAGGTGGTAAATTCGGGTATCGAACCTGGCACCCTCTGCGTAGGAGTCGACGCACTTACCCAATATGCCACGGCGCCAGGATTGAGCATTAGGATCCCAATTATCAAGTCCATTATCAAGTTTTTAGCAACTGAGTCTTCAACCATACCAAGAGATAGATGCATAGATGTGGAATTTACAATAGGATAAAACTAGTGGAAGGTTATTGATAAACATTGAAAATAATAACGGGCAGAGAATGGAACCTTGAGGAACACCATAAAGTACATCACAAAAGGATGACAGTATAGAGTTATAGAAAACAGCTTGGACTCGGTTAGTAAGATACGGGAGAATTAATTTATTAGTAGGATCACAGAAGTTGAATTGGGTGGACAGTTTATGACAAAGTATCGTTAGGTCTACGCAGTCAAACGCGTATCATATCTGTTGTATGTCGTTGGTCCTAAAATTATTTTGTGTTGCCTCAAAAAAGAATTCGAGTCATTCCAAAGCATGTGCCGCAGCGAACAATGTTGACATTGACGTCAACATAGATGTTTTGTTAACAACCCACACCCCTTTACCAGACCTAAGAAGATCAAATCGACACCGCATCGACGACCGCCACCATGACTATATTTCACATTCCTGCCAAATTCGTCAGTCGTCAGTTTGTTCACAAATTCTCGCTGCTTAATCAAGGTCAGTAACGATCGAACTCACGGATACCTTTAGGACTTAGATAAGGCGACCCACTGCGTGACTTCCTCAACATCATTGTGCTCAAGATCGCGCAAGACTCGCACGCCAGCACTTGAGGCACGAAGTAAACAATACGAACAAAAATCAGTACGGAGATCAAACGCAAACCACTGTTTCTACGAACCCTTGTCTTATTCGCCATAATCAAAGATACTGCACAGGCTACAGCCCGTAGAGCCTAGTTTTTAAGCAACCACTCGTGTTGTGCGTTCTATTGTTCTCTCCCGAGTGGAAGGGATCAACAGTTTCATGCCGACTCCGAACGGCGAATTTGAGAAGCTTTTTCTAGGCAGTTACTTCTCTTTAAGCATTGTCAGTGACTCGAGAAAGAGGTGGGATCGTGAAAATTGGCTTGGGAATTAAACCCCGGCAGGAAGGTTAAGTTGCGTGGTGGACGCACATACCTACAACGCCACGTCCACCACCACCAGAAGATGCTATCAAAGAAAATTTCGAACAAACAAATCCAGCACATAGTTTTGGAAGGCAATAAAAGAAGTTGAAGCTAAATAGCAAGTTTCATTTTCAATTTCAACTTTTTCCATTTGATTAAAGTGGAACCTGCGTAATTTGGCCAGGCATTGTGGTGCAAGCGTTTTAGACCAACTTAGAGTGGCCAACTCATAAGGGTGCCTATTTGATTTGGTCATGAATGTCAGAGATACACTGCAGTCATTCACAAACTGCATATATCCACCACACAAGATTAAAACTGTCTGAACATTTTGTTCAGTGCATTTGTATAAACGCATAAAATGCAAACGCCACAATAACGACGAACAGACCCCTAGGTTTTTGACTAGCTTTCGCATTTTGTACGAAAGATGAAATAATCCATCAAAAAGTACGGCGAAGTCTAAGATAGACAGACAGCAAGGTGGCAGCTAACCAACATGCACATGACAGGTTTCTCTGTATATCAAATCCTGTAATAGCTATTTTATTACATTTTTGTTGATTTCGTTTGAGTACACCAAGCCATCTTGACTATCAATTCTAAGGCAGTAGGATTTGATTACAAACCATCAAAAGACTGTGGGACTCTTATCGAAACTATCTGTGCACAAGGAACACAAATGGTTCTCAATGCGAATAAGAGTTCCTCGAGTTTATCAGTGGTAACGGGTTTCTCTCTATATATCTCTATACAGTCGCCTCCGCTTAAACGAAACTTTCGGTTATATGCAACAAGTCTTATCACTGCACAACAAAGTTGCCTACATCCAAACACCGTTATATGAAAACTTCGCTTAGTTGCAACAAAGTTCTGCATTTTTTGTGTTACAAATATATTATAGTCGACTGTATACAAATTAATGTAAAACGTGGAAGACTATAAAGACAGCCTAGACAAGAAGGCCGAGTGCTTAATTTGCAATGGCTTCCTGTGAAAACTGTCGAGCTGAAATGTCACACTACGTCACTCCGAAGTTGAGTTAAAGCAAATTGGTTAATTCGAACATAACCTGATTTGCTCCACTTGTAGCTCATCCACATGTCCTCAAACTATATTCGACATATTTATTCTGGGATACAAATCCCTTCAACTAGTGCTCAGCAATTTCGAATTACTTTTTTTAGCATCATCTTCTGACCCGCCTGATGCTCTAAAGGGGTCGCGGGGGTAAAGCTCGCACCAGAGATCTCCAGGCCTGTTACGTTCAAGGCACGCCTTGGCAGCAAACCACAGAGTCTTGGTCCCTTGCCTTTCGAAGAAGAAGCTTCTCAACACTTCATTCTAGCGTAATAATAGTAAACTGTCATCGCATTTGCAAACAAATAACCAACTACAATGGAAGATTCGCTTGTCTTGACATTTGGAAAACCATCCCCGCATTAACTTGTCTAATAATATCATAAATACATGTAATCACCGGAATTTCAAGTACGGGCTTACCTATTTCTTATGAGCATCTTAGCCAATTGAATGCCACACTCATCTGGATTACTCTTCTTGCTGTGGGGATAGACCACGCCCACTTCCAGTACATCAGCCGTCTCCGAAATCACTGCCAATTTGCAGCCATTGGTGAATCCCGGATCAATTCCCAATATTCGTTCACCTTTGAGTGGGGACATCAATAGTAACTGCTTCAGATTCTTAGCGAACACATCGATTGATGCTTTCTTAGCCGCTTCACCAAGATCCGCTCGCACTTGTCTTGACACCAATGGCACGACTGTAACACAAACATACATATATAAACATGAAATTCGCAATTGAATACACTTACGTTTCTTGGTGTAGCATTCTTCAAATGCCTTTTCAAAGATCTGACCTCTCAGTGAATAGCTAATTCCTTCGCAGAGGAATATATCAGCAATGTACCGTTTGATTTCAATTTTAAAGTACTCTGGCACGATAATTTTCACAGTAAGGAACTTTGACTTTTCCCCCCGATTGATGGCAAGAACCTGATGTGGCTTGACATAACGCACATCGTTTTCAAATTTAAAATACTGCTCGTACTTGGACTGATCGTTGCGATTGCCATGTGATGATGTGAACGCTGCCGAAGTACTGGCTTTCTCATCTTTGGCAGTGACTACTTTAGCCTTTGTACACTTTAGAAATATTTTATTAACTTTTTGCCTGCAAAGAAAACACAAATTATGACATCAGCACTTGGCATTGAAACCCGCCCTGACTCACAGTCGACGCAATTCCTCCAGAACACCGGTGTGCTTGCTAAAGTTGTGCGAAATTATGTGACATATACCATCTGACACTTTGTCTACCGAATCGAGGTCGGGATTCTTCCTATCCACGATTGCCTCTAACCGAATTGGTGGATCTTCGCCATTCAGTAAGTGATCTGCATGAGCTTCCAAGCCGAGTGCTTTGGCACGATCCGCCAAAGAGCCTTTGCTGGCTGGTTTATACGGCGCATACTAAAACAAGAGAGATTTTGTGTTGAGGTGGTTAAAGCAATTGAGATAGTGGGTGCTTACCAAAAATTCCAATTCCTCCGCAGTTTTCGCACACAACATCTCCTCGCGAACATCTTCCTTTATGTCGACTTCCTTTTCAAGTTGAGTGACAATGGACTCGGCCTTCTTGCGGAGAGCTACAATTTCCATGTAGCTGTTCTTAATGTCTCGCAGCTTCTCCGGTGTAATGTCGGGTCTGATTAAATCCCGTCGGTAGCGACATATAAAAGGAATGGTGTTCTCATTCTCAAAAAGCTGAACTATGTTCCTAGCAGAGTACGCATCAATGTTTTCCGTCTCAGCGAGGAGCTCGTAAATGTCCCACACTTTTCGGCGAGCTATTTAGAAAAATGTCATGAGCCTCAAACAACCTTTTAGTAGACAATATGAACTTACCGAGAAAAGAAGAATTTAACCCGCCACTGGTAGACGGTCTCGCATGACTCTGGTTACTGACAGAAAGACATTGCCCATCTGGAGCATCATTTTGTGCCTCATCACTATTTGGGTCCTGATTCTCTGTATCTATAGCTTTCGTTGAAGTTTGCTTTGTTTGGCGAGGCTTCCTGGCAGCAGGTTTCTTCGGAGAAGTGGCGGCTCTCTTGGTTGTCCTTGCTTTAGGTTTTCTAAAACAAATACTCTGTTCATTTGCTGAATGATGAGGTTCAATCATTAAAACTTACACTTCCTTGACGGGATTGTCATCTTCAGCTGGATCTTCTTCATTCAAGGAAACCTTTTCCTTTTTGGGAGCTCTCGCTCTCGGCTTGCTGTAAACACAAACGAGCTGCAGGAACTATCGCAAGCGAATTAAAGAAACAGAAGAACTTACACTACTTTAGCTGGTTTGACTTCATCTTCCTCGTTCTCTTCACTTTTGGGTGCCTTACGAACTCTTGATCTTGGTTTTCTAAAACGTTTTCATTTTAGACTGCATTCCTAAGCATAGTTAATTCAACTTACACAACTTTTGCCGGCTTTTCATCCTGATCTTCATCATTTTCTATCTCTGATGGCTTCTCTTTCTTGGTTGCCCTTGCTGCACGTTTTCTAAATCAATGAAACACATTCATTTAACATTGGAAATACTCAAATAAATGATTATTTATGTATTTACACAACTTTTTCTGGTTTTTTGGAAGTTTTGGTGCCGCTAAAGCTCGAATCCAGATCATCGTCGATTCTGATTCTTTTTCTCTTTGGTTTTTCTTCTTCACTATCGGACGAATCTATTACAGCCACGGCTTTTGTTGCAGCAAGCCTTCTTGATCGGGTTGTCATTGCTATAAATTTTCTATTCTTTATAAAAAATATATCTCAAACAAAGATTATTTGCGCGGAGACGAACAAATAAACAATAAAGTGTGAAAATGATTTGCAACTGCTCGTTTGAACCGCCAAATGCCAAAGTTGGTTTCCTTAAACGTCAGTCATAGAAGAGGTTAGTTATACTTTCATTACATTCTATGTTTTTCTTTTTAAATTTCTGCATTCGAACATCGAAATTAACGTTTGTAATGTGCTCTGCTGAACACTTGTAGATTATTATGAAAACGCACAGAATTAGCAACAGCACATTGTTGTTATTGTAGTTAATGCAGCGGCACATAGAATCCGTTGTTTTATCCGTTGTCATTTAAGTTAGGGTGAGTTTGTGAACATTATATTAGAGGGAAAGGTAGAACAGTCGGCTTTTTAAAAAAATCTCAGTAATCAAGAACACGTGCGAAACTTAGCTCGAGAGGAGATTTATTCGCTTTTCTAGAAGTGCGAGTATCACTGTGCACAAGACAAGCTTTGCCCATTATTCTCAGTCTGTAAAGTAAAGTAAAAGACGGAAGGTAGTATTTTATTTCTTTTTTTTTCAATGCATTTAACGTTGGTTTTGTGTCGAGGTTTTTCATCAAGGCCTTTAATCGGGAACATCTGCCTTATCTGCGTCTATGCTCCAACAGGGGACAAGGATGAGGACAGCAAAGATGATTTCTAACTAGATTCAATGACTTGACTAGAAAGAACATCTATCAACGATCAATGCCCCAGCTACTCTACCAAAATCGTTCTATGAGATTTGAACGCAAGATTGGGCAAGGAAGACATCTTTGCTAGAGTGATCGGGAAGCATAGCCTGCATGACACCACGTCGCATTCAGGCTGGTGGACTCTGTTACGGGGCTAGCACGCGGTTCCCACACCTCAACATCCACAAAGGGAGCCGGTGGTCCACTGATCAATCAACCGTCATCCAGATTGATCACATCGACGTCAGACGTCAGACACACCTCCAGTATTCTCGGTGTCCGAACATTCCTAGGAGTAGAGCAAGACCTAAACAGTTTAACGTCGAAAAGCTACAATCGCAATTCATCGCTAGGAACTTTGCCGATCGAGTCTTCCTGAAGCTCTCAGAGAGTCCAACCCTGCCAGGCAAACGATCGATGAACAGTGGAACCGTTGTCAAAATGCCGTCAGAGAAACTGGCTCTGAATTACTGAGAAGAACGGCAACGGTTCGTGAGCTCTACGAACTTGATGGAGAAGGGAAGAGCACCGGCTTCTCAAAAGAAAAGAGTCGGAGGATGGGAAGCGCGCGATCAAGCAAATGGCGAGGTGTTACGGCAGAAATGATGTCCGAAAGTTCTATCAGAATCCTGTCGTGATGCAGAGGGACAACGCGTAGTAGATTCGCAGACAATATGAGAATCTGGAAAGATCACAGATTCTGTGGACTGTTAAACGGTGAGGAAGGTGAGCTACTAAGGTACATGCATCAACATGCCATACATACAGGAAAACATGCCAGACTAGTGGAACCTCAATATAGTTTGCCCGAACTACAGAAAGGAACCCGCTTTAACTGCCCCAACTACAGAGGAATAAGCCACTCAGCGTGCATAGAAATGAGCTATACAACGCCATGTCTAGTTTTGACATTCCTGCCAAACTCGGCTGACTATGGTGACGATGGAAAACTCTCGGTGCTCCATCAAGGTCGGGAACGAACTCATCGAGACCTTCAATGGCAAAAAAGGCTTTAGACAAGACAACGCGCTGTCACGTGACTCCTTTAGCATCATCCTGGAGAAGATCGTGCAAGACTCACACTAGAGACACGGTCTTCCATAAGTCCGTACAACTGTGAGCATACGCGGATGCCATTGACGTGATTGACAGAACACAGCGAGCAGTCATTGGGGCGTTAGCTGGCATTGAAACGGAAGATGCGAAAGTGGTAAATGTGGGAAAAAAACGGAGTATATGAGCAAGGACACACACCATCGACGTCTTGGACAGAACGTCACAATGGGCTATGGGTAGTTGGGGCTATGGGTAGTTAAGGACTTCGTCTACCTCGGCTCCCAAGAAAACAATACGAACACCACCAGTAGCGAGATTAAACGCAGATTAACTCTTACCAATCACTGTTTTTTTTTTTGGGTTTAAGAGGCAATTGACTAGTACTGCTATACGGCACGGAGGCATGGACAATCTCAAAAGCGGATGAGGAAGTTCTTGATCTCTTCGAGAGAAAAGCTCTGCATGCGATCTTTGTTCCTGATTGCGTTGACGGTTTTTGGAGAAAATGCTTCCACCATGAACTGTACCGTGTACGGATACAACGCCTAAGATTGCTAAGCCATGTAGAGGGCATGGACAATACTGCTCCAGCCCGAAGAGTCTTCGCCTTCAAACCAGTGGGACAACGCAATAAAGGACGCCCACTGAACCGATGGCACAACCAGGTGGAGAAGGACCTTCACCAAATTGGCGTACGCAATTGGAGACAGCTGGCTAAAGAAAATGCGGCTTGTTGGTTGAGGCCTAGGTCCACCCCGAACTCTACCGCCTCCAGAAGAAGAAGAAGTTCTTTTGTTTTAAGGAACGTGGTGCCTTCTATCCATTACACCATTAAGCAGACCCGGGACGAGGTGTTGGACCGAGTTGCCTGGAGATCTCCCGCTACCCCTTTAAGGGATCATGCGGTTGAAAATATGATGATGATGAGTTCATTGTGTGTATCTTAAGTAAATGGTAGGCTGTAGCTTATGGCATGTAAGGAGGAACTCCTCCTTGTATTAGAGAGGAGGTGTACTACACCTAGCGAGACCATCGGCGTTGCAATTACCCGGTATGTCACAATGTACAGGCATCGGCCATCTCATTAAGAGGCAGTCTACAATTAAGGGATGTTTTTCAGTTAAACATGACACTATCCAGGGACTTACTTGCGGCCTGACTGTCCGAATAGATGGTGATATCTCTTTTGGATATTACATTGTTCTAGTAATCTCTGTTTCTGCCTGGAAGATGTTACAGTGATCAGGAAGCTTCAAGGAGTTTCAAGGTGCTTGGAATAGACGCTTACCCCCACTCTGTCGTCCGTCTTCGACCCGTTTGTGGAAATGCGCAAGGGGGATAGCCAGCGTCTGGTTATCAGTTAACCAGGGGAAAGTGGAGAAGGACCTTAACCAATTTGGCGTGCAAAATTGGAGGCTTTTGGATAAAGAGCCAGCTGGAGAGGCTTAGTGGCAGAGGCCAGGTCCACCCTGGACTGTAGCACCACTATTTACTCAGCCTTGCTTGAGATAATAAAACAAGAAGCCTTGTTGGATTAGAATTTGAAATTGCCAAAAAATAATATAAATTATCATGTAAAAAATTCGAAAAAACGCAATCATCAAAAAAACATTCGTTTTTCTTTTAATTTAGAAAATTTATTTCTCAGTGTCTATTTTACGTAACGAAGAACGTATCAGGCCCGCTATAAGTTTCTCAAAAATGCAGAGCACGTCTCTTTATTACTTTGAAATCCAACAAAGAGACGCACCATCCACAATCCACTATCAGAAGAGAAACTAAAATATTCTCTTCTCTCTAGGTTCATTTTCCCTTCTCATCTCTCTCTTTCACTCTTCGTCCAGTTCATCTTTTTGTCTTGGAGAACTCTAGATAGTTTTTACAATTAACCGGGGGTTCAGTATCAATTTGGATTTTGCACGTGAGCGTAATTCATCCGACATCTAGTATGGCAACAGTTTTCCTCGGAAAGATTGCGCACGCAAAGTCCCTGAATGAGTTCGAAGTGTTTCCAAGTGGATTTATTACCATCGACGACAACGGAAAGGTACCAAGACGCATACTTAACTGATGTACACAGCAAATAAACACTATATCGCATTTGTAGATAATTGGAATTGGAAATGATTACCCAGCGTGGAAACGTTCCGCAAATGTTGTCGCTGAACCGAAGGAAGTGCAGCTGTTGCCGGAACAATTTCTTATGCCCGGTTTGGTTGACTGTCATATTCATGCACCTCAGGTTGCACAAATCGGCCTCGGATTGGACATGGAGTTGCTCGATTGGTTGAATACGTACACGTTTCCATTAGAAGCTAAATTTGCTGATGTAGTGTTTGCCCAGAAAATTTACCGACACGTTGTGGTGAGTTAAACGTATCAGAACAAAAAACAGAATCATGAATTACAGACGATCACGCATGTGTACTTGCGGGAAGGGGTTTTGTTGTGAATTGTTGATGTGCGGCATTGCTGAACTTATTCTCGATAGTTTTTGAGGAGGCAGGCATGTGACAGTTGTTGAATTCAATTGAAACGACAGTCGGTTTCAACAGCGCCTAGTGTTGAAATTTAATTGATCATGTTTTTTTATTCTGACGATAACAGCCAACTAATGAAGGGTCACGGTTTTCACTGATAAGAGGCAAATGAAGATAAGATTTCAGTTTAATCATTTTGCAGACAATAATGTTCATAAATAGCTGCCGGCATATGGAATAGTTCGCAGCCATGCAACAAGATTGTGTACTTCATTGCGATTGCTCTTGCTTATCGGTGATTTAGTCCACTGTAGTCCACCTATCTCGTCGTTAACATTTTCATGGAAAATCGCAAAAACCAATAAATAACTTTCTAGTATGTTGGAAGGTAATTCATGATTGTATCTCCCGACGGCATACTCTTTATTCCCTCACCCACTCCAATGGCAACCTTGCAGCAATCACTTGTTAGTATTTGTTGACTAAGAGTGAATGAGCGGGTGCTCGCAAAGCAACCGTTTTTGTTGTGTATACAGAAACCTGCTGTTTGCCGCAGAATACGTGGAGGGGGTTAAAAATGAACAAGGTGTTGTGCAACAGACATTGCTTTCCTGTTTTATGCCATTTCGTGTACGTTTCTGGACACATTGAAGCACATTACAAAAGCGATTGTGAAATTTGTAAGAAGTAGCTTCTCGTAAAGTAACCGATTTTATCAGTCGACGATCATCATTCAGTGATCAGTGGGTGTAGCGTTTTAAAACAGGCTTGTGGTAGGTCAAGACAGTGTTTTTTTTGAGTTCGGCAAAGTCCTTAGCATTCGACTGAAAATTTCAAGATGATCTGCATGAGTTGTACGCATTTTAAAAGTTATGAATGATATAATTCTCAAGAGCACATGGAATATTTTCTATGTGTTTGACTTTAAAGCGATTCGACTCTTAATCGATTGGAGGGCATAATTATCTTAAGCGTATGATATGATCAGACTCCCACTCGCTTCAGGCCCCTAGACTTCTTTTCCAATCGTTATAATTGCAAATTTTACCATGGATACCTCGTTAAAATTATCTCACGAATAGACAAAGGACTTTCCAATTTCCCCTTTCTATTCCCCTTTCATTCGATGCAGGGAAATATCTTAACGGGTGGGACATAACTTCACTGTTAAAAAGTGAAAAAACGGTGGACAAATTTACCTGATTTCGTTTTCAATCTGGAAATAACGCCAAATTTCCGATTTGGCTTTATTTCGCTTCAGGAAACGACTAAAAAACTGGCGAAGTGTGTTACTCCTATTTATCATTTACGGATCGTTCGTATAGATACAAATCGTTGAAAAGTTTCAAAATTATAATTGATTTACATCCAGGCATCCTCAACCAGCCACCGATAGAACAAATTGGCAGACAGACAGCAGCTAGCACGGCGATTAGATTAAGATCGCTGAGCAGTTGGAAATAACTGTAGCTTGGACCTTCAACGATCCTAGTCAGGTATGCCTCTATTCCCATAGACACAGACATCACTCTACCTAAACTCCTCTTCGAGAAGAATTTCTCAACCAGCATACCGCCCAGATCTTACTGGGAATCTGAACACCAGACGCTGGAAGGTCCAGTGCGAATCTTCACAGATGGATCGAAGATAGATGCAGGTGTGGGTGCTGGTGTCTATTCCAAGGATCTAAATCTTTTCGATTATAGATATATCTTTTCGATTACCTAATCACTGTAGCGTCTTTCAAGCTGAAACTATAACGATTAAGGAAGTCCTGTCCTGGCTAAAAGACAATGTAATATCGCGCACAGATATCGCCATCTGTTCCGATAGCCAGGCAGCGATCAAATCTCTCTCAGCGATCAATCTCCATTTTTAATCCAAGTCTTCCCTTAAGTGCCGCCTATCTCTTAACGAGATGACCAAGTACTTTAGCATCCAACAACTTATGTGGGTGCCGGGACACTGTGACATTCCAGAGAATTGCGGACGAGCTCCCTAGAAAGGACACAAACTCCGTGCTCTTTCCGGGTGGAGACCAACCCTCCATGCATATCGCTACTATCAAGCATCTGCTAAAGCTTGACACGCATTCTCAAACAAACCGCAGGTGGACATCTGGCACAGGATGCCTCATTACCAAACAACTCTGGCATATGATCGATCCCAAGCGATCGCTTATCTTGATCAGATTAAGCAGGCCAAACCTCAGATCTTTTAACAGCGCATTGTGCCATCGGAAATCACGCCTCACGAGGATGAGGAAGAAACCATCGAACACTTGCTATGTAACTGCAGTGCTCTCTCATCCCGTAGATTCAGACTTTTGGGGGCCCATTTCTCTGTTAATCTAGCTGAACTGAGTAGCATCAGAATCAGGCTTCTTCTTCGCTTTATCAAAAGCACAAATTGGTTTGCGGAATAGGTAGCCTAAGATCTGCGTGGTAACACAATGGGCCTATGCTTGGCCTATATTTGTCTGCTGTCCGTACGCGCGGCAGTCGGCCACCTCAACCTAACCTAACCTAGATCTAGGCACCTGCCTAGCAGTTGAAATACCCTTTGCGGAGCGACGAAGTCGCTAAATCGGTTAAACCCTGCGGTAAAAAGGCTTAAAATCCTGTTAGCGAGTGAAGCGAGTCACCTTTTCCAAAGTATTACACCAGACTTTTTGACAAGCTAAATTTCAAACCTGCCTGGGTCTAGCGATGAGCAATTGCGAATAAAACAATCGAATAATTCGATCGTTTTCGCAATTCCAATTATTCGAATTAAAATTGAGTGGAGTCATTGTTGATATTCGATTCTAATCGGCTCAGCTCGGCATCGGATGTGTTTTTGGTTTATTCACCGATTTTCCAATTCGGTGAGAGAGATTGTTAGATTGTGTGTATTTTGTTTTCAAGAGAGTGAGAGTGCAATCCGCTCACTAAAAAGGTGAGATGAGAGGAGAAAGAGGGAACCGAGAACCTTTCCGAGGAGGAAAAGGAGAACCGAGAACGGCGACGAATACAGGCGAACCTCCATAAGGCGAATAGTCACGCACGGGAACAAGCATTTTGTTCGATTTATGGAATGTTCGAGTTGTAGAGTGTGAAATATGGCACATCTTAAGTCTAAGTATGTTCGACTTACAGAGGTTTGACTGTATTTCCAATCCCAATGTTCCCATTTCGCAACAACTTTACGTTATATGTAATAGGTACTGAAAATAAATTCTAAAATTCGATTCGATTGTTTTCTAATGAGACCGAATAAATCGACAATTGAATTCAATTTGTAACAATTGACAATTTTGTTCGATTGTGAGATTCATTCGCAATCGGCCATCACTATAGGACTTGTAGTAGGTGCGACTCTCGAGTTGGACGTTTAGATCCCTAGAGCATACATCCGCTCCCACACCTTCAGTTATCTGTGAAGATTCGCAGAGGACCATTCACTCTACTAAAATCTGGGGGATGTTGGTTAAGAAATCCTTCTCGAACAGGAGCTAAGGTATCATAAGATTAGAATCTTTGAGCACGAATCTACATCTGCCAATGAATAGGTTAGGTTTGGTCGGTGGGTAAACCCGATGGGGTCACGTCACACTTAGGTCAAGCTGGACCCATTGTGATTCCCTTGGAGGATGTAACCTTTCCAGTTTTCAGGATAAACTTTACATTTGATCTTATTTCGTTGGGCCCTATTTCATGTCATCGAGAGGAATGTGTATGGAATGTGTATGCATGCAGCAACCCTCCTGCTTGGGTCACTATAGGATTTAGGATATGTCCGAGATTCTCTACATTAAAAGCCTCTTTTAATTCGTGTTTTCCATACTTTACCTAAATTTACATTCACAGTAACTCGCATATACACCAAATCTTATAGTTACCCACGCAGGGAGGATTACAGGGGTCAGCATGCGCCCCATACCTATTTGTCTTTTTACATTAGAAAATTGTTTGGTTAAATAAGCCCCAAAATTGGTCTTAATTCGAATAACTAATAAATAAAGCCAAACTTTAAAGATATGTTCAATTATAGTTGTTGGAGGTTAGTTCCCTCTGCGGACTTTTCAATGTGTTCCTAGTTCCCATGAGAAAGTGGAGTACGTTCCCACCTTGTATGGGAACGAAAACCACTTTACTAGGTTAGGTTAGGTAGGGGGGCTGCTAGTGCATTCACCAGCACACTTAGACCATTTTTGGTCCATTGTGATACCCCTAGTCAAACTACTACCACTTATTGACTTCTTCAGTGATATTGCCGTTAATTTGATCCCAACGGCAAATGGTGACTGGAGCAGATTTGAAAACCAGATAAAAGCGTATTAACTTTGCTTTCACTGGGATTCGAACCGGGGACCTCGCTAACCAGGGGCAGGCACTCAACCAACTTGGCCATTCAGTCGTGTTAAAACCACTTTACTAATGTGGACTTAGTTCCCGGGACTTAATTCCCTGAACCTTATTTTGTTAAAAAAAAAAAAAAAACATTGGTTTACTATAGCGAGATTTTTTTTGTTCACCATTTAGAATAGCCTGCATAAAATATTGTGTGTTCACTGTATCGAGCGTTGACTGTATTTACAAGTAAACCAGATCCTTGATCTAAACTCTATGCGTTCTGACGATTTCATTCTCCTTCTTTTCAGTCGACAACGATTCAAAATGGAACCACTTTAGCCGCCTACTTTGGCACAAACCATAAGAAAAGCACGCTGATCTTAGCAATGGAAGCCATCCGACAAGGTCAGCGGGCTTTAGTGGGTAAAGTCTGTTCGGATTGCAACAGTCCGGACTTCTATGTGTAAGTATACATTACAATCCAATGTCCGAGGTTCCAGGTTCCAGACTGATTCTGTTTTAGGGAAACACCTGAACAAGCAGTGTCTGAAACCAAAGAGTTCATCGACGACTTCAAAAGGTTTCAAACCTCATTAGTCCAGCCAATCATCACTCCTCGTTTTGCCGTTTCTTGTTCCAAAGGCCTGATGTCAGATCTGGGAATGTTAGCCAAGAAATACGACCTTCACATTCAGGTAGAAATTGCATGCGTTGCTAAAACGGCGTTCCAGTAATGAATTCCTTTTCTTTTCCAGAGTCACATAAGCGAGAGTGTATCGGAAATCGAATTCGTCAAAGAGTTATTCGGGAGGAACTACGCTCAAGTGTACGATGATGCAAATCTTCTTACTAGCAAAGTAATACGAACGCCTTTCAAACAGGAACTGACTAACAATAATTTCCTTTGCAGACGGTCTTAGCGCACGGCGTTCACCTGGAAGACGAGGAAATCAAACTAATCAGCGAACGTGGCACTTCAATAGCCCACTGCCCGTCTTCGAACACGAATCTGTCTTCCGGATTTTGTGATGTATTTAGGCTTTTGAAATCCGGTATTAAAGTTGGACTGGGAACAGGTAAATGAAAATCATCTTGTCATAACCTAGAAATTTTCTCAACTTCATCTCCTTTCCCAGATGTCTCCGGTGGAAACTGCATATCTATTCAAGACGCAATTCTCCGATCTATGGACATATCCCATCATCTTGACTTCGTTAAGAAGCAGCATATCAAAGGTTGCACAAAGCCAGCAGAGCCTCTGGAGAGTGATTACAAAGCACTTGACTATAAGCAAGCTATATTCTTGGCGACGTTGGGCGGTGCACAGGCACTTGGACTCGATCACGTGACTGGTAATTTCGCAGTTGGAAAGGAGTTCGACGCACTCCTTATTGATACATCCAAATACCCGTTGCACAATTTCGACGCGTACAAAACGGAGCTTGAGAGCAAGTCTGACGAAATGAGATTCCTGGAATTAATTCAGAAGTTCATTTACGTTGGAGATGATCGCAACATTGTTGAAGTCTATGTGGCTGGTAGAGAAATTAAGGCTAAACAATAAATCTGTGTTCATATAAAAATCGAGGTTTGTTTGTTTATTTGTCCTTTATGGACTCTTGAATGTCCAATCCAACGCCTAAGATGACTAGGCCAGTTAGATCATATGGACAACTCAGCTCCGGCCCGAAGAGTCTTCGACTCCGAACCCGTGGGACAACGCAACAGAGGACGCCCGCGTTTAAGGTGGAGCACCCAAGTGGAGAAGGATCTCAACCAACTTGGCGATGGTTGACACTGGAGACAGCTAGCCAGAGACCGTGCTAGCTGGAGAGTCTTCTTGGTTGAGGCCCAGTTCCACCCCGGACTGTAGCGCCAAATAAAGAAGGACTCTTGAATGGTAAGAGATAGATAGATCACTTATGTCTTTGGAAGAGTTCTGACCAAACTACCATTCTAATGCAATGGTAGTTAGGTTAAGTTAGGTTATGTTCGTGGGTTGACGCGATGTGACCCATTCCGATGCCCATGGGGTAAACCTTCTCACTCGACGGTGTTATGCTGAAGACTCCTGATTCTAAGGTGTTATTTGGTTATCGCCTCCTTCTACCTATCCAGAGATCCTTATACCTGCAAAGAGATTTTAGAGGGATATCTGATATATCATGGAGATCATGGAAAAAAAATTCTCCCAGGGTCCTTTGTCATAATTTGCATAGACTGGAACATTGACAAAGACAGTGGGATGTATCCTCAATCTACTCTTCGTCCCCACAGCCTCTACAAATGGTGTCATGGGTAAGTCCCATCGTGGTACCTCAGAAGGTTATGACCAGCAATAGCTGCGACCATCATCCTCAGCAGTTTCCAGCTGCATTGGAGGAGGGTATCGGTTTTTGCGCTGTTAAACCGAGGTCATATCGTACGAGTGGTCGCACATGTGGGGAAGGAACTCCACCTTTCATTAGCCAGCTCCATGATTTTACAACTGAGCAGGAGTCGTTGTCGACTATGAAGAGGTCAGCTAGCTTCACAACCGCTGCTCCGCTACCAGCAGAATCCGAAGACTGCCTGTTGGGGGATTTTAAGTGGAATTCCTCCTGTTTTTCCGTCAATTCCGAATGTCATTGTTAGTAGAGTCGGTTTTATGGATGTCTCTGGTGTCCGACTCATTTGAGCCAGAGTTCCTTGAAGGGTTTTTGTTGTTGGAGGTAATTTTGATCCCACTTTTGTCATTCAGTCGACTTTGATGTTTGAATTAAGTTCCGCTAGATTGGCAAAATAACACGCTGTGAATCGAGCGCATGTACACTTATGCTCCAATTAAGAGGGTCTTCGAATCCGAGTCCAACGGTTAGAGAAGTAGAGCCAAGGCCGAATTTCTGGTATAAAGAACTAAGTGATCGTGGATGCAAGACAGCTTGATCTTCATGACTGGAAACAGAGTTCCCAGCACCGTCAGTGATGAAAGGCAGTTATTGCTCAGGCTCATACGATTGGATGGCCCAGTTGGTTAAGTGCGATAACGAGCTAACATCGATCTCGAACACTCTCTCCGACCACACGAGTTTACTAAGAACAGCGGAAAACTTAGTCCACAACCAGCTCGAAGCAACCGGAAGCTTAAGCACGGCGTTGGAAGCACTGTCAACATACAGTAGGCACTCTACCAACTGCGCGATCTAGTTGTGCGCCTGTCCTTGGTTAGTAGGGTCCCCAGTGAGGGCAAAGTTAATGCAGTTTTATCCGGTTTCCAAATCTGTTCCAGTTGGGATCGGTACTATCACTGGAGTGGTCCATCAGCGGTACACTGACTGGAATATGGTCAAAGTGTGCTGGTGAGTTCATTAGCAGCCCCTTCTACCTACCCACCTATAGCCCAGGCCCATACCCACCAAGAGTCGCTGACATTTTTCCTGCTCAACCCGATCAGTTTGCAAAGGAAACATACCATCCATTAGTTATTCATGTACACATAAATACATATATTTCATTTCCAATTATATATATATATATATACATGCATTTAAGTGTTTTCAATTTATTTTAAATTTACAAAGCTATAACATATATATAATTAGTTCTCACTATTCACTTTATTCAGTTTGTTTTCGGTTTTCCATTTTCCGCCTTCCATTCATTTCTTAACTCTTCACACTTCATTTGTGTACCATTACACACTGTACATAACATTTAATATTGCATAAATATAATTTAAATATATATATATATATAGATTTCATCTCTCAATGTTGTTTGATAACTTCTGTTTATTATGTTTGATTTATCTCGCGTTTGATTAAATTTTGGAATGAATTCAATAATAACATTTAACTCACTATCTAAAATGTTGTGTTTTTTTAGGAAGTAAAATTCTCACTTGATAAGAAAATAAATTATACATATACTATGTGTGTTTGTGTTTGCGTGTGGATACATGTATATAAATAGAATCTATTTTATATTCTCTTTTAATTTTATATTAATAATAACAATGGACAGTTTTTTTTCTTTCTTTCTTTTCTTAATCATGAGAGAAGTGGTGTAATGATATACTTTATAACTTAAACAGTCTCTCCATTGTATCAGGATCGAAATTAACCAATTTCTTTATATTTTCTTCGTTTAAGAAGAATACTCTAGTTTTTACATAAATACTAATGAAATAAAAAAAAGGAATAAACCGAATCTAAAATTAATTGCCCAAGTGGATGTGATTAAGTGAAAGTAATGAATAGGTTGGTCAAAAGCAAAGCACTTCGGATATGATATGAAATCTTCATCTTCCGGTCATACTGTCGAAGTCCTTAACCGTCTGTCTCATCATAATTTTCTACTGAGGGGTATGATTAGTCGGTTGTGATTTGACGATGAGTCAGACGAACGACAGGCAAGAGGAGTTGATGTTGTATACCTTCTAGGACAGTCGTGTCAGGGTGTGGTCGTCCTTTGGTATCAACTTTGCGGGTCAAAGAAGAAAATGAGACATTGTTCGCAGTGAGTAATCACCACCTTCTCGGTCTAGAGTCTAATCCCTCATCAAATTTAAACAGAGTATCTTTATAACAAAAATGGTTCTCTAAACATGTATGTTGCACATTTCGATCAAGAACATACTCATCATTCATATTTCACTTTGAATTTAGGCATCGTAAGGCTATTGTCTGCACATCTTTGGCAAACAACATGTACGTCTGTTTAGCTGAGACAAGACCTCGTCCAGTTAGCCATTTAGAAGAAGTAGGAGGGATTTTTTTTAGAGTAGCCACGGGGGTTGAACATTTGTTACCTTCCTGTTAAAAAAGAGGCTGCTTCACTTGCAACCTAAGTTCCACATCTTAAGTTAGAAATTCACAACAGTCGTTTGACTATCCAGAAGTCTGAGTCTTAGTCTAGAACAGGCCTTTGACTCTCAAATATTCTAAGTCCAAGAAAAATTCCTATGAACAGCATAGCAAAATTAGTTTGACATGAATTTGACTGTTTACTCCTATCAGCTTGGTCTCGATGACTAGAAGCAGCGAGTCAACGATGGAAGGCAGCTATTGCTCAGGCTCAGACCCACCAAGGGTCGTTGGCCTGATGAGTAAGTGGTTATGTTTTCTTTATACATATGTGAAGTTTGTTGTCAAGCCCTCTTAAAGAAATGTTGTCTATCCGTGGTTACGACATTCTTTTTAAACAGCGAAAGATGTCTACCATATTTCCGTGATCAAACTAAATGTCCGATGAAACATATCACAAAGCAGGCAAAAATGGACTTACGCTACCGAAGGAAAATAATGAGCGCAATATTTTATATTTCCAATAATAAAGAGAAGGATAGGCGTCTTCGTAAGCCTCAATAAGATCTGTGCAGTTTGTGTTCACACTATAGATGCCACGAAGAGAGATTTGGCCGAACACTTAATATTCGTCTAGGCTCCCATTCGAAGCGCAGAGTATTCGTCCGCTGTTTTGAGGGTGACATGTTCTGATAAGAATCACTGAAGTGTATGCGATGACTATGCCAAGGGCATATTTGTTTCATAGATGGTGTCACAACTAAAGTCTCAACAGGAAATAACACAGATGGTAGCTGCTGCAAGACGAATTATCAACGATTTTAAACACTCACAAGAAAAGCAGATATACATTCGTCAAGAATTTAATTTGCCATAACAGCATAAGATGACTTTTTGAATTATAACACCAAACACGACTCCCTTCGCTGTCATGATGATTATGAATACAATTTTATCAAACCAACTACAATCCGTCTGCGAACTGCGTGCAGAAACAATTACGTTCGATTTGCATATGATTTTTGCCATTCCTCTTTCTGTCACATACAAACATGTTATCCCTTGCGTATCCTCACTTAGGCCGTTTTCGCTCGCTTGATTATTACTTAACACACATTGAAATAATCTTCTTTAAAAGGTCTTCTGTTCGAAGCGCAGCCTTATTTCAGCGCTGAGAATAAGATTTCTCAAGCGAGAGGAGAACGAAAACTCACTGAAAGTCGGTACCATTTCCTATTGATCTTCCCGCAATTTGCGATTCCCTTGCCTCCAACCCTCAACAACCTAATAGCGGCCACATACTAGGCTTGGGTAGTTCACGAACGAACTAGTTCAAAAAAGAGCTCTGTTAAGTGAACTTGTTCACAATGTCATTTTATTTTAGCTCAGTAGTTCAACAACCTCGGATATCCTTTTTTCCTTCAACATAGACGTGATAGAACTGTGAAAATCGCCCGAGACTCTTTTTCCTGAACAGTGAACTACATTGAACTACAAGAAGGTAGTAGTTCAATAAATAGATTTGAACTAAAGTGAGAGCTCTCTGGACAGAACTAAAAAGTACACGCCTAATACGCATCATCAGGTTCACATCAATTCTTCACAAATAGGGTTTACATGATGTACCTCACTTGTCGACCAAACCAAAGAGAAGTGCAAAAAGAAATTAACTAGCAATTACCATAATTCTTATGATTAAATGAATACATTTTAAATGCAGAACATTTTCTATGAATGAATGTTTGTTTTGTGTTTTCGTCAATTCTAGTTAAATGATTAATCCGAAACGGTTTCTTTTAACATACTCTATGGAAATTAAGTAAACTGTCCTGGCTACATATCATAAATTAAAAAAAATAAACATAAAATGGAATTAGAAAAAATATACCTGTTGCTCTTCATTTGTTGTGTAAAACAAGAGCGAGCGAAAGATATTTCCTTGAAATTAATTAGAATCTCAAAGTTGGGGGGTTCGAATAATTTTTTTTCTATTCTCTTCTTTCATTTAAGTTGATTTTTGTTTTGTTTTGTTAGAAAATTGAATTGTAATTCTAGTAGTTGATTGCAATCTAGAGCGTTTATGAATTGAACATATTCTGTTGAGTAGCGTCGTCTTCGAAATCACTCCAAGCGTTGTTGAGTTCCATAAATATTAACTTAGCAATTTCTTCATTCTCCGTACCGTTATGCTGAAAGACAAAAATAAGGAATTGAGAATGATTTTTTGTTTATAAATATTAACATTTGTTTATTTATAAGTTTAAGTGCGGGCAGAGAGAGAGAGAACCGCCGTATCCCAACAGGCTTCATAAAAGGGAACTGAAGACCCAGGGAGCACCGAAGGAAACTAGCGTTATCAGAAGAAGGGAAGGTATTTGCAGATCTTGTAGGGGATCTAATGTAACTCCAGAATATGCACTGGGATACTGCGAAGACAAAGATCTATGGGCAGAAAGAACCGATAACAGCATAGGGGAGATCCCACACTGACGACTGAAAAACGAGTGAGGTTACTGCAGGGGTCTTCTGTGACCTCTTCGAAAAATCTCAGGCACTCTTGCATCTCAACAAAACAAAATCAGCGCGGGCGTTGTTAATGCAGAAAAGTCAAGTGCAAATCCCCTCGGTTAAATTGCATTCAAATAATGACCTTGCATTAAACGCATCAGCTGTTTGGGGAGGAGCCATAACCATAGGTCAACGAACAATGCCCACACACACGAAACTGAAGAAATGCAAAACAGACAGCCTCCTTACTACTACAAGTACAATCCATTTACAGGGGGCATTGGTCCACACTGAAGAACAAGCGGTGACCAGCAATCAAGTAGCAGTAGCATCAAGTATATGATGAGAGGTTTCGTGGTGAGGAGAAAACCCAGAAAGTCAGTCTACGAAACCTAAGTACATCACTTTAAAATAAATAACTAATTAAAACTATTGTTGTCTCTTTTCTTCCGACATATGGTATTATTTCTCATGTTTATGTTGCGCCTTTTAGTAGACCAACCAATTAATCCGTACATCCGAGATTCCTTTCAGGAAATATTATATAATAATATATATTCCCCCTTTTTGTTGCTATTTGTGAATCGGCGGGATAATAATAATTGCTAGTGTCCTTGCGGCACACAGGCACGAAAACACGACTCCTGCATTTTTGAAATCGCAGGGCCTGCTATACACGCGGTGGCCCTCCGGGTAGAAGGGCAAAACTTAAACGGCGAATCATCATTCTCTCTAATAGCTAAACGGGAATAAATCCCATAACATAAGACATTCTCACATGGAAGCTGGTTAGACTCTGAACACAGATTATCAGTAGGATATCCTTGGTGAACTCGGTACCGGGGGATACTGCAACCCAAGGGAAGTGAACAATCTCCAGAAAAAGTGTTAGCAGCTGAGAGAATCTCTAGCAATTTATGCGCACACTGCCGCTCACCTCCTTAAGGAAACTAGAAGATTAAGCCTAGGTTAGAGCCAGTACTTGGCTGAATTGGTCTTAGTATTGGAGCTACAGCAAGGGCTCTATGACCGATGATAGCCGTAGAGAAAAGATCAACATCTTTGATCGTCTTTAGTGGCAAGAATGTATGCACGCCAGGAGTCCATCTCGGACACTGTGTTGTAGACCGCATGCATCCCGACCGAATATACCACACAACTATTTTAGCAGGAGCTGCACTGATGAGGAAGCAATAGAATCTACCCAACATATGCTCTGTGAATGCACAGACTTGGCAAAGAAAAGAAGGCAACCTCTAGGAAAGCACTTCTTCATAGAGCTGAAGGACTTAAGCAGTGTCGACCTGAAAAACCTCATAAGATGCATATTCAAATACGGCTGGTTTTGTGCCTACAGTAAGTCGCAAGGTAGTTTAAAACTTCCTAGCAAAAAGGGACCAACACGGTGGATAAGTGAGACACGGTCGTACTTACCATCTAACTATCTGACAAATCACCTACTATCAGAGGAAGAATTGGAGTTACCAGAACCATCTCTCACTCATTCTCTGATTCCTCAGAGAAGATGCTCAGAGAGAATGCTCTAGAATTAATCTCTCCACATATGCGCAACAGGAGTCCATCACCTTCATTACAACTTCGATGTGAGGAGAACTGGTAAGAGAGCGAAGGTATCAAAATGTGGGACAATAGATCTAAGGGTCGCGATGCAATATATACCCTCAGCAAATTTATTAATAGGGCAGATTCAAGTGCCTAGACAAGTTGGGATAAACGGACACACAGGAACACCAACCCTTAAAGCTAAAAGCTTACTGCTGACGGAGCTGGAACAGAGGACAGAACGAGGTTCCTTAGGTTATTAAATCACCGGAATGTATTCCAAGCAATAAGTCAAAGTCAATGAGTTCACAATGTAACCAAATGCTGGGTTCCCACCATATGCCCATACGAACGCCAAACAGAAGATGGAATCAAATGGAAACCAGGAAAGCGACAAAGCTAATGTGACCTCACTCCGACACAGAAGAGACATAAGCACAATCGTGGGACACTGTCTAACTGTAGGCACAAGGAGGAAAAATAGACCTCCGTCCACTACCGCGAGAAAAAAATCGCTTCATGAATACAACTTTAACAGCAACAATTAATATAAAACTAAGACGTCAGAAAAGGAACATCTTCTTCTTCTTTATTTGGCACTACTGTCCGGAACACAAACAATTAATATAAAACTATGACGTCAGAAAAGGAACATCTTCTTCTTTATTTGGCGCTACTGTCCGGCGTGGACCTGGACCTCAACCAACAAGCGCTCGGTCTCTGGCTAGCTGTCTCCAAAATAAAAGGTCCTTCTTCAACTAGGTGCGTCACCTAAAACGTTGTCCCACGGGTACGGAGTCGAAGACTCTTGTGTCGCAGAAGCATGGACAATCTCAAAAGCGGATGAGGAAGTCCTTGGTCTCTTCGAAAGAAAAGCTCTGCGTGCGATATTTGGTCTTGTTTGCGTTGACAGTTTCTGGGGTAGAAGATTCCCCCACGAACTGTACGGGCTATACAGCGACATGAGTCTAGTCAAGCGTCTTCGGATCCAACGCTTAAGATGGCTAGGCCATGTAGAGCGTTTGGACAACTCAGTTCCAGAAAGGGACCTACCAAATATTTAAGTGGCAACTGTACTATGGCATCACTCCAACCTAACCTTACCTAAGTACTTTGGTCAAAAAGGGTGCCCATGGTGATAACACGGCGTTTGTATAACTCTTACCCCTGGAATTATTAAGTGCCTGGTAAGAAGAGGGTAGCACGAGAGGCGATGGATTTACTATAGCTCCTTTTTGCTTAGTGAAGAACTTGTGCTTAAAGATCGGCCTAAAGACGTGTGTTCCATAGCATAATGGCTAGTTATGAATCCGATAAGTGTTTTGTATGCAGGCCTTCTTAAACTGAGGCTTATGGTCAAGTCTGCGTGGATAGACAGACAGGAATCTCTTTGGGGACACAGCTGGTGTTAGAATACATTATAAATGTGAAAGCAAGACTCGTGCCGTATTTTTCACTGCAACCTGTTTCTCATTGACTTACTTATTTATCACCTAACATGCCTCTTCAGCCGGACCAATCTTTCGCCAGCTATTTCCAGTTTCGCACACCAAGCCGGTTGAGGTCGCCATCGACTTGTGGGCCACTTTGTATGTGAGCTCCCTCTGTTGCGTTGTTCCACAGGCTCACAGTGTCCTTACGCTCTAGATGATCTAGCCATCTTAGGCATTGGATCCGTAGACGCCTGGCTAGACTCATGTAGCTGTACAGCCCATACAGTTCGTGGTTGTACCTTCCATCAACGCAAACAGGACCAAAGATCGCGAGCAGAACTTTTCTCTCGAAAGACCAAGAGCATCTTCATCCGCTTTGGATACAGTCCATGCCTCTGCGGCGAAGAGCAGGACGGGGATGACCAATGTCTTACACCTACAGAGTCAACTTAGTGTTCCGAGAGAGGGCTCTCACTCAATTGCCTTTTGGGCCAAAACAAAAAAAAAATAGACAGTGGTTGGCAAGAGTTACTCTGCGCCTGTTATCGCTACTGATGTCGATTACAAAATAGGTTTCCTTTACATTTATAATTTATTCTAACACTAGCCGTGCTCCAAACAGATTCTCTCAAATCGGTCATTATACTGTATTCCTTTCCCAAAGACATAGAATTTTGGGAATTTTAACTCCCAACGGGTTGGACTATGTGTCTGTTGAATCAATTGTTCGTCGTCATAAAGCTTCCATTCAAATAGCGAAGAGGATTTATTACTTTAGATCTCAACATCTCGGACAGGTTAGTGACGTGGTTTCATTCTTGAGTCAAGGATGATTCACTTAAAATATTCGAGGGCGTATCGGTTCGGAGTTTACGTAAGTTAACACATTTTATTTCGATGAATAATACTGTTGATTAGCATCAAATTTACACTTAGACACAACCTAGGTGAATGATTTGGCGTATATGAGTAATAGCATTTGAGTTCGGCAATGACAAACTTAAATGCTCAATGTCAACAATGTCAACGAAGGAGAGAAACATTTCTTATCGCTTAATGTAAGTAAAGGGTAAACATTTGCACTCACTTTATCCGGATGCACCGCCAGACAAGCCCTACGATAAGCCTTTTTCACATCCGAAGGCGTAATGAGCGTCGACATGTCGCACTTTTTCCACTTCGCATCCGTCCACAGCACCGTGTGCATTGAGCACAAAAGAGCACGAATATTATTCTTCTTGCCTTCCGTCTAAAAGTGAAATGAATTAGAAACTGATGCCATTCATTTTGTGAAGTGTCACAAACTTACCCATTCCATGATTCTCAATTTGTTGGGATCCATATCTTTGACTAGCTCTTCTTTTCGCATTGCATTGATCGATCGAGGACCCTGATGCATTTTACTGCCAAACTTGTAGCCCTGCTCGCCAAGAATATCCGCAAAGATGTCCGCATTTTTTGGTGTCGCATTTGGCTGTGATTTCGGTTCGAAATGAGATCGACTGTAGTCTGGTCGACTGTTGGTGGATGGAGGTGGTGCTTGTGATGGCGTCGGTGTCGGTGTTGCGGTGGACTGACTAGGGAATTGTCCACCGATTCCACCGTTCGGTGATTTAATATTATGTGATGGTGAGGGATTTGATGGATTCAAGGGTGTTGTTGCGTTACCACCACCTCGTGCGTAAGTGTGTGTTGGGCTTGAGAATTGCGTTGCATAAGGACTGTTTGCTACTGGTGTTGTGCCAGGCGTACGATTGTTGCTAAGTGTGCTGGGGTTGAAGTTTATATTCAAACCCGATGCTAAGTTTGCGATATCCGCGAAGGGATCTTTTGACTGAAATTAAAATGGTACCGCGTTCGGTGTTAGATCTTGATTAAGAAGCAAGCGGTTAAGTAAAAATAAATGGAACACTTTTTTTCCCAGATCTTGTCATCCCAGGGGATGGCAGAGTGTATTCTTGTATAAATTTAGCCAAGTGGTTGATTTACTAACCTGTTGTGGTGATGATTCTTTACTGGGAACTTGACTGGAACTGGCAGCAGTAGCGAATGGTGCTGTTGTCGGTGCAGCTGGACGTGGAAAACTTAATGGAACCGTAGGATTTGGAGTTGGTGCTGTTGTTGACGATGCAAATGCATTGAAATCTAAACTAAAGTCCGCCGAGGCTGGAGCAGGTGTTGAGCTTAACGATCCAAATATATCATCTAGTCCTGCTGCTGACTTTGGTTGAGTGTTATCTGCTCGAGAAAAAAATTCTTCAGTTTAGATTTACTTGAAGTGGCGAGAGTTTACCTAAAATATCTGGAATCGTGGCTGAACGTATATCCCCGGAGTCAAATGAACCCAGCAGATCGAAGCTGGCATCTCTTGTTGATGGTTGCTGAGGTGATGGCTCATGTGATGTCGGTTGAGGTGCCCCTAGGTTGAGTAAGTCAATTGGTGGCCCTGGTGATGAACTATTTCGCATTGGCTCGTCGTGCTCCGTTATGTCGGGCATAACTAATGGCGGTGTGGATGAGTGCCGAGCAAGCGGTTCGACGTGTGGTATCGGCGGTGCTGGTCGTGCAGGGGGTTGATGGTTCTCCCTATCCGGATCTGGTCGAGGTTTTGAAGTTGGCTTTGTCACTGCAAGCAAATTGGTAAGACACAACTAGACGACTTGTGTGTGTTTCGCATAGACTTACCAAAGTTGTCCACCATCTCATCGTATTCGAGCTGCGAACTGAATAGATTTATTGGACTTCGCTTTGGTTTGGCTGGCACCCAAGGGGGACTCTTTGATGGTCGACTCTCGTTCTCTGTCACAACGATTGACAGGGAGACCGTGAAGTTTGACGGGACGTGCTCCTGATCGGGCAATTCATCCAAGTCGTTTGTGGTGTACGTGATGAGAGTTTCTTGCTCGGGGATGAAACCAGTGTTGAACTGTAATTGACATATTTTCAAGCCCTGTGGACGTCCCATTCCCTTCAGGGCATTACGGGCATGGTAAAGGCTGACTGTAATATCTCCGCAAACTGTGAGATTGATCGGGAGAACAATCTTTCCGGTCCCAGCCAAATATAACCTGAAAAACAAAACACGAGCACATGAGCACTGAACAAGGACAAGCGATATTGGACTTACCTCATTTTCTCGTAATCCTGCACAGTGTTCAACATCAGACGTTCATTGCAGTAGACCTCAATGTACATTCTGCAGCCATCACGAGCCTTTGTCATTCGTGGCACCGGTTGACACGCAAGCGACACTATATTCACCGTTTTATAGTGCGGCAGGTGCGGGATTGTCCTAAGGATGTCGCCCAAATAATACAAGTAACGGAATTCCGATGGTCTTAGATTGATCGGATGTCTCTTCACGGCGAAGACCTGGACTGCATCCTCCGGTTCGGAGATAAGTCCACTGTACATAAGTAAGGCGCACACCATTGTTGCTGCACTGCACCCACCACTGTCGCTTGTCTGAATGATGACAATGCTCTTAGGATCCGCCGAGAGGAATCCATACATGTCCTCTGCGACGGAGAACATTCCCTGGACATTCGGGGCCTTTGACAGGGGGCATGTATAAATTGAGCACGCCTCGACCGTTCGCACTGGGGGTGGTAATCGAGGGCAGCTTCGATTGCCGAAATTGTACACGCTCACCTTGGCCGGAGGATAGCGACTCTCTATCGACAATCGCACATCTTCGATGTTGTTTGTCTTGTAGGCCGACTCGAAACCTTCCGATGGACAGGGCATCACAAGGACCCTCGAGGTGATGTAGCTTATGTCGATATCTGCTCGTGCGATTGTCTGATGCATTGTTTGCATCACCTTCGACGAAGTGTCCTTTAGGTTCTTGAGGAAACTACCAGCTCCACCGCGTATTGATGAGAACAAACTGCCCGTTTGTGCAGCACCAGCCCCACTGCCAGCAGCTTGTGTCGGACCTTGAGGATGATAGTTGTAGTGCATATTATTCGCCGCTGGTGGTGGTCTTGCTGGACGCTGCTGGGGCTGAGGAATGCTTTCCGAAGGAAGGTTGTCTGAGTAGGGAGTAGATAGATTCGGCGAGTTCGACGGTCGCGGTGGTGGAGGTCGTGATGGTTGAGTTGAACGTGGCGGCCCATTCGTGTGCGCTGGGCTGTGATCTGGGGAACCGCTTGGTGGTGTCACAATTGGCTTGCCCTACAAGAAATCGGATGCATTCATGCCTGGTTCGTGTGGGAAGAAGATTGTTACTTACCACAAGCTCGATGGGTCCCTTCAGTGGCCAATTCTTGGTCTCAGAAATTGCTGCTAGACGGTCTAAGACAGTCGACGCATTGAATCTGCTCGATGGATTGACTGTAAGACATCCCTTGATGACTTCATGGAAACACACGTATCTTGAGTCCGGAGGCAGAGCAAAGTTCCCATTGACGATGCGTAGCTTCGCTGAATCCTCGAATGGATGTTTTTGGAAGCACAAACAATAGAGGACACACCCCAAGGCCCAAACGTCCAATTTAGGACCGATTTCGTAATTGTTCCATGTGTCCAGCATCTCGGGAGATCTGTACATCGGTGTTGTTACTGTGGCCAGCTGAAAGAGAAATTTATTATAATAAGCAAGTTGCCGTTAGAAGCTTTGATGGGAATAAAAAGTTGACGATCGTGAAAACCGGTGTAAGCAAGCTCACAGCATAGGTTCTAGTTCGCTTACCTGATCCTCCAATGTGTTCCTTTGCTGAGAACCCCATTCTATGCTTGGTGCGTACGTCTGAGTCGTCGCTGAACCAAAATCACACAACTTCAACTGACTGTCGTTTCCCAGAAGAAAGTTTTCTATCTACAAGCACTCATTTGATTAGATGACAATGTACAAACGATGTTTCGCAGTACAAACCTTGATATCCCGATGAGTTATTGGTGGATTTTGTGCGTGCAAATGGCCCACAGCTTTTGCCGCCTGATAGAACACCCGCAGCACCAAAGCAGGATCCATAGCACTTCCCAGACAATCAACCAATGATCCACCTAAACAAATATGACTTGTTCACTCCAAGAATTAGTCGTAAAACACTACAAACCTTTGCATAGTTCTGTGACAAGCAAATATTCAGCCCTTCCTTGTTGACCACTTGTTTTATCAATGAACGTTGCACCAATGAACCCAACAATGTTGGGATGTCCAGATAATTGCTTGTGTATATTTATCTCGTTGATAATATTGCTGCATGCCTGCTTATCAGCACCAATGAGTCTTTTGAGGGCGTATTCCTTTCCGCTTTGAACATCTTGTGCCACATAAACGAATGCGAAACCACCTACAAATAGCCCCAAGTAGAACCATGAAATCAAAAATCAATTTCTCCAAGCCCAGCAGCTGATTACTGTTTATTGATTAATAACAAAGGACATCAAATTTTGAACCCAAGGAAAGAAAAAAAAAAACAACGAAAACACATACTTCATCCGATCTACGCAAGCAATAATTCTCGAAATACACACGAAATTTCTACCAGAACATTTGCAGCCTCTTCACTGGAAAACAAAGAAAAGGCTGAACCAAAACAAAAGAATGCACACTTTTTTTTCACTTTAAGACATTAATATCACTTGGCAGATTGAGAATTGATGAAGAAATTGATGCACAAAAAAAGAAAAGATGATGATGAAAACCTTCACTTTACCTTCGGCGATTACTCGTTTTACTCGCAGTTTAACTGCACCGATTTCAACGGTATGCCCAATGAATTCATTATCACAATCCCCATTTGGGGCTGAGTTAAAGTAACCCATTGCGGATTTAAAGAAATCACTCATGTTTCTATGAATGGAACTTGTATGCAATTTAGCGAACAGAAACCCAAAAAATCTAACTAGCCGCAGCAATTACGCCATGACAGTGGTAGTTGTAGTTGGTTGGACGTATTTCGTGGAGAGATCAAAAGACATTTCTACACACAATAATCAAACAAGAAAAAAATAAAAAAAAACATATAACAAGTGTCAATGAGTTGCCAAGTATGTACAGGTGGAATATAGATGTTGTTCTATTGTGAATTTAGCTTGTTTTTATAAATTTTGGAGAAGGTCTGTATCACTCGGGGTTGTCTAACTTTAATTTCAGATGGGAAAACATTCGTAATTCACGTCTTCACCTTTCCAGAGTCATTTATAATTATCTGAGAACATACCTGTATAAGAAAATCCTCTCAAATTTATTCGTTCATAGTGGAGATGAAATTGTTGCTTCCCTTCAGAGAGCAATAAAGGTCCAGCTATAATGGACGTTCCTATACGAAAGTCAACTTAAGCAATAGAGCTCCATCGTATTTTAACATCCAACTCATGTGGGTAAAGGTGACATTTCAGGCAATTGCAGAAGCTGTAGAGATGCGAAGGAGGAAGATACCGTTGTCAACTTCCTATGCTATATCAATGCTCTCTTCTCGTAGAAATATATATATATCTTCTTCATTAACTTCTCTGTTAGGGATAATTGTTTTGTACCCAAACTAGAAGTCTTGGATGTATGTCGATCAATGTCCTCATTTTTTAACAAAATTTATAAAATTAAATAAAACTGAACTCCATTGTGAATAGATCATATTGGAGAAATATCAGTAGTGTTGTCAAAAAATACAAGAAAAAAAAAAACAAAAATAAATACAGCCACAAAACTTCTCGTTATCGGTTGTCAAAATTCTTCTGACTAATCCCGATTTATTCATTATATATAGTTGCTCAGGAGCCAAAACTTATAACTAAGTACATACGTATATCTTTTGTTGTTATAAAACGTGCAATATGTCCCACCAAACTGGAATTAAAGGTGTGTCCACTTGAAAGCAATTGTAACCCCTGATCCAAATACTAAACAAAGAAATCCTCTCCCTTCACAGCGAACGATAAACTCTTAAAAGTGTTCAGTAAAAGCAAGAACGGTAAAGTGAGAGTTCTTAAAGTTTCCATAGAGAATGGTAAGTCTTAATTCCCATGCATTGGTTAAGTCATCAGCAAACATTCATCATTTTAGAGGAACTCACTTGCTCTGGAAGTCATGACGTGAAGAAAGATTGGGAGAAGGACTATGACAAACTCATTGAACCATTCATCGAAGAATCTGTTCCGTGTTATATACTATATCGATTGGATAGTAAAACCTCACTGGGTCATGCATGGTTGCTCATCAGTTGGGTGCCGGATACGGCAAGTGTACGGCAAAAAATGGTTTACGCATCAACGAAGGCGACACTTAAATCGGAATTCGGTTCAGCTCACATCACCGAGGAGTTGCACGCGACCACCTTGGAAGAGACTACGTTGAAGGGATACTATAAGAATAAGAAGGAATTTGCTGCCCCAGCACCGCTGACAATGCGAGAGGAAGAACTGCAGGAACTGAAAAAGACTGAAGTCAACACGGACATAAGCACTGACACAAGGCATCAAACATTAGGCGGAATATCATGCCCCTTGGCAGAGTCAGCAATTGATGCAATAAGAGATGCTGTTGCGGGGTCCTATGGATATCTGCAGTTTCGCATTGACTTGGAGGTGAGTTGATCATATTGCTGAAGTCGAGTTCTTATCGGAATTTCTTTGCAGGAGGAGAAGATTCACCTAGTGAATGCTTCGAATATTTCGTTAGAAGAGCTTCCGGCTAACGTCCCTGAGGACCATGCACGCTACCACCTCTTCATGTTCAAGCACACGCACGAGGGGGACTACATGGAGTCGTTTGTGTTCATTTACTCGATGCCCGGCTACTCGTGCTCAGTGCGTGAGAGGATGATGTACTCCAGCTGCAAAGCACCGTTTCTGGAGACTTTGCAGTCGCTTGGTGTTGAAATTGCCAAAAAAGTTAGTTTCCCATCTTGCGGTCATACCTTTCGTTTTAAACTAGATTTCTTGAATTTCAGCTGGAAATCGACAGTGGCTCGGAGTTAGTCGAGGACTTTCTGCAGGACGAGCTGCATCCAAAGAAAATTTTGCACCGACCAGCGTTTGCCAAGCCAAAAGGACCACCGAATCGTGGCGCAAAACGTATGACTAGGCCCCAGCAAGGCGATTGAAGCGTTTGTCCGTGCATCAGTGAACCTGTCGCTCGCATTTAGCCCCGCATAGCATTTTATTTCGTATCGGTTGAGTGGAAGAACCGCGCTTTGTTTCTTAATTTCTTGTGTTCTCGTCCTTTATTTCGTGTTACTTGTATATGCCTCTGCAGGAGGTTAGCAATATATTTTTCAATTCTACATTCAATCACTGTGTTCCGTGGATTTGTTATTTAATTGAGTCCAGTGAAATTTTGTCCGCATCTTCGCCAAGTTTGGCGTCGTGATGCAGAACAACATCTGGTTTCTTTTCGCCTTGAGTTTTGAAAGCTTCTCTCACGGATTCATCTCGATCCAGACGCCATTTGTATTGCCAATATCGCATTTCTTCCATCGATGTGCCGGAGATCTTTAGCAGTGCCAGGGAAGCCAGTCCAGCTATGCCACCCAGGCCCCCGCCAATGATGCCGCCGGCGGCCATACCCCTTAGACCCATGTTTGTTTTGTAAAGTGCACCTAGAAAATAAATGTTGGACTCATTAATTTGCGCAATTGAAAGTCCTGAATGCATACCCGTTATACCACCCGCCGCAAGATACTCGTAGATCGACGACTTCTCCCTATACACTGAAATGAGGGTTATAATGCCACTAGAAGAAGAAGACATCACATGAGATTTGATCTTAATGATATGCTAAACATTTTCCTACAAGTATGATGTTGTGAACAGGCTCACGCGCCATCCCCATTTGAAGGCTCCTTTGGCAAAGCTTACCGTAAACTCGTTTTGAAGTTTCCTCTGTAAAAAGTTCACATTTCACAAAATTCAATGCAGTCTCACCCAGAGGCTTCACCTACCTTAGCATCTAAATGTGACTTGAATGCTGACGCTTGGTTGTTATTCATGAAGTCCTCATAGGATGTGCGAGAGTTGATGAATCCTCCGTACAGCGCACCCATGAGGAATCCAACGAAGCCAGCTTGATAAACTGAATTTAATTCACTTGATATACCGCCAAATTCACTGTAAAATGTCCAACAATGTAATAGTCGCCATAGGGAGGGCAAATTGAATTCCTTACTCAATGGAAAACATCTCCTTGATACGCTCCCATCCGGTTTCCTTTGACGGTGGCCGGTCCAGAAAGGCTTTGTACGTTTTTGAATCCTTGGAGAGAATGTCATTCTCCTTCGGATCAAGGGGCAGTAAGTTAATCATGAACAAACGCGATCCATATTTAAGAAAACCCATTTTAATTATTTTTTGCTTAAGGATTATTCAATTAAAGTCACGAACGAAAGAAATGCATCAGCAAGAGGTTGGGATGGATAGGAATAAAATTTTCACTCGACAGCTGTGAAATGTCAGAGTGATGGTTTGCTTTTTCATGAGCTCTTGAAAGTGTTACAATTAAACAGAAGTGGTTACGAATTGAATATCTTCTTAGCTGATTATACATTGTTCAGTGGATATTGCTATAATTGTGAAAGTATTTTTAGTGTTTTTTTAGATTTTAGTTTTATTGCAATAAAGAGGCGATGTCTCTTGAAAGGACTGGTTTATGTCCCGAGCTCGCTGGTGCAAGAGTGATTGCAAGGGAGAAAGGAAGTTATTTGAATGCATTGGATTACTTTATACTTTAGCTCTGTTTATACAAACGAACGTCGCAAAGCACATAAGCATAATACAAGGACTTTGGGCTTGTATTGTAACTGGCCGTATGCAATTTAAAAATGAAATTTTATTTATTTACTTATAGTGTGATTAATTTTACAATGTATACACAGAATCGGTTTTCATAGGGTAGCATCTATATTTCCGTCACCAAAAATATGTTCACGTTTTTGCATACATTTTGAACATACGTTAAAGCACCGTCAACCAATTCATCTCGTTTTTCTGTAAGGAAGATCTGTAATGCATTTATTTTTTTAGCACATTGATGAACGTCGAGTCCTTCTGTTTGCAAGTAAAGTCCTTAAGTCGAAACTCTCCCTTACTCGAACTTTTTCGCCATATTTTACATACATTTCCCTCAACTTTCCATACAAAAACCTCTCTCTAAGTCAAACTCTCTCTAACTCCAACAAATTTTGGTATCCCGTGACAATTCGACTTAGGGGGAGTCCACTGTATGTATATTTGGGCATCATTAACTTCGTGCGGTGCGGGTTTCCAAAAGCCAAAAAAAAAAAACAGAAATGAAATTTGATTACAGAGTCCGTGTGTTTAGGCTTTCGTCTGTCTCCGTTAGTTTCTCCAAGGTATTAAAAATGCCTTCATAATGGTTCCAGGTATTCTTGACTGCATCAGCTCTTGCGCTCCACTTTGTTTCTTGCAGCATCTTCAATGCATTGTCAGACGTATCTACCAAGCAGAACCGTCAAATGATCAATAAACACATTTTTCTCAGTAGGAGATTGTGTGGGAGTAGTCAGTAGGATTCATGTGTTTCCCAAGTATTTTTATTTGTGTACGCTCAATTTTGTGTGAGTGAAAGGGGTGATTTTTTTTTGTTCTATTGTTGTTTTTGAAGGATAATGCTTTAAAATTTTGGATTTTATTTCATATAATAATAAAGAATATGAGGATAAATCAAAGTGCATTTCTAAATTATATTTAAGAACATTTCTTCGCATCGAAAAAGGCGAAATTACATCCATGCAAAGGGTGTACGATCAATTTTGTGAGGTACTGTATATGGAAGTTACAACACACTGGCGGATGGTTGATATCCACGACTACGCAACTTGAAATGGTTTCATACCGGATTGATGCAACCACCCTTATTTTGAGAATTTTATTCACGTTTAAAAAGTGCTCGTAACTTCCGAACCGAATGTCGTACCGACTTAACTTGTCACATTCAGCATATAAATTTTAGAATAAATTTTGTTTTTGAAAATTTCAGAGCTCTGCGACGTGTAGTTTCTGTCGGTCAGACACACAAACTCTCTCAATATAATATATATATATAACAATGATAGTAATATGATGTGGTATATTTAGATTTAAGGTTGGTAAATTGTTCAACATTGCAAAAAGTGGTAGAAATCCCATCACTGGTCCTCGGTCTCTTCGAGTGACAAGTTCTGCGTCCAATCTTTGATCATGTTTCCGTTGATGGGATTTGGAGAAGACTCAACAGAAGAAGAAATAAAAACACAAGAACGATTAATTTAAAGTGAAAACAATTTTATTAGGTGTTCAATTTCATTTGTTATTCCATATTACACTTAGGACATGATAGGTATTGTCAATGAGTTAAATTTCATTTTGATTTGTATATTTTTTGTTTTGCTTTTCTTATTTTTATTAAATCTACAATATTATTAATTTATTGTCAAATTTACAAACGTTTCGCTTTATTTATTGTCTCTCGTCTGTACGCTGAGATGAATTTGCATCATCCCCCCTCTGGTTGCATCTTAATTAATAATTCAAATATTCAAAGAGCAATTATTTATGTAAAAAAAAACATTAAATTATTCATGCATCCACCACCATTCTTGTTTTGCACAAAACTAAAACATGAAAAAAAAAATACTAAAATTTGTTTGATTAAATCTATATTGAATTTGAATGAAGTTTGAATGTAGGAAGAGTTTTTAATGCGATTCATATATGTATGGATATATGTATGTATGTATGTACGTACGTATATATATATATATATATATATATATATATATATATATATATTTTATATAAAAGATTTAATTGTGAAAATATTGTTATTTATTTTTTTCTTTTTTCATGCTTAGTTGTTTTGTTTTTTTTTTCTTTGTTTGAAATATTTTTAAAAATTTTATTTACATTTACAAGGTATCTAGCTAGAGTTTGAAAATTGATTTAGCAAATTGATCATTTGTATTAATTAATATTATTTTTTTATATATTTTATATTTAACACTGGGACACATAAAATAGACGATTTACATCACAAATAATTTTTGTTTAGGTATTTTATAAAAAAAAACGAAGTCGTTCATCTTTAGTTTATTTATTGTCTTTTCAGTTTATGTGTGTATATATATTTATAAAAAAAGAAGATATATTTAACAAAGAGCATTGGACATTGAATGAAATCAAATTATGAATCACTATCCTACACGCTTTAATGCGAAGGAAGTTAGGCGTTCATTTTGTTTTTATATTTTTTTAATGTATAAATATTTTCTTTAAAGATTCCTATAAATATTGTTTATTGTATATATTGTTGCTGATTTTTACTTATTGTTTTTCTTCATTTTGTGCGCTTATTTGTGAATAATTGTTGCTATTTGAGTCTAAACTGAAAGGCTATTCAACAGCGATAAAGTAGATATTTCGAGAGTTGTTGATGACAAATGTCAGCCTCAAGGACACACCGAGTTTTTCTTGATTTTTCATTTCCACGGGACGGGAGCTTGAATTCATGCGACACTCAGGGGAGGACTTGGTTTAACTCGATGGGCAAAAACATATGGTCTAAGATTACTTAGCAAGAAACAGTGGTGGTCCTATTCTCCAAGAGAAAAGTCATTCTGCAGTTCAGACTGGGTACCGGGAATCAAGGGCAGCTTGGAATAATCCTTATACCATTCTAGTGGACAGCCAAGTGGCCATTAAAACACTTTCGGCAACAGGAATCAAGTCCAATCTGGTCGCTTAAGGTTCTCAGTAATAAAGGGGATTACGATTTCGACTCTACAAATGAAGCGACAATCTGGTCACAGGCTGCCGCGTAGTGCTTATGGTTCTCAATAATAAAAGGGATCACGATTTCGACTCGAATGATTCCCTTAATACATTATTATAAACCACCCACTCTGGCGTACCCCAGGGTTCAGTACTGGCTCCCATTTTATTTAATCTTTCTATGTCCGATGTCCTAGCGGTAACACTTTTCTTTCTTTGTTCGCTGATGATACAGTCTTGTTCTAATCCAATATCTTAGCGCAGGACACACTAACTTATATCATTTGTAGATAAACAAATAAATTTAACTCGTTTGGCTTACAGAAGACTGATCAGACGATAAGGAAGATGTTGGGAGAGAAGCATGTAATCAATAACCTTCAAGTTGAAGAAGATCTAAATGACCTTCCACTAAGACGATAAATAACAAACTGCACTAGATATGTTTCAGTTGTTCATCAACAAATGGAAATTCGATTCTAACGCAGATAAATCTAAGGCCAAGTGGTTAACTCGACTCAGAAAACAGCAATTCCCATCTCAAACAAACCTGCAATGGGTCATAGCATTCTTGCGATGAAGAATTCTCGCTGCTCCATCAAGGTCGGTAACGAACTCACCGATAGCTGTCAAAAACGGTTTTAGCCATGGCGTAACGGTGTCGTGTGGCTTTTTTAAATTCATCCTGCAGAAAACCGTGCAGGCATCTATCAGAAGGTCGTACAATTGTTAGCAGACGCGGGTGACATTGTCGTGATTGGCAGAACACAGCCAGCCGTCAGTGAGGCGTTTGCTGGCATTGAGACGGAAGCGGTTTAAACGGGTTTAGCGGCGAATGAGGGCAAAACGAAGTATATGCTGGCACCGAGAAAGGACGTTCATCCTGTGTTTCATTACTTCTTCTGGCAGCCTGTGCAATGTTGTCATTTTCACGAAATTGGACTCTTACTTCTTGAGATTGTGCAGATCTTAGAAGTCGCTGTCTTTTCACACATGCTTGCTGAGGATCAAAAACAGCTTTCCTTTTCCTCGACATTTTTGCGATAATGTTATTATTAAGAAAAATGTGGAGAAAAATGTTCCATTGTAGATGGACTGAAGACGATTTTGAATAAATGTTTACTCCGCTCTTTTTAATTTAAGACAATAATAAGACTGCTCGAACCAGAACTGAGAGAAAGATTTTAAATTTTCTTTTGTCATTGATGTCTATCCCAATCTCTCATTTACATCCCTACTCATAATGAGTACAATTCGTTGACTGTGTGCATACATGTTGAAGTTTGAATTATCATTGTGTGCTGCAGCAAAACCGGACGGAAATTACGGTTTTTTCTCAATCATTTACACACAACGTGGACGGATATCAAGCGATTCATAAAAAAAAAGTTCTTGGAAATCCCATCTATGTACCTGCGCGGGTTATGTCGGAGTTGGAGACCACCAGCAGAGGAAAAGACATACACTCATTGTCAGCAGTAATAAACACCAAACATTCATCCGTCCAAGGAAACGACTCAACAGTAAAAGATACCACACACTCATTCCCCAATAGAGATAAGTCAGCAGCTATGATCAATACCAGGAAGAAGACAGACCAGACGATCATGTTACTGTCGCCGAAACAATAACAATTCAGTTAGGAACAAAATGAGTATCGAGGCGAGAAAAGTAGAATTAAGATTTTAGTCTTAAGACACGTTTAATTCAATAAAGTTCGTTCGTTTTTAATAACTCGATCCGCTTCAATCCTCATTTAACTTAAAAAAAAACACATTATGTAATTAGTCTAGCTCTGAAATTTTATCTAAATCGGCTTATCCGTTCAGAAGTTCAATATTCACAATTTCAGCAAAATTGAATAATTTGTGTGTAGCTGTGTATATGTACATGCGTAGATAGCAGACATGAAGTATTACAGAGATAGCCGACTTCACAGCTGATTGCCCCCTAGTCTATCGACGAATTTGAGTGCCTTTTTGACGGATATTCATGAATTTTCGAGGGTTATTCATGAAGTAACGTAAATGCCGTCCTCTGATTGGTCGATTTGGTTCATGAACACGTTATAAAAAACAGTTGTCAAATATCTTAAGGGGCAAGAGAGGTAGAAGTCGGGCATCTCTGTAATACTTCATTTCTGATAGATAGTTTGGGTATGACAAAATAAGAAAAGTGCGAAAATGTTTATTGTTTCCTTTTCGTTTGGTGACTCAGGCAGTCGTTCGTATATGTTCGATTGAGACGTAGAAGAAAAATGATTGGTTGCACCAAAGCAAAATATGAAAAATGTGTGTGTATACAGTACCTCACAAAATTGAGCGTACACCCATGGAACAGCCGTAATTCCCTTTTCCTTCAATGGGAAGGCCTGTTTTAAATTAAATGCAGCTTAGATTATTATCAATTTCATAGTAATAACAGAAGAAAAAAAAACAAACAAAAATAATGAATTCATTCTTAAAATAAAAAAACAAACAAAATTAACTACATTTAATCACACAAAATTGAGCGTACACAGTAAATAAAAAAACGTTTAAAAACTCAAAAACGGACTTCAAAATTACAGATACATATTTTTTTTTAATTTTGTTAATATTTGGTATGACCACCTTTAGCGTCTATAACCGCCTGCAAGCGTCGTGGTATAATAATCTACCAATTTCTTTGTAAAAGAAGGGGGGATACTATTCCATGCCTCCTCAGTTCTATTTTTTATTTTCGTTTTTCTTTAATCTGGTCTTAATCTCCTGCCACAAATGCTCAATAGAATTCAAATCCGGTGATTGTGGAGGAGTTACCACTCCCTAACTACATGTGAGGAATGCTTCGGATCATTGTCCTGTTGGAACCAAAAATTCGTGGGCAAACCTAGTTTCCTCGCAGAGGCGATCATGTTTCTTTTTAAAATGTTTAAGTACATAATTTTGTCCATAGTTGTGTCAATAAATTCAAAATTGCCAGCGCCACTAGTCACTGCCATTGAACCCCACATCATAATACATTCTCCTCCGTGTTTTACTGTTGAGCACAAATTTTTTGTTTTCAGCGCCATATTAGGCTCACGCCACACTATTTGCCTACCATCTGAGTCAAATAAGTTTATTTTTGTCTCATCAGTTAACATGACAGTTTCCCAAAATGCTGGAGGCATGCTTAAATATTTTTGCGCAAACTCTAATCTCTTCTTCTTGTTTGCAGCTGAAATAAAAGGCTTCTTAAGAGCAACTCTTCCATTTAAATTTTATCTCCGTAACACACGACGAACGGTTTCGACTGACAAAGGCTTGTGTATCGTTTTAGAAACTTCTGACGCTAGCTTTGGTATACTAATTTTTGGGCTACACTTAACTTTACGAACAATTAAACGTTCGTCTTGCTCCGATGAAATTTTTAAGTATACCTTCGGTTCCATATTTTGTTATAATTTTCTGTACAGTCGAATGAGTCGAATGAGCCCTACAGTCCTACCAATCTTTCGAAAAGATACTCCCTCACAAAATAGCTTAATGATAAGCTTTCGTGTTGAAATAACAGTTTCTGTCCTTTTTTCTCCATGCCAGAAAGAAAATGCTTTCGAGTACTTCTTAACACAAAAGTCGCAACACAAATGATCAATAAACACATTTTTCTCAGTAGGAGATTGTGTGGGAGTAGTCAGTAGGATTCATGTGTTTCCCAAGTATTTTTATTTGTGTACGCTCAATTTTGTGTGAGTGAAAGGGGTGATTTTTTTTGTTCTATTGTTGTTTTTGGAAGGATAATTCTTTAAAATTTTGGATTTTATTTCATATAATAATAAAGAATATGTGGATAAATCAAAGTGCATTTCTAAATTATATTTAAGAACATTTCTTCGCATCGAAATAGGCGAAATTACATCCATGCAAAGGGTGTACGATCAATTTTGTGAGGTACTGTATATGGAAGTTACAACACACTGGCGGATGGTTGATACCCACGACTACGCAACTTGAAATGGTTTCATACCGGATTGATGCAACCACCCTTATTTTGAGAATTTTATTCCCATTTAAAAAGTGATCGTAACTTCCGAACCGAATGTCGTACCGACTTAACTTGTCACATTCAGCATATAAATTTTAGAATGAATTTTGTTTTTGAAAATTTCAGAGCTCTGCGACGTGTAGTTTCTGTCGGTCAGACACACAAACTCTCTCAATATAATATATATATATAACAATGATAGTAATATGATGTGGTATATTTAGATTTAAGGTTGGTAAATTGTTCAACATTGCAAAAAGTGGTAGAAATCCCATCACTGGTCCTCGGTCTCTTCGAGTGACAAGTTCTGCGTCCAATCTTTGATCATGTTTCCGTTGATGGGATTTGGAGAAGACTCAACAGAAGAAGAAATAAAAACACAAGAAGGATTAATTTAAAGTGAAAACAATTTTATTAGGTGTTCAATTTCATTTGTTATTCCATATTACACTTAGGACATGATAGGTATTGTCAATGAGTTAAATTTCATTTTGATTTGTATATTTTTTTCTTTTGCTTTTCTTATTTTTATTAAATCTACAATATTATTAATTTATTGTCAAATTTACAAACGTTTCGCTTTATTTATTGTCTCTCGTCTGTACGCTGAGATGAATTTGCATCATCCCCCCTCTGGTTGCATCTTAATTAATAATTCAAATATTCAAAGAGCAATTATTTATGTAAAAAAAAAAACATTAAATTATTCATGCATCCACCACCATTCTTGTTTTTTTTTTTTTGTTTTGCACAAAACTAAAAAATGAAAAAAAAAATACTAAAATTTGTTTGATTAAATCTATATTGAATTTGAATGAAGTTTGAATGTAGGAAGAGTTTTTAATGCGATTCATATATGTATGGATATATGTATGTATGTATGTACGTACGTATATATATATATATTTTTTTTTTATATAAAAGATTTAAATGTGAAAATATTGTTATTTATTTTTTTCTTTTTTCATGCTTAGTTGTTTTGTTTTTTTTTCTTTGTTTGAAATATTTTTAAAAATCTTATTTACATTTACAAGGTATCTAGCTAGAGTTTGAAAATTGATTTAGCAAATTGATCATTTATATTAATTAATATTATTTTTTTAAATATTTTATATTTAACACTGGGACACATAAAATAGACGATTTACATCACAAATAATTTTTGTTTAGGTATTTTATAAAAAAAAACGAAGTCGTTCATCTTTAGTTTATTTATTGTCTTTTCAGTTTATGTGTGTATATATATTTATAAAAAAAGAAGATCTATTTAACAAAGAGCATTGGACATTGAATGAAATCAAATTATGAATCAATATCCTACACGCTTTAATGCGAAGGAAGTTAGGCGTTCATTTTGTTTTTATATTTTTTTAATGTATAAATATTTTCTTTAAAGATTCCTACAAATATTGTTTTTTGTATATATTGTTGCTGATTTTTACTTATTGTTTTTCTTCATTTTGTGCGCTTATTTGTGAATAATTGTTGCTATTTGAGTCTAAACTGAAAGGCTATTCAACAGCGATAAAGTAGATATTTCGAGAGTTATTGATGATAAATGTCAGCCTCAAGGACACACCGAGTTTTTCTTGATTTTTCATTTCCACGGGACGGGAGCTTGAATTCATGCGACACTCAGGGGAGGACTTGGTTTAACTCGATGGGCAAAAACATATGGTCTAAGATTACTTAGCAAGAAACAGTGGTGGTCCTATTCTCCAAGAGAAAAGTCATTCTGCAGTTCAGACTGGGTACCGGGAATCAAGGGCAGCTTGGAATAATCCTTATACCATTCTAGTGGACAGCCAAGTGGCCATTAAAACACTTTCGGCAACAGGAATCAAGTCCAATCTGGTCGCTTAAGGTTCTCAGTAATAAAGGGGATTACGATTTCGACTCTACAAATGAAGCGACAATCTGGTCACAGGCTGCCGCGTAGTGCTTATGGTTCTCAATAATAAAAGGGATCACGATTTCGACTCGAATGATTCCCTTAATACATTATTATAAACCACCCACTCTGGCGTACCCCAGGGTTCAGTACTGGCTCCCATTTTATTTAATCTTTCTATGTCCGATGTCCTAGCGGTAACACTTTTCTTTCTTTGTTCGCTGATGATACAGTCTTGTTCTAATCCAATATCTTAGCGCAGGACACACTAACTTATATCATTTGTAGATAAACAAATAAATTTAACTCGTTTGGCTTACAGAAGACTGATCAGACGATAAGGAAGATGTTGGGAGAGAAGCATGTAATCAATAACCTTCAAGTTGAAGAAGATCTAAATGACCTTCCACTAAGACGATAAATAACAAACTGCACTAGATATGTTTCAGTTGTTCATCAACAAATGGAAATTCGATTCTAACGCAGATAAATCTAAGGCCATGTGGTTAACTCGACTCAGAAAACAGCAATTCCCATCTCAAACAAACCTGCAATGGGTCATAGCATTCTTGCGATGAAGAATTCTCGCTGCTCCATCAAGGTCGGTAACGAACTCACCGATAGCTGTCAAAAACGGTTTTAGCCATGGCGTAACGGTGTCGTGTGGCTTTTTTAAATTCATCCTGCAGAAAACCGTGCAGGCATCTATCAGAAGGTCGTACAATTGTTAGCAGACGCGGGTGACATTGTCGTGATTGGCAGAACACAGCCAGCCGTCAGTGAGGCGTTTGCTGGCATTGAGACGGAAGCGGTTTAAACGGGTTTAGCGGCGAATGAGGGCAAAACGAAGTATATGCTGGCACCGAGAAAGGACGTAGAACATCGACGACACGGCTAGAACGTCACCAAAGGCAGTTATAACTTCGAGGTAGTCAAGGACTTCGCAGTAAATATTACGAACAACATCAGTACGGAGATCAAACACGGAGTAACTCTTGCCAACAGATGCTTCTTAGGCAGAGTAGTTGAGCCATCTCTCGAAGGACCAAGCTGACAAGATGTACAAGAATTTGAACATCTCAGTCCTGCTGTACGGCGCGGAGGCATGGACAATCTCAAAAGGGGGTGAGGAAATCCTTGGTCTCTTCGAGAGAAAAGTTGTGCATGCGATCTTTGGCCTTGTTTGCTTTGATTGTTTTTGGAGGAGAAGATTCAAGGGCTGTACAGCGACATGAGCCTAGACAGGCGTCTACCAATCTAACGCCTAATATGGCTGGGCCATGTAGAGCGTATGGACAACTCAGCTCCGGCCCGAAGGGTCTTCGACTCCGAACTCCTGGAACAACGCAACAGAGGACTCCCGTGTTTAAGTGTTTAAGACCTTAACCAGCTTGGCGTGCAAAACTTGAGGCAACTAGCCAGAGACCGTTTTTTAGGTGCAATTTGGCTAGAAGATTCATATCAGGGGCTTTTGATTATAAGGCTTTTTTTCTTAACGTTTTCCTGTTAATGCATATATCCACTTTTCTTATTATCCTCTTATTATCTTAGTTGTTAGGAACTTTTGTTCAGTTATATCATTTGTAGTTAAACAAATAAATTTAACTTGACTGTTTTGACGATCTCCTTCGGTTTACAGAAGACTCATCAGATAATGAGGAAGATGTTGGGAGAGAGGCATGTAATCAATAACCTTCGAGTTGAACAAGATCTAAATGATCATTTACAAGACTGCACATTGAGAATATTAAAGAAGAACAAACGCTTTCAACAGATATTAGCACTTTGGAAGTCTTTTCCATTTGATGAGGTAATAAAATACATAGTCAAACAGATTGGAGAGAAAAAAGTTTCGACTAAGGCGGCCGGACAGGAATATGCAAAGATAAATACGGAAATGGACAAAAATAGATACTGATGATGAAGTAAACATATTTGGTAATAAGGACTGCTTCGTGTAGAGATTTCCTGGAAATCAAAAATCAAGAAAACTGTGTGACGTTCTATCTTTCTCTCATTTCCTCGAACATGTAAATAAAATAGAAAACGAACAAAATGATGATCAACAAAATTTCTCAGTCGCATACAATAGTGTCACTTGTGATTCAATAGGGACATTTCCCACACGCTTATGCTGGCATAGGAATTTGATTAGGTAATGTTTTTGCTTTGATTTTTGTAAATATCAGAAAGGAGTTTCTTTTTTGTTTGCCTATTTACATATATATTTTGCTTAGTTATTAGTTAAATGTATTTATTTAATAATTAACAAAAGAAAATAAGTACAACAAAGTTGTGTCGATATATCCGACACATGTAGATAATACAATAAATTCAATTATTCATTATTTTTTGTATTGTCATTTACTTAAAACTAAAATTGATCTTATTTGTCATTTTATTGTCATTTCTAAGAAAGATATACATATACATATTTTTTTTCTTTTTGATAAACACTGATGGTTGATAATTCATTCATTTTATTTTTCGTATTTGCTGTTAACAAAAGTGGCAGCACTGTTTATTCAAAAATTGTGAAGAAACAATATGCAGTAATCGATGTATTTGATGGTAAATTTGAGCACAGTTTTTCGGGGTAAACTAGTCATTCTAGTTCCATGGGATGGAATATGTAAGTTTGCCTGAAACTCAAAGTACACCAAAAGAGTAGGATTTGGAATCTGCTCCAACCACAGGGGCATATCTCTTTTAAGACTACCCGGGAATGTCTACGCTAAGGTTTTGCAAGCGAGTTCTAGAGCTATGGTCGAGCCCAGGATGGGGGATGAACAGTGCGGCTGAAGCACAACTGAACAGCTTTTCACTCTAAGAATGGCACTTGAGAAGGCTTGGGAGTATGCTAAGCCCCTCTACAGTTGTTTTGTAGATTTGGAAAATGCATATGATCAAGTTCCTCGAGGTAAACTCTGGAGAGTTCTGCTAGAATTTGGGATTGATGGTCCTCTTTTGAGGGCCATTCAGTCTCTATACACAAACTGTAGCAGCTGTGATCGGGTTAAAGATGCTAAATAAACACCCATCTTCAGACAGGGGTGCGTTTTGCCACCTCTCCTTTTGATTTTTCATATAGACTGCAACTAGAGCCCACTTTTCTCGAAATTCCAAGGACTCCGATCGAATTTTTTGACTCAATAGACTTCGATAATCCTTTCCCCACCCAGGCCCATGCATTCGGGGAGAAATGTCCGCACAGAAACTCCAAAAATCGACTTTTCAAAAATTTACACATTTCACACGAAAAAATGCAGTAAAATGGCATCGCATTCGGATCGCATTTTTTTGCTGAAAATAAACGTATTTTCGTCGGAGCCAATTTCATGAGTACACAATCTTGTGAAAGAAATATCTCGGGAATCAGGACGAATCCAAGGATGTGGGGTACCGGAGGAATGTGCGGCTTTTTGAAGGGACTGAAAAAATCTATCGTAACCTTTATTTCGCATTTGAAATTGAGGAATAGGAAAACTTGATGTTTTTTGGAACGAATATCTCGGAAATCAGGACGAATCCAAGGATGTGGGGTACCAGGATGGAAAGGAAATTTCTTGTAGATGCGGAGGAAGGTGCGGCTTTTTGAAGGGAATGCCGGGGCTGATGTGAGTGAGCCAAAATCGAGGTATTGGAAGATGTGTAAGTCATCTTCTTCCAGACGGAACACCAGCGCGCACTCGATATGTTTATGGCCGTGTGTGCTTATGCAGGGATGAAGGTTAACGTGGACAAATCAGGGTTTATGGTCATTTCCAGAATGCCATTTCAACGCACTTTACATGTTATTGAAGCAGGTGGAGAAATTTATGTATCCCGCGGTCTTCTTCACGAGCGATGGGAGGATTAATTCTGAGCTTTCATGTAGGATTGGTCAAGCTGAGTCAGCTTAGTGTGAAAGCCAAGTTAGCGGGGTTCTACTCCGTATTTATTCCAACTCTCATCTACGGTCATGAAATTTGAGTGATGACCGAAAGAATAAGATCGCGAATACAAGCTGCAATTTCTTTGTGCTGTTGTGGGAATTACTCGCCGGGATAGGGTGAGCAATACGGCAGTGTGCGAGAAACTTAACGTTGATCAGCTGCTTCTTTGAACGGAAAGCTGCGTGAAGGTCTCCCGTGCGTGGCTCACCCCCGCGACTCCTTATGTACTCCTAAAAACAATAAAATGCATTCCAATCGACGATCCAGAATGATGTCAAAACTAATATTTATCTCATTAAATGTTTTAGGAGATCCGACGAAGGATCGCCTTTGGCAAGCGCTGTTACTTCGGCTTATCAAAACAATTGGGCTCAAAACTCGTAACTCAAAGGACCAAAATTATGCTCACCAAAACTCTTGCCAGTCCAGGAACCGAAAGGTGGACGGCAAGCAAAACTGCGGAGCTGACGCTTGGTGCCTTCGAAAGAAATGTTCTACGTCGGATATATGGTCCCGTCTGCGAGGAAGGCGAATGGAGGAGCAGACATAACCGCGAACTCTACGAGCTGTGCCAGGATATTGATATAGTCCGTAAGGCAAAAATCTGTCGACTGCAGTTGCTCGGCCACATCGACTCCATGAACACCAACTCTCCCGCTAAGGAGGTCCTCGAATCCGAGCCTCTTGGTTCGAGACGGAGAGGAAGACCGAACCACCGTTATAAAGACCAAGTCATTGCGGAAGCAAGGCAGCTTGGTCTTGATGACTGGAAGCAGCGACCGTCAACGATGGAAGGCAGCTTAAGCTCAGGCTTTGGCCCTCCAAGGGTCGTTAGCCTGGTAAGTAAAGTAAGTAAGTCAATGTTTTACGCATGAGCTCTAAAATTGAACTATACACTAAACTAAGCCGCAGCATAAATGTGGCATGCCTCGTAGGAAAATTTAGATACATGCCTTACAGATACATGGATGTATCAGAAAGAAGAGGAAAACCCCTCACATTTACTCTGCAACTGCCGTGCACTGGCCTCCATTAGGAAATAAACCCTCGGAGAATTCTATATAAATGAACTAACGGATATATCCGAAAAGGATGTCAAATCTATCTGGGCGTTCGTCCAAAAACCGAAATGCTTCAACACAGTGGTCTAAGTGAATGCATCACTTTCGATGGAAGTCACATAACCTAACCTAATCTTTACTACAGTTAAGAACAGACGTTTGAAATACCACTCTTTAGTCCCACACTGGCGGTAGAATTAAATTAATTCTACAGTAAAATTATAAAAACAACACAAATTCAATGAACTACCAACCAACAGCGTTGTTCTTTAAATATTTTTTTTTACGATTCATAGATATACTTTTTTTTTGTTTTTCAGTTATTGTTTCTGTCACGATAAAAGCACCCATAAAAATTACAATCATTTCAAAAAAAAAGTTCAAAATTCTCATACGAATTAGTAGGTTTCTTTTTTTTTCATTTTCGATCCTCTCTTTTTGCCGAGTGTTCTGTTTGTGTATGTGTATGAGTTGATATTTAAACATCATTTCTTACAGCTAATATAATTCTCTTAAATTTATTTTAGTTACACAAAACGCGTTTCTAATTTGTTTATTTGTTTTTTTTTTTTTGTTTTCAAAGAAAGTAAATATATATTAAATTTAATATTTATTTGAAAATTTTTCATTTATTTGTTAAATTTATTGTCAATTATAATTTTATTTTTATTGTCATAAAATTGTTACATATTCATTTTGTTTTGATCAAATTTTGAAAATTTACAAATCGAACAGTTTTTTGCTTATTTTATTTATTTGCAAATTAATTTTTTTTTTCGTACAGTCGTAGGCAAGAAATTAAAATGTTTTTGAGAGGGAACTTCAAATTCCAATTGATATTATCTATTAAATAAATTCTATTCAGTTGCCTTGCCAGTTAAAAACGGAATAGTCCCATGTTTTCGAGTGGCTGTAGGCCACATGAAAAGTTATTAAAATAAAGTGATCTAGTACACAAACATGTAGAATAGATCAATTTTCGTTGATCTCGATCTTGAGTTTTTAACTTTGTTTTAATAGTTTGTTTATCGGTTTTATTCGTTCGAGGTAACTAGTGCGGTCAAGAAGCTCACAGACTTGTACCTATTAGGCCACTAACCAGTCTAACTTAACGTGTAATGACGTTTTAAAATCATAAGGCTTGCCAGCACTGGTGGCAATCAACGATTGTTCCTTTATGAAATAAATCTACAATTCGAAGTGGACGATAAAAAAAACAGCAGAGTTTTGGGAAGAAGAATCCTACGTCAGATAGGACCATTTATCTAAGAAGGAGATGGGGTAAATGTGGAGAAGACGCCACCGCTTTATGAAAAAGTAGACATAGTCCGAAAGACAATAACCTCCAGCTCCAGCTAAGCTACCATAAAAGGGTCTTCAAATCCAAGGTTAGACCTAATCTCCGGTATAGAGACGAAAATCATCGCAAATGCAATACAGCCTGGCGTTGATGTCAAGAAAAAGCGTGCCCAGGACCGTCCAAGATGGAATTCAGCTTAAGCCAGTAAGTCAGTGAGAATAGTCCGAATAAGGCCTGAGCTCAGCTTCATCACCAAGTTATTATCTCGACTTCGAATGGTGAAGTTTCAGAAAGTTCTTCTTGACAGGTATAAGCTCTGAACCTGAAATGAAGTGTTACAGGGACGCCCGACTTCTACTTGTCTTGCCCCCTTACATTTTTGACAACTGTTTTTTATAACGTGTTCAACCAAATTGACCAATCAGAGGAAGGCATTTACGTTATGTCGTGAATAACCCTCAAAAATTCATGAATATCTGTCAAAATTGCACTTAAATTCTTCGATGGGGGCAATCAGCTGTGAAGTCGGCTATCTCTGTAATACTTCATTTCTGCTCTGAACATACGCAGTACCTTGGGAGAGTTAGAGACGTGAAAGTTGTCCACACTGTACAGAGTTCAGGAGCACATGCACCTTAACACGGAGTTAGAAAGTTTTGATGCAGCAAAAAGGTTGTATTTCTGCCTTATTTCAAATATTAAGTCTGGTTATTCTGTTTGCTTAATTTGTCAGAAGCATCACTCCTTCTGAGGCGAAGAATAGACATTTTCTAGTACCAAGCAAAGCCTCCTCAAGACTGGATGAACGCAGAGGAAAAGCATAGATCTATTTATCTGTTTCGACTCTAGTCATGTCTCAGGAGGTATATAAAGTGAGTTCGAAGGGCTGTACTAAGCAAAGTTTCGGCATTCTGTCAGTTCGGCAAGTTAAGACGAGCATAGTCTTTTGAATAGACTTTTGTCATTTTACAAAAAAGTCGAATGAAAGCAAGGCCTTGAACTCTGGGTGCTATTTAAGGATGAAATAATAGCTCGATTCACTGATTCACTATTAGTGCTTGAGCCCCTTGGACAATATCTTCATGCTTAATGAAGGAGGAACAAGATTTAGCTCAGCCACGAGGGGCTGTCAAGGATGGAAGACAGTCTCTTGATGGTTTGTCTGTCAAAAGAGGAGTCCTCGAATCAGAATCTGTAAAGTGTCAAGACTATAGGTGATGGTTCCTCAAGTAAATCTGGCTTGTGTCTTCATCTATATGATGTCCTGTCTAGCTTAACCTGCACAAAATATGCAAATTTCAAGGCAGCATGCTCCAAAGAGTTATGCTCATGTCATAATAACAACAGCGTTATTCTGTAAATTTATTTTTTTTACGATTCATAGCTTATTCTATATTTTTCATAGATTCATAGCTTTACCTGCACAAAATATGCAAATTTCAAGTCAGCCTGCTCTAAAGAAGAATGCTCATGGCATGATCCAAGGTCAAACGAGGAGAGTGAATATGGGAATGGAGAAACAAAAATCACATCACTGGCCTTCATGGATTACAGTCCTTTATCACAACTATTAGCATTCACGAAAGCATGTGAAGGTGTTGCAAGTCAAATGATTTCGTGTACAACGGGCTAGGCAGAGTCTGTTGCACCAGAACGTGCCAGCAATCGGTGGCAGTGAATCGTCGTTAATAATTAGTTAGCTGTCACCACGTCAACCAAATGAATCTCAATGGGGTTTTCCAGTCAATTTAAAACAAAAGGCGTTATGCATGCACCTTCAAAAGATCTGCTGTCAACATGAACTAAGAGCTATAGAATAAGTAAAGAAAAAGCTAAATTTATTTAAACAAAAGTTAGATAGGGACTTTTTCGGACGACCAATAGGAGGCTGTCTTCGAATGGAATGAAACTCTGCACTTATAGACGTGTTTAAACAGCAAAGAAAAATAATTAGTTGGATTTGAGAACACAAGTCTGTAATATTGGCCCTAGCGGCATGCTGTGAGCGACTTTTACACGCGCATCATTTGTAAAAAATATTACTAAAAACGCACAGTTACGATCGCCAAGAATTAGGGCATGCACATCCTCTATCTAACGTCCAGCGACAGCCGCGCCCTTTCTGACCGATTTCTCACAAAAATTACTTCCGGGTCAGGGTTATTCAACACTTTCTCCCACCTTTTATTCGTATTTTTTGGAATTAGAAAACTTGACAAGATAAAATAGCTCCCACGTTCTGGTTAGTAAACTTGCACGTTCCGTTGAGTAAACATTTCAAACTTCCTCTCTTTTCTTCAGGCATATCCAACAAGGTTCATCTTTTCGACGTTTTCTGATCTGCTCTCTACCTTTTCTAGCCATTTTCATCCATCAACATCTTTCAAAATCTTGTAAAATTGCAAAATTCAAAATTTGCATTCTCAGACCGAAAAAAGTCCATCCATTTCATTTCACATTTTACTGCATTTTTTCCGCTAACAATTGGCAATTTCTTCAAAGTCGATTTTCGTTGTAATTGAACATGCAAATTCAGAAAATAGGATGGACTGTATGTGGTTGACTACATACAAGCGATCCTCGTCCCATTTTTCTGAATTGTTTGCGCAATTTGCGTGAAAATAGGATTTTTCGATTTTGATGACGTCACGAAAATAATATGAAATGCACCATTTGTTCAGCATGTATGGCAATGACATGATCGAATTGTATTGAAATATGGGAAATGACAGTTGAAAGTGTTGCCAGGAGGGGAAATAGATGATGCAAAATGAAGATTTACTTTTTAATGAGCAATGTTTTTTTATTTTTCTTAAATTGAATTTTTCTAAACTGAATTTTGGCGATGGGGAGAGAGAGAGATGAGATCTGATGGGTTATTGATTGCGGCGTGTGTGGGACGTTGACTGAAGCTTAAGAGAGTACGAAATTGCTCTTGTTGGTGAATCTGGCAGGGGTGTTGTTTGTGTTTGGAAGGGTGTATGAAGAACCAAACTAAAAGATCTGATCTGTCTAGCCAGGAGGAACTTTTCATGACTAAATCACTTGTCTTCAGAAACATCACCAGCTTTCCACCAAGAAGTGTAAACATTGCATTTCCCCATCAGCTCCAAGGACAGTCACAATTTTCTTATGTGACGTACCTCTGTGCACTTCACATGAAATACAAAATTAAAGAACATAAAAAAATAATAGAGGGAAATAGCATTGTTAACACGGACATATTTTTATGTGAATTAGTAATTAAAAGTTTTCTGACAGTTTCAAGAGGAAACACCAAACATCTTAGCAACAGCTGACATTGGAATGAAACGCTGAACTGACAGACGAAGACTGATTTATACACTAATCGAAAATCAATTAAAAGTAGATGTAGTTTTGCCAGAAAAATATGTGCTGGTAGTGTAAAGGATCAGGACGACCACGGTTTGCAATAGAACGGATGACTTGGTAGGAACAGTTCAAATACGTGATGTTTTTTGACGAAAAATTGTTCAATCTTGAGGTCTGACGGGCCAGACGGATTCAAGTATTATTGCCACGTTGTAAAAAGTCATGAGAGGTTCTCCACTAAACGACAATTTGAAGGTCGACCTTTGATATGATGCTTTTAGATATCATTGCAGGACCTCCATATGCAACATTTCTTGCTGAATGAATTCAGAAGATTATGTTACTATGTTGGAAGAAGTTTTGGTAGATCTTTTGGAACATCAACCGGATTCAAATGCGATTTTCCAACAAGATAACGCAGCAATTCATGTGTCGCGGGCCAGTCGTGAGTGGTTTTCGGATAAAGAAACCCAAATTACCAAAATCAAACCCGGTCGAAAACAAGTGTGAACATCTTTCTTGTTGTGTTTATGCTGATGGGTGTAATTTTACTTCGGGGGATGATTTACTAAAGGCCGTTACAACGGAATGGGCTCTAATTCTAGCCCAGGAGTTCCAAAAACTGATTCCATGCCAAATCTGTTCATCGAGCAAATTATAGGGCATGTATTATATAGCAATGTTTTAACCTCCTTTTAAATGTTTGCGCTCAAACGTCACTTCCTACAAAGGCGTAATCGTTACAGCACAGTGTTTTTTTTTTCGTGGGAATAGCATTTTGCTTCAGAATTAAGCGACTGATAGGTAATTAATAAAAAAGTAAAAGTAAATAATAAAAGATTGTATTGTACATGATTTAATAGATCCTTCGGCATAACAGACTAGCAAAGCAACATAACGCTTAACATTAAAAAATCATAAACATTTTCATTCTTTTAAAATGCAACCAACAAAGATCACATTTTTTCCAAAAAAAAAAAAATAAATTCCCTCGGATCTAAATTTTCTATACCCGACTGTACGACTTGCAATTTCTTAACTATGTATGCCTGTATGTGTTCTCTTATACGACATAGACTTGTTTCTGTTTCCCCCTTAATGCTAATTATTCGAAATTAATAATTAATATTTATTTATTAATTTTTGTTTCCATTTAAGATCCATCATCATTCATTCGCATTCGCTCGCATACACTCGCATCTCACCAAACGCTCCAAGATATGTTTTTAGGTGATATAGCCTGGCTGTATATATATATGGTTGTGTGTGTGTGGTTGTTGGTTTCTTAAAAATACAATCAATTTGAAATTCGAATTAATGAACGAGAATTTGTTTTTCTTTGTGAACGAACAAAATTCAAAACCAATGATTAAAGGAATGCATTTAGTTTATCCATTAGCGGTCTTTTTTTGTTTGTTTTCGAACAAATTTCTATCTATCTACTTGTAGAATTATATCTTAAAGTTTACAATTATTGTATATATTATTGTTTTTTTTTCATTTTGATTAATTTGTTTTACCTAGTAGTTTTTGGGGGATATGATGGTTTCTTTCCTTCTTATTATCTCGTTTCATTTTGTTTTGTTTTTGAAAAGTCCAAAAATTGATACTATTTTGATATGATTTTAGGTTTTAATATGCATTTTGTTTTTTGTTTGTGTAATTAATTTGATATGACTATCGAAGAGAGAACAATAGATTAGTTTCAAAGTGAATCTATTTGTTTTTGAGGCTTAAGTGTAAAATTTTCGTTCAGTAATTCCAAAAATTTCAATTCGATGATGGGTGTTCTACGGCATTTAGTGACTATCAGGCGTATCTATTGAATGACAGTAGATTTATCGCAGCCAGGCTAAGGGCGCTCGAGATGGTTATGTATGCGGCTAATGTCGTTGGGCTGTATGAGCGGCGAGCTGCTGAATCGCCAGCGTCGACAATATTGATTTTCCAACCAAGGTTATTGTGTGTAAAGCACTAAGTAATTGATTCGAGATTAAAGAGGGACTTCAAGGGGATATCAATGCGGTAACATACCTGATAGTAGAGTAGATCGGGGGCATCCATTGGAACTGTCCAATTGAGGTAGCCAGGCTCTCCTTCGTCGCATTCAAGGACGAGCGTTTTCATGTATTCATCAAAGTTATCTATTTCGGCGGACTTGTCTACAGTCTTATGTTGCCATTCGCAGTAACGGCCGGCTAAGGAAACAAGAAACGAGTTTAATATTTAGTCTCAGTCTCAGTCTCAGTCTCAGTCTTAGTCTCAGTCTCAGTCTCAGTCTCAGTCTCAGTCTCAGTCTCAGTCTCAGTCTCAGTCTCAGTCTCAGTCTCAGTCTCAGTCCCAGTCTCAGTCTCAGTCTCAGTCTCAGTCTCAGTCTCAGTCTCAGACTCAGTCTCAGTCTCAGTCTCAGTCTCAGTCTCAGTCTCGGTCTCAGTCTCAGTCTCAGTCTCAGTCTCAGTCTCAGTCTCAGTCTCAGTCTCAGTCTCAGTCTCAGTCTCAGTCTCAGTCTCAGTCTCAGTCTCAGTCTCAGTCTCAGTCTCAGTCTCAGTCTCAGTCTCAGTCTCAGTCTCAGTCTCAGTCTCAGTCTCAGTCTCAGTCTCAGTCTCAGTCTCAGTCTCAGTCTCAGTCTCAGTCTGAGTCTCAGTCTCAGTCTCAGTCTCAGTCTCAGTCTCAGTCTCAGTCTCAGTCTCAGTCTCAGTCTCAGTCTCAGTCTCAGTCTCAGTCTCAGTCTCAGTCTCAGTCTCAGTCTCAGTCTCAGTCTCAGTCTCAGTCTCAGTCTCAGTCTCAGTCTCAGTCTCAGTCTCAGTCTGAGTCTCAGTCTCAGTCTCAGTCTCAGTCTCAGTCTCAGTTTCAGTCTCAGTTTCAGTCTCAGTCTCAGTCTCAGTCTGAGTCTCTCTCTACATACCTGCGGTCGGGATTGGGTTGCCATCGTCGTCGAACTCTACTCCAGCGTATGGATTCTGTTGGCGCAATTCAATGCCAGTCTTCTGGCCGATTCCACCTTCCGGAGAATCGGTGATATAAAATGGATGATATCTGCAAGAAAATTCAAAATCAATCTCAAGGCTCAATCAGTCTCAACCTCTTCTGGCAAACCTTGCGGGTTGGGCTGGGTTATCTCCACCCTCCACATAGAACGTGTATGTTTTACCACGCTCCACGGTGATCTCGGGTATGAGCAGGTCGTTCAAGTACCAGGCAATGCCCCACGAAGGGCTTCCCGTGATGGCTGTGTAGCCTCGCTTGCCGCCCGTCGGACCGATACGCGCCACGAAGGTGCTCTCGTTCTCGATTTTCCTTGTCGGCCAGGGTGCCGGGCCGGACTCATCCTTCACTTGATACAGTGAGTTCTTGCACGAGTGATCGTTCTGCAAAACAAATCGTGATCTCTACCCTTTCTCGCTCGGTTCTAGAAGCAAACTCACCCTTGACGCGAAATTGATTCGAATGTCATCGACGTTGTGATCAGTTCCGGTGTGCGAATGTGCGTTGGCCTCCTTGCGGTTGTTCAGCGTTCCAATCGCCGCTATGACCGACACCTCGCGATCCGTGGGGATGGCGAGATCGTTGATCGGTTCGTTCGTCTGCAGAAGACGCTTGTAACGAATGCTAGTGACGCCATTCTTCCTCTCGCCGCTCACTGAAACGTAATCCCATTAGACTTGGCAAGTCGGAGCAGGATGGAGTATACTTACGAACAACAACATCGTTCCTGCCGCCGATCCTCTCGTCCGGGCACGCACCGTGCTGTCCGTCGCATTGCGATAGGTCGGACAGGTAATAGTCCTCGGCGCGAAAGACTCGGGCGTTGGTGTCATAGAACGCCACCACGACATCAGCCATCGACATCTGGGCCCGGCCATTTGCACCTGACAAGCCGAAGGCCATGTACTGATCCTCTCTGATCCGGCCGAAGAGCTCCACTTGAAGGTAGTCGCCTTGGAGTTCCCACTTGACTTGCAGCTTGTTTGGAAGAATCTCCCGGCAGTTGGCGTACGTTGGCTTCGGGGTGGTTGTGGTCTATAAGAATGGAACAGGAAGAGTTGCTTGTGAGTAAGTCAGCTCTCGACTGTGGGGTGCTGGTGTTAGAGTAAATGTTAAGCGTACCTGATCGTTACAAACAAAATTCAACGAAAAGAATGAACCAAGGGGGAGGGCTTGACTACAGTCTACAAACGGTTTGACGGGGATTCCTAGTGGCCACGAGGACAGGCTTTGACTGAGGATTAGGGGCAGCTTTAGTGCGCGAACGATGACGAATTGGAGAGCAGAGAGCAGTGTCAGCCAAGTGGTTTTCTGTAAATGTTCGCATACCTGGGCAAGCGTTCTTCTCATCGACCGATTCAAACGTGTGATGACTCGTCTTCTAGCAGATTCCATGGTGGCTCTTATAAGATTCTCATCATCTTGCTAATTTATGGGCCAAGAGCATGGATGCAATCCATTAATGGTGTCCTTTGTTGCAGGAAACTGCTTCTGGGCATGTTGTGCACAGGCAGAATGAAAAGGTGGGGAGGAGTGGTTGTTGGCTGTTAGATAGATCAGAGTGTCACTAGGTAGCTCCGGTACAAGGTTAGCGACTGAGCCAGCTTTTGAAGTATGCCCCCTGCCAAGTTAATCATCGCCACGGTTTGTATGTCTCCTTCATCCATAAGAAAGAGGGGATCAGGTACCACAAATAAAGGAGGAATGGCTCCATCAAAGCTTCATGTTTCCTCATATCGAATGTAATCCCATGAATCATTGAACTGTACTCCTTGTCCTTGCACAGCGATAAGGTGTATGGCGAGCGTGAGCAGACCCACAACATCCTCCCAGCTTAAGGATATCGACGAGTCTAGGACTAAGTTTCTATGAGTAAGACTAGCACGGTCTCTGTCTAGCTGCCTCCAGTGTGGATAATACACTTTTAGTGGAAAACAATTTTATTTATGGTCTTGCCGGTTATTGAGAGTGATGAAAACTTGCACAATGTGAATTCACGTCAAAAGCAACAATTCAGATCGACCTTCCTCCAAAGCCGAAGCGGTTTTTCTCAAAAATTTGCCCACATAACGGTAATTTAGTTAATTTTCCAATGCCATCTTCTAGATCAAGTCATAAGCTACAAAAAAGTATACTACTGTAGCTTATGAAAAGTATACTACTTTTTTGTCGTGGGACGCACCGTTCTCGAGATATCAGCTGTCAAAAAATTCCATACGAACCATCAGAACCCCTACAGATGTCGATTTTTCTACACTGAAAAAATCATGAATCTTGGTCTTACTTTGCTCACATCTCAAAAACCGTGCATTCTACAGAAAAGTGACTGAGGTCGATTTTGTAGGTTATGACTTGGTCTAGAGGATGGAGTTGGGGAATGGACATATTTACCGTTATAAAGGTATGATTTTAAATGGATAAGGCAATTTTTGTGGTAAAATAATTTTATTTATCGCCTTGCCGGTGATTGAGAGCGATGAAAATTGGCACAATGTGAATTCACGTTAAGAGCAACAATTCAGGTCGACCTTCCTTCAAAGCCGTTGTAAGATTTCATATAATTTACGCCAGAGAAACAAATTTCTCGGTTTTTCTCAAAAATTTGTCCAAATAACGGTAATGTTGTGCATTTTCTAATTCCATCGCACCGTTCGTAGGACGCACCGTTCTCGAGATATCAGCTTTCAAAAAATTCCATACGAACCGCGAGAACCCCTACAAATGTCGATTTTTCTACATTGAAAAAATCATGAATGTTATCATATCTCAAAAACCGTGCGTCCTACAGCAAAGTGACTGAGACCGATTTTGTAGCTTATGACTTGGTCTAGGAGATGGGGCTGGAGAACGGACAAAAAGCTATCCTACTTCTTGCAACAACTGCAGAGGTATATTCCTGATCAAAGTCGCCTATAAGATGTGTGTATATAAGACTGTGTGGACATGTGAAACCATTTTCACCGGACTACTCGGCACGTAGTGCAGCTTCTGGCTAATCAGGGAGAAGACCAGGGAGTTTCAAATCAATACGCACCACCTTTTTATCGATTTTAAAGCCGCATTCATCGCAGGGAACTATTCGAAGCGGTCGTGGTGCGGCGGGCTGCTGTAAACACGGAAGGCACTATCTTCCGCAAGCCAATTGTTGGGGGAAGCGTTCAATCATAGCAACTCGACTTGACAAGTTTGGTATGAATGTCAAAACTAGACATGATGAGTGTATTGCTCGTCTAAATGAAGGCTGTCATAAAGTCGAGGAATGGATGGTGTGTATCGATTCATCAAGGATTTACTGCGGTCTACTGTGAACCACACCTATCAGATTGCTGATAAACAATAACACAAAAAGGCCGAGAAAACCTTTAGGAAACTTATCGCAGTCAAAGGGGGCTCCTTTCTTGTGGATCTCGTAGGTCGGGCACACCCAAACCTCATCAGGTTTAGACGCAGAATTCCATTAATATGCGACTTAACAATTTGACAGAGTAATGACAGCTAATGCTCTCAGTGTTCGAAAGCAAGCCTGCCTCAAAGAGAGTCTCCAACAAACCGATGGGATGGGTGGAAATAAACAAGAATAATACTTTAAGAAACTCTAAGAAACTGAAATTGAATGCCTAAATGAAAATACGAAGAATGTAGTCGTTTATACTTACCGGCGTGTACCACCATGGCGGCTTTTAAGTGAGAAAAAATACAGAAAATGATTTGAGAATGTCGATAAATGCAAATTTTTACAATGAAGCAATGAAACTAAAAAAAAACAAACAAACACGATTCGATGCACTCAAAAGAAACGCAAAGAACTCACAACAAGAAGCTTACAAATTACCGCAAAATATCTACATAACACAAATGAAAGAAAAACCGTTAAATTGTGCCCAAACAAGAAACGGAAAAGGAAAATCATGAAATCACCAAAACAAGTACACAATCCGCGCCATCAATTGACTCTCGATTGGCATCGATTCGTTGACATCGTTGAACACATCCCCAGCCCTGTCACCACATGTCCACTTACCGTAATTTTAGTTTGTCCCAGTGCCGGTGGTACGTCTAGATCCTTTGGAATGAAAACATGACCGAAATTGTGCCGATACTCGACACACCAAACGGCCAGCCAATCGATGTCGTATGCCGTCAGATTGCCGGGCAATTGAATTTCAATATCCTCACCCTGGTATCCTCGCAACGGTTCCAAGGAGCCGATTTCATTTGGTACCTACAAATATGCACAGTCAATGGGATTAGAAGTGGATTTGTTGACGTCACACTTACCTTGATGCCCATTATGTTCGGTTCGGTGCCGTTGCCAACCCAGAAGTATGCATCGGGACCGGCTCCGTCGTAGTGAAGGTTCGGTATGTAAAATGTTTTCGCATCGAGGACACTAATGTTGCTCGACCGCAAGCCGTGGGCGAGTCTTTTGAATTCGGGCAGGACTCGTGGCTTCGGCACATCCAGTCCGGGTGGAATGAACACCTCACCGAAGTCAACCTGGAAAATACAAAACAAAAGTTATTCGAGAGCACGATTGGGTTGGGATTTTCAGCGCTGGGATCGGATGTAAATCCGAATTAAGCTGTTTGCTGTTGGCGGGTTGGTTGGAGGAACATGGTTAACTAAGTGCTACAAGAGAGAGGAGTTCACCCAAAGCTGAACACATGTCTTTCCTAGTTTATGCAGGCTGACCGGATAAGAATGAGGGGAAAATAAATTTAAATAAAACAACAACGGTGTGAGGTGTAGAATTGATTTTGATTCCATTATAAAGCTACATTTATGTCATTTTTCTTGATTTCCTCGGCAGTGCTGCAATGGATCTTTTAAAATTGTTCATGACTCAGTCCAATATGTCGGCGTTAACCTAACAAGATCTCGAATACTGGCAGCGACCTCGTCGAAAGTGGTTTGCTGGTTAGCATAAGCAACTCCAATGCCATTCTCTAGATGAAGTCATGAACTACAGAAAATTAAACTGCAATTTTTTCGTAGGACGCACCGTTCTCGAGATATAAGCTGTCAAAAACTCCATTCCATGTCTTTCTTACTTTATGCAGGGTGACCGGATAAGAATGAGGGGTAAGGATATTTAAATGAAACAACAACGGTGTGAGGTGTAAAATTGATTCTGACTTCATTTTAAAGCTCCATTTATGCCATTTTTCATAAATAATACATCATTCGGCTTAATCGGCAGTGCTTCAATGGATCTTTTAAAATTGTTCATGACTCAGTCCAATATGTCGGCGTTAACCTAACAAGATCTCGAGTGCTGGCCGCGACTTCATCGAAAATGGTTCGCTGGTTAGAATAGGCCAATGAGCAGCAGTTCCGTTTCCCTCTGCTCGGTTCAAACGATTGGCAACTGTTTAGCGCGCCATCCAGCGTATTCCACATAAAAGAGAGTGTGGCTCATTATTTGCCGATTTGAATCGCCCGGCTGTAGTCCTAATTTAAATCAGATCGCCTTTCTACGGCAGTGTCGGTCCGTGTAGGTTTAGTTGGCTCACCCCTGAGTTTTCAATTTGCTATAGATGATGACAGGCAGAAGTAGTCAATCAGTAGCACACAGTGAAAGGTATTAATTTCGTTTAAGGCGGATAAGCGCTTACAGACGCCATGAACTCTATTGCCGTCTCCGAAGGACGAAGTTTGAGAATAGTTTTTAAGCATTGAATAGGTAAAACAGTAAATCGAGAAATTCTCTAGTACTTCGCTCAGGAGTCAAACCTCCTACTCCACGCTCTTTCAAAATCTAACCTCAAACAGAATCCTAAACCGACTGCCACCAACTCACACTTTCTCGAGCACAGTAAATCGCTTCCCCATTGTCACCTTTTCACACCCGAATTATTCTCGTTAATTACATTATAACTGCATTCGCCACGCTGCCCTGCCATCATTTTCTCCACACCCACCGAGCATAATCGTAACCCCAGCCCTACGAAAGCGGCCATATCTATGCTGGCAGCACACTCATTAAATTTCTCCCCAATTGTAACTCTTTTCCACCAACAGCGACAGCAGTGTATAGATACACGTACAATCCATGCGCAAACACAGTCCCCATGCCCGTGCGGCCACCGCCTCCCGGGAGAGCCCCAACAATCCGGTCATATACCCTGCCAACCACCTTTGGCCAACAAAACACACCAAGAACGGCAAACTGAAAACCCACGAAGCAGCGACTGCACACGCAAAAGGATCCTTGAAGTTCTTCACCGCGTTAACCTCCGCAGAAACCAGGTTGTTCGTGGAGGTTGTACCCCTCTTTCCTTGTGAACGATGAAATAACGAGAAAACTAGAAAAAGGACGAAAAACCAAAACCAAAAAAAAAATTCCCTCAAACAAGGAACTTGCCACTTGGCAACTTTCTATTTTCCAGTACAAACGACTGTCTGGCACTGGCTGGAGCTTTGGCTTGCTTTCACTCACTCACTGTGTGCGTGAGTGTACACGTGTGTGTGTGTGTGTGTGAAGGGGGGGCGACTGGAAAGGGGGAGGACGAGATAAAAGGGGCGCGGTTCCCAGTAAAATTCATCCCCAAAAATTTATTACTTTCCACATTGCTGAGGGGTTGCTACCCTCTGTGTACACAGGAGTTTCCGTCAGTGCTCGAGGCGGCGGTGGAGGGGACGTACACACACAAACACATCAAAACGATTGTGTATTAGTGTTGAAGCGCCAACACCGTTAAATTGCAAAAATGATGATGGCGTCAGCCATTACTCGGTCATATTGTAGAATTTTCAAACTAATTACCGCGAACGTGGATTTCAGAGAAGGGGAAAAAGGTTCGTCTTAAATTTTTGCACATTTCCCTAGTTTTCCCGTGGGGGATGTGCAGTAATAATTGTGAAGTCTATTCAATGAAGGTGAACTGAATGGCGATGGCATCTGATCTGAAATGGGAAATCTCTACTGTTGCTGGCGTTATCTGATCTGAAGGCGTATGACAAGGTGGATGACGCCTTGAAGGTGAAGGCAAAAAGGTGCGATGTGAGATGGTCATTTGACATTGTGGACTTAAATTGATTATGCTGTCGGACGACGAGTCTCTCTGAGAGTCTCAGTGAGTTCAACCCTGCCAGGCGAAGAGCGAAAACGCTGTCTAAGCGCCAGCTGACAGACAGAGCTCTCTTGGCCTATGTTACAGCATGCCCTACATTTATACACGGAGAAATATTGAATAAATTTGACTGATCTTTTCTGATAAATTTGTAGCTGAAGCATGCACTTTAAATTGACAAAGGTTTGGCTGAATTATCTCCAAAATTGTAGGAGCAGCATCGATTTTGGTAAGAAGTGTTACTTTTTGCCCCTTCTAGAGAAGATAAGAGAATGTGAGCTCAAAGCACGAGAGTGAAACGGGCTGCTGAAAGCATGAAAGTCGCCATCTTCTACAAGTCAATCCAACTCTTAGATTACGCAGATTACAACGCCACCGACGCACAGTGGTTCGCCTTTCGTTCATAAGACTCACGATTCTTTTTTGGTTTTGGGGAATTATCAGTGGGCTTGCTGAGGAGTTTTTTCTTTTTTTTTTGTAACATAATCCAAATGCACAGGTTTCGTCGAAGACCGTATGCAATCATGGGTGTTCCGCAAGGATCTATCTTGTGACCTATTTTAGTCCGCTTAAAGTTGACCTCCATGTCATAGTGGGACGTAGTGAGTAGGTAAACCGTGCCAGATTCGATACCCGAATTTACCAACTTTCATAACACCCGGCATCACCTCTTTCGAGTCGATAAAGTCTAGTGCAACTAAGGTAGGAGGTGGGTGGGTCGCTTCGCTTGGTAACAGGATTTTAACCCTTTTTTCCGAAGGGTTTAATCCGCTCACGCGACTTCGTTGCTCCGCTAAGCGTATGTCAACAACTGACAGGCAGGCGCCTCTGGGTTCTCTCTCTTTCTCTTTCTTATTCTCTCTTTCTCTATATATCTTTCATTCTTTCTCTCTCTTTCTTACGCTCTCTTTCTTTATATATCTTTCTTTCTCTCTCTCTCACACTCTCTCTTTTAGCTATCTCACAGCAAGAATCTATTTACGTGGTTAAGTTGTTAGTTATTCGTACAAACGCTTGACTGGGCGCTGGGCGAGGTGGATTTTATTTAGGACGTTCACTGTATACACTGGCTCGCCTCACAACGGGTGCTGTAGGTCCTATCCAGAGGACATCGTTGCATCGTTGGTATGTTACCTTGGCCTAAGCCTTAGCATGGATCATTACAGGCATCCGAGAGTCCCTTGTTAGTTTAATTCGGACGACGGTCAGAGGCGGCTCAGAAGAGTGCATGGGCAGATCATTAATAAGCCCTTTTTTCGCAGGAGGTGGGAATCTTTCAAAGACGGGACACAGCCCGTGCTAAGTAACAGTGTGGGATTTCCATCCACTAAACCTTCTATCCCTGGTCCTCGCGGCACTGCCATCAAGCATTTCATAGCGAGGGGGGTCTTCGGTCTTTTATTCATTCGTCTCGTTCGTATTGGCAGCTAAATGCTCTCGCCGTTGCTCCTTCATGACGCCTTCATGTCGTTCCTGTCGCCGTTGTTCCTTCATGACGGTGGCCATGGTTTCACTTACTGCTTCCCAAGCATCTTGTGTGCTTAGAATCAGTGTGATGTCTCTGGGGTTAGGTTCACGCCCAGTCTGTTCTCCAACAGGTTACGGTAATCACGATATCGTGGACAGTGGAACGTAACATCCACTGCTTCTGTGCACCTTGGACAATAAGGGGTGTCTTCATGTCTGACTCTGTAGAGATATGCTCTGAAACATCCATGGCCAGTAAGCCTCTGCGTTGTGTAGAAACTCAGCTCTCCATGTTTTCTGTTGATCCAAGGGTCGATATTGGGGATCAATCTCTTGGTCCATCTACGTTTGTTAGCAGAGTACCATCTTTCTTGCCATTCTTCGAGGTTTGCTCTTCGTGTTAGTCCATCTTCACTTCAGCTCGTCGCTGTAGGACTTCTCGTTCTTTTGGCACGATATTTCCATGCGGCCTCTATGGTGAGGAGGTCTCTTGGCACCATTCCCGACAGTACGCATGCCGCGTCGTATGAGGTTATTCGGAAGGCGCTGCTGAAGGTCTCGCATTGACTTCATATACTGCTTCGACCATTGAGCTGTACGATTTAGTGTTCATTGCCCCAGTCCATATTTGGGAGCCATAGAGCATCATTCATGTCGCTACTCTGGCTAAGAGTAGCTTTTTCTTTTGTTTTGGTCATCCAATGTTTGGCATGATCCTTGTCAGAGCAGCCGTTGTTTTTGCTGCCTTCTCCGCTGCATGTTCCTTAAAAGTAAGCTAGTTATAGTAACACCAAGGTACTTTAGTACTGGTTAAGACACTTTTATAGCCTCCATATCACGTTTGCTACTGATTGTGCTACTTCGGTTTCTTCCTCAGCTAATTGTAAATCCATGGTTACTAGCCAGTCCTGTGCCATCTCGTTGGCTTCGCTGCAATCAAGTTCTAGCTCTTGCAGATGTTTGGCTACTACTACGATCGCTATATCGTCGGCGAAACCAATTATTTTTGAAGACCTCGGGGTTCGAAAATTGAGGACGTCATCGTTCATAAGATTCCACAGTAGAGGACCTAGTACGGAGCCCTGGGGTACACCGCCTGTGACGTTATACTGCCTTATCCAGTCCTCGGTGCCGAAGTGCAGTATTCTATTTGTAAAATAGTCAGTCACTATCTTTTGTAGCTAGTCTGGTACTCTCTTGGCAGGAAGTGCTCGGAGGATCTTGCTCCAATTGCACAGTACTCTTTGCTGCCGCGCCACCATCTTTTTCCTTCTGTAGTTTTTTTGGCTGTGTTTATGAGCTCTTCGATGGCATCGATCGTGGACGTGCCTTGGGGAAACCGCACTGGCGATCTGCGGGGCCTCCTGCTTCATAAATTGCACTGTCCAGTCTGTCGCCTATTTTATGCGCTCCAACATTTTACCCATTGTATCCAGCATGCAGAGAGGCCTTTACGATGAGGGATTTTGGGGTGGTTTATTGCTTCGTATATCGTTGTTAAGCCTGCCTGGCAACTTCCGCTCGACACCCGTCGTGCCACCGCAATTACGTATAATTATCTGCATTTAAGCGAATAAATCAAATTTAGGAACAAATCTGCCCCTGACCTTGGTCGGAAAACAAGCGGAACGCTCTTGTGCAACAATCCACGCCGTTGGCACACCACCGAAGGTTGGCTGGGCATGTGTCCTTTTCCTTCTTTGTGATTTAGTTTGGGAATATAATTAAAATCATGTCCACTTGAGGGATTCCCAAAGAAGTAACTTCAATTAAAAATCGAAATTGAAAGAATAACCGAGAAACCATACAAAACCGAGAATGGCCTTCGTTGCGGCGGAGCACATGTTCTCAAAAGCGGATTACAAAGCTAAACAGACGAAGATTTAATATAAATCGTACCGAAAGGAAGCACTTAATCCGCTTCCCATCCCGTCCCACGGGAAATATGTGTAATCATCAACCACACGCTCTCGACTGTGTGTGTAACGGTATATGAGTATGACTTTCCTAAAGAAAATAAACCCCGATATCCATTTGCATTTGATGGCTGGTGCCATCCAAAAAATGAAACCCGTCACTCACCGTGAATCGGCGGCACCAGACCGAAAGCCATCGTATGTCTTTGATCCTTTTGCCCATCGGCAGCCGCAGGATGATGTCTGTGTTGTTGTGAGCTTGCAGGATTGGTGGATCTCTGAAAATGGAAAACAATCAAAAATAGAAAACTTGAGCAAATATGATTCGAACGAAACAGATATGACGGATGTGCTGGCAGCGGTCAGAGGATTTGATTGAATTTTGTCGAGCTTAAGAGTTATCCTGTGGTAGAGGGAGGGGCTGGGGAAGGGAGGAGACTGAGACTAAGACTGAGACTGAGACTGAGGCTGAGACTGAGGCTGAGACTGAGACTGAGACTGAGACTGAGACTGAGACTGAGACTGACACTGAGACTGAGACTGAGACTGAGACTGAGACTGAGACTGAGACTGAGACTGCGACTGAGACTGAGACTGAGACTGAGACTGAGACTGAGACTGAGACTGAGACTTAGACTGAGGCTGAGACTGAGACTGAGACTGAGACTGAGACTGAGACTGAGACTGAGACTGAGACTGAGACTGAGACTGAGACTGAGACTGAGACTGAGACTGAGACTGAGACTGAGACTGAGACTGAGACTGAGACTGAGACTGAGACTGAGACTGAGACTGAGACTGAGACTGAGACTGAGACTGAGACTGAGACTGAAACTGAGACTGAGACTGAGACTGAGACTGAGACTGAGACTGAGACTGAGACTGAGACTGAGACTGAGACTGAGACTGAGACTGAGACTGAGACTGAGACTGAGACTGAGACTGAGACTGAGACTGAGACTGAGATTGAGACTGAGACTGAGACTGAGACTGAGACTGAGACTGAGACTGAGACTGAGACTGAGACTGAGACTGAGACTGAGACTGAGACTGAGACTGAGACTGAGACTGAGACTGAGACTGAGACTGAGACTGAGACTGAGACTGAGACTGAGACTGAGACTGAGACTGAGACTGAGACTGAGACTGAGACTGAGACTGAGACTGAGACTGAGACTGAGACTGAGGCTGAGGCTGAGGCTGAGACTGAGATTGAGATTGAGACTGAGACTGAGACTGAGACTGAGACTGAGACTGAGACTGAGACTGAGACTGAGACTGAGACTGAGACTGAGACTGAAACTGAGACTGAGACTGAGACTGAGACTGAGACTGAGACTGAGACTGAGACTGAGACTGAGACTGAGACTGAGACTGAGACTGAGACTGAGACTGAGACTGAGACTGAGACTGAGACTGAGACTGAGACTGAGACTGAGACTGAGACTGAGACTGAGACTGAGACTGAGACTGAGACTGAGACTGAGACTGAGACTGAGGCTGAGGCTGAGGCTGAGACTGAGATTGAGATTGAGACTGAGACTGAGACTGAGACTGAGACTGAGACTGAGACTGAGACTGAGACTGAGACTGAGACTGAGACTGAGACTGAAACTGAGACTGAGACTGAGACTGAGACTGAGACTGAGACTGAGACTGAGACTGAGACTGAGACTGAGACTGAGACTGAGACTGAGACTGAGACTGAGACTGAGACTGAGACTGAGACTGAGACTGAGACTGAGACTGAGACCCGTGTGGACTTTAGCCAGTTCTCCCATCGGGCGCGTCCCCAGATGGCGGATAGGGTATTAACATATACATACACAGGGTTGCTGGAAATATCAAATAACACCCGCGGACTAAAAAACTGACAAGAGCAGAATTACTCTAGAAAAAAATTCAAATGATGGTTAGTGAGACGAGGAAAAATAAAGTTACGGTGCAGCGAGGCGGATCGCCAGTACCGGCAGCGGAGAGTGCGAATGGAGGCTCAAAGTCGTCGAGATACGATGATTGCAATAATAAAGAAGCGTCTTCTGCAACAACTCATACGGCGGTGGCAACCTTGGCCCCAGACAGACGTCGCGACAGACTCTTTCAAGAGAAGTATGAGGGTTGCTCGTTCACCACCAAAAACGTCTGTCCCGAAGGAACACGTTATGGCAAGCCCGTGAATCAGTCCCGAAACGGTAGACCGAAGCCCAATGGTAACGCCAACCACTGAGACTCCGCCTCAAAGGGGAAATAAAATGCTTCAGCTGGGTGCAAAAATTGATGAGCTGATTGCCTTTTATAAAGATAAGCACAATGTACACGGCGAAATCAAGAAAATCGGAAACTTAATTAAGTCCGCTTTCCGAGAAGCCGAAGTCGAGGTTTCAAATCTGCGTTGCAAGGTTTCCCGACTCGAACGGAAAGTGCAATTAATTAATCGGTTACCAGTGGCATCATTGCTAGAAAAGAACTTAGCGCATAGCATTGAGAAATTAAACGGGACCGTCTTGAAAAAAGGCAAAGGGAAGGGGAACATGCTGCGGAACAGCGTATTTAGACTCTGTCCCCGAAGAAAAACCGAGGTATAGCGTCAGTAGAACCACGAGCTTAAGAACGCGCTCAAAAAAGTGACAGCATTAATCCACAGTCGACTCCCTCAAGGCGGGAGCCTCTTCAAGACAGAAACGTCGCCAAAACCAAGGGCAACGAGTGAACGAAAGTTGGAAGAGTTGCTCAGAAAAAACATACATACGAACTTGCATATGCTGACTTGAAGTCAAAGTCGGAGAAGTTGGAAAACTGTAGGAGGAGACCTCCTTCTGGCGTTAAAAAAGTCTCCTGAGATGTCTAGCCTAAGGGAAAAAATCGTAGATTTGTTAGGCGAAAATGCCAGCGTTCGTTCTGTGACTCACGAGATACTCCTCGAATGCAAGGACGAAGTAACGTTGACAGGATGAGTTTGCGCTGCCATTACAGAGCTTCTTCAAGATTACGAAGTCAAACCACTGGCAATAGAAACAATGAGGTAAACTCTTGGTGGGACTCAGCCGGTCACACTACGGTTGCCTGCAGACTTCGGTAACCGACTACGCACCCCCGGAAAAGTACGCGTTGGTTGGATCTATTGTAGGAGTCGAGAAAAAACTTCGCCAAGGAAATGCTTTAGATGCCTCGGGTTTGGCCATATAGCAAGACCATGCACAAGCCCTACCGATCGATTCAATGCAAACCAGAGACTGTCCAATGGCACCCGTCGAGCACTCAAAATCAGAGTAGTTATATGGTGAATTGTTGGCCACATGGCTTGTTGCAATCGGAACATCCCTCAATGGACACCCCCCCCCCCTCTCCAAGTCCTCGCAATACTACCAAGGTGGTGGCCGAAGGACCGTGCAATCGTTCATGCGTCACTGTGTCTGCTCTTGCAGGCCAGACGCCCGCCACAATATCACCGAAACGAGACACGCTTTGACGAGTCCAATCAATAAAAAATATTTTTTAGCAATCGCCCTCCGCCCGGTGATTTGTGTCGTGTGACTTTAATGCTATTGCCCTTAACCCCCACCGCTCCCGCTTGCCGGGAGGTTTGCCGTGAACGAGGAAAAGCAGAGAAAATCAGAACGACACAGAGTTCACATTCACAACAACCGGAGGGCGAATCAACATTAGAAAGTAATCAGTTTTATCCAGTGTAACCACCCCATAAGCCAGACGAAGACCAAGAGCAAGAGCAAGAGCAGGAGCACCTCGTCATGCACAGCATCATCCCCCTGTCAAACCGCATGCCACATACGAGAGTACAAGTTCCACCCGCACCCGCACACCGTTCGGCTTGAGGTTACCATGAATGAGAATGGATTGTTCGATTGCGAACAATCTGGGCTCAGGAGACGTTAGTCACGGATGAGTACTTAATTTCACCCTTGAAACGGATCACGAGGATAAGAACGATGACGATGATGACGACGAAAATGATGGTTGGAAGGTGGTGAGGAGGGAGGGGGGGGGGGGGAGGGGTATATGTATATCCTGTGCATCGTTCATCTGTAGCCAGCCAGCCTCCTGGTGCTGGTGTATTTGCGCTTCGCTTCGAGTGCTTCTTTCGTTCCAATTACACTTATTGTTGAGATTGCCGAAGATGAAGGTGCAGGATACGGCAAAGCCAGTCTGCGTTCGTGTGTGTGTTTAGAATTGTATTGCTTTGGCAGAGATAAGGATCGTTCTCTGTTTGAAGTCGAATGTGTGTCAGATGTGTCGATGGGTGGCTCGGTAGGTGGGCGGAATCGAATTGGTTTTATCATCCGGATGTGACCTGCAGATATTGACTAGTTGCGTTACAGTGTACACAAGCTCTGAGAAGTAGGCGAAACAAATGCTGTGTCTGAGGAAGTTTGCTGCATGTACTGGCGGATGATTAGATTTTGGGGAGTCCCCTTCGCATTCGTCTTCAAATTAATCTCCTTTTAAGGAAAAGGTGACAACGACGATGACGATGATGATGGGGAGGGTGGCACTCATGATGTCGGCTCAGTGGACGTGTGCTTAACCTAGTGAGGAGGTACACTCGTGTGAGAACAAACTTTCAAAGAAAGGGGGGCACTGTTCCGACGATGGTTAATTGATTTTCCCTGTTGAAGGGGGGTCTGAGAGATGTCACAAATGCCTCAAGAAAAATGAGTGCTTTAAAGATGGACGGTGCAACGGAGGCAATTGGCAGATAGGTAGTGGCTGGGACAGAGAAGGAAACTGGCAAGAAACTGAGTGAGTATATGGCAGTGTTTGCTAATGTCCCACAAATTCGCTCCTTATCAAATCCACACATTAAACATATGTTGTAAATAATAGGAGGGCGCAGTTGGTTAAGTGCCGGCCCCTGGTTATCGAGCTCCCCGGTTCAAATCCCGGTGAAAGCAAAGGTAATACGCTTTTACCTGGTTTTCAAATCTGGTCCAGTCACCGTTGGGATCAAATACCTATCGCTGGAGTGGTCAATCAGTGGTAGTAGCCTGACTGTGGGTATTACAATGGTCTAAGTGGGCTGGTGATTGCACTAGCTGCCCCTTACCTAACTAACGCAATTATATTGCGATTGTTTCGGTTTAAGGATCAGATTAACTCCATCACTCTATTGTCCCACATTGTCAATTGATTAATCCAAAAAAAAAAAACTCCTGTTGGCGAACGTTCGTGTTAGCGCAGGGATTTTTTCCACAGAGAACTTACTTATGTCGAATATATCATTGAGGCTTCAAAGGCCCTAGGCTCCAAGGGTTCTGTACGTAAGCCTCAACAGAGCCGGACAGTGGCTTGAACACAGGCTCTCCACTCATTCAACCTCGTAGCCACCAGACCAGAGAGAAGGGCCATTTTCTTCACCATTGTTCAACTTGCCGAGAACTCTCGAGTTGACCAACTCCAGACCTTAGCTAAGTCGTGTCCCGCGGGTCAAATTGACCAACACTCATTACTAAATTTGTAAATTGCGGCTGAGGATTTCAAAGCGTTGGTATGACGTCTCATGCAGGCACAAGCGTCTGCACTTAGCCTCTATCAGCGAACTCCTACTCTCACCTCCACGTGGTGAAATCTGGGAGCCAAACACCTTCGATCGAAGATGTGGTAACCAACCCCCGTGGGACGTTGTTGGCGACTGCAGACGAGAGAGGGGGGAGAGTGTGCCTGTACCAGGGCTCATCTCTCTTTATGGATGGCGGCGGAGGAGCTGGAAAACTTTCTGACCAACGACGGCATCCGAAACTCCAGTCAGAAGGAGCTACCTGGTGCGCAGTCCTTCTAGAGCTACTTCGACATTTTCGGCACACAGGTCTAGAAGGTTCGTTCGAGGCCAGGTCGGGGCCTTGGAATTGAGATGGCGGGGGAAGATCCCTATAGTTTTAGGGACAACAGCGGCGCTCACAGCCTCAGCGACGTTACCGACACCGGGTAAACCCTCCGCGCGAGGGTTAAATAATAGGGCCTGGCCTCCCAGTTGGGGGTTGTGAGGTTAACTCCCTCACGACAGAGGACAAGGATGACAACAGCAAGGACAGAAAGGACTTACGATCAGTGCCCCAGCTTCGACACCAAGATCGTTCTAGGAGATTTCAAAGCTGAGTAAGGAAGACATCTTTGCCAAAGTCATCGGGAAACACAGACTGCACGACAACTCGTCCGATACCGGACTCAGGCTGGTGGAATTTGTCACGGGAAGTAATCTCTATATAGCTAGCACGCGGTTCCCACACCTCAACATCCATAAAGGGACCTGGCGGTCCCCGGATCAATCAACCGCCAACCAGATTGAACATGTTGCGATCGACGTCAGGCACTCCTCCAGCATTTTTGGTGCCCGAACCATTTCCTTGTTGTAGCCAAGGTAAGAACTCGGATATCAAGAGATCAACAGAGTCGAGAAAGGACACCACGGTTTGACGTCGAAAAGCTACAATCGCAACGGACTGCTAGGATCTTTGCCGATCGAGTCTCCCGGAATCTCTCTCTAAGTTCGTCGCCACCTGCGCAAACAATCGAAGAAGATTGGAGGCGTTTTTAAGAAGCCATCAAAGATGCTGCCCCTGATGTGCTGGGTTTTAGAAAAAACCCATGGTTTGACAACCAGTGTTTACGGGCTGTACAGCGACATGAGTCTAGTCAGGTATCTTCGGATCCAACGCCTAAGATGGCTAGGCCATGTAGAGCGTATGGACAACTCAGCTCTGGCCCGAAGAGTCTTCGACTCCGAACCCGACAACGCAACAGAGGACGCCCGCGTTTAACGTGGCGCACCCAGGTGGAGAAGGACCTCAACCAACTTGGCGTGCGACACTGGAGACAGCTAGCGAGAGACCGTGCTAGCTGGAGAGGCTTGTTGGATGAGGTCCAGGTCCACCCCGGACTGTAGCGCCAAATAAAGAAGAAGGAAGAGTTACAACAGCGAACAAAACCAATTTTGAAATCGCCGACTAAGTTACGAGTTGAGACCAAATCCGAACTTGATCAACTCCCAGTTTCCCGGCAAGTTGAGCAATAATGAACAAAACGATCCTAGGCTTATTCTCCAACACCTTCTGTAGAGAATAGACCTTCTCAATCGATGATTTCTGATTCTTCTCAAATCAAGCACAATGATGCTGAGACATCCTAACACCCCCTACAAAAAAAAAATGCGTATGACCATCAGATCCACCGCGCGACTGGACAATTGACAGTTGCCGACAATCATTGGAAGCGTCGAGAGTCTGTTCTGGTCCAATCATATAGATAACTCAATCCATTCGTCATCTCCATCAATTGAAAGAGCACTTGTTGCTTGTCACGGCCAATACACCAACTGTCCTCACTCCCTCTCGACAAGCAGACCGGTCGAATTGCATTTCACCAGGAAATTAAATATGCGCATAATATCTCCATTAATGGCGAGGGACACACCAATTTTTCCATGACAAAGGACGACAAGAATGACGGCCGTCTGCGCGAATGAACGATGACATCAACAGGCTGCAGCACGCCATGCGCTGCGGCCTAATCTCATTCCACGCGAAGGGGATGTTCGGATTCCAGTCGTGTCCTTAATGATTTTCGTCACTTTTCCATTAGACCACATGTCAGGGGCATTTAGCTGAATGACTGATGAATGCTTAATGAATCTTGAGACGTCACTTTGGTCTGGCCACCTTTCGGAAACCTCCCTCAGGCACACACACACACACGAGCTCTGGTGTGTGTGTGTGTGTGTGTGTGTGTGCTTGTCAATTTGCATAAGTGCGTCGTTTTCGAAAAGGGAGTCTATCCCCGGGCTGGGGTGGCGGAAAGCGTTTCCATTTCGCAACCGAGGTTGATGGCTTTTAGAAAACAGGTTTCCATTACAAGAGTCTAGGACCATTCAAGATTGACAGGGACGTTGTGTGGGAGTTGGTGGGCGGGCGAGTGAGTGAGTCCTTTGCGATGCATTCGAAGGCATTCTACTTGAAGACCATGAAAAGCGTGCGGTGGGACTCGCTGTAAGCGCTCTCGATTGGAAAATGCATTAAGATGGTGAAGTGAACAATGGCAGGGACAAGAGACGCGTGGGATGAGTATCCTGAGCTTAGAGTGAATGGTTTTGCGCCTCAATTGTGTGAAATGAAAACACAAGAAGAGGTGTGGGTGGGATTTCCAAATCGCAATGAGTTTTTTTTTTGTTCGTGGCGTGCCAGGATGCGATGGAATGACGTGGCCTTGTTTGAGGTTGAACTGCGGTTTTGCAATGCAGATAGGAGTAAGATCGGTAGAGCAACATTCTTCGAAGATAACACCGGTACAAGAACGGCGTGGTTACCTTCAGTTAGGTTAGGTTAGAGTGGCTAACTACCTAAAATGTAGCCACACTTAGGCCGAAGGGAGACCCGTTCTGCTAACACAAGGATCTAGTAGATCCTAATCCGCAAACCATCTAGAGCTTTTGACAAAGCGATGAAGCTGACTGATGCTAATCTTGGTTACTTAGTTCTGTCAGGTCTTAGAAATATGGGGCGTCCAAGTGACTAAGCATGCGAGATGAGAGGGCATTGCAGTTGCAAAGAAGTTGTGAAATGGTTTATTCGTCCTCCTTATCTCTGCAGCTTCTACAGAAATCGTTAAACGGTAGACTAGGTCTTGAGAGGACAATGCCTGGCTGTGACGGCGATAAGAGTTCTGAGATGTTGCCTGCTCATTCTGTGATTAGTAAGAGCGCTCTGGATCGATATTAGGTCATAATTGCTTTGTGTTGAGGCACCTAGTGATAGAGAACCATCTACGTTTGGTGTGAGTAAGCGTTTCGAGCCTTAGTAGAAGTTTTGTAGTAGCGATTGGCTTGAACGGAAGTTCCCCGTCCGGGGAATGTGGTGCCATATCTAGTGAGTCGTCTGGGATGTCACTGTGTCCCGGCACCCACATGATTTGAATGCTGAAATACTTGTCCATCTCGTTAAGAGATAGGCGACCATTGAGGGACGTCTTGAAGTTAAATGTGACTGCACTCAGAGATTAGATCGTTGCCTGGTTGTCCGAACAGATGACAATGTACGTACCTAGTATTACATTGTTTTTTAGCCAGGACAGAGCTTTTTTTTATCGCTATAGTCTCTGGCTGAAAGACGCTACAGAGAGACAGTAGTCGGAATGCCAGTTGAAAATCATTAGAGTAGACACCCACACCCACTCCTTCGTCCAACTTCGTCCATCTGTGAAGATTCGCAGAGGACCATTCAGCGTCTGGTGTTCAGACGTTCAGTAAGATCTGGGGGGTATGCTGGTTGAAATTTTTCTCGAAGATGAGCTCAGGCATCGTGAGGTCGGTGTTTCCTGGTAGGGATCCAAATTTTTCGAGTATTGAAGATTCTCCGGAGCTAAGATCCTTCCAAATACGCAAGTAAATAGTAAAAGTAAAAATTTCACTATCCGTCTTAAGGTTTAGATTATTCTTCTTCTTCTGGTGGCGCTACAGCCCGTGGTGGACCTGGGCCTCAACCAGCAAGCCTCTCCAGCCGGCACGATCTTTAGCCAGCTGTCTCCAACTGCGCACACCAACTTCCTTCTCCACATGGGTGCGCCATCGGTTCCGTGGGCGTCCTCTATTGCGTTGTCCCACTGGTTCGGAGTCGAAAAGTCTTCGGGCTGGAGCAGTGTTGTCCATGCGCTCTACATGGCCCAGCCATCTTAGGCGTTGAATGCGTAGACGCCTGACTAGGCTCATGCCGCTGTACAGCCCGTACAGTTCGTGGTTGAAACTTCTTCTCCAATAACCATCAACGCAAACAGGACCAAAGATTGAACGCAGAACTTTTCTCTCGAAAGGACCAAGTGATTCTTCATCCGCTTTTGTGATTGTCCATGCTTCCGCACCATAGAGCAGGACAGGGATGATCAAGGTGTTATATAATGTGAGCTTGGTCCTTCGAGAGATGTTGTGCGTCCATCTCGGTGCCAGCATATACTTCGTTTTGCCCTCATTCACCGCTAAACCCATTTTAGCCGCTTCCGCCTCAATGCTAGTAAACGCCTCATTGACGGCTCGCTTTGTTCTGCCAATCACGTCAATGTCATCCGCGAATGCTAGCAGTTGTATGGACTTCTGGAAGATCGTGCCTCTTGTGTTGCCGAGTGCGTCTTACACGATCTTCTTCAGGATGATATTAAAGAAGTCACATGACAGCGCGTCGCCTTGTCTAAAACCTTTTTTGACATTGAAGGTCTCGGTGAGTTCGTTACCGACCTTGATGGAGAAGCGAGAGCTCTCCATGGTCATCCTGCATAACCTGACGAGTTTGGCAGGAATGCCAAAACTAGTCATGGCGTTGTATAGCTCGTCTCTATGCATGCTGTCATATGCGGCCTTGAAATCGACAAAAAGGTGGTGGGTGTAGATCTGCATCTCTTGGGTTTTTTTTTCCAGAATCTGCCGTAGTGTGAAAATCTGGTCGATGGTGGATGTCCCTGGCCTGAAGCCACACTGATCCGAGGTTATTTATAAACGGCTTCAGGCGAGTACACAAAACGGCAGAGAAGATCTTGTATGCGATGTTCAGGAGACTTATCCCTCGGTAGTTGGCGAAGTCAAAGGGGTCTCCTTTCTTGTAGATCGGACACACGATACTGAGATTCCACTCATCGTGCATGCTTTCCTTCGACCATATCTTACAGACGAGCTGATGCATGCGCAAAACCAGAGACCAGCGGACAGTCCGTCTGCACCAGCAGCTTTATTCGACTTTAGTCTCGATATCGCTATATTGACCTCGTCTAGGTCGGGGGGACGGAATTCTCGTCGATCATAGTCCATATTGATTGGAACATTCTCCCTGACTGCGGTATTGGTGTCATCATCGCCGTTTAGCAGTCTGCAGAAATGGTTCTTCCAAATTCTCAGTATCTACTGCGACTCTACTACTAGTTGGCCATTCTCGTCCCGGCAGACTTCTGTCGGAACCTTATATCCACAGGATAACTGTTTCACCCTCTGGTAAAACTTTCGGACATAGTTCCTGCCATAGCACCTCTCCATCTCCTCGATCGCGCGCTTCTCGTGCTCTTTCTTCTTTCTCCTGAGAAGCCGGGGCTCCCTTCGTCTCTGTTCGTAAAGCTCACGAACAGCTTGTTCGGTGCAGCGTTGCTTTGTAGGCATCCAGCTTCGCTGCATGTGCCAGCCTACACTCGTTGTCAAACCATGGGTTTTTTCTAGGTGGTGCCGTAAATCCCAGAACATCAGTGGCAGCATCTTTGATGGCTTCTTGACAACGCCTCCAGGGAGCAGCGAGAACTCTCCATCGTCATCCTGCACAACAAACGAGTTTAAATACAGAAAAATTGGAACAGTATTGTTTCGAGACGGCTTCCTTGTATGTTCAGTTATATCCTTGGATGCCTATGACACCAACTCGTCATAAGGTACTGATTCATGGATCTGCCATAGTTCGAGAGGCTATATTACCTATCGGCATGTTGCAGTGATGAAGCCCATGAAGGCCGCAATAAGGACACTTCAAATCGTACAACGAGTTTTTAACCGACGAGGACTAACAACATCACTGACTGCAATGCAGCGGTTATTGATTTCGTCTAACCCATTCATGAGAAGGAAGATCGTGCCTCTAGTGCTGACATCTGAGTTACGCACGATTTTCTCCAGAATTGAGTAGAAAAGTCGCATGACAGTGCATCGGCTTGTATACATTTTTTTTTAATCAAAAGTCTCGGTAATGTCCTTACCTACCTGGACGTAGCCAAGGGAATTCCCCACTCTACAGCTTGTCGCTATAAATACTGTCATGGGCGGCTTTAAAATCGATGAATAGAGGGAGAGTATCGGCCCTGTCTTTTTCAGGATCTGTCGGAGTAAATATCTGGCGTGTAAATATCAGATCAATGATGGACTTTGTTGTCTAGAACCCGTGCTGATATCGACCAACCCGGTTGTGTATAAAGCATTTCGGGCTGATACACAAAACGGCAGAGACGGGTTAATAAGCGATGTCTAGGAGATTTATTCCCCCATAGTTCGAGGAGATAAATAGGATTATTTTTATTATAATTTGCTAATACCCTAATGTGTCCGGGGTCAAGACACAGCACGGGCCGAAGGAATAGAGGGAGAAAGGGACATTGGTCTTAAATATCTGCGGGTTGTAGTCTGTGGGAAATATTAGGCTGGGAAGAGCATTCCATATTCGTGTAGTGCGGCTGAATAACGAGTCTCTGAATTTAACTGTGCGTCCGAGAGTAGGCTTAAGGGTATACTGATGTGCATTCCTGGCAAGACGAGTATTGCGGGTGCATTCATGGAGAAGAGGAATGCAGTTGGCTAGCTCACTTGAGCATCGTTTGTTGTAATAACGATAAAACACGGACAAAGAAGAGGCGGTACTTCGATGTTCGAGCGAGTCTAATGACTCTGTGATATTGTTGTCTCCTATAAGTTTTAACGCTCGCTTTTTGCTACTATCAAGTAGGTGCAGTGTGGTCTTGAGGGAGTTTGAGTAGTACTCAAGCTTGGGGCGGATGTACGCCTTATAAATTAAATAATTAGAAGGGGTGAAATATTTCTTACATCGATTAAGGAAACTTAAACATTTCGCAGCATTTTTGGCGACCTCAAATATGTGATCGTTCCAACTAAGTGTTGTGTTGATACACATACCAAGGATGGAAAGTTTTCGGGTTTCACCGACACAAGCGCAATTCATGGATAGTGGCTGATTATCAAGGGTTCGCTTGAGTGACAGCAGACAGCATTGAATTCCACTCGCTGTCAAGATCGGCTTAACATACGCTGCCGTTCCAATTCTACGGCCGAAGGGCGGGGTCCTGAGTCTTGGAACGAATGTGAAAAGCTAACGGTGCTGTCATCAGCGAAGGATTAGAAGTAGCAGACAAGAGATCATTTATAAAAATAAGAAATAGTATCGGAGACAGAACTGAGCCTTGGGGACCACCAGCTTTTATTTGGCGGATGTCAGGCTTGAACTCATTCAAAACTGTTCGAAAGGTAATTTCTAACCCATAGAAGAAGAGATTCATCGAATACCCAGGCACGTATTGTCGACAAGAGAGATTGATATCAGGCGCAACGATCTTGCATTTCGCCTGCAGTCTGCAAAGATTGGTTCCACTTTTCGGTGAGATAAGCTATCAGATCACCAGTGAACCTGTTGCTGTGGACACCGTAACGGTCGATTAAGAAGCTTGCACAATTGACCTTAAAGAGAAGGGACGTAAATGCTATGGTTCGGTACGAGGTGGATAACGAAGATTCGCCCTTTTTGGGGACGGGCTGGAAAAGTGCTGTTTTCCATCTGCTCGGAAAGAGATATAAAGAGTGGGAAAGATTAAAAGGCTTACACAGTAATTTTGCCAGAGAAGAAGAACACCTCTTCAGAAGTATGGGAGGAATACCATCTGGGCCAGCGGATTTGTGCGCGTCAAGATCTTTATGTACTCTTGCAACTGTACTAGTGCGAAAATTCGCTTAGTGAAATCAATGCTCTCGAGAATAGGTGGAGACATATTGAAATCCTCTGGCAGTGTTGAGCTGACTGCAAAATGTGCCGCAAGAAGATTGGCTTTGTCTAAAGAGCTGGCGATATCATTGTAAATGAGCTGGGGGAGTTAAAGACGAGGAGGAATTCTTTATGTTTTTTACAAATGACCGAACGTTTTTGCTACCCATTTGTGGGACACTTGCGATGTTTTTAGAGGTGAACGACTGGACGGCGCAGTTGGTAGAGTGCCTGCCCCTAGTTAGCGGGGTCCACGATTCGACTCTCTACCAAATGACCGAACGTTGTTGCTACCCCTTTATGGGACACTTGCGATGTTTTTAGAGGTGAACGACTGGACGGCGCAGTTGGTAGAGTGCCTGCCCCTAGTTAGCGGGGTCCACGATTCGACTCTCTACCAAATGACCGAACGTTGTTGCTACCCCTTTATGGGACACTTGCGATGTTTTTAGAGGTGAACGACTGGACGGCGCAGTTGGTAGAGTGCCTGCCCCTAGTTATCGGGGTCCACGATTCGAAGCCCAGTGATAGCAAAGTTAATACGCTTAGCTTTCTCTGGGATTCGAACCGGGTACCCCGCTTATCTGGTTTTCGAATCTGGTCCAATCACCATTTGTCGTTGGGATCAAATTAACGGCACTACCACTGGAGTCGTCAATCAGTGATAGTAGGCTGACTAGGGGTATCACAATGGACCACTAAGTGTGCTGGTGAATGCACTAGCAGCCCACCTACCTAACCTAACCTGAAGGTGGTTGTTTGGTGGACCGTTTTGTTTTTCTCTTTACTCGCGTAATGTACCGACGACATCACGCTTCAGAAGATGGGACAGAACTGACCCAACACTTGGATTTCCTAGACTATGGGTTCGAGTCCTATTGCGTTCCAACCGAAAATTCACGCCATCGAGATCTGCACCAGACAGAATTTCTTCAAAGGTTTTTAGATAGAGTTGAAATCTTATGACACTTTCAGGCAGCTCTTAAGGAGCTAATGACCAACCTAGTCGACTTCAAAACCGGCAAATTTTTCAACAATCCATTGCCAGACACAACAAAGTTAACCTGGTTGGGCACTGGACACAGGAGGATTGAATACTCAGATGAACTGGAGAGGGCCGGACGTTCAGAATATCCGTCCATAGGCCCTGAATCGTACTGTAATGTCAACTGGCAGGTTAAAGCAGGTTAAAGAATTGAAAAACAAACATCACCTACATCAATAGACCAAAGGAGCTTACCTTCACGGCATCGGTTGTACAAGAGGAAACTGTCCAGTACACCTTATTCTCCTTACACCCTGAAACAGATCTTCAATCAAATTATTACAGCACGTCATCCGTCTATGTTGTTAGATTTACATATTTTCCCATGAATCTCCTTAAAGAGCACTTCCAAAAATCATGATGGACATGGACGTGGTCTGGTCTGGCTCGTCTCTGAACACACTCATCCACAACGAGAGCATTGACTGCATCGAATCTATAGTCTCCTGGTGGATGCTTTCATTTCCTTTCTCTCCCTCCTTGATCAGCGTCCATCCAAATGAAGCTTTTAGTGTACATCCTTGTCGATCGAGGCGAGGGTGACGAAGTGTATGGATAAGGTGTTTTGTTATATTCCACATTTCATTCACTCCCCGCCTCGACACGACGCCGCAACGTGGAAGGATGAGGACAAGGATGAGAAACTTCATTGTAATTCACTTTAATGCGTTTCATTGTTGACGGCACGTGTCGGGCTTTATTAGTTCGGTTCGGAGTTTTTGTTCCGTTTTCCTATTTTTTTTGTGTGCTGCTTACTTCCTCGAGAATGGGCACGAAACGGTGTTCCAACCGTCCTTCAGTCGCTCGCCTCCCCACAAGTGAGAATCTTCGGAACGTGTGTCACGTTTCGTTGATGTTTCACTCTTGGCGAATGGCGTATCGCTGTTGCTTGGGCTCGTTATGCAGCACGTTAGGGTAGCAGACGGAAGGCTTTTCATGGCTGTAGTCACCCTGGTGATGCTCACCGAGCATGACAATGAGCAGGGGATGGGGCGCATTGCTGAGCGCTCATTTACAATGCTGACGCCCTGCTTTTTATCGTGTAATTATCTTTTATGATGCTAGTCCGCAATGAGCGTAAGTAATTAAATTAGTAGCGCCCGTCGCGGCGATATGTAGATTTTTTGTTTTTGTTTTGTTTTCTTGAACTTGGCAGGACTCCGAAGGGATTGGGAAATAGTGAAAGTATTTTTTCGATTTCCTTTCGAGGAGTTCCCATTGTTATGGTAAACCAACGTGTGGAGGTGATGATGAGGACGATACAAAGGGGGTTTACGAGTCAGTGCGTCTGTTGTTCGACGGTAACGCGTTGGTTTGCATTTGCATTGAGTGGCGTCTAGGCGTGCTCTTGCTCACTTGCGGCATGAAGATGTGACGCTTCATTTGACGTTTTGAATAAATGCGAGCGAGTGTGTTTTAAGTTTGTTGCGAAACTGACTTCATGCGAAAGGAAGTTCTTTGTTTTACTAAACAAATGTCGATGTGTCATTGGTTTGTTTTCTTAAAGAAATCACGTACAAAAGCTAAGTCCTGCCGTTGAGTTCTGGGCCAGTGAACACTACATAGGTGTACTTCATCATGCACTCAACAGTAATCTAAGCATAAGTGCAACGTTTACCACTCGCCACCGGACTATGGAATGCAGGAAGCAGGTTTTAGATTAAGAGGGAATAATTATGTTAAGAATGACGTGTAAGGGCAACCAATGCATTAGATTTTATAATAATTTTTTAATAACAACTTGACTAATTTAATTGGCGCCCAACGTGGGGCCTAGATGCGTAGGTATGAGGGGCTAATTTAATTGGCGCCCAACGTGGGGCCTTGGTTAGGTAGGCGGGCGGCTATTGAATTCACCAGCACACTTAGACCATATTGGTCCATTGTGATACCCCTAGTCAGCCTACTACCACTGATTGACGACTCCAGTGATAGTGCCGTTAATTTGATCCCAACGGCAAATGATGATTGGACCAGATTCGAAAACCAGATAAGCGGGGTACCCGGTTCGAATCCCAGTGAAAGCTAAGCGTATTAACTTTGCTTTCACTGGGATTCGAACCGGGGACCTTGGTAACCAGAGGCAGGCACTCTACAAACTGCACCATCCAGTCGTTAAACGTGGGGCCTAAATGGGCAGAATGAGGGGCTGGCTGCTAGTGAAGTCAGCAGCACACTTAGACCATGTTGGTCTCAAAATCAGACTACTACGACTGATTTAACACTCTAGTGATAGCGCCGTTAATTTGATCCCAACGGCAAATGATGATTGGACCAGATTCGAAAACCAGATAAGCGGGGTCCCCGGTTCGAATCCCAGTGAAAGCTAAGCGTATTAACTTTGCTTTCACTGGGATTCGAACCGGGGACCTTGGTAACCAGAGGCAGGCACTCTACAAACTGCACCATCCAGTCGTTAAACGTGGGGCCTAAATGGGCAGAATGAGGGGCTGGCTGCTAGTGAAGTCAGCAGCACACTTAGACCATGTTGGTCTCAAAATCAGACTACTACGACTGATTTAACACTCTAGTGATAGCGCCGTTAATTTGATCCCAACGGCAAATGATGATTGGACCAGATTCGAAAACCAGATAAGCGGGGTCCCCGGTTCGAATCCCAGTGAAAGCTAAGCGTATTAACTTTGCTTTCACTGGGATTCGAACCGGGGACCTTGGTAACCAGAGGCAGGCACTCTACAAACTGCGCCATCCAGTCGTTAAACGTGGGGCCTAAATGGGCAGAATGAGGGGCTGGCTGCTAGTGAAGTCAGCAGCACACTTAGACCATGTTGGTCTCAAAATCAGACTACTACCACTGATTTAACACTCTAGTGATAGCGCCGTTAATTTGATCCCAACGGCAAATGATGATTGGACCAGATTCGAAAACCAGATAAGCGGGGTCCCCGGTTCGAATCCCAGTGAAAGCTAAGCGTATTAACTTTGCTTTCACTGGGATTCGAACCGGGGACCTTGGTAACCAGAGGCAGGCACTCTACAAACTGCACCATCCAGTCGTTAAACGTGGGGCCTAAATGGGCAGAATGAGGGGCTGGCTGCTAGTGAAGTCAGCAGCACACTTAGACCATGTTGGTCTCAAAATCAGACTACTACGACTGATTTAACACTCTAGTGATAGCGCCGTTAATTTGATCCCAACGGCAAATGATGATTGGACCAGATTCGAAAACCAGATAAGCGGGGTCCCCGGTTCGAATCCCAGTGAAAGCTAAGCGTATTAACTTTGCTTTCACTGGGATTCGAACCGGGGACCTTGGTAACCAGAGGCAGGCACTCTACAAACTGCACCATCCAGTCGTTAAACGTGGGGCCTAAATGGGCAGAATGAGGGGCTGGCTGCTAGTGAAGTCAGCAGCACACTTAGACCATGTTGGTCTCAAAATCAGACTACTACGACTGATTTAACACTCTAGTGATAGCGCCGTTAATTTGATCCCAACGGCAAATGATGATTGGACCAGATTCGAAAACCAGATAAGCGGGGTCCCCGGTTCGAATCCCAGTGAAAGCTAAGCGTATTAACTTTGCTTTCACTGGGATTCGAACCGGGGACCTTGGTAACCAGAGGCAGGCACTCTACAAACTGCGCCATCCAGTCGTTAAACGTGGGGCCTAAATGGGCAGAATGAGGGGCTGGCTGCTAGTGAAGTCAGCAGCACACTTAGACCATGTTGGTCTCAAAATCAGACTACTACCACTGATTTAACACTCTAGTGATAGCGCCGTTAATTTGATCCCAACGGCAAATGATGATTGGACCAGATTCGAAAACCAGATAAGCGGGGTCCCCGGTTCGAATCCCAGTGAAAGCTAAGCGTATTAACTTTGCTTTCACTGGGATTCGAACCGGGGACCTTGGTAACCAGAGGCAGGCACTCTACAAACTGCACCATCCAGTCGTTAAACGTGGGGCCTAAATGGGCAGAATGAGGGGCTGGCTGCTAGTGAAGTCAGCAGCACACTTAGACCATGTTGGTACTAAAATAAGACTACTACCACTGATTTAACACTCTAGTGATTTGTCGTTAATTTGATCCCACTTGGATTTCACTAGGTTTCGATACGGGGACCCCAAGGGCAGGTACTTAACCAACTGTGCCATCCACTCGTTAAAGTGGGGCCTAACTCGGAACGACTTTATTGCGAAACGTATCGACTTTAGGTTAGGTCAGGCTAGTTTGGAGTGGCTGACTACTGGTTGGCACCAGTCAGAGTTAGGCTAGAGCAGGCCCACTGTGTTACCAAGCAGATCCGTTTGATCACATGACACAAACCAAAAAATGCTTTGATAAAGCGTCGAGTAGTGCTAGTAGCCTCCAGCCGGGCTGCAATTGCCCAAGAGATACGCAATAGTTTCTTCCTCTTGGGATGGCGAGATCTTGCCGTCGAACACAGGGGCCGCCGGTATGGGAAGAGTGCCCAAAACTCAAAATTTAAAATGAGTACCGTTATCATTTTTTTCCGTTTTTTCGTTATTAAAGGTTCTTTTACATCACTTAGTAAATATTACATCATTTTATCATCAACTACTGTGTGCAAGCAACGTGTTCAAAGTTGTGAATTTAGGGACGGCTAAGCAGAGTGGTTTGCTATTAAATTTATTGTACTAATTTTATCGAGTGCATTTTTGTTTTTATAAAAAAAAAATAAAGTTGATTGGCAATGGACCAAGATAAGAGGAATATTTGCACACAGTTTTCATAATTTTATTGGAGGTTGAAATAAACAGTTGCCTGTTTTAATAAATAACGTCTTCTTCTTTATTTGGCGCTACAGTCCGGGGTGGACCTGGGCCTCAACCAACAAGCCTCTCCAGCTAGCACGGTCTCTGGCTAGCTGTCTCCAGTGTCACTTGCCAAGTTGGTTGAGGTCCTTCTCCACCTGGGTGCGTCACTTTAAACGTGGGTGTCCTCTGTTGCGTTGTCCCACGGATTCGGAGTCGAAGACTCTTCGGGCCGGGGCTGAGTTGTCCATACGTTCTACATGGTCTAGCCATCTTAGGCGTTGGATCCGAAGACGCCTGACTAGACTCATGTCACAGCCCGTACAGTTCGTGGTTGAATCTTCGCCTCCAGAAACCATCAACGCAAACAGGACCAAAGATCGCACGCAGAGCTTTTCTCTCGAAGAGACCAAGGACTTTCGCATCCGCTTTTGAGATTGTCCATGACTCCGCGCCGTACAGCAGGACTGGAATGATCAAGGTCTTGTATAAAGTCAGCTTGGTCCTTCGAGAGATGGCTCTACTACTCAATTGCCTCTTGAGCCCAAAGAAACAGCGATTGGCAAGAGTAATTCTGCGTTTAATCTCGGTGCTGATGTTGTTTGTACTATTTACTGCGGAGCCGAGGTAGACGAAGTCCTTGACTACCTCGAAGTTATAGGTGCATTTGGTGACGTTCTAGCCGTGTCGTCGATATTCTACGTCCTTCCTCGGTGCCAGCATATACTTCGTTTTGCCCTCATTCGCCGCTACACCCATTTTAGCCGCTTCCACCTCAATACCAGCAAACGCCTCATTGACGACTCGCTGTGTTCTGCCAATCACGTCAATGTCATCCGCGCATGCTAGCAGTTGTACGTACTTCTGGAAGATTGTGCTACTTGTGTTGCCGAGTGAGTCTTGCACGATCTTCTTCAGGATGATATTAAAGAAGTCACACGACAGCGCGTCGCCTTGTAAAAAAACCTTTTTTGACATTGAATGTCTCGGTGAGTTCGTTACCGACCTTGACGGAGCAACGATAATCGTCTCTCCATCGTCATCCTGCACAACTGAAGAGTTTAAGTACAGACAAATTTGAACAATATTGTTTCGAGACGGCTTCCTTGTATGTTCATTTATATCCTTGGATGCCTATGACATCAACTCTTCCCGAGATACTCATTCATGGATCTGCGATAGTTCGAGAGGCTATACTATCTATCGGCATGTTGGAGTTATGAAGCCCATGAAGGCCGCAATAAGGACTTCAAATCGTACAGCGAATTTTTCGCCGACGAGGACTAACAACATCACTGACTGCAATGCAGCGGTTATTGATTTCGTCTAACCCATTCATCAGTTTCCCATTTTTGAGTTCTTGGGCGCCACAGGTTTACCCCGGAAGATCGTGCCTCTACTGTTGACATCTGAGTTACGCACGATTTTCTTGAGAATTGTGTAAAATAGTCGGCTGTATACATTTTTTTTGAATCAAAAGTCTCGGTAATGTCCTTACCTACCTGGACGTAGCCAAGGGAATTCCCCACTCTACAGCTTGTCGCTATAAATACTGTCATGGGCGGCTTTAAAATCGATGAATAGAGGGAGAGTATCGGCCCTGTCTTTTTCAGGATCTGTCGGAGTAAATATCTGGCGTTTAAATATCAGGTCAATGATGGACTTTGTTGTCCAGAACCCGTACTGATGTCGACCAACCCGGTTGTGTATAAAGCATTTCCGGCTCATACACAAAACGGCAGAGACGGCTTAATAAGCGATGTCTAGGAGATTTATTCCCCCATAGTTCGAGGAGATAAATAGGATTTTTTTTATAATTTGCGCGTGCTCAAGGGATTGCTAATACCCTTATATGTCCACGGTCAAGACACATCACGGGCTGAAAGTATAGAGGGAGAAAGGGACATTGGTCTTAAATATCTGCGGGTTGTAGTATGTGGGAAATATTAGGCTGGGAAGAGCTCTCCATATTCGTGTAGTCCGACTGAATAACGAGTCTCTGAATTTAACTGTGCGTCCGACAGTAGGCTTAAGGGTATACTGATGTGCATTCCTGGCAAGACGAGTATTGCGGGTGCATTCATGGAGAAGAGGAATGCAGTTGGCTAGCTCACTTGAGCATCGTTTGTTGTAATGACGATAAAACACGGACAAAGAAGAGGCGGTACTTCGATATTCGAGCGTGTCTAATGACTCTGCGATATTGTTGTCTCCTATAAGTTTTACCGCTCGCTTTTTTCTTCTATCAAGTAGGTGCAGTGTGGTCTTGAGGGCACCAGACCAGATATGAGCGTAGTACGCCTTATAAATTAAAGCCAAGTTAGAAGGGGTGAAATATTTCTTGCATCGATTAAGGAAACCTAAACATTTCGCAGCATTTTTGGCGACCTCAAATATGTGATCGTTCCAACTAAGTGTTGTGTTGATACACATACCAAGGATGGAAAGTTTTCGGGTTTCACTGACACAAGCGCAATTCATGGATAGTGGCTGATTAGCAAGGGTTCGCTTGAGTGACAGCAGACAGCATTGAATTCCACTCGCTGTCAAGATCGGCTTAACATACGCTGCCGTTCCAATTCTACGGCCGAAGGGCGGGGTCGTAAGTCTTGGAACAAATTTGAAAAGCTGAGGGTGCTGTCATCAGCGAAGGAATGGATTGGATTAGAAGTAGCAGACAAGGGATTATTTATAATAATAGCTGCGTTTTTTGCAAGTAAAATACACTAACAACAAATCCTATATCCGCTTAAGTTACTCATCATATCAATCGCCGCTTAAGAAATAAGCGCAGATAAAAACAATGCTTCCAAACATTATTTTCTGTGTTTTCATTCCTGAAGTTATTCATTCATTGTTTTGGTTGCTGTATGTGGCTTACATCTGCAGGTTCGGTTGATGTATTAGATAATTTTGAATTCTTTTGGCATCCATAAGTATGCAATTTTTCACATACCCAGAGTGTCTCTGCTATACATTCCGTTTAGGTTTCGTAAACGATTCTTTTCATTTGATGAACATTTTTTTTTATTTTATAATTATTATTATATTAAGTGTTTTTGCTTTTAAAGAGATGGTCACGCTACACAGTCACAAAACGAAGATTGTGACCATCAAAGATCAACCATCACCTTCCACGACTACACCCCTGACTTACTGCTTAGCAAATGTCATAAATGTCGTCGGTGCTGAAAAGATTTTATGATGAATCTTTAAGCGCCGATGATCGTTTTTTTTTTGCACTTCAAAATTAAGCGTATGTACGCTTGCAAAAAAACACAGCTAATTCGAAAGAGTTTCGGAGACAGAACTGATCCTTGGGGAACACCGGCATTTATTTGGTGGATATCAGACTTGAACCCATCCAGCAGCGATTTAGGCTGTGATGGCTTGATTGGATATGAGCGTGGGAATTGAAGCTTAGTCAACACCATCTGAGGGCATTGGACTTCGCAAAGTGAGCGGCTTTTTGCCTCTCCTTTTCATTGTACATATATAAGGACTGCAGGTTGCAGCTCAGAAGAGGCGAGTTATGTTTCATATTAAGAGAGTTGAGGGTAAGTCATGACTTAGTTATCCAGCTCTCAGGAGATACGTTTGTAGCTGTATGTGCTGATGCTGGGATGAAGGTTAACTTGAACAAACCCGAAGAACCCGAACTTGACCCCTCGAACGACGCTCACTCAATGCACTCTAGTCTAAATGCTAGTTGAGTCCCATTAAAGGTCATTGCAGCGAGTAGTGGGACATTGTATATCCGGATCATTTTCAACTCACTCATCACGATAGTCTGTGTGCGTCATAGCCTCTTCACTGCTCGCGTCATACCTTGCATTTGTTCTGGCCTTCGATACTCTTTAGTCTAGGAGGTAGTGTAGTGAGGTGTCGTGACCAGCAGAAGAATATTCCTAAAGAAATTGTTTCCATGTCTCTCCCAAAAGGACACGCAACCCCTCTTTAAACGTCAGAAAAAAGCACATTCGCATTCAAGAAGTGATTCAAGCTTTAAGTGTGCCTCGTTTGAAAAAGACGAAGATTCATAAGTAAAAACGCACTTTGGGGCCAAGGTTACCATTCATTATCCGCCCAAAAGCCTTGTCGAGCATCTCAGAGCTCAGAGTCATTTGTATCGTTTGTGTGTACGGCTCATCTCTCAAATCCGCGGAACAAGGTAAAGACATGACTCTTTGCTCACGACAAAAAAAATCAAGAGGAAGCAGAAAAACGAACGAAGGAAAAACGGAGAAACAGTGAAACAGAGAAACGGAGAAACGGAGAAAACCTCTCATCATCCTTATTATGCCTTAATCTCCCCGCTAATGCCTCGTACACTTTGTTTGTGTAAGCCATGCCTTGTATAACATTATTATTCCGTTAAAGTACTTCAAAATCACAACAAAACTTATCCACCTCCAAGCCCACCACCCACCACCCACCACCACCTAACCACCCATCCATCTTACTCGCTGTCGAACTCCTTTTTGTCGATCAACAGTTTCCCTCAGCCGGTGGTTTTGAGTCTTTTGAGGGGTGACTGCAAGCTCGCGAGTGTGTGTGTGTGTGCACGTGAGATGAGGGTGATGGCGATGGTGGCAACACGCAACAATTCCATTCAGTCAATCCCCACCCCACCCCACCGCGATGGGTGGCAGTGGTGAGGGAAAGTATTTGCAAACGACTGCTTTTATTGAAATTGAGCGGATGGCGATGCGAATAACTGTGCCAGGAAGAGGGTGATGGTGTGCGCGTGAGCTGGGGCTGGGTATTGAATGGAAATGAATTCACGTCTAGCTGGAAGCGAAAATGTTGTTTTGTTGGAACACATGCTCGCATGGAGTGGAGCAGTGCACATAAAGTGGTTCTCGGTTACTGAATGGTTGGGCGTTGGGGCCTGTAACTTTTTTTTCGCATTTATTCGATCCCACTCTGGTGGGGGTGTGATTTTCTTCATTCGCCACCGGATTAGGCGGACATATTTGAAAAAGAATGAAAAGGTGCCAGTTATACGGCCTTGGAGGGGCTGATGGGCAATTTGGATTTTTAAATTAATTAACGTTTTGGTTGGCGTGACGTGTGTGTGTTCGGTTTTTTGTAACGGATTGTGGCTTGGTGAAGGGTTGGAGGAGGGGAAGTGAAGAAATGGTGTACCTGCAATATTATTAATTATGTAATAAAACACGGAGGAATATCTCACTAATCCTTGAAGTTATCGGCCTGCAAGCCTGCTTGGTTTGTTTGAGTGTTTTGGAAAAAAAGAGTGTATTGCATGCTATGGTTTATGTTCTCTGGAAAGTAGTGTTTAACTTCCTCCCCAGCGACACCGACCGTCTACGACCCCAAGTCATCTTCGCGAATATAACTCCCCACCATCGTTGCCACTAGATCAGACTGGATAACTGATCCTGACCTCATTATTGTTTATCTCCTTGAAGCTCCCTGATCACTGTAGTGTCCTCCAGGCAGAAGGCATTGTGATAGGTAATAGTGGTGGTCTGTAGAGGACCTGAATAGCACTGTATGCCGTTTTAATGCCACCGCTCTGATTTATAAAAAAATGGGAGAGATCGATTGAGTGATTGAGGAGTAGTTAGAGATAAGTTGACGCACCATCATATCACTCCACCCAGGTAACACGCGCAAACAGTCCAATACGCGCCGAAGTCAAATTGCTGATGAAGCACCTTTCCCACGGTCTGCGTTCAATCGATCGGATCAAATAGCACGGATGACGAAAACTCAGTTCCAGCAATAAGTTAGTATTTAAAGTAGAGGTAAGAAATTGTGAGATAGGCAGAGTCGCGTCAAGTGAGTGAAAGAAGGGGCAACCAAGCGCTCGCTGTGTGGCTCTAGCAAGCGCCGGGTAGTTACAGAGGAAATGTGGTACGGTTTCCCTCTCATCGGAGTTGTAATGTGAGTTGTGTGGGAAACCTAAATTTTCGCCCAGCGTCCTGTATAGACTGCCACCAATCTTGCGATATCGTGTCGGTTGGATCGTTAGTTCTGGACCCTGCCTCGTTGTACAGGACTTCGTTAGGATAGTACTTCTTGTACTCAGACTCGGGTGTGCGATATAGACGGAGACACTGCCTCTCGAACACCCTCATCTTTTCCATCTGGGAAGGACTCACGTTGAACCACAATGGACAACCGTACACCATAATTGGCCGTACTAGGTCCATGTAGTAGATTACCTTCACTCTGGTATCAAGCTGGCTGCTGAAAACCAACCTTCTTGGCTTTCGTCAGTGCAATATCTATATGTTTGTCAAAATACAGATACTGATCCAGCCAAATGCCAAGATATTTAACTACACTTTTTACAGCTAACGGCCGACCATGCGGGTCAACTATGCCGAACTTACGCCAGTTTTGGCGCGTATCCCGCGTTGCCCTGTTCAACGGGGTCCGGAAAAGACTAGTTTCGCACTCCTGGAAGTTGATAAGCAACATCGCGTCGAAGTCACGCTGCAACAAGATGTTTATTACCTCGATCTTCGGACCTGATCTGTACGCAATTAGGACGTCGGCGTACGCAATTAAGTGCGGCATGGAACCCAGAAGATCTGCAGTGAATATAGAAAACAAGATCGGGGAACCGATGGCTCCCTGTTGCAGACCGTTCTTAATGTTAAAGACTGTAGTGGAAGTTACGTCACCATTTTTTCACAACGAACTTTCTACCTGTAGCAATGGTTTACTTATGCCATACCTGACCAGCTTGAGGAAGAGGCCCGCCAACCAAACGGCGTCGAACGCCTTCTCCAAGTCAATCAGACAGGCACCCGTGCACTGATTTTTGTTTTTATTCCATTGTATGTCGGACACCAGTTTTGACGCGGCATTAATGGTATCATGCACCGCTCGGAATCCGAGCTGGTTGTCCGGTATGATTCTCTTTTCATCAGCCCATTGCTTCAGAACTCGAATGACTATCTTTTCAAAAACCTTGCTTATGCAGGGAAGAAGACTGATCGACCGATGAATTGTCGGCACTCTACCAACTGCGCCATCCAGTCGTCTATCATGGAGGTAACTCGGACTTGTTTGAATAAGAAATAAAATATCACAAAATTTGTATTCTTCCTTTCTTTCTTTTGATATTCATGGGATCATCGAACTTGTTTTATTTAAATTTACATTTGGAACCACACGGTGAATGAATACATAGAAATGGATATCCATAAGTGTGATTACGTCCAGCAGCCTGTGATTTGAACCTCCTCGAACCTTCTACGTCAACAGGGCGTCTGTTTTGGAATTTCTGTTGCCATATACCCAACAGTTGACGCAACCAACCCGTCATCACATAAATAAAGTGTTTCAGCATTTAACGACGATTTACTGCTCAGTCGGATCCCACGCGTATTGCACGACTGAGTGAGCGGAACAAACATTAAAATGCCGTCCAATTGAGACACTCTCAATGGCGCAACCCACACATCTGTGCGATCAAGACTTGTTCATTGTTTTAAGGAGCACATGATTAAATTCCATTAAGGACCGCCTCTGTACTACCCACCACCCACGCACACACACATACAGACAAGCGAGCGCAAAGTTCAAAGACCACGCCATTCATAACTTCTCCCGCACATCCTGTCCCACGACACACACACACAACACCCATCCCATCCACCGCCCACTCGGGGATACACACACGTGAGCTAGGATTTCCGCCTGAAAATTCTAATTTAAAAATGGCTGTCTAACTGGAGGAACTGAACGAGGCGGTTGGGGAGACCGTATCCTTGCCAACACGAGTACGAGTAGATACAATTTTTTTTTTTTATGAATAAAAAATACTTACATTCCTGTATACTCCTCTGGATAGGGAATAATAAATCCTTCTGGACTCGGTCGTGGGGTTTTGCCAACCCAGAAGAATGCATCCGGACCGGTTCCATCGTAAGCGAATCCTTTAATGAATATAGTTGATTCATCTACCGCATAAATGGAACCCTACAACATAAAAGACACAAAACTTCACTTTATACAGGACCAAACACAAGAAGATGCAAAAAAAAAATGTTGTCTGTCGTCTCTCCTGCTCGCATGAGACTTCCTGGATGATGGCACATACGTGTGGGCACACATATACGACGGATTTCATCTGTAAAGAGCATCCATTGTTTGTGATTCAATCTCTTACCTTAATTCCGTGTGCAAAGTTGGAAAACTGTCCGATATAGCGACCGTAATATGGCTCAGGTGGAGCCCGCCCAAAAGCTGTGGAAACAGAAGAAGAACAAGAAGAAGATGATGAAGTGAATGGATACATCATGAGATATAGCGAGTGCAGTGGTGAAGGGAAGTTTTGTGCTAATTAGTGTTAGAACTGCGACACAAACTAAGGGGGAGTGTGGTGGCGACATCTGGGTTTAGAGATTGTTACTTGTTACTTTTTACTGCGCGCCACGCCCTGCAAGTTTTCCGTGACGGTCTGTTACTGCATCAGTGCCGCTTCTATTGAATGATGAAGAAGATTTGGCACTCCTTGAGGCAGTTTCACCAAACCACATTTTCAAATTCGTTTTTGTTCCAAAAAATTTTCAAATTCAAGATTTGTAAATCGGGAAAGTCTACTCTAACTATGGTTTTGTTGCCCCGGCTTTCGTCCTGGCAGAAGTACAACAAGCTTTCCGCTCTATGAATGGCACTTGAGAAGGCTTGCAAGTATGCCAAACCCATCTACAGCCGTTTTGTGGATTTGGAAAAGGCATATGACCGAGTTCCTCGAAGTCAACTCTGGAGTGTTCTTCTAGAGTGTGGGATTTATGGTCCTCTTTTGAGGGCACATAAACTGTAGCAGCTGTGTTCGTTTTAAAGATGCTAAATAAACCCCTATCATCGTGGACGTTGAACTTCGTCAGGGGTGCCTTTTGTCACCTCTCCTTTTCATTTTTCACATAGCCTGCAACAAGAGCCCACTTTTCTCTCGAAATTCCAAGGACTCCGATCGAATTTTTTGCCTGAATTAACTTTGATTATCCTTTCCCCACCCAGGCCCCTGCATTCGGGGAGAAATGTCCGCAAAGAAACTCAAAAAATCGACTTTTCAAAAATTTACACATTTCACACGAAAAAATGCAGTAAAATGGCATCGCATTCGGGTCGCATTTTTTTGCTGAAAATAAACGTATTTTCGACAGAGCCAATTTCATGAGTACACAATCTTGTGAAAGAAATATCTCGGGAATCAGGACGAATCCAAGGAAGTGGGGTACCTGGATGGAAAGGAAATTTCATGTAGATGCGGAGAAAGGCACGACTTTTTGAGGGGAATGCCGGGGATTATGTGTGTGAGTCAAAGTCCGTCATAACCTGTATTTTCTAGCTTCTATAGTGACTCTAGTTCTAGAGTGACTCTAGTTTCTAGAGTGACTCTAGTCTCTAGCGCGACTCTAGTTTCTAGAGTGACTAACTATCGTCACTCTAGTAGAACACTAGAGTGACTCTACTTTTCAGAGTGACTCACTCTAGTTTCTACAGTGATTTTAGCTTTGGAGTGACTCTAGTTTCTAGAGCGACTCTAAATTCAAGAGTGACTAACTATCGTCACTCTAGTAGAACACTAGTTTCTAGACTTACTAACTATCGTCACTCCAGTTTCTAGAGTGACTCTAGTTCCTAGAGTGACTCTAGTTTCTAGAGCGACTCTAAATTCAAGAGTGACTAACTATCGTCACTCTAGTAGAACACTAGTTTCTAGACTTACTAACTATCGTCACTCCAGTTTCTAGAGTGATTCTAGTTTCTAGAGTGACTCTAGCTTCTAGACTAACTATCGTCGCTCTAGTTTCGAGAGTAAGTCTAGCTCCTAGACTATCGTCCATCTAGTTTCTAGAGTGACTAGAATCTGGGGCTAGATTCCAGGGCTAGAATTCTAGGGCTAGAATCTAGGGCTAGAATTCTAGGGCTTGAATCTAGGGCTAGAATCTAGGGCTAGAATTCTAGGGCTAGAATCTAGGGCTAGAATCTAGGGCTAGAATCTAGGGCTAGAATCTAGGGCTAGAATCTAGGGCTTGAAATCTAGGGCTAGAATCTAGGGCTAGAATCTAGGGCTAGAATCTAGGGCTTGAGATCTAGGGCTAGAATCTAGGGCTAGAATCTAGGGCTAGAATCTAGGGCTAGAATCTAGGGCTAGAATCTAGGGCTAGAATCTAGGGCTAGAATTCTAGGGCTAGAATTCTAGGGCTAGAATCTAGGGCTAGAATCTAGGGCTAGAATTCTAGGGCTAGAATCTAGGGCTAGAATCTAGGGCTAGAATCTAGGGCTAGAATCTAGGGCTAGAATTTAGGGCTAGAATCTAGGGTTAGAATTCTAGGGCTAGAATTCTATGGCTAGAATCTAGGGCTAGAATCTAGGGCTAGAACTCTAGGGCTAGAATCTAGGGCTAAAATCTAGGGCTAGAATCTAGGGCAAGAATCTAGGGCTAGAATCTAGGGCTGGAATTCTATGGCTAGAATCTAGGGCTTGAGATCTAGGGCTAAAATCTAGGGCTAGAGTTTCTACAGTGATCTTAGTTTCTAGAGTTACTCTAGTTCCTAGAGTGGCTCTAGTTTGTAGTTTTCAAATTCAAGATTTGTAAATCGGGAAAGTCTACTCTAACTATGGTTTTGTTGCCGCGGCTTTCGTCCTGGCAGAAGTACAACAAGGTTTCCGCTCTATGAATGGCACTTGAGAAGGCTTGCAAGTATGCCAAACGCATCTACAGCCGTTTTATAGATTTGGAAAAGGCATATGACCGAGTTCCTCGAAGTCAACTCTGGAGTGTTCTTCTAGAGTGTGGGATTTATGGTCCTCTTTTGAGGGCACATAAACTGTAGCAGCTATGTTCGTTTTAAAGATGCCAAATAAACCCCTATCATCGTGGACGTTGAACTTCGTCAGGGGTGCCTTTTGTCACCTCTCCTTTTCATTTTTCACATAGACTGCAACAAGAGCCCACTTTTCTCAAAATTCCAAGGACTCCAATCGAATTTTTTGCCTGAATTAACTTTGATTATCCTTTCCCCACCCAGGCCCCTGCATTCGGGGAGAAGTGTCCGCAAAGAAACTCCAAAAATCGACTTTTCAAAAATTTACACATTTCACACGAAAAAATGCAGTAAAATGGCATCGCATTCGGGTCGCATTTTTTTGCTGAAAATAAACGTATTTTCGTCGGAGCCAATTTCATGAGTACACAATCTTGTGAAAGGAATATCTCGGGAATCAGGACGAATCCAAGGAAGTGGGGTACCTGGATGGAAAGGAAATTAAATGTAGATGCGGAGAAAGGCACGACTTTTTGAGGGGAATGCCGGGGATGATGTGTGTGAGTCAAAGTCCGTCATAACCTGTATTTTCGCATTAATATTGAGGAATTGGAAGGTGTGATGTCTTGTGGAACGCATTTTTCGGAATCTAGGACGAGCCGATGGTTGGAGTGTACCATTATGAAGAGGAAATTTCATGTAGATGTGGATTGAGGTACGACATTCTAATGTGAGTGCCGTGGTCGACAAGTTTGAAGCCAAAACCCAGATGTCCTCTTATGCCCTTCCAAATGTGATGAATTCGAAGATGTGTTGTCTTGTGAATCAAATATCTCGGAAACTAGGATGAGCCCATGATTGAGGTTTAGCATGATGACGAGGAAATCTTAGGCAGATGTGAATTAAGGCCAGACTTCTTAGCGGAAGTGCCATGGCTGACAAGTTTGAAGCCAAAACCCTGATGTCTTCTTATGGCCTTCGACATGTGTTGAGTTCGAAGATGAGAATCAAATATCTCGGGAACTAGGACGAATCCAAGGATGTAGGGTAGCGGACGAAAAGATGCGGTCCGGCTTTTTGAAGGGAATGCCGGGAATGATGTGTGTGAACCAAAATTCGTCATAACCTCTATTTTCGCATTGAAATCGAGGTATTGGAAGATGTGATGTTTTGTGGACACTGTTGCAGCGCAGCCTCGGCGAGGGTAAGACATCTTCTTCCCAGACGGAACTCCAGCGCGCGCTCAATAGGTTTGTGGCTGGGATGAAGGTTAACGTGGGCAAATCAGAGGTTATGGTAATTTCCAGTTCAATACACTCTACATGCTAGTGCAGACCCATTGAATCAGGTGGAGACGTTTAAGTATCTTCACGAGTGATGGGAGAAGTAATACTGAACTTCAATGTAGGATTGGACAAGCTGGGTCCGTTTTGCAACAGCTTGTAAGATCTGTAGATTTTGATCTGGTTGGGCGCATGCACCAGCTCATCTGTAAGATATGGTCCGAGGAAAGCATGCCCGATGAGTGGAACCTCAGTATCGTTTGCCCGATCCACAAGAAAGGAGACACCTTTGACATCGCCAACTATAGAGGAATAAGTCTCCTGAACATCGGTTACAAGATCTTCTCTGCCGTTTTGTGTACTCGCCTGAAGCCGTTTATAAATAACCTCGGATCAGTGTGGCTTCAGGCCAGGGACATCCACCATCGACCAGATTTTCAAACTACGGCAGATTCTGGAATGCAGATCGACACACAGCACCTTTTTGTCAATGTCAAGGCCGCATATGACAGCGTGCATAGGGACGAGCTATACAACGCCATGACTAGTTTTGACATTCCTGCCAAACTCGTCAGGTTGTGCAGGATGACGATGGAGAGCTCTCGCTGCTCCATCAAGGTCGGTAACGAACTCACCGAGACCTTCAAGGTTTTAGACAAGGCGACGCGCTGTCATGTGACTTTTTCAACATTATTCTTGAGAAGATCGTGTAAGACTCACACGCTAACACAAGATGCACGATCTAGCATACGCGGATGCCATTGACCTCAATGATGCATTTGCTGGCATTGAGGTGGAAGCGGCTAAAATGGGTCTAGCGGTGAATGAGGGCAAAACGAAGTATATGCTGGCACCGAGAAGGACGTAGAACATCGACGACACGGCTAGAACGTCACCAAAGGCCGCTATAACTTCGAGGTAGTCAAGGACTTCATCTACCTCGGCTCTGCAGTAAACAGAACAAACAACATCAGCACCGAGATCAAACGCAGAGTAACTCTTGCCAACCGATGTTTCTATGGGCTCAAGAGGCAATTGAGTAGTAGAGCCATCTCTCGAAGGACCAAGCTGATTTTGTACAAGGCCTTGATCATCCCAGTCCTACTGTACGGCGTGGAGGCATGGACAATCTCAAAAGCGGATGAGGAGGTCCTTGGTCTCTTCGAGAGAAAAGCTCTGCGTGCGATCTTTGCTCCTGATTGCGTTGACGGTTTCTGGAGGAGAAGATTCAACCACGAACTCTATGGGCTATACAGCGACATGAGCCTAATCAGGCGTCTGCGGATCCAACGCCTTAGATGGCTAGGCTATGTAGAGCATATGGACAACTCAGCTCCGGCCCGAAGAGTCTTCGACTCCGAACCCGTGGGACAACGCAACAGAGGACGCCCACGTTTAAAGTGACGCACCCAGGTGGAGAAGGATCTCAACCAACTTGGCCTGCGACACTGAAGACAGCTAGCCAGAGACCGTGCTAGCTGGAGAGGCTTGTTGGTTGAGGCCCGGGTCCACCGCGGACTGTAGCACCAAATAAATACAACACTTTGTGAATTTTTTCATTAACTGTGCATTAAAAACAGAAACCAAAAAATGCCCCTTCTCTCCTGGCAGTCACATAATGTTTTTCTTTCATGCTGTACAAATTTTAAGCCCTTGAACGAGTTGCAGAAAATAGTTTCTGCGTGATTGTCCCACTTAACGACAAGAAGGATGTAGCTCAAATTTTGAACCATAGAGACGGAGGGAGGATAGATAATCAGTTTCTGAGATTGACGAAATTCTCAAGCAACTTCAATTGGTTTCCACAATCCCACTCCCAACTCAATACTTCGCAACAAACCTCACCAACCATAAGATGTGAACAGAGTCTCTCTGTGTGTTGAGTAACCTGACTTGTCACTTTCAAATGGTCACACTCGAATGAGCCAATGTCTGCGATTGGTCTCGGTCTGGTGAATCAAAGCCGTCCAAGTAGGACAGAGCTGAGCTCACTCGCATATGGACTTGCGAAAGGGTGCATTCAACTTGGGCGTCTTTCCAAATGCACAGAGACAGTAGTTCGGAGACAAAGACTGCGCAGTACATCTGAAGAGCAGCCAGTTCGATGCACCATCGATCGAACGGTCTAAACAAAGGCAACGTATTCGCAGTCAGTTGGCACACTTGTCATCCGTCAACAGTTCACTCAGGTCGGGCGTCATGTGTGGAACGACAATCGTTTGCCAGGAACCAGATTCACATGGGATCAGCAGTTTTTTTTGTGTTTCCCGTCTTCCGGCTCTGAACCCAAGTACAAAACTAATCCATTTGATATTGGAGTCCCCAGCCCCTCCATCGATTTATTATTTCCGTGTGTGTGTGTGCAGGGAGGGGGGGGGGGGTACCTGTCGTCAGGACACGAGACTACACAGAGACGCGCAAAAATGAAAATCAATCCAACAAAATAAATACTCAACTCAAGGCCTAGACGTATCCACCCCCCGGGGACCGAGCGAGACACAACTGCACGACGACCGGAGGGTGGTTGGGGTAGATGGCGTGGTTGTACATTAAATCCACTAATGCGTGCATTAATCTCGAACACGGGACCTCAGCGGCGGCAGGAAGGGAGCTTTCCAATTCGAATCTATCAAAGCACGTGCCTTGGCGTGGAGACGCTCTGTCGATAGACGTTCGTATCTCATAATTAAGTCCTCCCCCTGCGCTGACTGATGAAGTAGAACCCCGAGTACGTGAAACCATTCTTTCTTCTTTTCCACTCACTCTCTCTATCTCGTCAATTCAAAGCCGCCGATCAACGGTAATGGAGAGCAGAATGGGACTGTGAATGGGAACGGGATGTATTAGCGAGTCACCCCTTTTTGATATTTTGGGTTACCCGGTGGTTGCCGCTGCAAGGACTCAAAACCTGAGAAGGGTGAACCATCGCAGACGTTGTTAGCATAGACGGGTAGAGACTACAGATCCTTATCCGAGTGTGCGATGAATGTTTTTATTAAGTTCTCGGTAAATATTTGTCAAATACACAATATTCTCCGCTGGTTGAGAGACAGGCACTCTGTTGGCGTGGCGGCGCGGCGGGGGAATGAATCTGGAATGCATATTACGGGAAGGACAAGTGCACACACGACAGGCCGGCCGGCTTCACCGTTGCCGTACGAGTTGCTAATGGATTGATGCGAGGAGATTACGATTGTGTTGTCGTTGTCGGTATGCGTTTAGGATAATTGAGTCACGGTTGGACAGGGGATAGTTATCGGTGTACGGTTACGGTGTGGGCAAACAAATGAAGACACGACACTCGGCGGGGTTGTTCGATGCGAATTCTGGCTTGGGGTTCCGCACGAATTTGACATGACTGGTCATCAAGCCATCAATCAAGTGGTTCTTGATTTTTTCGACGTTAGACAACTCGAGTCAATCTTGATGGATGCGTTCATCGGGTTGACAGGAATGTGTAACCATGAAAAATGCAAGATTCCAGAATACGATCTGACGAAAGGGACTATTTAAGTGGCGTCTGGCTAAATTTTGCACAAGATTTGACACTAGGCAAACAGGTCAAATGGAGACAATGTTGAGGGATGTGTTCATCGAGTTCGCAGACATGTGTAACCGTGTAAAAGAAAAATTACAGGGACTTTTAAATGGGGTATGCTTAAATTTTAAAAACTTATTTTGACTGAACCCCTTTAGGACGACTGTTACCATACGGTCACACTGGTAGTGGTCCATTTACCGCTACACTTGTTAACCAGTTGTAAAGAGATATCGCCACTTACTATTATTTGTGCAACTCAGTATGCGTTGACCTATCTGCTGAGATATAATTTGAAACGTATTCGCATGTTGTTAGACATAGAAGCCGGTAGCATAATTTTGTTTTTTTCAGGAACATTAAAAAAAGGTCAAATGGAGCGTCTCTTTAGGTAAGAATGTCAATACGTGCCAGAATAACGATCTTGTTTGCGATTCGTGACTTTGGTCATTTGCACAGAACATCAAAATATAAGAAAACATATTTTATAACTTTTTTCGATGAGTCGGATATATTGGTATCTTGGTTTGAATCTAGCTGTTACCATATGGTCAGGTTTTAGACAAGGCGACGCGCTGTCATGTGATTTCTTTAACATCATCCTGGAAAAGATCGTGCAAGACTCACACGCCAACACTAGAGGCACGATCTTCCAGAAGTCCGTACAATTGCTAGCATACGCGGATGAAATTGATGTGATTGACAGAACACAGCGAGCACAGCTTCAATGACGCGTTTGCAGGCATTGAGGCGGAAGCGGCTAAAATGGGTCTACCGGTGAATAAGGGCAAATCGAAGTATATGCTGTCATCGAGAAAGGACACACAAAATCGACGTCTTGGATAGAGCGTCACAATGGGCAGCTATAACTTCGAGGTAGTCTAGGACTCAACCTCGGTTCTGCAGTAAATAGTACAAAAAACATCAGTACCGAGATCAAACGCAGAGTAACTCTTGCCAACCGCTGTTTCTATGGGCTCAAGAGGCAATTGAGTAGTAGAGCCATCTCTCGAAGGACCAAGCTGACTCTATACAAGACCTTGATCATCCCAGTCCTGCTGTACGGCGCGGAGGCATAGACAATCTCAATGATGATGAGGAAATCCTTGGTCTCTTCCAGAGAAATGCTCTGCGTACGATCTTTGGTCCTGTTTGCGTTGACGGTTTCTGGAGGAGAAGATACAACCACGAACTGTACGGGCTATACAGCGACATGAGCCTAATCAGGCGTCTGCGGATCCAACGCCTTAGATGGCTAGGCTATGTAGAGCATATGGACAACTCAGCTCCGGTCCGAAGAGTCTTCGACTCCGAACCCGTGGGACAACAACAGAGGACGCCCGAGTTTAAGGTGGCGCACCCAGGTGGAGAAGGACCTCAACCAACTTGGCGTGCGACACTGGAGACAGCTACCCATAGACCGTGCGAGCTGGAGAGGCTTGTTGGTTGAAACCCAGGTCCACACCGGACTGTAGCGCCAAATAAAGAAGAAAGATATGCTCACAGTCGCAAATAAAAAATTTGTTCAGCAATTTTTTTAAAATATATTTTCTTATCGTTGGCTTGTATGCACAATTTTATTATCTCCTTTTTTGGTGTAAGAATTATAATACAATATAGGTTATAATTCTTAATAGATATAAAACATTTCAAACTACTGCTCTCGAGTATTTGGAAGATATGTTGAATTCGGTTGTTGAGGACAATATTTTTCCAAGCACACTCTTTATAGAGATGCCTGATTCGGGCACATTGTCTGGAGAAGATGATGCTGAAGAAGATGAAGCAGGTACCGGTGATGATCTTCACCGTGCACTGTTATTACAGCAATGCGAACTTCGGATGGAAAATGTGAAATGCGAAGATGATGATAACCACTGAACCTTAGTGCCTATGAGGATATCTCTGATGTTATTTCAAACGTTAGCAGTTTATTGAACGTACGCCATTGACTTCTTACTTCTTCAAAATATGATTCATAGTAAGATGGCCTTGTTCTATAGGTTAAGATGTTAGAGAAAGCGAAAGTGTTGGAAGCTCCTCAGCCCAAGCGTATGAAGAGGTTGGGATTCGTTGCCTCGGTCTCAGCGGGGCCTGGCACATCTGCAGAATTCATTGGTGAAATAAACGAAAATGTGTCAACTGATTCTTCTTCAAGCAAAGTTCCAAAAAAAGAATACCACATTTGGGCGACGCATTTCAATGGGAAGCTGATTCCAAAGGAGCTACTAGGTCAATATTTTCAGCTCCAGATTATAGAGATGGTCGCCGTGGCGTAGTGGGTAAGTGCGTCGACTCCTACGGAGAGAGTGCCAGATTCGATACCCGAATTTACCACCTTTCAAATTTCACGGCTCCACCTCTTTCGAGTCACTGACAATGCTCAAAGAGTATTCCTGTCTAGAAAAAGCTTCTCAAATTCGCCGTTCGGAGTCGGCATTAAACTGTAGGTCCCTTCCACTCGTGAAAGAACAATAGCCCGCACAACACAAGTGGTTGCTGAGAAGCTAGGCCCTGGTCCACTACGGACTGTCGCGCCACCCATATTATTATTATTATTATAGAGATTACAGACTTCCTGCTTGGGATATGTTTCGACGATGAGATGTTGCAAATGATCGCCGAAAAAAGCAATGTATATGGATCCAGTGAATCCAGACATAACTCAAAATGAGGTGAGGGATTTCATTGGTATAATGTTAGTGACCGGATATTCGTAAGTTGGAGACAAGAAGTCATATTGGTGCAAGGACGGTTACTTGTATAATCAGATGATTGCGTCGGCAGAGAATCTCAAAATGTATTCATTTTGCTTCTCCTACATCCATGAATCCTAAGGACAAAATGTGAAAATTACGACCAGTATTCGACCGGCTCATTAGCAACGGTCAGAAAAACTTTCATCCGGAACAAGATTTATCTTAGTCCATGATAGCATACTATGGTCGCTATGGATGCAAGCAGTTTATTCGCGGAAACCGGTACGTTTTGGGTACCTGGTAAATTTTGGATACCTGGTAAATTTTGAGATATACCAAGGCAAAAATCCCCGCATCAAACCCTGTTACGGAAACCAAATTCAGGCAATGTGTAGCTGCATTATTGGAAATGATTCACGCAATGTCCCCGGAATTGAAGGCTTTTTCATATTGCTTCTACTTCGATAAAGACTTTACTGGAATTCTTATTCTATCTTATTTGGACTATGATGCTACAGGAACCATAAGAGAAAGAAGAGTCCCACGGAATTGTCCATTACCTTAAAATGATCAAGTGAAGAAGATGCCAAGGGGTACCCACTACTCGAAGGCTATTTCGAAGTTGACATTTCAATTTCCAAATGGATGGATAACTCTGTGGTGTGTGTTGCATCGACCTTATTTGGAGCAAATCCTGTCGGAATAGCAAAACGTTATTCACGTGAGACGTTCACCGACGTCAACGTTTCTAGACCTAACGTCTTGAAAGAATATAATAAAGCTATGGGTGGAACCAATTGCATGGACCAAAACATATCATATATTCGTATATCTACCCGGAAGAAGAAATTGCGGTGGTCCATTTTTACTTATTTTTTTGATGTAGGTATTATTGCCGTGGCGTAGTGGGTTAGTGCGTCGACTCCTACGCAGAGGGTGCCAGGTTCGATACCCGAATTTACCACCTTTCATATTTCACGGCTCCACCTCTTTCGAGTCACTGACAATGCTCAAAGAGTATTCCTGTCTAGAAAAAGCTTCTCAAACTAAGCCGTTCGGAGTCGGCATTAAACTGTCCCTTCCACGCGTGAGAGAACAATAGCACGCACAACACAAGTGGTTGCTGAGAAGCTAGGCCCTGGCCCTCTGCGGGCTGTAGCGCCACCCATATTATTATTATTATTCAGAATACTTGGATCCCCCACAGCAAAGGTGGAGGAAACCTTTCCCATAAACAATTTCGAAGAAATATTGCAACACACTTCTGCAACAAGTATGTCGATCTTACGCGCATTCAGTAGGCTAAGAAAAAATATAATATTTCGGATGCTGATGTAAGATCCGACGGATTGAGTCATTATGTGGGACCACGGATGCAACACGTCGGAGGTGCGCCTACCAATTTTGCATTTTTTTGTGTGATGCGGAACTAATAAATATTTTACTTCGCAAATTGGTTTTTTATTTCTTACTTTATGCAAAATCGCATATATATGCGGTATGGACGACGGTGACCATATGGTAACAAGATCTATCGGCTAAAAGATCAGTGGGCCAAATAAAAAGATTATCAGAATTGTCTACTAAGGTTATTAGTATTCACTCATGAAAATGTTTCTCAAAAATTCCCAGTAAATCGTTCTCGTCCTAAATGGGTTAAGGCAACTGGTCAAATCGATTCGACCTTGAGGGATGTGTTCATCAACTAGGGACGACCTGACGAGCAAGTTGAAGACAAACTCAAAGGAAACATAAGCCGTATAAAAACAGCACAACTAGCAAAGGATTAGATATGCAACCTGGAACTAGATTGATATCGTGAGAAAGCTCAAAGAGCATCTTTATAGAGGCCGCTCGAGAGAATAGAGAAAACAGGTACTGGAGGCGTAAAACGGAGAGAAAAAAAGTGGTCCTTGCTACAACACGCAATGGAGGCTTGCGACCGCATTTCATTTGACCCCAGTGTTATGGATATACCGTCTGATGTACGGACATCAGTACTTCAGCTGTGCCGTACATACATACATAAGTCGACTTTACCTGCACTCAGGACTGGTTCTGGCCGGAATCTGAGACAGGAAAGGAATGTAGTCGAATCCAAGACCAATGACGAGTCTGGCCTTCGCGGAGGGCGACAATATTAGACTGCACACCTCACTAGGTAAATTTGCGTCGGGTTTTTTTTTATTTCATTTTTATTTATTCTTTTTTCTTTAAACTCTTAAGTGCTAGTCAAAAATGACTAAAACTAACTGGCCCTTTGCAGGCACTCTGAGCTAACCTTAAAATCTTAACTATGTCTTTCGACTTGGGTCGACGTGGGTCGCCGTAGCGTAGTGGGTAAGTGCGTCGACTCCTACGCAGAGGGTGCCAGGTTCGATACCCGAATTTACCGCCTATCATTATTCACGGCTCCACCTCTTTCGAGTCACTGACAATGCTCAAAGAGTATTTCTTCTTTTCAACTTTTCAACTTCAGCTGCGTTTTTTTGCAAGCCTATATACGCTTAATTTTCAATTTGCATGTAAAATACACTAACAACAAGTCCTATATCCGCTTAAGTTACTCATCATATCTATCGCTGCTTATGAAATAAGCGCGGATAAAAACAATGCTGCCAATCATTATTTTCTATATATTCATTCATTCATTGTTTAGGTTGATGTATGTGGCTTATTTTTGTAGACGTGTATTAGATCATTTTATATATTTTTGTATCCGTAAGTATGCAACTTTTGGTATACCCAGAGAGTCTCTGCTATACATTCCCTTTAGGTTTCGCAAACGATTCTTTTCATTTGATGAACATTTTTTTTTATTTTATAATTTATTTTATAAAATAATATTATTAAGTGTTTTTGCTTTTAAAGAGATGGTCACGCTACACAGTCACAAAACGAAGATTGTGACAATTAAAGATCAAGCATCACCTTCCACGACTACACCCTTGACTGCTTAGCAAATGTCACAAATGTCGTGGGTGCTGCCAAGATTTTATGATGAATCATTAAGCGCCGATGATCGTTTTTTTGTGCATTTATAAATTAAGCGTATATACGCGAAAAAACACAGCTTTCGCCGTTCGGAGTCGGCATTAAACTGTAGGTCCCTTCCACTCGTGAGAGAACAATAGCACGCACAACACAAGTGGTTGCTTAGAAGCTAGGCCCTGGCCCTGTACGGTCTGTAGTGCCACCCATATTATTATTATATATATAGATATAAGTATGTATGTACTTTTACTTTCTTTTTTTTCTTAATACTACCTTTAAACCTAGGAAACGATGAAAGTTGGCCATGGGACCTAATATTTCTGCCGACTAGCCAGAAGTCTAGCCAGGGTCGAAAGGGATCGACGAGGGAGCTCTTTCTTTTAACCACCAATATGTCTGGTGTTGCTTATTGACATCTTTAACATCTCGGATGTATACTGATCCGCTGACTCGGAGAAGCTCCTCAATGCTCAGTCCTTCCCCTGGACTGTAGTTGAGTCGCGTATCCGCGGTTGTCCGAGCAATGTGGAAGATTAACGGAACTGCTAATTTATCCTGGATCAGACCTGTCTACAACAAATGCTTCCGGGGGGATGAAGCCGTTATGGTGCACCTTTTCATGGTACCTGTAATTGGGGTAGTAAGCCCCAGAGATCAGGCTGTTTGTCGAGAGCATAAACCTTGCAACATGTCTGCGAATCACCTTGATTAGGAAATTGTCCACTCTTATCAAGTTCGCCCTGTTATATACGACTTCATTACGATACAAATTTTTGTACTAGACTCTGGTGTCCTATAAAGGCGAAGGCAGCCCTCTCAAACACCCGAATCTTTTCCATCAAGCTGGCTCTCACGTTGAACCACACGGGACAACCATAGGCAAACAAAGGCCGAAAAAGGGCCATGTAGCGGATCACCTTCAACCTCACATCGAGTTGGCTGTTGCGAAACAGTCTCTTTGTAAGAGCGGAAGCAGCTAGAGCTCTGGCCAGTGCAGCATCTACATGTGTGTTAAAATATAGATACTGATCTAGACAGATCCCCAGTGGGTCTTTTTTGTGTCCGCCGAAGCCCTATATAACGGCGTTCTGAACAAGATTGTTTCCGACTTCCCAAGGTAGATGATCAACTTATAATAATAATATGGGTGGTGCGACAGTCCGAGGCGGACCTGGGCCTAGCTTCTCAGCAACCACTCGTGTTGTGCGTGCTATTGTTCTTTCACGAGTGGAAGGGACCTAAAGTTTAATCCCGATTCCACACGGCCAAGTTTGAGAAGCTTTTTCTAGACAGGAATACTCTTTGAGCATTGTCAGTGATTCGAAAGAGGTGGAGCCGTGAATAATGATAGGCGGTAAATTCGGGTATCGATCCTGGCACCCTCTGACGCACTTACCCACTACGCCGCGGCGACCCCTGATGATCAACTTCCAGTCGCCTCAAAATCGCTGAATCGTCTCGTAGTCACGTTGCAAGAGTGCTACAATGCCCTCGATGGTAGGACCTGATCTGTACGCAATCAGATCATTTGCGTACGCTATCGCGTGCTGAAGAGATCCTATTAGGTCCGCTGTGTAAATGTTGAAGAGTATCGGTGAGTTAACCGCTCCCTGTTGAAGACGATTTTTAATTTTGAACGTACCAACAGAATTAACGTTGCTATTCATAACCACGAACTTTCTGTTGGTCGCTTTTCCCAGCGGTAACCTATGCGATCATAATGGCCACGAACCATATGGTGAAGAACAGATGGAAGGGGAGAAGTATTTGCGTCTGTAGTGACAGCCAAGCTGTACTTAAGGCCTTGCTCAACCCTCTAACCGCTTCCACTATAGTTCAGGAATTCAAGTCTTCTTTGAATTTGATAAGCAGTCAAAATTCACTAAGACTTGTCTGGGCTACGAGTCATATTTCATATTCCCGAGTCATATTAGTAGGCGCGCTGATGTTCGTCAGCACTCGAGAGAGTGTAGATCTAAAATTGCTTTTGTCCAGGGGACTTAAGCGAACGCAGTTTTCCAGAAATACATCTCTGTTTTGTTTATTTTTGTGTTTCAGGCCGCTCCGCTCATACCGTGTGTGTCTCTACCGTGTCTCTATCTCACGCACTCTCGTTATCTCAGCTCACAAGTCAGACAGACGGGCAAGAAATCAAGTTAGATTTCGCATGATTAAACATTTCCAACCCTCATCTCGAAGGCACGCAGATCTTAATCGATATCTCAAACGCACGAAAAAAAAAACCGAAGAAAAATCCATAGAATCTCAACTCATTGAGAGATTTATCGCCAGGGTCACCTGTCGTCCATCCCTTCCCCAGAGATTCTCTTCCCCTCCCCCCCAACAAATAGATTTTCATTTCATCGGATTTACTAACTTCCAGGATACCAGCTCCTTCCACAAAACAAAAAACAGCAACAACAAAAAAGTCGCGTCTCGCTATTGCCATGATTACACCCCATCAGGGGAACTCATTTCAGTTGCTATCCGTTCACCGTTAGATATCGAGATCCCTAATCAATGAACGGAACATTGAATTAATGCGTCCCATCCTCAATCGCAATCTCACCCGTCCCCCGCACCCAAGCGGTTGGCAAGTGAATGAGAACGATTGCGCATATTTTACGGTCTGGGTGTGGTAACCACTGACAACGGGATGCTGAAACGGTGTAGCCGTTGTGTACGGCTTTGTTCCATCCGCCCGCCCGGATGAGGGTGATTCTTTGCCGTGCCGCCGCCGACAGAGGGATAGAGAGACAGAGAGAGAGACGGAGAGAGATGAAAGAAATGAAATGCGATTAAGTGATTAGATGAAGGATTCTCCGGAGCTCAAGTTCTTTATTTTTAGTGCTTCCGAAAGGAGAATTCGGGCACTGAACACTGTTGACTGGCTCGGAGAAGGGGGAGGGCTGGGGGGGTGGGCTGGCCCATGGAAGGGATTATGATTTGAAGGACTACAGTTGCAGAAATGAGCTAGATGAAGCGGAAACAAATTCATACCCAAATGACTTTTGGAGACGACACGAAGTGTAGGAGGTGCGTGTGTAAAGGTCTCTCACAGCAGGTGGACATGAAACGACCAATCTGCAGAAGTACAGCGTTCCCTTGGGTTTTCTTTGACTGCAGAGGATGTTCGAAGAAGTGTACACCGCCCACAGTCGCCTGTGATCGATGAAACCATGGAAACAGCATCAGGACAAGGCCGGAGCATGAGAGGAGGCAACATTGAAATCGAACGCTCCATCGGCTTGAATGATTCGGAGCCTTTGAAAGGGTGATGTGGGCTATTTTCGTATTTCTGAATGTCGAATCAATTATGAACGAATGGAAGTCCATCAGTGACGTGTGGTTCCTAGGGGCAACTTCATGCTGTAGCCATCCCTCGTTTAAATGATATCAGAGTCCCAATCGATTGCTCTTTGAAGGATAATAATAAATCAGAAGCCAGATGAGGAATTTTAAGCAGTCAGAGATGACGCACATAGTCGCCAGCATATAGAATGGCTATTCATTGGATGACCACTTCGTCCCAGAAGCAATCCCAGGCCAGGAATGCCAGATCAGCTCTTCGAAAGGTGTGAGCGATCACAACTCGCAGAGCAACAGCGCTTGCCGTTGGAAAGGTACGATCCAACGGATCTTTGACGATCGGAACTCCCAGAAACTCACTCTAAATTCCACGCCACCTGCACAAGAAATCGAAGAAGATTGGCGGTTTTGTCACGAAGCAGCCACTAATGTGCTGGGTCTTACGTCACCATCCAGGAAAAAAACCCATGGTTTGACAACGAGTGCAGGCAGGCACATGCAGCGAATCTGGAAGCCTACAAAGCAACGCTGCAACGAACAAGGATCGTGATCTCTACGAATAGTGACGATGGGAAGAGAGAGAGAGAGGGAACAGGTAGAGCATGAGAGGCTCGCGGTCGAGGGGATGGAGAGATGTCTGAAAATGTTTGCCAGAGGGTGAAACACTTATCCAATGAATAAAATGTTCGGACGGAAGCTTGCGTCGAGGAAAGTGGACAAGTGTCGTGTTCCCTGGACAGACAGGGTATTTTAGGAATACGCGCTATCTGGAACTTGGCATTCCGGGTGGCTCTACTTTTCATAAGCGCGCGGGTTTCCCCTTCTTTTTGGCCGAGTCTTTTCTAAAAACGCAGTCGATACTGAGAATCTGAAAAGACGAGACACTCAATCCTCTCGAATTCGATTGTAGACCATTAAAGAGATGAGCTACTTGATCCTTACTCACCGCTCGAAAATCCAATCCCTATGAGTAGCCAAACTTGTGCTGGGAGGTTCATAAAATTGAGGCTAGTGCCTTCTGACTCATTTCCAAGATCATGAGATTAAGTCCTGACTCCAAGCCAAGTCCTGACACCAAGCCAAGTCCTGAAACTTCAAGCTAGTCAAACACTATGCGGGACCCCCTTGGTGCTAAGCGACAGCGCTAAATTCTTCGGCCTGCCTTATACTAGACACGAAGTTAAGCTGGCAGCTAAATATCCAGGAACGTGTCAAGAAGGCCTTAACGGCTTTCTACTGCTGTAAAAGGGCCTTTGGGTGCAAATGGGGACTGCAACCCGAATACATACCGCCCAGATCTTACTGGGAATCTGAACACCATACGCTGGAAGGTCCAGTGCGAATCTTCACAGATGGACCGAAGATGGATGCAGGTGTCTATTCCAAGGATCTAAATATCCAGCTGTCTTTTCGACTACCTAATCACTGTAGCGTCTTTCAGGCTGAAACTATAGCGATTAAGGAAGCCTTGTCCTGGCTGAAAAACATCATATTCCAAAAAGGCAAGAGTACACAATCACTGCTGAGGGAGTTTACAAATGTGGTCAATGCAGGACTAAACAAAAACCATCACGTAATGTGCTATTTATCGATTTAAGCAAGACATTCGATACCCTGACACATAAAAAACTTGTGGAAAGTCTCAGCAGAATGGGATTGAGAGGAGTTTTGGCAAACTGGCTCAAAAGCTATCTGACTGATAGAACAATCCAAGTCAAGGTTTCTGACACACTGAGCAATGAAAAAGAATGTGAATACGGTGTGTCACAAGGCTCCAAATTAAGTCCCATTTTATTTATTCTTTTCACAAGCGAATTATTGAGACCACTGAAAAAAAGTACTGCTTATGCCTATGCCGACGACATAGCAATCGTGGTAAAACACGAACACTTGAATTCAGCTGTGGAGATAATGCGAGACGAATTCAACGCTATAGCCGAATGGTGTCATGATAATGACCTAGTCATAAAAACCAACTGAAGAGATACAAATATTCCATCGGAATGACCGCTGTTCGCTAACAAGAAATACCAACGCTATTGAGGTAGTCAGAAGTATTAAATACTTAGGAGTCACCATCGACCAGTATTTTCTTTGGCGTGAGCATAGCAATGCCCTGCGCCTACAACTCAAGAGCACCATCTTTGCTATGACATACCTTAAACGTTACACAAACGTAGAAGTACTAAGGCAGGTGTATTACTCGTAAGCAGAGTTGCGCATTAGATATGGCATTCTGGCCTGGGGAAACGCAGCAAAATCTCACATGGACAAGATATCTAACCTACAGCATCGTCTTGTAAAAATTGTTAGACCAATTTATTCAAATTTTCAAGTTCTAGATGTCAAAGCAATCTTCCAGATGACAACACTGCTGCACTACATGAGTGACCCACGATTTCAGCAACCCTTAAGTGACTCGCTAAACACAAGAAGACGAGCCCAAGGGATGCTTGAAGTTCCGGAAGCTTTCAACTGACCGGAATGCGAATAACATATGTAATAATAAAAACAACATTAAAAAAAAAAATCTGATCCGATAGCCAGGCAGCGATCAAATCTCCGGACTCAGTCACCTTTAATTCCAAGACTTCCCTTAATTGCCTTCCAATCTCTTAACGAGATGGCCAAGTATCTTAGCATCCAACTGATGTGGGTGCCGAAACACTGTGACATTCCAGAGAATTGCAAAGCGGACGAGCTCACCAGAAAGGGCACAAACTCCGTGCTCTTTCCGGGTGGAGACCCACCCTCCATGCCTATCGCTACTATCAAACATCTGTTAAGGCTTGAAACATCTGGCACAGGATGCCTCATAACCAAACAACTCTGGCCTATGATCGATCCCAAACGATCGCTTAGCTTGATCAGATTAAGCAGGCCCAATCTCAGATCTCTTATTGGCGTTCTAACAGGGCATTGTGCCATCGGAACTCACGCCACTAGACTAGGCATTCTCTATAATGACTTCTGTAGAAGCTGCTTGGACGAGGATGATGAAGAAACCATCGAACACTTGCTATGTAATTGCAGTGCTCTCTCATCCCGCAGATTCAGACTTCTGGGGGCCCTTTTCTTCTTAATCTGGTTGAACTCAGCAGCGTTAAAATCATCCCTCTTCTTCGCTTTACGAAGAGCACTGATTGGTTTGCGGAATAGGTAGCCTAAGATCCGCGTGGTAACGCTTAAGTGTGTCTGCTGCTTGTGTGAGCGGCTGTCAGCCACTTCAACCTAACCTAAGTTCTGACTCAAATGGACGGCGGATCTCAAGAACCCGACGAAAAAAATTACTCGATCGGAGCACATTCGAAGACGGTCCCTTACAGAAGATCTTCTCATGATCAAAGCCAGAGCTACCAATTCCGCCTTCTTTTTACCTCAACCCAAACCAAAGTTAAAGCTCACCCCACCCAAAAAACACATGACTGAATTCAAAGCAGTCCCGTTGTCAAGCGTTTAAATGCTGAGCGCTTCAACCCTTCCTCACCCCTCAACCCATCTCGCCGACAATCGGATACGTCGATTACAAATTCAAGTCAGCACAGGATACGTATATTTTCATAAATAAATTAGTCCTTTATTCACTTAAACGATGCGACTGTAGTACCGCCCACTTTCAGGCAGGGTGCCTCCCCCATTCCCCCAGACTCGCGTGGCATAATGAATTCGACAACGACGATAAATTCGCCGTGCTCCGTATAAATCCGAAACTTGTTCCCACCTCCAAGACTGCCGTCGAACATGAAGATATAAAATTGTAGTGCTCGCCTGCGCTGAACGTACGCTGCTACGGCAACCCATCGCATCCGTCCCCTCGCACGTCCTCATGGTCGGTCTAATCCAGGGCAGATTGCGGAGCAATTTGCTTCGATTAAATTAGCCATCCACAAGCAACAGCGGCATAATGCGCTAAGCGCCCGTTCCACACCCACACACAGCCAGACCTCCGGCGCACACTTATCGGGCCGACCAACCCTCGGTTGTGCACAGACGGGGGTGGTTGGGCGCTTAAAGGGTCGGATCACGTTGCCGGAGTGGATCGGAGCGGAGGAGGTGTCGAAAGGGGACTCGTATCTATCATTACAGGCATACATCGTGTTGTTATGTTATCGTCGTCAACCTGCCGAGCACGTATCATCGCCATCGAATGGGGTGGCAAGCCGACCGACGGGCGGACTGGGCTAAGCTCTAACAATCGTCGGCAAACGGTTATCGGCTTGTTGCGGAGGGTTGCACAGAGCTGAACGGGGAGATCTAATACACCCCAGACGAGCAGGAGACAGAACGGCGAAGACGCGCTTCGCTTCATTATTTCCACTGTAATGCATCTGACTTCGTCTGCCGGCGGTTGATGATGACGACGACGGCGACGACGTGTGAAAGAATTCCGGTTGCGTTGGGGGTGTGTGGAATGGGACACGAGGTGGCATGTCGTTGGCGTTAACGCTTTTTGATTTTTATTGAGTCGGCAAGAATTCATTGGTTTCGTCGTCATCCACCCCCGTTTCAGTGGTTTCGGTGGCAATGCGGCAACAAGGGGTGGGGGGGTTGAGTTGATGATGATGACGGTGGGTGATGGTTTCAGTCTAATGGCTTTACAATGGTGCGTCATTCATTTGGTGATTCCGTCTGCAAATGGTTTAATTATTTTCGTCTTAATTTGTTAGGCTGCAAATGATGAAGTGATTTAAGGGCCCAATGAAAGGGGTGGGCGACCGAAGCTACAGACGACACGGATGAGGCGGCAAAGCTGTGATGACACAAGCGATTGATTTTCCCGTCTGGGAAGTAGGTGCCGCTCCACGCGACATCGACTGCTCTTTGTTTGCCTAGATGGTGGGCATATGAAGACGTCCTTATTTGGAGCAGGGGTCGATAGATTCACTAGATAGTGGGCATTTTGGATTCGGGTGCCTGGGGAGCTAAGCTCGGGGAGCAAAGGAGCACGAGGTTACTCTGATGCATGAATCTGAATCTCTTTCTTGAGAAAGTTCATTCATTGGACAGGAACTGATTATCGAGAGGTGGCGGAGTTACAATAACCACTAGAGATCTCCAGGCAACTCGATCCTCCGCCATCGACTCTAACTCATCAGAGGCTATGCCCAAGCGTAATCTGGAGAGCTTATGGACTTGGTTTAAGCACCTCATCCTGGGTCTGCCAAGTGGTCGCCTATTTTGCGAGGATTGCACTCTTAACTCGCTTGTCTGCATCCGGATGCCTTGACACTCGAGGAGGATCCCCTTTTCAAATTGTATCTGCTTCTACATTTTACAGGAGAATGGGAATGATCAACAGAACACGGATGTCTCCTGAAAAATAAGTTCTCTACTTTTCTCCCCTCTCCATCTTAACGATCAATCGTTTCCTCCATTTATCTTAGGTCCTCATCCACCTCTAAACGTAGACAAGCGAGTTAAGAATGCATGCATAGGTTTCTACGTCTATTATAGAACCTCGACCAAAACCGGGGTCTCTAAGCAAAGTTCATCCCAAGGGAGAACGATTCTAACATACGGATCACTAGTAATACAGGGCGGCTCACCAAAGCGCCACTATTGACAGTTACTGTTACACCGTTTTCTTCAAAGGAGTATGGTCCCACAATGCTGCTTGATGAAACTGCGTTCCACACAGTGACTCGTTCTGGGTGCAGCTCCGTCTCATAAAGTATTTCTGAATAAGATTCCCTCCAAATATGGATATGATTTAGATCAAAACGGGCCTCATCAGACATAAACAAGCAATTTATCAAACTGATGTCCTCTTCGGCAATCTCAATCATTTTTCGGCAAAATTCCAGGCAAATCCAGAGGGTTTAATTTGCTTGTGATTTGGACTTTGTACGGAAACAAGTTGACACAGAAGAGTGATGACTTACATCATGAATTATTCGATGTAATGACGCAGACAGACATTACTCAACTTTGCGCCGATAAGTTTCGAGTAGAAATGCTTATGTTTCACGCTGAATTGAGGGCGCTACAGCCGCGATTGTGCCTTGAACCCGAACACTGCGATATCGATGGTACGGTCTTCGTTCGATGCTTCCAGACTCGGCAAACATGTTTACCACCCTCATAATAAACAACTCGTCTTTCAATATTCTTTCGTAGATTTTACTTATGCAGCTTGGTAGACTGATTGGTCTATAACTAGAATTGTCTGCCGGAGGCTTACCAGCTTTAAGTATTGAGCTAAGACAAACCTCACTTCTGTTAAATTTCATCAGTCTTGGTTGAAAAGCGATATTGTTCTTGGGCCAAGACTAAGGTCGTGGTTGGTGGCCTTGAAGACTTTCCGAGCCGAATCATTGGTGTCCTTGGTCTTTTTAAATGATCTAGCTCATTAAGTTTCGTTAACTTTTGCCGGACGACTGGATGGCGCAGTTGGTAGAGTGCCTGCCTCTGGTTAGCGGGGTTCCCGGTTCGAATCCCAGTGAAAGCAAGGTTAATACGCTTTTATCTGGTTTTCAAATCCTGTCCAGTCACCATTTGGCGTTGGGATCAAATTAACGGTACTATCACTGGAGTAGTCAATCAGTGGTAGTTAGTCTGACTATGGGTATCACAATGCACCAATATGGTCTAAGTGTGCTGGTGAATGCACTAGCAGCCCGCCTACCTAACCTTACCTAACCTAACTTTTGCTTATAATGTGCGGTAGTGATTTGGCGTTCTCAACGTCCCGTAGTGGAAGAATTTACGAAGAAGAAGCGAAGCGAGCTGGGGTGACAGAACGTAACTTGAAACAATCGAGCATTGTTCATCGCCATTCAACTCGAAGCAGCATATAACTTGAAACGAGTTTCATTGTGACTTCTACTTAAAAATGTCATTGTGAACTATAAAGTGAAATGTCAAATTTGTTATTTTCAAAATAAACTTCTTTCATTAAAGTAAAATTGCATTTAGAATGATGTCACAAGACACGAAATAATATAAAGAACTCATTGTGATCAATATTGCTGTTATAATTATATATGTAATTAATCTTCATTTGTGGATAACTAATACAAAACATATTTTATTTTTTTTCAATTACTTTCGATGTTCTATCTCTTGAAGTCGGAGTCGGTTTTTTTTTTTTTTTTCTAGCTTATTTTTTTAAGCTTCTAGCTATCAAGTCTCCGCTTTTGTAAATTGTGACTGCTGCGAAGCATTTTATGAATTGCATCAAGCTTATCGTTAATTTTTTCTGTTGCAACTACATACTGCATCAATAAATGCTCTTTGCTTTCTTTTTTATTAGAGCAAGCATTTTTGATATGTATTGAATTGCTTTAAGTAAACATTCGATTACAATTTAAACGCTAGAAAAAATACAAGTACACTACCTTCGCATTCAACATTTTCTTCGAATATATTGTATTCTACCTCTTCCCTGTCTAGGTTTTTAATAATAATAATAATATAATATGGGTGGCACGACAGACCGAGGTGGACCTGGGCCTAGCTTCTCAGCAACCACTCGTGTTGTGCGTGCTATTGTTCTTTCACCAGTGGAAGGGACCTACAGTTTAATGCCGACTCCGAACGGCGAAAAGTCTAGGTTTTCAATTTCTTATTATTGCGGTCAGTAATTAGACTAGGTCCGACTGCAAACGTTTTTGCTGTAAGTATTCCTTCAACAGCTGCTTCCAGGCCTGCGCATTCTATAATTTTTTCTTCCAATTTGTCCATGGGCTTTTGCATGTATGGGCAACCGCCTGTACCTTTTAAGAGGAACTTATTCTTCCTGAGTTTGTTCTTTACTTTATATTTCAGTTCACTCCAAGTCTAGAAATGCACGTACAATATAATAATTCAAATATACATACGTTTGCCTTTACCTTTTTCCAGTCTTTGAAGTCTGTGTGTTTTGTGGAGGACCCTCTGTGTTCAGAGAATCCGTAAGTTTTTTTTCCCAGAGAACCCTGCTACTTTTTCTGCCCTGAGCACTTTTTAATATGCCTTTTGCCAAGTCTTGATGACCACTCATATAATCGATCAAAATTTGAATTTGGTTTTTGTTGATGGACATATTTTGCTTCGCTACCATAATGAGGACAACATTTTATTATCGACTAAACAATTTTGTTTCAAACGTCATATTCGAATTTGTATGCTGCCTACTTTGACGATGCAATCGAGGGTACTCGATTGAATCAAAATAGGTGCTACCCATGTTCGATTGTATCAACTCAACTCGATTGTTCCAAGTTACGTGCTGGCACCCCTGGTCTTAAGGTCCATGAGGATAAAACGAAGTATATGCTGTCGACCAAAAAAACGATCCGTCACACACCACCTAGAACAAAACATCACAATCAACAGCTACAATTTCGAGGTTGTGAAGGAGTTTGTCTTCCTCGTCGCAATGGCAACCGGTGTTACTTAAAAAAATTGGCGTTGAAACTCTTGACTCGAAGGACTAAAGTCATCCTCTACGAAACCCTTATTCTGCCAGTCCTGCTATATGGAAACCTGGACAATAAGCAAAACTGCGGAGCTAATTCTTGGTGCCTTCGAAAGATAAATTCAACGTCGGGTATATGGTTCCATCGGTGCGAGGAAGGTGAATGGAGGAGAAGACACAACCGCGAACCCTACGAGCTGTGCCAGGATGTGGATATAGTCCGGAAGGCAAAGATCCGTCGACTGCACTGTCTCGACCACATCGAGCGCATGGACAACAATGCTCCAGCTAAGAGGGTCCTCAAATCCGAGCCTCGTGGTTCGAAAAGGAGAGGAAGACCGAATCTGCGATATAATGACCAAGACAGCTTGGTCTTGATGACTGGAAGCAGCGTGCTCAGGACCGTCAACAATGGAAAGTAGCTATCGCTCAAGCTCAGACCTTGCATGGGTCGCCAGCCTGATAAGAAAGTAAGTGATTTGCCAATCGAAGTGGCAATTGAATGGTTTGAGCCCCAATGCAGACTCCTGTTCCGACACTTTCGCCATTCAACGTCTGGTAGTCAGACTTCCTGTAGGATCTGGAGGAGGTGCTTGTGTAGATGTAGAGTACCCATAACAGAGATACTCCCACTTCTGCAGCAACTTCTATCCAACCGCAGTGCTAGCCGTTTCCTTAGACAAGATTAAGGAGTCGTTTCTCTTGACTCCAACTGACAGTCTACCAAGCACGACCTTCACCGCGTCTCAAAGTTCATCTGGAACACGCTCATGACCAAAAAGTCAGCAGACTGCAAAAAGACGAAATACAATTTCCATAAGACCAAACCAAATCGATGGTGTCCCAAAAAGGCAAGCAACCAATCGACAAGTTGCAATGAAATCGACAAACACACCATTTTCGTTTTGAATTGCAGTCACAGACGTCTGCCATCGAGAAAGTCTCCGCTAGTGAACATCCATACATGCGCCGTGGACTTTCGCCACATCGTTTCATATTCACCGTCGTCGCTGTCCACATCGAATGCGAATGCAGCTCCAGGTCTTGGTTGTGTTGCGTAACACTGCCCGCAGTTCCACATCAACGAATTTGAGATTCGAAAAGAATCTGTTGGTGTGCGGCAATTGCGACAACAGGTTTTGCAGATCGCTTACATAACGACTTCTGTTTTGCTGGCTTGCCATGGAATTGCCTCAGACCGTGAGTGCCCTTATTTCCCCGGTGAATTGCTAATTTTCGACGGTTTTTTCTTCGGTTTCCTTCGCTTCTGTTCGGTAATCGAGGGAACTTACGCGGTAATTGCGGGTTGTGTGGAGATTGGTATTCTGATGGGGCCCCTCTCGCGTGTGAAGCTATTTGAGTGGTTCCAGTTGATTTAACTTGTCTGGCGGTACGTGCTTTGAATTTGAGTATATAGAGCTTGTTTTGACAGATCTGAATCTGTCGGTGACACTGACACAATTTGGGAACCTGCTGACCAGCGGCGAAGTAATGACGGCAGATGGTTGCGAGGAAAACAGGTGCCTAAGTGGCCACCGAGGAGTTGGAGGCAGTCGGGGTCGCTAGTCGTGCTATGAATTTTTGAATGAATAATCTTGCGTCAAGCAACTTAAGGCAATTGTAAGTATATCCTTTTTAACCCAAATATCACCACAGCTGGGAAGCTCTGTATAAAGACTGGAAGATTTCGAAGTGGTAAGTGAAGATGAAGCTTACAAACCCTGAGGTAGGTAGGTAGATGTGGCTGGCAAGGCCCTCATGGGTATTTGCCTCACTTAGACCTTTGAGGTCCGGCTTTTCCCGCCACTTCGTTGACCTACTACACTCTTTCTCATTTACCTCTTTTGGTGTGTGTAAATATACCTATAACCAGTTGGTGGTTTTAACGAACTTGAGGATGTCTTTTATGTCCTCAGTTGCCCTCCTAAGACTATTGAGGAAGTAGCTACTCATATATCGTCGAACACAGTGTGCCGTCAATGAGGCATCTGCTGGTATTGAGGCGGAACCGGCTAGAATGGGCCTAGCGGTGAATGAGGGCAAAACGAAGTATATGCTGTCATCGAGAAAGGACGTAGAACATCGACGAGCGTTACGGAAGGCCACTATAACTTCTAGGTAGTGAAGGACTTCTGTTACCTCGGTTCCCAAGTAAACAGTACGAACAACACCAGTATCGAGTTCAAACGCAGAATAACTCTTGCCAATCGCTGCTTTTTGGGCAAGAGGCAATTGAGTAGTAGAGCCCTCTCTCGATGGACCAAGCTAACACTATATGAGACCTTATTCATCCCTATAGAGCAGGCTCTATGGCGCGGAAGTCAAAAGCAGTTGAAGAAGCCCTTGATCTCTTCGACAGAAAAGTTCTGCGTTCAATCTTTGGTCATGTTTGCCTTGATGGTTCTTGGAGAGGAAAATTCAACCATAAACTGTATGGATTGTCCAGCGATATGAGTTTACCCAGGCGTCTACGGACCAAAGACTTAAGATGGCTGGGCCACATGTACAACACTGCTCCAGTTCGGAGAGTACTTGATGCCGAAGCAGTGGGACAACGCCTACGGAACCGAGGGCACACCCAGATGGAGAAGGACTTCAACGAAAGTGGTGTGAGCATTTGGCGACAGATAGCTAGTTTTCGGACCACTGTGCGCTGGCCAGTAGCGATTTGGCTTTATTTCCATCGTCTTCTTTCGAAGCCACAGCATATATGAACCTGAAGTCAATCAATTTACATAATTACCAGAGATGTCCACAAAATAAGCCAAATTTGTTGCCCTTCAAGCATCGCTCCATTCAACAAGCGGGCCGAGAGTGACTCGATGGATCGTTGGACTCGTTCATCAGTATGCATTGCAAAGTTAATTTTCTGTGAGCGACCTACATAAGAGGAATCTCCATCGATAGCCTACAACGCACCGTGGTGAGGTCTAATTGGTCACATACTGGATAATGGATTTATTCCAGTGTAATCATGGTCTTATTGCATCCCACCTACCTTCCCTCCAAGTCTAGACAGAAGGTGGCCTTGACCCAATCATCTTAGCTACGCGTGTTTCCAATTGATGCCGAGAGTGAACCACAGCGCTACGAATCACTTTCACCGAACCCCATCATCGATCGGCAATGATCTTCAAGCCACGCGTGCACTCAACGCATCTTATTCTCAATCCTCATCCCACCCAAGCGCAGGTCCCTCAACAAGTTGAGACCACTGAAGCACCACAACGGCCACACACACTCAAGCAAACAAAGCAAACACATCTCTTGACGTGTCAGAGAGCGAAGTGGAGAGCTGTCGCTCGACAGAAGAAAAAACAAAAGTACACGCTCGCCACAACATCAAAGTCGTTTCACTTTTCGTGTGAAGTCGAAACAATCGAGCTCCACACATAAATGCTTTCGTGGTCTGTCAGCCGAAATGAGCACACACACCGCAGACACCAGTCAGGGGAGGCGAATCCGTGCCTCTGGTCAATCAAAAGTTCCATGTGAAGAAATTAGCGATTCATGTTCGTGTCGAGGAATTAGCGTGGCTGTGCGGTCGCGATGCGGCGTGGCGGCGGCCTATGATGACTCTGTTTGACACAACAGAGGAGTCGTTGTACTCTCACTGACACCAGCGGCGTGACAGTGTCTGTCAACGTCGCCGGCGACCCGGTTTGTTGAGATGTACACGGATGCAGAGTGACGGTCGTGGTAAGGTGAATTCGTGATAAGATCACACCGACAACAAAAAACAAGAGGTAATCCACGTTTATTGGACGGTTGAAAGGGACTGCAGGGTGGCACGCAAATGCTAATGGGGTTTTTGACATTTCGTGAGAAATCTTCAAGTTTTTCGAATCAGAAAATACGGTCTCTGTTGAAAAGATTTTTATTTTTGAGTTTCTTAAAACTACGCTGGGGCACTCTAACTTCGATCTATTTTACAATTAGACAGCAACATATTTTCTTGGTCTGCCGGAGGTCTTGATCTACATCAGGTGTGTGTTTGCAAGCGTATATACGCTTAAATCTCAATTTGCATGTAAAAAACAACAAAACCTATATCCGCTTAAGTTACTCATCATATCTGTCGCCGCATAAGAAATAAGCGCGGATAAGAACAATGCTTCCAAACATTTTTTTCTAAGTGTTCATTCCTGAATTTATTCATTCATTGTTTAGGTTGCTGTATGTGGATTACATTTGCAGGTGTGGTTGATTTATTAGATGATTTTTAATTTTTTTGGCATATACTTTAACATTTTTTGGTAAACGCAGAGTGTTTCTGCTATACATTCCGTTTAGGTTTCGTAAACGATTCTTTTCATTTGATGAACATATTTTTTAATTTATAATTATAAATTAATGTTTTTGCTTTTAAAGTGATGGTCACGCTACACAGTCACAAAACGAAGATTGTGACAATCAAAGATCAAGCATCACCTTTCACGACTACACCCCTGACTGCTTAGCAAATGTCATAAATGTCGTGGATGCTGCCAAGATTTTATGATGAATCATTAAGCGCCGATGTTCGTTTTTTTATGCACTTATAAATTAAGCGTATATACGCTTGCAAAAAAAACACAGCTATCATCAGCTCTCACCTCATCCGCACCGAGTAACTGCCACCTGATCCAATCAAGGGCGGGACAGTGGCGGAGGAAGGGCTCTGCAGTGTCGTCTTCTCCACAGGCGTCGCAGAGGGTTTCACTTGGGCCAAGTACATTTAAGTCAGGTTAATGTGATTTCCACCACTGAAGCAGTTCTGGCCCACTTAGATCCTGATTGGATCCATTGTGATATCGGGGCTGGTATTGGGGCTAGCAGCAAAAATCTGGGGCTGCTATTGGCTCTGCTATCGGTGGCCAGAAGAAAGGGCCTGAGTCGGAGGCACCGTTTTCGATATTTGGGCGCTAATTCAGAAGTGTGTGTTAGCGATTATTCCTCTTCTAAACCGCCTCAAGAGGAATCGGCAGCTTACGTGCCGGTTCCTCTTTGGGTAATAACTAAACTAAAAAAAACACCTGAAGATACCTACTGGCATGCTAGTGGCATATCCTGGATGATGCATCCTTTTTCTGAGTTACAGCTAATTAGTATTTTTTTATAAATTTAGCTATGTCCAGAATTTTGATCCCAGACATTTCTTTATTTATTTATTTCGTCTTACATGTTATAAACTTGTTTTAGACTACTTCTAATATTAGGTAATCGAAAAATTCATTTGTCAATAGATGTCGTTTCAGTCGTCTATCTCCAGTGCTACCAATCACATTGTGTCATACCATATGCTGTTGGAAAGGCTTCATTTATCCAAAAAAAACATTGAATTCGGAGACGTTGAAAAAAAGTTACAACTGTTCAAACATGAGTGAAAATAATGAAGAAATTCGCTATATTTTGAAATTTTTGTATAAAAAGGGAAGAATGCCATGCAAGCCACCAATGAAATTTGTGAAGTTTACGTAGACGATGCTGTATCAGTTCGTGTTACACAACAATGGTTCGCTCGCTTCCGTTCTGGAAATTTCGATGTGAAAGATGCACCTGGTCGACCTATCGTTGAAAAAGTCGATGAAATTATTGAATAGATTGACCAGGAACGTCACATAACCCAAGGAACTAAACATTCATCATAAAACGGTTTTAAACCATTTAAAAAAGACTGGCTACAAAAAGAAGCTCGATGTTTGGGTACCACATGAATTGTCTGTGAAAAATTGAATGGACCAAATTGACATCTGCGATTCTTTGGTGAAACGAAATGAAATCGAACCATTTCTGAAGCGAATTGCAAAAGGAGACTAAAAGTGGACCAAATACGACAATAATATGCGAAAAAGATCATTGTGCAAGCGTGGTGAAGCTCAACAAATGGTCGTAAAGCCAGGATTGATGCCTCGAAGGGTTATGCTGAGTGGGATTGGAAAAGAATCATCCACTATGAGCTGCTCCAGCTTGGTCGTTTGATTCTACACTTTACTGTCAACAACTGCCGAAATTGAAGCAATCAATCGAAAAAAAAAACGGCTAGTACTGATCAACAGAAAGGGCTTGGTTTTCCATCAAAACAACGCTAGACCACACACATCTTTGATGACTCGGCAAAAACTGGGAGAGCTTGGCTGTGAAGTTTTGATGCATCCGCCATATAGCCCTGACCTTGCATCATCAGACTACCCTTTGTTTCGGTCAATGCAGAACTCTCTTAATGGAGTAAAGTTGGTTTCAAGAGAAGCATGTAAAAATTACTTGTAGCAGTTTTTCGCCAACAAACCACAAAAGTTTTACACTGATGGAATAATGTCTATAGCGGAAAAATGGCAAAAGGTCATATAAAAATAAGAAAAAAAAATGGTACATATTTGGTTCAATAAAGTTCATTATATATATAAAAAAAATTAGTTGAATTTTGATTAGAAATACGAAAAAAATGTTCGACTACCTTATATAATTTAAAATCATAAAAACAAAAATAAAAAGGATTTTTTTTTATACAAAATAACAATTTTCATGAATTGTTTAACGTAATGAACTCATTATTGCGGATTTATATTCAGATCGGGACATACTGAAATCAATTGCCGTGGTTATAGGATCATTCTGCACATAGTTCGTTCTTCAAAAGGAAATGTAGAAAAACTGTTCCTAGGTCGAAGAGTTCGGGATATAACATATAATTAAAACATAGATAGTAATATAGTGATTGCGAACAATCTATATCGCTAGATATAACATCTTGTGCAAAAAGAACCGAGTAATATATTCTTCTTTGAGCGAGTTTCAAGTCAATAAGCGCACATCTCGCTTCATATGAAGGCATCTTATTATTCCAGTTCATTTTTCTAAGCGAAAATTTCGTAAAACGTTTCTGATTTTTTTCAATACGACATTCGGCATTGAGGTAATTTCAAAATGGAACGAATCAACAAAGTATACAGGGACTTTAGTGCGTAAGGGTCATGGAAATTTTTGCAGTTGCGAAATAAAAACCCAAGAAGCAAGATTAGCTTTGCCAATTATATAGTCCGTTCATAACGAAGACAGAAATCTAAACTTCGAATCATTAAAACAGAAAAAGTCTGTTGGAAGCGACCGGGTCTCCAACATTGTGCTAAGACACCTGGAAGTGGTTAATATGTACACAATCTTGTTTAACAATGCCCTGAATAATGCACACTATCCAGAGCAGTGCAAAACTGCGATTGTGCAACCCATATCCAACGGAGGAAAAGATACTTCGAGTCCTTGCAACCTCCGGTCAATAAGTCTCCTTCCGAATATCTGCAAGGTATTCGAAAAGGTGATCAATACAACTCTGATCAACTGGACTAAGGACAGAAATATAATTCCAGATAACCAATTCGGTTTCAAAGCGGGGCATGACACTATTCATGCCGCGTCGAAACTGGTGTCGGGTAGCCAATGGAACAAGAGCCAGACACAATGTACGGGTCCCTGCTTGATTGACCTGGAGAAGACCTTTGACACCGTATGGTTAGAATGTCTTTTCAACAAGCTCAACCGGCTAGGCATTAGCAAACCACTGCTGTATGAGAACGAAAGTTAAGAAGAAATGAAAGTTGTTATTAAAAAAAAATGTCTGAGGCCACCAATTCGATCTACGCCTACACGTGTAAATGCGAATATGCGAATCGGTAACTTTGGAGTCGAGAGTCGGCCTGAGGAAGTGTTCATAACATTATCTTTTCTACTCCCTTAAGTATTTCAACGTCCGCATCAGAAGATTAGTTAGACTTCCGTCACAACATTACTATCTTGAGCTTGTTCAGATCGGGTGACAGGATTCGAGTCTACCATCGTCCATACTGAGTGGCGCATCTTGCCTATTTGGGTCAACATCCGTGTTAAGCGGCCTGCAAAAATTATTCCTTCAAATTCCCAATACGGAGTGAGACTTCACTACCAGTGGTCCATTGACGTCCTGACTTACATTTAGTCTTGTGACTCATCAAGGGTCTGAGCAAAAGCAACAGCTGACTTCCATTGCTCTCCGCATGCAGCTTCCAGTAATCAAGACCAAGCTGTCTTGCGTCCGCGACAACTAGGTTTTTACACCAGAGGTTCCGTTTTCCTCTCCTTCTCGCACCAGGAGGCTTAGATTCAAATACCTCTTAGCTAGAGCATTGATGACCATGTGCTCGTTGTGGTGGCCCTCATGGGATATTTGCCTTTCGGACCACGTATACATCTTGCTGCAACTCGTAGAGTTTGCGGGTTTGACTTTTCCTCCATTCACCTTCCCCACAGACGAGACTCCTTTCCATTCACAAAAACTCCACAAAGAGACACGAATTCCCGAGAAACCTAATTATAGATCATTCAGCTGAATTCTGATGGCAACATTTCAATTTCCAGTTCACCCTGTTCTCGAATTAACATAAACACCTCAAATTCACGGATCTTGTGCGATTACTTAATGCCTGCGATGCAATCGTGCTTCATTTTCTTTTTTTTATTGTTTTTCACTTGAAGTTCTCCTCAGCCTGAGCAGCCGAAGGCACTTGTGTCAGCAGCTACTCGTCCGACTGGGCTGATCTTGAAGTTATCAAATAAATATGCATGAGATCGACAATCGATTGTGTTCATTGCGCGCTTTGAACTTGAAACTCGCACTGAAAAACGAAATCAATGGCAAACCAGTTCGGGCTGAAAGCGACGGAGCACCTTTCTATTTTGGCCTTTTGATTCCACAAGCGAGGTAAGCACTGCGCTAAGACGTTGCTGGAGTGATTCAAGCATTCTGTGAGGTGGTGTCGACTGAAGGGCGTTCTTGTGACTTACGGATTTTTGTCATCGTGAGGGGAGGACACTTGAAAGTTTTTTTTCTTTTTTTTTGTCTTTGGAAGTGGGCGAGGTTGGAGTGATGGGGAGTCAGTAATAGTTTGGAATCGACTAGGCAATAGTTAACTGCAGAGATTGAGAAGGGAGCAATTGGACTTATTCGTGATCATTTTGAAGTTTTCTAATAGCTTTGTCTCGAAACTGGCTGCTGGTGAGGAAGAACAAAAGAAACACTGAATAATGATTTCAATGAATAAAGAATCCAATGCAAAGCAATGACTTTGGTAAAGATTAGGAATTCCAGAAAACCCGGTTTAGGAAAACACTGTTTAGTGACGATCTAGATAATATATATAAATAAATACAGCCAACACACACCCTGGTGTCCGGGTGTCGGTTTTGTATGTCCACGGGCGTCGGAAGGAGTTGAATGTTTCTGTCAACTGTGTCTTAGAATTGTTTTAAGTGTTTATCCAGTCAGAGGACAAATCTATACAGGTATGTTACCTTCTGGAGAAAGAGAAACGTAGCACGGTGAACGCGTGGTCAAAAATTTGGGTTGCAATCTGTTCTGTGGACAACTTCCATATGTGACAACTTTCTCACAACCTATACGTTGTCTTTTACTTTGATGATACTTAGACTACAATGTGTGTGTCAAAATAAGCATTGTAAACAAAAGACGTAAATTTGTACCAGCCGAATTTTCTAATCCAGTAAGATCATCAATCTTTGGAATCTGCAGCAACATAAGTATGTGATCATATATTCCAAAAAAGGAACAAAGCCGTTGTGATTCTCTCCACTTGCCTCATGGGATATTTGCATTTCGGAGTACTTTTTTTAACAATTTATTTATTATATTTATTCTCAATGTTTGACATAGTATAATTAGTGTATATGAAATAACAATTCAACTTTTACAAACATAAGATTGACATTTGAGAATAGTTAGTAACATTTACACCCCCATTCTTGCAAACCCCTATTTTTGAAATGGCAACGTATTCACCTCACCATGGTGACTATTCTTGCGGGTTTCTTGTGAGGCTTTCACCAGAATACCAAATAGCTCACAAGGTAGGCATCATAATTTTCGCCTCACTGACATTCGTGCGTTGTGATCACATCATAACCAGAATAGGGGTGTTATATTTAGTTAAAAAAATAGAGTTAATGTCACATAAATTCAGTGTGATAATTCAGTATGGGGTGAATAGTACATTATATTATAGTATAAAAGAAGAAGAAGGAATGACTCTCAAACTTACAATTTTAGTAGTATTATGATCGTATGATACCAAAAATAGATTAGCCAATGAAGTGCAACAAAATTTCGATTTCACAGTGGTCAATATTCAAAAGCCAAGACTGAACTTTAGACAAAAAGTTGATTTAACGTTCTGATGGTTCGAATATCTTCGCGAAGTGAGTTGAATAATTTGTAAGAAACAATAGAACAAAAGCTTCTATAACAAGTGGCACGAAAAGATGGAATGGTTACGTAGGTTATGGTTTTCGTTGAGTGGACTCTAAGTAGCCACATCTAATAAAAAAGATTCTCAAGACTTTATAAAAGTACAAATGTCTGACTGGAAGAATTTTCAGCTTATTAAATAAAACTATAGATGCTGCTCGGTGGGAAGAGAAGCCAATTTTTCGGTCAACATACTTTTGCAAAACTGATAATTGTTTAATTTTATTTAAGTGCGTCCCATCCCAGCAGGTAATACCATATTGTAGACTTGAGTGGAATATTCCAAAGTAGAAGAACAGTACTTGCTTAGTTAGTAGGTATTGTTTCAAAACGGAAACATGATCATTCCAACTGAGACTTTGGTCTAAGATGACTCCTAGGTACTTATAACTCCTTACTATTTCAATTGAGAAGCAATGGGCATTACAGCACGTACATTCATTGTATTGAATGTTACCCCCACAATTAAGTAAGCTAAATTTACGGCAACTAGATGCGTGAAACACAATATCAACCTCTGGAGGTTCCATAGCAACTAGGTTGTGCAGCATGAGCTTAGTTTTGCTGCTTACTATTAGTTGGTTTATATCTGCAATAAGGTTAAATAAGTTGTTAGAGCTGTACGCAAACGCGAAGTCATCAGCGCAAGCTACAATTTTACCTACAAAGGGAAGGCTGAAAATTTAGTTGACATAAACTAAGAACAATATTGGTCCCAGAACGGAACCTTGGGGAACGCCGACGTTGTTGGACATTTCACTCGGAGTACCTCCGTTGGGTTTCATATTTTCTTAAAAATCGCTCACGGGGAGTAAAAATTGGTAATTCTTTGTCCAATATTATAAAGTGCAGCTCAGGAATTCCGCAGGAGAGTCATTAAGGCTCCTTACTTTTTATAATTTTCATCGACGACATTATTCGTGCACTTAAACAGTAAATGCTTACTATTCGCTGATGACATGAAAATATATAAGAGTATTTAAGACCTAAAAGACTGCTTATTATTTCAATCTGATATAGACTGATATATTGGAATTGTGTAATAATAACAGGCTCTAACTCAAAATTTTCAGAAATGTCTTTCAAATTCATTCTCTAAATCAGTCTTTCCCATTAAATTTAACTACTCCATTGGATCGGCTATTCTTTCTGATGTGAAGAGTGTTTAAGACCTAGGAGTAATGCTTAACAGACCTTGTTCACCTAACACACATATAAATGATACTCAGCAGTCGGCTTCATAAGGATTCACTGATCGATTCGCCCTGTTATCCCTGTATGTCGCTACGGTCAGACCGTCACATATTCTGAGCGTATTGAAAAAAGTTCAAAAAATATTTACGAAATTCATATTTTCTAAAATGCAATGGAATTTTCACCGGAACTGTATGGAAAGGTGTCTAATGCTTGGTTTAAAATCTCTAAAGACTAGACGTGTTGTTCATGGCGTAATCTTTGTTAGGGATGTTTTGATGTGCATATCTTTTGTCATTACTTAAATTTGATTTGCCTATTAGGCCACTCTGTACTCGGCAGTTATTATTTGAAACGTTTCATAATACGGAATACGGAAAGCATAAACCACTCACAAGGGTAGATAGAGTTTTCAACGAATATTCACAAAATCTGTATATATCTGATAGCAGGCTGCATTTTAAAATTGAATTATTGGGTCTATTTACTTTTCAAGTTCTTGTTCATAATAATATGAATAAAATTACTTTCTCATGAATAAGAGTTCATAATCTGTACTGTCTGCGGAACTGTTTAAGGCAGCTGGAGATGAGCTGGTAAGGTACATGCACCAACTCATCTGCAAGATATGGTCGGAGGAAAGCATGCCCGACGAGTGGAACCTCAGTATCGTTTGCCCGATCCACAAGAAAGGAGACCCCTTCAACTGCGCCAACTACCGACGAATAAGTCTCCTTAACATCCTCTCTGCCGTTTTGTGTGAGCGCCTGAAACCATTCGTCAACAACCTGATAAGGCCTTATCCGTGCGGTTTCAGGCCGGGGAAGTCCACCATCGACCAAATCTTCACATTACGACAGATGCTGGAAAAAGACGCAAGATATGCAGATCGACACCCACCACCTTTTCGTCGATTTCAAGGCCGCTTATGACAGCGTGCATAGGACAAGGCGACGCGCTGTCATGTGACTTCTTTAACATCATCGTGCAAGAACACAGCGAGCCGTCAATGAAGCGTTTGCTGGTATTGAAGCGGAGGCAGCCAAAATGGGTTTAGCGGTGAACGAGGGCAAAACGAAGTATATGCTGTCATTGAAAGGACGCACAACATCGCCAAAACGTCACCATTGGTAGATATAACTTCGAGGTAGTGAAGGAATTCGTCTACCTCGGCTCGCAAGTGAACAGTACGAACAACACTAGTACTGCGATTTAACGCAGATTTACTCTTGCCAATAGCTGTTTCTTTGGGCTCAAGAGGCAATTGAGTAGTAGCGCCATCTCTCGAAGGACCAAGCTGATTTTATACAAGACTTTGATCATCCCTGTCCTGCTCTCTGGTGCGGAAGCATGGACAATCTCAAAAGCGGATGAAGAAGCACTTGGTCTTTTCGAGAGAAAAGTTCTGCGTTCAATCTTTGGTCCTGTTTGCGTTGACGGTTTCTGGAGGCGAAGATTCAACCACGAACTTTAGGGGCTGTACAGCGGCATGAGCCTAATCAGGCGTCTACGGATTCAACGTCTAAGATGGCTGGGCCATGTAGAGCGCATGGACAACACTGCTCCAGCCCGAAGAGTCTTCGACTCAGAACCAGTGGGACAACAAAATAGAGGACGCCCACGGAACCGATGGCGCACCCAGATGGAGAAGGACCTCAATCAACTTGGTGTGCGCAGTTGGAGACAGCTGGCTAAAGATCGTACCGGCTGGAGAGGCTTACTGGTTGAGTCCCAGGTCCACCCCGGACTGTAGCGCCACAAGAAGAAGAAGAAGAAGAATCTGTTAGTACATAAGTAACTTGTAGATAAATAAATAAATAAATGAATAAATAATCCACACTTGAGGACGTCAACAAAACACAGAAGATTGTTTCTACAACAGTTGGGTGAACAATTAGCAATGTCAATTCTGAATCTTTCATAAAATGCACAAATCATGCGAAATTTTTGAAAGAGTCCATAGAATTACACCGACTGCTGAAAAATATGCAGGCTTAAGAAGAACGTGATAATTCTGGGAGTATAAATCAGAATGGAAATGGTTATGATGAAGTCTTCTGCAGAAGAAAACCAATACGAAAACCCGGCAAAGAATGGAAAAAGACAGATGAACATTCAGTTGATGTCCAAAAAACAATAATTTAGGAGGCTGTTGAAAATCCCAAGTGGACAGGACATCTAGGACTCAAAGTATACAAATTTGAAAATAAAAAACAAACCCGGTTAAGAGAGTGTTGACACAAGTTTCAAAACCATTTGATCAAAAAATTACAAAACAAAAATTTTACAAATATTTATTATTACAATAAAGGGCAAAAATTGTGGTCCACATTTACTCTGTGCTATTTCTTAAGGACATGATTTAGATGTGGAGACTAGCAACTCGCGTTTGTAAAAGAAAACCATCCTAAAAACGAAATTCTGCAAATCTAACAGAGTCTATGTCTAAAAAAAAACCCTTTGAACCTTCGAGGACCATGAAAAACATTCCTGTGACACACTTAATGAACAGACCCCTAATGAGGTATAAAGTAATGTCAAAGTGTCATTGAGCTGTCACCGAAAATCTTCACGAGGCCTAAGAACTGGTCTTGTACATTAAAGTGAACATTTTTCGACGTCATAACCAAACTTTATCGATCAGATTAACCAGTTCATCAACCTAATAAATCCGTCCAAGAGCCCATAAAACTGTTATACGTCATTGTGTCTTAACAAACTTACGGTGGATATCAATTAAATTCAAATGACATAACCTACAAAGTGAAACAATATAAATTGTTCTGACAATTATCGTAATTTATTCACGTCCCAGGCACACGGCCATTATGTAAAAAAAAAGAAGAAAAAGAAGTCCTTCTCATTATAAAATGTCTCGAAAAGACAAAAAAAAAAACAGACAGTCATACGCATGAAATCTGCATGAGTTTGAGTAACTATGTAAACCCAGATGAGGAAAGGAAATCGAAAAAAAAAGTATTCATATACATGTCCACTTACCAATACTGATGAGACTTAACGCTAAAAGGCAAAATATGATGATATTCTTCTGCCATATCCCTCTGACGTTAGAAAATGGAGTCGCTATCGCGAAAGCGTTAGGATATATAGAGGCTCCTCGATGTGTTGGTGTTTGCCGCATCATTATGACATTCGTTTACAACCGCACTCGCGTAAACACGCACACACACACGAACACAGAGACGCACAGCAGAGCGCACACACTAACTGATTGTGAGTGATGATGATTGTGTTGGTTGAAGTGGTTGCTGGGGGCTCGTGGGGGTACTGCCGGTATTGGTAGTGGTGGTGATGTTGGAAATGTTGATTACGATGAGGAGGAGGATAACGATGTTCCTGATGATGATGATGATGATGAGGATGGTGTTGTTGTTGTTGTAGTTGTGAGCTTTTAACAAAATGGCGGACATTCAATTGTGTAATCCCGTAAATACAAAAATTCCTTCGTTTCCTTTTTCTTTTCTTCTCTGGTTTATACAAAAAAATGATATATATTCCTTATTTTTTTTTCTTCTTGTTGATTCTCTGAGAGGTTATCGTTGAACACACTCGCACTGAAATTTTATTTACATTCACTGATCATCAAGGACATTTGCTTCTCTTCTTATTTACAAAAGAAAAAACGTTGCTTATTGACTCGGACGTATGTGGAACTCTTTTCGCACACTGAACGCATTCACAACACAATCCGGAACATTGTCGGCTTGTGAATATCACTCTCTTTACAAGAATTCCACCAGAAACAAACAATTCAAAACTATCACCACCACTCCATGGAGAAGAACAGCACTAGCGGCAGAAATTAAAGAAGAACACAAACCAACGAAAAAACTAAACAAAAAAAAAACGTCAATTTAACCGAGATTTTCGGTGCACAAAAAGAAATAAAAAAAATGTATCCAAATGCACACGATTTAACGGTAAGCGGTTACGATGATGCGATCTCCAAATGCGTTCGTCAGGGAATTCGGTCTCGGACTGAACCACCGTACATCGGTATTCAATTGGTATGGCCGATGAAAGTTTCGTCACTCTCCCCAGTCGGTGTGTAGACACGATGTGCTGGTGGGGAAAACTTCGTTCAAAAGCTTAACGACTGCTGAATGATGTCTCTTTTACGTTCGTGTGTGTATGAATGGATGTTGGAGCGGCTTGAGGGGGTTCCTGTAAAGAGAGAGAGAGAGAAAGAAAATTTTAAAACGAAGTTATGCGTGAGTCTGTGATGCGAGATGTGACTTGGAAAGCTCTTGAATGGATTAATACTTGACTCTTTGTTTTGACCAGCAACTGACACGAAAAACATGCGAAAGGGTGGGGGGAGGTAGAATAGATGACAGAATGTATCTAACCATCAAAGGCTTTTAGTGGCAAATAAGTTGGAAAATCAGGTTGGTTTGAAAACCGCAAAAACCCTTAGACAACCGAACGCCATGAAGACAAACCGAGTGACTCAAGAAAAGCTTACATAACCCATCGGCTTGGATTTTGGGCGGGAAAAAAAAAACCAACACCGTTGAGCTTGCGTCGTCGTGGCAAAAGTAATGTGGGTACGATGGATGACCTGTTTTTTTTCTCTTGCCTTTCAAAAGACGACTGCCTGCTGGTAGTTATTAGCCATTAAAGGTAATGAATGGATGGTTTTTTTTTCTTGTGTTACATTTTGTTTGGTTTTTCGCATGGAAATGTGGGACAAGTTGTATCTCAAAAAGAACCGCATTGAACTTAAGCGGACTTAAGGGGAGGAGGTCTGGAGGGAGTTTATTTAGTTTTTGTGTGTGTGTTTCTTTAAGGAAGCAATGCCTTTGTTATTCACTAACTTTGATCTGAAAGGACCTTTTGTGAAATTTAATTAAGACAAAAAAGGCTTATACTTGCTCTTCCATGTTGTCGTTTGCAATTTATGATGCTCTCAAAACCAATCGATTAAACCAATGTGAAAAATGTGAATTCACGTCAAGAGCAACAATTCAGATAAACCTTCCTTCAAATCCGATGTAAAATTTCATATAATTTACGCAAGAGAAACAATTTTCCCTGTTTTTTTGAAAAATTTGCTCAAATAACGGTAATTTTGTGAATTTTCCAATTCCATCCTCTAGATCAAGTCATAAGCTACAAAAAAGTATACTGGTTTTTTGTCGTAGGACGCACCGTTCGCGAGATATAAGCTGTCAAAAATTACATACGAACCGCCAGTGTCCCTACAGATGTCGATTTTTCTACATTGAAAAAATCATGAATGTTGATCTTACTTTGTTCATATCTCAAAAATCGTGCATCCTACAGCTAAGTGACTGAGGCCGATTTTCTAGCTTATGACTTGATCTAGAGGATGGAGGTAGAGAAGGGACAAATTTACCGTTATAATGGTATCATTTTTAATAAATAAGGCACTTTTTGTGGTAAAATAATCTTAATTATCGCCTTGCCGGTGATTGAAAGCGATGAAAACTTGCACAATGTGAATTCACGTCAAGAGCAACAATTCAGATAAACCTTCCTTCAAATCCGATGTAAAATTTCATATAATTTACGCAAGAGAAACAATTTTCCCTGTTTTTTTGAAAAATTTGCTCAAATAACGGTAATGTTGTGAATTTTCCAATTCCATCCTCTAGATCAAGTCATAAGCTACAAAAAAGTATACTGGTTTTTTGTCGTAGGACGCACCGTTCGCGAGATATAAGCTGTCAAAAATTACATACGAACCGCCAGTGTCCCTACAGATGTCGATTTTTCTACATTGAAAAAATCATGAATGTTGATCTTACTTTGTTCATATCTCAAAAACCGTGCATCCTACAGCTAAGTGACTGAGGCCGATTTTGTAGCTTATGACTTGATCTAGAGGATGGAGGTAGAGAAGGGACAAATTTACCGTTATAATGGTATCATTTTTAATAAATAAGGCACTTTTTGTGGTAAAATAATCTTAATTATCGCCTTGCCGGTGATTGAGAGCGATGAAAACTTGCACAATGTGAATTCACGTCAAGAGCAACATTTCAGATAAACCTTCCTTCAAATCCGATGTAAAATTTCATATAATTTACGCAAGAGAAACAATTTTCCCTGTTTTTTTGAAAAATTTGCTCAAATAACGGTAATGTTGTGAATTTTCCAATTCCATCCTCTAGATCAAGTCATAAGCTACAAAAAAGTATACTGGTTTTTTGTCGTAGGACGCACCGTTCGCGAGATATAAGCTGTCAAAAATTACATACGAACCGCCAGTGTCCCTACAGATGTCGATTTTTCTGCATTGAAAAAATCATGAATGTTGATCTTACTTTGTTCATATCTCAAAAACCGTGCATCCTACAGCTAAGTGACTGAGGCCGATTTTGTAGCTTATGACTTGATCTAGAGGATGGAGGTAGATAAGGGACAAATTTACCGTTATAATGGTATCATTTTTAATAAATAAGGCACTTTTTGTGGTAAAATAATCTTAATTATCGCCTTGCCTGTAATTGAGAGCGATGAAAACTTGCACAATGTGAATTCACGTCAAGAGCAACAATTCAGATAAACCTCCTTTCAAATCCGATGTAAAATTTCATATAATTTACGCAAGAGAAACAATTTTCCCTGTTTTTTTGAAAAATTTGCTCAAATAACGGTAATTTTGTGAATTTTCCAATTCCATCCTCTAGATCAAGCCATAAGCTACAAAAAAGTATACTGGTTTTTTGTCGTAGGACGCACCGTTCGCGAGATATAAGCTGTCAAAAATTACATACGAACCGCCAGTGTCCCTACAGATGTCGATTTTTCTGCATTGAAAAAATCATGAATGTTGATCTTACTTTGTTCATATCTCAAAAACCGTGCATCCTACAGCTAAGTGACTGAGGCCGATTTTGTAGCTTATGACTTGATCTAGAGGATGGAGGTAGAGAAGGGACAAATTTACCGTTATAATGGTATCATTTTTAATAAATAAGGCACTTTTTGTGGTAAAATAATCTTAATTATCGCCTTGCCGGTGATTGAGAGCGATGAAAACTTGCACAATGTGAATTCACGTCAAGAGCAACAATTCAGATAAACCTTCCTTCAAATCCGATGAAAAATTTCATATAATTTACGCAAGAGAAACAATTTTCCCTGTTTTTTTGAAAAATTTGCTCAAATAACGGTAATTTTGTGAATTTTCCAATTCCATCCTCTAGATCAAGTCATAAGCTACAAAAAAGTATACTGGTTTTTTTGTCGTAGGACGCACCGTTCGCGAGATATAAGCTGTCAAAAATTACATACGAACCGCCAGTGTCCCTACAGATGTCGATTTTTCTACATTGAAAAAATCATGAATGTTGATCTTACTTTGTTCATATCTCAAAAACCGTGCATCCTACAGCTAAGTGACTGAGGCCGATTTTGTAGCTTATGACTTGATCTAGAGGATGGAGGTAGAGAAGGGACAAATTCACCGTTATAATGGTATCATTTTTAATAAATAAGGCACTTTTTGTGGTAAAATAATCTTAATTATCGCCTTGCCGGTGATTGAGAGCGATGAAAACTTGCACAATGTGAATTCACGTCAAGAGCAACAATTCAGATAAACCTCCTTTCAAATCCGATGTAAAATTTCATATAATTTACGCAAGAGAAACAATTTTCCCTGTTTTTTTGAAAAATTTGCTCAAATAACGGTAATTTTGTGAATTTTCCAATTCCATCCTCTAGATCAAGTCATAAGCTACAAAAAAGAATGCTGGTTTTTTGTCGTAGGACGCACCGTTCGCGAGATATAAGCTGTCAAAAATTACATACGAACCGCCAGTGTCCCTACAGATGTCGATTTTTCTGCATTGAAAAAATCATGAATGTTGATCTTACTTTGTTCATATCTCAAAAACCGTGCATCCTACAGCTAAGTGACTGAGGCCGATTTTGTAGCTTATGACTTGATCTAGAGGATGGAGGTAGAGAAGGGACAAATTCACCGTTATAATGGTATCATTTTTAATAAATAAGGCACTTTTTGTGGTAAAATAATCTTAATTATCGCCTTGCCGGTGATTGAGAGCGATGAAAACTTGCACAATGTGAATTCACGTCAAGAGCAACAATTCAGATAAACCTTCCTTCAAATCCGATGTAAATTTTCATATAATTTACGCAAGAGAAACAATTTTCCTTGTTTTTTTGAAAAATTTGCTCAAATAACGGTAATGTTGTGAATTTTCCAATTCCATCCTCTAGATCAAGTCATAAGCTACAAAAAAGTATACTGGTTTTTTGTCGTAGGACGCACCGTTCGCGAGATATAAGCTGTCAAAAATTACATACGAACCGCTAGTGTCCCTACAGATGTCGATTTTTCTACATTGAAAAAATCATGAATGTTGATCTTACTTTGTTCATATTTCAAAAACCGTGCATCCTACAGCTAAGTGACTGAGGCCGATTTTGTAGCTTATGACTTGATCTAGAGGATGGAGGTAGAGAAGGGACAAATTTACCGTTATAATGGTATCATTTTTAATAAATAAGGCACTTTTTGTGGTAAAATAATCTTAATTATCGCCTTGCCGGTGATTGAGAGCGATGAAAACTTGCACAATGTGAATTCACGTCAAGAGCAACAATTCAGATAAACCTTCCTTCAAATCCGATGTACAATTTCATATAATTTACGCAAGAGAAACAATTTTCCCTGTTTTTTTTGAAAAATTTGCTCAAGTAACGGTAATGTTGTGAATTTTCCAATTCCATCCTCTAGACCAAGTCATAAGCTACAAAAAAGTATACTGGTTTTTTGTCGTAGGACGCACCGTTCGCAAGATATAAGCTGTCAAAAATTACATACGAACCGCCAGTGTCCCTACAGATGTCGATTTTTCTACATTGAAAAAATCATGAATGTTGATCTTACTTTGTTCATATCTCAAAAACCGTGCATCCTACAGCTAAGTGACTGAGGCCGATTTTGTAGCTTATGACTTGATCTAGAGGATGGAGGTAGAGAAGGGACAAATTTACCGTTATAATGGTATCATTTTTAATAAATAAGGCACTTTTTGTGGTAAAATAATCTTAATTATCGCCTTGCCGGTGATTGAGAGCGATGAAAACTTGCACAATGTGAATTCACGTCAAGAGCAACAATTCAGATAAACCTTCCTTCAAATCCGATGTAAAATTTCATATAATTTACGCAAGAGAAACAATTTTCCCTGTTTTTTTGAAAAATTTGCTCAAATAACGGTAATGTTGTGAATTTTCCAATTCCATCCTCTAGATCAAGTCATAAGCTACAAAAAAGTATACTGGTTTTTTGTCGTAGGACGCACCGTTCGCGAGATATAAGCTGTCAAAAATTACATACGAACCGCCAGTGTCCCTACAGATGTCGATTTTTCTACATTGAAAAAATCATGAATGTTGATCTTACTTTGTTCATATCTGAAAAACCGTGCATCCTACAGCTAAGTGACTGAGGCCGATTTTGTAGCTTATGACTTGATCTAGAGGATGGAGGTAGAGAAGGGACAAATTTACCGTTATAATGGTATCATTTTTAATAAATAAGGCACTTTTTGTGGTAAAATAATCTTAATTATCGCCTTGCCGGTGATTGAGAGCGATGAAAACTTGCACAATGTGAATTCACGTCAAGAGCAACAATTCAGATAAACCTTCCTTCAAATCCGATGTACAATTTCATATAATTTACGCAAGAGAAACAATTTTCCCTGTTTTTTTTGAAAAATTTGCTCAAGTAACGGTAATGTTGTGAATTTTCCAATTCCATCCTCTAGACCAAGTCATAAGCTACAAAAAAGTATACTGGTTTTTTGTCGTAGGACGCACCGTTCGCAAGATATAAGCTGTCAAAAATTACATACGAACCGCCAGTGTCCCTACAGATGTCGATTTTTCTACATTGAAAAAATCATGAATGTTGATCTTACTTTGTTCATATCTCAAAAACCGTGCATCCTACAGCTAAGTGACTGAGGCCGATTTTGTAGCTTATGACTTGATCTAGAGGATGGAGGTAGAGAAGGGACAAATTTACCGTTATAATGGTATCATTTTTAATAAATAAGGCACTTTTTGTGGTAAAATAATCTTAATTATCGCCTTGCCGGTGATTGAGAGCGATGAAAACTTGCACAAAGTGAATTCACGTCAAGAGCAACAATTCAGATAAACCTTCCTTCAAATCCGATGTAAAATTTCATATAATTTACGCAAGAGAAACAATTTTCCCTGTTTTTTTGAAAAATTTGCTCAAATAACGGTAATGTTGTGAATTTTCCAATTCCATCCTCTAGATCAAGTCATAAGCTACAAAAAAGTATACTGGTTTTTTGTCGTAGGACGCACCGTTCGCGAGATATAAGCTGTCAAAAATTACATACGAACCGCCAGTGTCCCTACAGATGTCGATTTTTCTACATTGAAAAAATCATGAATGTTGATCTTACTTTGTTCATATCTGAAAAACCGTGCATCCTACAGCTAAGTGACTGAGGCCGATTTTGTAGCTTATGACTTGATCTAGAGGATGGAGGTAGAGAAGGGACAAATTTACCGTTATAATGGTATCATTTTTAATAAATAAGGCACTTTTTGTGGTAAAATAATCTTAATTATCGCCTTGCCGGTGATTGAGAGCGATGAAAACTTGCACAATGTGAATTCACGTCAAGAGCAACATTTCAGATAAACCTTCCTTCAAATCCGATGTAAAATTTCATATAATTTACGCAAGAGAAACAAATTTCCCTGTTTTTTTTTTTTAAATTTGCTCAAATAACGGTAATTTTGTGAATTTTCCAATTCCATCCTCTAGATCAAGACATAAGCTACAAAAAAGTATACTGGTTTTTTGTCGTAGGACGCACCGTTCGCGAGATATAAGCTGTCAAAAATTACATACGAACCGCCAGTGTCCCTACAGATGTCGATTTTTCTGCATTGAAAAAATCATGAATGTTGATCTTACTTTGTTCATATCTCAAGAACCGTGCATCCTACAGCTAAGTGACTGAGGACGATTTTCTAGCTTATGACTTGATCTAGAGGATGGAGGTAGAGAAGGGACAAATTTACCGTTATAATGGTATCATTTTTAATAAATAAGGCACTTTTTGTGGTAAAATAATCTTAATTATCGCCTTGCCGGTGATTGAGAGCGATGAAAACTTGCACAATGTGAATTCACGTCAAGAGCAACAATTCAGATAAACCTTCCTTCAAATCCGATGTAAAATTTCATATAATTTACGCAAGAGAAACAATTTTCCCTGTTTTTTTGAAAAATTTGCTCGAATAACGGTAATTTTGTGAATTTTCCAATTCCATCCTCTAGATCAAGACATAAGCTACAAAAAAGTATACTGGTTTTTTGTCGTAGGAAGCACCGTTCGCGAGATATAAGCTGTCAAAAATTACATACGAACCGCTAGTGTCCCTACAGATGTCGATTTTTCTACATTGAAAAAATCATGAATGTTGATCTTACTTTGTTCATATCTCAAAAACCGTGCATCCTACAGCTAAGTGACTGAGGCCGATCTTGTAGCTTATGACTTGATCTAGAGGATGGAGGTAGAGAAGGGACAAATTTACCGTTATAATGGTATCATTTTTAATAAATAAGGCACTTTTTGTGGTAAAATAATCTTAATTATAGCCTTGCCGGTGATTGAGAGCGATGAAAACTTGCACAATGTGAATTCACGTCAAGAGCAACAATTCAGATAAACCTTCCTTCAAATCCGATGTAAAATTTCATATAATTTACGCAAGAGAAACAATTTTCCGTTTTTTTGAAAAATTTGCTCAAATAACGGTAATGTTGTGAATTTTCCAATTCCATCCTCTAGATCAAGTCATAAGCTACAAAAAAATGTAGTGGTTTTTTGTCGTAGGACGCACCGTTCGCGAGATATAAGCTGTCAAAAATTACATACGAACCGCTAGTGTCCCTACAGATGTCGATTTTTCTACGTTGAAAAAATCATGAATGTTGATCTTACTTTGTTCATATCTCAAAAACCGTGCATCCTACAGCTAAGTGACTGAGGCCGATTTTGTAGCTTATGACTTGATCTAGAGGATGGAGGTAGAGAAGGGACAAATTTACCGTTATAATGGCATCATTTTTAATAAATAAGGCACTTTTTGTGGTAAAATAATCTTAATTATCGCCTTGCCGGTGATTGAGAGCGATGAAAACTTGCACAAAGTGAATTCACGTCAAGAGCAACAATTCAGATAAACCTTCCTTCAAATCCGATGTAAAATTTCATATAATTTACGCAAGAGAAACAATTTTCCCTGTTTTTTTGAAAAATTTGCTCAAATAACGGTAATGTTGTGAATTTTCCAATTCCATCCTCTAGATCAAGTCATAAGCTACAAAAAAGTATACTGGTTTTTTGTCGTAGGACGCACCGTTCGCGAGATATAAGCTGTCAAAAATTACATACGAACCGCCAGTGTCCCTACAGATGTCGATTTTTCTACATTGAAAAAATCATGAATGTTGATCTTACTTTGTTCATATCTCAAAAACCGTGCATCCTACAGCTAAGTGACTGAGGCCGATTTTGTAGCTTATGACTTGATCTAGAGGATGGAGGTAGAGAAGGGACAAATTTACCGTTATAATGGTATCATTTTTAATAAATAAGGCACTTTTTGTGGTAAAATAATCTTAATTATCGCCTTGCCGGTGATTGAGAGCGATGAAAACTTGCACAATGTGAATTCACGTCAAGAGCAACAATTCAGATAAACCTTCCTTCAAATCCGATGTAAAATTTCATATAATTTACGCAAGAGAAACAATTTTCCCTGTTTTTTTGAAAAATTTGCTCAAATAACGGTAATGTTGTGAATTTTCCAATTCCATCCTCTAGATCAAGTCATAAGCTACAAAAAATATACTGGTTTTTTGTCGTAGGACGCACCGTTCGCGAGATATAAGCTGTCAAAAATTACATACGAACCGCTAGTGTCCCTACAGATGTCGATTTTTCTACGTTGAAAAAATCATGAATGTTGATCTTACTTTGTTCATATCTCAAAAACCGTGCATCCTACAGCTAAGTGACTGAGGCCGATTTTGTAGCTTATGACTTGATCTAGAGGATGGAGGTAGAGAAGGGACAAATTTACCGTTATAATGGTATCATTTTTAATAAATAAGGCACTTTTTGTGGTAAAATAATCTTAATTATCGCCTTGCCGGTGATTGAGAGCGATGAAAACTTGCACAATGTGAATTCACGTCAAGAGCAACAATTCAGATAAACCTTCCTTCAAATCCGATGTAAAATTTCATATAATTTACGCAAGAGAAACAATTTTCCCTGTTTTTTTGAAAAATTTGCTCAAATAACGGTAATGTTGTGAATTTTCCAATTCCATCCTCTAGATCAAGTCATAAGCTACAAAAAAGTATACTGGTTTTTTGTCGTAGGACGCACCGTTCGCGAGATATAAGCTGTCAAAAATTACATACGAACCGCTAGTGTCCCTACAGATGTCGATTTTTCTACGTTGAAAAAATCATGAATGTTGATCTTACTTTGTTCATATCTCAAAAACCGTGCATCCTACAGCTAAGTGACTGAGGCCGATTTTGTAGCTTATGACTTGATCTAGAGGATGGAGGTAGAGAAGGGACAAATTTACCGTTATAATGGTATCATTTTTAATAAATAAGGCACTTTTTGTGGTAAAATAATCTTAATTATCGCCTTGCCGGTGATTGAGAGCGATGAAAACTTGCACAATGTGAATTCACGTCAAGAGCAACAATTCAGATAAACCTTCCTTCAAATCCGATGTAAAATTTCATATAATTTACGCAAGAGAAACAATTTTCCCTGTTTTTTTGAAAAATTTGCTCAAATAACGGTAATGTTGTGAATTTTCCAATTCCATCCTCTAGATCAAGTCATAAGCTACAAAAAAGTATACTGGTTTTTTGTCGTAGGACGCACCGTTCGCGAGATATAAGCTGTCAAAAATTACATACGAACCGCTAGTGTCCCTACAGATGTCGATTTTTCTACGTTGAAAAAATCATGAATGTTGATCTTACTTTGTTCATATCTCAAAAACCGTGCATCCTACAGCTAAGTGACTGAGGCCGATTTTGTAGCTTATGACTTGATCTAGAGGATGGAGGTAGAGAAGGGACAAATTTACCGTTATAATGGTATCATTTTTAATAAATAAGGCACTTTTTGTGGTAAAATAATCTTAATTATCGCCTTGCCGGTGATTGAGAGCGATGAAAACTTGCACAAAGTGAATTCACGTCAAGAGCAACAATTCAGATAAACCTTCCTTCAAATCCGATGTAAAATTTCATATAATTTACGCAAGAGAAACAATTTTCCCTGTTTTTTTGAAAAATTTGCTCAAATAACGGTAATGTTGTGAATTTTCCAATTCCATCCTCTAGATCAAGTCATAAGCTACAAAAAAGTATACTGGTTTTTTGTCGTAGGACGCACCGTTCGCGAGATATAAGCTGTCAAAAATTACATACGAACCGCTAGTGTCCCTACAGATGTCGATTTTTCTACATTGAAAAAATCATGAATGTTGATCTTACTTTGTTCATATCTCAAAAACCGTGCATCCTACAGCTAAGTGACTGAGGCCGATTTTGTAGCTTATGACTTGATCTAGAGGATGGAGGTAGAGAAGGGACAAATTTACCGTTATAATGGTATCATTTTTAATAAATAAGGCACTTTCTGTGGTAAAATAATCTTAATTATCGCCTTGCCGGTGATTGAGAGCGATGAAAACTTGCACAAAGTGAATTCACGTCAAGAGCAACAATTCAGATAAACCTTCCTTCAAATCCGATGTAAGATTTCATATAATTTACGCAAGAGAAACAATTTTCCCTGTTTTTTTGAAAAATTTGCTCAAATAACGGTAATGTTGTGAATTTTCCAATTCCATCCTCTAGATCAAGTCATAAGCTACAAAAAAGTATACTGGTTTTTTGTCGTAGGACGCACCGTTCGCGAGATATAAGCTGTCAAAAATTACATACGAACCGCCAGTGTCCCTACAGATGTCGATTTTTCTACATTGAAAAAATCATGAATGTTGATCTTACTTTGTTCATATCTGAAAAACCGTGCATCCTACAGCTAAGTGACTGAGGCCGATCTTGTAGCTTATGACTTGATCTAGAGGATGGAGGTAGAGAAGGGACAAATTTACCGTTATAATGGTATCATTTTTAATAAATAAGGCACTTTTTGTGGTAAAATAATCTTAATTATCGCCTTGCCGGTTATTGAGAGCGATGAAAACTTGCACAATGTGAATTCACGTCAAGAGCAACAATTCAGATAAACCTTCCTTCAAATCCGATGTAAAATTTCATATAATTTACGCAAGAGAAACAATTTTCCCTGTTTTTTTGAAAAATTTGCTCAAATAACGGTAATGTTGTGAATTTTCCAATTCCATCCTCTAGACCAAGTCATAAGCTACAAAAAAGTATACTGGTTTTTTGTCGTAGGACGCACCGTTCGCGAGATATAAGCTGTCAAAAAATTACATACGAACCGCCAGTGTCCCTACAGATGTCGATTTTTCTACATTGAAAAAATCATGAATGTTGATCTTACTTTGTTCATATCTCAAAAACCGTGCATCCTACAGCTAAGTGACTGAGGCCGATTTTGTAGCTTATGACTTGATCTAGAGGATGGAGGTAGAGAAGGGACAAATTTACCGTTATAATGGTATCATTTTTAATAAATAAGGCACTTTTTGTGGTAAAATAATCTTAATTATCGCCTTGCCGGTGATTGAGAGCGATGAAAACTTGCACAATGTGAATTCACGTCAAGAGCAACAATTCAGATAAACCTTCCTTCAAATCCGATGTAAAATTTCATATAATTTACGCAAGAGAAACAATTTTCCCTGTTTTTTTGAAAAATTTGCTCAAATAACGGTAATGTTGTGAATTTTCCAATTCCATCCTCTAGATCAAGTCATAAGCTACAAAAAAGTATATTGGTTTTTTGTCGTAGGACGCACCGTTCGCGAGATATAAGCTGTCAAAAATTACATACGAACCGCCAGTGTCCCTACAGATGTCGATTTTTCTACATTGAAAAAATCATGAATGTTGATCTTACTTTGTTCATATCTCAAAAACCGTGCATCCTACAGCTAAGTGACTGAGGCCGATTTTGTAGCTTATGACTTGATCTAGAGGATGGAGGTAGAGAAGGGACAAATTTACCGTTATAATGGTATCATTTTTAATAAATAAGGCACTTTTTGTGGTAAAATAATCTTAATTATCGCCTTGCCGGTGATTGAGAGCGATGAAAACTTGCACAATGTGAATTCACGTCAAGAGCAACATTTCAGATAAACCTTCCTTCAAATCCGATGTAAAATTTCATATAATTTATGCAAGAGAAACAATTTTCCCTGTTTTTTTGAAAAATTTGCTCAAATAACGGTAATGTTGTGAATTTTCCAATTCCATCCTTTAGATCAAGTCATAAGCTACAAAAAAGTATACTGGTTTTTTGTCGTAGGACGCACCGTTCGCGAGATATAAGCTGTCAAAAATTACATACGAACCGCCAGTGTCCCTACAGATGTCGATTTTTCTACATTGAAAAAATCATGAATGTTGATCTTACTTTGTTCATATCTCAAATACCGTGCATCCTACAGCTAAGTGACTGAGGCCGATTTTGTAGCTTATGACTTGATCTAGAGGATGGAGGTAGAGAAGGGACAAATATACCGTTATAATGGTATCATTTTTAATAAATAAGGCACTTTTTGTGGTAAAATAATCTTAATTATCGCCTTGCCGGTGATTGAGAGCGATGAAAACTTGCACAAAGCGAATTCACGTCAAGAGCAACAATTCAGATAAACCTTCCTTCAAATCCGATGTAAAATTTCATATAATTTACGCAAGAGAAACAATTTTCCCTGTTTTTTTGAAAAATTTGCTCAAATAACGGTAATGTTGTGAATTTTCTAATTCCATCCTCTAGATCAAGTCATAAGCTACAAAAAAGTATACTGGTTTTTTGTCGTAGGACGCACCGTTCGCGAGATATAAGCTGTCAAAAATTACATACGAACCGCTAGTGTCCCTACAGATGTCGATTTTTCTACATTGAAAAAATCATGAATGTTGATCTTACTTTGTTCATATCGTTATAATGGAAACATTTTTAATAAATAAGGCACTTTTTGTGGTAAAATAATCTTAATTATCGCCTTGCCGGTGATTGAGAGCGATGAAAACTTGCACAATGTGAATTCACGTCAAGAGCAACAATTCAGATAAACCTTCCTTCAAATCCGATGTAAAATTTCATATAATTCACGCAAGAGAAACAATTTTCCCTGTTTTTTTGAAAAATTTGCTCAAATAACGGTAATGTGAATTTTCCAATTCCATCCTCTAGATCAAGTCATAAGCTACAAAAAAGTATACTGGTTTTTTGTCGTAGGACGCACCGTTCGCGAGATATAAGCTGTCAAAAATTACATACGAACCGCTAGTGTCCCTACAGATGTCGATTTTTCTACATTGAAAAAATCATGAATGTTGATCTTACTTTGTTCATATCTCAAAAACCGTGCATCCTACAGCTAAGTGACTGAGGCCGATTTTGTAGCTTATGACTTGATCTAGAGGATGGAGGTAGAGAAGGGACAAATTTACCGTTATAATGGTATCATTTTTAATAAATAAGGCACTTTCTGTGGTAAAATAATCTTAATTATCGCCTTGCCGGTGATTGAGAGCGATGAAAACTTGCACAAAGTGAATTCACGTCAAGAGCAACAATTCAGATAAACCTTCCTTCAAATCCGATGTAAGATTTCATATAATTTACGCAAGAGAAACAATTTTCCCTGTTTTTTTGAAAAATTTGCTCAAATAACGGTAATGTTGTGAATTTTCCAATTCCATCCTCTAGATCAAGTCATAAGCTACAAAAAAGTATACTGGTTTTTTGTCGTAGGACGCACCGTTCGCGAGATATAAGCTGTCAAAAATTACATACGAACCGCCAGTGTCCCTACAGATGTCGATTTTTCTACATTGAAAAAATCATGAATGTTGATCTTACTTTGTTCATATCTGAAAAACCGTGCATCCTACAGCTAAGTGACTGAGGCCGATCTTGTAGCTTATGACTTGATCTAGAGGATGGAGGTAGAGAAGGGACAAATTTACCGTTATAATGGTATCATTTTTAATAAATAAGGCACTTTTTGTGGTAAAATAATCTTAATTATCGCCTTGCCGGTTATTGAGAGCGATGAAAACTTGCACAATGTGAATTCACGTCAAGAGCAACAATTCAGATAAACCTTCCTTCAAATCCGATGTAAAATTTCATATAATTTACGCAAGAGAAACAATTTTCCCTGTTTTTTTGAAAAATTTGCTCAAATAACGGTAATGTTGTGAATTTTCCAATTCCATCCTCTAGACCAAGTCATAAGCTACAAAAAAGTATACTGGTTTTTTGTCGTAGGACGCACCGTTCGCGAGATATAAGCTGTCAAAAAATTACATACGAACCGCCAGTGTCCCTACAGATGTCGATTTTTCTACATTGAAAAAATCATGAATGTTGATCTTACTTTGTTCATATCTCAAAAACCGTGCATCCTACAGCTAAGTGACTGAGGCCGATTTTGTAGCTTATGACTTGATCTAGAGGATGGAGGTAGAGAAGGGACAAATTTACCGTTATAATGGTATCATTTTTAATAAATAAGGCACTTTTTGTGGTAAAATAATCTTAATTATCGCCTTGCCGGTGATTGAGAGCGATGAAAACTTGCACAATGTGAATTCACGTCAAGAGCAACAATTCAGATAAACCTTCCTTCAAATCCGATGTAAAATTTCATATAATTTACGCAAGAGAAACAATTTTCCCTGTTTTTTTGAAAAATTTGCTCAAATAACGGTAATGTTGTGAATTTTCCAATTCCATCCTCTAGATCAAGTCATAAGCTACAAAAAAGTATATTGGTTTTTTGTCGTAGGACGCACCGTTCGCGAGATATAAGCTGTCAAAAATTACATACGAACCGCCAGTGTCCCTACAGATGTCGATTTTTCTACATTGAAAAAATCATGAATGTTGATCTTACTTTGTTCATATCTCAAAAACCGTGCATCCTACAGCTAAGTGACTGAGGCCGATTTTGTAGCTTATGACTTGATCTAGAGGATGGAGGTAGAGAAGGGACAAATTTACCGTTATAATGGTATCATTTTTAATAAATAAGGCACTTTTTGTGGTAAAATAATCTTAATTATCGCCTTGCCGGTGATTGAGAGCGATGAAAACTTGCACAATGTGAATTCACGTCAAGAGCAACATTTCAGATAAACCTTCCTTCAAATCCGATGTAAAATTTCATATAATTTATGCAAGAGAAACAATTTTCCCTGTTTTTTTGAAAAATTTGCTCAAATAACGGTAATGTTGTGAATTTTCCAATTCCATCCTTTAGATCAAGTCATAAGCTACAAAAAAGTATACTGGTTTTTTGTCGTAGGACGCACCGTTCGCGAGATATAAGCTGTCAAAAATTACATACGAACCGCCAGTGTCCCTACAGATGTCGATTTTTCTACATTGAAAAAATCATGAATGTTGATCTTACTTTGTTCATATCTCAAATACCGTGCATCCTACAGCTAAGTGACTGAGGCCGATTTTGTAGCTTATGACTTGATCTAGAGGATGGAGGTAGAGAAGGGACAAATATACCGTTATAATGGTATCATTTTTAATAAATAAGGCACTTTTTGTGGTAAAATAATCTTAATTATCGCCTTGCCGGTGATTGAGAGCGATGAAAACTTGCACAAAGCGAATTCACGTCAAGAGCAACAATTCAGATAAACCTTCCTTCAAATCCGATGTAAAATTTCATATAATTTACGCAAGAGAAACAATTTTCCCTGTTTTTTTGAAAAATTTGCTCAAATAACGGTAATGTTGTGAATTTTCTAATTCCATCCTCTAGATCAAGTCATAAGCTACAAAAAAGTATACTGGTTTTTTGTCGTAGGACGCACCGTTCGCGAGATATAAGCTGTCAAAAATTACATACGAACCGCTAGTGTCCCTACAGATGTCGATTTTTCTACATTGAAAAAATCATGAATGTTGATCTTACTTTGTTCATATCGTTATAATGGAAACATTTTTAATAAATAAGGCACTTTTTGTGGTAAAATAATCTTAATTATCGCCTTGCCGGTGATTGAGAGCGATGAAAACTTGCACAATGTGAATTCACGTCAAGAGCAACAATTCAGATAAACCTTCCTTCAAATCCGATGTAAAATTTCATATAATTCACGCAAGAGAAACAATTTTCCCTGTTTTTTTGAAAAATTTGCTCAAATAACGGTAATGTGAATTTTCCAATTCCATCCTCTAGATCAAGTCATAAGCTACAAAAAAGTATACTGGTTTTTTGTCGTAGGACGCACCGTTCGCGAGATATAAGCTGTCAAAAATTACATACGAACCGCTAGTGTCCCTACAGATGTCGATTTTTCTACATTGAAAAAATCATGAATGTTGATCTTACTTTGTTCATATCTCAAAAACCGTGCATCCTACAGCTAAGTGACTGAGGCCGATTTTGTAGCTTATGACTTGATCTAGAGGATGGAGGTAGAGAAGGGACAAATTTACCGTTATAATGGTATCATTTTTAATAAATAAGGCACTTTTTGTGGTAAAATAATCTTAATTATCGCCTTGCCGGTGATTGAGAGCGATGAAAACTTGCACAATGTGAATTCACGTCAAGAGCAACAATTCAGATAAACCTTCCTTCAAATCCGATGTACAATTTCATATAATTTACGCAAGAGAAACAATTTTCCCTGTTTTTTTGAAAAATTTGCTCAAGTAACGGTAATGTTGTGAATTTTCCAATTCCATCCTCTAGACCAAGTCATAAGCTACAAAAAAGTATACTGGTTTTTTGTCGTAGGACGCACCGTTCGCAAGATATAAGCTGTCAAAAATTACATACGAACCGCCAGTGTCCCTACAGATGTCGATTTTTCTACATTGAAAAAATCATGAATGTTGATCTTACTTTGTTCATATCTCAAATACCGTGCATCCTACAGCTAAGTGACTGAGGCCGATTTTGTAGCTTATGACTTGATCTAGAGGATGGAGGTAGAGAAGGGACAAATATACCGTTATAATGGTATCATTTTTAATAAATAAGGCACTTTTTGTGGTAAAATAATCTTAATTATCGCCTTGCCGGTGATTGAGAGCGATGAAAACTTGCACAAAGCGAATTCACGTCAAGAGCAACAATTCAGATAAACCTTCCTTCAAATCCGATGTAAAATTTCATATAATTTACGCAAGAGAAACAATTTTCCCTGTTTTTTTGAAAAATTTGCTCAAATAACGGTAATGTTGTGAATTTTCTAATTCCATCCTCTAGATCAAGTCATAAGCTACAAAAAAGTATACTGGTTTTTTGTCGTAGGACGCACCGTTCGCGAGATATAAGCTGTCAAAAATTACATACGAACCGCTAGTGTCCCTACAGATGTCGATTTTTCTACATTGAAAAAATCATGAATGTTGATCTTACTTTGTTCATATCTCAAAAACCGTGCATCCTACAGCTAAGCGACTGAGGCCGATCTTGTAGCTTATGACTTGATCTTGAGGATGGAGGTAGAGAAGGGACAAATTTACCGTTATAATGGAAACATTTTTAATAAATAAGGCACTTTTTGTGGTAAAATAATCTTAATTATCGCCTTGCCGGTGATTGAGAGCGATGAAAACTTGCACAATGTGAATTCACGTCAAGAGCAACAATTCAGATAAACCTTCCTTCAAATCCGATGTAAAATTTCATATAATTCACGCAAGAGAAACAATTTTCCCTGTTTTTTTGAAAAATTTGCTCAAATAACGGTAATGTGAATTTTCCAATTCCATCCTCTAGATCAAGTCATAAGCTACAAAAAAGTATACTGGTTTTTTGTCGTAGGACGCACCGTTCGCGAGATATAAGCTGTCAAAAATTACATACGAACCGCTAGTGTCCCTACAGATGTCGATTTTTCTACATTGAAAAAATCATGAATGTTGATCTTACTTTGTTCATATCTCAAAAACCGTGCATCCTACAGCTAAGTGACTGAGGCCGATTTTGTAGCTTATGACTTGATCTAGAGGATGGAGGTAGAGAAGGGACAAATTTACCGTTATAATGGTATCATTTTTAATAAATAAGGCACTTTTTGTGGTAAAATAATCTTAATTATCGCCTTGCCGGTGATTGAGAGCGATGAAAACTTGCACAATGTGAATTCACGTCAAGAGCAACAATTCAGATAAACCTTCCTTCAAATCCGATGTACAATTTCATATAATTTACGCAAGAGAAACAATTTTCCCTGTTTTTTTGAAAAATTTGCTCAAGTAACGGTAATGTTGTGAATTTTCCAATTCCATCCTCTAGACCAAGTCATAAGCTACAAAAAAGTATACTGGTTTTTTGTCGTAGGACGCACCGTTCGCAAGATATAAGCTGTCAAAAATTACATACGAACCGCCAGTGTCCCTACAGATGTCGATTTTTCTACATTGAAAAAATCATGAATGTTGATCTTACTTTGTTCATATCTCAAAAACCGTGCATCCTACAGCTAAGTGACTGAGGCCGATTTTGTAGCTTATGACTTGATCTAGAGGATGGAGGTAGAGAAGGGACAAATTTACCGTTATAATGGTATCATTTTTAATAAATAAGGCACTTTTTGTGGTAAAATAATCTTAATTATCGCCTTGCCGGTGATTGAGAGCGATGAAAACTTGCACAATGTGAATTCACGTCAAGAGCAACATTTCAGATAAACCTTCCTTCAAATCCGATGTAAAATTTCATATAATTTATGCAAGAGAAACAATTTTCCCTGTTTTTTTGAAAAATTTGCTCAAATAACGGTAATGTTGTGAATTTTCCAATTCCATCCTTTAGATCAAGTCATAAGCTACAAAAAAGTATACTGGTTTTTTGTCGTAGGACGCACCGTTCGCGAGATATAAGCTGTCAAAAATTACATACGAACCGCCAGTGTCCCTACAGATGTCGATTTTTCTACATTGAAAAAATCATGAATGTTGATCTTACTTTGTTCATATCTCAAATACCGTGCATCCTACAGCTAAGTGACTGAGGCCGATTTTGTAGCTTATGACTTGATCTAGAGGATGGAGGTAGAGAAGGGACAAATTTACCGTTATAATGGTATCATTTTTAATAAATAAGGCACTTTTTGTGGTAAAATAATCTTAATTATCGCCTTGCCGGTGATTGAGAGCGATGAAAACTTGCACAATGTGAATTCACGTCAAGAGCAACAATTCAGATAAACCTTCCTTCAAATCCGATGTACAATTTCATATAATTTACGCAAGAGAAACAATTTTCCCTGTTTTTTTGAAAAATTTGCTCAAGTAACGGTAATGTTGTGAATTTTCCAATTCCATCCTCTAGACCAAGTCATAAGCTACAAAAAAGTATACTGGTTTTTTGTCGTAGGACGCACCGTTCGCAAGATATAAGCTGTCAAAAATTACATACGAACCGCCAGTGTCCCTACAGATGTCGATTTTTCTACATTGAAAAAATCATGAATGTTGATCTTACTTTGTTCATATCTCAAAAACCGTGCATCCTACAGCTAAGTGACTGAGGCCGATTTTGTAGCTTATGACTTGATCTAGAGGATGGAGGTAGAGAAGGGACAAATTTACCGTTATAATGGTATCATTTTTTAATAAATAAGGCACTTTTTGTGGTAAAATAATCTTAATTATCGCCTTGCCGGTGATTGAGAGCGATGAAAACTTGCACAAAGTGAATTCACGTCAAGAGCAACAATTCAGATAAACCTTCCTTCAAATCCGATGTAAGATTTCATATAATTTACGCAAGAGAAACAATTTTCCCTGTTTTTTTGAAAAATTTGCTCAAATAACGGTAATGTTGTGAATTTTCCAATTCCATCCTCTAGATCAAGTCATAAGCTACAAAAAAGTATACTGGTTTTTTGTCGTAGGACGCACCGTTCGCGAGATATAAGCTGTCAAAAATTACATACGAACCGCCAGTGTCCCTACAGATGTCATGAATGTTGATCTTACTTTGTTCATATCTCAAAAACCGTGCATCCTACAGCTAAGTGACTGAGGCCGATTTTGTAGCTTATGACTTGATCTAGAGGATGGAGGTAGAGAAGGGACAAATTTACCGTTATAATGGTATCATTTTTAATAAATAAGGCACTTTTTGTGGTAAAATAATCTTAATTATCGCCTTGCCGGTGATTGAGAGCGATGAAAACTTGCACAATGTGAATTCACGTCAAGAGCAACAATTCAGATAAATCTTCCTTCAAATCCGATGTAAAATTTCATATAATTTACGCAAGAGAAACAATTTTCCCTGTTTTTTTGAAAAATTTGCTCAAATAACGGTAATGTTGTGAATTTTCCAATTCCATCCTCTAGATCAAGTCATAAGCTACAAAAAAGTATACTGGTTTTTTGTCGTAGGACGCACCGTTCGCGAGATATAAGCTGTCAAAAATTACATACGAACCGCCAGTGTCCCTACAGATGTCGATTTTTCTACATTGAAAAAATCTTGAATGTTGATCTTACTTTGTTCAGATAAACCTTCCTTCAAATCCGATGTAAAATTTCATATAATTTACGCAAGAGAAACAATTTTCCCTGTTTTTTTGAAAAATTTGCTCAAATAACGGTAATGTTGTGAATTTTCCAATTCCATCCTCTAGATCAAGTCATAAGCTACAAAAAAGTATACTGGTTTTTTGTCGTAGGACGCACCGTTCGCGAGATATAAGCTGTCAAAAATTACATACGAACCGCCAGTGTCCCTACAGATGTCGATTTTTCTACATTGAAAAAATCATGAATGTTGATCTTACTTTGTTCATATCTCAAAAACCGTGCAAAATAAATAACTGAACTTCGTAATTTTTTTTTTTAATATATTCTCTTTATTATATATATTCTATTATAATTACGGTTTTAGTTCTTTATTTACTATTAATAATACGGCCGCTGTCTTAAGCAGGGCTGCACCGTACTATCCGGATGAGAGTTTACTATGAACTACCACTCAGATCGAATCGAATGCCCGAAGAAGGTTTTGTTATTTTTAATATTTCAACACGGTCCCCCAATTGACTTGATTGGGCTTACATTCTTCAAGAGGTCAGCCGAATGCATTGGTTTTATTCTCCCTATTTCTCAATAGGTTAACCGAATGCATTGGTTCACTTTCCTTGTTTACTCTTTCGGTCATCGTTACTTTTATGGGTCACATAAAAGTGATGACGATAAGAATTTATGGTGTGCAATTGAAGAATGCAAACACAAGCAAGTATGGTGACACATTGTATATTTTTATTTTTAAGAATTACGACCAATACTTAACTCCTCCTTCCTTAGAGAAAGTTTTCTCCTGGAAATTTTGATTTGAGGGTTTCGTTTGTTTTTTTCCTTGCTCTTCTGTTAAGCTATCAATTTTAATTTTAATTTTACCGGTACTTCTGACATTCTTGTACATTACGATTCCAATGATACTTATACCAATAATAATTATTAACATGGATGTACCAGAGATTAAATAGGTTTTTACTTTGTGGTATTGAACTAATTCTAGGTTATGTCTATTTTCAATTTCTTGTAGTTCCTTAAATTTTGTAAACACCGTATTGATGGTGGCATTTTCTTTCATTATTTCTTCATAATAGAATTGAAATGTATAATTAGTTTCTTTGTTCTTAATTATAGCGTCATTGATTTTAATATTACAATTCTGAATATTAACAATAAGATTTCCAGCAAAAGTTAAATTTCTAGAGTCACAATTATTTTGTACGGTTACATTTTTAGCGTTTTTAATAATATAAGTTCTTTCGTTCAGATTAATAATTTCAAAATTATTATTGATCCTCATTAAACAATTTTGCTTACTAATACAATCATTTCTCTCTTTTAATTCGTTAACATTAATTTTCTCCTCGTTATATTTATACTCTTTTCCTTCGTTTACAATTACAACAAAGGGTTCTAAGTCAACTTCTTGTTTTTTTCGATTTGGTATTGGTACGATTATTTTAATTGGACGTGTTATAATCTCTTCCGGTATTTTCAAAGCTATAATAATGGCATCATCTGTATATTTCATTACCCCTGACTTAATATTTCTTAATTTGCTCCAATTCATATCTGTCATGATTAGTTCGTCCTTAGTGAGTAAGCTAGGGTGGGTTATTCCCATTTTCGCTGCAGCTATCGTGTCTAACAAATTATCAATTACTCTTTCTAACATCTGTAATCTAGTTAGTATTTCGGTTCGTTGTAGGCGTTTAAGTATCGTATTTTGTAACTGTTGGTTTTCATTCTGATAGCGTTCTATTTCTTCCCTATCTCTCAAAACTAAGTCTCTTATGTTTTTTATGTTTCCGTTTAATTGAGTATTAATTTTGATTTGCTTGTTTAGTTCCTGAATTGCATTCTGATTGTTAGTGTCAGTAGCTTTTATGTGTTCTTCTATTTCTTCCCTATCTGAGTTGTCCATAGTACCGAACAACCATTTCTGAGCCGTTCCTACTATATTTACGAGACCTCTTTTTGATCTTGTCTTATGAGGCATGATACTATGTATTTTTGTAAAAATTGTATTACATTCCTTTCTTATTTCTGAGTCTTGTCCTACAATTTCAAATTTTTTTATTTCCTGTAAGGTGTCTATCAACATTTTTATTTTTACTATGTGGATGATGGTTTGGGTTTGGTTGATGATTTCTCCTTCACCCATGCTTATCGTTGTGAATCCGTTGTCACTTTCGATTGGTGTTATTACAAGTGCTGCTTGTACTAGGTTCATTGGTGTCATCAGGAGTAGCAGCATCAGTGTGAGTACTTTCATATTGCTGATTTCCTTCGTAAGATCGCTGCTGCTGATGACCGGTCGATAGTGTTGTTTAAATAACTCCTTCGCCTGTTCCCACGAAGTGACTCCATTGATGATCAGTAGGTCCATAGCTCGACCTTTGATTTTCACTTGTTGTATGATGTTCCAGGTGGCTTGGTAATCTCCAATAGTATTCCGAAGGTGGTTCTCTATCATTACGATGAAGTGCATTAGGGATTCGCTATCCCCATCGAATTCGGGTAAGTATTGAATTTCCCGTAACACGTTGCTCCCATGACTCGGCTGTGGTATTCTCGCCACTATAGCCATTATACTATTTAGGATATCCCGGTTGGATACCTCAGGGATGACGTTTGGATTTTCTGCCATATTTCCCGTTTCACTATTACTATATGCCAACAACTTCCACTACGGTTTTAGAAGGGTTTCACTATACACAATCTTTTCCCGTGTTTTTTTTTTTTTTTTTTTCGTTCGTCGAAAATTGCGGTTAAGGAAATGCGAATTGAACTTTCTCAATGTGGATCAGGATAGTTGTACCTGATCCTACCGACTGCGCCAAATAAATAACTGAACTTCGTAATTTTTTTTTTTAATATATTCTCTTTATTATATATATTCTATTATAATTACGGTTTTAGTTCTTTATTTACTATTAATAATACGGCCGCTGTCTTAAGCAGGGCTGCACCGTACTATCCGGATGAGAGTTTACTATGAACTACCACTCAGATCGAATCGAATGCCCGAAGAAGGTTTTGTTATTTTTAATATTTCAACACGGTCCCCCAATTGACTTGATTGGGCTTACATTCTTCAAGAGGTCAGCCGAATGCATTGGTTTTATTCTCCCTATTTCTCAATAGGTTAACCGAATGCATTGGTTCACTTTCCTTGTTTACTCTTTCGGTCATCGTTACTTTTATGGGTCACATAAAAGTGATGACGATAAGAATTTATGGTGTGCAATTGAAGAATGCAAACACAAGCAAGTATGGTGACACATTGTATATTTTTATTTTTAAGAATTACGACCAATACTTAACTTGCATCCTACAGCTAAGTGACTGAGGCCGATTTTGTAGCTTATGACTTGATCTAGAGGATGGAGGTAGAGAAGGGACAAATTTACCGTTATAATGGTATCATTTTTAATAAATAAGGCACTTTTTGTGGTAAAATAATCTTAATTATCGCCTTGCCGGTGATTGAGAGCGATGAAAACTTGCACAATGTGAATTCACGTCAAGAGCAACAATTCAGATAAACCTTCCTTCAAATCCGATGTAAAATTTCATATAATTTACGCAAGAGAAACAAATTTCCCTGTTTTTTTTTTTTAATTTGCTCAAATAACGGTAATGTTGTGAATTTTCCAATTCCATCCTCTAGATCAAGTCATAAGCTACAAAAAAGTATACTGGTTTTTTGTCGTAGGACGCACCGTTCGCGAGATATAAGCTGTCAAAAATTACATACGAACCGCCAGTGTCCCTACAGATGTCATGAATGTTGATCTTACTTTGTTCATATCTAAAAAACCGTGCATCCTACAGTTAAGTGACTGAGGCCGATTTTGTAGCTTATGACTTGATCTAGAGGATGGAGGTAGAGAAGGGACAAATTTACCGTTATAATGGTATCATTTTTAATAAATAAGGCACTTTTTGTGGTAAAATAATCTTAATTATCGCCTTGCCGGTGATTGAGAGCGATGAAAACTTGCACAATGTGAATTCACGTCAAGAGCAACAATTCAGATAAATCTTCCTTCAAATCCGATGTAAAATTTCATATAATTTACGCAAGAGAAACAATTTTCCCTGTTTTTTTTGAAAAATTTGCTCAAATAACGGTAATGTTGTGAATTTTCCAATTCCATCCTCTAGATCAAGTCATAAGCTACAAAAAAGTATACTGGTTTTTTGTCGTAGGACGCACCGTTCGCGAGATATAAGCTGTCAAAAATTACATACGAACCGCCAGTGTCCCTACAGATGTCGATTTTTCTACATTGAAAAAATCATGAATGTTGATCTTACTTTGTTCAGATAAACCTTCCTTCAAATCCGATGTAAAATTTCATATAATTTACGCAAGAGAAACAATTTTCCCTGTTTTTTTGAAAAATTTGCTCAAATAACGGTAATGTTGTGAATTTTCCAATTCCATCCTCTAGATCAAGTCATAAGCTACAAAAAAGTATACTGGTTTTTTGTCGTAGGACGCACCGTTCGCGAGATATAAGCTGTCAAAAATTACATACGAACCGCCAGTGTCCCTACAGATGTCATGAATGTTGATCTTACTTTGTTCATATCTCAAAAACCGTGCATCCTACAGTTAAGTGACTGAGGCCGATTTTGTAGCTTATGACTTGATCTAGAGGATGGAGGTAGAGAAGGGACAAATTTACCGTTATAATGGTATCATTTTTAATAAATAAGGCACTTTTTGTGGTAAAATAATCTTAATTATCGCCTTGCCGGTGATTGAGAGCGATGAAAACTTGCACAATGTGAATTCACGTCAAGAGCAACAATTCAGATAAATCTTCCTTCAAATCCAATGTAAAATTTCATATAATTTACGCAAGAGAAACAATTTTCCCTGTTTTTTTTGAAAAATTTGCTCAAATAACGGTAATGTTGTGAATTTTCCAATTCCATCCTCTAGATCAAGTCATAAGCTACAAAAAAGTATACTGGTTTTTTGTCGTAGGACGCACCGTTCGCGAGATATAAGCTGTCAAAAATTACATACGAACCGCCAGTGTCCCTACAGATGTCGATTTTTCTACATTGAAAAAATCATGAATGTTGATCTTACTTTGTTCATATCTCAAAAACCGTGCATCCTACAGCTAAGTGACTGAGGCCGATTTTGTAGCTTATGACTTGATCTAGAGGATGGAGGTAGAGAAGGGACAAATTTACCGTTATAATGGTATCATTTTTAATAAATAAGGCACTTTTTGTGGTAAAATAATCTTAATTATCGCCTTGCCGGTGATTGAGAGCGATGAAAACTTGCACAATGTGAATTCACGTCAAGAGCAACAATTCAGATAAACCTTCCTTCAAATCCGATGTAAAATTTCATATAATTTACGCAAGAGAAACAATTTTCCCTGTTTTTTTGAAAAATTTGCTCAAATAACGGTAATTTTGTGAATTTTCCAATTCCATCCTCTAGATCAAGTCATAAGCTACAAAAAAGTATACTGGTTTTTTGTCGTAGGACGCACCGTTCGCGAGATATAAGCTGTCAAAAATTACATACGAACCGCCAGTGTCCCTACAGATGTCGATTTTTCTACATTGAAAAAATCATGAATGTTGATCTTACTTTGTTCATATCTCAAAAACCGTGCATCCTACAGCTAAGTGACTTAGGCCGATTTTGTAGCTTATGACTTGATCTAGAGGATGGAGGTAGAGAAGGGACAAATTTACCGTTATAATGGTATCATTTTTTAATAAATAAGGCACTTTTTGTGGTAAAATAATCTTAACTATCGCCTTGCCGGTGATTGAGAGCGATGAAAACTTGCACAATGTGAATTCACGTCAAGAGCAACATTTCAGATAAACCTTCCTTCAAATCCGATGTAAAATTTCATATAATTTACGCAAGAGAAACAATTTTCCCTGTTTTTTTGAAAAATTTGCTCAAATAACGGTAATGTTGTGAATTTTCCAATTCCATCCTTTAGATCAAATCATAAGCTACAAAAAAGTATACTGGTTTTTTGTCGTAGGACGCACCGTTCGCGAGATATAAGCTGTCAAAAATTACATACGAACCGCCAGTGTCCCTACAGATGTCGATTTTTCTACATTGAAAAAATCATGAATGTTGATCTTACTTTGTTCATATCTCAAAAACCGTGCATCCTACAGCTAAGTGACTGAGGCCGATTTTGTAGCTTATGACTTGATCTAGAGGATGGAGGTAGAGAAGGGACAAATGTACCGTTATAATGGTATCATTTTTAATAAATAAGGCACTTTTTGTGGTAAAATAATCTTAATTATCGCCTTGCCGGTGATTGAGAGCGATGAAAACTTGCACAATGTGAATTCACGTCAAGAGCAACAATTCAGATAAACCTTCCTTCAAATCCGATGTAAAATTTCATATAATTTACGCAAGAGAAACAATTTTCCCTGTTTTTTTGAAAAATTTGCTCAAATAACGGTAATGTTGTGAATTTTCCAATTCCATCCTCTAGATCAAGTCATAAGCTACAAAAAAGTATACTGGTTTTTTGTCGTAGGACGCACCGTTCGCGAGATATAAGCTGTCAAAAATTACATACGAACCGCCAGTGTCCCTACAGATGTCGATTTTTCTACATTGAAAAAATCTTGAATGTTGATCTTACTTTGTTCAGATAAACCTTCCTTCAAATCCGATGTAAAATTTCATATAATTTACGCAAGAGAAACAATTTTCCCTGTTTTTTTGAAAAATTTGCTCAAATAACGGTAATGTTGTGAATTTTCCAATTCCATCCTCTAGATCAAGTCATAAGCTACAAAAAAGTATACTGGTTTTTTGTCGTAGGACGCACCGTTCGCGAGATATAAGCTGTCAAAAATTACATACGAACCGCTAGTGTCCCTACAGATGTCGATTTTTCTACATTGAAAAAATCATGAATGTTGATCTTACTTTGTTCATATCTCAAAAACCGTGCATCCTACAGCTAAGTGACTGAGGCCGATTTTGTAGCTTATGACTTGATCTAGAGGATGGAGGTAGAGAAGGGACAAATTTACCGTTATAATGGTATCATTTTTAATAAATAAGGCACTTTTTGTGGTAAAATAATCTTAATTATCGCCTTGCCGGTGATTGAGAGCGATGAAAACTTGCACAATGTGAATTCACGTCAAGAGCAACAATTCAGATAAACCTTCCTTCAAATCCGATGTAAAATTTCATATAATTTACGCAAGAGAAACAATTTTCCCTGTTTTTTTGAAAAATTTGCTCAAATAACGGTAATTTTGTGAATTTTCCAATTCCATCCTCTAGATCAAGTCATAAGCTACAAAAAAGTATACTGGTTTTTTGTCGTAGGACGCACCGTTCGCGAGATATAAGCTGTCAAAAATTACATACGAACCGCCAGTGTCCCTACAGATGTCGATTTTTCTACATTGAAAAAATCATGAATGTTGATCTTACTTTGTTCATATCTCAAAAACCGTGCATCCTACAGCTAAGTGACTTAGGCCGATTTTGTAGCTTATGACTTGATCTAGAGGATGGAGGTAGAGAAGGGACAAATTTACCGTTATAATGGTATCATTTTTTAATAAATAAGGCACTTTTTGTGGTAAAATAATCTTAACTATCGCCTTGCCGGTGATTGAGAGCGATGAAAACTTGCACAATGTGAATTCACGTCAAGAGCAACATTTCAGATAAACCTTCCTTCAAATCCGATGTAAAATTTCATATAATTTACGCAAGAGAAACAATTTTCCCTGTTTTTTTGAAAAATTTGCTCAAATAACGGTAATGTTGTGAATTTTCCAATTCCATCCTTTAGATCAAATCATAAGCTACAAAAAAGTATACTGGTTTTTTGTCGTAGGACGCACCGTTCGCGAGATATAAGCTGTCAAAAATTACATACGAACCGCCAGTGTCCCTACAGATGTCGATTTTTCTACATTGAAAAAATCATGAATGTTGATCTTACTTTGTTCATATCTCAAAAACCGTGCATCCTACAGCTAAGTGACTGAGGCCGATTTTGTAGCTTATGACTTGATCTAGAGGATGGAGGTAGAGAAGGGACAAATGTACCGTTATAATGGTATCATTTTTAATAAATAAGGCACTTTTTGTGGTAAAATAATCTTAATTATCGCCTTGCCGGTGATTGAGAGCGATGAAAACTTGCACAATGTGAATTCACGTCAAGAGCAACAATTCAGATAAACCTTCCTTCAAATCCGATGTAAAATTTCATATAATTTACGCAAGAGAAACAATTTTCCCTGTTTTTTTGAAAAATTTGCTCAAATAACGGTAATGTTGTGAATTTTCCAATTCCATCCTCTAGATCAAGTCATAAGCTACAAAAAAGTATACTGGTTTTTTGTCGTAGGACGCACCGTTCGCGAGATATAAGCTGTCAAAAATTACATACGAACCGCCAGTGTCCCTACAGATGTCGATTTTTCTACATTGAAAAAATCTTGAATGTTGATCTTACTTTGTTCAGATAAACCTTCCTTCAAATCCGATGTAAAATTTCATATAATTTACGCAAGAGAAACAATTTTCCCTGTTTTTTTGAAAAATTTGCTCAAATAACGGTAATGTTGTGAATTTTCCAATTCCATCCTCTAGATCAAGTCATAAGCTACAAAAAAGTATACTGGTTTTTTGTCGTAGGACGCACCGTTCGCGAGATATAAGCTGTCAAAAATTACATACGAACCGCTAGTGTCCCTACAGATGTCGATTTTTCTACATTGAAAAAATCATGAATGTTGATCTTACTTTGTTCATATCTCAAAAACCGTGCATCCTACAGCTAAGTGACTGAGGCCGATTTTGTAGCTTATGACTTGATCTAGAGGATGTAGGTAGAGAAGGGACAAATTTACCGTTATAATGGTATCATTTTTAATAAATAAGGCACTTTTTGTGGTAAAATAATCTTAATTATCGCCTTGCCGGTGATTGAGAGCGATGAAAACTTGCACAAAGTGAATTCACGTCAAGAGCAACAATTCAGATAAACCTTCCTTCAAATCCGATGTAAAATTTCATATAATTTACGCAAGAGAAACAATTTTCCCTGTTTTTTGAAAAATTTGCTCAAATAACGGTAATGTTGTGAATTTTCCAATTCCATCCTCTAGATCAAGTCATAAGCTACAAAAAAGTATACTGGTTTTTTGTCGTAGGACGCACCGTTCGCGAGATATAAGCTGTCAAAAATTACATACGAACCGCCAGTGTCCCTACAGATGTCGATTTTTCTACATTGAAAAAATCATGAATGTTGATCTTACTTTGTTCATATCTCAAAAACCGTGCATCCTACAGCTAAGTGACTGAGGCCGATCTTGTAGCTTATGACTTGATCTAGAGGATGGAGGTAGAGAAGGGACAAATTTACCGTTATAATGGTATCATTTTTAATAAATAAGGCACTTTTTGTGGTAAAATAATCTTAATTATCGCCTTGCCGGTGATTGAGAGCGATGAAAACTTGCACAATGTGAATTCACGTCAAGAGCAACAATTCAGATAAACCTTCCTTCAAATCCGATGTAAAATTTCATATAATTTACGCAAGAGAAACAATTTTCCCTGTTTTTTTGAAAAATTTGCTCAAATAACGGTAATGTTGTGAATTTTCCAATTCCATCCTCTAGATCAAGTCATAAGCTACAAAAAAGTATACTGGTTTTTTGTCGTAGGACGCACCGTTCGCGAGATATAAGCTGTCAAAAATTACATACGAACCGCCAGTGTCCCTACAGATGTCGATTTTTCTACATTGAAAAAATCATGAATGTTGATCTTACTTTGTTCATATCTCAAAAACCGTGCATCCTACAGCTAAGTGACTGAGGCCGATTTTGTAGCTTATGACTTGATCTAGAGGATGGAGGTAGAGAAGGGACAAATTTACCGTTATAATGGTATCATTTTTAATAAATAAGGCACTTTTTGTGGTAAAATAATCTTAATTATCGCCTTGCCGGTGATTGAGAGCGATGAAAACTTGCACAATGTGAATTCACGTCAAGAGCAACATTTCAGATAAACCTTCCTTCAAATCCGATGTAAAATTTCATATAATTTACGCAAGAGAAACAATTTTCCCTGTTTTTTTGAAAAATTTGCTCAAATAACGGTAATGTTGTGAATTTTCCAATTCCATCCTCTAGATCAAGTCATAAGCTACAAAAAAGTATACTGGTTTTTTGTCGTAGGACGCACCGTTCGCGAGATATAAGCTGTCAAAAATTACATACGAACCGCCAGTGTCCCTACAGATGTCGATTTTTCTACATTGAAAAAATCATGAATGTTGATCTTACTTTGTTCATATCTCAAAAACCGTGCATCCTACAGCTAAGTGACTGAGGCCGATCTTGTAGCTTATGACTTGATCTAGAGGATGGAGGTAGAGAAGGGACAAATTTACCGTTATAATGGTATCATTTTTAATAAATAAGGCACTTTTTGTGGTAAAATAATCTTAATTATCGCCTTGCCGGTGATTGAGAGCGATGAAAACTTGCACAATGTGAATTCACGTCAAGAGCAACAATTCAGATAAACCTTCCTTCAAATCCGATGTAAAATTTCATATAATTTACGCAAGAGAAACAATTTTCCCTGTTTTTTTGAAAAATTTGCTCAAATAACGGTAATGTTGTGAATTTTCTAATTCCATCCTCTAGATCAAGTCATAAGCTACAAAAAAGTATACTGGTTTTTTGTCGTAGGACGCACCGTTCGCGAGATATAAGCTGTCAAAAATTACATACGAACCGCCAGTGTCCCTACAGATGTCGATTTTTCTACATTGAAAAAATCATGAATGTTGATCTTACTTTGTTCATATCTGAAAAACCGTGCATCCTACAGCTAAGTGACTGAGGCCGATTTTGTAGCTTATGACTTGATCTAGAGGATGGAGGTAGAGAAGGGACAAATTTACCGTTATAATGGTATCATTTTTAATAAATAAGGCACTTTTTGTGGTAAAATAATCTTAATTATCGCCTTGCCGGTGATTGAGAGCGATGAAAACTTGCACAATGTGAATTCACGTCAAGAGCAACAATTCAGATAAACCTTCCTTCAAATCCGATGTAAAATTTCATATAATTTACGCAAGAGAAACAATTTTCCCTGTTTTTTTGAAAAATTTGCTCAAATAACGGTAATGTTGTGAATTTTCCAATTCCATCCTCTAGATCAAGTCATAAGCTACAAAAAAGTATACTGGTTTTTTGTCGTAGGACGCACCGTTCGCGAGATATAAGCTGTCAAAAATTACATACGAACCGCCAGTGTCCCTACAGATGTCGATTTTTCTACATTGAAAAAATCATGAATGTTGATCTTACTTTGTTCATATCTCAAAAACCGTGCATCCTACAGCTAAGTGACTGAGGCCGATTTTGTAGCTTATGACTTGATCTAGAGGATGGAGGTAGAGAAGGGACAAATTTACCGTTATAATGGTATCATTTTTAATAAATAAGGCACTTTTTGTGGTAAAATAATCTTAATTATCGCCTTGCCGGTGATTGAGAGCGATGAAAACTTGCACAATGTGAATTCACGTCAAGAGCAACATTTCAGATAAACCTTCCTTCAAATCCGATGTAAAATTTCATATAATTTACGCAAGAGAAACAATTTTCCCTGTTTTTTTGAAAAATTTGCTCAAATAACGGTAATGTTGTGAATTTTCCAATTCCATCCTCTAGATCAAGTCATAAGCTACAAAAAAGTATACTGGTTTTTTGTCGTAGGACGCACCGTTCGCGAGATATAAGCTGTCAAAAATTACATACGAACCGCCAGTGTCCCTACAGATGTCGATTTTTCTACATTGAAAAAATCATGAATGTTGATCTTACTTTGTTCATATCTCAAAAACCGTGCATCCTACAGCTAAGTGACTGAGGCCGATCTTGTAGCTTATGACTTGATCTAGAGGATGGAGGTAGAGAAGGGACAAATTTACCGTTATAATGGTATCATTTTTAATAAATAAGGCACTTTTTGTGGTAAAATAATCTTAATTATCGCCTTGCCGGTGATTGAGAGCGATGAAAACTTGCACAATGTGAATTCACGTCAAGAGCAACAATTCAGATAAACCTTCCTTCAAATCCGATGTAAAATTTCATATAATTTACGCAAGAGAAACAATTTTCCCTGTTTTTTTGAAAAATTTGCTCAAATAACGGTAATGTTGTGAATTTTCTAATTCCATCCTCTAGATCAAGTCATAAGCTACAAAAAAGTATACTGGTTTTTTGTCGTAGGACGCACCGTTCGCGAGATATAAGCTGTCAAAAATTACATACGAACCGCCAGTGTCCCTACAGATGTCGATTTTTCTACATTGAAAAAATCATGAATGTTGATCTTACTTTGTTCATATCTGAAAAACCGTGCATCCTACAGCTAAGTGACTGAGGCCGATTTTGTAGCTTATGACTTGATCTAGAGGATGGAGGTAGAGAAGGGACAAATTTACCGTTATAATGGTATCATTTTTAATAAATAAGGCACTTTTTGTGGTAAAATAATCTTAATTATCGCCTTGCCGGTGATTGAGAGCGATGAAAACTTGCACAATGTGAATTCACGTCAAGAGCAACAATTCAGATAAACCTTCCTTCAAATCCGATGTAAAATTTCATATAATTTACGCAAGAGAAACAATTTTCCCTGTTTTTTTGAAAAATTTGCTCAAATAACGGTAATGTTGTGAATTTTCCAATTCCATCCTCTAGATCAAGTCATAAGCTACAAAAAAGTATACTGGTTTTTTGTCGTAGGACGCACCGTTCGCGAGATATAAGCTGTCAAAAATTACATACGAACCGCTAGTGTCCCTACAGATGTCGATTTTTCTACATTGAAAAAATCATGAATGTTGATCTTACTTTGTTCATATCTCAAAAACCGTGCATCCTACAGCTAAGTGACTGAGGCCGATTTTGTAGCTTATGACTTGATCTAGAGGATGGAGGTAGAGAAGGGACAAATTTACCGTTATAATGGTATCATTTTTAATAAATAAGGCACTTTTTGTGGTAAAATAATCTTAATTATCGCCTTGCCGGTGATTGAGAGCGATGAAAACTTGCACAAAGTGAATTCACGTCAAGAGCAACAATTCAGATAAACCTTCCTTCAAATCCGATGTAAAATTTCATATAATTTACGCAAGAGAAACAATTTTCCCTGTTTTTTGAAAAATTTGCTCAAATAACGGTAATGGTGTGAATTTTCCAATTCCATCCTCTAGATCAAGTCATAAGCTACAAAAAAGTATACTGGTTTTTTGTCGTAGGACGCACCGTTCGCGAGATATAAGCTGTCAAAAATTACATACGAACCGCCAGTGTCCCTACAGATGTCGATTTTTCTACATTGAAAAAATCATGAATGTTGATCTTACTTTGTTCATATCTCAAAAACCGTGCATCCTACAGCTAAGTGACTGAGGCCGATCTTGTAGCTTATGACTTGATCTAGAGGATGGAGGTAGAGAAGGGACAAATTTACCGTTATAATGGTATCATTTTTAATAAATAAGGCACTTTTTGTGGTAAAATAATCTTAATTATCGCCTTGCCGGTGATTGAGAGCGATGAAAACTTGCACAATGTGAATTCACGTCAAGAGCAACATTTCAGATAAACCTTCCTTCAAATCCGATGTAAAATTTCATATAATTTACGCAAGAGAAACAATTTTCCCTGTTTTTTTGAAAAATTTGCTCAAATAACGGTAATGTTGTGAATTTTCCAATTTCATCCTCTAGATCAAGTCATAAGCTACAAAAAAGTATACTGGTTTTTTGTCGTAGGACGCACCGTTCGCGAGATATAAGCTGTCAAAAATTACATACGAACCGCCAGTGTCCCTACAGATGTCGATTTTTCTACATTGAAAAAATCATGAATGTTGATCTTACTTTGTTCATATCTCAAAAACCGTGCATCCTACAGCTAAGTGACTGAGGCCGATCTTGTAGCTTATGACTTGATCTAGAGGATGGAGGTAGAGAAGGGACAAATTTACCGTTATAATGGTATCATTTTTAATAAATAAGGCACTTTTTGTGGTAAAATAATCTTAATTATCGCCTTGCCGGTGATTGAGAGCGATGAAAACTTGCACAATGTGAATTCACGTCAAGAGCAACAATTCAGATAAACCTTCCTTCAAATCCGATGTAAAATTTCATATAATTTACGCAAGAGAAACAATTTTCCCTGTTTTTTTGAAAAATTTGCTCAAATAACGGTAATGTTGTGAATTTTCCAATTCCATCCTCTAGATCAAGTCATAAGCTACAAAAAAGTATACCGGTTTTTTTTCGTAGGACGCACCGTTCGCGAAATATAAGCTGTCAAAAATTACATACGAACCGCCAGTGTCCCTACAGATGTCGATTTTTCTACATTGAAAAAATCATGAATGTTGATCTTACTTTGTTCATATCTCAAAAACCGTGCATCCTACAGCTAAGTGACTGAGGCCGATTTTGTAGCTTATGACTTGATCTAGAGGATGGAGGTAGAGAAGGGACAAATTTTCCGTTATAATGGTATCATTTTTAATAAATAAGGCACTTTTTGTGGTAAAATAATCTTAATTATCGCCTTGCCGGTGATTGAGAGCGATTAAAACTTGCACAATGTGAATTCACGTCAAGAGCAACATTTCAGATAAACCTTCCTTCAAATCCGATGTAAAATTTCATATAATTTACGCAAGAGAAACAATTTTCCCTGTTTTTTTGAAAAATTTGCTCAAATAACGGTAATGTTGTGAATTTTCCAATTCCATCCTCTAGATCAAGTCATAAGCTACAAAAAAGTATACTGGTTTTTTGTCGTAGGACGCACCGTTCGCGAGATATAAGCTGTCAAAAATTACATACGAACCGCCAGTGTCCCTACAGATGTCGATTTTTCTACATTGAAAAAATCATGAATGTTGATCTTACTTTGTTCATATCTCAAAAACCGTGCATCCTACAGCTAAGTGACTGAGGCCGATCTTGTAGCTTATGACTTGATCTAGAGGATGGAGGTAGAGAAGGGACAAATTTACCGTTATAATGGTATCATTTTTAATAAATAAGGCACTTTTTGTGGTAAAATAATCTTAATTATCGCCTTGCCGGTGATTGAGAGCGATGAAAACTTGCACAATGTGAATTCACGTCAAGAGCAACAATTCAGATAAACCTTCCTTCAAATCCGATGTAAAATTTCATATAATTTACGCAAGAGAAACAATTTTCCCTGTTTTTTTGAAAAATTTGCTCAAATAACGGTAATGTTGTGAATTTTCCAATTCCATCCTCTAGATCAAGTCATAAGCTACAAAAAAGTATACCGGTTTTTTTTCGTAGGACGCACCGTTCGCGAGATATAAGCTGTCAAAAATTACATACGAACCGCCAGTGTCCCTACAGATGTCGATTTTTCTACATTGAAAAAATCATGAATGTTGATCTTACTTTGTTCATATCTCAAAAACCGTGCATCCTACAGCTAAGTGACTGAGGCCGATTTTGTAGCTTATGACTTGATCTAGAGGATGGAGGTAGAGAAGGGACAAATTTTCCGTTATAATGGTATCATTTTTAATAAATAAGGCACTTTTTGTGGTAAAATAATCTTAATTATCGCCTTGCCGGTGATTGAGAGCGATGAAAACTTGCACAATGTGAATTCACGTCAAGAGCAACAATTCAGATAAACCTTCCTTCAAATCCGATGTAAAATTTCATATAATTTACGCAAGAGAAACAATTTTCCCTGTTTTTTTGAAAAATTTGCTCAAATAACGGTAATGTTGTGAATTTTCCAATTCCATCCTCTAGATCAAGTCATAAGCTACAAAAAAGTATACTGGTTTTTTGTCGTAGGACGCACCGTTCGCGAGATATAAGCTGTCAAAAATTACATACGAACCGCCAGTGTCCCTACAGATGTCGATTTTTCTACATTGAAAAAATCATGAATGTTGATCTTACTTTGTTCATATCTCAAAAACCATGCATCCTACAGCTAAGTGACTGAGGCCGATTTTGTAGCTTATGACTTGATCTAGAGGATGGAGGTAGAGAAGGGACAAATTTACCGTTATAATGGTATCATTTTTAATAAATAAGGCACTTTTTGTGGTAAAATAATCTTAATTATCGCCTTGCCGGTGATTGAGAGCGATGAAAACTTGCACAATGTGAATTCACGTCAAGAGCAACATTTCAGATAAACCTTCCTTCAAATCCGATGTAAAATTTCATATAATTTACGCAAGAGAAACAATTTTCCCTGTTTTTTTGAAAAATTTGCTCAAATAACGGTAATGTTGTGAATTTTCCAATTCCATCCTCTAGATCAAGTCATAAGCTACAAAAAAGTATACTGGTTTTTTGTCGTAGGACGCACCGTTCGCGAGATATAAGCTGTCAAAAATTACATACGAACCGCCAGTGTCCCTACAGATGTCGATTTTTCTACATTGAAAAAATCATGAATGTTGATCTTACTTTGTTCATATCTCAAAAACCGTGCATCCTACAGCTAAGTGACTGAGGCCGATCTTGTAGCTTATGACTTGATCTAGAGGATGGAGGTAGAGAAGGGACAAATTTACCGTTATAATGGTATCATTTTTAATAAATAAGGCACTTTTTGTGGTAAAATAATCTTAATTATCGCCTTGCCGGTGATTGAGAGCGATGAAAACTTGCACAATGTGAATTCACGTCAAGAGCAACAATTCAGATAAACCTTCCTTCAAATCCGATGTAAAATTTCATATAATTTACGCAAGAGAAACAATTTTCCCTGTTTTTTTGAAAAATTTGCTCAAATAACGGTAATGTTGTGAATTTTCTAATTCCATCCTCTAGATCAAGTCATAAGCTACAAAAAAGTATACTGGTTTTTTGTCGTAGGACGCACCGTTCGCGAGATATAAGCTGTCAAAAATTACATACGAACCGCCAGTGTCCCTACAGATGTCGATTTTTCTACATTGAAAAAATCATGAATGTTGATCTTACTTTGTTCATATCTCAAAAACCGTGCATCCTACAGCTAAGTGACTGAGGCCGATTTTGTAGCTTATGACTTGATCTAGAGGATGGAGGTAGAGAAGGGACAAATTTACCGTTATAATGGTATCATTTTTAATAAATAAGGCACTTTTTGTGGTAAAATAATCTTAATTATCGCCTTGCCGGTGATTGAGAGCGATGAAAACTTGCACAATGTGAATTCACGTCAAGAGCAACATTTCAGATAAACCTTCCTTCAAATCCGATGTAAAATTTCATATAATTTACGCAAGAGAAACAATTTTCCCTGTTTTTTTGAAAAATTTGCTCAAATAACGGTAATTTTGTGAATTTTCCAATTCCATCCTCTAGATCAAGTCATAAGCTACAAAAAAGTATACTGGTTTTTTGTCGTAGGACGCACCGTTCGCGAGATATAAGCTGTCAAAAATTACATACGAACCGCCAGTGTCCCTACAGATGTCGATTTTTCTACATTGAAAAAATCATGAATGTTGATCTTACTTTGTTCATATCTGAAAAACCGTGCATCCTACAGCTAAGTGACTGAGGCCGATTTTGTAGCTTATGACTTGATCTAGAGGATGGAGGTAGAGAAGGGACAAATTTACCGTTATAATGGTATCATTTTTAATAAATAAGGCACTTTTTGTGGTAAAATAATCTTAATTATCGCCTTGCCGGTGATTGAGAGCGATGAAAACTTGCACAATGTGAATTCACGTCAAGAGCAACATTTCAGATAAACCTTCCTTCAAATCCGATGTAAAATTTCATATAATTTACGCAAGAGAAACAATTTTCCCTGTTTTTTTGAAAAATTTGCTCAAATAACGGTAATTTTGTGAATTTTCCAATTCCATCCTCTAGATCAAGTCATAAGCTACAAAAAAGTATACCGGTTTTTTTTCGTAGGACGCACCGTTCGCGAGATATAAGCTGTCAAAAATTACATACGAACCGCCAGTGTCCCTACAGATGTCGATTTTTCTACATTGAAAAAATCATGAATGTTGATCTTACTTTGTTCATATCTCAAAAACCGTGCATCCTACAGCTAAGTGACTGAGGCCGATTTTGTAGCTTATGACTTGATCTAGAGGATGGAGGTAGAGAAGGGACAAATTTACCGTTATAATGGTATCATTTTTAATAAATAAGGCACTTTTTGTGGTAAAATAATCTTAATTATCGCCTTGCCGGTGATTGAGAGCGATGAAAACTTGCACAATGTGAATTCACGTCAAGAGCAACATTTCAGATAAACCTTCCTTCAAATCCGATGTAAAATTTCATATAATTTACGCAAGAGAAACAATTTTCCCTGTTTTTTTGAAAAATTTGCTCAAATAACGGTAATGTTGTGAATTTTCCAATTCCATCCTCTAGATCAAGTCATAAGCTACAAAAAAGTATACTGGTTTTTTGTCGTAGGACGCACCGTTCGCGAGATATAAGCTGTCAAAAATTACATACGAACCGCCAGTGTCCCTACAGATGTCGATTTTTCTACATTGAAAAAATCATGAATGTTGATCTTACTTTGTTCATATCTCAAAAACCGTGCATCCTACAGCTAAGTGACTGAGGCCGATCTTGTAGCTTATGACTTGATCTAGAGGATGGAGGTAGAGAAGGGACAAATTTACCGTTATAATGGTATCATTTTTAATAAATAAGGCACTTTTTGTGGTAAAATAATCTTAATTATCGCCTTGCCGGTGATTGAGAGCGATGAAAACTTGCACAATGTGAATTCACGTCAAGAGCAACAATTCAGATAAACCTTCCTTCAAATCCGATGTAAAATTTCATATAATTTACGCAAGAGAAACAATTTTCCCTGTTTTTTTGAAAAATTTGCTCAAATAACGGTAATGTTGTGAATTTTCCAATTCCATCCTCTAGATCAAGTCATAAGCTACAAAAAAGTATACCGGTTTTTTTTCGTAGGACGCACCGTTCGCGAGATATAAGCTGTCAAAAATTACATACGAACCGCCAGTGTCCCTACAGATGTCGATTTTTCTACATTGAAAAAATCATGAATGTTGATCTTACTTTGTTCATATCTCAAAAACCGTGCATCCTACAGCTAAGTGACTGAGGCCGATTTTGTAGCTTATGACTTGATCTAGAGGATGGAGGTAGAGAAGGGACAAATTTACCGTTATAATGGTATCATTTTTAATAAATAAGGCACTTTTTGTGGTAAAATAATCTTAATTATCGCCTTGCCGGTGATTGAGAGCGATGAAAACTTGCACAATGTGAATTCACGTCAAGAGCAACATTTCAGATAAACCTTCCTTCAAATCCGATGTAAAATTTCATATAATTTACGCAAGAGAAACAATTTTCCCTGTTTTTTTGAAAAATTTGCTCAAATAACGGTAATTTTGTGAATTTTCCAATTCCATCCTCTAGATCAAGTCATAAGCTACAAAAAAGTATACCGGTTTTTTTTCGTAGGACGCACCGTTCGCGAGATATAAGCTGTCAAAAATTACATACGAACCGCCAGTGTCCCTACAGATGTCGATTTTTCTACATTGAAAAAATCATGAATGTTGATCTTACTTTGTTCATATCTCAAAAACCGTGCATCCTACAGCTAAGTGACTGAGGCCGATTTTGTAGCTTATGACTTGATCTAGAGGATGGAGGTAGAGAAGGGACAAATTTACCGTTATAATGGTATCATTTTTAATAAATAAGGCACTTTTTGTGGTAAAATAATCTTAATTATCGCCTTGCCGGTGATTGAGAGCGATGAAAACTTGCACAATGTGAATTCACGTCAAGAGCAACATTTCAGATAAACCTTCCTTCAAATCCGATGTAAAATTTCATATAATTTACGCAAGAGAAACAATTTTCCCTGTTTTTTTGAAAAATTTGCTCAAATAACGGTAATGTTGTGAATTTTCCAATTCCATCCTCTAGATCAAGTCATAAGCTACAAAAAAGTATACTGGTTTTTTGTCGTAGGACGCACCGTTCGCGAGATATAAGCTGTCAAAAATTACATACGAACCGCCAGTGTCCCTACAGATGTCGATTTTTCTACATTGAAAAAATCATGAATGTTGATCTTACTTTGTTCATATCTCAAAAACCGTGCATCCTACAGCTAAGTGACTGAGGCCGATCTTGTAGCTTATGACTTGATCTAGAGGATGGAGGTAGAGAAGGGACAAATTTACCGTTATAATGGTATCATTTTTAATAAATAAGGCACTTTTTGTGGTAAAATAATCTTAATTATCGCCTTGCCGGTGATTGAGAGCGATGAAAACTTGCACAATGTGAATTCACGTCAAGAGCAACATTTCAGATAAACCTTCCTTCAAATCCGATGTAAAATTTCATATAATTTACGCAAGAGAAACAATTTTCCCTGTTTTTTTGAAAAATTTGCTCAAATAACGGTAATGTTGTGAATTTTCCAATTCCATCCTCTAGATCAAGTCATAAGCTACAAAAAAGTATACCGGTTTTTTTTCGTAGGACGCACCGTTCGCGAGATATAAGCTGTCAAAAATTACATACGAACCGCCAGTGTCCCTACAGATGTCGATTTTTCTACATTGAAAAAATCATGAATGTTGATCTTACTTTGTTCATATCTCAAAAACCGTGCATCCTACAGCTAAGTGACTGAGGCCGATTTTGTAGCTTATGACTTGATCTAGAGGATGGAGGTAGAGAAGGGACAAATTTACCGTTATAATGGTATCATTTTTAATAAATAAGGCACTTTTTGTGGTAAAATAATCTTAATTATCGCCTTGCCGGTGATTGAGAGCGATGAAAACTTGCACAATGTGAATTCACGTCAAGAGCAACATTTCAGATAAACCTTCCTTCAAATCCGATGTAAAATTTCATATAATTTACGCAAGAGAAACAATTTTCCCTGTTTTTTTGAAAAATTTGCTCAAATAACGGTAATGTTGTGAATTTTCCAATTCCATCCTCTAGATCAAGTCATAAGCTACAAAAAAGTATACTGGTTTTTTGTCGTAGGACGCACCGTTCGCGAGATATAAGCTGTCAAAAATTACATACGAACCGCCAGTGTCCCTACAGATGTCGATTTTTCTACATTGAAAAAATCATGAATGTTGATCTTACTTTGTTCATATCTCAAAAACCGTGCATCCTACAGCTAAGTGACTGAGGCCGATCTTGTAGCTTATGACTTGATCTAGAGGATGGAGGTAGAGAAGGGACAAATTTACCGTTATAATGGTATCATTTTTAATAAATAAGGCACTTTTTGTGGTAAAATAATCTTAATTATCGCCTTGCCGGTGATTGAGAGCGATGAAAACTTGCACAATGTGAATTCACGTCAAGAGCAACAATTCAGATAAACCTTCCTTCAAATCCGATGTAAAATTTCATATAATTTACGCAAGAGAAACAATTTTCCCTGTTTTTTTGAAAAATTTGCTCAAATAACGGTAATGTTGTGAATTTTCTAATTCCATCCTCTAGATCAAGTCATAAGCTACAAAAAAGTATACTGGTTTTTTGTCGTAGGACGCACCGTTCGCGAGATATAAGCTGTCAAAAATTACATACGAACCGCCAGTGTCCCTACAGATGTCGATTTTTCTACATTGAAAAAATCATGAATGTTGATCTTACTTTGTTCATATCTCAAAAACCGTGCATCCTACAGCTAAGTGACTGAGGCCGATTTTGTAGCTTATGACTTGATCTAGAGGATGGAGGTAGAGAAGGGACAAATTTACCGTTATAATGGTATCATTTTTAATAAATAAGGCACTTTTTGTGGTAAAATAATCTTAATTATCGCCTTGCCGGTGATTGAGAGCGATGAAAACTTGCACAATGTGAATTCACGTCAAGAGCAACATTTCAGATAAACCTTCCTTCAAATCCGATGTAAAATTTCATATAATTTACGCAAGAGAAACAATTTTCCCTGTTTTTTTGAAAAATTTGCTCAAATAACGGTAATTTTGTGAATTTTCCAATTCCATCCTCTAGATCAAGTCATAAGCTACAAAAAAGTATACTGGTTTTTTGTCGTAGGACGCACCGTTCGCGAGATATAAGCTGTCAAAAATTACATACGAACCGCCAGTGTCCCTACAGATGTCGATTTTTCTACATTGAAAAAATCATGAATGTTGATCTTACTTTGTTCATATCTGAAAAACCGTGCATCCTACAGCTAAGTGACTGAGGCCGATTTTGTAGCTTATGACTTGATCTAGAGGATGGAGGTAGAGAAGGGACAAATTTACCGTTATAATGGTATCATTTTTAATAAATAAGGCACTTTTTGTGGTAAAATAATCTTAATTATCGCCTTGCCGGTGATTGAGAGCGATGAAAACTTGCACAATGTGAATTCACGTCAAGAGCAACAATTCAGATAAACCTTCCTTCAAATCCGATGTAAAATTTCATATAATTTACGCAAGAGAAACAATTTGCCCTGTTTTTTTGAAAAATTTGCTCAAATAACGGTAATTTTGTGAATTTTCCAATTCCATCCTCTAGATCAAGTCATAAGCTACAAAAAAGTATACCGGTTTTTTTTCGTAGGACGCACCGTTCGCGAGATATAAGCTGTCAAAAATTACATACGAACCGCCAGTGTCCCTACAGGTGTCGATTTTTCTACATTGAAAAAATCATGAATGTTGATCTTACTTTGTTCATATCTCAAAAACCGTGCATCCTACAGCTAAGTGACTGAGGCCGATTTTGTAGCTTATGACTTGATCTAGAGGATGGAGGTAGAGAAGGGACAAATTTACCGTTATAATGGTATCATTTTTAATAAATAAGGCACTTTTTGTGGTAAAATAATCTTAATTATCGCCTTGCCGGTGATTGAGAGCGATGAAAACTTGCACAATGTGAATTCACGTCAAGAGCAACATTTCAGATAAACCTTCCTTCAAATCCGATGTAAAATTTCATATAATTTACGCAAGAGAAACAATTTTCCCTGTTTTTTTGAAAAATTTGCTCAAATAACGGTAATGTTGTGAATTTTCCAATTCCATCCTCTAGGTCAAGTCATAAGCTACAAAAAAATGTAGTGGTTTTTTGTCGTAGGACGCACCGTTCGCGAGATATAAGCTGTCAAAAATTACATACGAACCGCCAGTGTCCCTACAGATGTCGATTTTTCTGCATTGAAAAAATCATGAATGTTGATCTTACTTTGTTCATATCTCAAAAACCGTGCATCCTACAGCTAAGTGACTGAGGCCGATCTTGTAGCTTATGACTTGATCTAGAGGATGGAGGTAGAGAAGGGACAAATTTACCATTATAATGGTATCATTTTTAATAAATAAGGCACTTTTTGTGGTAAAATAATCTTAATTATCGCCTTGCCGGTGATTGAGAGCGATGAAAACTTGCACAATGTGAATTCACGTCAAGAGCAACAATTCAGATAAACCTTCCTTCAAATCCGATGTAAAATTTCATATAATTTACGCAAGAGAAACAATTTTCCCTGTTTTTTTGAAAAATTTGCTCAAATAACGGTAATGTTGTGAATTTTCCAATTTCATCCTCTAGATCAAGTCATAAGCTACAAAAAAGTATACTGGTTTTTTGTCGTAGGACGCACCGTTCGCGAGATATAAGCTGTCAAAAATTACATACGAACCGCCAGTGTCCCTACAGATGTCGATTTTTCTACATTGAAAAAATCATGAATGTTGATCTTACTTTATTCATATCTCAAAAATCGTGCATCCTACAGCTAAGTGACTGAGGGCGATTTTGTAGCTTATGACTTGATCTAGAGGATGGAGGTAGAGAAGGGACAAATTTACCGTTATAATGGTATCATTTTTAATAAATAAGGCACTTTTTGTGGTAAAATAATCTTAATTATCGCCTTGCCGGTGATTGAGAGCGATGAAAACTTGCACAATGTGAATTCACGTCAAGAGCAACAATTCAGATAAACCTTCCTTCAAATCCGATGTAAAATTTCATATAATTTACGCAAGAGAAACAATTTTCCCTGTTTTTTTGAAAAATTTGCTCAAATAACGGTAATGTTGTGAATTTTCCAATTCCATCCTCTAGATCAAGTCATAAGCTACAAAAAAGTATACTGGTTTTTTGTCGTAGGACGCACCGTTCGCGAGATATAAGCTGTCAAAAATTACATACGAACCGCCAGTGTCCCTACAGATGTCGATTTTTCTACATTGAAAAAATCATGAATGTTGATCTTACTTTATTCATATCTCAAAAATCGTGCATCCTACAGCTAAGTGACTGAGGGCGATTTTGTAGCTTATGACTTGATCTAGAGGATGGAGGTAGAGAAGGGACAAATTTACCGTTATAATGGTATCATTTTTAATAAATAAGGCACTTTTTGTGGTAAAATAATCTTAATTATCGCCTTGCCGGTGATTGAGAGCGATGAAAACTTGCACAATGTGAATTCACGTCAAGAGCAACAATTCAGATAAACCTTCCTTCAAATCCGATGTAAAATTTCATATAATTTACGCAAGAGAAACAATTTTCCCTGTTTTTTTGAAAAATTTGCTCAAATAACGGTAATGTTGTGAATTTTCCAATTCCATCCTCTAGATCAAGTCATAAGCTACAAAAAAGTATACTGGTTTTTTGTCGTAGGACGCACCGTTCGCGAGATATAAGCTGTCAAAAATTACATACGAACCGCCAGTGTCCCTACAGATGTCGATTTTTCTACATTGAAAAAATCATGAATGTTGATCTTACTTTGTTCATATCTGAAAAACCGTGCATCCTACAGCTAAGTGACTGAGGCCGATTTTGTAGCTTATGACTTGATCTAGAGGATGGAGGTAGAGAAGGGACAAATTTACCGTTATAATGGTATCATTTTTAATAAATAAGGCACTTTTTGTGGTAAAATAATCTTAATTATCGCCTTGCCGGTGATTGAGAGCGATGAAAACTTGCACAATGTGAATTCACGTCAAGAGCAACAATTCAGATAAACCTTCCTTCAAATCCGATGTAAAATTTCATATAATTTACGCAAGAGAAACAATTTTCCCTGTTTTTTTGAAAAATTTGCTCAAATAACGGTAATGTTGTGAATTTTCCAATTCCATCCTTTAGATCAAGTCATAAGCTACAAAAAAGTATACTGGTTTTTTGTCGTAGGACGCACCGTTCGCGAGATATAAGCTGTCAAAAATTACATACGAACCGCCAGTGTCCCTACAGATGTCGATTTTTCTACATTGAAAAAATCATGAATGTTGATCTTACTTTGTTCATATCTCAAAAACCGTGCATCCTACAGCTAAGTGACTGAGGCCGATTTTGTAGCTTATGACTTGATCTAGAGGATGGAGGTAGAGAAGGGACAAATTTACCGTTATAATGGTATCATTTTTAATAAATAAGGCACTTTTTGTGGTAAAATAATCTTAATTATCGCCTTGCCGGTGATTGAGAGCGATGAAAACTTGCACAATGTGAATTCACGTCAAGAGCAACATTTCAGATAAACCTTCCTTCAAATCCGATGTAAAATTTCATATAATTTACGCAAGAGAAACAATTTTCCCTGTTTTTTTGAAAAATTTGCTCAAATAACGGTAATTTTGTGAATTTTCCAATTCCATCCTCTAGATCAAGTCATAAGCTACAAAAAGTATACTGGTTTTTTGTCGTAGGACGCACCGTTCGCGAGATATAAGCTGTCAAAAATTACATACGAACCGCCAGTGTCCCTACAGATGTCGATTTTTCTACATTGAAAAAATCATGAATGTTGATCTTACTTTGTTCATATCTCAAAAACCGTGCATCCTACAGCTAAGTGACTGAGGCCGATTTTGTAGCTTATGACTTGATCTAGAGGATGGAGGTAGAGAAGGGACAAATTTACCGTTATAATGGTATCATTTTTAATAAATAAGGCACTTTTTGTGGTAAAATAATCTTAATTATCGCCTTGCCGGTGATTGAGAGCGATGAAAACTTGCACAATGTGAATTCACGTCAAGAGCAACATTTCAGATAAACCTTCCTTCAAATCCGATGTAAAATTTCATATAATTTACGCAAGAGAAACAATTTTCCCTGTTTTTTTGAAAAATTTGCTCAAATAACGGTAATTTTGTGAATTTTCCAATTCCATCCTCTAGATCAAGTCATAAGCTACAAAAAAGTATACTGGTTTTTTGTCGTAGGACGCACCGTTCGCGAGATATAAGCTGTCAAAAATTACATACGAACCGCCAGTGTCCCTACAGATGTCGATTTTTCTACATTGAAAAAATCATGAATGTTGATCTTACTTTGTTCATATCTCAAAAACCGTGCATCCTACAGCTAAGTGACTGAGGCCGATTTTGTAGCTTATGACTTGATCTAGAGGATGGAGGTAGAGAAGGGACAAATTTACCGTTATAATGGTATCATTTTTAATAAATAAGGCACTTTTTGTGGTAAAATAATCTTAATTATCGCCTTGCCGGTGATTGAGAGCGATGAAAACTTGCACAATGTGAATTCACGTCAAGAGCAACAATTCAGATAAACCTTCCTTCAAATCCGATGTAAAATTTCATATAATTTACGCAAGAGAAACAATTTTCCCTGTTTTTTTGAAAAATTTGCTCAAATAACGGTAATGTTGTGAATTTTCCAATTCCATCCTCTAGATCAAGTCATAAGCTACAAAAAAGTATACTGGTTTTTTGTCGTAGGACGCACCGTTCGCGAGATATAAGCTGTCAAAAATTACATACGAACCGCCAGTGTCCCTACAGATGTCGATTTTTCTACATTGAAAAAATCATGAATGTTGATCTTACTTTGTTCATATCTGAAAAACCGTGCATCCTACAGCTAAGTGACTGAGGCCGATTTTGTAGCTTATGACTTGATCTAGAGGATGGAGGTAGAGAAGGGACAAATTTACCGTTATAATGGTATCATTTTTAATAAATAAGGCACTTTTTGTGGTAAAATAATCTTAATTATCGCCTTGCCGGTGATTGAGAGCGATGAAAACTTGCACAATGTGAATTCACGTCAAGAGCAACAATTCAGATAAACCTTCCTTCAAATCCGATGTAAAATTTCATATAATTTACGCAAGAGAAACAATTTTCCCTGTTTTGTCGTAGGACGCACCGTTCGCGAGATATAAGCTGTCAAAAATTACATACGAACCGCCAGTGTCCCTACAGATGTCGATTTTTCTGCATTGAAAAAATCATGAATGTTGATCTTACTTTGTTCATATCTCAAAAACCGTGCATCCTACAGCTAAGTGACTGAGGCCGATCTTGTAGCTTATGACTTGATCTAGAGGATGGAGGTAGAGAAGGGACAAATTTACCATTATAATGGTATCATTTTTAATAAATAAGGCACTTTTTGTGGTAAAATAATCTTAATTATCGCCTTGCCGGTGATTGAGAGCGATGAAAACTTGCACAATGTGAATTCACGTCAAGAGCAACAATTCAGATAAACCTTCCTTCAAATCCGATGTAAAATTTCATATAATTTACGCAAGAGAAACAATTTTCCCTGTTTTTTTGAAAAATTTGCTCAAATAACGGTAATGTTGTGAATTTTCCAATTCCATCCTCTAGATCAAGTCATAAGCTACAAAAAAGTATACTGGTTTTTTGTCGTAGGACGCACCGTTCGCGAGATATAAGCTGTCAAAAATTACATACGAACCGCCAGTGTCCCTACAGATGTCGATTTTTCTACATTGAAAAAATCATGAATGTTGATCTTACTTTATTCATATCTCAAAAATCGTGCATCCTACAGCTAAGTGACTGAGGGCGATTTTGTAGCTTATGACTTGATCTAGAGGATGGAGGTAGAGAAGGGACAAATTTACCGTTATAATGGTATCATTTTTAATAAATAAGGCACTTTTTGTGGTAAAATAATCTTAATTATCGCCTTGCCGGTGATTGAGAGCGATGAAAACTTGCACAATGTGAATTCACGTCAAGAGCAACAATTCAGATAAACCTTCCTTCAAATCCGATGTAAAATTTCATATAATTTACGCAAGAGAAACAATTTTCCCTGTTTTTTTTAAAAATTTGCTCAAATAACGGTAATGTTGTGAATTTTCCAATTCCATCCTCTAGATCAAGTCATAAGCTACAAAAAAGTATACTGGTTTTTTGTCGTAGGACGCACCGTTCGCGAGATATAAGCTGTCAAAAATTACATACGAACCGCCAGTGTCCCTACAGATGTCGATTTTTCTACATTGAAAAAATCATGAATGTTGATCTTACTTTGTTCATATCTGAAAAACCGTGCATCCTACAGCTAAGTGACTGAGGCCGATTTTGTAGCTTATGACTTGATCTAGAGGATGGAGGTAGAGAAGGGACAAATTTACCGTTATAATGGTATCATTTTTAATAAATAAGGCACTTTTTGTGGTAAAATAATCTTAATTATCGCCTTGCCGGTGATTGAGAGCGATGAAAACTTGCACAATGTGAATTCACGTCAAGAGCAACAATTCAGATAAACCTTCCTTCAAATCCGATGTAAAATTTCATATAATTTACGCAAGAGAAACAATTTTCCCTGTTTTTTTGAAAAATTTGCTCAAATAACGGTAATGTTGTGAATTTTCCAATTCCATCCTTTAGATCAAGTCATAAGCTACAAAAAAGTATACTGGTTTTTTGTCGTAGGACGCACCGTTCGCGAGATATAAGCTGTCAAAAATTACATACGAACCGCCAGTGTCCCTACAGATGTCGATTTTTCTACATTGAAAAAATCATGAATGTTGATCTTACTTTGTTCATATCTCAAAAACCGTGCATCCTACAGCTAAGTGACTGAGGCCGATTTTGTAGCTTATGACTTGATCTAGAGGATGGAGGTAGAGAAGGGACAAATTTACCGTTATAATGGTATCATTTTTAATAAATAAGGCACTTTTTGTGGTAAAATAATCTTAATTATCGCCTTGCCGGTGATTGAGAGCGATGAAAACTTGCACAATGTGAATTCACGTCAAGAGCAACATTTCAGATAAACCTTCCTTCAAATCCGATGTAAAATTTCATATAATTTACGCAAGAGAAACAATTTTCCCTGTTTTTTGAAAAATTTGCTCAAATAACGGTAATTTTGTGAATTTTCCAATTCCATCCTCTAGATCAAGTCATAAGCTACAAAAAAGTATACTGGTTTTTTGTCGTAGGACGCACCGTTCGCGAGATATAAGCTGTCAAAAATTACATACGAACCGCCAGTGTCCCTACAGATGTCGATTTTTCTACATTGAAAAAATCATGAATGTTGATCTTACTTTGTTCATATCTCAAAAACCGTGCATCCTACAGCTAAGTGACTGAGGCCGATTTTGTAGCTTATGACTTGATCTAGAGGATGGAGGTAGAGAAGGGACAAATTTACCGTTATAATGGTATCATTTTTAATAAATAAGGCACTTTTTGTGGTAAAATAATCTTAATTATCGCCTTGCCGGTGATTGAGAGCGATGAAAACTTGCACAATGTGAATTCACGTCAAGAGCAACATTTCAGATAAACCTTCCTTCAAATCCGATGTAAAATTTCATATAATTTACGCAAGAGAAACAATTTTCCCTGTTTTTTTGAAAAATTTGCTCAAATAACGGTAATTTTGTGAATTTTCCAATTCCATCCTCTAGATCAAGTCATAAGCTACAAAAAAGTATACTGGTTTTTTGTCGTAGGACGCACCGTTCGCGAGATATAAGCTGTCAAAAATTACATACGAACCGCCAGTGTCCCTACAGATGTCGATTTTTCTACATTGAAAAAATCATGAATGTTGATCTTACTTTGTTCATATCTCAAAAACCGTGCATCCTACAGCTAAGTGACTGAGGCCGATTTTGTAGCTTATGACTTGATCTAGAGGATGGAGGTAGAGAAGGGACAAATTTACCGTTATAATGGTATCATTTTTAATAAATAAGGCACTTTTTGTGGTAAAATAATCTTAATTATCGCCTTGCCGGTGATTGAGAGCGATGAAAACTTGCACAATGTGAATTCACGTCAAGAGCAACAATTCAGATAAACCTTCCTTCAAATCCGATGTAAAATTTCATATAATTTACGCAAGAGAAACAATTTTCCCTGTTTTTTTGAAAAATTTGCTCAAATAACGGTAATGTTGTGAATTTTCCAATTCCATCCTCTAGATCAAGTCATAAGCTACAAAAAAGTATACTGGTTTTTTGTCGTAGGACGCACCGTTCGCGAGATATAAGCTGTCAAAAATTACATACGAACCGCCAGTGTCCCTACAGATGTCGATTTTTCTACATTGAAAAAATCATGAATGTTGATCTTACTTTGTTCATATCTGAAAAACCGTGCATCCTACAGCTAAGTGACTGAGGCCGATTTTGTAGCTTATGACTTGATCTAGAGGATGGAGGTAGAGAAGGGACAAATTTACCGTTATAATGGTATCATTTTTAATAAATAAGGCACTTTTTGTGGTAAAATAATCTTAATTATCGCCTTGCCGGTGATTGAGAGCGATGAAAACTTGCACAATGTGAATTCACGTCAAGAGCAACAATTCAGATAAACCTTCCTTCAAATCCGATGTAAAATTTCATATAATTTACGCAAGAGAAACAATTTTCCCTGTTTTTTTGAAAAATTTGCTCAAATAACGGTAATGTTGTGAATTTTCCAATTCCATCCTCTAGATCAAGTCATAAGCTACAAAAAAGTATACTGGTTTTTTGTCGTAGGACGCACCGTTCGCGAGATATAAGCTGTCAAAAATTACATACGAACCGCCAGTGTCCCTACAGATGTCGATTTTTCTACATTGAAAAAATCATGAATGTTGATCTTACTTTGTTCATATCTGAAAAACCGTGCATCCTACAGCTAAGTGACTGAGGCCGATTTTGTAGCTTATGACTTGATCTAGAGGATGGAGGTAGAGAAGGGACAAATTTACCGTTATAATGGTATCATTTTTAATAAATAAGGCACTTTTTGTGGTAAAATAATCTTAATTATCGCCTTGCCGGTGATTGAGAGCGATGAAAACTTGCACAATGTGAATTCACGTCAAGAGCAACAATTCAGATAAACCTTCCTTCAAATCCGATGTAAAATTTCATATAATTTACGCAAGAGAAACAATTTTCCCTGTTTTTTTGAAAAATTTGCTCAAATAACGGTAATGTTGTGAATTTTCCAATTCCATCCTTTAGATCAAGTCATAAGCTACAAAAAAGTATACTGGTTTTTTGTCGTAGGACGCACCGTTCGCGAGATATAAGCTGTCAAAAATTACATACGAACCGCCAGTGTCCCTACAGATGTCGATTTTTCTACATTGAAAAAATCATGAATGTTGATCTTACTTTGTTCATATCTCAAAAACCGTGCATCCTACAGCTAAGTGACTGAGGCCGATTTTGTAGCTTATGACTTGATCTAGAGGATGGAGGTAGAGAAGGGACAAATTTACCGTTATAATGGTATCATTTTTAATAAATAAGGCACTTTTTGTGGTAAAATAATCTTAATTATCGCCTTGCCGGTGATTGAGAGCGATGAAAACTTGCACAATGTGAATTCACGTCAAGAGCAACATTTCAGATAAACCTTCCTTCAAATCCGATGTAAAATTTCATATAATTTACGCAAGAGAAACAATTTTCCCTGTTTTTTTGAAAAATTTGCTCAAATAACGGTAATTTTGTGAATTTTCCAATTCCATCCTCTAGATCAAGTCATAAGCTACAAAAAAGTATACTGGTTTTTTGTCGTAGGACGCACCGTTCGCGAGATATAAGCTGTCAAAAATTACATACGAACCGCCAGTGTCCCTACAGATGTCGATTTTTCTACATTGAAAAAATCATGAATGTTGATCTTACTTTGTTCATATCTCAAAAACCGTGCATCCTACAGCTAAGTGACTGAGGCCGATTTTGTAGCTTATGACTTGATCTAGAGGATGGAGGTAGAGAAGGGACAAATTTACCGTTATAATGGTATCATTTTTAATAAATAAGGCACTTTTTGTGGTAAAATAATCTTAATTATCGCCTTGCCGGTGATTGAGAGCGATGAAAACTTGCACAATGTGAATTCACGTCAAGAGCAACAATTCAGATAAACCTTCCTTCAAATCCGATGTAAAATTTCATATAATTTACGCAAGAGAAACAATTTTCCCTGTTTTTTTGAAAAATTTGCTCAAATAACGGTAATGTTGTGAATTTTCCAATTCCATCCTCTAGATCAAGTCATAAGCTACAAAAAAGTATACTGGTTTTTTGTCGTAGGACGCACCGTTCGCGAGATATAAGCTGTCAAAAATTACGTACGAACCGCCAGTGTCCCTACAGATGTCGATTTTTCTACATTGAAAAAATCATGAATGTTGATCTTACTTTGTTCATATCTCAAAAACCGTGCATCCTACAGCTAAGTGACTGAGGCCGATTTTGTAGCTTATGACTTGATCTAGAGGATGGAGGTAGAGAAGGGACAAATTTACCGTTATAATGGTATCATTTTTAATAAATAAGGCACTTTTTGTGGTAAAATAATCTTAATTATCGCCTTGCCGGTGATTGAGAGCGATGAAAACTTGCACAATGTGAATTCACGTCAAGAGCAACATTTCAGATAAACCTTCCTTCAAATCCGATGTAAAATTTCATATAATTTACGCAAGAGAAACAATTTTCCCTGTTTTTTTGAAAAATTTGCTCAAATAACGGTAATTTTGTGAATTTTCCAATTCCATCCTCTATATCAAGTCATAAGCTACAAAAAAGTATACTGGTTTTTTGTCGTAGGACGCACCGTTCGCGAGATATAAGCTGTCAAAAATTACATACGAACCGCCAGTGTCCCTACAGATGTCGATTTTTCTACATTGAAAAAATCATGAATGTTGATCTTACTTTGTTCATATCTCAAAAACCGTGCATCCTACAGCTAAGTGACTGAGGCCGATTTTGTAGCTTATGACTTGATCTAGAGAATGGAGGTAGAGAAGGGACAAATTCGTTCGCGAGATATGAGCTGTCAATACATCCATACGAACCGCCAGAACCCGTGACAGACATCTGTCAGCAGACATCCAGTGCAATAAGTGCTGCTGACAAACACCATAAAACGTCGGACTGTAGCACCATCCATATTATATATTTTATTATGCAGCTCTCCAGCTGTACGTGTCTGGATTAAAACAAGGCTTATTATAAACCGATTCAAAAAAGCAAGCAAATAAATCACAAGCTCCATTCAGATCTGTTGAAATCTCATTGTCAATTCAAATAGTCTTAGGCAAACCTGAGGTATTTCTTTCCTGACTCTTACCCGAAGCTTCTGCGCAAAGGGCAAGATTGCTTGCATAAAAATCTATTCTGGAACTCGTATTCTTTTCTGAATCTCAAAACACTTCTGGACTTGAGATATAATCGGCTCAGCTCGCAGATGGCCAGGACACAGCTTCTATAACAACTACTCGTCTTGATCGTTAGCACGATTGGAACGGAAAAATTTTGAGAAGCTTTTTGTAGACAGTAGTACTCTTTGGGCATTGTCTTGTCATTTTGCGTTGACGATGGCCCTTAGCACTTTATTTTGAAAAGTTTGTAGTATGTTTCTATTACAACTCCATAGTTATTTACCAAGCGTCCAGACGGGTTTTAGCAGTTGCTTGTATAAAAGCAGTTTGTTGGCAGTACTTAGCTTGGAATATTTTCCAATAAGCCAGTGCATGTCTTTGTATATTAATTGGAGTTCCTCACGTTTCTTTTTGATGCGCTCCTTCCATTTAAACTTTACATCGAGAGTCATTCGGAAGTATTGCCGAAGGGTATTTGAACATTATTTATAAAAACGAGCAAGTTATTCACGTTTTTATACGCAAAATTTTTATGAACTGGTTTAGCTTCGTTAAGCTCAATTCAATGAGTGTTCGTCCATTCGTGTATCCGGTCTAAAGCACATTGCAATGTTCTAGTTGATTCTTCGACCGTTTTGGCAGTTACCAAAATGGCGGTGTCATCAGAAAATGTGCCTAGCACTGTGCCTACGTCCTGCGGTATATCGCTGCTATACAATAAGTAAAGGAGGGGACCAAGAACACTTCCTTGTGGTACACCAGCTTGTATAGATTTAAAAAGGGAGTATTCTTTCCCATATTTCACACGGAAGATTCTATCCGATAGATAGTTCGATAAAATTGTGCAAAGTTTTCTCGGGAGGAAGTGTTGAAGCTTGTGTTTCAAGCCTTGTCAAAGGCTTGAGAAACGCGTATAAATACAGCTGAGCAGACTTGCTTTTGTTCAAACGATTTTTCTTTAACATCAGTTATGTGATGAACTTGGTCAATAGTTGAATGCTTGCTTCTAAAACCGAACTGGTGGCTAGGAATAAGTCGTCTTTCTTCTACAAGCGGGCTTAAACGTCTAAGTAATATTCGTTCGTCGCTTTAGACATTGTCGGAAGAAGTGAAATCAAGGCAGCCACTTATTATGTTGCTAAAAATTGGTAGTTCTTCTTTAGCCAAACCTGTAGTTAAATTCTGCTCCAAGCAGATCATCAGAAAATTCCGAGCAACATAATCAGTTGCTTTAAGCAGAGCCAGAAGTCGAACCAACTTTGACAATATGATTGAAATACTTCGAGGGTCGAATAGAGATGCAACCACTTTGCGTGCTTAAAAATCTCCTATGAATCGTAAACCTCCTCTCAAGTACAACGACATCCAAACTGGATCCATGAAAAATTAATTTCAAAGTCACATAGTCACCTGAAATTGTCATCAATTAAGCCATGCACACCACCCATCCGGATTCAAATCGATAAATTGTCTAAAAATAATGTTATCCTATTTACTTGTCATGAAATATGTTCATCGAAAGATACATAAATATAAACTGTTCATATCCTGGAAGCCTTCCTCACATCCGATTAAGCACACACACAGTCTCACTCGCCACCCACTCGCTGAACAGTGCCAAGCCAAGGAATCCACTCAAAGCGATTCCGCTCCGAAAAGGAAGAACGACGAAAAAATAGGATCTTCCGATTTCATTTCAGTTTTGATTCTAGTTACCACACGCTAAAGGACCAACACCACCAACCTTCAGCAACCCTTTGGAGACTCCCAGAGATTCCCCCGCCCCGCCGCTCGTTGGTTCGTGGGTGTGGGTGGATTGGTCTTTCCGAAGGACACAAACGACTTGAAATTTACTACGAAACGTAAAACCAAAGCTTTGGCAACTTTTCCAGCTTTCCGTTGGAAAGCGATTGGTACATAAGTTGGAATTGAATTTCTTCCCCTCTTGGAACGGGGCGACTAGTGACTAGTGACGCCCTCTGCGCAGGCTCTGAGAATTGTGTGTTAGTGACGGTCATCACAGATACTGAGGGAAGTGTGTGGAATAAGTAGGCGGTCCCATCGTGCCGTGATGGTTGTTCCTTGACTTGGGGGATGCGGACAAAACATTTCAGTTTTGGTGGTCCTCCGAGGTGGTTGTGTGCGCGGATAGACTCCCTCAAGATGGGTGATTTCAGTTTGTTCCAAGCCAGTTGCCTCTTAAGGACTTTCGCCGCAACAAGACGTGGCAACTTACTTGTCTCTTTGGATAGTTTTTGTGTGAAATTGATTTTGAAACTTTGACAGAGTTGAAAGTTTGACAGAGATGTGTGATTGTATACAGCCAGCAAGGATATTTGATTATTTTGGAATAACTTTGCTAAGGATTGCTGGTTACTTCAAGTTTTAGTTTTTCTAAGCTCTTGCACTTATTTCGGACGTCGTCGGTCGGGAGTTTACAATTTTGAATCGCCTTAATCGCCAAAGTTTCAAATGCCTCCGATTATACATTTTCCATTTTAAAACATCGTGAAATCATTGCATTGGCTACGCAATTAAAATTGATTGACAACGGAGTGCACAACACAGTCCACAGAGGAAACGATTATCAACATGATGCATGGTTCATGGGAATTGCAGTGACATTCGTCCGCGGTCATTTATTTTAAGAAAGTTGATTTATAAGGTGTTTTCCAATAAGAACTTGACAACATTGTTTTTTAAATAAAACGTAAACGATATTTCAAAAACTTTATTATCGGCCTTAAGTACAATCAAAGCATTCATGAATGGATCCCGACTTCGTTCATATGGCCACCGCGGACACGTTTGCAGCGGTCGATTCGTTTGACCCTATTTTCAACGACTTGGCCACACATTTCGACCAAAACCGCCTCTATTTGGCGTTCAATGTTGAGTCTGAGTTCTTCCAACGTCGTTGGCTTGTTGTCATAAACCAATGACTTAATGTAGCCGTATTCGTTTGTATCGAATTGGAACAATAAAATGCTGGCGGTGGCAAGGTCGAGAATCTAAGCGAGTAAGATTATTTTAAGATTACTGCAAGGGCTCTATGACTGACGCCTGAGTTCATCCAACGTCGTCGCCTTGTTGACATAAACCAATGACTTAATGTAGCCCCACAAAAATGATCAAACGGTGTTAAGTCGCACGAACGAAGCGGGCAATCGATTGGTCCATTCCTGGAGACGCCATGCTGACCATACTTACTCATCAATAAATCGATTGTAACGTATGCTGTGTAGCTTATGGCGTCCAAGTCCATATCTTCCGATTCGGGCCAAAAATAATCGGTAATCATGGCGCGATAACGCTGACCATTGACAGTAACGTGACGATCGTTATCGTCGACGAAAAAATATGGCCGACTAACGCCGCCGGCATGCAAACCGCACCAAAGAGTTTTATTTTGTGGATGAAGTGGTGATTCATGAAGCCCATCTATATTTTCACCCGACCAATAACGCATATTTTGCTTATTGACGAGCCTATTGAGACCTAGAACAGTATACTAGTATAGAACAGTGCTCCACCTTTAATGGCTTTGAGCTCAGTGTATTCATTACCATTCTCAGTCTTAGGCCATTTTATCCTCAGACCGCCATACCGAGACTATTAGACCGACCTACGACTTCTGTACACCTGTTTTGATGGTTTTGTGCGTTTATTAACATAGGCAAATTGAAGATAAAGACATTCCTCTTCATATAACATAAATGACTCCATTTCTGCTTTACCTCCACGCACCGAAGCGTCCACCCTGTGTTGGATTTTTCATGCGATGCGACGGTCTGGTTGATGCTCAAATGCGCGATGGCACAACTCACATTTTCCTATGACACTAATGAACGCATATCCATTTGTGTTTTTGTTATCTTATTTTGCATGTCTCCACTGCTCTGCTCATCCTTTTGTTGCGACTACGATCGTGGGTAAATGTACACATAGGTATACAATAATTGCTAATGAAGGAATATGTTACCACAAACACCCATGACTCAACCACTGGCATTGATATAAAACATCGTACCTATTTAGTTTATAACTAGTAGTTTTTAGAGTAGAGAATATGTTGTTTTATAAAAAAAAACATGGTATTGTCCATAGAGTAGATCGCGCCAGTTTTAAACACAGAACGTCCAAAATGCTTGACCAACGCACCAATCCACTGAGCCAACGGACCTGATATCTATCAAAGATATTTTGTTCCTTCACATTCGAAAACGTATACACTTAAATATGTGCATAGCGCTTTATTATCAGTACATGATCTTTTCTTCGACTTAGTAGTTCCGAAAAAAGTGAAATTCATTACCATCCATCGCGTTCAAAGAAAGTAGCATGTCCCATCGAGTAGCATATCCCCCATGATCAATTTGGATTCGGGAAGAGTCATTCCACAATTGACCAAGTATTTAGAATAACCAACGAAATCGAAAAAGCACTAGAGGTAAAAAAGGTTTACTGGCCTTTGACAAGGTTTGGAACGACGGCTTGAAATACAAACTTAATAGGATATTTCCGAAAAATCTATATTGCATTTTAGAATCCTACCTCAAGAATAGGATAACTCTAAATATCCTATTCTTGAGGTAGGATTCTAAAATGCAATATAGATTTTTGCATGCATGGAAAGGAATACTCGGAATTTAAAGACATCGCCGGTGTCCCCCAAGGGCGTGTCCTTGGCCCTACTCTGTTTTGGTTATGTACTCGGGCCATACCACAAACTGAGGGCACAATAGTAGCTACGTTCGCAGACGATACGGCTATTCTGGCTACAGGAAGCACAATTAAGTCCCACCATAAAACTGCAGCACGCTGTAAATAAAACTTGCGATTGGACAAAACTCTGGCCTCTTCTTCTTCTTTATTTGGGGCTACAGTCCGGGGTGGACCTGGGCCTCAACCAACAAGCCTCTCCAGCTAGCACTGTTTCTGGCTAGCTGTCTCCAGTGTCGCACGCCAAGTTGGTTGAGGTCCTTCTCCACCTGGGTGCGCCACCTTAAACGCGGGCGTCCTCTGTTGCGTTGTCCCACGGGTGCGGAGTCGAAGACTCTTCGGGCCAGAGCTGAGTTGTTCATACGCTCTACATGGCCTAGCCATCTTAGGCGTTGGATCCGAAGACGCCTAACTAGACTCATGTCGCTGCTGTTCGTAGTTGAATTTTCTCCTCCAGAAACCGTCAACGTTAACAGGAGCAAAGATCGCACGCAGAGCTTTTCTCTCGACTTCCTCATCCGCTTTTGAGATTGTCCATGCCTCTGCGCCGTACAGCAGGACTGGGATGATCAATGTCTTGTATAAAGTCAACTTGGTCCTTCGAGAGATGTCTCTACTACTCAATTGCCTCTTGAGCCCATAGAAACAGCGGTTGGCAAGAGTTACTCTGCGTTTGATCTCGGTACTGATGTTGTTCGAGGTTGAGTCCTAGAATACCTCGCAATTATAGCTGCCCATTGTGACGCTCTGTCCAAGATGTCGATGTTGTGTGTCCTTTCTCGATGACAGCATATACTTCGATTTGCCTTCATTCACCGGTAGACCCATTTTAGCCGCTTCCGCCGCAATGCCTGCAAACGCGTCATTGATGGCTCGCTGTGTTCTGCCAATCACATCAATGTCATCCGCGTATGCTAGCAGTTGTACGGACTTCTGGAAGATCGTGCCTCTAGTTTTGGCGTGTGAGTCTTGCACGATCTTTTCCAGGATGATGTTAAAGACATCACAAGACAGCGCGTCGCCTTGTCTAAAACCTTTTTTTGACATGGAAGGTCTCGGTGACTCTGGCGCCTTACCCTAAATGAAACCAAATCCACACATTTTAATTTTACCGACAAAAACATAGACAATATACCCGTCTTCATTAACTCGGTACAAATACCGTACGCAAATGAAGCCAAGTAAGAAAGGCGTACGTAAAGAAAAAGCGTGACTAACTTGAGAATCGATGTGGAAAAATGTACTGGCTAAACTGCTTATAAGTAATTGTTAAGGCCTATGTGGACATACGGTATACAATTTGGGGTTGCACTAAAGCAAGTAAGAGAGAATTCATACAGTTATTCCAAAACAAAGTTATAAGGGCTGTCGTGAATGCTCCCTGGTATCCACGAAATAGTGATATACAAAAGGATCTAGGGATCGCAACCGTGGACGTAGAAACAAAAAACTTCGCGAGTAAGTTAAGAATTCTCTAAATATAAAATACTCCAAACACTGGGCATGCGAAACCTCGTGCCTCGTCTCCAACGTATTAATTCGTTCGATTTAGCGCAATGAGTACAGGCCGTTATAAACGGTTCCAGCAGGTGACTTTACCGAAAATCTACCTGCCTCACGCGTAAAAATAATGAAGTTAAGACTACTGGATAGGGAAACCTAGTTGTAGTAAACAATTAAAAACAATGGGAAGGGTGTGTTTAGTCAGTAAAAATCTGACACTACTATGAATACCCGGGTATCATAGTGTCTTATTGAAGATTCACAACAACCCACAAAGAAAAAAAAGTGGAAAGAAATGTAGATAGCGTAAAAGCACTAGTAGCCGGAGAGTTAACACAAATCTTTACATTGACTTCTTATTTTTTAACTATTAAACCTTCAGTTTGGGTCTGGATATATATACTTACTTACTTACTTACTTATAAGGCGAACGACCCTTGGAAGGCGAGAGCCTGAGCTAAAGCTGCCTGCCTGGACACACTGCTTCCCGTGAAGAAACATCTCTCCAGTTTTGCTTAACGTCCAACTTTCAGCTCCATACAGCAGGACTGGCAAAATAAGAATTTTGTAGAGCATGATATTGGTCCTTCGAGTCACGAGTTTTGAGCATTTGTTCTAGGGGGTGTGTGATGGAACGTTTCTCTGTCGACACCGAGACGACATATTTTGTTTTGTCCTCATAGACCTCGCGGCCAGCTTGATTTGCCTCTTTTTCAATTGTGGTGAATGTTTCGGTGCAGGGAACTGAGTCCCCGGGAACTAAGTCCACTGAGAGACTTGTTCCCTCTGAATCTGAAATAAATTCCCACTTTTAAAACGCCGAATGAGACAAGGCCAAATTTGAAAGTTAGCCTGTAAGGAAGTCTGGTGTCTCATGCTTTAAATGAGTTGGGCCTTTTTCCGCAGGGTTTAACCCGCTAACGCGACTTCGCCACTCCGATAAGAGTATGTCAGCAATTGTCAGCATCAAGCTGGTTTTTTTTCGTTGAGCCTTATTTCACGTCACCCAAGGGAAGGTGTAAGTGGAGGCATGGTGCAACCCAACTGCGTCGGTCGCTATAGAATATAGGGTATCATATGGCCGATGTTCTATTCGTATTCCACTGTTTATGGTAGAAAATTGTTTGGTTAAATAAACCCAAAGATTGGTCTTAATTCGAATAAGACAAATAAGGCCAAATTTAAAGAGATTTTTAGTTGCGTCATATCAATTGAGAACTCTTAAGGCCTTATCAGAAATGAAGTATTACAGAGATAGCCTTCAGACTTGATTGCCCCCTTGTCCATCGACAACAGATATTCATAAATGTTTGACGGTTATTCACCAAATAACGTAAATGCCGTCCTCTGATGGGTCAATTTAGTTTAAGAACACGTTATAAAAAACAGTTGTCAAAAACTTAAAGGAGCAAGAGAGGTAGAAGTCGGGCTTCTCTTTAATACTCCATTTCCGCGCCTTATGAAAGCGAGAGAGACGGCAAATACAGCCCACAAGGGAAATTCACCACGACAGATGAAATTGGGTAACTTTTAATTTTCACTTCGTTTGACAAATGTTTCTATGGAAATTTTAATTATTTTAGATGTACATCTCTTGTGTGTAACGTAAAATCAGTTCTTAAAACCAAAGAGAACCCAATTGAAATATTTCCTGGTAATAGGGTAGACGACAGGCAATAAAAGCATCTCTAAAAATGGAATAGAAGGGAGTCGAAAGAAAACCAGCGCTGTAGCAACACATTCATTTTTAAAGCGTGTCTCACCCTAACAGAAATATGTATTTATTTAAATAAAAATTATAAGAATAAGACTTTAATGGTCGTTATTGAAATTTGTGTTAGTTTTTTTTTATTATTCGGAAATTTCGACTCTAACAAGTGGATTGCGCATGCAACGTACTCATTTTACACCTCTTTGCAATACGGCAACAACGATCCTTGTGGATTCCAAACGCATTGTGCGCTAAGTATTCTATGGGCTTAGGCCTTAAAAAAAGAAATACATTTGCGAAGCTTCAGTAGACCAAAAAAAAACGATCTCCAAATCACTCAACGCTGATTTTTGTTTAAGCAACTGTACAAGTTTCAGGTGCATCAATCTGCGTCCCCGGCAACAAGAGCCTTTACAATTTAACAATATTTTGAACTCCTCTGCACTTTCAATTAATCTAATGATACGTTATTCGTCAAATGCTGATATTGACGAACCTCTGGATTACAAATTTAAGGCCTGCGCTAAAAATAAAAAAATGCATTATCCTTAAGAAATTAAGCGCAGGGCTTATTCGCCTATGATAATATAAAATAAAATGAAATATATATAAAATAGTAGATATGTAGAATGTGTGAAAAATATTAATTATAAAGATATATTTATTAATTGCAAGACTTTATACATCATAGACGAGATTAAAATAAAATTTTCCGCATTAATACAAAAATGTTTAGTTTATTTTTATTAAAAAACTAATTTTATAGATTTTATATCTTAGTTCGTGAGATAGATCTACAATTTCTGAGCCATGGAATGAACCCATATTATTTGTACTATGTTTCAAATTTCATTAAGATCAATGCACTGGTTTAGATTTTACAGATTCTTCGGAGCTCCCATACCACTGTGCAGCGCAACAGTCCGAGGCGGACATAGACTTGAGCCTGCTTGAGACAAGGACGAATCAACGTTATCAAATCAATCGTACAAGAATCCACCAAGAAAAAAAAAATAAGAAACAGGGAAATTATATTACAATTTGTTTTCAATAAACACGAAATAGCGACGAATTAGTACTAGCACACATGTTAACTCGCAATTCCTATTAATAAACGCGTATTAGTTTTAACTGACATATTTTAACCAGCGAATAACTTAACTCACCGAATTCGTCAAATAAGAAGCGGATAACTATTTATTACAAGTAGTTAGTTGGTTGTCAAAATTGAAAACGGAAATTATGCTACAGTTTGATGTGTAAATTCATTTTTTCAAAGGTGAACTGAATATCACATAGAACTGAAATTGGCCCTTCTATTTTCATTGCACACACAAACCCTTCAAAAATAAACTCCACCATGATACACTTTCTGGCTTTTGACCGTCCTCAATGAATTGCAATTTGAAAATGAAAAGTGTATGCTCCCGTCATAGAGGTATCCATGACCGTATCAAATACACAAACCACGTTTATACCATTAAATTATCTCTTCAACATTGACACAATCCAAATAATCTACTACATTCATTTGCAAAAATCTGTCACAAGCGGAATACGACGGTATGTGAATTCGCATTCAATTTAAAATTATCCATTTCCACTTCGAAGTCGAATTTGAGCGCTGCAAATAATATATTTTCTTCTTTTTCTGATTTAAAATTGTAAAGTTTTTTGCTTTAAATACCATTCAAAATTTGTATACAGGATACTATTCAAATTGAATTTGGCTCAAGCCGGCAGTTGGCATGTCAGTTGACATATTCGCTTAATTAATTCCACTCTGTTGCTGTTCATTGTGCATCCATGCCCCAAAAGTGTAAGAAAAAAGCAAGGTATGTATGTATCTAACAAATCAATTTAATTTCAAGAATTTCATACAGTTTGAATGTTTTATTCTGTTACTCTACAAGTTTGCATGAAAATCGAAAATGCTTTGTTTTTTGTAGATAGTTTGTGAGTGTTTGGATTTAACTGAAAGAATTACAGTGCATGTTTTTTTTTATTTTTGTTAAACAAATGGCTTGGGTGTAATTGGAATAGTTGAAACAAACCGTTAGCGTGCTTGTTTGAGGCTTGGATTCGCGGTAAATCAGTCAAGAATGTATTTTCCTGACGCCTAATGGGATTTATCAAAGAAATCGAAATTCGTTAACAGTTTTTATCGTCTCGAGTGGATGCCATGCATGTTTAATCCCAGACTGTTTCACCAGTCTTGTGTTAATTTTTCGACATGGATATTAGCCATAAAAAGACACGATCATACGTATGTAACCTCATTAAGATTCCCTGCGTTTACATTTTTTAGCGTCAACATAGGCAACAGAAATAGCACATTATGACGAAATGCGAATGGCTTCATCGAATATATACCTAATACGGGATATTTCTCGTATGAATCAAAATCTCTTCTCTTGTCTACATTCAACATAGTGTTGATGCATCATTCCCAAATCTGGTTTAGGTCAATTTCCAGCGGTTACGTAGTAGTCATCGCGTTATCCCTCGGGATTGCAGTGGAAGTCCTTCCGGGGCCGGAGCTTTGGTGTCCACGCGCTCTATATGACCAAGCCTGAGACAACAGAGCCGGACTCGTTTGACCGGATCCATGTCACTATACAACCCATACAGTTCATTTCTCTAGTCTCCGAATCAAAACACCGTCAATACATCGGGATCAAAGCATATACGAAGGACTTTCCAATCGATGCGACTAAGAATCTCGCACCTTTTAGTTACTGTCCATGCTTTTGCGTGAACATACACCAGAACTTGGACTTTCAAGGATAATGGTTGGTCCTCGGGATGTGTAAGCAACTCTTCAGATTACTTTAACAACGCGCCTAAGGATGGTGGATGGTGTCCACATAAGCGAACCTCCGTTCAAGAGAACAAAACTAAAAAACGCAAATTGTAAATAGAACACAGAGTTATATATTTCATCTGATAAATTGGAACAAATAATGAGTTGAAAACCGATAACTTGGATTTCACACCAAGCTCGGCCTTTCTGATTACAGAACCTCCCTAGCTGTGTCAAAACTGATCCAGCTTGATCAATCCTAAAGAAATGCTCAGCATTACTCCTCCCATCACTTGCAAAGACAACCGCGAAATATTTGGAAGACACTGTTGAGCTTGACTTGATAGTTCTCCACTTGCCTTTATTGGACTCCCCTAACATGTAGGGCGCATTGAATAGGCATTCTGGAAATTACCATAACCTCTGATGTGTCCACGTTAACCTTCATCCCATCATCACCACACTCGGCCACAAACTTATCGAGTGCGCGCTGGTGTTCCGTCTGAGATGATGTGAGGATAACTAAATCATCCGCAAAAAGAAGATGACTTACCCTCAACTCTCCCAATGTGAAACATTCCTCGCCTCTGCTGCGTTGCAACATCCAGTCCATATAAACAATTAAAAGGAGAGGTGACAAAACGCGCCCTTGGCGAAGTCCACGGTGATAGCTGTTGATTTAGCACCGTTAACCCCAACACAGAGACTGAATGGCCCTCAAAAGAGGACCTTCAGTCCCTACTCCTTCTACTCGAGGAACTCGGTCATATGCCTTTTCCAAATCTACAAAACAGCTGTAGATGGGTTTAGCATACTAAGCCTTCTCAAGTACCATTCTTAGAATGAAAAGCTGGTCGGTTGTGCTTATGCCGGGACGAAAGCGGCACTGTTCATCCCCCATTCCTTGGCTTGACCATAGCTCTAGAACGCGCTTCCAAAACCCTAGCGTAGACTTTCCCGGGGAGACTCAAGAGGGATATGCCTCTGTAGACAGAGCAGTCTCTTTTGCCCCCCCCTCGCTTGTTCGTATCCTCTTATTTCAAAGTTCTGTAGTTGATTTGTTTTTACTTTAAACTTGTTTTAGCAGTGTTTACTCCTAGTCCGTAGTAGTTGCTTATAAAATTTAGTCTGCTCATCATTCGACTGAATTCATTTATGCTTCTTGCTTTTATGGCAGCATCATCTTATGTTGTTTACTTTACCGTATTCTGTTAATATAATAATATGGGTGGAGCGACAGTCCGAGGTGGAACTGGGCTTAGCTTCTCAGCAACCACTTGTGCTGTGCGTGGTATTGTTCTTTCACGTGTGGAAGGGACCTACAGTTTAATGCCGACTCCGAACGGCGAATTTGAATTTGAAGCTTTTTCTGGACAGGAATACTCTTTGGGCATTGTCAGTTAATCGAAAGAGGTGGAGCCGTGAATTATGATAGGCGGTAAATTCGGGTATCGAACCTACGAACTACGGCACGGCGACCCACGTATTCTATTATTACTTCTTTAAACATTTCTTCTCAGTGCGTTGCTCAACAGCAAAGATGATAAAATACATCCTTGTCTTTCTCCTCTTCGAATCCTCACTTGATCTAGCTGTTATCTTTATCTGTTTGCTTTCTGCCCAGAATCTCTACCATATTTTTGTGATAAACCGTCAAATGCCTTTTCATGATCTCCGAAGCAAGCAAAAATGTCTTTCTTCATCTCTAAGCTACGTTAAGCCAACTTGTTGCATACGAACAAGGCTTCTCGTGTACCAAAACCGTTTCTGAATCCAAATTAAGAACAACCAACTTTGATTTGTTATATATTGCTATGCAATTCATGGCAATCCCTTCTGCATTCACGTCATTTAGCTCCATGTGGAAAAAACTGCAAGTGGGAGCTCTGGGCGGACCCGTCGACAAAGTTCTATGGCTGACGCTAAGCAAACAGGGATCTGAGAGAGTTTTAGAAAATAGTATCACGGTCGTCCACGTCCATCTTTGAACTATATAGACTCATGGGTGACAGTTAAATTTTTTTTATTTAAATATCTTAGACGTATCATAAAGGATGAGAGACTTAAGAATAAGGTTGGTGTTCGTGCAATGATCCAGGGTTAGGGTAAAAATCGACTCAACACGTTGATTTACGTTGTCGCCAGTACACCCTAACTGCCTTCCGAGTTTGGTCTGAGCTCTATTATTGATACTACATACCTTCGCGGGTGCGACTACCTAATGAGCTGACTACCTCGAGCTGTGATTGACCATTTGGTTTCAAACCACTTTCAATAAATCGACAAAAAGTTAAATTCGTTGGCCATAGAGCCTAAGGCTATTTCGCTTTGGCTTTTCTTAGCTAATTTGTAATTTTAATTATAAATTATGCTTTCAAATAAATAAATTCGTTGGTGTACAAAACTTGTCTTCCTGTTGTCGAGGAGAAATGACAGGAAGGAGATATCCAACTTCGACCAATGATATCCTACACGACCAAGAAAAATGAGAAACTAGTGGAGTTCCCTTGTATCCCACACATCCTTTTATCATGGATCCACCTTCCCCGGATGGAGAAAGGTTGCAGCAACAAATTCCACGTATTCGCAGACACATTGTAGTATTGTATTGCTGATGAAATCTGGAGCAAGGGAGGCAAAAGATGGATATCCCCTGACTAGTATTTCTACTGTCGAGTAAAAACCACAAACTTATTTTTGAATTACAAGCATGTCACATTTTATTCTTCGATTTCTTGGTAATTGAAGTGGCCATTCGCAAAGTACTGTCGCTGTGCTCAATTTCGGAGTAAAATTCTGTGAAAAATTTAAACCGGTACCCATGGTTACCGATGAGTCACGATTCACGTCCAGTCGTAGGATACATAGCACATCAGCAACCCGGTGAGTCGTGACAACAACCCAGTGCTGATGCGACGTTTCCTTTTCTCCTTATTCGGTATTTTTTTATGTGTTTGGCTTCTTTCATTTTCTTTCTCATGAAGTCTACATCAAGTTAACATTTCGGAGTTGTTATGGACGAGTTCTTCGCTGAGCTACTTTTGTACTGAATTTAAGTCCTTTGGAAGGAACAATTACAAACGATTTTTATGTTTTGCTGACATCTCTGATCACATTAATCGAAGAAAAGATCGAGAAAAGATTTCTCCAAAAAGTGACAAGTTAGCCAGAAAGTGTTATATAACGGATACACATCAGTTGCGACCAAAGAATCGTAAACCATTCTCCGCACTTTTCTGAAATTCACCACGAAGTCTACAATTCACTCGCAGCATTGCGTTCACACCCATATCCCATTGCCACAGGAATCTACTACATTCACTGAGCACACTCACGGCAATCAACTCCATACCGTGCGGCCATTAAGTATCTTTCTCTTTCCATCCACCGGCAGTGTCTTTTACTCAAACGAATTGAGTCGGCTGTGTGTGCCGACGACAAACAAAAAAAAGTATTTTTTTGTCATATTGCAACAAAATATTGTTCGAAAAGTTCGCCAAATCGTTCAACTAAATAAAAAATCTGAAAAGCAAAACAAAAAATCATATAACAATAAAAGAATCGAAGAAAATCCAACCTAAAGGAAAATCCTGCAATTTTCGTGTGTGAGTCGACGACTGCGGTGACGACGACGACGAGGAAACTCTCTGTGTGTGACAACGCCTTGACGGAGTTTTAGTCTTATTTTTTTAGTTTTTTGTTTTGTTTTGTTTTGTTTTTTTTTTGTTCTTAGGAGGGCGATAATTTTTAGTTTTTCTTCCTCTCTGCGCCCCTAGAAGAACCTGTTAAATTTTTGATTTGTGTGTCGCCCTGATAATTTATTTCGTTCGCCTTACATTGTTTTTGAAAAAGAAATTGTTTTTAATTTTGTTTGTGTTAATTGACGACGATAAAGAATAAGCAACTTGATTGATTTTCCGTCAACCACTTCCCGCGACCCCAACAACACCCACCGACAAAACCAATCCTCCACGAAGAATTGCATCAAAACATAACCAGCCACAGAAAGAAGGTAAGTGTGTGTCCCCATGAACTGAAAAAAAGAGGAAAATTTACACATAATTTTAGTTGGTTTTTTTTTGTTCTCGGTTTTGCTAGTGAACGTATTTCATTTAGTTTTTTATCTTTGCTTTTGTTTAGTGTTCTTTTTTTCTATGGTTTTTTCTTTCTCATACGTTCTTTGGTCATTGTCGTCATCGGGCAGACTTTTTATTATTAAACATCCCTCAGCGACATCGATGTTGATGAGGGGGTGAAGTTGATGAGGGGGGATGACGGCAGTACGAGGCTGCTGTGCGAATTTGATTTGTGTTTCCTCGCAAACAAGTGTACGACCAGGAGGTGAAATGGAAAGAGAGAGAATGCAGAGTGTGCATGTATGTGTGCACGCGCCTGTATGTATCCCGCCGACATCATTCACCATCTACTAGAATTAATTCATTTTTTTCCTTCGTTTTGTTGTGAATTCATTCACCCACGTTTCGGAGGGTTGCCCACAACGTTGGTGGAATGAAGAGATGGGGCGCGTTGCTCACATTCTTCCCACACTTCCACTTGTTGCTACATCGCTATAACTGGCCGATGCAAGAGGAAAGGAAAGCCTGCCAGCAGCCAGCCAGTCAACATATTTATGAATCTGTAGCAGTGCAGTGCGTGCAGTGTGGTTCTCTGGGAGTTTATATAAGACTTGTGTGCTAGATTTGGTAGAAAAGTAGGGCGCTGCATGTTCTGCGGCTGGAGAGGTAAATGCGCACATAACAGGTTCTTTCGAAGATATTTAGCCGAATGATAGTCGTCTTGCAGGCGATCGCATAGCGGTTTGATTTTTGTTCTCTCTCTTTTAGTCATATCTTTGTGTCTGGGGCTTAAGATGCGGATCGCATGAGACGGTGCACAGTGGTTCCTTGTTTGGAGGCGATGGAAGAAATGACTTTAAAATCCGAACGAATTAAAATTGTAGATGCTCTCTCAAATTTACGCATGTATCGTTTGCAATACTAAAAATGAAATGATTTAAATCTAGTGGGGCCCTCTCATAAGAACGATACGAACTTTTCAGCTGACCTGGTAGTTGTGTTCCGATTGGCGTTTCTTTTACTTTACACTGTCGTAGTTTTTCTGGATAGCTACGAGAGTAAGCAAGCTCGTACGGCTCGCAAGAAGATCCCATCGACGCTACCAAATTAATGTCACACATTAGATTATTAAAACAAACAAACCAATTTCTATTGATATTTGATGCTTCGGCTGATTGTTTTCTCAGACTTAATGTTTTGAACTTGGGTTTTGCTTATATTCGCAAATTTCGGATATCAATAGGCAGCATTTAGGCTTCACACAGGACAAATGCAGTATTCGCATTTTGTCCAATTTGATATATGTAACACGAACTCGCCGGATGTATGTGAATAAATAAAACGCGGTGTAGTGGTGCGGGGACAAACATTTCATGCGGATGTATAACAGGTGTTTGTGCGATCAACAGTAGCATCTATCAAGACGGAGTTAGAGGTAGAGGCTCTTATGCAAAAGACACAATGCTATATGTCGGTGCATGGGTTTTTGCGTTACATAGATTTCTCTGTCTTGTACAACCCATGCCGACTTGACAACGACACCACGGCCTGAAGGGATCTGTTTTGGCTCAAAAGACGTACCACTTCCCTTATGAATGAGTGCCATTTGTAGAGGTTTGCTTTGGTTACCCTGGAGTGAGCATTTCCTTTACCACATTTCCTGACCACGGCTGTGTCATCCTCTTCCAGTCAAAGCCGACATACCTTGCACAGCTTTATTTTGTTATGGTGATAATTCAGGCGCAGTGGCCAGTCCCAAAGCCCGTTTGCTTTCCTTGTTGGGACAGAGCCTCATTGCCTTTGACTATATCCGTTGGTCCAGTGGTCTAGGCCAAGTGTGTCGCAGTCTTGTTGAGATTACAGAACAGTTCAGGAACTATCCTAGCCAACCATAGCAACCTCATCAGCGAATTCGTTGGGTTGAACCACCTTGTGTCCAGCCACCAAGGCGAGAGAGGAGACCATTAGGTTGTACGATAAAGACCTAAGTTCTGCCCGACTGTATGAAAAATTGTGTGTCGCGAAGATGTCTGTCTGTGCCCATATGCATCAGCTGTTTTCATTTCTCAATCGTCAGTTGATATACACAATAAACTCAATTTGTATGGGACGTATCAAAACGCCCGCAAACGTTTTAACATATTGAGAGATTGACACGTTTGATAACATTGCTACGTGATATTTCGTTGGTCTCATTGTTTGATAAACGTAAGTACGCTTCCACAGCTCAGCAATTCCAGCTCGCCATTGCATCGCTTCTGTTGAAAGTTAAACAGTAGAAGCAATGCGTCATTGTGCACTTCATGTTTACCTTGGCACAGCTATCTTCAGACACTTGTTTTGGTCTTCGCCTTTGAAGAAAACTTGCATATGATATTTATGAACTGGGTCGCCTTAGCGTAGTGGGCTGTTGCGTCGACTCCTACGCGAATTTTACTTACATTTCATAATTCGCACTCTTGACAATGCTCAAGCAGTTCTCTGTTCAAGCCCAGCTTTAGGCTGTTGCTCGCAATCCACTTATGATAGAACAGTAGCTAGCGCGCAAGGCACAAGTGGTGGCTGTAGAAGCTGTCTGTCTCTTCAACTCTGTGAGGAATATTTTCGTGGAGGTCCTGATACAGCCTGATTAGATAGAATAAGCCGAATCTCAGGAATCTTATCGGCGCCATAATTAAGCTCTGTGCCGTTTGAAGTAAGGCCTCAATATTTCGCCTACTCCTCCAAAAGTTGCAGAAACTGGGAGGACATAGGAAGCTCTTTTGTATCTTCTCTGTAATAGCAACGACTTCCCCTCCTGAAGGAATCTTCTCATGGGATTTACCTCTTCAACAACCTTGCTAAACTGAAGAGCATTACACAGCATCTTCACCGCTTTATCACAAGCAACGACTGGTTATCGAAATTGGATTGACAAGATTCGCGGGGCAACACAAATGATCTATACTGGCTTAAGCTTGACAGTCGCTTGCAGGCCGTCAGCCACTCGAACATAAACCGAGAAAAATATTTCCCCAAATCATAAAACCGATTTGTATTCGTTTGAAAGGCCTATGACGTCGTAGCGCCGGCTTCTCTGGTTGACGCCCTTTCGTCCGTGTCTAATTTCCCATGACTCTGATTCAGACTGAATAGGACCGATTGTTGGCTTTGAGGGTCGCTGTTGTTTGGACTTGCAACTTTATGGTTTTCCGAAATCATGAAAAAAAGTCTAATGCGGTTAAATCGAACGATCTCGGTAACCAGTTCACGTCACCTCCATGTCAGATGAGCATGCCCTCGAATCGCTTGTGCAGACTATCCAATGTGGCGTGAGCTTTGTGCAACGTAGAGCAGTCCTGTTGAGACCACATGTAAGTGTCCATATCATTCGATCAAGGCCAAAAGAAGTTGGTAACCATTGACCTATAGGATTCGCCGTTGAATGTAATGGCCTGGCCAACTTGGTTCACAAAGAAACATGGATCGACAACCTTGCACTCCACACCAAACAGTGACTTTTTCGGGATGTATTGGATGCTCTTAGATCGCATGTGACAATTCACATTATCATCCCATATTGGACGACTTAGTCCTTCGTCCAGAAATGGATCTCATCACATGCCGATTATGGCGATCGTAAAATGGGCGAATAGGGAGCGTTTTCGTTTCGTTTTCTTCCACTGCGAACTTCAAGGACCTAAACCAACTTGGCGTGCGACACTGGAGACAGCTAGCCAGAGACCGTGCTAGTTGGAGAGGCTTGTTGGTTGAGGCCCAGGTGCACCCCGGACTGTAGCGCCAAATAAAGAAAAATAAGTTTCGAAACAACTTTTATCATTTCCACGTGATGTTGCAAGCATGGTGATTTGACAAAACAAACTGACTGAATGAAGCAATTTACAGAATGGTACCAATTTTAAAGAAGTCGCTTTAACAATATGGCCGCTATCAACTGTCAGGTAGACTTTATAATTTGCTCGGTTGACACTTTATTATTTGGACTTTATCAACCGAATGTTAGTATGCATCAACGTGAAGATATATATACATTTCATTACAATCCAAGAAGCATTAAAATGGCTTTTTTTTTTTGCAAAGGTTGCTTTAACTAAGAGCCTTTGTGAAGGAATTGGAAAGCCAACACTGTGCGACGTGTGGCCATCGAACTTCCTCTTTTTGATGAACACACGGTTGTTTGCATATGTATGTGAGAGATTGTAATCATCAATTGATAGTGATGAGGTCATGCAGTTTTTCTCAATTTTATTGTGCACACAAAGAATTATATCAAGACAGTTCATTACCCTGTCTTAATGGGACAAGCAGACAGTTTTTGTTTGCTCACGATACAAAGAGAGTCATAATGTAAACAGAGAAACAGCAACAAAAGAGTACCCGCTTTAATGATTAGGGCTAGCAAATATGGTAATGTGGTCAGTGGAAGTCGAGTTCATTATTTAAGGTTAAATTTTTGTGTACGACCTCACAAAACCCCTACGCGGCAATAACTTCAGACACTGACATAAAGCTATGCTTAGACAGAGGGGCAACGAGATATCCTGGTGAAATCGGTTATCCTTTGCCGGGGACTGGGATATACTGGATTCAAGGAAATGAAGGCGGACAGTTTCGCGAAGAAAGGTTCAGGACTGGGAGCAAAATCGTGTCTTCACGCGCATGCATTCCAGCTCCAGAAATGTAGAAGACCTGGACAGAACCCTCTGGCTTGGCCTGGAATGGGTCTATGGCCGATGATCAGCAAGAAGAAATCAACATCATTGGCTGGGCTTTGGTCGCAAGAACGACGGACGCTAATATGAATCCTTACCGGCCTCTATGACATTGGTACACGTGCAATGTGACTAAACTTACAGTACAACGACGTTTGCATAAGCTGCCAAGATGAAGAAGAAACATAATCTATCCAACATACGTTCTACGAAAGCCCAGCCCGGCAATGAATAGAGGTCATCTTCTAGGAAAGCACTTCTTGATAGAGCTGGAGGACTTAAGCAGTGTTTTACTAATAAAACTCCAAGGATTCGCACATGATGCTGCCTGGTTTGAGGACTACAGAAGGGCACAAGATAGTTTAGCACTCGCTAACAACACGTTGATCTACGTGAGCCATGACCACAAAGCCGACAGGGCACCCAATTACTAGTGAATTCACCAGCACCCTTAGACTATGTAGGTTCATTGAGATACCCGCAGTCAGACTACTACCATTGATCGACCACTCTAGTTTATTTGATCCTAAATGCTAGACCAGATTTGAAAACCCGATAAAAGCGTATTAACACTGGGATTCGAACCGGGAATCCCACTAACCAAGGGCAGGCCAACTGCGCCATTTAGTCGTCCAATTACCCACCTACCTATACCTGGAGCCCAGTTGGCGATTGTGACAAGCGGTTTAGCTGGCTGAAATCATTCAGATCACTGAGGTTATTGATTAAGTTGGCTCCTAAGTATGAATTACTATGACTAGCCACAGCAGAGGATGCGGTTGTAGTTCATCCATCCTGGTGTGAGACAAAAGGTTGTGCAACACCTAGCGAGTTTATCGGCTTTGCAATTGTCTTGAGATTCAGTCGCCTTGCTCTAACCAAAACTAATTTTGATATATCATAAAAGTTCGACTTTGACGAAGGCGACTGTTTATATTCAACAGTTCAGCCATCTCGTTAGGTTGAAGTGGCCACACTTTGGCCAGTATATCCCCATTGTGCTACAACCAATGAGTACATATTCCGCAAACCAGTTAGTCCTTTTTAAAAATGCAAACAAGCTTGACTTTGAAGCTCCTCAGTTAAGCCAGGCTATCAAAATAGTAAGCTCCCAGAACTGTAAATCTACGAGATGAGAGAGCACTGTAGTCGCATAGCAAGTGCAATGGTTTCTTCCTCGTCTTCGTCTCTGCAAGCTTTTGCAGATGTCGTTGTATGGGAGTCCAAGTCTGGAGGCGTGAGTTCCTACGGAGCAATGAGAGTTCTAAGATTCGGCCTCCTCAGTCTAATCAGACTAAGCGATCGCTTAGTGTCGATCGTAGGCCAGAGTTGATTGGTAATGAGGCATCCCAGCTGACCATCTACAACTCTTTTGATCGAGCGTTTCTAGCTTTAGTATATGCTTTATAGTAGCGATAGGCATAGAGCGTAGGTCGCCACCTGGGAAGAGTACAGAGCTTGAACCCTTTCTAGCGAGTTCGTTCGCTTCGCAATTCTCTGGAATGCCAAAGTGCCCCGGGACGTGGATGCTAAAATACTCTCGTTAAGAGATAGGCGGCAATTAAGCGAAGTCTTGAAGTTAAAAATGACTCATTTCAGAGATTTGATCGCTGCCTGACAATCGGAACACATGATGATATTAGTGCTTGATATAACATTGTTTTTTAGCCAGGACAGAGCTTCCGTGATCGCTATAGTTTTAGCCTGAAAGACGCTACAGTGATTAGGTCATCGGAGGAGATAGCTGGATGTTTTCCTTAATCAGACAGCTTTCAAATAAGGCATGGTTTTAGTTGAAGGAGAAAGGTCTACCACCTTAATATCGGCTTCAAATTTATGTACACAAAGAGTGCTTTGAAAGAACCTGATTTTCGCCTTGTGCTGTCATCAGTCAGGAGTACACAAAAGCTCTGAATTAAATGGCTATAGCGTTCAAAATGTGTCTGACATTTAATGGCACTTGGGGCCAGAATTAGGGTACTTTCCAAATGACCGGTTATAAAGCTATACATTCCTTTCCAAATTCGTAAAAATCATGTGCGCTAGACAGCATAAAATCTTAGCGTTTTTGCTCCCGTCCTTACCATAAAATATACAAAGGAACAAGACGTCATTAGCCCGCAACCGTCCTACCGAAGCCTACCGAATAATCTATCGTTTGGTTGACAAGTTAAGGTGTGGTTCATTATTTTATCGATGTTATTGTTTGCGATACCAGAAGGCAGATAAGTGCGACAGATAACTCAAGTGTGTGAGGAACAATGTATTCACTGGAAAATGAACTGACTATTCAATATCAATTTAGCAGCTGTTCATATCGTTGATTGCACTGAAGTTTGCCTTGTCGAGTGATACTTAAGAGACATATTACAGCGGGAGTTCATCAATGAATGAATTTCTTGGTTAAAGTTCATGAGTCAATTGAATCATCCGATGGGCTCCTTAAAATACAATTGGAAAGGGGAATAGGCGGGGAAAAGCTCCTGGGCAGCTAAACGTTGGATAAGCTAGGAGATCTATGAAAGGGTGGAATCCATTTCCTTCTTAAGTAATTGTCGATATGACAGGACACTCCTCTTTCAGGAAACACATCGTTGGCTCTTCTCCGTTTGACTATTTGAAAACGATCAGGCCCTGTGTGCACACGAGGGATTGGTGAACCGGATTCCCTGTCTGGTGCTCTCTGAATTGGATAAACTTATGAAGTAGAGAATGGCCTACCTTTATGAAGCAGCAGAGATAAAGTCTGCGAAAGATGATTGGGGCAAGAAGTCAGTCCTCGGTGGACCTGGGCATCGGGCAACAAACCCTTGCAATTAGTGCGGTCTCTGACTAGGTGTCTCTAGTGCGCCACTTAGACTTCTGGATCCTCTGTTGCTTTGTCCCACTGGTTCACAGAACTCTTCGGACCTACATGGCCCAGGCACACCTTACCCATTGGCTCCGTAGAAACGTGGTAGCTCATGCCGCTGTTCAGCCCCTACGTTTAGTGGTTCCAAATGCCGGAAACGCAAACAGAACCAACGATCGCACGCAGAAGTTGTCTCCCGAAGAGACCCAGGACTTCCTCATTCTCCTTTGTGTTTTTATCATATGGTCATTTGAAATGAAAATAAACTGTGACTGTACCAACGGAAGATCAAATGCTCTGGAGAAGGCAATGAGAATGATTAACTTCCGTCTTCAAGCCGACCAAGGTTTCGTTCAACGTTTCAAATTGGGTTTCAAACGAAGTCAGTTTGTTGTTTACTTTGACAAATGTATACACTCAAGTCATGAAATCTAACTTCCAGATCTCGAATTTGTGATAGAATTCTACAAAGACGCATTGGTTTAAAAAACTACACGATTGTCTTCAAAAGAAGAACTGTTTTTGTTTCCCAATTTTTAATTAACACATGTATTGATTGTTTCCTCTGCTTTAAAGACGTCTTGAGATATTTTTTTCTTCTTTCAAGAGCTGTTCATGAGCTGAGTTTAGGTCTACCTAGTGTCTTTACAATCTCACTTTTAACTAACTACTTAAAGGGCCAACTATATTAGGCATGAGCTAGTGTCAAATGCGGATGGGTAAATGAGCGGATACACACACGCCGATAAGACCGACTAAAATGAAGTCCACGTCATTTCGCTTGTTCGATTTGATCCGCACCGCAGATTTGACAGACAACATAGGAAAGGGAGAACATGACATATAAAACGTCAGCAAATTAGCAGATATTGAAAGTCTGACTGACGGCTATGCGTACATGTGTTCATCATGTTTATTATTGTGGTGTGTGCAAACATGACGGGAAATTTCGTTCTCACTCGACACTAGCTTAATAATAATAATATAGGTGGCGCTACAGCCCGTAGAGGGCCAGGGCCTAGCTTCTCAGCAACCACTCGTGTTGTGCGTGCTATGGGTGCGAACGGCGAAGTTGAGAAGCTTTTTCTAGACAGGAAATACTCTTTGAGCATTGTCAGTGCCTATTTGGTCGTTCTGCGTCTAGGAATTGCCATCAATTCAATCTTCAGTCCAATTTCGTACGTCACTAGAGAGGTTATGTCTTTAGCTGCTCAACAGATGTGGAGAATGCTGAACATTAGTTCAGAGATGCAAATCAAATGAAATGAATCTTCTAAACTCTATCTTATTCAGTCGCCTCCCTCTAAGTCGAATTTTCACAGGATATCAAAATTAGTTCGAACAAGAGGGATGCGCCTGTGTTTTCAACTCCCGTACACACACAATCGTTAGCAGGATTTTCCATAACAACATAAGTGGAACCACACGGGCCGAAGTGTGACTGCTGCTTTCTGCTATTCACTTTAACCCAACCTGCCTGGACACGTTGCGGTTTCCCTGAGCAACAGCAGCTTGCAAATAAATGATGCAATTTCATTTGAATCGTTGTCAAAGTTATAGAGAAGAGAGACCCAATTTGCTATTTCCTGGAATTCATTCACGGCCCAGCGCCACCATCATAAGTCTTACTTGTCCAAACGCATTCGAATTCATACAAAACTCATTTTTGAAATAATCTTCATAAGAAGTTGCATTAATTGTAGTTTATTTTGAAGTCAGTGCCTCAAACAGAGTGCCCCGTTATAAATCGAAACAAGTGTACCCACTGTACACCCAGTTGAGTACCAATAAACAACATTTCTATAGCAATCAGCGTTAAGTTAACTTATTGTATCCTAATTGAGTTACACTGCAGTCTTGTGTGTGTAAAGACTTTTCTTGTGATTTTGATTTTGCAGACAAGACTGTGCAACTGAATGAATTAGTCTTCAGTTCAGTTACATATCTTACAATGCAGTCGACTAGTACGACAAAGTCGCTTATAAATCAATTGAAAGGAAGTGCGTCATGAACGTCATGAGAGATTCTTTCCAAAAAGTACGCAGCCGGGCAACAGTTTTCGATTCGATTTTCAAGAAATTATATTTTTGTTTCAGAATGCCATGTCATTGAGTGGAGGAAACAACAGAAACGTATCATTTCATATTATTTAAAAGAAAAGTCTGTTCTATGAGCTGTGTCCACTAGGGAGAGAACAATACGAGTGGTTGTTGTAGCAGCTAGACCTGGCCTCGATTTAAAAACACAATTGAGATTACTACTAGACTTACAAACTAAAGGTTAGGGTGATGGTGCAACTGATGTACATTGTTTAATCTAACGTTGATTATATTTTATATCCCACAATGGCTGGCGCTAACATCGGGTTTTTCAAATCCGTGTGTCCATGGTGGTCCTTTTATGATGAGGTGGTGGTGTTGTAGCCCATGTAGCCTCGATGATGATTGCTCTCGCTACTCTGGTAGAATCCATGCAGCTGGTCGTTCGACGTCGTTGGAAAGTTCTGTTCGTTGGTAGAATCAATGCAGCTCGTTAATCGGCGTCGTTGGAATGTTCTGCTCGTTGGTAGAATCTATGCAGCTCGTTGTTCGACGTCGTTGGAAAGTTCTGCTTAGGAGATTTAGCGCTTTGATGTAGCGTTTCACGGGGATTGTGTCATCATGTACTGTTGTAGGGGGACGATGCCTGCTTGGACGTAAAACTTCTTGTTGCTGTGGTATCTTCGATGGTCCCTATCAAAGGTGCATATTCGCAGTATTTGCCTCGTGCTTGGTCGTAAAACTTCTTGTGGCTGTGGTATCTTTGATGGTCCCTATCGAAGGTACATATTCGCAGCATTTGCCTTTCCAAAATTGCGAGCTGGGCTTAGAGATGGTGTGCCATATTGGGAAGCCGAAGCTTATACGTTAAGATCGTATAAGCTGCTTATAGAGCAGCAGCTTTCCGTTGATATCTTAGCACTATCTTTATGCTCCGACATTTGGCTGATGGGTCTAGCCTCTGAGCTGTGGAGCGACCCATATTACATTTTCATTACCAGAGGTTTGTCTTGTATGAATTTGGTTTCCGGCCGAAGATGGTACCAATAACACAGCGTCATCACGGAAACGTTACCGCGTCAGTGAATGTCTCTTATTTGAATAAAAGAACTTCAAAGCTTCGAAATTTTGAGCTGAAATGTTGTAATTTATTGGCAATTGAAACAAAATTTCAATTTCACATTCGTTTTGTGTCTGCAACTTAGTTGTTCTCCTGGACGATGTAAACTAGATTTAAGTACAGTGGACGTCCAATACAGTGAATCTTGTAAAATTGGCGAGTATTTATTTATTTATTTTATTGGCACGGAGAGTTTCGACTTAGGAAGAGTACAGTTCACGCCGTGATAATTCGACTTGGGGGGAGTCCACTGTATAGTAGCACCAAGAAAATTCCAAACAAATATTCCTCCAAATAACTCCGTATGTTGTCTTGGAAGCTGATCTTGGAACTTGGCCACACATTTAGATGCATTTCTTCATGTTTCGTACTAGATTAGGTAGGCTGCTAGTGCATTCACCATTGTGATACACCTAGTCAGGCTACTACCACAGATTGACTCCTCCAGTGATGCCATTAATTTGATCCCAACAGCAAATGGTGACTGGGCCAGATTTGACCAGATAAAAGCGTATTAACTTTGCTTTCAATGTAATTCGAACCGGGACCTCGCTAACCAGGGGCAGGCACTCTACCAACTGCGCCATCCAGTCGTTATCTTTCGTACTAAATAACCAGCGAAATTTGGGTAGCAACATAGTCCGCAGCCATTGTTTGCATTTCGTTGTGTATGTTTCTACAAATGCTCAGAATAAAGTGGAGTTTATTTTGCGGCATCTTTTTGTATTTTTTTAACGAAGAACAATGGTTAATGGATTTTGTTGAAAACTGAAGCCTTTCTAAAATATTCTTAATTTATATTCTTCGAATGACAGCTCTTTTTTTCCAAACTGCATCATTGTACGCAAAGTTTTGTGGAGCACTGTAGCTGCGTATTAAATCTTGTTGGGATATTGTATCTTGTGCCTGGATCTTTGATCTTGTTGACTTTTTTTTCTACAGTTGGTGTATGTCTTTTGTGAAAACTTTTTAAATTTACATAAACGCATTAATGAATTGCTAGACAAACGGATGATGGTCGAATATGAATTACGTATATTCCTTCCAACGTACCGCTGTTGATACAACCGATGGTCCACGACATCATGCGTCTAACAAAGCTCCATTAAGGGCTGTTTGTTCCACAGCGTCTAGATTCGACTTCATCCTTTCCTTGTCGCTTTATGAATGATTGCTCCGAAAGTCACACTTATCAGTTGTCACCCGAAACATTCATTCATCCGTATAATATTTTCGTTTGATTTCTCTAATGCCTGCCGTTACCACTTTCGTTTGATGTGTTCATACTTTTTTGAAAAAAAAATATTCATTTACTTATTTGTTCTCTATTTTATTTTGTAAGTAGAACGTAATCTTTTGTAGCAAGTGTATACTTTTGAATGAACAACATAAAGATTAATAAATTTAACAACAATTGAACTTAATGTTATCATCACAAAAAGGTTGCGCAAACATCGTCATATGTTCTGGTCAAAGGAAGACCACCGCCTCCACCAACCGAACTATTACAATAACTTCCAAATTGTTCAACATCAAAATGGAATTCAACAAGCGCCGGCGGCGTTGCCGCCACATCATCAACAACAGCAGCAGCACCACCATTCTACGCCACCGCCGCAACTGCAGCAGCAGCAACAGCAACAACAACAACAGCATCCACAGCAGGGACATCGTCCAACACAGCATATTCCGACACATTTCTCTTCGAATCAGCAGATGCAGCATCAACATCATCCTCCTCAATGGGCTACAAGACCTCCGCCGATCTTGACCACATCACCATTCTTTCAGCAATTCCCAACCCCAGTACCGAGTACTGCCCAATATTGTGGTGCACCAGCCCAATACTTTCACCCACAACGTGTCACGCAGCCACCGGGTGTTGCAGCACCATCGCAGCAACGACCCTTATTGCCACCGCCAGGCTGCGCAATGTATCCAACCTTACGGCAGAATGTCTTGTCACAGCCACCGGCGGCACTTATGACGCAAACGCCATCATCAACTGCTCAACAAATTCAAGTGCAATATTTCTCAGCTGCACAATATTGCCAACCGCCAATCGGTCAGCCAGCCTATGGTCACGTGATAACACCAAGCGTTCCAGAAACACCTATGGTTAAGCCTCGCAGGCATGCGATACCCATCATTGATCCAAAAACACGAGAAAACATCTTGGAAAGAGAACTAAGGCGGAGTGAATGTACATCACCTGCTGATGCCCTGTCGACGGGTGCTACAACGTCATCTGATTTGAGAGAATCCGTCAATGACTGGGAAGTTGTGCAACAGTCGCATCACCAGCAGCGGCTACAGCAACAACAAAAACAAAAATTACAATATCCACAACAACGGCAGCTACCACCACCACCAACACAGCAACAACAACAACATAATTCTCTCCATCAACTGGTCCACCACCGGGAAATGCCAACAGCAACCATAAACGATGCCCCAATCATCGTTGAAAAGGAGCTACCCGTTGAAGAAACTGAAAAAGAAAATAATGAACAAGGGGAAGAAGAAGAGGCTATGACTGAACAAAGCGTTGATGGGTCCCAACCGACAACCCAAGTAGATCACGGTAATTAAATACAAACATATTTCTCTACCTGATCCTTATTTCGCGCATTAAAAAAACACACAATACACAACCAAACCAAAAAAAACCAAAAAAGAGACTCAATCACACAACTTTATTGTTTCAGTTGAATCGATTGAGGCTGATGAAGAGCTGGAGTCAACCTTGACCGATGAGGAAAACCAATTGAAGAACGATCACAGTGAAAGAACTCCTCAAGCAACAAACAACAGCACTCAGACAACTACGAACTCTCCAGCTTCGATAAGCAGCATCACCACAACACCGAATAGCACGAATAGCGCTGTCACAACAACACCGGTCACAAATGAATCCGAAGTTGAATCATCAAAATGTAGCGATACGGACAAAGAAACAGCTCCCGTAGCTGAAATAAGTACGTGCTCACCCACACAATCTCCCACACACACACATTTAGTCTAAATAGTTTTTGTTTCTAAATGGTATATCATCCTATGATTAATTTTCAGATCCACCAACAGTGATTGAGATTGTGGAGAAACCTTCCGCATCGGCACAGAAATCAAGCGCTGCTGCGCCACCAGCTGCCGAAGCAGCAAAACCGAATAAGCAGCAGCAACAATCGCGAAAACAACAGCACCAACCGCCGCCCCCAGCGACGAAGCCAACTTCGAAAAAGAGCAAGAAGAACAGTAAACGTCTGAAAGAAATTCAAAAGAAACAACAGAAAACCGAATTGCTGAGTATTGAAAGTAACAACAACAACAACACACTAAAGACAACAAATAAATGTGAAACTGAGAAGTCCAAGTCATCCTCTGAGCCTTCAGGCAGAGGGACGTCTAAAGCTAAAGCGACTGCAAATAACAGCAACAGCTGTGCTGGTGCCGGTGCTGGCATGGCAAACAAATCGAATGATGATCTCGAACGGAATAGCGAAAGTAATTTTAAATATGTTTCTTTCTTTCTCTCCTCATTTCTCAAAAAATGCTGTTTGTATTCGATGTTCAGTGTGCTTTTTCCTTGGTTCTCAAGAACGGACATGGTTGTGATCATCTGCGCAGAACGCTTCTGAATTGACCATCCAGTGGTGCGCGGTGCCTTTATCGACACATGCCTTCTGTTTCGTTTTGTCAAACATTTGAATTGGCTTTGGCAAGTTGGTTTTTCGGTGCCGCTCAGAGAGTAGTCATGTCTGGGAAAAGCTCCTATAAGCCGGCAACATGTGCAAACACAAGTGGTTGCTGCAAAGCAAGTCCAGGTCTACCTCGGACTGACAAGCCACCCATCGCCAACATTACTGCCCCTGCTTCTGAATTCAGGTGTCCAAAGACAATTTAAAGATCTTCATGCAGCTGTTGAGTAATTCGTTGCTGCATTCTGGCCGAAATCTTCACAACAACAACTTAATTCCGACCTCTTTCCATTAGCTCCCAAAGAAAGCAAACTGAACACCAGCAATCAGGCAATCATTCTCCCCCCTTAGCCCCTCAGCATCTTCATTCTCATTGAAATACATTAAACTCTTCTAGGCGAACCTACGAAGAAGATTGCTGTAGTCACAGAAACTCCATCAACTGTTAAAGATGATACCGAACAGAATCCACAATCCGACAGCGATTCAAAATCAATGAAATACAAGCAAATCATCGAAATTCTCAGCATCGAATCGAACGAGAACAATGAATTGCTATTTCTCAACAGTTCCGTGTCTGGCTACGAAGATGACATCTGTTCATCTCCCCCCGTGCCGGACACTTCGGCAAGTGAAAAAACAAAAGATATACTCTTCGGTGACTTTTCGGACGAAAATCCCGCACAAGAGATGTCGGTGCAGAACGACAACGACCTCGAGTCACAGGATGAGGTTGACGACTCACCCGCAAGCAATCCCACAGATGGCAAAAAACTATCCTATACGCTGCAACAGTTGAAGAATCTCGCCAATAACCCAGATTCGAAAATTCCACCAAAGCTTAAGGGAACTATTTGCGACATTATTATGAAGAATCTTCGTCGAGGAGCATCATCGTCAAACATGCAACCTGCAACGGGTGGACAGCAGAATCAAATGTTCCAGCAACTGTCCTATAAGGACTCTATGAGCTACGTGAACAGAAATCGCAATAAGCAGCAAATGAAGCAGCAGCAGCAACAACAACAACAACAACAGCGCAATCCGAACATAATCCGCATCTATCTGTCGCTCGACGAAGAGATACAGCTTGCGCAGAGCGCGAATGCCTGGGTACCGGCTGATCTTCAAAAGTGGGGCCCCAAAACCGATTCCGACAACGATGAGCAGATACTGAAGAAAATCCGAAGTATCCTCAACAAGCTGACGCCAGAGAACTTCAGTAAACTCCTCGAGAACGCTACGAAATTTCAAATTACCGGAGAGGAGTGTATGAAGAAGATAATGCTGTTGATTTTTGAAAAAACCATCAGCGAACCAAACTTTGCCCCCACATACGCTCGATTCTGCAAGTGTCTGTTTAATCAACAGCACCCGAATCATTCAATGTTCAAGACGAACCTTGTGAAACGCATTTGGGAGGAGTTCGACACTAATGTCAACAATGCCAAGGCGAAAAACGCCAAACTGCAGCCTCTTATGGATAAACTGGCAGCGGCAACAGATCCGAAAGAGAGACTGGAACTCAAGGCTGAACTGGACGACCAGGAGTATCAGTTTAGACGTCGGGCCTGGGGCACAGTGCGTTTCATTGGAGAGATGTGCAAAGTAGGTTTCATTGACACAGATCGAGTGTGCTTGTGCATTGATAATCTCTTAGACCGTAATTGTGAGGAGAAATTGGAGTACATGTGCAAGCTGTTGACAACAGTTGGTGCACACCTGGAACCAGTCGATACCAAGAAAAGGCCGAGTGCAGAAAAGAATAAGATGGACGCAATTTTCAACACGATTAGACAATTCGTGATGGAGAAGAAGAAGGGAGTTGGCCCGAAAATCAGCAGTAGGGTACGATTCATGATGCAGGACGTGCTGGAGCTGCGACTGAGGCGCTGGGATCAGAAGCCAGCATCAATATTACCTTCTCGTGAGGTGTCGCCCATGTTTACCGCGCATGTACAACCGCAGCGTAATGTACGAATGGGACGTGACGGCGGTGGCGGTGGTGGAGGCAACTACATGTCTTCCGGTGGATACGATAAACGACGGCAAGGCGGTGAAAGTCAAAAGAACTCGTCGCAGCAAAACATTGATGTAAACAAACTTCTGCCTTTGTTCAACAAAGACGAGACAACGAGAAAGTTGGGCAACTCTTCGCAACTCTTGTTCAAGACAACTGGTCGCCCACAGCAGCAACAAATTGATCGGCCACAGAGCGGGTCTCTTGAATCCGAATCGAAAGAATCTCAATCACCGCCAGCAATTGAATTCACAAACAGCGAATGCAAACGATTGCTGAACGAACTGATCGATTTGGCACTAGAACAAGACAAAAAACATTGGTTCGAAAAATGGGACGAAATCTCACCTGCGCATCATTCCCAAATCATCTATTATCTCCTGGCAGAATTCATTCACACAAAGTATATGAATTCGCCAAAGGAAATCAACGCTTGCATCAGATTATTCACAAGCCTCATGAAGGAGACTCACCTCACGCAGATGTCATTCACCGAGGGATATCGAAAATTCGGCCAGATCTGTGAAGATATCCTTGTGGATGTGCCCAAATGCTGGGAGTATGTGTTCAATTTGCTCGGTCCACTGCTATATCATAAATTCATACCATTCAATAAGGTATGGTCTGAGGAATGGTTCAACACTTCGATTGGAGATAAATTTCTCAAGAGCATGATTGTACAGTTCACAACAGAATTCGGAGCGAATTATATGCGATCCTTCTGGGAATGCAATTCACTTCAATGGAATCAATTTATTGCCGATACAAGAGTGTCGACTTTCATCAGAAACAATCGTTTCGACTTCATCGATAATTGTGAGAAACCTCCAATGTTTATTAAACGCAGTGCCGATGAACTGGTACAACGCATAAAAACACTTTTCGGTCAATCCGATCAGGATATTCCTCTCATCATTGACTTTATTAATACGAATGTAAATATCGACTCTAAATTCATCAATACTTTGACAATGTTCCTCTGTGATTATACTGTGATCTACTGTTATACTCCCGATAGTAGTAGTATAAGTAGTTATAGTAGTAAAGAAATTAACTTATCCGATAGTCTCCCAGTCACGCTATGCAGTTCATTATCATCAAAATTACAACAAAAATTTGTAAAATGCATACCGTTGTTACGACGGTGTATCGACTGCAAAGATGAGCATGAATTCGCTTGTCTAGACGCGATTCTGGAGAAATGTAACATACTGTGTAAATCACAAGACGAGGACTTGATAAGTATGATGCTGATGGAGTTGTACGTCGCAGAGGTCATCTCTAAAGAATCATTCGATAAGTGGCACCAGCAGTTACGTGCAGAGGGCAACAATAAGCTAACAAACGAATTAGATGCGTTCTTCAAAAAATTATCCATAATTTAGTGATGACTCAATGTATTCCTACCACCACCAACTTTCGCGTATTGTTAACACGTATTTAATAAACTTAAATAAACGACAAACAAAAAAAGCCAAAATCGATCCATCATTGTTTTCCCGCGCCTTCCTACCAAAGAATCAACAATCTAGACCACTCCTCCCCCTCCCCTCCTCCCTCTCACTCACGTAAACTTTCGCAAATTGTTGAAACCTATTCCGTGTGTACGATGAGGCAAATATTTTGAATTCAAAGCAATTGAATTGCACCAAAGAGAAACTATGGAACTTATTTTATTTTAATTTATTTAACTTTATGTTATTTTTTACAGTCTTAAACAAGAGAAAAGAAAAATAAAAATGCAATTATTTATCAAAAAGAAAATTTAATGAAAAAGAAAAAAAATAGTAGGAACTGTGAAAAGATGAAGAAGAAAAAAAAAGAGAGCTTTAAGCCTTTAGTACCAATTTAAGTATATACTAGGTTTAATAAACAAAAAAAAATGAAACTGAATTTTTAAAAAAATTAATGTTTTATAACATGAGCAAAAAAGAAGTGAACAAAATAATTTGCAAAACAATAGCGATGGAAAATAAAATTAAAAAAAAGAAACTAAACAGTTTTTTGTTTTAATTTATCTTACTTGTGGTTTGGTGGCTTGCTTGTGGAACCTGTCTGAAAATGTCAAACTTTAAGCTGCTCACGAGCATACAGAGACGCGCATGCCTAGGTGTGACAATGGCAATCTGGACCACCCCAACAGTGGGTGTAGAGGTGCTACTGGATCTTCTTCCACTCGACCTCTAAACACAGATGACTGCCGCAAAGGGAGCCATTAGGATCTCACAATCCAACAACTGGCGCCCAAGCCCCTATAGTTATGCATGTATTCTTGGTAGAATTCACATCGAACAAATAGAAAGCGAATAATCTCTCCCCACCCTTGATTTCGAAATACCCGTCATGAAGTACTTCCCAACAAGGGAGGAGTGGAGCTCAAATTAACTCATCACTAACTCGAGTTCCATCCATGTTTATACGGACTTGTGAAATATGGAAAGAGGAACCGGCGCGGGGATCTTCTCCGAATTGTTAAACATGCACTGCTCTATCAGACTACCGTTTTGGTTGCTTCGCGTAGGCTAAAAACTGTCAGCAACTATCGTCTCGACGACTGATTTTTGGAGATACCTATTTCAGTATCGTCTCCTATTAAATGAAAACAAATTCTGTATATGTATATCTTGTTCTACACTTTTGAGAAATTTTTAGAGTGATAAGTCGCATTTGGGTTAGTGTGTCGACTCCTACGCAGAGGGTGCCAGGTCGATAGCCGAATTTACCACCTTTCATATTTCACGGCTCCACCCCCTTCGAGTCACTGACAATGCTCAAAGAGTATATCCTGTCTAGAAAAAGTTTCTCAACTACGCCGTTCGGATTCGGCATTAAACTGTAGGTCCCTTCCACGCGTGAGAGAACAATAGCACGCACAACACGAGTGGTTGCTGAGAAGCTAGGCTCTGGCCCTCTACGAGCTGTAGCGCCACCCATATTATATTATAAGTCGCTTTTCTATTAGTTTTGTTCGCAAACTGAGGACAACTTTAGGAGAAATTTTAGAGCACAGATGTCATTTTTACGTGAGAGTTATTATTTTCAGAGCACTTAAACTGTAACGATAGACGAGACGATAGTGAATGCCTTACGTGAATCAAAACGACGATAGTCGTCTGAAAAGTTACGCGATGAGAGCCTTGATTACGGCAGTATTTTTCAAGCTGAGGTCCTTGCGGTCACAGAAGGGACCAAATTGATATCATTGTTGGAAATACGACCGGCCGATATTACCTTCTTAATTGACAGTAAAGCGGCCATTAAAGCAATTTCGGCTACCGAAATCAAGTCCAAGCTAGTCGCAAGCTGTCGCGAAGAGCTCAAGGTTCTTGGCACACAGCATTCGATCACTCTGTGCTGGGTCCCAGGTCATAGGGACATAACCGGTAACTAGGTTGTAGATTAACTGGCCAAGAAAGGTGCCGAATCTGACCCATCCCAGGCAATCCCATGGCTTTCCCCACCTCTGTCTGACACCAAGAGAAAGGTGGACAGGAGAATCATGGAGCTAGCTAACGAATGGTGAAGTTCCATCCCCACATGTGAGACCACTCGTACGATATGGCCTAGGTTCAACAGCACTAAAACCAATTCCCTCCTCCGATGTAGCAGGAGACTGCTGGGGATGATACCATTTGCAGAGGCTGTGGGGACGAGGCGGGGATTAAGAATACATCCCACTATATTTGTCAATGCCCCAGTCTATGCAAACCGAGACAAAGGACCCTGGGAGAATTTTTCTTCCATGACCTCCATGACATATCAGATATCCCACTAAAATCTCTTCACAGGTTTATTAGGATCTATGGATAGCTGGATGGAGGAGGACGATAACCAACACCCTTGAAGACAGAATGTTTTTATCATCATCCGGCGAGTGAGATGATAGGAAGGGTTTCACCCCATGGGCATCACAATGTTTCCAACAGAACCTCAGAGTGGCGCGGGTCAGCCGCGTCAACCCACTGGCCTAGCCTTGTGGAACTCGTTTTATGAAGACGTGCAGTGGTGGATACGTAAATAGCATTAATTTAAAGAATCGGTTTTCATGGGACACCTTCATAAACCGACGGTATCGTCGCAAAAATGTGCTGTGAAGTGATGAATCCAGGTTTTACAGATTCCGATCTGATATGAAAAAGAATTCAGAAACACATCACATTCATAAACGCATTTTGGACATCACTGCAAATGTCAAACGTTCATTTAAACATCAGATGCCAAAGCCTTAAACATTTGAGCATTGTAAAATTTTATGCTTATGCGTTGGGGATAGTGGATGATATGAAGTGTCAGTTCAGACATTTATGAATGAATAATTGTTGATGTAGATTTCTGACGTTTATGAAAACACCCGACATCAATCCACTTGATCAATTTGAGAAAGCCAGAAAAACAACGGTCACAAAAATGGAGATCTCTTCAACTGGGCCAGTTACAGCGAGATAAGTAAACATCGGTGTCTTCGTAAACGCAGTCATCTGCGAAAATTCGATCGTCTGCCTGCTTTTTTGTCTGCAAATCGAAACAATCCCTTTTCTCCGACAGGCAGGCGTGCAGTTTTGGAAAGTATATGGGAAACCAATCAAGGTTGTTAACAAATTCTACTATCTCGGCAGCACGTTGTGCCAGGATGGAGGAAGAAACCGACGTCTTGTCTCGTATTGAAAGCACTGGACACGCTTTCTACTCTCTTGGCAACGTCTGGAGGTCTAACCAGCTCATCCAAGCTTCGGATATTCAATTATCACGTGAAATCCTTATTGCCATACGGATGCGAGATTTGGAAGACAACCGCCTCATTGTTGGCAACAAATGCTTTAGACATATCCCGAAGGTCTACTGGCCGGAATGGAACATGCACGGACAGCTGTTGTGCAGACCTTCGCAAACTAATTACAGCTGAGATCCAATTCCAACGTGAAACCTGCTATTACTCAGATGCGAGACTGGAAGAATACCGCCACCATTGTTCGCAGCTTCAGGTCTTCGTCAACAAATGCCTGAGACGAATCCTGAAGGTTATTTGGCCAGAATGGATCATAAACGAAGAGCTGTTGCGCAGAGCTTCACAAACTCAGGAGCAGAGATCCAGCCATGGACGTGGACCCCACAAGCAGTGCGTAGACGACATCCTCCACGCTAAGCTTGGAGACCTACCGCGGAGAAGGAGCCTACAAATCCTAGTTAGAAGTGACCGAGACCAAGTAGGAGATCGTTCACAGATTCCATTTCATCATCAAAAACGTCGATGTTTTCGATACATCGCACAAAAAACATCGAAGTAGCTGAAAAGGCACAAACAGAGCGGTTTTTCCACAAGCTAAATTCGTCGCCGTCGATTAAAAGTTATACTCAAGGAAGTAAGAGAATGTAAGCATGCTATACAAGAGAGATACAAAAATCTCACACGCACTCTCAAAAGGAAATTTGTCAAAATGAAACAAAAGGATTTACACAAGGCGACTAACGACTTTTTACAACCATTTTCGAGACGGTCGTACTTAACTAAGATGCCAACCTTAGACGTACGAATTCCCAGAAGGGCTGTGCAAGTTCTCGCATTTACCGGATACATTGACAAGCTAAGGCTTATACCACAAAATCCACTTACCCTTGAGGATCAGAGATGGCGAAACAAAGACGAGGTACCAATTTAGTTCATGAATTATTGGACAATCCTTCTCATGTGTGAAGAAGAAAACGCCTTGCTTCCAGTGACATCACAGTACCTACCTAAACTATTTTTATCATGGATCAGGGTCAAAGAGTGTAGCGGTCGTTGCGGTATGGTTCTGTTCGTCAACTCCTACACAGTTGAACGTCGCTGCCTGGGTTCGATTCCCGGTACGACCAAAATCAATAGGAATAATAACTGTCTAGAATAAGCTTCTCAAACTTGGCTGTTCGGAGTCAGCTTAAGGGAATGATGGTTGGTAAGTCCTTCGGGAAGAGAATCTAAATCTATCAAGGATTATAGAGCGTACAGAAGGGATTTCCTTCCACACATGCACTGATTTCAATCTAATCTCACTGACCATAAGACTCCAGACGCCAAAGCCTCTTCCACGACACGTTGGGGACCCAACAGTTGGTTTGACTGTTAAAAGATAGTGCCTTCCGTGTTTACAGCAGCTCCCACCGCTATCTTCTCTATTCCAGTACGTGTTTCGATAAAAATGTGGTGTGCATCGATTTGAAACTCGCTAGGCTTCTACAGGATTTGCGTAAGTGTCCAAGTTTGGTCTATAGTTGATTTGCCACAATGGAAGCCGCACTGGTACGTGCTGATTAGTGGGGTGCCAAGTGTCTTTAGAACCGTCCCCACAGTACGCTGGACAGACTCTTTAGGCGGCGGAAAGTGTAGCTGACAAGTATCACTTCTTGTGAACTACTGAAAACAACGTCAAACATGTCTCCACAGTTTCGTTGTTTCCATATTATGACAGAATCCAGAGAATAAATAAATATAGACTCATTTTCAGAGTATTACCTTTCTTTTTTTCTTTAAACCGCAATTTCGTTTTTCTTATCGCGTGCACGTGCGACGTGCGCCTTTGCAAACATTGAAAACAAAAACAAACGCCCTTGACTCAAGTTGCTTTTCACGCAACTACACAACGTTTGCCAAATGAGTCACACACCTCTTCATTCCTCTGTGCTATTTTCTTCTATTACTAATGAATGAATTTATTTTCAGAAATTCGTTTATAATGGAACGACGTGGTCGAATTCCGGTCGCTAAATTTCGCACACAAGAGGGCAAGACACGAAGCAGAAGCCGAGTTAGAGAGCCCGACTACAATGAGCAAGATCCAGAAACTGATCTTTTCACTCTATTGGAGGACAACATAGCTCTGAAAGAGGACAATAAAACCTTGAAAGCTGGCATCGAAGATTGTAAGCATGTGATGAAATCGTTCCAAATGCATGAACTAATGGTGAAATTTTCACCAATTTGCAGATAAGAAAATTCAAAATGAGCTCTTGGAAGAAAATTCGAAACTCAAGGAAGAACTCGACGGCGTGCGACGCTCTCAGTCACAGTTTGAGGCACAAATCAAGGAAATGGCCGTTAAGCTGGCCAAGACAACAACAGAGAAGAGTGCTATGGACAAACTGTACAAAATGAAAGTGGAAAAAATCAATCTGTAAGTATTGCACTTTAGCTAATAAACGAGACACGAAATTCACATTCCATGTTAATTTTAGACTGACTGCACAGTTGCAATCGCTTCAGGAGAATCAGGACAATCTCTCAGCGACAATTGAGGATTCAGTAACCCTTAAGAGCAAGATCCTGAAGATTATCCCATCACTAGCTAACAACGAAATGGAGAGTCTCATTGACCTCGAAGACTCCAAGGCCAGCATCATAACAAGTGAATGCATCGAAAGACTTCTCGACGAGTTTGTCCAGCTCAAGAACTCGCTCAATTCAGTTGAACTGCAATTGTACGAGGCGAATGAGAAGATTTCTGATTTAATGGAAAATGTAATTCAAATCTGTAATCCACTAGTTTTGGCAAGCATTTTAAATCTTTTTTTTTTATTCCACTTGCAGCAACATCACTTGGAGGAGGAAAACGAAACCCTACGAACAGAGAATGCGAATCTGACAAGAGTAGCACAATTATTGACACAGAACATGAAAGAGAGTGTGGAAACAAGCAAAAAGTAGGCTTTGCTCTAACTGTTGCGCATTACAGTTTTTAACTGTATTGTTTTTGTTTAATTTCTAGAATGGAAGAAGCTTTAATCAAGTTAAAGCAGCGCAATGATGATTTGACGAAACAATCGAAGGATCTTTTGGATGGTGGTGGAACATCAGAAAGCACGCCAGTGGCGACACCATCCCCGTCCCCACTGACACCGATTCAAGTCGAACCACCGTCCTTTGATCAGCCCAAGACCGAACAGCCGAGTCCGAATCGGGAACATGGAGAGAGAATCGTCGAAATGGTAAGTGGGCATTTTAAAACTTAAGTTTGGGTCACATATTTCTCGAATTAAATTCCCAACTCTTGTGGACGACAGTTCAGACAAAATTGTGGTTGATGAGAATAATGGAGATTAAGGTGTTTTTGTCCGGGTTGTAGGGCGATTGAGAGGATTTTCTCTAAACCAGAAGGTGTCACTAAAGTCCACGGTCAACATCAATGTAAATCGAGCTGTTTTACTGGTTTGAATACGCCATATGGGCTTGAATGTCTCCATTGACAGGGAGAGAGATATTTTCAAATGGCGACGAGTTACAACGCGATCGATCAGTTGCTGTTTCGAAGAAATTTCCAAGAATTTTTTGGAATCTGGAAATTGTTTTGGACCGCATGGTTCACTTTACTTTTATCGCTAAGACTATAAATATTTCAATTGCATATGTACATCTTCGAAGTTTGCCGTCAAAGTGGTTGACTTGCCCGAGGTTTCAGTTCTGTCATTAAGACTATTGTCCCTTAGGAGCATGATGTATATCAGGTTTGCATGCGGTCTTAGGTTAGGTTAGGTAGGCGGGCTGGTAGTGCATTCACCAGCGGCACTTAGACCATATTGGTCCATTGTGATACCCATAGTCAGACTACTACCACTGACTACTCCAGTGATAGTGCCGTTAATTTGATCCCAACGGCAAATGGTGACTGGACCAGATAAAAACGTATTAACTTTGCCTTCAATTGGATTCGAAGCGGGGACTCCGCTAACCAGAGGCAGGCACTCTACCAACTGCGCCAACCAGTCGTTTTGCATGTGGTCTAACATGAATCCTGTCTCAATGTTAGATAAGTGCATCATTCCGCACTTGACAGAATAGATTGGTCTGAACGAACTCAACTAAATGGAAGTTTTTACAAGACAATAACTTTTGAACGGAAGAGCAAAATGAATACGTATTTTCAGTTGATTTTAAGCACCCACTCAGAGTAGACACAGCCGATACTCTGGGAACGAGAAAGGAAGCCCAAATTTAAGTAAATGTTCAGCTGATCCAGTTTTATTCCATTTATCGTCCAATTTTTGGCGTATTTTCCTCATTTGCTCATAATCTTGCAAGCAGTAAAGTGCTGTACACATGAGACGCGACTTGGAAACTGTGAAGTCCCATTCACATAAATTTTTTAATTCCGAGGTATTCCGAATTTTTTAGCCCTGAATATGTGGATTGAAAACCGCGGAACTATATAGTTCAATGTGACATATTTTATTGTCATCCATCAATATTTTTATTGCCTCCCATCAATATTTGTTGGTAAAAGAATTATGAACGTACCTACGATTGATTATTGATGTACTACATCTCTACATGCATATGTGAATCAGATCCGGAACTACCCAACTTTTATGTACACACATTCGTGCACAGACATTTTTACAACTCTTTTTTACTTAGACCAGCGGCAATACCACGATGCTCGATGTGCCTTTTCTGCGGTAGATGAACAAAAAACAATCGTGACCCTTATATGCACAATAAGCACGCAGAGAAAAGGATTCAATTTAGTTCGATCTAGTTCTGTTATTCTTCGGATAAAAGTATACACACTGAGCGTATATGTATGTAAGGAAAGCTATTCCTGAGTTGGTCGAACTAATGAACTAAATGACCTAAAATAAAATGATATTGTGAACTAGTTTGCATAGTTTACTTGTAAGAACAGTTTTTTGAGCTGGTTCGTTCGTGAACTACACAAGCAGAAATTCACTGCACCTTTCCCGGTTTTAACCTTGTTGTAAGAATCAGATATCAGTTTTTTTAAACAACCTTTGGTGATATCCATAATTGGCGTTTGTCAATTTCTCGAGTTCGTGAAATGAATATCCTCGTAGTAATGTTCTTCTAGCTTTTGCAAGAGTAGCGTCAAAGATAATATATCTAACGATACAATAAATAACCACAAGAAAAAGTCAACTTTTATTTAGGTTTAAGTTTATTGTCTCTGTATTTCAAATACTACTTCATTCAAACGTTCAACAACGAATGCCGTCCTCATTCCTTCATCAGCGGCATATTGATAGCGGTCCTCTCCTCAGTGCTGCTAAGTCTCGGCAGATGTAACTGTCACATATGTAGTTACATAGATACCAAGGACAATATTCTCAAACAAAAAAGTTGCATCAATCCGGCATCAAGTAGTCTTGGTGTGTAGTCTTGGATATCAACCATCCTCCGCTGATCGCCATTATTTCCGCTTTTAAGACACTGTAGTGGTTCGGTAAGTGAATCGCTTTTTTAAGGTTAAGATGTTCAGAGAATACACCGCTTCCTACTCCATCTTCCGTTTTGGATCCATCTGTGGCGAAGTGTTACCATCATACCACAAGTGTCTCTCCGGAATCAGGGTTTCGAAACTTTTGTCTGAGAAATATGAAGATGAGGTGTAATCCAGAGGTAAATCCTCTGTTCTATTTGACATGTCCGAATGTGCAGTCTTGCCATTGAGAGCACGCCTTTAATCAGATTGCACAGTTGGTTGCTAATTGTTTTCAATGAATATGTAGACGTGGAAGGTTTAATATGCATTAGGGAACGCTTTCTACGTTTCCCTCTCTCGAGGAACCAACAATAGTAGTTTAACAGTTTTCAGATCGAACACAAAAACAAATTAGAACCATAAACAGGTGAGAGTATGCCATTCTATCGACGCATGGGTCTTTGCATGATTCAGTATTCGAAATTGAATAGACTACTCTAAGTTTTCTTATTATATATCCTTAAACATACAAATAAAATAATTTTTATGAATTTGCACGCACATATAGGGTATGAAAAGGATGTCGGGCTTTTTCAAACCCTTTCAATCAATATTTAAAAGTAACTAGAGCCCTTATTATCTACCCATCTATACCGTACGACCCCTGCATAACCCCATGACCAAGGACGGTATGTTACAAAAACAAAAGAAAAAGTGTTCGTATAAAGTCTGTGATGTGATTGTTGTGATGTGACTCATAAGCATTGCCTGCCGATTTCGTGTGTTCTGAAAGAAATGCTTGAATCAAGAATAAGCATTTAATCTTCTTGTTTTGCTATCCTCCCAACTAATAAACAACAAACAGAATACTCAAAAACCATCACTAAACAAACAAAAGAAAAACCTAACCCTAGTCCCCAGTCTATCTCCACACTAACAATTGTGTTATCTTCTGTTTTTTTTGGTTTGGTGTAACCTTTCTGTTTTTCTCTTCTTTTTTTTCAAACTAAAAGCAACTTTTTTCACTAATTTTCCTTGTAGAAATCTCTTATGGAGGCAGCTATTGAAAAAACTACTAACGACGAACTAAAAACTTTACATGTAAAATTGGAAATCCTGGAAGAGGAATTGAAAAAGGCTCTTGCTCGTGCCGAAAAAGCCGAATCTACTCTTGAAATCTACAAGCGTCAGCAATCGCATGAGATTTTGCATGAAACCGTTAAGGTGACAGCAGCACCATTAATGCCACCACCACCACCTCCGCCCATACCCTCGGCACTGTTGTATACGCCAAATAATTCTCCACTTCAGAGAAGGCCAAACGACAAGGCCTCCACATCGTCATCATCATCATTATATCCGTCTGGTGGTTATATGTGCCACCTTCATTCATCGCAGAATGATTTGCAAACAGGAAACAGTGGTGGATGTGGTGTTGCTGGTATTGGTGGTGCTGGTGATGCAACAACAACTGGCGAAAACTTCTGTAGCAGTTGCAAACATCAAATGAAGCAACAAGTAGGGGCGGCAACAGGTACGTCTTGTTCCATTTCTTGCACAAACAAAATTCCATATGTATTCGTATTCGTAATTTACACATTCACTCGCATACACACATTTATTAAAAGTTTTCTCACTTCGCACACTGTCTGCTCTGTTCTGTCTCACACCATGACACTGGCCCCCATTCGTGGCAGATAAAATACGAACAGCACGAGATACGATATCCTTGGGGGGCTATTAAGGCTTTGAGTATCCTCCGGCTCTCGCCTACAGTTCATTACAATACAAGTTCGTGCAATCACCATTTGGAGAGGGTTATCGTCATGTGCGCGTGGATAGGGATCAAACAAGGACACATCTAGTATGTGTAATTGAGATGGAAAGCATCGGGTGAGAGGTGAACTCGCCACAATGTGAATGTGAATGGTGGTGGGCGGTGGGCAAGGGGTTTAAGGTAGTGGATGGCTTTTAAGGAGAAATAACTGTAGCAATAGAAATTTATGAGGCAACTGTTGCCGTCTCAATTCATCCGCATTGTACCAGTAAGGGAGCAACTTTTTGTTTTTCTTTTCTTTTTGTGAATATAATGTTTGGGATTTGGTTGTGTGTAGTTCGAAATAAGAATTTGAAGAAGATATGTAACTTAATGCGTTATTGAATCATCAAGTGGTTGTGTGAATGACTACATCCGCTCCCCGATTTGAGTCGTCTCATTTGATATAGGGAAGTTTCAAAGTTGAAAGAATTACACGTCGCACATGTGGTACAAAAGTGTCGCAACTTAAAAATATTAGTTTTTCAGTAGAGACAAAAAAAAACATTCTGAGAGGTAGGAGCAGTAAAACTATGAACTAAGCAATGTCCATAAAAGGTAATATTTAATTAACACACTACACAATATCACTAGCATCGATTTTAAATTTTAAAACAATAAAATCCGTGTTTTTGTATTATGACATTAAATTACATTTTTTTTCATTATATTCATGATTTATATATTTTGTTGAGATAAAAATACAGTGGACTCCCCCTAAGTCGAATTGTCACGGGATACCAAAATTGGTTCGAGTTAGAGAGAGTTTGACTTAGTGAGAGGTTTTTGTATGCTGAATGCTGAGGGAAATGTATGTAAAATACGGCGAAAAAGTTCGAGTAAGGGAGAGTTTCGACTTAAGGAGAGTTCGACTTAGGGAGAGTCCACTGTACAAATTGATTTACAACCGGCTCTAAATAAACAAGTCGACTTTAACTATTCGTTATTCATAGACATATTTATGCCTATAGTATTATTATACTTAAAATAGTTATTATAAAGTGATTTTATTAAACAAACTCAAATGTCACAATATTTCGCGGGAAATCCATTACTAAGTGTGTGATTGAATTTTCAAAGAAAAAACTAATATGAATCAAAATAAGGGATTCAAACAATAAATTGAAGGTATTACAGATTTTTTATTTATGACTGATTGAGGCTATCAGAGCAAGAGTCAGAGATAATGGATGATAGAGATATCCAACTTCGGCAATTTTCACCCCCAGCCCACAACGAAGATGTAGAGTTAATCTCTTGTATTCCACTTATAATTTTACAACGCTCGTCAATTCATCACAATATGGCGGCCGATTCGTGAATTTTGTGATAATGAATTTAGTGGGATAATGGCAGCTGATTCGTGAATTTTGCCCACAATCCATGTACTATCCATGTAACATACATGTGTATGTTGTTCGGACGGTGTTCAAATGTCAACACGTATTTTTAAGAGAATTTTCTTACATTGTTATATGGATTTTCGTGAGTAAAAATGTATTGCAATGCCCATTTAACTGGAATTATTTGACCTAAAATTAATTCTTAAGTGTATATACAGCCTATTCATAAACCATAATATAATAATAATATGGGTGGCGCTACAGTCCGAGGCGGACCTGGGCCTAGCTTCTCTGCAACCACTCGTGTTGCGCGTGCTATTGTTTTCGCACATGTGGAAGGGACCTACAGTTTAATGCCGATTCCGAACGGCACAGTTTGAGAAGCTTTTTCTAGACAGGAAATACTCCTTGAGCATTGTCAGTGACTCGAAAGAGGTGGAGCCGTGAAATATGAAAGGTGGTAAATTCGGGTATCGAACCTGGCACCCTCTGCGTAGGAGTCGACGCACTAACCCACTACGCCACGGCGACCCACATTTTAAACCATACCTGACAAATTAACTCAAAAAATGAAGTCCGCTTTATACGCTTAATTCATGAATTCTGAAAAACTCATGAATTCAATTTAAACAATTTGATAAGAACAATGACAAGATATTGCAACTATTACTAATGCATAAAAATGGTTGTCAAAACTTCTTATTTGTGATTCACGCTTAATAATATTTTTTTTATTTGTTACCTAACCGCGTGAATGTATTATTAATTTTTATTCATATGCAAAAATTCACACTGTGTTGTACATTCATTAATTATGTCCTAGTATCTCGGATTGTAAATTGCTCAAAGTTTTAATGAATCGACTTCATGAACACAAGCTTTGTTCGTTCGTTTACCCCTTCATACTGTGTAGAAAATTTAACACCGAAATTGAAAAAACGTTCAAATAACGAGCGAATTATCAAATAAGAACTCTAATTCACCCCATTACTAAGGTGGGGTGTATCAGCTGTCTCCCCAGCTGTTCTCAAGAGCTCACACGTATTCACAGACATGGGGCAAAAAGCGTATAAAAAACGCTGTCAGATGAAATTAAGGGGCAAGGGAGGTAGAAGTTGGATATCTCTATTATAGGTTATCTCTGGCAAAAGTGGCCTTATCCACACTAATTGACATTATGCTGATCGTCACTGTGGAGGTCTGAGGGTTTCAAACATAGTCAATAACGGATACTGGAAATCGCGTTAACATACCACTTGTCGATCATTCAGATGGAAGCAATCCTATTCAATTGTTGCTTAACGAAAATTGGAAGTAGTAATGCGATCTGTTTTGATATTTTGTATGCTTCTTCCCCCTGTTAGTTGTGAAAGACAAGGCAAGGCCGTCCCTAAAGTACAAACGTGCAGTGGTACTTGTCAATAAAAAGGCACCAGTGCTCTTGTTAGTAGGTGGTAAGTCTTACCAACATCACGCTGATGGACATTTCTTCCAAAAAATGCTAAGTTACCAGCGATTGTAGATCTGTTGGTATCGGCAGTGCACGATTCGTTTTTGGATCTTCCACATCCAGTACTTCAATTAGGCTCTTGCGCATAGAATACTTTACATGCGTGAGCGTCAGCAATACTTTGCCAGACACATAAAATGCATGTTTTCATGTGCGAGGTGACACATAGACCAACGCTGACGCTCACGCGACGGATATAGTTACTCAATTGTTAACTTTTCTCTCTCCTTCAGCATTGACAATCCTCACATTGTGACATTTCAAGAGAATTCGAATTTTATGTTAAATTTTGGAAGTTGGTTCTCGTTGAAGCAACGTTCAAATTAGATAAAAATATAAGTGAGTATTTGTATTAAAATACATATTTTAATTGCGCATAAATAAGCAAAACAACTTGAATTTTCAAATCAAACTTGAAACTGTCAAATGAAATCAGCTGTATTCATTGAGTCACCCCTTGCGTCAGATACTACAGAGTGTACATATGATCTGACGCTACTCAAGTAAAGTATTCCATGTGCCGGAGCCTTTAATGAATCGCTATTGAAATCCTTTCTTCTGTAACTCTTCAAATGGATTCGATCGCCTCTTTTTTATTTACAAATATCTCAATATCTCGATCCACTGGAAACATTTTCAAAAAAAAAAAAACAAACATTTCAAAAATTCGAATGTGACAATCGCATAAAGCCCACTTTTTTTAGGGCCTATTTCACATTTAAAGTGAGCAGGGGCCTATTTCACAGATCATACATCACATACATTGCATACAACATACAAAACTGTCATACATCATACACATCATACAATTTTCTGTTTATCAGATTCTAATGGAAGTATTGTATGATATCTTCTTTGTTGTATGATTGTGTATAATTTTGACGTTTAATTTTGTATGGCAAATTTAATTGAAAACTAAATAATGTCGTGAATGAAAGCCAGCCACCATCTCAGTGGATTGCAAACACAAAAAACTAATTAACGGAGTTCCTCAGGAATGAAGAGTGTATGCATTTTTGTAAAAATGTCTATAAGAACTAGCATTCCTTGTCCCTACATCTCTAATTTAAAAAAAGTCCAAAAATGCTAATTTTTGAGTATTTTCTCATTTAAAAGCTCATTTTTGTAGTGGCTACAGTAGTTTGAAGTGCTATATGAAATGTATGATAAATTTGTAATAAAACTGTTGTATGATGTCTACGATATTTTTCTGTGAAACAGAATCATACAACTTTCCCACGTAAATCAACAAAGGAAATGGATGAAGTAATTAAATGCTATGATCGGCCCTGTACCGGCCTAAATGTTACTTATCTTTGCTTTACAGGCCTCCACGTCTAAAGGCCCGACCACAATGAATGTATGAAAACTTAATCTAGTCGAACGACTACACAGCCAAATGACACTGCCCTTAGCAACCATTTCTCTCAGTTTCGTCTCGTTTTTTTCTTTTTTTTTTCATTCAACTTTGCTTGCGAAATGGCTGTTTTGGAAAGGTGGTTTATATTAAAGGTACTTTCGCACTTCAACACAAGTGGCAACAGAAATTTAGTTTTAGTTCACACAACCTATTATGTACTCTTAAAATTGGTTACTTTTTGTGGCGTTAGAGGCTGTGGTGGTCCTGCGTCTAGATTTTACAGCATTCACTGGATGGGACGTATAATTTAATGCTGACTCCGAACGGAGAGGTTTGAAAAGCTTTTTCTGGACAGGAATACTCTTTGGACACTGTCATTGAATCGAAAGCGGTGGAGCGGTGAATTATGAAATTCAGGTTGGACGAGTAAAAGTTGAACGAACCTTGCGTAACGGATAAAATTGTTGGCAAACCTAAGTAAATTTCGAATTCAAATGCGTGAACGTTTCGCATTGATTCATTCGTGGTTCTAATGTGGTAAATATACAAAAATTTGAAAAATATTTTTTACTTTGTATTTTATGGGATACTTGAAATAAAAGCTTACCAAAAACTACAATTTGGTAAGCTTTAAAAAATACCGACTTAATTCTAGGTCCCGAAAGTATATTTATCAGCAGTGACAATATTTGCGGTTTCATAGAACCAATTATTAACACCCGGCTGTCATTAATACAACACCTACTCTTGTCGGGACCAACTATTGGCATCCATTTTTGTTTTTGATTATCAATCAATTAAACAAGAAAAAGTTAAAACCGAATAATTTATTATATTCCCATATCAAAAAACAGGAATTGTTGATAAAACAAATATACACTCAGGCTCAATTCTATGAGCCTTTAAGAAAGTACTTGCCGTAGCATTTGCTACTGTTGAAATTAATGAACCTGAAAACTGCTAAAGAGCAAGAGAATAGTTTATCGATATGTCCAACAGTGGACAGTAAACCTATAATAACCCAAACAAAGCGAAAAAAGCGGAACGGCGGAAGTAGTTGTGAGACAACAGGTACTTCATATGTTCATATGCATATATGTGGCTTAATTGTATGAGCATGAGTGTATATTAATAACTAAATAGGGCTCCTTAGCAAGAACACACAATATTTACCTAATTGTTAACTTTTTAAAATGTGCTTACACCTTCACTACCACTCACTGGCTGAAGAGGTAGCATGCGTCAAAAGAAAGATGCGCAATTGTGAGGGAGAAATAAATCTTAATTTTAGAAAAAAAATTCATTGGCCTGCTTCGATAAATAGTTATTTGAGTAATCGCTTAAGAATGAAATGGTGCCAATAGTTGGTGCAAAGAAATGTGGTACCAATAATTGTATCCGTTGCGCTATCTACTACGCCATGAGGTGCACACATAAGCTAACTTAAATCAATTATGGTCGAAATCAACTACCACCCAGTTACGAAAAATCACTCGTCCATCGATGATGCAATATCCCCCCAAAAAGGCACTCAAAGTCGCCGATGGACTAGGAGGCTGCTGTGAAGTCGGCCATCTATGTAATACTTCATTTCTGGTCTTCAGCACACTTGTTTCAATTCGTCATTGCATCATGAACGTGGTATTCTTGAATCACCTTGAAAACTGCTCCAATTCTGACAATGCACCACGTGACACTTACGAAACGCATCTCAGAGTGCTACATCACAAATGGCAACACTACCTGACCTGCCACACTCAACAAGATATATTGAAGCCATGAAGTGTGGCAGGAAATTGAGGAGCATATAGCGTGCAGCCATTTGAAACCAAAACCCCCCCTAGTGTATCATTTATTCTCATAAAACGTTGATTTCATGCTTCCCATTGCCATTCTTCGTCTCATGGCATTCGTAACGAGGCCGACAAACGACTAACTCCCCACAAATGTCAAACCGAGCACGTTTCACTCATCATCAAAGCAAAGACCAGCTGTCAAAAGGGAAAAAAAGAAACACACACAAAAACAAAAACAAGAAGCAACAAAAAAAAAAAGAAAATACCACAAGAGTAACTTCGTCGTCGTACTCTAGCGGTAATTCACTTCGCAACCAAACACCACCACCATCATCCCCTAACCACAACCATGACCACCCGTCCCCCGCCCGAAACCTTCTCCATCATCAATAACGAATCTCTTTCCTCCTGCCGATGATGATGATGATGATGATGATGTCGTCGTCGTCGGCAATGATGGGTGATGATGGAGGCGATGGGGCATAGAGTGAGTGTGAGAGGAGATGGATGCGAGGACTGAATGAAGTCGATGCTTCTAAATGGCTTCACAGGTGGGGCAGGCGGGCTCCTCTGATGTTGTTCACTCTGTAAGGATATTTCTACTTAATTTGATTTTCGATACTCACTGCTGACCGAACCGAACCAAACCGAACTGAACTGAACGCAACGGGACTCTGTGACCAACCCCCACCTAGATTGACACATAGATAGCGATGGTGTTCCAGTGAACGGAAAACAAGGATCAAATTGAGCCAACCACCCACCCAATGTATGGCTTTATTTATTGTTCCCCATTCTGGCGTTTGGTCGTACTTAAATAATCCTTATATTTATTTTTTTTTATTAACATCTTGGCTTCGTCTTCGTCGCCTCCACCGCCACACAGCAGCCAGTGAGGGGTTGGTGCGTTTTGTGAGTCCTTGATTGTAATCAAAGTGCACGATATGATGGGATGGGAGGGTGGGTGAAACTTTGTTAACAGGTACCCAAGGTATACCGGGGGGAAGCTCTATAGATGGAAATTTGCTCTTTTATTTTTCTACACATTTTGCGTATGAATGTACATGTACACGTGTGTGAGAGCAAGTGATTTAAGGCAACACAACTATGAAGTATCGATCGATTTATGATTTTGGTCACGAGGCATTCGCATGAGATGCGGCGACACGGCGAATATCCTCAGCAACTGTATGTATTTGGGCACAAAATTTAAATTAAATTCACTTACATTCTACTCCAGCGCAGTGGGGTTTTGGATGTGTTTGGCTACATCCCCTTTAATCCGAAAGACCCGCCACAAATTTTGGTGTAAACACAATTCGGGGGACACTCTCACAAGATAAACAACACACACAACAGGCACGACACTTCTTATCTGTGGATATGTTAGAAGATCAACAAACAACACTCATCCTCTTCAAGTTGTGGACCAGAGGACTATAAAAGCACCACGAAGCACAAAAAAAAAAAAACGAGAAGATAAACCGACAAGTGGAATCCGAGTCAAGAAGACAGACGACAACGGCACAACGAACGTGAAAGTGCTGCCTACACACCCTCTCACGAAAGTTTTGATGGTGTGTGGCCCGAATTATTATTATTATTTAATATCCTTTATTGTTCCGGTGCAATGTGAGATTTTTTTTTTGGGAATTTGTTTTATTTTTTTTCTCGACTGAGAGAGTCGGTTTGTGGCGCACAGTATTGTGTTGATTCAGCGAGAACGCGACACGAATAAAAATCAATCAGTCGTGTGAAGTCGAAGAGCAGACACATCAGCCAGCAGCAGAGCAACAGCAGACGCAGCCGAGTAGATTCAGGCGAGCAGCCAGCCAGTCAGCCACCCAGAAGGATATGTGTGTCCTGTGTGTGTGTTTTGTGTGTTGTACTACTAGAGCAAGCAACACTGTGTAAAAAGACTACGACCAATTGGGGGGTGGTGGGACAAATGGCAGCGGCGGCGGTGGCGGCGGCACACCAGCAAGAGCTAAATGGGGCGGGGGAGACTCAAGCGGCGGAAACAACAACTTTTTGGATTCCTATATTTTGCCGCCTATTTTCCCTCCTGTACGCGCCGATATCGGTGTTTGTATATCACGACATTCGCTCTGCCAATCCCTCTCGTCGTCGTCGTCGTTTCCACTTCACTCAGTCACTGGCTTTCTGGTGCTGGTGGTTTGTTGTTCCTCTTATTATTTTATTTTATTTTATTTTATTCATTTTTTTCCTTTTCTTTTCGCTTCTGCTATGTGTACCACCCACTGTTTTTTGAAATCTCTGTGTTTGCTCTCTCTCTCGTCAGTCCAGAGGTGGGTTGGGTTGGGGTTGAGATTCTAACCCCCTCCCTCCCTCGCCATCCTAGTAGTGGGCTTGCTTGGCTTGATTTTACCTTCATTGTGTCGCTTGGCGTTGGCAGTAGCGGTATCCTGGTGTCCTTGGAGGGAGGCAGCAGCTTCCCCCTCCTTCCTCATCCAGCGAGGAGGATATATTGTGTACATTTTGCTATGGTGATACTTGATGCTTTATTTTTCTTCTTTTTTTTTTGCATCCTTCTCTGTACTAGTAGCAGCGCCGTGCCGCGCCGCCACTCTCTTGGGGGCTTTTGTCCCTTTTGCTTCTCTGCTTTCCGTACTCTATCGCTCGTTCTGGCTGCCTTCAAGTCAGTCAGCCACCCCGCCATCCTGCTGCTCCACCCGCGCTGTTCTATTTTATAAGACGGAAGATTTATTTGAGAATTTCTTTCCGCTCCTGATTTTTTTCTTTTTTTTCATTTCATTCTTCTCTCACTTCTTGAAAGTCCTTGCGTTGTGAAGGGACAACCGGTGGAGGAGGGGGTGTGGGGGCTTGATGGTGTGAGATCCAGAATATATTGTTGATGTTGCCTGCTAGGATTTGTTTGTAGTGATGACTGTGTTAAGATGTGTTGTTGGCGTGATTTTTTGTTCGGTTGGTTGGAGAAAATCCCCGTGACAGTACTGGGACAGCGATTGATGTTCAGGCAGGGGCTTCATTTGGGGAGAGGCGCGCTTGTCTGTGTTCTGTGGTGTGGTTATAAATATAAACAACAAGGGGACCTCACACCGGTCACCGTGATTAGGAATTATGGGAATTCAGTCCTTTTTCGGTTGCTTTGGTTCTCTCTCGACTGACCACTTATAAGAGATTTTCTTAAGATTTGCAAGTGCTTTAGGAAAGTTGTATGTATGCGAGAGATAGAGAAGGAGAGAGGTGGATGCTGGGGAAGGCATTTTTATATCTTTTCGAGCGAAATGAGACCAAAGTTTTGTTTACAAGAAATATGCATGGTCACTCGGGGAAGGAAATAAAATAAATTAAAGAACACGTTGTATTCCGCTTCAAGATTTTCAATTGATACCGTGGCAATCGTCCAAGGGAATTTTCTTTGTAAGACTGCGTCCGTTTTCTGTCAGCTGATGAAAGAGTACACAACATTGGACATTATTCAGACAAAGCGTCAGCTATATTTCCTTGGTGAACAAGGATGCTGGGTACCACGCCAAACTGGTGGCTAAAGAAACGAAAGAGCGGATAGTCTAGTCGAAGAATGGATCCGAGCTTGGAGAATCCCCGGCAATTCCTTACGCGCTTAGCTCTGTACGTAGAAAACCGGAAGAAGAAGCTCCGAATAGAATAGAAACTAGTTGGCTTAATCTGGATATGGAAGCCTGTGGCCACCGCAAAAAGAGATCAACAAGATTAACATCACTGATCAGTTTAAGAGGACCCCCCCATTCTCGATTTCAAAATTTGACGATTTTCAATCTGCGGGTAAATGAGCACGAATTATTTTTTAGGCTTGTAACTTTGCATACATTTCTTTGAAGACTTGAAAAAGGAGAACAAAATTTTACATATTTTTTTTGTTCTTTGTGATCAAACAAAAGCCCTTCTTTTCGGCGGCGCATATGATTTCCGCTCACTGGAACATCTGAAACCGAAAATTCCAACGGGATTAGAAAGAGTACATGTTTGGCTCTGGTATGAACTAGGATTATTAATTTCGCACAAAAATTAACAAAATGGCGGACATTTGAAATAATTTTTTTGGAATGTCGCATTTTTTTCAGGCGCTGATCAAGTTAAAAAGTATAGAAGATGAACACCGCGTAGAGTATCGACATCTAAACAACTTCGGTGGGCAATAGTGGAGGTCCGTAGAGGACCTAAACAGCCGTTTTAATGCCACCGCTCTGATTTATAAAAAAAGGGAGAGAACTGGGTGATGTTGAGATATCCCTACAACCGACCTGAGGATTCTATAAAGGACATTATTTCACAGATATCCTTAGAAGAAATCTCGTCAAGTGAGTGGAAGAAGGGGCAACCAAGCGCTCGCTGTCTGGCTCTAACAAGCGCCGGGCAGTTACAGAGGAAATGTGGTATGGTTTCGGCCTCATTAGAAAGTTGCAGCTGCGACAATGGGAGTCGTGTGGGAAATCTAATTGTTCGTCCAGTGCCCTGTACAGATTGCCACCAATCTTGCGCTATCGAGATCGTTAGTTCTGGCCACATTTTTCTTAATGTGGCATAGTTTGTTAGATTGGCCCACCTATGGTTGGCAATTGATTGCCTTGTCTACTTGTAGCCGAACAGGAACTTCCTCTACCAGAAAGCTTTGAAGGCGACAACCTTTCCTCGCCAGTTCATCAGCTTTTTTATTCCCTGGAATGTCACTGTGACCAGGAACCCAGATTAGGGTTGTATTGCGTTGGCCTTCCAATGAAGCTAGCTCGACCCGGCATTCCTCTACAAGTTTGGAGTGGGTGGTGTAGGAGGCAATAGCTAGGGTCCCAAAGTTGTTTGATAAATTAAGTATGGGAAGCCTATAGTCCGTTGAGTGCTATACGACCTCACTAGGAAACAGGCCCAAAATTTTACTGTGACCATAGGGTTTAGCTATCCAGCACCCAGACTCTCTTCGACTAATGGCACTATGTGCTGAAGCGGTTTCAGTGTGTATGTCGAGGGGTAGTAGATGTAGCATTAAGCTTAAGGCGTTTGTTGGTGTCGACCGCAGAGCGCCTGTGGTGTCATGCATGCTGTTCTTTATATATACCCTTTTAATATTTCTTGTCAAAGGCAGGCCACCATACTAGCGATTCATATGCAAGTATCGGCCGAACAACCGTCGTGTACATCCATAGGGTCAGCTTTGGTTGGAGGCCTCAGCTCTTGCCGAAGGTTCCTGGAAACCTTAAAGATGTCCACGGACAGTACCAGCCAGTGAGAATCCTTATAGATTCAGGATTCCAGGTTTTGTTCGTTACGGAGACTTGTGCTCAGAGGCTTTGCTAAAACGAAGAAATTTTCGAATCTTATTTCATTACCTACAAATCGTGCTGTGAGTTATAGTGTCCTGGTTGATACATGTGTTTTACATAGAGTCACAACAAATTTGCGAATGAGTTCGATTTCAATTGACATTTGGGATCAACTGTATCATTTGGATCCAGCATCCTGATTCGATAACAAATCGAAAATGGTAGACGTCTTATTGGGCGTGGACAAAGTATGGGCAATTTTACAAGGTGTGGTACATGGCCAGCCTGGATACCCACACGATCCACAAAACAGAAACAGAAATTTTCATTCAAGTGAAAATGTCGATGCCATTCTTCAATCATTTTGGACGTTAGAAGAAATAGGTTCCACATCGAATTTGTCTTCTGAAAATAGAGAAATTGAGAAACAGTTTCTTCAGGCTCATCGGCGTAATACGGAAGGAAGACCAGTCGTTAAACTGCCATTTAAAGCGCTTCCGCAGTTTGACAATACCTTGAATGGAGACAAGGTATTGTCGACGTAAAGACAGGGACATCTTCACAAGTTATTCCCAATTTCCCGATGAGTACGTATCGCTGCTGAGTCGTGTGTGTAGGGTTCCTGTTCCGGAAATAGCAAACCGTAATGTCTTCTGTCTACCACAGCATGCGATTTTGAGACCGGACAATATCGTGACAAAACTGCGTGTAGTTTTTGATGAGTGGACTGTAGGTGACAGTCCGACTCCGAACGTCGAAGTTTGAGAAGCTTTTTTTAGAAAGAAGTACTCTTTGAGTATTGTCTGTGACTCGAAAGAGGTGAAGCCCGTCAATTAATTTCGGAGATCGAACCTGGAACTCTCTGCACACACGATATTCGTGCTTACTTTGGGAAACAAAATATGAAAAATGAAGGAGGAAAATTACAAGGGAAAACCTTATTCGTCAAAACAGATGGAAGGACCATGTACAACTGCTCCTAATCATATGGCAAAGAGGTTTCATAAAATATATTTTGGTTTTCCTTCGGGGATTTCTTAAATTTAAGAACCGCCAGTCCATTTTTACACTTATCCTTATACTTATGGGATTTGTAGCGGTATACAACCACCACCATAGCAACCATTTATATTTGTAGTGGTATAAATGGTTGCAGTACTCTGTCCAGAAAGTTGCCGAGTTTTGCTTATCTTATCAACAATTTTTTACTCATGGAAGAGTGATTTCTTACACTTCCGCAGGTTCCAGCAAATGCAAAATGTCACTGATTGAGGGAGAAGATCTAACCACGAACTGTACGGTCTGTTGAGCAACATGTGACGTCTACAGGCCATGTAGAGCGTGTGGACAGCTCAGCTCCGGCAACAAGAGGCTTCGACTCTGGACCCATGGGCCACCACATCAGAGGGCACCCACGAAACTGTTGACGCAGACAAGAGGAGAAGGATCTCAACCAACTTTGCGTTCGAAATTGGAGGTGGCTGGCTATTGATCATGTCTTCTAGAGGCTGATTGGGTTAGCTCCAAGTCCATCCCGTACTATAGAGTCATCAGAGAAGAAAATGAAGAACGTATGAAACTGAAAAAAAAAAAATAACTAACGCTATCGGTGCCTAAAGCCCAGCAACGCCCCGGACTGTAGTGCCAGTAGAAGAAGCCTTTTAACAAAAGTGGTGTATGCTGTTTAAGGAATGCACAGTCTGTGAAGTAAGCGAAACGAATGTCTTGTGTCGCCAACATCGTCTCAAACCTTCAACAATCTTAATTCGGGGCAAATCAAGTATGCAAGCATGTCATGAAGAAACACCCGTTTAACCGCAAGTTATCCGCTTCACCTTTGTCTGACGTAGGAGGTAGATAGGAACTGTCATTATTACACTTAGACCAAAGTAGGCCCTTGTACCAGCCACTTTTGTCTTACAACTAATTTGTTTGAACCGTTTGCAATATTCCACATTTACTACGTTTTGAATATAACATATTTATTGCGAGGATTTTCCTCTTCCTTTAGGAGGTTCCCCGTCGTCGTTCATGAAACCTTCGACCCGCTCCTGGAAACAAAACACAACCCCATCTCTCCACGTGCATCCCCGTCCTCGCGCAAATATTCCAATAAATATCGAGCACATTCTCTTTAAATAAAATGAATTCTCGTTCGTTCCTCGAAGACTGAATTGCATCCCCCTCCCACCGGACAAGCAAGCAGCTCATTAGATCCTTGTGCAGGACCTGCAGTGCCTCTTTGAAATTAAATTCATTGGTAGTTGGTAGTTCGTCGTAAAATCAATATTTTTATAACCGTTTTAGTTTTTTTGTTTTTAATTAAAAGTCATCCCCTCTTTCTCGCTCTCTCGCTGCCTCCCACGCCATCTCGTTCCCATTCTCGTTCGGTCGCTTAATTATCCGCAAATGAAGGAATAAAGGAAAAAGGAGCAAGGATAAACGCGGCGGGCTTCAGCTGTGTGTGTGTGTGTTTGTGGAGACTTTCGTGTGCAAAGAGAACCCCGCACGAGCGAGGAGTTATGCTTTGTTGTTGTTCTGTGTTTCAAGTCATTAGAGCCAAAAAGGGATGCTTGTTGACATTCGACGGTGTTAACAAAATCGGCTTTTACCCGCAACAGCTGTTGTTTCAGTAACTTCACGTCGAACGGTACACGGGACGGAACCGTGTGCCGCCTCGTCACTGTGAATGGGGGAGTGAGGAGATCTTCTCTTCCTCTTCATTGCATCGTATTGCTATGGGGTTGTTTTGTTTGGTTCTCGAAACCCCAGCAATTTTCTAGTCGGTATTTGTGGTTTCCTCCCGCCTGGATCCACATCCGTCCGCATCCATCCATGGACATCTCTCTGTGCCCTCCTCTCGTTCGGTCCTTCTCTCGAGGGCACTGTGTTCAAATTGTCAACTTGTCGACTTTATTTATATCAGATTTCATACCTCGCCTCCGTCTGAAGTCCCGTCGCGTCGTCATCGCTCGTCGCTTGGTTTGAGCGGACCAATTTCATGCGACTTGGGTTTCGGGTGAAGGCCGACTGTGGGACCAGTGAGGGGAGACAAAGAATCGCTGTATGTGCGATTGTGGATTCATTAGGGGCTCGGTCGTCCTTGCCGCTGGCACGCAATACACAAGTCGAATGGTTTTCATGGCTGAGATGAGAAGTCGTCTTTTTCGTTGGGGTGGTTTGTCGTTTGTTGTCGTTATTAGTTGGTTAATGATTTCTGCGTGTCAATTTGTTATGCTCCATCTTTCTCGTGATTGAGTGGGTCGACATCGATGGGTCTGGATTCTGTTTGTGGACAGTGTGGTGTGCTCTGAGATAAGTGTGAAAAAGCCTCTAATTACGATAAGTAGTGCTGGGGATGAAATGATTTAATTGAATTTATTTCGTCATTGGACTTTGAGGCGTTTCCGTCTAGAAACCGCTCATCAATTTGAGTTCAGGCTTCTTCTAATAATAGATGCGTATATTTAGAACGATGTTTGTACTTCATGGTCATAAATGATTGGGTTAGGCGTGTAGGATTTGGGTTCAGTTCATTTTGCTCTGCATTCTGTGCTTTTTTCATTGTATGCTTGATTTTAGAAACGTCTTCACGCATCCCTGAAGGTTTCAAGAGATTTTTCCGGATATTCAAATTCAAACCAATTTGATTTGATGATAGAATTCCTTGCATTTGCGGCGTCTCACGTATGTAGGTCACCGATTTTGATGTCCATTGGAGATGTCCGCTTGCTATCATCAGTCCGACTAGATCTTCTCAAACCTAAATTTTAAATGAAGTCTTAGACATCGAACCCCATCAACTAATACGTACCTTCAGCGAAATGTTTCAAGAATATATCGACCATGTGACGTTACCAGTTTCGACATCCAATTAAAGAATTGGTTTCTTCAGATTGACTTCTACATTCTCTACGTTTTATCATGCTTAGGAGTACTGTAGCCTTTTAGTTGAATATTCTTATTTTCTTGGACAAATTTAATTTTCTCCAAATGTTTTGTGAGCTTTAAATGGTTCCTTACGTTCGGAAATAATTGTTAAAATATATTACAGAATGGTCGCTTTGTATGCAGATCTTGACCGACAGATCTCCTTTGAAATGCTTCCTTTTGAAACTAATTTAATATATATATTGTGGCTCTTCATGAGAATCCACAAGGGATACTGATCTGACCCGACTCCGAATCTTTAACATGGGAAAAATGTCTCTTATTAAAAATAGTCTCCAAAAGTGGCAAGAAAACATAAAATGTATCAAAATGTTGGGCCAGTTCATATAACTCATATAACTGAACAGTTCATATATTAGAACCATGTATAGTATGAGATAAAACATTTTTTTTAGGTTAAAAAATTAAATTAAAGTACATAATTATTTAATTCAGTTAATGTACAAAACTTAAAATAATTAGTTTCATATTTTTTGAGTTAAGCACGGTTAAAAAAGCTAGATATTTTTGTTTGAAGAGATTTCGTAAATCCGAGATCGATAACTCTTTCACGTTCAAGTTCAAGCTTGAATGGAGGAACAAGTTCAGGCTGAGCCGATAGCTTCTCTCCGCATACAGCCAATAATCAGATGCCAAACCTCTATTTAAACTTTGTCATCCAGCCGTTGATGGCAGAACATGTTTTTTCTTCTCCGTACTTGAGTTTAAACGAAATTAAACACACACATTGGCTTCTCTTTGCTTAAGAAACCACTTGTGCAAATGTGTTTCAATCACTGGAAATTCTCCTTGGTGAAACTTTTTTCGCTTTGCGATTCCAGAAACCATTTTAGCTGTTAAAGATTTAACTTTCGAACTGTTTTTTGAATTCCAACTAAAAATTGACTTGGCAATATTGAATTTATGTGAAACAGTTTTACCAGACTGCCCATTTTTTAATGCCATGATAATTTCCCCTTTTTGCTCCATATTTAAACACTTACGAATTTGTCGTCGGTTCTGAGCGGGCATCGACATTATCAAGACGTTTTTTTATAAATATGTACAAACAAATTAACTAACCACACCGAACGATGTTGGCTCTTCGATAAAAAAAACACTAGTGTTAACTTCGATAACACTAACTGTTGCACGTGCAAATGCAAATGAAACAAAAGAAAACGCAAATTTTATTTTAACACAAAATAACTGTAAAAATTTCAATAGAAATTCACTTATATGACGATTTTCACTGTACACGAGTCATTTATTAGAGCATCAGTTCATATAACTGAATTCGAGTACAAAAATTTGGCGGTTCATATATTGGAATAATTCATATATCTGAGGGTTCATATAAGTGAGACTTCACTGTATTTTTAAAGTCTCTGGGCGTCAAAAATTGTTCAAATTGTAACTTCAGTTGCATAGCGTCAACCCTGCTCATATCATATTCTCTTTTGTCTTGGCATCCGTCAAGTGGTGCATATCCATAGGGGGTTGCCTGGGATGGCTCTTCCTCACAGGTTCACCACCATTCCGGATATATAACTATATCTTATAATCTTGAGATGTTTTTCGCGGCAGTAATCGAATACCTTGCACTTGATTTCTGCTTCTGCCATATTATTATCCAATACACTTCGTTGGCTATCCTTCTCCTTCTCTTTCTCTGGGAGAAAGCAGCGTTCGACGAACCCAAAGCTGAAGGCTGTATTGTATCCTGTTCAGGTCTGTATGCATGGAGTACCCGTTTTAATGGAAATTGTTTTTTTTTTCTGCACATAAGCACCGCTTGCAACATTTAGTATTCTCAAACTCACACCACTCATAACACTTTGTTTTTTTTTGTCTTTTGTAATTAATCCTCATCATGCTTACTAACACCCATGGTTCGGATCCAAAATCAATGCTCGTGATCATAAAAGTGGTAAATTTGTTTTGTATACACATCTTGTACAGTATCTCACAAAAGTCATCATTATTCGTTGCTTGTGTGTCATGACACGCTCTTCACAATTCACTCACAAAATTTATAATGTTTCATTCGTTCGTCTCTTTTGCAGGTCTTGACGCTTTAGTACGTGAATTGAAATCTGGAAAAGTAACACTTCGACGCAATCGAAGAAAAACTCGTACCAGCGAAGCCCTCCAGGAAATGTTCCAAGTCTTAGAGATAAGCCAAAAGCAGAATCGCAATTCTCAAATAATCATCGATATTCACTCATGACCGCTAGATATAAAATAATAATCGCCCGCTAATCGGAGAGTAGTCTTCCGGCAATATTCTCGTCTTGACCTCAACCGAAAGCCAAGGAACAATTAACTGCCTGAATGCTTGTCCAAATGACAATACTTTTTTTTTAACTCACATATACACATAACCACCCTACTTATAATTATACAATTTACAATTTATATAACATTTTATTAATCCACACGTGTGCTAATTAAGACTCTTGAGAGTTTAATATTGTTTTTTTTTTTTATTTTGTGTTCAGTGAATTGTTCAGCTTCGCGTGTCTTCCATTCAAAAAAACGCAATTATTTTACTTATTTTTTAAGAATCATTTGCATTTGAACAATTTGTGAAGTTCGATACCATCTTAGAGGCCTTACTTAAATTTGTTTACCGCTGCTGCATGGAATGCAATCACCGTCTATTTTTTTTTTTACAAATATTTGTAGTTGAATTAGTATGGATTATTTGTATTTACACATTTGTTTTTGTATACATAATGGAATAAAATGAAGAACAACCTCACAAGCGGCTTATACTTTATTTTTTGTTCAATGAACACGAGGATTTCACAAAAGGTAAGGAAGTGGTTAATTGCAAAAAAAAAGTGACGAAGCAGTTCCTAGCGAAATTACTCAACATATTGTTAAATATACAGTATACTCTCCCTCTAACTCGAACTTTGCGCAATATTTTACGTATATTTCCGTCAATTTTACATACAAAAAAAGCTCTCTAAGTCAAACTCTCGCTAACTCGAATAAATGATGGTATTCCGTGACAATCCGACTTAGGGTGAGTCCACTGCAAAAACAATATGGGTGGCGCTACAGGTCATAAGGGCCAAGGCCTAGCTTCTCAACAACCACTCGTGATGTACTTGCTATTATATTCTCTCACGAGTGGAAGGGACCTACAGTTTAATGCCGACTCCGAACGGCCAAGTTTGAGAAGCGTTTTCTAGACAGGAATACTCTTTGAGCATTGTCAGTGACTCGAAAGAGGTGGAGCCGTGAATAATGATAGGCGGTTAATTCGGGTATCGAACCTGGCACCCTCTGCGTAGGAGTCGACGCACTTACCCACTACGCTACGGCTTAATTTAGCTTAATTTTTTATTTGAAATTTTTTCCAACATCAATTGCCGCCACTTATCAAAAAACAGGTCTGTCAACGGTAAGGAAGTCCGCTCGGCGTATTCCACGATCCACATCACAAGTGAAAGTGAATCGGGTAAAGAGCCATTCGTCTGAGCTCTGTACGAATCGCGAACTTCGCAAAGTCTAACACTTCAATCATATGGAGTTTTCTCATTCGCAGAGAGGAATGTGTTCAATTTGATCAAGCACACATTTCATCGCGAATTTTTTGGTCGTGAATGTGTGGATCGCGTTTGCCTCTCTTGTGTACTGCGAACTCAGGTTGACAGTTCGCAAAGAGAATGATTGATTCGTGGATATAACATTTAACATTGTTCATTATTTTAGTCGATAGAAAAACTCGATAATTCAGTCCCCATCTTCTTGCATACTGAGAAGTAGAACGGTGGAAATATATATATTCGGTGTAAATTGCTTGTATCTGAAAGTTCGCGGCCCATGCACTCATTTGAAATGACTTTTGTAGTTCAATTGTTTTTTACAGAAATTAACTATTACAGAGAGAGCCGACTTCACAGCTGATTGCCCCCTAGTCCATCGACGAATTTGAGTACCTTTTTGACAGATTGAATATTTGACGGTTATTCACAAAATAACGTAAATGCCGTCCTCTGATTGGTCAACTTAGTTTATGAACACGTTATAAAAAACAGTTGTCAAAAATCTTAAAGGGAAAGAAAGGTTGAAATCGGGCATCTGTGTAATACTTCATTTCTGGTTTTTAATTAGCTGTTTTCATTTCTCAAATGACAGATGTCGCAAAATACTCTCAATTTAGAAGAAAACTCTCTGGGAGAAAATCTCTCTCACAGCGCACCCCTCTGTCAAAAATTATCCAACACGTTGAATAATGACGTGCGATGGAATACGTTTTACCTTTTATTACGATTCTTTCATCTCTCTAAATTTTCACTAACGCAGGTCAACGCTGTATTTTGTGCTTGGCCGTTGAATTGTGTGCGTTGAAAGCCAACGCCAGCGCAAACGCACTATTGTGTTTCAGGCATAGGGGTGATTGTAAATGTAAAGCTAACAGATTAGTACACAAGATCCACAAAAAGGAGACCCCTCTCGCTGCGCCAACTACATCACGTACAAAATCTTTTCTGCCGTCTTGTGTGCTCGCCTGAAGCCAACATGTTGTACCCACTGCGTATTGCTACGCGTATTAAAAAAATCAAATTAAAAAAAAAGGTTTTGTTTACAGAATTTTGAATAAAGCTGCCAAAGACATCAGTGCTCTATCTCTATCTCTTATTTTACAAAATAATTTATTAGAAATGAAATAAAGTAAAACGCAAACAATTTTCTGTAATAAAAAGTGGAATACGTTTGAGGGACATACAGAACCGAGCAGAAAAAATGCAAATGGAACAACATCAGAAATAATTCCGCGTAGCTTCCTGAAACGGTATCCAATCTGGTTCTTCTTTTAAAATTTGTCTTTAATTTGTGAAACCATTTGATTTTGAGTATCAGTGAAATCATTTAAACATGTGGTATAAGTCGAAAATTTGGACGAGCAAAAAGTGCAAATTCTTAAAAACATACAAAAATAACCACTTTATTAATTTTTTGGACATCAAGAATGCGAACATCCAAAGCATACAGATTATATTGCACTCGTTGTAAACTTTGAATTTAGGTATAAAACACTCATCCCAAATAGAGAAGACTGGACATCAGACGTAGTCAGAGAAGCTACCCACCTGGAAGTATACACAGACGGATCCAAAACGGAAAAAGGCACTGGACTAGGAGTATTTGCGTCATCCCAGTAAATATCCTTCTCTCTGTCCCGTTGATTGTCCAACCACTGTAGTATATTCCAGGCAGAAGTAAAAGCTATCCAAGAGGCCGCCCGCTTACTGTCAATGAACCCGAGACGGGCTATCTGTCGTTATATAAATAGACAGTCAGGCGGCCATCAATGCTTTAGATATACCATCAATTAAATCAAAGATGGTAAAACTTACTCTCAGTGAGATAGGGGTCTGATGCAACCTTACCCTATGCTGGGTCCCTGGCCATAATGGTATTCCAGGCAACGAATACCTAGTGGCTTTGCCACTAACAAATAATCAGGACATCGCACACAAGCAGCAGACACACTTAGGCCAAACATAGGTCCACTGTGTTACCACGCGGATCTTATGCTACTTATTCCGCAAACCAGTCTGTGCTTTTAATAAAGCGAAGAAGAGGGCTGATTTTAATGCTGCTCAGTTCAAACAGGTTAACAACGAAAAGGGCCCTCAGAAGTCTGAATCTGCGGGATGAGAGAGCACTGCAATTAATTGGGTTATAAGTCCACAATTGAATGTTTTGACACACGCTCTTGTAGGGTAGAGGGCGAGTTATTCACATGAGAAACATGATCGGCCAACTTAGTTTCAATTGTATTAACACGAGACATTATCTCATGACGTGTTGTATTAATTTCTCCACTGATGTGATTCGTAACTCTTTCGAATTGTTTATTCACTCCGCTTCTCGATGCCACTCTTCCAAACGTTTTTGTCTTCTAAGTCTATCAGTAAGTCTGCGAAGGTCTAAATTGGAGTAGTCATTATAAAGGAGGGTGGATGATCTATTGGCGAGTTTTGCATCCTGATCGCCGACCTCGTTTCCTTTAATACCGATGTGAATATCCACATCAGTTTAAGAGAAGATTTGCAAAAGAAGTTACTGATCTCTATGGGGTAGGAACTAGTACCGTTAGTAGTTAGAATGCATTTAAAAATATGAATAATTTTCAAAATTCAAGTAGGTGATCGGATTAATTGACGAGGTGAATTCCATTAAGCAGTTGACTTAACTTAACTTCATTCGTTTGCGAAAAAGTGTGTTGGATTTCTTAAACGCTATGAGTTTGATTTGTGTTGGAGGTTTTTTTTTGAAGAGTTGCCAGTTCTTCATTTTTGTGTCTTTTAAAGCTTCAAGGACACCATGGACCTTTTTCCTTCAAAAGTGTTGGGTGAGTTTGTGGTATGGAACATTTCCGGCTGAGCGCAGAGCCTTTTGGAGGATAGCAGTTTCTTTGTTTGTATTGAAGGAGATATTCCTTTTGCGAAAGGAGGTTTGAAAGGTGTCCCAGTTCGCCAAGTCTGTTTTAAACTTGTGGGAACGGCAAGACCTTCGATTTTTTAAACTATTCTTAAGGTTGAAAACAATACGAAAGTTGTCTTTATTGTGAAGGTCATCAAGAATGGACCAAGACCAAAATGGTTGAAGAACAGCAGGTAATGTCTACATGGGTGAAGGTAGCGCGTGTTGAGAAGTCTGTAGGTATTCCGTCACTGAGTACCATGAGGTTGAGGTCAGAGTGATTCAAGAATTCTTCTATAATCGTAACCCTGTTGCTGGTTGATAAGGATCCCCAGAGTGTGCTCCAAGAGTTTACGTCCCCTGTGAGTACAATTGGAATATCAATTTGGCTGATAGTATCTATGTACGTGGTCTCTTCTGGAAAGGGTTTGTTTTGGAAGAAGGAACATATTAAGCAGAGTGAATTTAATAATGTTTTTTTTTTTGCGCCATCGGTTCCGTGGGCGTCCTCTATTGCGTTGTCCCACTGGTTCGGAGTTGAAGACTCTTCGGGACAACGCAATACAGGACGCCCACGGAACCGATGGCGCACTCAGGTGGAGGAGGACTTCAATCGACTTGGTGTGCGCAGTTGGTGACAGCTGGCCAAATATCGTGCCGGCTGGAAAGGCTTACTGGTTGAGTACCAGGTCCACCCCGGCCTGCAGCGCCACCAGAAGAAGAAGAAGAATTTAATATTGATATTGATTTAGAGTACTTACTCATAACCTGAACTAAAGCTGCCTTCCATCGTTCACGATCCTGGGCACGCTGCTTCCAGTCATCAATACCAAGCTGTCTTCCATCCGCGATGACTTGGTCGTTGTACAGGAAGTTCGGGTCTTCCTCTCCTTCTCGAACCAAAAGGCTCGGATTCGAAGACCCTTTTAGCTGAAGCGTTGGTGTCCATGCACTCGATGTGCCCGACCCAGTGCAGTTGACGGATGTTTGCCTTCCGGACTACATCCACCTACTGGTACAGCTCGTAGAGTCTTCCCCTGCATTCACCTTCCTAGGGACCATATGTTCGACGCAGAATTTTTCTTTCGAATGCACCAAGCATAAACGCGGCAGACTGCAGGACTGGACAAAAAAATAAGAGTTTTGTAGAGCATGATTTTGGTCCTTCGAGTCAGTAGTAGCATCTTTTGCCAAGGGTAACATCGGTTTCCAAGGGTGATCCTACGTCGGACCTCCACTAAGATGTCATTCGTGGAGTTAACGTTTGCCCCGAAGTAGACAAAACCAATCACTACCTCAAAATTGTAGCTGTCGATTGTGATGTTTTGCCCTAAGTGGTGTGCGGTGGATCGTTTCTTACTCGACAGCATATATTTTGTCTTATCCTCATTGACCTTAAGACCAGTTCATTTTGCATGGTCCTCAATCGTCGTGAAAGCGACACGTTGGAAACGAGCGATGACGTCGCTGTCATCTGCGCATCCGACTGCTAGGCATAAAATGTAAAACGAGATTATGTTTACTTCTTCATGGGATATGGCACATTTAATGAAAATTGATAATTAGAATAAACCGATAGATGTTTGCAACATCACTTCAATTTGTAACGTAATGCGCTTGTCATTTGCTATACCTCCTTTTTTCATTCTCATTTCATTGTTTTCTTTGCAACGACTAGCAGTCACCTCCAATAGCTCATCCATGGCCGCTGTTGGATACTCAAGGGATGTATAATTTTATGTAAAGGTTGAACAAAAACTTCATTTCTAAAATATTTTAAGCGATTTTTATTAAACTTAAAAATCTTTGGCCAACACATTATAAATCCTAGTACATCTATAATTGACACATAATTGCGTTTCTGTCAATCCTAATTAACAATAGTACATTTATACATAGATATGTTTGTATATAGTATATAATTATTTTGTATAGTATATATCAAGTAAATATCATTTCTTTGCGTTGTATTCTTGTTAAAACATTGTTTTTGTTGTGAGTGTGCGTGTAGCAAGCATGCAAAACTACAAGAACAAAAAACAAAAAATACATAATATATTCTCTACGTATACACACATATGTAAATATCTGAACATCAATATATCTTTTGGAAGAGAAATAAAATTAATTTTAAAAATAGAATTCGTGGCACTTGTTCCATCATAAAAATACCGCTTGTAGATTGCTCGGGTTTCTGAATGTTTCCATGAATACTGTAGTAAGTAGAGAGTACACGTAAGTAGTCAAAATATCAACACTGAGTAGGTTCTTCTATACAAGCAAGCAAAACTATTACAACTATGGTATTACCTACTCTAAAACTAGTCAATGTCATTATGATTTCATTCAATTACGTTGTTACTTTGTACGCATTGATTTAATCCGATCCGGAGGTATAATTACATATCTAACGGAAGTCCTTCTTAGCTCCGATTCTGAGTAAGCTCTAGAAACTTATGGCTAAACACATCTTATTTGCTCTTAGATAAGTATATGTAAATAAAAATAGTATTTGGCGTGTAAAATTCCCATTGTGTGTGTGTTTAACACAATGTGACTCCTTAATCCTTATCCTCAGGTGCGTGTGCGAGTGCATGAAGGCAGATCTTCAATCATATTGAAGGTGTTTTATTGTCTCGATTATTGTGTCAAACTATGGAATGTGTTTGCTGTTTCTTGATGGTTTCGGTGGCGGTGTTGGTGGTCTCCGCTTATCATCGGCTAGAGCAAAGTTCTTTGCCTCGACATATTCATACGATGAGTTTATAATAGTGGTTGGAGATATTGCAAAGTTCGCTGCTGGTAACCAGTCAATCGATGCTGGAAGACTTGTGAAATCAGACGAATCACGGGTTTTTGCTGGCAATGGTGGTGGTACAATATCTTCTTCTGATGTCGAATCGGTTGTATCTACAATGTCTGCGCAAAATTGAGATAAATACCCTGTTAGTTAGTTGGAGGACTTCAAGATGACTGATGATGACTTACCAACGGAGTTGCGATTACTGCTATCACCACCCGAAAGGGAGTGTGTATCTGCAATGGAGAAACCCTTCATACTGGATGTTGGCGTGGCCATGCTAGCCGGTCGAGAAAGTCGACGTTCTTTCTCCTTTTCGGAACGCAACGGTCGCTTTGATGTTAGCTTCAAAGAAAAATACTATTTGATTTACAAGAAATGATTTAGATCTTAAAGGAAGCTAAGGGATAATTAATGGAATGGAGGCCGTAGAGGTCAAAGAAATCGAGTAGTGATGATTAATAGGATGACGAGATGACTTGTTTGATTTTATGAAACCCTGTATCGTGCAGAGCATGAAATAATCATTAGCTAATTGAACCAAACGCCATGGCAAATTGATGGCATTGATAGTATTAGATATAAGTTCAGTTCGAGGCGGACCTGGGCTTAGCTTCTCAGCAACCACTTGTGTTGTGCGTGCTATTGTTCTTTCACGCGTGGAAGGATATAGGGTCTTAATAATAATAATAATATTATGGGTGGCGCGACAGTCCGAGGTGAACCTGGGCCTAGCTTCTCAGCAACCACTCGTATTGTGCGTGCTATTGTTCTTTCACGAGGGGAAGGGACCTACAGTTTAAAGCCGACTCCCAACGGCGAATATGTGAAGCTTTTTTTCTAAACAGGAATACTCTTTGAGCATTTTCAGAGACGCGAAAGATGGGGGCCGTGATTTAAGATAGGTGGTAAATTCGGGTATCGAACCTGGCACCCTCTGCGTAGGAGTCGACGCACTTACCCACTACGCCACGCCGACCTTGTATAAGGTCTTAACCGCATAAATAAACAGAAAAATAGGACGTATCATTTAAGACCATTTTAGGGGATATCGGCAGAACAATCGAGGCAACTAAGAACATCACAGTTTAAAGTCGGAAAGTGAGAATGAGCGGTATGTTTCCGCTAGGATCGATACTCCCAAAAACACTTTGTAAGTTCGACGCCGACTGGGCAAACCATTATTTTTGTCGGAGGGGTTTAACACTACACTGGAGCACTGAAATCAGAAAGTTGTCCAGCAGCAACCTACTTTTGTAGGCATTTCTTGGTCTGCTAGAGGAAGACCAGCAAGCGCTTCTACGGCGGCAGATCCTTTATTGGTCTTGGAGCAGTCTCTGAAGATACCATTACTGGGCTTTCCTGGCTCAGATTCTATATGTATGTACGGATAAACAATCAAAGAATATTGGAGGTGTTGTCAAGAAGCCATTAAAGAAGTCGGCCCTGATGTACTTGGTTTTTCGGTACCACCAAAGAAAAATGCTAAGAATTCGGAGCAAGCGCCTCTTCATACTTTTGAACAGCGATGACGACACAATTTGGAAATTTTGTGCCCTGGCATTCTAGTGGCCGTGGTTTATTACACCAACGTGTTTGGTTCATTGTGCCCTTTACAGTTGATGGTTTACTACCATGGGATTTACTTTAAGGCTAAAGTGAATCACATGTAGTTTTTCAGTTCTTATAAAAGTCGTTATGCCGTATATTTAGATGCATTGCATGTGTAGCTATGGCACAGTACCCGGCAAGGACTGCTATTAGCATGCGTACATGCTTGTGACTAAAACTGATCAAAAGCGTTGATCTCCTCTTGCTCAGAGTCAGTCATAGAGCATTTGCTGCTGCTCCAATACTCAGACCATGCAATCGATTTCTATCTTTATCCACAGCTTCGACTTTTAATTTTTCCCTAATTGAGATATTCTCTCGTCCCCTTTTTCTCAAGACTGTCCTTTTTTCGTTCGTTTCCTTGGATATGCTCCGGTAACCAGCAGGTTACAGAATTCTCCAAGGCTTGAAAAACGCTCCAGTGGCCTCGTAGTGCTAGGGATTTTTCGAAGACGTCCCAGAAGATCGCTCGGCTCTGAGCCATCAGTGTAAAGACGATCTCACCTTGGCTATTACCATTTGTTCCTGCTAATTTTTTTTGATCCGGAAATCGTTACGGTGCATAAAAACGAGCTATACACCGTCTATACATTCCTGCTAAGCTCGACAGGTTGACGATGGAAAATGCTCGTTGCTCCAACAACTCATTGCAACAAGTTTTCACACAAGGCTATGTACTGTCATGTGGCTTCAGCAACAAAACTCACCGCCCAAAACTAGAGGCACGACCTTCCAGAAGTCCGTTCAGTTGTACGAATACGCGGATAAAATTACCGTGATTTGCTGAACACAATGTGCCGTCAATGAGGCGTTTGCTGGCATTGAGACGGAAGCGGCTAAAATGGGTCTGGCCCTGAACTACGAAAAAATAAGTATATAGTGCCTTCTAGAACGAACATATAACATCAAAGTTTTAAGGTTCAACAAAGTACATTACGGGCTGAGTACCGAAACTAGTCTCGCGGCTTATAGAGATCTAACGCATAAAATGGCTGGGCTGTGTCCTAAGGGTTTTCCATTCCTTCCTTCACTTAATACACACAATATCGACGGACCCTCCGTCGCAGAGGGTTGATACAGAACTTTGAAGCAGGCTAAAGCATCTTCTATGCTGGAACAAAGACATGACTGCAGCGCTTTCAAGAAATAGATCTGAGCTAAGAGAATCTCGACCAATCAATTACGAGTTCACATCGCTTAGCTCTATAAGAAGAAGACTGGAAGGCAAAGCCCTGCATAGTGCCAGAACTCGATGGCTCGATGGACTCAATGGACAGAATACTTACCAACCGATGTTTCTTTGGCCTCAAGAGTGCACTTAAAAACTGATCATCCCAATACATTGGTATGGACAGTTTTTAAAATCATTGAAAAAGTTTTTAATCTTCGAAAGAAAAGTTGTTCTTGTGATCATTGGTTGCGTTGAGGGCACGTGGAAGATAAAATAACCTAAACAGTATGTAGCTGCATAGCGGCAATGGATACAGCGACTAAATTGGCTAGGCTATGTAACTACAACTTTGGCTCATTCAGAGTACAAGACAGCTTCAGTGGGGCATGGCACCAACCGATGGAAACCTAAAACTAACGCTGTACATTACAGCACATTTGGTCTTAGGAGCCAGGTTCCTCTAGCAATGAAGAAAATGAAGAGTTCACATATTCCCACATGGTCTAATGCTTACGTTTACAGCAATCAGATATTCTTACCTCTTCAGTTAATACTCTTGGATCTTGATTGGGTTTCGAAAGCGATGTATTCGAGGCTGTTGTCAGTGAAACCGAATCCTTTTCCGGCGTCGATGTAATTGTTGATAGCGGTGACGTATACCATTGACTATTGGCTACTGGAAGACTTAGTGTCTCTCGATCAAGCTACAAAATAACAACACAAAACAGATATTGAAAATCATAATAAAAATTGAATATGTACCTCACGACTGTTTACCTTCTTAAGGGATCTGCGTTTAGTTGGCGTCTTTTCTTTGGTTTTACTTTTAACACTTGGCGAATGTCCCAACGTTGTTCTATGATGTAACCAAAGCAAACACAAAATAACAACACAATCAAACAAAAAAAATAATAACAACATAAAAGCAACAAAATCAAGAGGAAACAACTTAAACGGAACTAAAATGTTATAACAGATGTGCGGAAAAGATATCAAATCTACAGAGGCGATAAGTGTAAAGAGAATAGTTTTGTATCTATGATTGATTGCTACGGCACCTTGTTAGATTCGAAGGATTGAAATTAAAGCTAGCAAATGTTGATTTAATGGAACTCGTTTGTGCTCGACCAGAGAATGTTGATTTCGAGAGGCCGCTACTGTAAAATAAAATAAAACAAAATGATCATGTACCAAAGATGAGAGAAGAGAATGTCAAATGTACTTACTCTGATGATCCCATGCTGGTTTCGGACAAACGATTGTTACCGTCAAACAATGGCTGGATAATTGACCCATTTCGTCGTAGCATTACAAATGAATCTCGTTCGAACTTAAGATCACATGACTAAATGAGGGGATGAATAAACAGAATCGTTTGAGTGCAGGACAACTGATAGAGCTGTATGTCTTACCTTCTTTCCGTATTTGTTCTCCACATTTGCTTGCATTTCACTGAAACACTTTTCTATTCGCTCGTGGAATGGCTTAAGACTTTCAGGTGCCTTGAGTTTATGTACAGATATGGCTAGAAGAAGAATAAAACAAGAAGTTGATGAATGAATTTTGGATGTTGTCGTGCTGTTACTAAATAAAATAGTTCAGTATTTTAACGGCATAATATCACATTCGAGGAAGAACACCACGGAGTGACGTCGCATCATAACTCTAAATCGCAACGAACTGCAGAAAACTTTGCCTGACCGAGTCTTCTATTTTTCACAGTCGAGGACGAACACCACGGAGTGACGTCGCATCGTAACTCTAAATCGCAACAAGCTGAAGAATACTTTGCCTGACCGAATCTTCTATTTTTCACAGTCGAGGAAGAACACCACGGAGTGACATCGCATCATAACTCTAAATCGCAACAAGCTGCAGAAAACTTTGCCTGACCGAGTCTTCCAAGACCTCTCCGAAGTTGCGCGACACTTCCCCACAAATATTCTAATGAACAGTTACGAAAATAACCTTATTATGACAGAGTTTTTCAAGCGACAATCATGTCCTGGTGGTCAAGGAAGCGGCCAAAACGATATCATTGTTGAAAATATTTATTATAAGCGGCCATTAAAGCCATTTCGTCTATAGAAGTCAAGCCCAAGCTGGTTGTGTGCTGCCGCGATGAGCTCAAGGTTCTTGTTACGCAGCACTCGATAACTGTATGTTGGATTCCAGGTCACATGGACATACCCGGTAACGAGGTAGCAGATGAACTTGCACTTGCAGACCCATCCCAGACATACCATGCATTTATTCACCTCTGGCAGACGGTCAAGAAGAAAGTGGTCCACAAAATCATGGAGCTAGCTAACGAAATGTGAAACTCTTTAACCTCTTGTGAGAGCACACGAATGGCCTAAATTCAATAGAGCAAGGACCGACAAACGCCTTCAATGCAGTAAAAGACATGCGAATAGCCGGTTACCACAAACACAAAATGGGACTTACCCAGGATACCATATGCAGAAACAGTGGGGACGAAGAGGAATTAAAGGATACTCGTCACTACCTTTGTCAATACCCTAGTCTCTGTCTATTGAGGCATAGAACACTGGAAAAATTCTTCTTCCATGTTCTCCAGAAAATTGCAGAAATTGCAGTCATAAGGATTTCAGGATAGCTAGCTAAATCAACGCATCAACACGGGAAGGAGGATTCGAGTAGGAAATAGGAACGCAAATTTTTTGGTTGGACTAAATCAACGCATCAACACGAGAGGGAGGATTGGAGTAGGAAATGGGAAGGCAAACTTTTTCCCCACTCACCCAACTTAACCTAATATTGCAAAAATAAAAAATTAAACCGATAATTACGAGGCACTGGCCGATAGGGGATCACGATTCTAGATTAGGAATTTCTCTAATACGCACTTCTCAGATACCTGAACAAATTTCATGTGCACATGTCGCGATGCGATATAGTATATGGGCAATACTATAGTACAGCGTGGGAGGTGCTCTTCGATATGTCTTCATACTCATGAAATGCATCTTTGCTCTTACCTTTGTTGTGTTGTGTGCTTGTCCAATCTGGTATCAAAATTGCACGCTCATTTGAACTACCACCAAAAATAACCATACACTGGTAGACGATCAGGGCATACTTCGAATTTGTCTTCGTCTGACCGAAGAAAGGCAAAAAAAACCCGGTGGAGCAGCAAGAAAAAGGCTCGCATTCGAAGAAAAAGAAATGTCGGTGCGCCAAAGGAGAGACTCTAAAATCCATAGTAGGAGCTGACAGAGAGAGGAGAAGTCACCTCCAGAACCAAAATACTCAAAAAGACACGGTACCAACAAGCAAAATAATCTCCGACTTAGCATATATTAGAAGCAAATGATTGCGCTAGCTAAGGATTATTCACAGCACAAATGACAACGCTGCAAGAGGCACTGCTCGAAAAACTCCTAGATCAAATGGGCACCAGTATAAAGCCTCAGTTCTTAAAGAAGGTTTCGGAACTCTGAATTGCATGACAGAGAGAACGGTACAGTGGCTGAAATGACTGCACCGTTGTTGAAGTTTTGGGAGGGAGCCGAGGTGGGGGCTACAACAAGAGTAATCCATTCCTCAACCATGTACGCTAGTGGGTTACTTTTTGACTTATCCGGGAAAGATTCAAAAAGATAAACAGAACGTTCATAAGAGGTAAAGACTCTCGGAAGTCTTTCCATCCCATAAAGAGGATTTGTCAAATTTCTGAAGGTGGCACTTAAATCCTAGATGAAAAGAAGGGGGTATTTCACGCGTGGAAGGGACCTACGGCTTAATGCCGACTCCGAACGGCGAATTTGAGAAGCTTTTTCTAGACAGAAATACTCTTTGAGCATTGTCAGTGACTCGAAAGAGGTGAAGCCGTGAGGTATGATAGGTGGTAAATTGGGGTATCGAACCTGGCACCCTCTGCGTGGGATTCGAAGCACTTACCCACTACACCACGGGAAGCCATATCCGACAAATAATCTCATAAAATATCTTTTCATATTTAAAGCGATATACGCCAATAACGGGTCCAAGTTGACAAGCACGAAGAAGGAGCTAAGAGGTTATATTCCCCTAATGGACATCACAATATGCCCAACAGGACCTTCGTGGGATGTGCCTTACGCCCGTCTACCCATCTAACCAAACCATAAATTTGGTAAATAGCGACGAACTATACTCGGGCGGTACTAAGATGAAGAGGCACTGGACTAGAAGTTTTCGTGATATCACCGGAGATTTCCTCCTGCCTGTCCCTTCCACTGCCTAGCCGCTGCAGTCTATTCCAAGCAGAAGTAAAAGCTATCCAAGCGGTTACACGCTTACTGTCAATAAAAAAAAGTAGACCGGTCATACATATACAGTCAGGCATCCATGAAGGCTGTGGACACGCCATCGATCACATCAAAGATGATGAAACTTTGCCGTCTATCTCTCAGAGAGATAACAGTCAGATACAATCTAATCTTATGCTGCATCCGTAGGCATAGTGGTATTTTATTGAAAGAAAGAGTTAAGTACGTTTCCTTCAATTTCGCATACATAAACCTCTCTCTAATTCAAAGTCACATTATGGCATCCCGTGGCAATTCGAATTTTCGACGGAATCCACTGTTGGAATTAGTTCTTCCTTTGCGAGATTATATTTTCGAAGTGAATTCACATTTTTGACACAAAAATATCTATAATCAAAGATGATGTTTTACTAATCAGAGGCAACTAAAACTTACCAATTTCTAGAAGAGGTATTTGAGATGCAATCAAATCCTTCAGCCTATCGACCAATTCCTCGTCGTCTGGATGCTCTTCCAGGTAGTCTAGCGTGAGAAAAGCCTCCTCGTATTTCCCGAATCCACCCATAACAGCTGGATCAACAATACCATTGATTTTCATGCTCAGCGGATTGATTGGAATATTCTCGTCGTTTCTATGCGCAATGATCAAGTCTCGCAGGGCTTTGTTTGTTGATTCCATTGTCTCCACAGCCAGTCTGATGGGTGATATCTGAAACGAGCAAGGAAACAGAATCCATTAGCATTCACCTTCAAACACCGTCATGATGTACTTACTTTGTATTTCTCAGAGTTCACAACCGGAAACCACCTCAGTATGCCAGGCAGCTGGAAGCTGATCGTGATAATTGTCCTCTCCAACCACAGACCACGCACTTCGTTGCTTCCGCTATCCCGTTCCCTGTACGGTCGCGAGAACTTAAACTTCTGCACATTGTTCGATGTGTAATACTTGACAATCTCGTGCGAGATATCGTTGTCATTGAATTTGCTGAACGCCTCGTCCATTATGGGCTCCACACTATTGATCTGAATGAACTGCCCATCGGCTTGGGTGATCTCTGGTCCGGGAGTGGTCAGTGTTTGCATGAGTTCCGCCGTCGGATGCTGGACCAAGATCCGTGTACAGAAATCACTCAGTCGCTCGTATTCCTTGCCGCGGAATACGAACACCTTGTTCTGCAGGAACTTGGGAAACTTCAAGCCGTAGAATCCAACTCGGAAATATTCCGACGTGTGACGCATTTCCTTCAGGATTTTCTCAAAGAATTCCGCCATTTTTTTGTACAACTCAGCCAACTTCAAGTAGTCAAATGTCACTTCCTCGTATTGCTTTGCAAGCACCTTGCACATGTCTATTGCACACTCCCACATCTTGCCCTTGTCGAAGTATTTGATTATCTCGAAGTAGAGTTCCTCTTTCAATTCCCTGTGCGTCCGACACCTGACATGGCGGTGCGATCGGAGCAACGGCGACAACTCGGTGTCATCCCACTGCAGCAGATTCGTGTGTAGCTTCAGCGTGAACGCTGCCTCCGTGTAGTTATCGAACTCCATGTGGAGATCACACAATTTGTACACGTATCGAATGTACATCTCCTTGCGGTTCACCTCCAAATAGAACTGTAGAATGCTGAACGTACAGGCCATGCGGTTCTCTTTGCTCTCATCTTGTATTATGCAACGATACTCGAGCAGGCGCTCCATAAGTTTCGACACCATATTCACGAACTTCGTGCCCTCAACATTGAGGATATTATGCGCCAGACAGTTCTTCAGCATGATCTCTTCGAAGAGTTGCTTGAATTCGTGATCCCCCTTGCCCGCTCCGATCAGGACGTCCAGCTTCTCAATCATCTCGGTTTCGAAATCGTTGAAATTCGCCTTGTAATGCGTGTTATTGCGTTTGGTGTCCCCGTAGCTCTCCATCAATAATTTCGAACTGTAGTACTCGCACTGCATCATGTCGAAGAATATTGGTATGGTCGCCTTGCGCAGCTCCACCTCTGGGATCATGCTCATTTCCAGAATCGGCTCAACCAGCTGCGGAACGAACTTCGGCTTGTGCTCACCCAGTTGGAACCACATTCGGCGAATTTCATTCGCTGTTTCCTTGCGGATGTCCCTGTACCTCTCGAACACTGTCGCCCGCTTGTTGTCGGTGAAGTCGTTCAGCTGCAGTGGCGACTGAATTAGGAACGCAATGGAACACTGAAAGAAGTTCGACCAGACTTGCTTCTCGAACGGTTCAAAGAATGAATCAATTATCACGGTGGACAGCTGTTGGAGGCTGCCAAGGATCACGGTGTTCTGATGCATTATCATATCCATCCAATCCTTGGGAAACACCGGCTTTGGATGCGGTGAAACTAGCTCTTGAAACACTAGCAGCAGTTCAATTATGAAACTTTGCAGATCGAATTTATTGCTGAAGCTTTGCACAAACTCGTCGTAGTGGTAACTGGTCATGCTGCGCAGGATTCCGAGCATAATTGCAACTAAATTTCCCACCTGCGGGTTCTCTCTGTCCATCGCATGGGACGTCTTGATCACAGTGCGGAGGAGTATCAGCATGACATCCCTGATGTCTTCCTCTGTGGGACCGATGTCATCGCGGAAGAGCAGTTTGAGAATATTATTCATGATATTGATGCATTCGATCACCTGGGGATGGATACCAAAAATATAATTAGAAATTGGGAATGCTGGATTTTTGCGAGACGAATATCTGAACTGACAAAAGCAAAAATCGAGTTCAGTAAAATGGACTAGGTGTTCCAATTGTCGTATACGATGGGTGGGCGGACGAATTTCGGCGAAATGCCTTGTAATTCTGTAAAGCGTCGGGATTATTTTTGACTTGTGTTGTCACAGTGCTTTTAATTTACACGGGAACATCTTTTCTTCGCTGAACCACGGTTACAGTGAATCTTAGCAAAGCCGACATGACAGCGGTCTTGCCCTCACTTCGGGTAATATTCATGTCTTCGTTGTCGTAAATAAATGAACAACTCAGACCGAACGCGTCGCTTACAACGCATATGACACGACAAGGGAGAATAACTTGTCGGCTGGCGATGGTTAGCCTTTTGCCTTTCAAAGAATGGATGATCCTTTGGATAAGAGTTTCCTTTGAAACTGAACAGCGATTAAGAGAAGGATCTATATATATTTATGGCAAGAATTGTGCAGAAATAATGGGAAACCAATTAAAATCTGTCCTATCGATAATCTGCCGAAAGCTGGACGATTAGCACAGCAGCCAGGGTGATTCTTGATACATTCGAAAGGAGTTCGTGCATCGAATATATGTCTCATGTCTCCGAGGAAGGAAGTGAGGAGAAGACATAACCGCAAAGGAAAATGTCTGTCAACTACACTGGCTCGGTCACAATGCTCGCGCTAAGAGGGTCTTCGAATCTGAGACTTCTGGTTCGAGGAGAGGAAAATTTCGAATTCCAGACAGCTTCGTCTTGATAAGTGGAAACAGGGACAAGCACCATAAGCGATGGAAGTCAGCGGATGTCAAAGTTACCAACGACATCCAGCCACCAACATTTCATGGTTGGATGTGTGTGAAATGAAGAAAACATAGCAGCCTTAAATGCCAGTTTCGAAGAAGAAATATGAGCTGATTTGGGCATCGGCAGAGGATTGACTAGTTTATTTGAGACTGCATTTTGGCCTACATTCATATAGTACTGTGTTGACTTTAGACAATGAGAAACGCAATGAGCTCGCAATGTTGGCCGGCGATGCGGATTTTGGCAAAAAGCATCTTCTTGGCTGAGGATCATTTCAGGTTCAGCGGCTGTGTGAATAAGGAAAATCGGCATTAGTAGAGGGAAGAGAATCTAAAAGGACTTGACCACGCATCAATGCAATTGACTGTTTGCCAAGGTTTAGCGCATGGTAGCATTTGACTCCATTTCTTTCGAAATGACGACGGAGACATCGTTACCCGTCAATGGTCTCAAGTATATAGAGCTGTCCGTCCAACAAGACATGCCATACAAGCGACGCAACCCTTAAAGTTATACCGGAGACATTTGACAACTGGGTTATCTGATGGCGAGCATTCATCAATTGGCGACCGTGATCATACAATTTGACATCACTCTATTATTTTCTCTGGGGCTTCGTATTTAAACAAGCTCAAGGTCAACATTTGAGACGTTGTTTGATACTCCATACTTCGGCATGAATGAAGCTTCAAAATAAAGGCAGAATCAAATGTGTGTCAAATGTTGTTTTATTTACATTCACATTCCTATCGTTCTTATCTGGTCACCCTGCACTTGATTTCTTGTCGAAGCTCAGAAAAGGTCGCAATGACAAGGATAATGACGGGAATCATCTCTCCAATGATGAAGGCTTTTAAGTGCTACAAGTGGAAAGAGACTCCAATGGCCATGGAGTGGTCTACCCGCGAGTCTTGAACTGCTAATAATATACATTAACTGGGCTCCTAATTAAGAACACACATTTTTGCAGGGGCGTGTTTTAACGTTTGTTTTATTTTTATTTTACCTTCACAGGGCAAACACAAAACATTACGTTCTCTTAGTGCATGCCCTCAGTAGCGTTTTGCAGAACAGACATTTGTTGCGGGACTACTACCGACCATCTAGCATTATTGGACTGTAGGATAAAAGTTCCAATGGAAGGTCAAACAGTTGCATGATCAAACAGTTGCAATGTCGAAATAAATACTATTACGTACATCTAATTTTTTGTGGACACTTCACCTCCTCATCTTATTTAAAGTTAGATTAGGTAGGGGGCTAGTGCATTCATGCGCACACTTAGACCACATTGGATCCATTGTGATATCACTCATCGGCAGCTTACGCACCGGTACCTCTTTTGGGTACTAACTAAACACCTGAAAATACCTACTGGTGGGATAGTGGCATATCATGTATGAAGTACTCTTTCGCTGGGTTACAGTCAATTAGAATTTTTTTTTTAAATTTTGCTATGTCCAGCATAGCTGCCTAGAATTTGTTTCTTGTCCTTGCAAGTGCTGGGCAGGTGCCGAAGTAGTAAAGTGTAGTTTCTTCTTCCTCTTCGTCCCTACAGCTCCTACGAAAGTCATTGTAGGGGGTTCCCATTCTCCTCGCGTGTGTGTCGAACAGGTAATGACCAGTAATAATGCCAGATACATTGCTGATTTCCTTTCTATTTAGTTTTAGGGATGTGCTTGTTTTTTTGGGATTCATTGAAGGCCATATTAGCCTTGAAGTCCTGCAAGTATCTAATTCCATCTACCTTGGCGGCGTTGATGGCATCTGTAATTGTAATTAACAAAGTGTTTATTACTTATAACTTATAGAACCTGCTTTGAGGAAATGTGTTTTTCACACCAAATTGAGTGTTGCCTTTAACGAATACACTTCACTCATGTTTTCATTCACACCACCCATTATCCCAAAACTCTGGTTCCTTGACTGCCCACTTAAGACAGATTTCATATGAATTCACTAAAATAAAAGCTCGACAGTTTTTGGACCATGAAACATTGTTTCATCATCACCTGGTCTTGATTTTACAGAGCCTTTTCTTTAGAAGGGATCATTGTGCGCCATGTCAAATTGGAAAGGGGTGATTCCTACGCTCAGGGTTCTGGGTTCAGTCCATGACACGAGCAACTTATATAATTCACAGCTCTACCTCTATCAAGTAGCTGACAGTGCTCAAACGGTCTAGAAAAAGCTTCTCAAACTTCGCCGCAGCACAGTAGGTCCCCACCACTCGGTGAAACGAATGTGGTGGTCCAGTCCCACCCCACATTACTATTCAATGTTTGCTTTTGTCAAATTCTGAAAAGGATTATAATCAATAAAATGTAAACTAAAATTAAATAATTATTTAAAATAAACAAACAAAGCTCAGTTAAAAATAAAAAATACACTCACATCACAATTTTGCATAATTATTTTGTTTTGCTTTTATTTTTAATCAAACAACATAACAAAAATCATAATTGGTGTTGTTTCGATCGTATTTTTAATTCAATAATTCAAAAAGGTTACCTTTAACTTAGCCGTTGTTTCACGTGTGTGCAGTTGTGATTTTAATTGCCCCAAAACTTTAGCTGCTTTTGTAAGATTCTTTTCTTGTTGCCATATATCGGATTTGCAGTCGCCCTAATTTTTCATTATACATTACAGAGTAGAGAAGATACATTTGTACATCCATTTGCGCATTTTCATTTCTTTCATTTGGAATATTTAACAGGTTTTTTCTTTTTTAAAACAAAGAAAAAATGCTGCTTACACAACATTTTTCTCGTGTTGAATATGATCAAGAGAACCATTAATGCGTGAGTGATCACTAGTACACCGTTGTTAGGATACATTCTAAGTGAAGTGGTAACAACGAAGATGCTCTCTATATGATGGCATTCCCAGATGATTTACAATGGCAAGGGTAGTATTAGGAGATTAACTAAGTGCACCGAACAAACACAAAATGAACGTGATATGATATGAGATGTGATGAAGTGAACTGATGCAATATAGTGGTGATTTGTGATGTGATTTGTAAAATCTTAAAAACGTGCACAAAATATAATCTTTTCAAATACGATGACCAATTGTCATCTCTACAAATTAACAGTCTCCAAAGAGACATTTTTGGTAGACAAACAATAAGAACTGTACCCTAACCTACAGAGCTGTTCAAAATAATGAGGGATAATCACTCATAATCGATATCTCTTTGGTACTGTTATTTACACATCTGCATTACCTTTCGTATGCCTGCACATAATAAAATTTACAACTCATAAGGCTTTATGAGAGGGAAAGAGACAGCAAATACAGCCCACAAGTGAAATTCACCAAGGCGGATGGAAGTGGCAACTTTCAGCTTTCTGTGCGTTTGACAGATGTTTCCATGAACATTCATTCGGGTGCTCCTGTTGTGATTGTTTTTACGATATTTTATGAATGAAAGAATACTTTTTTGTTTCTGAATAATAAATATTAAAATTTCGAATTTCTTAGATTTCTTGGATTGAAAGTAGTCATTGGGCATCTTTTTGCAATCCGGCAACTACGATTGTTGTGGATTTTGGAATCCGTCGACGCAACGGATTTTATGGGTTTGGGCCTTTAATCATTCATGTACACATCGCGACAAGAAGATATAACATTCATATATATTTCCAAAAATACTGTTAGCAAAGAATTTGGACGCTTCTCTCTCGTTTAGAATTGAGTGGTTGTTGAAGGCATTTCTTTCAGCGGACAGGGGTGAAAAGATGACGATGATAGGCAAGCACATGACAATGAATTTACATTCAGTTTACTTCGAGCGATTACAAGAACGGAGGCATTTTGATTTTTCGTGAGAAAATGATCTGTTCGTGTTTAAAAACTAATACAGTTTTTTCAGTTGCAAATGGGCTTTACAGTAGTGAAGTTCAAGCAGCCCTATACAACGAAAAAATAGAGAAGAGAGAAAGAATAAGTTTGCTGAACTTTAAATTAAGTGCACAAAGAGATTGCGTCAGGTCCACGATGGAAATATGAATACGAAATCTATAAAAATTTCAAGGAAAACACACACAAAGTGATATGTCAAAATAAGCCAATAATTACAGTGAAGTTTTAAAAAAATTCCCTATAATCTGAAAAATATACAGTTTTGCCGTTTCCCTATTATTTTGAACCTCTCTGTATCTCCGGGGTGTGTAATCAAAGGAACATAAAAGATCAAAAGAACAACCAAAAAATAACTCGAAAATTAAATATTAAAACAGGCTTCTGAGATATATTTAATAACGATCAAGGGTATTGTGCAGTCGCCCATCTTCTAACTAGAGAAGTGGCCGAAATGCAGAAAATAGAGATTAAATCCATGTCCTCCCACGACACGTAGAATCCCTTTTAAGTTTAGGTAATGACAGCGGAAAAAGTGCTAGGTCTTATCTTGGCCACGAAATTAAGCTTAAAATCAAATATCCATGGAACGGGTATATGCTGCTGTTAAAAAGCAAAAGGGGGCAAATGGAGACTTTAGCTCGTTTTTATCTGTAGTCAGGTCCATTCTGCTGTATGGATTCGCGATTGGGTGGACTGCACTCAAAAATAACATCAACGCTAACCATTCGACAGTGGATGGAGTATAACCCGAAGAAAAACCCGTTCCGCAAATCTGAACACAACTCCCAATTTTCCGCCGATGGACATACAGTACAGACTCGATTTACGCAACCCTTGATTTTCGCAACACTAAAATATCCAATTTCTTTAAAGAAAATGGATAATATTTTTACCATATGTTCAAAATTTCGTTTTCTGATTTACAAAAAAAATGTATTCAACTTTGTTTTTATTTCAAAATTGTGTCTTTTTAACACATTGCCATTTTCACTATAGAAACAGCCATATTGACCTCGGTTACTGCAACTGCCTTAATTTCTATTAGTTGCGTGAATCGAGTTTGTTCTGTACTTCCAAGCGGCCAGTATCACGATCTTACTGAAATCGCTGGCTATGTCGAAAGAAAATCATTGCAGACCATTTACTATTCCTGTCTATGTCCTGTCCATAGATCCATTACCTCGGAAGATGAATAACATTAATCGAAAGGACATTCTGCAATATCTATGCAATATATCAATGCAAAGCCACCGAATGACTATGAAAGAGGTCCGAAGAAAAGAGGAAGGCATACAAGAAAGGAATTTAGTTTGAAAAAAAACACTGTGTGACTTTAATTCCCGCTTTTAAAATACCGAATGAATTAGGGCAATGAAATGAAAATTAGTCTGTAAGAAAGTATGGACTATTTAAAGTATGAGGGTGGGTGGCTCACTTCGCTCGCTAAAACGATTTTAAGGCATAATTTTTAAAAAAACATATCAACTTGCCGACGATGAGGGTGACGAAAATTTGCACAATGTAAACTCACGTCAAGAGCTACATTCAGATCGACCTTCCTTCAAATCCGATGTAAAATTGCATATAAATTACGCCAGAGAAACAAATTTCCCTATTTTTTGTCAAAGATTTACCCAAATAACGGTAAACTGGTGAATTTTCCAATTCCATTCTCTAGATCAAGTCATAAGCTACAAAAAGTATGTGCGGGTTTTTTTGTCGTAGGACGCACCGTTCGCGAGATATAAGTTATACGAAACGCCAGAAACCCTCAAGATGTCGGTTTTTCTACATTGAAAAAATCATGAATGTTGGTCTTACTTTGCTCATATCTTAAAAACCGTGCATCCTACAGCAAAGTGACGTTTGTAGCTTATGACTTGATCTTATGACCTTTTAAGATGATGTTGTTAATACTCTTATTGAAGACGTCTCTAACTTGACGTCTTCAAGGCGAATGCCAGTAGCGAAAGAGATGATCAGATGGTTTACACACACTCTCAACACAGATTTTTCATTTTAAACAGGGGTGTTTTTTCATTTACTACTACTGCCGCACAGAACTCAATGTTCATTGATACGTGTCAAGGAATATTGATCGTGTCTGGGGCGCTTAACGTATACGAAATCTCAATGAATCTACCACTGCTTCTTCCAAGGAAGGAATCGCTGAAGTTGTTGAACAATCGAATACATTAAAAGGAGACGTGGAAACCGTGTATATTCAAATAATTCAAAGACTCTTCTTTTATCTTGTATGAACAGAAGATGGACGTGTGATTTTTATGGATTAATGGGAGATTTTGATTTCAGGATCTGAAATATCTTGTATGTCTTGGGGAAAAGAAAAGAGACTTGCATACTTAACGAAAGCGGATGATAGACATAATGATTGATAAAGGGATGAACAGGAAGATCGAAGAGAACATTTATATCTCACAACCTTAAATTTAAGCGTGTGAAAAGACAAGAGACGACATCTTTTTTTTCTTACTACATAATAATTTCACCTGATAATGTATGTACATTGGATAGATCACGTACGAGATAAAAATGGACAAACACTGCATAAAAACATATAAACAGCAATAAAAGATTTCATTGTGTACGTTACAGAACAAAACAGTGCTTCAAAGTAAAACAAAATGAAACAAAAACAGAAAACAAACAAAAACAAATTAACATTCCAATAGAAATGCTACATCATAACAAGCTGCTTGAAAATCCAATGGCATTCTATTTGAATTTCATTTCAAAACAGTGTAACTACATGCAGTCAACTACAAGAATCTTTTGTTTCGACGAGAAACATTTGAAAGGAACAACAATTTGTAACGTTCTCGTTTCGAATCAAACAAGTAACAACAATTAAAACACACAACATGCTAAAACGTGAATTTAAATACAACATATTAAAACATACAAACATACATATATGCAACTTACAAAAAAAAAAATAAATTAAAAAAAGGAAAAAACTCTTAGACAAGTCTAGCGGTGGAAATAAATATTCGGAAACATAAGATTAGCATACATTTTGATTGGGGTGCCAACTATATATCTGGATATCGACAAAAAAGATATCGTACATTCGAAAGATCATTTCCGCATGAATTGGCCACAATTTTATTTGTTTTTTCATTCATGATGGAAATTTGGAACACCCCAAAAATAACAGACTTCTGGAAGTCCATAGTCTATTACCCTTTTCTCATCTCGTCATGTTAGCTTGCTATAGTCACGAGATTTGACTCCGTCCTATTCATGTGGAGTACAACGAGATTCATCTCCATCTCTGAATGCTTTTTTTGAGTGGCAAGTATGATTGCTCTTTTGTGTGATTCATGCACGCCACGCATTTGTAAACTAGTGTGCTTACCGAGGAGACATGCACATCTAAACATATTGGTCCGTTTCGATATCAAAGTACAAATGAACTGTACTTAACCTATACCTGTACTTAACCTATACAGAATATTCGTAAGGAATAGAAGAGAAGTCTGAAGAAAGAAATAGATTGCATTTCAACTCATTTTTGTGAATCAAAAGGTTGCAAATGAGAAGTGTTTGTATCATGAACAGTATCGAGCCATGAACGAACTCGGGAGATTGAGAATCTCAAAGTTTTGAGTCATGGAGCACTTGCAGTGCTTGTCTGAAAAGTAAATCAGTCCACAAACATCGCTGAAAGGGTGAGTAACATTGTATCAGATAGCAACGAGTAAATGGAGTAAGTTTGTTTATGTTTTTAGAGTAGGACAGAGGCGAAGTGTGAGATAAGCGAACATGTTATATTGTTATGCCTCGTCGTTCAACATTTTAGGTTTGTCAATAAATACATACTAGGAGAAGGTTATTTACATGTGCGAACGATAACCCATGATTTACCATTTGTTTCCCGGTTAATTGTCAATGTTTTGAGTTCGTGTTCTGCGTGGAAACATGTGAAATGATCTTTAGAATGTCTTTAGAGTGTATGTATGTTTCTGGTTTATTTCCCCGATTAACTTGTTGAGTGTTATAGTCTCTTGGAAGTTAAATCAAAAAAAAAAAACAAACAAAAATAACTTCATTGCGTAAACTTACCTCCTCGCTGTTTTCAAGTCGGTCTTTAATGTGCTTACAAAAGACCGGCAGGAGTATAGCTCGGCATTCGGGATAGTGAAACAGTTTCGAATCGACAAAATCCTTTATGCAAACCATTTTCGATTGTGTCAGACGATCCGGTGGGAATTTCATTAAGATCTTCACTATGCTATAGCTGTGAACGAGAAGGATGGTTATTTCAAATTCAACAAGCATGTCTTGATCGCAGAACTAACCTAAGTTCCCTTTTGTCATAAACTCGCAAAAGATCTGTAGCTATGACGTGAAGATTCTTCAGGAGAGCACCTTCAGATTTCAGCAGATCTGTCGGGCAGTCGATCATCTCGATGAACATGTTGAGTAACTCTAGATGAAAGCCATGTATTATACAATCAATTGTGGACAAGTAAATTTCTGATCACTTACCCTCAAGCTTGTTCTCAAAGTCCTCGACGTTCGAATTGTTATTCAGGTCTGCGAACAGTATCCGCGACCGAATAATGAATTTCATAACGTAATGCAAGTACTTTGTCGTTTTATACAGTCGTTTCACTTCGAATCTTTCTTCGTCCGCTTCGTAGTTGTCTACGGCGATGTCGGCGGATCCAGCATTGATTGCCTCACGTATGTGGTCTTGCAGGACATCCATTAATTTGCTATGGAACACATTTATGATCATCTTATGGAAAAAGCGACATTAAATCGTAGTTCTTACTTGTAAGCTAGTGTTGCTGAGAAACTCTCGTTTATGTACACATCCAGCACGGATAGAAAGTGTTGATACTTGAGATCCGAAACGGTTTCCACTAGATGAATGATGCTCATGAACACAAGGTTGTCATATCGGGCAGGGTTATCATTTTCCACCTAAGAATTGTTACGTTTATTTGAATGAACTTTGATGTAAGGAGTATGATTTACCAAGATGTTGAAGAGAGCGTCCAGAATGTCTTGTAGGAATTTAACCACTTCTTCACCCGGTACGGTTGCTAGTGCTTTAAGCGAATCTTCCAGGGACTCCTTGTGCGCTGACCAGTTCAATAGGCCGAGTAAACTTACTGGAATTTAAATTATTACAGTTTGTTAATTTAATAATTGGGTTTCAAAGTATGGTTTGTTGTTTTTTTAATTTTGTCAAATCACATCGACTATCATTAAAGTTCCTCCAATGCAAAGGAATTCAACAAGAAGAACTTCTCCCGGTTGAACGGAGATCGACAAGCGACCGAATTCAATCAACAACTACTGATGTCGTTATATAGGAGACCGGTCTGATTTGCACACTTGTCAATTGGTCAGTGTTCTTAACTGCACCGGATATATCCCCCTAGCAGGTTGTGGTGGCTGTGGCGTTGTGGGCACGTACTTCTATCCCTCGATGCCTGGGTTCGATTCCCCGCCAGTACGATCAAAAATAATTTTCACGGTCCCATCTCTTTCGAATCACTGACAATGCTCAATCTCGGCCCTTGCAATTGTGAGAGAACTGTAACACGCAAAACGCGAGTGGTTGCTGAGCTAGGCCCTGGTCCCCACACGGGCTGTAGCGCCAACTATATTATATTATTATCATTATATCTCCCTAGCGCCAAAGAAGTTGAACATTAAGCTCAGCACTTGACAGGATTGGAACAAAGAACCCATAGTTCACAGAGATGATATACAGAACAACTGATCAACGAACTGGGACATGGGTATTTGGACCACGTACAAAGTACTTCGAAACTATGGCAAACGTGCCAGTATCTTCTAAAATCTGTCCCATTGACAGATGCGTTCAAATCAATCTTGACAGGATCTTACCAACTGGGTCCGGAAAAGCAATTATGCCGAACAGTAACAGGCCTTTCTTGGCACTAGACTCCTACATCATCAAATCGAAGCTTGTGCGGGAAGCTTGAAGAGCAGAGCAGGAGAAACAGAGTAAAACTCTAATGGATACCTGGCCATACGTGTAATAGAAGGCAACGAAATGGCCGACTGTATGGCTAGGAAAGGAGCATCGGAACATTTCACAAGCAGCGGAATAACAGTCATGGCATGAAGCGGGTCAACCGAAAGTGGTTTGAGGAAAGAACAACCTCCGTATCCTCACAGGCTTCCTAACAGGGCCCTGCAGACTCGGGGAACACTTATGGAACATAAGGGTATCGGAGTAAGGTCTATTGTGCCACCGATAGAGTAAATCATGCAGCAAATGATACTTCATACTCTGATAATCCCGAAGTAAATGTATTCTACACCATCCTTTCATGACCTCGGACCTTAAAATCCTTCCCCGATAGAGATGAAAGCGTAGAGAAAGCAGTTAGTTTCACTGGAAGGCTGTAAAGGCGGTCGAGTTGTTGCTATTTCCCTTAAGATCTCTCTATTTATTAGACTCCCAAAACATTGGAGTGTTTTCCAGGCAGATATTTAGCCAATTTAAGGACCTGCACGCTCACTGTCTATGGTATGAGCCGATAGTTGTCAAATGTATCACTCTGTACTTAGAGAGTCAGGTGGTCATAAAGACTAAGAGCTGGGTAAAACTTTGTGACATATGTCGACTGAAGAAATCGATTCAATTTGGGTACCTAGACATAAGATTATTAAAAGAGGAATGGCAGAGCCGACTTGGAGCGGTCATAATAAACATTGAATTAGGAGACCCCTCCATGTCGCTCAAAACTAGTCTACTAACAGGTGCTTTACTGTCAATCGTAGGTGGACACATTTGGTGACTAGGAGAAGGCATAATCATTGAAGACTATAATTACTTGGCATTGGCTATTTCGACCTCCATGAATGATCTACATAAGAACAACAGAGTATGGCCATCCACTTGTAGGTAGTCGGAAAAAATTCTCTAGGTGGCGTCACATTCAATTGCATAAAAAATCTATTATAGCTAGAAATCCATTACACACCGTCTCCACTAGCCTTCTGTTCGCCAGTGAAACGTCAGATTTCATGTCGAACTTTTGACAAGATTTTTTCCGACATGATGTATGTTTGGACATGAATTTTTGTGCCGCCACTTGATTTTTTTGATTGATAGTCATGAACCAGGCATGGTTCTTGTGAAGTGGACACGGCATGTTTTTGTATTTACAAAAAGGATGTGGTTCAACACAGCATACAAAAGGGCGTTAATGATTCCTGCTGTAAAATCTGATTATTCTCTGCAGAGTAGGCTTTGTGGTAGTCGAGGGTTTAGTGACATTTAAATGAACCTGCTAGGTGACAGTGGATCACACCAGATGTCTTGACAATCCTGCCAGTCCCTGACTATTTTATTCATAATAATTTAGGAAATCAATGGAACATATCAATAAGTTGCAAAAATAATTAAGAATCATGTGAATCCTTTACTCAACCATAAACCAATAGAAGCCATATAATCCCACTTGAACTCACCACTTTGTGTTAACTTTGTACTGCATAAATTAATTCCAATGGAAAGACTATCCTTCGGTAGCAATGTCAGTCCCAACGTCGATGGTTTTGTACCACTCGGTATTTCAGCAACTGTCGACGGCAAGTCCATATACGATATTGCTACATTTTTGTCAAATTTCTTGTGATCAATCTTGTACACTATCACATTGTGCTGTCCTTGCTGAAAAGTGTATAATGCATTAGTAGAATCAAATTATTATCACATTACACTTACAGTTATTGTGGTGCCATTGTCTTGCATCAGCTTCACATAGGACAATCCAAATGGTTTCTCCAGGCGATCTTTTTGTTCGTTTGTGCTTCGATGCTTGTACAAGAACTTCAAATGACACTGTTTGAACTCATCAATTGGCACATGAATCTGCAAGGAAAATGTTGGGAAAATTAAATCATTGGATTATATCCGAAGGCAATCACACTTGAGCTTAATAGTCGCAGAGTCGAAAGGTTTCTTGCGCCTTTGACTTAGCGGCAGATCTAAACTTAATGAGGAATATCTCTAAGTGAAGTTCCTCTTTCTCTTGTTTAAAGCATTGCAGTCGAAGAACTGAAAGGGGTTGGAGTCATTGCATACACGGACGATGTACCCTTCACGGTATCGGATAAATTACTCTCCACGCCTCTCTACACAATGGCGTTACCATGGCGTAAGTGGGACCGCTACTTGCTAACAGTAAGCCACTGTAAATATGTGTAATCTAAAAACTCTTTCTCGAAATCTTCTTCTTCATATGGCGCCACAGTCCAGGGAGGACCTGGGCCTCACCCAACATGCCTCTACAGCCAGTCCGATCTCCTTCCAGCTATCTCTAGTTTCGCACAGCAAGCCGGCTGAGGTCCCCCTCGACTTGTGCCTCCACATTGTATCTGGACGTCCTCTCTTGCGTTGTCCCATAGGCTCAGAGTCGAAGATTCTTCGGGCCAGAGCTAAGTTGTCCACACAAGGTGGCGAAGCCATCTTAATCGTTGGATCCGTAGACGTGTCGCTGTACAGCCCATATAGTTAGTGGTTGACCCTTCTTTTCCAAATGACATCAACGCAGACAATAAATGTCATCTCTAGAAAAGACCAAGTGACTCTTCATGCTCTTTTCATATCCATGCCTCTGCACCGTAGAGCAGGAAGGCGATGATCCAGGGCTTATACGGAGTCAGCTTGGACTTCCGAGAGAGAAACTTTTACTCAACTGCTTTTTCAGCCCAAGATACGGTTGGCAAGAGTTATTCTGCCTTTGATTTTGGTACTGATATTGTTTGTACTGTTTACCGCGGAGCCGATGTAGATGAAATCCTTTACTACCTCGAAGTTATAGCTGCCTACAGAGACGAGTCGTCAATGGTGTGCCTCCTTTCTTGATGACAATATGTCTTGAAACCTCCATTTACGGTACTTGTACTCTTCACCAAGAGATACTAATTGTCTCCTTCGACTCTCCCTCACTATGAGGCATAGAATTGATGCTTAGCCTTAGTAACTCTTGGGTGTCATAATTGACAAGAGGTAGTCAACTCTAGGACCCTAGGTCACGTTGGAAACGAGAAGGCGGAAGCCATAAGACAAACCATACAAGATGATGTCGAATGATATTCAGAAGGACAGGCATGCGTTGGACTAATTCCAATTCTCTTTTGAAGCAAAACAAAACAACTTTACGACCAGTGACCTATACTCGAGCACAAGCGGTGCAGCTTTCGCATTAAGTTGGTTCATGCATTGCTCAACGAAGCATTTCAACAAAAAGTATACCCTTCCTCTATTCATTTGCAAGTAAAATATAACCATGGAGTAAACGGTTTTCCAATAGGGACTTCTGATCAGTTGACAGCCATCTGGTTGAGAGCTACATCTATCAAATTGGCTGTCATTTATTCAGCTTGTTTTGCCAAATTACAGCGGACGAACATAGGGTACAACAACACGTGCAAATGATAAACTTGTTCATTCATTCCGCTCGCTTCGCCCATTTTAAGGTCCCGATAAACAAATTTCATTTCTGAATGAACAAATAAATGAATTTGGGACGATACCAGTCCACATGAGGTCCAAGAGTGTCCAATATATACTGAAAATGTCGCTGTTTGATGTGCAGGCGGCGTCATCGGTCCATATTTCTTTGTGGACGCGTTGGCCAGCCCATTATCGCCATCGGCGAGCGCCTGAGTAATCTTACGCGGAGGTGCTGCGAATCGGTCATCGAGATCATGCGATTTAAGCCCAATAGACTCTTCTTGTGGGGTGGACCTGAAGTCGCAGGTCTGTGCGAACAGACCACAACGGCTGTCAAAGCAAAAATAGTCCTTGCCATCTGGCAAATTCTACCTGATTAATGCCCCAGAGGCAAGGAACATTTGACGTTTCGGACGCTCCCCACCCCAAGGAGCCGCTGCGGACATTTGATACAAAAAATTTCGATGATTTTTCACATGTACTTTGTTTTATGTTAATTTGAAGATAGGAAGCGCTGTGACTAGCTATTCCGTGATTTCTAAGCTCAAGCGTGTTCGCCTTAAAGTGGATGTTATTGAATGCTATTTCCTATCCTCTTCATTCAATGTAACCTCAAATTGAAATAACATTTCTTAGAAAATAACCAAAAATATGTACTCACTTTAAAAGTCTCCAACCACTTTGGCTTATCGTCATGGTAGTACACAACTGATTTGTACTCATCGATTGGTGCGTGACCAGCTCCGATGCTCATCACGCCCGGCACAACTTCACCCTTTTCATTGCAAACATACACAGTTACTTCCACATTTTTATCACTGCTCTTAGCACTTCTCGAGAATTCTGCCCCAATCAGTGTCAAATAAAGGTCATTGCGAACATCTCCCGGCAGAATGACCTCCGGGAAGCCCATCTTCCGCGCAAATGGTACATTCCCATGCACAAGATGCGGAAACTCCTCTTTGATCTGCAAAGGCCATACGTTATGACATGCTAATTGTACACATTACAGGGAGGAGGACTAACCTGTTTGATGTCCCCTTGTAGAACTTCAATGCTGACTGCTAACTTTGAGTCCATCTTTCCAATATCCTTGTTCGCCACCAATTTTTTTAGGGTCACGTCAAAATTGTCCTTTTCACACATGATAAACGGCAGGTCTAGATTACTCTTGAAATCGTCTGGTTCCCGAATGATTGGCGTTAGGTCTTTGAAAGCCACACCAAATGGTCTGCGCATGTGTTCTGTACCACCGGAGGAACTGTTCGAGTTTATGGACAGCTGAGAGCTTTTCTTGCTCGCCGAACTCAACACAGAGTTCGAAATACTTATTCTCTTTGAGTCGTTCTCCTTCATTTCCATTGCACCAATGCGAATGGCATAGCAAACTAGATAAAGTTTACTGATGTTCAAATCGTTCGTGCTCAGATCGGTGAATAGGACGCGGTTGTTGTCGAATTGATCAATGTCACGGGCGATGCCCAATCGTCCCCATTTCACAACATAGTTCTCTGTAATTGGCTTATGAGTCTCGCCGTCGTACAATGTGAATAAGAGGTCGGAGTCCTCTTGGAATTTGCACACAAACGCGTGCACGGTCAGCAGGACGTTGTGGGAATACTTGTTCATCGCACGTGATGTACGATGCTTTGCCGGGGGGTTCTGCAAAAACAAACAAGAGATAAATTAATCAGCATAGCTGAGTGTCGGTCACAGAGGAAACATACATTCGCCCTTCTGATACGATCAACAGCATTTAAATGATGTTCATACAACTCAGTTGTACATGTGGCATTTGTGTCGAGCATATTGCCGCCTTCGTCGCGCACAACCATGTCCAACTCCAGCAGACTGTTTCCTGTGTCTATTTCGGATGTGGCCAGCAGTTTATTTCGGCGCATTTCATCCACTGGCAGATTACCGGATATAAGCGCACCCCTTAGCTTCATCAATGCGAACATTTTCGGTCGAATTGCACTGTAATTCTGACGGTTGGTCTGTTGAAGAGGAAAGATTTAAGTTCTGTGAAATGATTGACAGTGGGGTTGTTCTTACCAGGTAGTATCGCTTTATTATCGAACCCCATTCTAGTAACACTTTTGTAATTTCATCGACAATTTCTGATCGCTTGATGTAGTATTCACCTTTGATGATCACCCATTCGACGGTTTGAATGTGCGACTTTGGAAATATTCCAAGTTGTTCTTTGTTCCTGAAAGGAAAGGAATAGTCTTTTAAATCTCATGTGGTAATAACAAGCCCGAAATGTAAAGTTGGATTGTCTTAAGTACTGTGATTGGATTTTAAAGAGAGTGACAGAATGTGTGGCAGAGAAATGGGAATGAAAAGGAAAATAATGCTCAGTCTAGGAGTTAGGGAGACCATTATACAAAGTGAATCTAGTTGCTCTGGTGCCTCCTGTGGACCTGCCGTTTTAAAATGTAACAGCATCAATTGTAAATTTGATCGGGAGTTGAAACAGCCTTGACGGATCGGTTGTCTAACAACCAGAATCTGGCTGATCCCCTGCGTATCTTTACAGACGGACGGAGACGCTCATCGGTGTCATAACAGAAAATTGCACTATTAGCACACACGTCCGAAGCTCCATGGATTAAGAGGAGAGGTAGAGACCACAGACCACTCTACTCGTTGAGCGCTCTGGTAATTCGTATGACCTACTACTTCAATAATCTCAATGAGCGTCAGCATTAGCCGCTTCATCACAAGCACCAACTTGTTCTAATTGTAAGGGAAAATCCATTCGCTTGGTATCACAACGGGCTTACTTTGGCCTAACTATGACTGCCGTCTGCAGTCAACCACTACTACTTAACCTAACCAAATCAGCGTTGTACATTTTGCTCAGTACGGTTCAGGACTTATGAAGGCAGTTTCGAACCAGTCCTAGCGAGCTCATACGTGGATTCGTTGCTTGCTTGCTTGGACCCAGCTTGACTGAGCTTGTTGCGTCTGGCAAGGAATTGTCGAGCGTTTAGGGTTGAACGATAATGCCTTAAGTGCTGCCTGTTGAACCATCCTTAAATGACCCCATTTACAAACACTGTTGTTTCCATATCCTCACCAGTCCGAAGCCAAGTGTATAGAGACTATGGGGAGTTCTGAGATCCTTTTCTGCAGATTGCCTACAGTCTTGTAGCAAAAGATCCCTGTAAACTTGTTCTTTTAAAAAAGGCGTAGCGTAGTCTGTCTGAAGGAATTCTGTTATTGAATGTGTCAACTACTGATCTTGGAGTCGATAGTCGATCCCATCATTTCACGTGATTTCAATAGTCTTCATCTTCTTTGTTTAGCAGCGTGGACCTGAGCCTCAGATAAGATGCCTTTCCAACTAGCACTATCTACGAAATTTACTGGGGCCTTTCCGAGCCGGAAATTTGGTGTTTATTTCTTTTACATAATCTAGCCATCATAGTCGATTCATTCGAATTCGTTTGACTAAGTCGATGTCATTGTACAGCTCGTGGAGTTCTTCGTATACCCTTCTCCTCCAAATTCCTTCTAAGAATATTATTCGAAGGATTTTCCTGTCGAAGCGACCAAGAATCTCCTCGTCCGCTGTGATTAGTGTCCATGGTCCTGCGCTATACAGCAGGAGTGTGACTATCAAGGAGGTGATGGTACAGACGGCTTTATTTTTCAATTGCCGTCCAAGTCTAAGGCCACAGCAATTGGCAAGTGTGCCATGTACCAGTGCAGATTCCGGTCTGCCCCAAATATTCACACTAAGGCCAGCGCTGACGGAAATATCGTCTACAAGTCCGTCCATCTGTTGGGTCACTGGTGGTCAGGCTTTAGCAGCGGTGACTTCGTTAGCAGTCCCTTCTGCCAACCTACCTACTTTTGTCGGACTTATAATTCAATATGCCTGTTAAGTCTGGTCACCCTTTCAGCAGCCTTATACTACCCTCTATGAAGACCGCTTGATATTGATTAATCCGCAAACCCTTGAAAAACGTCGTCTAGTCTTCCCTTTGTGTATCTCATGGCAAACGTGGACTCTACAAAAGACATTCTAGTGGACAGCAGACGTCGAATCGCCCGGACCGACTTCTAACTCGACTGGTGCCCTTCAAAGAAAAATTCTGCATCAGATATATAGTCCTGTCTGTAAAGAAGGTGAATGGATAAAACCGCGAACTCTACAGGGTGAACCAAGGTGTGGATGTAGTTCAGAAGGAGAGCAAGAAAGTCCTCACCTTCGATCTTCCTAGATCAAAAATGAGCGGAATACTGAATTTCCAGTGTAAAGACCAAAAACCAAATCATCACTGCACAACACAGCTTGGTCTTGATTATGGCCTTCAACGATAGAAGGCAGCGATTCACTCAGGCTCAGACTACTAGCTTTCCTCACGTTAGCTTTTTGTCTTTCAAATCAGCACCATTTGACATAGAAGAAGGAAGATAATAGGTAAGGTTTTCCCAAATTGATTACAGCAAATTGTGGACAACACTGAAAATAAAACAAAAACTATTTGATAGCTCATATTGTAGGGTTAGTACCAAAGAAGCGGCACACGATATAAGAAACACGATCTGTTTCCATTCGTGTACAATATCTCAAAAATAACGAAACTTAACGGCCACAGTTCGAAAATGTGGCTGTGAAGATATCATTTGGAGACGCTTAACTCACTGTGTCAATATCGAAGAAGTGCTTGCGAGTGTTAGTGAATGAGACGTTTCTGTTTCTAGATCGTGTGGTTTAAAACCATTCGATTTATTTTTATGAGGTTATTTGAAGCCAAAAACCCAAGCATAACAGGGAGAAATTAAACGCTTCATTAACGAATGCCACATTTATTCAGAATGGAGTGCAATAGAGTGCGTATGTAGGTAGGTATAAGTGTCATATTCAAATCCTGTGCTAATTTTAGAAAACTCTTTATATATCAATCTGCACAGCGAAGTCTTCGAACTCTTCAAACTCTCTTCGCATAAAGAACGACGGTGTGTAGTCTTCAACTAACCAAGTCATCTCATTTTCTTTCTTCAGTGAGTTATGTTGACACTCTGAACTTAGGCTGATGCTACGGTCGCTTCTCAAACGAAACCTAACCCAAAGAGGAAGTCCAAGAGAGATAAGAAATGAGACTCCCACGACGACCGAACCTAAAGTGAGGCGATGACAAATCGGTCATTCTTATGTGAAATCTATTTGTGTACCTTCATCATTCGTTTGCAGTTGTTAATGAAATCGTCCGGAAGTCTGATTGCCTATCAAACCACAGTAGGAGGTGAACGGGAGTGCAGCTGGCCAACAGGGGGACTAAATGCATTGTAACGCTTTGAACGCACGTATGTCGTGTGCGAAGTAGCGATAGTCCGAACTCGGTGAAGATTTGTGCTCTGACTCACGCTTACAGTTATGACTTATTTTGAATAACAAGGTCACACTGGACAGAGATATTCTGACTCCAGCGCCACTTCTTTTTTACATGAGTAATTTGATTCGAATTGAATTTTGGGGCCAGATTACAAGTACATAGGTGCTACAACAATGAAGTAATCAACTTCTCATAAATAAATTAAGCATCATTGAGTATGATTGGAATTGAAGGGATTATGGTTAAGGGTCCTGAATGAATTGACAAGCCACTTTTGAGAAGACACCATGTGATAAACAAAACAGCATTTAATTGTTGTTTGTTTGGCATTAAACCAGTTTTCTGCTCAAACATATCAATATCTTGGAAGTAATGAGGCCGACGACGCCCCAACAAATGAGTCAGAATTCCATTCGGTTGCGTCAAGCATACACACATAATCTTCATACACACAACATACCTAATGCGTGAATATTCTTTATGTTGACTAATTACAAGAGTTGGTTCGGTGGGTTGGTTGCGATTTTTGAGGGAAGCTTTAAGGCAACCTATCCAACCATTTTTTTTATTATAATTGTGGCGACCTTTAGATCTATTGTGCCGCCTTTTGATACCTTGCTCGCCTCACATACTGTTATTTTCAAAGTTATATTGAGGGTGCTGGACACTTGTCACACAAAAGTGAGAGATATTTATTTTAGGTAATGACCGAAACAATAAGATCGCTAATACAAGCTGCAGAAATGAGATTTCTTCATGCCGTTGTGGGAATTACTCGCCGGACAAGGGTGAGAAACACGACAGTGCGCGAGGAACGGAAAGAGCTATGCTTCACTGGTTAGGTCACGTAGCACGAATGTCCACACCATCACGACTTCCAAAGCGGGCCTTGAAAGCGATTCCATCAGGTAGGCGACCACTTGACATACTCAGGATGTTGGACCAAGTCCATAAGCTAGCCTAGTTACGCTTGGACATAACACCTGATGAGTTAGAGTCGATGGAGGAGGGTTGAGTTGCTTGGAAATCTCTCGTGCGTGGTTTGCCCCGCGAGACCCGTTGGTGGATCTTGCGGGTCAGAAGATGATGACGATGATACAATATTGGTTGGCCATAAGTAAGAGGATGGCAGAATAATTCACCATTGAATACAGTTCTAGCAATGGACCGTTGCCTACCGCTGTCAATAGGAATTCCACTTTGACTTGTCGAAAACTTTTTGGTATCCTTGCGCCTGATGTGCTATAAGCCTCTGAGGGATAAGGTGCCACACTAGGAGCCATTGTTGAATATGTGACATGTGGTTTTGAGTGTCAGAATAAGGCGATTAAACATCAGTAATGAATGTATGGACCAAGTGAACTCAAGTGGAAAAGTAGCTGTGAAGCTCCGATGAATTATGACTAGTTGATCGGATTCAAGAGCTTCCTATACACCACACTATCCACACTATTTACAAACTAATCGGAGAATACGTCAGCATTTTGATTGTGCACGCCCTGCGATGTGAAATTTTCTCATAAACATCCTGTTTATAAGAATTCCACAGCTGCGCTTATTTTTTTATTGATTCCAGGGTAGTTTCTACATATTCTAGTCCTTTTCGATCATTAATAACATTTAAAAGTCATTCAAATCCTCTAAACCAAAATGTTCACTCTCAAACCACAAAAAGTCAACTGATTTCATTTCGCATTTTACTGCATTTTTTCGTCTGAGAAATGTAAATTTCTTAAAAGTTGATTTTCATCGTATTATACCAGAGAAATGACTGAAATGTGATGTGGGTGCGCGGGGTGGACTACTTGTAAGCGATCTGCATTCGATTTTTCTCATTTGTTTGTGTTTTTCACGAGAAAATTGGATTTTTCCATTTTGATGACGTCACAAATCAGTTGGCGGAAAAGTGTTCAAATTGAAATGTCAGCCATTTTATTCAGTAGGTATGGCAATAACCTTATCGAATTGCACTGAACTATAGGAAATGTCACCTGAAAGTATTACCAGCATCGAAAATATAATGAATAATTTTAATTGCAGAACACGGTTTTAAATATGAATAGATTTAGAAGAGCTGACCCATTTGAATTAAATTGAAGAACACAGGGTGTGTCCCCCATAAAGATCTGTTGTACCACCTGCTCTCGGTCTAGGTTAAGTTAGGTTAGGGGGACTGTAGCACTTGTGGCCCATTTGGTTCCTGGATTAATTGCAGAACACGGTTTTAAATATGAATAGATTTAGAAGAACTGAACCATTTGAATTAAATTGAAGAATACGGGGTCCACCATAAAGATCTGTTGTACCACCTGCTTTCGGTCTAGGTTAGGTTAGGTTAGGGTGATTGCCACGACATCGTTCGTTGAAATAACGATAAAACACGGACAGAGAAGAGACGGTACGTCGATGTTCGAGCGACTTTAATGACTCTGCAATATTATTGTCTCCTATAAGTTTTAGGTGTAGGGTGGGGTGGTCTTGGGGGCACCAGACCAGATGTCAGCGTCGTACTCAATGAGTTAATGATCAGTTAAAGTCGTGGCGGAAGAGTCGTGTGCCTTTTGTTGTCTAGTGCCTTACAGAACCCCAGTGCACGGTCTGGAATTTCATAAGATTCTCCACAGAATATGGATAGACCTTCTTCTGATACCTTTGGTGCACCCTGAGTCTACAGTATCTTTTGAAGAAGCCTGTTAGGATACGGTGGTTGTTCTTGTTCATCTTGATACATGCCTCAAACCTCTGTCGGTTATATTGACTCAAGAGTTGTTTGGCAGGCTTCATGCCACGGGTGTTGTTCTAGGTTTATGTCCGCTTCCCTCTTTCTAGTTCCCTGAATTCTTCTCTGAAGACATGGCCTTCTACAGCGCAGAATTCTCCTTCTTCTTCTTCTTCTTAGTGCGCTACAGTCCGAGCTGGACCAGGGCCTGACCCAACATGCCTCTCCAGCTGATCTGTTGCCAGCTATCTCCAGTTTCGCACACCAAGCCGGCTGAGATCCCCTTTCGACTTGCGCGCGCCACCTTGTTCGTGGACGTCCTCTGTTGTGTTGTTCCACAGGCTCAGACCCGGAGATTCTTCCGGTCAAAGCTAAGTTGTCCATACACTCTACACAGCCTATTTGGCGTTGGATTCGTAGCCGTCTAGCTATCTACTCATGTTGCTGTAGAGCACATACAATTCATGGTTGAACCTTCTTCTCCAAATGGCATCAACGCAAACAACAAATGCCATCTCTCGAAAAGACCAAGAGCCTCTTCATGCGCTCTGGATATAGTCCATGCATCTGCTCCGTAAAGCAGGACGGGGTTGATCAAGGCTTTATACAGAGTCAACTTAGTCTTCCGAGAGATGGCACTGTTAGGTTAGGTTAGGTGTGGTTGAAGTGGCTAACTGCTGTGCGGAAAGACAGCCGGCACACATAGTCCAGTATAGCCCCATTGTGATATTGCGCAAGCCAATCAGTGCTTTTAATAAAGTGAAGGAGAAGGCTGATTCTAATGTTTCTCAGATCAGCCATTTTATCAAAGAAGTTGGCCCCAAGAAGTAGGAATCTACGGAATGAGAGAGCACTGCAGTTGTGTAGGGTTTCTTCCTCATCCTCGTCTCTGCAGCTTCTGCAGAAGTCGTTGTATGGGAGGGAGCCTAGGTGTGACAGGGGCAATCTCCACCAACCCTACAGCGGATTTAGATGTGCTAATGGATCTTCTATACACAGGTAACTGCCGCAAAAAAAAAGCCATAAGGATCATCTAATCCAAAAGCTCGCACCGTAGCCCCTTTGGCCGTGCAGACAGACTTCACATAGAACAAGTAGAAATCGACTACTGACTCGCCATCCTTGACTTCGAAATACCCTTCAATAGACAAGGGAGGAATGGAGCTCATATGAACCCATCACTGACACGAATTACATCCGTGTTTATACGAACGGGTCAAACATGGAAATTGCACAGGCGCGGGCATCTTCTCCGAATTGTTAAACATGCACTGCTCTATCAGTTTACCTGACTACGGTGTTTTTGAAGCGGAGGTCCTTGCGGTCAAAGAAGCATTATCTCAAGTGAGAATTCATTCTTACACAAATAGCATTGAGCATATGTAACTATTGTTTGCTTTATCTGTATAGAAGAAATATCTAAAAAAGGGAATCCCATACAAAATTCTATAGAAAAACAGCGTATAACTTCAAAATCTTATACAAAAAAATCAGCATTAGACTCTCGGGAAAAATCGCATAACTTCAAAGCCGCATAAAAAGAGAATTGAGTGTACATAATTAGAACCAAAAAATAAATCAAGGTCACAGAATAAAAATCGGGGTCGAAAGGGTTAAAGAAACCCACCGATGGGGCACCCTTTAGTTTTTGGATTCACAGACTAAGCAGTTTACTTTACGACTGGATGGCGCAGTTGGTATATTGCCTGCCTCTAGTTAGCGGGGGGATTCCCCGGTTCGAATCCCAGTGAAAGCAAAGTTAATATGGTTTTATCTAGTTTTCATATCTGGTCCAGTCACCATTTGCCTATCACTGGAGTAGTCAATCAGTGGCAGTAGTCTGACTAGGGGTATCACAATGGACCAACATGCTCTAAGTGTGCTGGTGATTGCACTAGCAGGCCCCCTTCCTACCCTAACCTCCTAAGCGGCCTACTTGTCACAGGGCTCTGGACCACTCTCGTACCCCAGCAATCGCTGCAATCTGAGAACTTGAATCATGACCTAAAAACCATTTAATAATCGCCAAGAAATTCCGTGTTCTCACAAATTGACACAAGACCACATGTAAATTCCCTTCTTCCCAACTTGTACCAAACAAATCGACATCATCAACTGCCGTCGCCAACAACGACTGGTTGAAACTCGTGCGTGAATCATGGCCAAGCGAACGAGAAAGATCCCGGCTTTGTGTTGAACAAGCTGACAACGAGAGCGATCAATCTGTGAAGGTGTGCAAACACGCAAGGCAAACAGTCGAAAAAAAAATTGACACAAATTAGTGTCAATTGCTTCGGAGAATTGAAATAGGCGACCGAAAAAATTGTTTATTTAGATGGGATATGAAAGTGACAAAGTGGACGGAAGAAAAATCATCAAACACTCATCTGAATTCACTCGAAAACCAAACACAACCACGAGCAAGAGACCTCTCAATCGATTATGTAAAAAATACATTTGATCTGGCGCCAGGGCTGGCATTTCTCCCACAAGTGGATAGAAACGCGCATCGAACAGCTGATAACCGTGCAACCTCTGAGAGGCATTTCCGGTTTTATCTTCCTAGCACGTATGGCAACATGCGTCCATGGGAAGGAAATCCCTATTTTGCACAATACGACCGATTGTTTGTACTTATCAAATCTTTATTTAGGCCCATAGAATCCGCCATGAATGATGAGGGGACGCATATCGCGTATCGCGCTTATCTGTCGCGTTTCAAATAGCACCGCCCGCGAGGGAGACCCTTCACAACCCATCCCTATCTGTGATTCGGTCGTTATCTTTGCCACATATTGACCTCGAAACGCACAGGAACTTCTAATTGACCCAATGAAAGCGAAAGAGAGGCAATTCTCCCGAATCAGTAATTCAATATCAATCGTGACTGCCAACGTATGTATGTACACACTTTATGGTTGCGCTGTAATTTATCAGTTATTCGGTTGATCGGCGGATCGGCCGTGCTACCGTGATGGGTAGGTGAGATAAAATTGATTTTAATTTTGACTGGGAATATACTCACTTTTTATTGTAGCCGTAATACCAGTGGGTCGTCTCCTTAAATATCACCACCGAATCGCCAACGTCCAGGCTCAGTCTGTGCGGCTTGTCCTCCTGTTCGAAATTGTCGTTTGCTGGAAAAGATTGAAAAACGAAAAGAATCTATTAGCAACGAGAACGATTTGTATTTGCAGGTGTTTACAAAGAACGAAAGCAACTGTGTGTACTGCGTTGAAGCACGTCCGTCGGTCGAGACTAGTCGCTCGTAGGAAGCACAATGTTTATATTTGCTCTATTTGGCAGTCAGTATTTAAGACCATGTTTCGAAGGGGGAGCTTAATAAATAGCACACAAAATGCAGCAAAATAACATTTCTAGCACAGAGCTAGAGCCCCTCTAGCGCGCAGCTGTTCTCTGCCTTCGATGTGATGATGATGATGATGATTCTGATGTTTCATGTACATCATGCACATAGGGTATGTACATCGGTTTGCCTCGTTATCAAGTTACTTCCTACAGATGAACACAAGTTCCCCCACACCGCCACATTTGGATCAGAAAAACTGTGCCGAGCCGAGCACTAGCCCCGATAGTGTGGTTAATTGTTTTTAATGTCACATACGTTCGGTTTATGACATGGGCACACTGAGTGTCACAATGGTCTGCGGGATTGGATGGATGGATGATTTTAATTGATGCGGTTGTAGTAGCGTAAAAATAGCGCTCTTTTTCTGAATGGGTGTCTTTGGGGCGAACGCCTTTGTCTTCACTGACTGTACATCGCTATACAGCCGAGTTGATTGATTGAGTCAAGGGCACTGTGGGACCTGTGATTAAGACTTGATCCGGAATCGCACTTGCTTTTGAGCATAATCAGAGAGTGCATAGGAGTTTGAACTGTGTTGTGTCTTTGAACTGATTCTGATCATCTATCTGTTCAGAAAATCATCTCAAATAGAAGTGATTGAATATTTCAACAGAACGCGTACAAATACTTTCCCACCAAAGCGGGGGGAGACACATACATGCATTCCCATGTAAATTGTAGATACCCCCACTCGATGTGAGTGCTTTTTTTTATCCGCGAGCATTTTCGACGCCGGATTCTATTCAAGAGGTTATCTCTTTAAATGCTTATCACTGCTTAAGGCATATTGCAAAGCACTTCGATACCCCGCATAGGAAAACATTTTAAGTGTAGTTATATGAGTTCGTACGAGCAACGGAACTTGCACTCATTCCCGGCCCAAGTATTTCATTAAGTTTTCGGTTCGTCGAAGTCGGTGTTGGGAAGAGTAGTGTTTGCTTGGTGGGACAGGATTACTCCTTCTTTGTAGATGGAATTGAAAATTTCACGAACTCACTGTTATTTGGGTAAATTTTTGACAAAAAGGGAAATTAGTTTCTCTCGTGTAAATTATATGAAATTTTACATCGGCTTTGAAGGAAGGTCCATCTGAATTGTTGCTCTTGACGTGAATTCACAATGCCCAAGTTTTCATCACTCTCAATCACCGGCAAGGCGATAAATAAAATTATTTTACCACTAAAAGTGCCTTATCCATTAAAAACGATACCCTTATAACGGTAAATTTGTCCGTTCTCCATCTCCATCCTCTAAATCAAGTCATAAGCTACAAAATCGGCCTGCGTCACTTTGCTGTAGGACGCACGGTTTTTAAGATATGAGCAAAGTAAGACCAACATTCATGATTTTTTCAATGTAGAAAAATCGACATCTGTAGGGATTCTGGCGGTTCGTATGGAATTTGCGACAGTTTATATCACGAGAACGGTGAGTCCTACGACAAAAAAAACCCGTACATACTTTTTGTAGCTTATGACTCGATCTAGAGGATGGGATTGAAAATTTTATTAAATTTTCCGTTATTTAGGCAAATTTTTGACAAAAAAAAGAAGGAAAATTTGTTTTTCTGGCGTAAATTATATGAAATTTTTCATCGGCTTTATAGGGAGGTCGATCTGAATTCTTGCTCTTGACGTAAATTTACATTGTCCAAGTTTTCATTACCCTCCATTTTTTTTTCATAATTTGCGCGTACTCAAGGGATTGCTAATACCCTTATGTGGCCGCGGTCAAGACACAGCACGGTCCGAAGGTATAGATGGAGAAAGGGAGAGGAGGATTGTAGTCTGTGGGAAATATTAGGCTGGGAAGGGCATTCTATATTCGTGTAGTGCTGCTGAAGAACGCGTCTCTGAATATATAGGGGTATACTTATGGACATTCCTGGGTAGACGGGTATTGCGGGTGAATCCATGGAGAGGAGGAATGGAGTGGAAAGTGGGCTAGCTCACTTGAGCATTGTTTGTTGATATAACGATAAAACATGCACAAAGAAGAGACTGTACGTCGATGTTCGAGCGAGTCTAACATGTACAGCTGTTTTGAAGATTTGGAAAACGCATATGATCGAGTTCCTCGAGGTAAACTCTTGAGTGTTCTGCAGGAGTATAAGATTGAGGCTCCTCTTTTGAGGGCCATTCAGTCTCTGTGTTCGAGTTAACGATGCTAAATCAACACCTTTTACCGTGGGCGTTGGACTTCGCCAAGGGTGCGTCTTGTGACCTCTCCTTTTCATTATTTATATGGACTGGATGTTGCAGCGCAGCCGAGGCGAGGAATGTTTCAGATTGGGAGAGTTGACGGTAATCTTCTTTTTGCTGATGGCTTAGTTGTCCTCCCATCCTCCCAGACGGAACTCCAGTGTGCGCTGGAGAGGTTTGTGGCCGTATGTGCTGATTCTGGGAAGAAGGTTAACGTGGACAAATCAGAAGCTAAGGTAGTTTTCAGAACGCCTGTTAAATGCACTCTATATGTGAGTGGAGTCCCATTGAAGCAGGTGGAGACGTTTAAGTATCTTCACGAGTGATGGGAGGAGTAATACTGAACTTTTCAAGCCAGGTCAGTTTTGACACAGCTTGGGAGATCTGTAATCAGAAAGGCCGAACTTGGTGTCAAAGTCAAGTGAGCGGTTTTCAACTCAATATTTGTTCCAACTCTCACCTATGGTTGGATAATAAACGAAGAAGTAAGATCAAGGATACAAGCTGCTGGGATGAGATTTCTTCGTGCTGTTGTGGGAGTTACTCGCTGGAATAGTGTGAGAACCACGACAGTGCGCCTCGAACTCAACGCTGAGCAGCTGCTCAGAGCCTTGCTTCGTTGGTTTGGTCACGTAGCACCCCATGTCCCCACCACCACGAGTTCCGAGGCGGGCCTTCAATGCGATGCCATCAGCTAGGCGACCACTTGACAGACTCAGGATGAGGTGATTGGACCAAGTCCATAAGCTCTCCTGGTTGCGCTTGGGCACACCTGATGAGTTAGACTCGATGGAGGAGGATCGAGTTGCATTGAGATCTCTCGTGCGTGGCTTACCCCCGCGGCCCCCTTCAGTGGATCATGCGGGTCAGAAGATGATGACGATGATACAATATTGGTATGCCATAAGTAAGAGGATGGCAGAATAATTCACGATTGAACACAGTTCTAGCAATGGAACGTTGGCTATCGCAGTCAATAGGAATTCCACTTTGAAGTGTCGAAAAGTTTTTGGAATCCTTGCGCCTGATGAAGATACTCCACCAGGAGCCATTGTTGAATACGTGACATGTGGTTTTGAGTGTCAGAATAAGGCGATTAAACATCATTAATGAATGTATGGACCAAGTGAACTCAAGTGGAAAAGTAGCTGTGAAACTCCGAAGAATTATGACTAGTTGATCGGATTCAAGAGCTTCCTATACAAATCAAGTAATCAAAAATGTTGTACACATTTATCCACACTATTTACAAACTAGTCGGAGAATACGTCAGCCTTTTGATTGTGCGTCATCCTTTTTATAAGAATTCCACAGCTGCGCTTATTTTTTTATTGATTCCAGGGTAGTTTCTACATATTCTAGTCCTTTTCGTTCATTAATAACATTTAAAAGTCATTCAAATCCTCTAAACCAAAATGTTCACTCTCAAACCACAAAAAGTCAACTGATTTCATTTCGCATTTTACTGCATTTTTTTGTCTGAGAAATGTAAATTTCTTGAAAGTTGATTTTCTTCGTATTATGCCAGAGAAATTACTGCAATGTGATGTGGGTGGGTGGGGGACTAATTGTAAGCGATCTGCATTTGATTTTTCTCATTTGTTTGTGTTTTTCACGAGAAAATTGGATTTTTCCATTTTGATGACGTCACAAATCAGTTGGCGGAAAAATGTTCAAATTGAAATGTCAGCCATTTTATTCAGTAGGTATGGCAATAACCTTATCGAATTGCACTGAACTATAGGAAATGTCACCTGAAAGTATTACCAGCATCGAAAATATAATGAATAATTTTAATTGTAGAACACGGTTTTAAATATGAATAGATTTAAAAGAACTGACCCATTTGAATTAAATTGAAGAACACAGGGTGTGTCCACCATAAAGATCTGTTGTACCACCTGCTCTCGGTCTAGGTTAGGTTAGGTTAGGGTGATTACCACCACTGTAGCATCCTGCTTGGATTCTTTGTGCCATCACCACCCGGTGCTTTCCAAGGCTCCTTTTAAAAAGGGACTACACTAACGGAAATGAAATAAACCTAGAGACTACCTAATGGTATTCTAGTGTCCTACTTTCACAAGTCCACTACTGGGCTGAAATTTTAGCCGCAACTCACTGTTCTGTTGTTTCTCCCACTGTATGCGTGTAACCATTCTTGGTTTCTTGGTCTTGGCAGAAGAGGTACTTTATCAGTGAGTTACATCGTACACAATACCAGGTGATGATCAGTTGACAGTTCAGCCCAACTCATCACAATAATGTCACAAAGCATCCGTTTCCTACACACTGGCACCACAAAGAGATCTATCAACTATTTCTGTTGAAGACTCTGATGGTACCACGTGTATTTATGGATACTTACACACTATTGATTTCCAATCTGTTTCTGAATTGGTACTTCAGAGAAGATACATGCTAAATGCATGATTATGATTAAGCGGAGTATTTCTGTCAATTTGATGTTTCAAGAGTAGGTGTGTTATTGTACAAGAACAAATACAATTCCGGACCCTTATTGTACAACAGACTGTAACATTGCAAAATTGTGCTAGACGAATAAGGTGAATGGCCTTATGTCAGCTTTAACTTAGCTTTTAATTGCAAATTATGTATGAATACGTTGACCTCCTTCATATGCGGCGCTGTTCAGTAAACAGTGCCCAAATAAAAGACAAGTCTCGCACTTTTTGCACGCTTCAATTGTTTTATGACTGATGTCGTCTTGCTTCTTACAGATGAGCTAATGCACACGCACAATCAGATCATCTCTAGCGTAAGCGGTAACGAGTTCTCCAGACAGTGCGCCTGAACCGGCAGATTTATATGACCTCAGCTTCAATCAGACGTCGTACAGTGGGGTCGATTGACCAAGCGGTTGACATTAATTCACACAGATAGTGGAAAGATGTTTAAAGTACACAATTATTATCAAATGTCACAAGGCAGGTAGGTGAAACCTGATATCTATAAAATAAATCCGGGTGTGCCACAGGGTTCAGTTTGGTCTCCAAACCTGTTCCTGATTTTTATTCACGATGTTCTTAACGAAACTACTAATCGACTAAGTTGTTTTACGGACGACAGCACCCTCGCTTTTCGATACTCCTTCACTCAAAGGTTCGCATGCTGCGGATGTGGTCCATCAAGGCATCGTTAACTCATGATTGTATGTTTATATAGTTATGTGGGTGGCGGTACAGCCCGTCGAGGGCCAGGGCCTAGCTTCAACAGCAACCATTTGTGTTCTACGTGCAACGTGATATTCTTCTCTAACGATTTTAACAGATTGGACTACAGTTTTATGCCGACTCCGAACGACCAAGTTTGAGAAGCTTAGACAGTTATTACGCTCGCTCAAAAGAGGTGGAACTCTGAAATTTATTTTTTGTCGTAGCTGTCGTGGATCAAACCCAGGAAGCGTAAGGGTCGACCACACGGCCATCACATTTTGTATTTTGCCTGTATGTTTTGTATGATTACTTGATTCAATTCAGATATCGATATAATCGTGCACTGGGGAGCTATAAGAATGGTCTCGAATTGGATGCTTTCAAAACCCTTCTATCATTAAAGTAAACCCTACCCCAGTTGTCACTGTCCATGCGGCTTTGTAAAAGAAACTAAACAGCTTTCTATTCTCGGTGTGAGCGAGTCACAAACCATCTACCGTGGGGCAACTGCATTTGGATGTAGCTAAAAATGCAGCAAAATGTTTGGGTTTGTCACTCCGGCTGATCTGGCTGTAATAAATATACATACGCCCCAGACTTGAATGCAACTCCTGCATCTGGGCTGGGTCCCTCCAAGTAAATTGCGACTTTTGGACGTTATCGAGAAAAGAGTCTTCATCCATCACTGAAACACTTCCATCTCTTGAACACCGGCGCAAAGAAAAATTACGACAAGCAATGCTCTGCTGAAATTGCCAGTGTTATTTCTCCTTAAAAACATTCCAACCGAAATACCCGTGCTTTTAGGAATACCCATTAGTTTACTATCGAACCCGATTTTAGACGACGGGTTAAATATAGAGATTTTTTCTACAGTCGTACCACACGAATGTGACATGCTTTACCCAGCTTTATATTTCCCTCTAATTATGATGTCCAGAGATTTAAAACCCATGTGCACCGCTACCTCCTTTCTAAACTTCGCCTATTTTATCAACGGCCGTACTGCGTTTAACATTTAAAGGGTATTCAGAACCTCCTGAGTGCGTACCAATTATAAATTAAAAAAGAAAGGGGTGACTAGCATGTTTAGAGTAAAAGTAAAAGCTAAATGCTCAACTTAGACCTTGATGATTTATTATGCTCCCACCTTAGGATATCCTTTCTATTTGCGTTTGTTCATTGCTCGATCTAGTAATCTTCTGCAAGGGCAGGGTAAGTACCGAGGTAGTACAGTACTGGTTCCTCTTCCTCCTCATCTTTGCAGCTTCTACAGAAGTCACAGTACGGCGCTCAAATTCTTCTGACTTGATTGCCAATGAGACACTGTCCAGTTAGTAGGTCTACCAGTTTACTGATTTGATTCCTCTCCAATTCTAGGAGAGCTTTCGTTTTATTTAGAGTGACTGTAGGCCACACTACAAACCAACGCTGCAACGAACAACGAGAGCTGTCTCGAGAAGAAAGAGCACGAGAAGCGTGCGAACGAGGAGATGGAGAGGTGCTATCGTAGGAACGATGTCCAAAAGTTTTACCAGAGGGTGAAATAGTTATCCAGTGGATATAAGGTTCGGACAGAAGCCTGCCGGGACGAGAATGGACAACTAGTAGTAGAGTCGCAGTCGATACTGAGAATTTGGAAGAACCATTTCTGCAGACTGCTAAGCGGCGATGATGACACCAATATCGCTGCCAGGCAGAATGTCCCACTCAATATGGGCGATGATCGATGAGAATTCCGTCCCCCCGACTTAGACGAGATCAAGACAGCAATATCAAGACTGCAGTCTAACAAAGCTGCCGCTGCGGACGGACTGTCCGCTGAAATCTTTAAGGCAGCTGGAGATGATCTGGTTGGGCGCATGCACCAGCTCATCTGTAAGATATCGTCGGAGAAAAGCATGCCCGACGAGTGGAATCTCAGTATCGTTTGCTCGATCCACAAGAAAGTAGACCCCTTTGACTGCGCCAACTATAGAGGGATAAGTCTCCTGAACATCGCTTACCAGATCTTCTCTGCCGTTTTGTATACTCGCCTGAAGCTGTTTATAAATAACCTGACAGGCCAGGGAAGTCCACCATCGTCCAGATTTTCACACTACGGCAGATCCTGGAAAAGACCCAAGAGATGCAGATCGACACCCACCACCTTTTTGTCGATTTCAAGCCGCATATGAGCGTGCATAGGGACGAGCTATACAACGCCCTGTCTAGTTTTGATATTCCTGCCAAACTCTTAAGGTTGTTCAGGATGACGATGGAGAATTCTCGCTGCTCCATCAAGGTCGGTAACGAACTCACCGAGACCTTCAATGTCAAAAAAGGTTTTAGACAAGGCGACGCGCTGTCATATGATTTCTTTAACATCATCATGGAAAAGATCGTGCAAGACTCACACGCCAACACTTGAGGCACGATCTTCCAGATGTCCGTACAACTGCTAGCATACGCGGATGACATTGATTTGATTGGTAGAACACAGCGAGCTGTCAATGAGGCGTTTGCTGGCATTGAGGCGGAAGCGGCTAAAATGGGTCTAGCGGTGAATGAGGCCAAAACGAAGTATATGCTGTCATCAAGAAAGGACACACAACATCGAAGTCTTGGACAGAGCGTCACAATGGGCAGCTATAACTTCGAGGTAGTCAAGGACTTCGTCTACCTCGGCTCCGCATTGAATAGTACGAACAACATCAGTACCGAGATCAAACGCAGAGTAACTCTTGCCAACCGCTGTTTCTATGGGCTCACGAGGCAATTGAGTAGTAGATTCATCTCTCGAAGGACCAAGCTGACTTTATACAAGACCTTGATCATCCCAGTCCTGCTGTACGACGCGGAGGCATGGACAATTTCAAAAGCGGATGACGAAGTCCTTGGTCCCTTCAAGAGAAAAGCTCTGTGTGCGATCTTTGGTCCTGTTTGCGTTGACGGTTTCTGGAGGAGAAGATTCAACCACGAACTGTACGGGCTGTACAGCGGCATGAGTCTAGTCAGGCGTCTTCGGATCCAACGCCTAAGATGGCTAGCGTTGCAACAGAGAACGCCCGCGTTTAAGGTGGCGCGCCCAGGTGGAGAAGGACCTTAACCAACTTGGCTCGTGACACTGGAGACAGCTAGCGAGAGACCGTGCTAGCTGGAGAGGCTTGTTAGTTGAGGCCCAGGTCCACCCCGGACTGTATATAGTAAAGAAGAAGGAGATTGTATGCCACACCGTTTAAGATGACCCACAAATAAATATCCTCCAATCAATACTTGGTTTCGTTTAAGGCGTTTGTCAGTAGCAATCATTTTATTACTTTCAGTAAAGGAAGGGAAAGGAGTCCCCTGATTCCTGATGCCAGGGACCCAGCTTAAGGTAATTTCTATATCTCTTTTAGAGACAGACGGCAGGGGTTTTATTATGTATGAGTTGATTGATGCAGTTTTCAGAGCCTTTATGGCCGCTTGATTGTCTTTCGGATTCATTGATAATCGGAGAGATGCCTTTTGAACGCTGTTACTTCCGCCTGGAATTCACTGCAGTGATTCTATAGACGGAGAGCCAGATAAATGTCAAGTGACTTAAGAACTATGTCTTCATCCGATTAGGATACAATCGTGTAGATTTCCATTGCAGCCCCGTTTACAATCATTATCTCCGTCCCAATTCTCCTTCGTGGGATTATTGTTTTATGGTTTATTTGAAAATCCTAAAAAGGCGGTTTTAAAATAGTTCCATATGGCCTCTGCTGTGAGATTGACCCCAGCGGCTGCATTCTATAAGTCTTATGGCTGCATGTGTAGCCGGGGGGACAATATGCATGGGGACAATATGCAGTCGGCGAAACGATGTTGCTGTCTTTAAGGACGGACACGATCTGAAAATCTGTGAACAAGGGCATAACACAAGGTGGTCAAGAGATGGACTCTTCATCTCTAGTAGAACGTAGAGGTGAGAGTGAGGCTTGAAGCGACTGGTAGTTGGGTCATCGTCTATGAAGATGATACATCCATTGCAGTACCTGAAAAAAAAAAATTGTATCCGAGTTCAGGGCTACAATGCAATGTGCTCTCTCCAAGTTAGTGAAATGGATTCCACAATAAACGGACCTAGTCATCTTCACTAGGAAGTACAAGATCCCTAACTTCAACCCTCCCTCAGTATGCGGGTCCCCATTGAAGCTCAGTTATAGCGCAAAATTCTTAGGTCTTATATTAGACATGAAGCTATGCAGCTAAATATCCAAAAGGTGCAACTGGGGGCGAAAACCCTGAATGGTCCACTGACAATTTGTTTCAATAGTCATACACATGTGTGGCGTCACATTTTGGTGGACTGCGTTCGAAAAGATCAACTTCATGCTAGTCAGAGTGGAGAGAATGGCGTGCGTATGTTTCAGCGGAGCATTAAGCACAACCTCTTCCGAAGCTCTAAACATACTCCTTAATCTGCCACCGACAGAACTAGTTGGTAGGCAGACAGCGGAGATCAGACTGACACAACCGAAAAGAACTTCGGTCTGGACACTCATCGATCCTCAGCAGGTATAGTTCTATACCCGTAGATACAGTCCTTACAGAATCTTCACAGATGGATCGATGATGGATGCAGGTGTGGGTGCTGGCGTCTTTTCCAAGGATCTAAACATTCAGCTGTCTTTCCGAGTAGTTGTGGTCGTGGCGTTGTGGAGGTAGTGCGTCGACATCTACGTAGCTGAACCTCGCTTCCTGGGTTCGATTCCCGCTACGACAAAAATCATTTTTCACGGCACCACCTCTATGGAGTCACTGACAATACTCAAAAAGCTTCTCAAACTCGGCCGTTTGTAGTCGGAAAAGAACGAAAAAGAAAGGTCAGTTTTACTCGTGGGAGAACAATAGCACCCACAACACGAGTGGTTGCTGAGAAGCTAGGCCCTGGCCCTCTATGGGCTATAGCGCATATGCGCAAACTAATTGGACAAATACTACACTAGATAGAGCAGAATGGAGGCACGTCGTACCGAAGGATAAATCCTACCTAAGGATGTAACGCCAATAGAAGCAAAAGAAGAAAATATTGTTCAGTTATACAGGATTAATTATATCATTATTTTCATAATCACCCTCACATCCGACGTCATCGTTCCTCGTACCGGCCAGTCAAAGACGCCTACATGCTCACAGAGAGTAGCCATCACCTCTTTTAATGACACGCCGTACATGGTCCATTTTTATTTGGAATACTATTCTTAGTCTGCCCTTGTCGGCGTAGGCATTTACAAGGAAAGTGGTTCACACACTTTCCTATAGTGTATGTAATTTTAATAGTCTAGTAACCTTTAGTCTTCACACGTGATCGGACATCAAGATTCGCTCAAAGTAGAATTTCTCATGCTTGGCGTTGAAAGAAGAACAACCAAAACGGGGAAACAAAACGCACACGGAACAAGAATAGAAGAAGCTCGACTAGCATTCGCTTGGGAAAGCTGATGTGTACAATTGTTGTTGGTTTCGACTTAGACGAGTGTGAGACGTTTATTTGTTTACAGTCTCCTAAACATCGAAATATAAAAGGGCCTATAAATTGGCATAAAATACGAGACTAATTGTTTTTTTGGAAACAAAGATTTAGATGAAAAGAAACTAGTCTCTTTGCCAAGAGACTGAATGTAGCTCGAAGGCCACCAGAAAGCAACGACTGGTGCACAGAATATAAACGAATGACCTTGGAACTGAAGTTATAGCAAGTAGTTCTTGAAAAGTCTTCCATGTTCGTTAATTGCTTTTTCAGAACTCTCCCCGTGCTTCTAAGACTCTCCTGAAATAAACCTCGACATTCAGTCATACAAGAATGAGGTGTGGTCTTTGATAGACGCATGTACTGCGTCGTAGCTTCGCCTTCAATGCGATATTGATCTTAATGATATTTACGTTTAAAAACTGAATTTTATTCTGCCGAGATTGCTAAATGATACGTGGACACACCATTGTTCATATGTTTGTGAATTAAGGCGATCGCTTATTTTCAAAACCTTGCAACAACTAGGTACTTTTTTCCACTTTTCGTCGGCGTGTCCTGTCGTTATAAGAAATCGGACTTGTTGTATAGAAGAGTGTGTGGGCCTGTGCGTCCAGGGCACACTTGTTGTTTACTCCCGATTTGGCGAGCTGCACTGTTCAAGTTGACAAACAGCCTCCTCGTAACGCCTGCTGGATAGCCTCCACGGCAACCGCCTAGGGGAGGACTAATTTATACAGCGGCTTCTATGTCCTAGGGTTTAAACCAGGACCCGGCCCTCCAGATCCGGGGGTTGAACTTAAAGCTTCGAAAAAGGATGACCCTACTGCTGTCGACCATAAGCAACGATTTTCGATTCTGCGCATCGAGTTCCATTAACCCTTTGTGTTTACGGCCAAGAAATTATGCCTAAATTCACACCCAACATAGCCGGGTATTAGACGACTGGATGGCGCAGTTGGTATAGTGCCTGCCTCTAGTTAGCGGGGGGGGGATTCCCCGGTTCGAATCCCAGTGAAAGCAAAGTTAATACGCTTTTATCTGCTTTTCAAATCTGGTCCAGTCACCATATGCCGTTGGGATCAAATTGACGGCACTATCACTGGAGTAGTCAATCAGTGGTAGTAGTCTGACTATGGGTATTACAATGGTCTAAGTGTGCTGGTGAATACACTAGCAGCCCGCCTACCTAACCTAGCCGGGTATTCCATACATTTTTGTATGTCCATGGGCGTTGGAAGGTGTTGGTTGTTTCTGTCAGTTGTGTCTTACAATATATTGACATTGTTATCCTGTCAAAGGAAAAATCTATAATGGCATGGCAACTTCTGCAGAAAGAGAAACGAATCATGGTGAACTTGTGGTCAAAGATTTGGGTTGCAATCTGTTTCGTGGGTGTACTCGAAAAATCGCATGTGACAACTTCTATTCTAGGCGATTTCAATTTTGTTCCACACTTCACCTGCACTTCTTGGTTTTTACAGTCTCGATGTGATGTTCCACTATATTCAACTGGTTCTTTATCTGACGTCTTTATAGACGTCCATTGTTACTCGCTATGGTAACCATTCACAAGGCGAGAAGTGTGCTAAGGATAGTTACACTTAGGCCAAACATAGGCCCTTTGTGTTACCACGCTACCTATTCCGCAAACCAATCTGTGCTCTTGATAAAGCGAAGAAGAGGGCTGATTTTGATGCTGCTCAGCTCAGTCCCCCAGAAGTCTGAATCTGCAATTACATAGCAGGTGTTCGATGGTTTCTTCCTCATCCTCGTCCATGTAGCTTCTACAAAAATCATTATAGGGAAGGCCTAGTCTAGAGGCGTGAGTTCCGATGGCACAATGCCCTGTTAGAATGCCAATAAGAGATCTGAGATTGGGTCTGCTTAATCCGATCAAGCTAAGCGATCGTTTGGGATCTATCATAGGCCAGAGTTGTTTGGTAATGAGGCATCCTCTGCCAGATGTCCATCTACGGTTTGTTTGGGCAAGCGTTTCAAGCTTTAGCAGATGTTTAATAGTAGCGATAGGCATGGAGGGTGGGTCTCCACCCGGAAAGAGCACGGAGTTTGTGAGTTTTCTAGCGAGCTCGTCCGCTTTGCAATTCTCTGGAATGTCACAGTGTCTCGGCATCCACATCAGTTGGATGCTAAAATACTTGGTCATCTCGTTAAGAGATAGTATAGATAACTATACTTGGGATTGGGTGTTGGTTTATTTTTTTGCCAATTGGAACATTCTAAGCTTGGATTTATTTATGAGCTACAGCCCGGGCTGGACATGGGCCTCAACCAACAAGCCTCTCCAACTAGCACGGTATCTGGCTAGCTGTCTCCAGTGTCGCACGCCAAGTTGGTTGATGTCCTTCTCCACCTGGATGCCCCACCTTAATCGCGGGCGTCCTCTATTGCGTTGGCCCCCGAGTTCGGAGTCGAAGACTCCTTGGGCCGAAGCGGAGTTGTCCATTGCCTCTACATGGCCTAGCCATCTTAGCCGTTGGATCTGAAAACGCCTGACTAGACTGATGTCGCTGTATTGTGCGTAAAATTCGTGGTTGAATCTTCTCCTCCAAAAACCGTCAACGCAAACAGGACCAAAGATCGCACACTGAACTGCTCTCTCGAAGAGACCAAGGACTTCCTCATCCGCTTTTGAGATTGTCCATGCCTCCACGCCGTACAGCAGTACTGGGAATGTCAAGGTCTTTAAGTCAGCTTGGTCCTCTGAGAGATGGCTCTACCACTCATTGGGATTTATCACTCTACAGCACATTTTAACAAAAATTCATCGGCTTGAAGGTAAAAATGCAAATTCAACTCCTAGCATGGAGTATGATATGTACATATGTGTCCACTTTAAACCTTCTTAACTTCGTTCTACTATACAGTAGAATCTAAAGGTCTCTCTGAAATGGTATATGAACAATTCGGAAAGATGGACGGATTTGTAAAACAACTTTCTTCCGGTCGACAATGTAGTTTTTTAACAGTTTTTTGCTGTAAGAGAAACGTCTAAAAAATTTATTTTTTATAACTTTTTTAAACAACTTTTCTTTTCTGTAAACTTGAATGTTTTTTGGTGGATAGACATACTTTCTAAAAATATTCTCGGAGGCTGTTCTATATCTGTTCATCTTTCTAAGATTATACTGTATATGTATGTATTTGTAAAACTATAAAACAAAACCTAACCAAAAAACTTATTTCCTCCTCTTCCGAATTAAACCATGAGCGATTTATGTTCTTTCTTCTTTTCACATTCCTCTAAGCCACTCTCTTCGCCTTCACCTCACGTGTCATCTGTCTGTCAACCAACGTCGTACAGAAAATGTCAAAAAAGACATAAATTCAATTTGCAAGCAGGCACGCTCAAATTCAAACCCAAATTGAAAACATTCGCCGAAAATCATTGTCACTTAAGCTGACGTTATGTTTATTTTAGACCGTGACAAATGTTTCCATTTGCGTTTTACTATTTACAGTGAACACAAAAACCACTTCTCGCTATAACCTCATTCATTGCCAGGCTTCGTTCCACAAATCAAATATTTGATTACAAAAGTAATGCAGTTCTACAACTTTATCGTCGAACATCAAACTGACAGACAGACATTGCAAAGAATGATACTAAACCTCCCTCGACGTTCGTGAAGAAAATAAAAATAAATCCCTTCTCCCTTTCAAAAACCAAAACATCGCATCTTTCAACAGGAACCACATCCAAACTGAGACAGCATCCTTCAACAGCTACAGTAAAGGCATTTAATGAAACCCCTTATTCCTTTCAAAGCAAACACTCGAAAGGGCAGTGACAAGTAACGTCAATTAAAATACCTCAAAACGAGACTATTTAGTGGCAATCAACCCAATTACCCTCAAATTACAAGGGTTCCAGACTGAAACCCATTAACCGGCTTTGCTTTTATTCCAAATCCCCGCAGCAGTCAGCACTCAGCTCAGTCCCCTTCTCAAAGAGTCATTCACATCCCTTCATCGCTCACGGTCCCCGCCCTTCGCCCATCGCCGTCGCCCTCTAGACTAAACATCAAATACAATGCCAACAGGCTGTGTCTCGCACGTGCTACATACACGACAACAACCCTTAACTCGTGCAAACATTCCTTGACTCTATTCAATTTCATTTCAGATTTACAGATACTCGCGTCTGTGCTTGTGAGGTTATGTAGTACTTAAATCGCAACCGCACTGAGTGTGCGGTAACCAGTCGACCCTCATTAGAGTCTTATTTAGATAAACCATAAAGCGAATGCTGCTTCAAAACAAAGCACTGCCTTCCGTTCGTTCCTCGCTTCCTGATGGAACTCACCACTCAGTCAGTCTTAATGCGCACACACTCGTGTTCAGAATCGGATTATGTAGCCGTAGAGGGTGCTGTGCTGATGTGTTAAATGTGCGTAAGCCCGATTCAAACACTCGCTCTAAACAAATACAACCTCGTGCGGTGATGACGCTCCAAATCGGGGGGCAGAGACACACATATATTGACGTAGCCGCAGGTGCACACATCGCTGTGCTCAGATAGTTCTGTCGGTTTCGCCCGAGTCACCTGTGCAATTCCACCAGCTTCGCCTAAGTGTAGGGCACTTTTGTTTCTGTTATCCGAATGCTCACGCACGTAAAGAGAATAAGTACATTCCGTCGCCCTCCATCGGCCGATTCTTCGCCTCGCCTGGACTAACTTCATTCGCATTCGAATAGTCACGATGGCCGTGCCGCAAATTTTAAGTGAACAATCGAATGAGTAATTTTTGTATGGGGCTCAAAGTAGAAATAGCCATCGATGCCACACAGCCAAGGAATAACCCAAAAGCGTTCAGCCGCACAATCACCAAATCCGACGACAACAAAACAAAAATACCAAATGTTCAGCAAAAAAAAAAAATGCACAGAAATCGGTTAACAAACCGAGAGAATAAGAAACAAAACGAGCTCGAAACAATCTAGTGTCACATTAAAATTCATAATTTGTTCTCTTCCAGAAGCTATTTTGGGTGTACTGGTGTACAGCGAGCGAAGGAGGGTAAAATTGTGTACGTAATGTAAAAGATATACACTGGGGCCCGAAAGCAACTCCACACTTGTGAGTTGTTGATATTTTTTGCTGCCATTTTACTGATGATGGCGTGATTTCATAGTTCATGCACAAGTGTGGAAGGGAAGCACGCAGTCTTAGGAAATAAAGGGTTTTGCAATAAAGACTTGAAAACTTTTTTAAAAAAAAAAACGCAAACCGTTGGAGATATTTCAAAAACTTTATCATCGGCTTCAAGTATATATGGCGACTTCGTTCATATGGCCACCGCGGGCACGTTTGCAGCGGTCGATTAGTTGGCCCCATTTTCAACGACTTGGCCACACATTTCGGCCAAAACGGCCTCTATTTCGAATTCAATGTTGAGTCTGAGTTCTTCCAACGTCGTTGGCTTGTTGGCATAAACCAATGAACTAACGTAGCCGTATTCGTTTGTTCGAATTGGAACAATAAAATCCTGGCGGTGACAAGGTCGAAAATCTAAGCGAATAGGATTATTTTAAGATTACTGCAAGGGCTCTATGACTGACGCCTGAGTTCTTTCAACGTCGTCGCCTTGTTGGCATAAACCAATGAATTAACGTAGCCCCATAGGAAATGAACAAGCGGCATTAAATCACACGAACGAGCTCACGAGCACGTTCACCACACCTGCTCTTCAATAAATCGATTGTAACGTGTGCTGTGTCGTTTGTGGGACCATCCTGTTGAAACCATATGTCGTCCAAGTCCATATCTTCCAATTCGGGCCAAAAATAATCGTTAATCTTGGCGCGATAACGCTGACCATTCACTGTAACATGACGATCGTTATCGTCGACGAAAAAATAAGGCCCAATAACGCCGCCGGCATGTAAACCGCACCGAACAGTTATTTTTTTGTGGATGTAGCACATGTGGATTTTCACCTCCCAACTAATAACGCATATTTTGCTTGTTGACGATCCCACTGTGCCAAAAATGAGCTTCGTCGAAAATTGGTAACGCCCTTAAATCGACTCCGAATTTCGGTGTAAAATTTGTATAATTTATGCTCTTCGTGTACTGTACCGTGATGAAAATGTTTAGTTTACTGACTTACTACTCACTGTCAATTTAAGTGTCAGTTTGATGATTAGTGAAAGAGTGCGTTCAGAAACTAAATTCAAAGTTTTCAAGGCCCTATTGGAAAACCCTTTATATTTCTCTCAATCTGACTTTATCGATGGAACTATATAGTTCCGCGGACATATCTCCTGGAGATACTTAAACTAACTATTTGAAATGAATAAGGATTTAATTTGTTTGTATTATGTGCGTAGTTTAACTTCGTTTTGGTTTTTTCTTCAACATAGAAGTAATAGCGCTGAGGATCCTATTGCCTGAGCAGTAAACTACATTGAACTAAATGAACTAGAAGAACGAACTAGTTCAATAGCAGATTTGAACTAAACTGAGAGCTCTATGAACTAAGCTAAAAACTACAAGCCTTATATGAGCACCGAAGACGATAAACGCAGTGATGAAATGATTTTAGATGACCCTTGAAGTGAAGATACGCGGGATAGACAACACCCCAAAGATATCAAAGGAATATGAACACTAAGAGGATGATTTGAAAAATAATAACAAACTTACAAAATTTACAACCTCCTGCATATAAGCCAAATGGCTTCGCAGATCAATACCCTTGCCAATCAAATAATGTGCCTTATATCAATAAAAATATATCGTTCATGAATACTTGTTCAGTTACTTGTAGTTCACCATCAAGATAATGCACCATGTCACAAATCAATGAAAACTATGGCTAAATTGCATGCATTGGGCTTCGAATTGCTGCCGCATACACCTGGAGAATACCTCCAGATCTGACCTGCAGCGAGTTTTTCCTGTTCTCAGATCGTAACAGATTGCTCACTGGAAAGGAATATACGGTCGAAAAAGGTAATCGCCGGGACTGCGGTCTATTTTGATGATTAAAAATGGCATCAATATGTTGGAAGATGGATATGATCGGTGTATCACCCTCGATGGCAACAATGTTGAATAATACAATCGAAAAAAAGTGTTTCTATTTAAACCGATTCGGAACTTTTCAGCCGAACTGTTATGTACTATGTTCCTGAAAGTTTACCTCTTTTATTCAAAAAATCAACAACACCCACCTTCTCTTATCAATCACCAATCAGACTATATGGCGTTGGTCGTTGGGTTATGACGGATTCCTGTGAATTCTTCCTTATCAATTCGCCTTAAGGTTATCCATGAACAGTATCAATGACTTCGCTTATCGACTGTTTTGGGAGTGCTACAATTTTCGATAACCAAACTTGAAGCACAGTATGCAATAAAAAGCACGCAAAAAGAATTTGATTTACACATGAGACGCTCACTTGTTGCATCTAGAATTTGATTCTCCATTGAGACACTCGCTTGTTGCATCTAATCGCCGTCTAATGAGTATTTAATCTTTCTACGTTTTGACTCCCATGTCCAGTGTCTCAAATTGCATACATATCACATTCGAACAGATAGTCGATCGATTGAGATAGAAGATGATATAGATGTACTACATAATGTCGATGAAAAAGAAAAATTTAACCAGTCTGTGAGTATCTGAAGTTGTGTACATTTCAAGAGCGTATGCCATGCCGTCACTGTTCTCAAGGAAAATTAATGAAAAAAAGCGAATGTCATGGAAATAAACTGCCGCATCAATTAGAGAGTCAACTTTTTTTGCAATTAGACTTTTGTAATTTAACCTGTTTGTAATTTAATTTGTCCACTGTAGTCGTTTCCTTCGTTTGTGTTGGAAATCATTTACTCTTACTCGGATGAACCCAATTAAACCGATTAATTCGCGGTTTTTCTTTAGAACTTCGAGTTGCCAGTTGTTGGCGGACGCCTTCTCTGAGCGCTGACAGTGTTGCTTACACAAACTGGCAACCAATGCATCAGATTAAAGATTTGTATCGAATTGGAACCATAAAATGCTGGCGGTGACAAGGTTGTGAATCTAAGCGAGTAAGATTATTTTAAGATGACTGCAAGGGCTCCATCAGAAAGACATCAACATCATTGGTCGGGTTTAGTCTCTAGGACGGATGCACGCTAATAGGCATCCTTATCGGGCACTGTGCCATACACGCAATGCGACTCAGCATACTGCACAACGACTTTTGCAGAAGCTGTAGAGACGAGAAAACAGAGTCTATCCAACATCTACTCCGCGAACGTGCAGCCCTAAACGTAAAAGTTCTTTGCAGAGCTGGTGGTCTTCAAAGATTCACACATGAATATTGCTGGTTTGGTTAAGGACCGCAGTGGGTCTCATGGTAGCTTCAATACTCCGTAGCAGGGAGGAAACTAATGTCTTGCGTCGACTTCAAAGGACTAGACCCTTAGATCTCGTGCGATAGTCTACACCCGCGTATGGTTGCGGTGTTAGCAGGAATTTTCATTGGAGAGTAATCTGTCGATCAGTTCCAAAATCATCAAATACAAACTACTGGCTAAGTGGTTAGAGAGTGGTAAGAGGTGGTTTTAGTGAGTGAAAACCTCACACTTCTATCAGGTAAACGACCCATGGAGGGTCTGAGCCTGATCACTTGAAGCCTTGCATCGCTGACGTCCTGGCCACGCTGCTTCCAGTCACCAACACCAAGCTGTCTTGCATCCGCTATGTCTTGGAAGCGCTATGACCGGAAGATCGGTCTTCCTTTCCTTCTCGAACCAAGAGGCTCGGATTCGAAGACCCTCTTAGCTGGAGCATTGTTATTCATGCACTCGATGTGGCCGTGAAGTCGACGGATGTTTGCCTTCCGGACTACATCCACAACCTGGTACAAGTCGTAGAGTTCGCGGTTGTGTCTTCTCGAGTCAGCAGTCAGGGGAAGTAACACCGGTTGCCAAGGGCGATCCTACGGCAGATCTCCGACATTTCTCTGTGATGTCATTCGTGGAGTTCACGTTTGACCTGAGGTAGAAAAAACTTCTCAACTATATCGGAAATGTAGCTGTCGATCGTAATGTTTTGACCAAGGTGTTGTGTGACGGAACGTTTCTTGGTCGGCAGCATATACTTTGTTTTATCCTCATTGATCATAGCTTCGCCTCTTCTTTAATTGCCGTAAATGGTTCCACTATGGCACTTTGGGAACGTGTGGTCATGTCGACTTGTCGAAGATAGTGCCTTCCGCGTTTACAGCAGCCCGCAGCACTATCTTCTCCAGAACCAGATTGAAGAAATCACACGACTGCACAGCTCGGAAGCCCTTGATCCACCTGCAGGGTGCATTGCTTATTTGTTAGCTTGTTGCGACACCACCGGATCAGTGTTCCCGGGATGCGTTGAATTCTGTCATATGCGACTTTCAAATCGTTGAAAAGGCTTTCTTCTCCAGGATTTGCCTTAGTATGAAGATTTGGTCTATAGTCTATTTGCCGGACCGAAAGCAGCACTGGTACGTGCCGATTAGTGCTTGTAGGCGACGTTGAGCAAGGAAATACCTCTATAGCTGTTGCAAGAGGTAGGATCACCTTGGTTTTTGTGGATGGGGTATGTACAGTATCAAAATCGCTTCAAGAGAAAATATTTGGGTTCGATCTTTGGTCCCGTTTTTTTATTTAACCATGCGGGCTGTACAGTGGCATGAGCCTACACAGGCTTATACGGATCAAGCGCATATAGTGGGGGCATGTAGAGCGCATAGACAACTTACTTTCGGCCCGATAAAACTTGGATTCAAAACCAGAGCCTCAGGTGTAAGGAAGTGGTACACAACTCTGGATTTGGCGTAAGCGCTTTTTATTCCAAAAGAAACAAATTTAGCCGAGCATTGAATTAAGAACTCTCTGAGTGGGAGTCAACCCTAACTTTTAACAATGCTGACATACTATGCCCCTGATGACGTTTCCCACCAGCAACACAGACCGATAGATAAATCCCATTCTTTCGAGTTTCGAAAAACGCTTCCTTAGTGCTCGACTCGCTTTCGCTGGAAAAGAGACACCTGTTTCGAAATGGTATGCCCCTTGTCCCAGGAGTTGCGGTTGTAGATTGTCTTGCAGTGAATTTAGAATTACATCCAATAGGTTATCGTATTAGAACTAACGATTGCACATTTCTTAACAAGAACAAGCCTCAACCCACTGGCCCCAAAAAATTTTTTTCAAATTTGAGTTTCTGTCAAATTTGAGTTAAAATTCTAATGGACATGCTACGTTTTCACTGACTGACACATTCAATAATGCAAACTGATCATTGATTTACATTTGCTTATAACCACCAGCAAATGAAAGTCAATTTTATCAAGTTTCTTTTTTCCTAACGGCGCAAACCTCTCATTAGGTTTCCCGACCTGTTAAAGTCACCAACACAGCCACTTCAACCATTCTACCAAAACAATATACATTCGGTAGATTAATGGGAAATGTTCACCGAGCATAACCAAGTGAGAGTAAAAGTAGCATAACCTTTAAACACTCTTCATGGCGTTCATTTAGATTTCACGCCAGATTAAGAAGCCAGTAATTTTAACACTGATAAGAGATTTTGATAGACAACATGTGCATGACCGATTATCTGAAGTGTTTTGAAGGAGAGAAGGTATGTAGGTGTTGACAAGCATTGTTCCAGGTTTTCTTAACACAATTTTCCATCCTTTGATGCCAAATAAGAAGAACTTGGATTCGTCAGAACATGAGACTCAGAACGCTGCATTCAGGGATGCTCGGCATATGGATATGGTTATGGTATGGCAAATAGTTGGGATTAGCAATTTGATTTTTGCCGATCGATGCTTAAATTTAATTCATAAGTATTTAAATGATACCAATTTTGCAAAGAACGTTGACTTATTACCGAGGATATGTTTTTGCTAACTTTGCTTCTTTTTATTGGTTAATTGGAAGATAGCATCGCCTTTGCACAAACACGTTTCATATCCCGCTAATTCCAACTATCTTTATTTTGCCTTTTTCGTCTTTTAGTGACGTTTTTTGGCTTTTTTTTTTTTGTTTATTTTGATGTCTTCTCGAAGTTTGTTCGCTAAAAAATTCTAGAAAAATCCGCGTTCGCATGAACTTATGTACATCTGTGCAAGCATGCTTGTTATTCACAACACTACGTTATATGCATGCCTAAATTCCTAGACGCCTGAAAAAAAAAAATAAAAAAAAAATGAGGACGAGTAAATTCAGGGTTCGAACCTGCCACACTGTGCGTAAGAGGCGACGTACCAGCCCCACGTTTTGTCACAGCGACCCGTATTTTTGGTTTGCAGTCGACCCAGAAAATCGAATTTTCGAAGACTAAAAAGCTCTTGGTCGTTGCTTATAACTAATAAATGCCTTTTTATGTGTTTTATTTTGCCTTTTTTACTTTCTTATGCCTGAATAGGAATAGTGCGACGCACTGCGTTGAAAAAAATACTCAATTTATCAGCTGTTCTCTCTCTCATCTATGAAAAATATTGCCATCTATCTATTTGAAATGACTTTTGTCGTTAAATTATTTTAAATCTCAAATGACAGTTGACGTAAAATATTCTCAATTTGGATAAAAAATTCAATTTGCAACAAAATCCGAACCCTGTTTCTGATACACAGTGGTCGGCCTATACGACACGACTGTGAAAAAGATGTAGTAGAGTAGAAATTCACTCGTATGACATTTAACGTGAAATAGTGGGCACTAGTAGCAGCGCATGTACATTTCTTTAGCAGTGAATTGCATCAACAATTATATACCTCTTAACGTTGGTTGTGCGCCTTCCCAGAAGAATTTATATAAAGTTAACAGTTAACTTCAAGTCAGGAACATTTTTATACTTTCCTATGAAATCGAACTGGCAGAAGTACAACTGACTAGCTGCTGGCTATTGTTCTTTCACGCGTGGAAGGGACATACAAGTTTAATACCGACTCCGAACGGCGAAGTTGAGAAGCTTTTCTAGGCACAAATACTCTTTGAGCATTGTCAGTGCACGAAAGAGGGGGAGCCGTGAATTATCAAAGGTGGTAAATTCGGGTAGAGAACCTGGCACCCTCTGCGTAGAAGTCGACGCACTCACCCACGACGCCACGGCGACACTAAACAAAAAAAATAAATCTCCGAAAATAGTGTTTTGGGAAATCAGTCGCCGACTCAGGAGCAGTGTTGGGCCTTTGTTACAATATTGTGGTGGATCTAGTTATATTTTGGGAAATTCTCAAATCTATTAGATCTAGTAGCAAAAGTTCAAAATCTATTATAATTTATTTATAAAATTATAATTTAATTATAATTTATCCATTTTTATGTCATTTTTTGTTTCTTAATACGTTCTCACAAATGAATTTCCCAGGAAAATATGCACACAACATTTTAGAAGGAAGTTTTATAACTGGCGACTGTGTAACAAAGTGTTCAGAGGAGAGTAAGAAGCTGTTCATTTCATTTATTAGAGCAGAGCCAACGTATTATGAGAAATTTACCATTAACAGATTTAACACGCTTTTTTCAAATCTACCACTCTACTACATGTTGAAAATTGTAAGTCCCAAAACTGTTCAGGAGAACGATATTCAGCATCATCGAAGGAATCAAAGAATGTGCTGGTCTCTAATGAGGTGGACACATTGGGCAGATGAATCAAGGACTTTTCAGAGCTGTTCAATACCAAACAGGGCACTGAGGATGACAGACACGTAGTCTTGATTGGACGGAGAATAGTCAGAAGGTGGCGGTAATCATTTGGCCGTTGAATTGCTTATAGTTGGCCGGTGTTGATAAAATCCGTACAAAAATCCTTAAGGCAATGTGGAAAGACGGAGTTTTATGGCTCTCTCGCGGCCAGACACCTGGCGATTGGCAAAACTGGGTGATTGTCAAGAAGAGGGACAAGTAAGATTGATCCAGCTACAGGTAGATATCTCTTTTAAGTCACCCCGTGTGGAGCTATGTTTGGGTCAAGAAATAAAAGGAGGAAGGATGACCAGGAATGACAGGATGAATGAGGAATGATCAGTGCGGCTTTCGTCCCGGGAGGAGTACCACTGACCAGCTATTCACTCTAACAATGGTACTCGAGAAGGCTTCTGAGTATGCCAAGCCGATCTATACCTGGTTTGTAGATTTAGAAAAGGTCTACGACCGAGTGTTGAACTTCATAAAGGGTGCCTCTTGTCACTTCTTATTTTCATTGGACTGGATGTTGGTTGCAGCGCCGCCGATGCAAGGAATGTTTCAGATTGGGAGAGATGAAGGTGAGTTAAGATTATGAGATTTCTTCCTTCTGTTGTGGGAATTACTCGCCGGGTTAGGGTGAGAAACTCAAGTGTACAGGAGGAACTCAATATTGAGCAACTGTTTCTTTGAACGGAAAAGTCTATGCTTCGATAGTTTGGTCACGATGCTCAAATCTCCCTATCAACGCGACCTCCGACTTCCAAGACGGCGCTACATGCCGAGAAGAAGGAGTAACTTGCGACTGTGTCACGGCGAGCTTTTATCAATTCACCGGCGCGATCATGCGACTTGTCACCATTGATTATTTTGTCTGTGTGAAGTCATTAGTCAGCGCTAACGTTAACCCAACCACTTGGGAAGAGTTCGAGTCCAACATACGAGACGCAATGCAATTGAGCACCGCACACATATTGGACACAACCCCTGAAGCACTGCTAGCAAAGCCGAGACGGCAATTTGAATACTCGTAAGAGAACAATAAGACGGCCAACACGCAGAAGCTAGGCCCGTATCCAATCTCGAACTCTAGCACCACCACCTGCCGCGTTTCTGCAGAATTGAATCATAAAAAATGTGCTCGGACTCCATCGATAGTGTGACAACGTGTAAAGCAACAAAATGCCGGCTTTCAAACCGTGACCTACGAATTAAAATCAAAAGAATAATCAATTATGAGCATTGTCACAAGGGAAACTGAAATAATGGGATTATGAACCAAATTCGTGAGTCGCTGTCTCGTAGCAATGTTGTTTACATTATGTCACTGGTGTGACCTTCAAACTGTTCCATCGAAAGGGAAGTAGGTTTCGGAGGTAAGAAGTGAAACCAGATCTGTGTAGATAAAAATAACCACACCACGGAGATGGTACCCATTATACATAATATTGTGTGGCGCTAGAGTCCGAGGTAGACATGCTCTTGATTCTATGGCAACCACCAGTGTCATTTTATTGTTCTCTCTTGAGTGGATGGTGAAATGGATGTCAGCTATTGAATGTGTATGTGTACCACGTATTTATCCCATCGACCTGAGCCCGGTGGGTCGTCAAAGAATAGCGCTTAAGATGGTCTGGTGATGTGAAGAGTTTGAGACGAACCCATGATGCAATGCAAGGGAACACAACCATCATAAAGTCAGCGTGTGCAAATGAAGAGGGAATTGTAAGGACTCGAGAGGCTGTGGATTGTTGCGTTCACCATACAAATAGAAAGGAACATTCACTTGATTCTGAAAAACACCTTTTGAAATGTTCCAGTTGTACTTGAAAACTTTGTCAGTAGCAAGTTTGTAGTAAAATAAGTTTAATTATCAACTTGCCGACGTTGGAGAGTGATGAAAACTTGCACAATGTGAATACACGTCAAGAGCAACAATTCTAACCAACCAAATTCTATCCTCTAGATCAAGTCATAAATTATGTACGGGTTTTTTTGTCGTAGGACGCACCGTTCTCGTGATATAAGCTGTCGAAAATTCCATACGAACCGCCAGAACCCCTACAGATGTCGATTTTTCTACATTGAAAAAATCATGAAAGTTGGTATTACCTTGCACATATCTTAAAAACCGTGCGTCCTACAGCAATGTGATGTAGGCCGTAGGCTACACGGTTGTGGCAAGTTTGTAGGTTGAGTATATCCTAATAGGACAAAAGCCTGATTAAGCCTTTGTATTGACTAAGACCATCACCGTCGGTGCATTGGGCTAGAAGAAGTTTGTTTTCCATTTCGTTAATCAGCGTTGTAGCTGCCGGCAAATTGACATAACCTTACGGTTCAGGGCTCATGAACGCAGATTCAGAGCCGGCCCTAGCGAGATCTTTACAATCCTCCTGTGTCCAGGGACCCATCCAAGATTCACTTTGTTGTGCCTAGCAACGGATTGGAGATCGTCGTACAACCATTTGACTGTTTTAAGGTCCATTAGATTGGGCGATAGTGCTTTAAGTGCTGCCTGACTGTCTGATATTACCTGGAGATTTAACGCCGTTAATACCTTTGAGGAAGTTTAGTCAGGCGCGGATCTCGATGGCAAGGATTTCGGCTTGGAACACTGTGAGACACGACTCCATAGGTACCGAAATCCTTATATCAGGTAAAAAGACTCCAGACCCAACTGCAGAGTCCCTCTTTTATCGATCTGACTTCATCAGGATACCAGACTTCATCAAGGTCTAGTACTGCAATCAAAATCCAAGCCGAAACAATCCGGCCTGTTTACTAGTGTGACGTGTTATTTACTCTGGCTGCAGTAAGCGTCAACTTCAAGGCATCGCAGTATGTCAATAGTATAGTTTTTCTCTTTGGGCTAAGTTTGTTAGCATTGTTACAAAAATAATTCCAAACCCTAAGAATCATTTTGAGAAAGAGAATTCTGTGTAATAGACATTTACTGCATCTAATGGCTCCAGAGTATACAAACAAAACAATAATGAGAATGACAAAAGAAGGGATTGAAAAAGACAAGTGCACTAGTCAAAACGCTACCACTCTTGGCCAATCCAAAGGACGACGTGATTAGGAGATTAATTTTCCAAATGATGTTTACTATTACGCACAGTCCCAAAAAGGACTGCAAATTGGTATACAGATTTATATTATTGGTACAGAAGTATTTCGAATCTATGGGCAAAGGCACTAGAAAGAAAGAAATCGGACAGAAGGTTGAAACCACTCTCATGGCATGAACCACGCCAAGAAATTTCTTCTTTCTTTATATGGCGCTACAGACCAGTGTGGACCTGGGCTTCAACCAGCAAGATGCCTCAAATAGCACGCTCTCTGGCTAACTGCCTCCAATGTCGCAGCGCCAGTTGGTTATGGAATTTCTCATCTGTGTGCGCTATCTAAAACGCGGACAGGTTCGGTGTCGTTGACACCAAGCTGAGTTGTCCATACGTTCTACAGGGACTAGCCATCTTAAGCGTTGGATCCGTAAACGCTTGACTAGGCTCATGTGACTGCACAGCCCGTATAGTTGATGGTTGAATCCTCTCTTCCAAAAACAGTCAAAGCAAATATGACCAAAGATCGCAGGCAGAACTTTCCTCTCGAAGATACCAACAGATTTCCTCATCCACTTTAGATATTGTCCATTACTCTCTACCGTAAATCAGGACTGGGATGATCAAGGTCTTAATTAACGTCAACTTGGTCCTTCGGGAGATGGCTCCAGTACTCAATTGTTTCTTGGGCCCGTACAAACAGCGGTTGGCAAGAGTTACTCTGCGTTTAGTCTCGGTACTGGTATTATTTGTTCTATTTACTGAAGAGGCGTGGTAGAGAAATCCTTGACCATCTCGAAGTTATAGCTGCCCAAGAAACTCGTTGTGGCACGTATCAGCGTCCGTATTCTAACAGGACATTACAGACTCAGGGTGCATCCAAGGAAACCAATGGTTATCAAAAGAAGGTCTCTGTCGATTCAGTGGACAATCTATTGAAATGCCAGATGACGCCCTGGGATTCCACAAGAGACGAAAGAGAGCAAGGTATCAAGAGGGAGCACAGTAGATCTGAAAACAACAATAGAGCAAGGTATCAAGAGGGAGCACAGTAGATCTGAAAACAACAATAGAGCAAGGTATCAAGAGGGAGCACAGTAGATCTGAAAACAATAATTGGTACTTGGGTATCATAATCTAATGCTGGAGACGTCTCCAATTAATCCAAGTGAGTTCTTCTACTTGCTGAGAAGTATAAGCTTACAACGAACGGTTACACATTCAATTCCACAACTTTTTTCAACCACCACTTCTCTCTCCGAAGCTACAGTACCACGAGGGCGCATAAAGTACATATGTACCCACTAACGATCATGAAACGATCCATCATACCGGCGTCTTCGACAAAATCCATCGGGTTACTACCTCACCTCTAGTCGTAAGGAAAACGTCTAGATATTGTGTAGAAATCGAAAACATATCCACCTCCTGACCAGGTGCAGGACAAAATAAATTTCACCAAACCATGTACTCTGACTCGCCCACGTTCTTCAGAGAATTCATGACAATGCGATATGCAAACAAAAGTGCCCGCATCATACAGGCAAGTTGGTCAAGCCTCTGTACGTCACTAAAGGTATCCCCTTTTCTCTTTTCAACTACACATTCATAAGTGTTATTTTTTTTTGTTTGTTTTCGGCGTGGAAGTTGCAAGAGAAACAAATCAAACGTAGGCACTTCCGAAATCTGTACTTTCCATTCGTCGCCGAAACGCCTTATTGGACACCAAACTCAAATAACAACGCGTGTTGCATATCTTTTCTTCTCCAGTGTTGGTGCGTCTTAATTGCGCAGGAAGGGGGCCGCATATTTTAATCAGTTTCCCCCGTTCATACTCTAATCGTCGACTGAGAAGAGAGATATGGGTGCTTTTTTTATTATTTCTTGTTCTATTCATTTTTTTTTCTTCTTTTTAATTACCCCGACATTTGTATGTTGTTTCGAAATGTGATCCGAGTGAAAAGAGCAATTGAAGCAAAATTCATAAAGACAGGCAAGAAAAACAATATTTCGGTTAGCCCTGATATTCCGCTGATATCTGTTTTCACTTTCGAGCACAGTTTCCCCCAAATATGGAAATCATTTCGATTTTCTATGCACAATCATCAGCAACAAGTTACACCCTAGGGGGTCATGCTAGCCGATGATACAAAAAAAAAAAAAACACACTGTTTGCAACAAGGCGCCTCTCCGATGAGTATGACGATGAATAATATTCTCTATCAAACAACAACGATTATGACGATGATGGGACTTTCATGGACTTTCAGATTTTCTGGCATTATACACAAATTTTTCGTTGTATCGTTATTGTTTCGCTTCGCTTACCAATTCCGAAACGATGTTGATTATCCGTATCCTGCCACACACTCATTTTGAAAGTGTTTCCTTCGACAAACGATGATTCCTTAACACAAACATAAAATTTCACAAAAATCACACACTAATTGTTTTGCACGACGAAAAAATTGAATACAAAAACGAAAAACAACACGAATTTAGTGAGTTTTTGTCAACAAAAAATAGGGAGGCGCTCGCGGCCCCACGGACATTTTTTTCCAAAATAAAAATTCAACTGATTACGAGTGTGTACGCATGTAGGCGAGAGAGCACACCGACAGTACTGTGTGTAAAACGAGGTAGGTTGGTGTGTGGGATCTCAGTTGGGGAGAGGCTGCGCTGGGAAACAACAACAAATTTGTTTTATTGCATAGAATTTTGACAGTTGGATGGGAATGTGTGGGTATAGATTCAGCCATTGTTGTTTGGTTGCTGAATATCTATTTTGGATGCATAGTGGAAAGTGTGTTCAGAGGGACTTTGAATGGAGTTCAGTTACATATGTGTACTTCTATCACGTAAATGGATGGACTCCCTTTTAGGATTGAGACTGGCTCGTGGCTCATGGATGCTACGAGTGTTTCCAATAGCTGCTCAGTGGGTGAATATTTGATCAACTTCCCGGACTTCGTACGTAGTTACTCAACTCACTAGGAGAACTGCAGCGAATGTAGCTTGAACTGGTTTACTTACTTAAGAGGCTTGCTCCCCGTGAAGGATCTGAGACTGATCCATCATTGACGGTCCTTGGCACGCTGCTTCCAGTCATCAAGGCTTGCCTAACGTCCGCGATGACTCTCCTTCTCTCGGATTTGAAGCCATCTTAGCTGGAGCATTGGTGGCCTCTCGCTAGATGTGTCGATAGATTGAATCTTACCTTTCGGAATTTATTCACATCTTGTAGAGTTCACGGTTACGTCGTCCCCTCACTTCACCGTCCTTGCAGACAGGAAGGCAACAGGAATCTCTCCATGAACACGTACCGGTTCCGTCAATTGCTTTTAAGTCTAATCTCTTTTACACAAAGTAAATAATCCTAGGTCTGTGCCTTGTCTTATCCACAATAACTGACAAAACGAATCCCGAGTACAGTGTGTACCTAGATTCGAAACCCAATAAAACCAAAGTTTACCATCCACTTTGAACGCATCCATCAACCGATTGTTCGTCAATTCAGCAAAATGTTATCGAATCGTGCGTTCAATTTTCATCGCAACTGACAGCACAATCTGTCAATGCATAAAAAAAAGCACAAGTGTGAAACTTCAAAAACGTTATAGCGCCATTTTTCAGTTGAAGTGGTTTCTCAAACATAATTTTGCGACGACAATTTCGCATTTAAGAATTCATCCAAGTGTTGTCCTCCACGAATAATATCATTTAACGCTGTGTGCAGTTTCGCCTAAGAAATTAGAAATTCGAAAAAAGAAGTTAAACAGTTTGAACCACAATCCATTGTGCTCCCTCCCATCCGACAGCGAAGACCTCTCTCCCATCCCCTCGTTGGTAGCACCCACAATTCACATGAATTACTCAGGCTTTTATTTCTTGTTCACCGGCCATTAAACGATTTTCACAAGTCGCAACAATTCAAAGCCCATTCTCTCTCTCTCAAACGGGTGTAGCGAGAGAGCATAAAGAAAACTAAATCTACCGGATAAGTGATATTATTTTATACACGTGGGAAGCTAATAGGAAAACAGTCTAGCAAATATGTTTGGTGGAACTAAACCTACATTTGGTCAGACATCAACGAGTACTGGATTTGGTTTTAATAACACCGCAACGGCATCGCCATTTGGTCAGTCAACATTCGGAAAACCGGCTACAGGAGGTTTTGGACAAGCACCCGCATTTGGACAGCAACAGAACACCTCATTGTTTGGAGGCGCACAAAATACTAGCACTGGACTTTTTGGAGCGGGTACATCGTCTGCATTTGGACCTACAACTGCAGCGCAACCATCATTTGGAGGTAAGCTATAAGTAGTTAATTCTGAGAAAAGCATCGAGTGCAGTTTCTGTTGTGTTGCAAATTCGTTGTTTTGTATCTTTAACGACATGGTGGAATTGGCAAGTGTCGAACAAAATGGCTATGCCAATCTTTTGAAGTAAATAAATGCGATAATCTGATATGATCCTATCGGATTTAATCCAGCAGTAGATTGTTGAATTTACTGGATTCGATTATTGCACGATAAGGCATTAAATGCGTTTTCAATTTTGGCAAAACCCGATTTGGGATAACATATTGTGTCAACCCTTCAAACTTTCCCTCACTCTCCTTGCTTTCGCGGGTGGAATCTACTCGGAGCAGTGATATTATAATTTATGGCAGTGGTGTAATTGGCACTAAATGAGGCAATGATGTAAAAGACAGCCATTTTGACGACTTTGTTTTCCGTACATCCTTATTCCATCATTCAGTGGCTGTGGGATATTCTTGAATCACTTGAAACAGTGTGGTTGAGTTAAACTTTCATCAAATGAGTCGTTTATTTAAAGCTGAGCTTCCGATCAAGTTTATTCCACAAATGCTCAACAGGTTGTATTTCAGACTTTCTAACTTTTACTAAGGCCATCATCCTTGTGACATGTACTTGTTATGTCTAAGTAAACAGATGTGCATTCATTGGTTCTGATACCCTACACAAATACATGGTTCTGGTGAATCCCAGTAATTGTAACTTCGCTGTTTTGTATCGAATTTCACCAAGTATTCGTGCAATTTGCTGCTTCAAGGAGTTGATAGAGATCTTCGCTATATTCGCCCTTCTGCTGGCGCTTAACCAACAAGCCTCTCAAGTGATTGACGGGATCACAAAGGCGTTGGAAAACGAAAGATTCACAGTAGCTGCTGACGCAGACGATGTGGTCAGAGGAAGCGAGAGTCTCAGTTAAGGACTAATGCTGGACACATACTTGAGGACTGAACGTCGACGTCGCTGGTGATATACTGAGTATATATCATAGTGTGAGACCTACACACGGTTCTCTTTTCTGGTGGAAGGCTCTTGAGAAGAAATACCTTTTAAAGAAGCTAACAAAAGTACTACGATCGGCCTGCCTCGAGCTGGAGAACTCTGTACGCTGACGACTCAAAAACGAGTGTGGGTACATATGCAGGGGTCTTCTGCAACCTATTCGAGAAATTCAAAGGGACGACTGCTGCGTCTGTCGAGCTGAAGTGGCTTGCGCTACATGAAGCAAGGCTTGTGTCGAGTTCTCTCAACATAACCAACAAATAGATGTCTAATCTTTTTCTGCAGCCAAGTGGCAATAATAACAACGCTCAAACGGTAATAATTGTTTAGAAAAATCTTGGCCGTTCAGAGTCGGCATAAAGCTGTAGGTCTCTTCCACTTGTGAGAGAATGCACAACATGAGTGGTTGCTGACAAGCTAGGCCCTGGGCTGTAGCGCAACCAATATATATTACATTACATCACGCAGCATGGGATATCTTGACGTCCAAACTAGTCAGGTTATGCAGACAAAGTAAGACATCCTTGGCAAACATGATGGCCCAGTGCTAGGGCATCCGAGGACAGCCTTGCGAAATATGGATCTGAGCTGAGTTAATCTCGGGCAATCCATTTAGCACTCACAACAATAAAACTGGCAAACGAAGTCCTGGATAGAGCCAGGCCACGTTGGTCTGAGGAAGCCTTAGTCGTGAGGAAGTGCGAACGCTAATGAAAGCCCTACCCGTTCACTGCACAAGCCCCTGGCAAAGTTCCTGGGAAAACAAGTGTTCTAATGCGGTGGTTTATAGTCATAAAGCCTCCAAACATTTCTAAATAATTTCGGATGGCCATAGTAGCAAAAGAAGATCACAAAGGACACAACATGGTGGTCATAGTGAGTCACGGGCGTAAGACCGTAGGATACCTATTTACTTACGTACCTTACAAGCCTCTCCAATCGGTATGATCTTTAGGCAGTTGCCTTCAATTACGCACGCCACGTTGCCTGAGGTCCTTTTCAACTTTTGTGCGCCATCGATTTGTGTGGCGTTCTCTATTTCGCTGTCTCACAGTTGGATCAGTGTTGTCCAAGCGTTCTGCATAGCTCCTTAGACGTTAGAACCGTAGACCAGGCGTCAAAGCTCTTGTCTAAGCTAGGCTCATGTCCTTGCCCGTACAGTTTGTGGTTGAATCTTCCTCTCCAGAAGCCATCAACGCAAACAGGACCGAAGATGGAACTCTCCTCAGGAAAGAGCAAGAGCAATATGCAGTCCTACATCTCCAACACGCAAACACGTGCTCATATCTACTGCTACCAAGTCCCCCAAACATTCTCTGCAACTTTGCAAGATTCCCTGTAAACTTATTTCCTGCCCCCCTCCCAATCTTTTACCATAACCACACTCAACATTATATTCTTCTCCGTAGGATTCTCTCAGCCACAACAGAATACATCGATCTTTGGCGCCACTCAACCAGCTCCAGCGCAAACATCCCTCTTCGGGCAAGCCACACAATCTGCATTCGGTGCAGCGAAACCATCCGGCTTTGGATTCGGACAAGCAGCAACACAACCCACCACATCGGTGTTCGGTCAAGCACAGCCTACCAACACGACTGGCTTCGGATCATTCGGTCAGCCCAATCAACCGACAAATGCGTTCGCCAGTGCGGCCACAGCTTTTGGTCAACCGACCGCAAGTGCTGGCAATGCAACTGGAACTGTTCTAGTAAAATACCAGCCAACCATTGGCACCGACACACTGATGAAGGCAGGCGCTCCCAACAATGTCAACACGAAACAACACTGCATTACAGCAATGAAGGAATACGAGGGCAAGTCCTTGGAGGAATTGCGCATGGAGGACTATCTGGCAAATCGAAAAGGTCCACAGGCGGGAACATCGACCGGTTTTGGAGGATTCGGTGCGGCGCAGGCAGCACCCAACACCGGCGGACTCTTCGGTGCCACTACACAGCAGACTACAGGTCTGTTTGGACAGCAAGCCGCGCAGCAGCCAACGGAGAATAAGAACTTGTTTGGAACCAGCATCTTTGGGCAAGCGGCACCCGCATTTGGAGCCGCCACTCAGCCAGCGAACAGTTTTCTTGCGAAGCCATTCTCCACACCAGCGACATCCACCACTGGCTTTGCTTTTGGAGCGACTCAGCCGGACAATTCCGCGAATCCATTCGGGGCGAAACCCTTCGGACAGGCGCAAGCTCCCAGCCTCTTCAGTCAGCCCGTGGCTCAAAACACTGCTCCATCCGCCTTTGGACAAGCAACTACCACTGGATTTGGTGGTTTCGGTGGCGGAACACAGCCGGGGGTGTTTGGTGCCCCAGCTGCTGACAATAAGTCAGCCTTTGGTCTGGCCGCGTCAACAGCCAATACCGGCTTCGGAGGGTTCGGTACGAATGTGAACACCAGCACGGCCGGTGTGTTTGGGCAGAAACCAGCACCAGCCTTCGGACCCACATCGACCTTCGGCACCAGCACAGCAAATACCGGATTCGGAAACTTCGGCGCCAACACAGGGAGCTCGCTGTTCAATTCGAACATGAACAAAACCGCTACGACTGGGTTCGGAGGTTTCGGGACGCAAACTTCAGCTGCTCCACTCACCTTCAACTCCGGACAACCGTCCATGTTTGGCAACACCGCCAACAAGGGTCTCTTTGGCAACACCTTGCAAACAGGCAACACCACCGGCGGACTCTTTGGTGGGGGGACAAGCCTCTTCAATAACAACAACTCAATGGCTGGCTTCGGAACATCGACACTGGGCGGGTAAGAAGGATAAATAGTTTGGGTGCAGAAACAGGTACTGACTGATTTTGATTTAGGAACACATCCCTTGGAGCAACTCCTCAGCAGAATGCGATCCCCATTCATCAGCAGATTCTGTCCAAAGTCACGTCACCTTACGGCGATAATCCAATCTTCAAGGACCTGAAGCGGAACGACGAAACAGACGCACTTCGAGCGACCAACCCCGTGGCACAGAAGGCCATCCTGGAGTCTTCGAATACACAGTTCAAAATATCTGCAAAGCCCAGTCCAAGTTCCATCAAGATAAAGCCAATTGGGAGTGCTCTAACCAAGGTAAGTAGCCACGGTGTGATCTGTGTTGGAATACAATGTAATTTTTGCTCTCCCTTGCAGAAAGCCCTCTTTGAAGGACTGGAGGAGTTCGACAGCAGCGTGGAGACATTCAGCTTGAAACCGAACGCGAAACGATTGGTCATCAAACCGAAACAACCGAATGATCGCAACTCAAGTGGAAGTTTGATTGGTGGCAATACACCACAAAGCGGCAAAGCATCAGGAGGTAATCCTGCAGGCATTGACCTGAACCGGTCGGGTGTAGGGCAGACAGCTGCAGCAGCATCAGTTGGCATAAATCAAACACAACGCAATGAATCATTCTCGGGTGAAATTCCCCAAGAGAATATTCCACCCGTCAGTAAGGAAACCGAGAGTAGCCGTCGAGAATCGTGGTTGCATCCGAATAACCTGGAAAAGGTGCGACAACAGAATGTTCAGCACTCGTCTGAGGTCATAATGAACAACACACTTTCCGAGTTGGTTCCACGGAAGTCGGCTGAAATACCATTCAACTCAAATGACGAACCAGGGAGTCTATCTCGCAAGGAGTCGCTCGCTAAGACGGTGTCATATAGCGAGAGTGTTGCCGAGAGCTTCAGTCGCTCGTATGCTGAGGACAATAATGACGATTCAATCTTCATCAACACCGAACCACATCCCACGGGCATTGTTCTCAGACGTGTTGGGTAAGTGCAACGAACAGAGGATTTGCAGACTGAACTTCTTAGTAAACTGTATGTCACTCTTTTTCCAGATATTACACTATCCCATCGCTTGACAATTTGAAGTCCTACCTTGCTGAAGATGGATCGTGTATTGTGCCAAATTTCACAATTGGACGCGAGGGCTATGGTAACGTTTACTTCAACAAAGAAATGGACGTGGCAGGACTAAACTTGGATGAAATAGGTAATCAATCACTGCTGTCGAATGCGTGCCGAGCAAAATCTAATTCGTCTTCCCCATGTTTTCAGTTCATTTCCGCAACAAAGAGGTTATCATTTACCCAGACGATGATAACAAACCACCAGTTGGAAGCGGCCTCAATCGCGAGGCGCAGATCACACTCGATAAAGTTTGGCCCCATGACAAGACCAAACACGAACCGATTAAAGATCCAAAACGACTGGCCGAAATGGACTACGAGTCGAAATTGCGTCGAGTCTGTGACAAGAACGACATCCGTTTCATTGAGTATCGCCCAGAGACCGGCAGCTGGGTGTTCAAAGTGAAACACTTCTCCAAGTATGGCATCAACGACAGCGACGAGGAGGACGACATCCCAACTGATCCGAAGAAGGCAAAAATGAACGCCAAGGAGGGGGATCCAAAGGCAGCCGCTGTTAAGGGTTCTAAGGTACCACAAAACTTTTCATCCCCTCCCCACAAAGATGAGCACTAATTCAGATGTTTTTTTTTTTTTTTTTTTCAAAAGGTCGGCGAAAAGGTAGCAAGCGCTATTGACGGAGCAGTTGGCGGCAAACAAGATCCCAAGCAAACCGCACTGAATGCCGATGAAGCTGACTTCATGCTTATGGACAAGACCCGTAAGTATATTCAACTGATTGCAAGCAAATCAGTTTCAACTCTTTTCACACAATTTCTTCTTCTAGTGCTTTCATATTATTAAACTTAGCAAATGATGTGTTATATTTTTTGGTGCTTTGTATGGCGTTCAGATAGACTAGAGGGTCTTGCATGTCGATCGAGTTTAGTGTAATACATAAATATATACCCAGACAATATGTTAACCACACTGAATTATGATGAATTATATTTGAAAATATTTGTGATGGAATAATGGAACAATGGCTTTTTTGATTAGTCTAGACTTAAGTATTGTGGATGTGCTAGGCAGAGATAACCCACTCTGCTTGGCGTCCATGATCCATAAGTAAGTAATGTAGTTAAGAAATATGAGTTTATTCACGGCAGGAGGAAAACGCGTTTTGGTTTAGTTTTAACAGTCGAAGTAAATTGAAGATCTCGGGTGTGTTATAAAAATAACGTTTGTACCCCCTTCTTTTAGTTTAGAATTTAAGTGCTGACTTCAGTGATTCAACTACTCTAGATTGGATTTCCTGGAAGTCTTTCCCTGTCATCAAAACAAACTCCGTGCTCTTTCCGGGTGGAAGAGCATGCCATGCCTACGCTACTATTAAACATCTGTTAAAGCTTGAAACGCTTTCCCAAACAAATCGCAGACGGACATCTGGCACAGGATGCCTCATTACCAAACAACTCTGGCCTATGATCGATCCCAAACGATAGCTTAGCTTGATCAGATTAAGCAGGCCAAATCTCAGATCTCTTATTGGCGTTCTAAAGGGCATCGGAACCCACGCCTCTAGACAAGGCCTTCCCTATAATGATTTCTGTAAAAGCTGCTTTGACGAGGATGAGGAAGAAACCATCGAACACTTACTATGTAATTGCAGTGCTCTCTCATCCCGCAGATTCAGACTTCTGGGGGCCCCTTTCTTTGTTAATCTGGCTGTGAACTTAGCAGCATCAAAATCAGCCCTCTTCTTCGCTTTATCAAGAGCACAGATTGGTTTACGGAATAGGTAGCCTAAGATCCGCGTGGTAACACAAAGGGCCTATGTTTGGCCTAAGTGTGTCTGCTGCTGTGTGAGCGGCAGTCAGCCACTTCAATCTAACCTAACCTTCCCTGTCGTGGATGTACCGGTTATCATTTTTAATCTGTCTTGGGCATAGTTTGGGCATTCGGTCACAGTTCCGACAAATGTCTGTACTCATAAGACCCATTTTTTAAATAAGAAGTTCTAGAGCATCTTTGGCTTGTTTGGGATTGGAGTTTTGTTCCATCCAGAACGCGCAAGTATTCGATTTCGGTAATACGTATACGTAATGGCTGGCGCAGTTGGTAGAGTGCATACCCCAGGTTAGCGGAGGTCTCCGGTTCGAATCCCAGTGAGAGCATAGTAAATACGCCTATTTGAACTAACCTAACCTCACCCTCACCGTGCGCTCTTCTATTACTCTCCCCGTGGAACTGCCGCTAGGTATTACTTCACGAGGCTGGTATGCAATTTTTGCCCGTCATCCATCGTAAGGTTTTGATTTTCCCTTGTACTCTGTCGGATCGTTTACAACCGTCAAAGTTCCTTCATGATTTTCGCTGCCACCCGTTTCTCCACGTCCCATATTGCAATCGATTGGTTTCAGGAGTTGGTGGTTCTCCAATTGTTTCCTCTAGTTTTCTGCGGTTCGAATTGAAATGTGGGTACTGAAAAATACGTGCTGTACATCTTCTCTGGCCGCTCCGCGTTTAAGCAGATGGGAGATTTGTATTCTAAAATAAACATCCACTTTTCCGTCGTTCTATCCATCTATGGATATTGGGTATAAGTCTGTAGGTCCATCTTCTCTTTGATGATTGATTCTAACTTTCCTGCCATATGTCTTGCTTCGCTGCTTTTCTTGAATTTAAGCCCTGCATTGGCTTTGTATGTCAGCTTTAGTCTGATGATTAAATGTGTAATTTTTTGGGAGCTTAAAAACCACTTGGCTATCTGAGAATACAATGGATTTCGCTTTATTGGGACACTTTGGCCTAAATTTGCTTGCAATTAGGCGGCTGACCCAATAATACGAAGTGAGGAAAAAAACGAAGAGAGGCGAAGTAAGTTTCCATTCTTTGTCATTTGTCCCAGTTAAGCGGCTGTCTCAATAAAGCGACATCCACTGTATGTATATATTGACATTTGTGGTTTTTCTCTCACTAATGCAACAGTGGTTAGTTTTAACAAGCGGCGTGTGATTGATAATTTTGTTAGATGAGGCAAATTAGGTTAGGTTAGTGGGCTGACGCGGCGGGGGCCGTGCCACCCTGAGGTCCTATTGTACCCATTGTGATGCCCATGGGGAGAAACCCTTCGTATCGTCCCACTCGCCGGATGATGAAAAACCTCCTGATTTTTCTTCCATGACCTCCATGTTATATCAGATATCCCACTAAAAGCTCTTCACAGGTTTATTGAATCTTCTCCTCCAGAAACCGTCAACGTAAACAGGACCAAAGATCGCACGCAGAGCTTTTCTCTCGAAGAGACCAAGGACTCCTCATTCGCTTTGAGATTGTCCATGCCTCCGCGCCGTACAGCAGGGCTGGGATGATCAAGGTCTCCTATAAAGTCAGCTTGGTCCTGAGACCAAGAGATGGCTGTAATACTCAATTCCCTCTTGAGCCCATAGAAACAGCGGTTGGCAAGAGTTACTCTGCGTTTGATCTCGGTACTGATGTCGTTTGTACTGTTTACTGCGGAGCAGAGGTAAACAAAGTCCTTCACTCCCTCGAAATTATAGCTGCCCATTGTGACGCTCTGTCCAAGACGTCGATGTTGTGTGTCCTTTCTTGATGACGGCATATACTTCGTTTTACCCCCTTGTTCACCGCTAGACCCATTTTAGCCGCGTCCGTCTCAATGCCAGATATCAATGAAATGACTCATCTAAATTAAATTTCTGCCAATATTGTATAAAATGAGAAAAGAAAAATTTTGTTCTTAGAAATAGCTAATTTATTTCGAGTAAAATGTGTGTATATTTATGACATTTATATATTACTATTTATAAAGAGTAGTTGGGCAACTTCTTTTGTCGACAAACCACTCAATTTGTTTGTTTGAATTAAATCGGTCTTAGAGAGGTTGCTACATTGCGCGGAGCTTGCAACTAAGTTCAGCCTTTTTAAAACAAATCCAAATAAGATCGGGTACACAAATCTTCTCATATTCCACCACTGAAGGGGGTCTTCCGATCTACTGATTATCGGCTCGTTCATGTACTTCTGCAATTCCACTATTCCAGCAGCCGTATTATATGCGGGAGCTAGAGTCGATATCTCATTATCGAAATCGTCCCAAAACGATGACGTTTTAGTTTTTCTGCACTTAGCAGATGTTTCTGAGTCGACTTCTTGTTTAATTATGAGTAAATCATCATTATCTGTCTGAGCTGCAACTTTGTGCATAAGCGCCTCAAACGCTGTGTTAAAATTATTTGCATCTCGAAAGCCCTTGTTCTTGAATCGAGGATCGAGAATCGTTGCCTCCGCATACAGGGAATTCTTTTCTATTGAATGAAATCCCTTTTGCATTTGTTCATTTAATGTTTTCAGTAATTTTTTAATCATAACCGGCATCGTATTAGAATCTTGTACAGAGTCAAGAAGTTCGATTTCAGCAATGCGGTGGTTTATGTGGCCTATCAAAAATTTGCAAAAGACAATCACTTTAGAGAGGCTCACATGTTTTTCCGTTGAAATTTCCACAGTGACGTCCATGAAATCTTTAAGTATTGGAATTACATTTTCAATTACTGTCCAATCTTCATTGGATAGTGTGACCTCATTTTTCATTTCCAACGCGAGTGTTGCTATAATTGCGTTTTTCATTTCAGCAACTCTGTCCAACATTGAATATGTTGAGTTCCATCTGGTTGGGACGTCGTCCTGTTTTAACTTGAAGGTCGCCAGATTCATTTGCTCCTGCATTTCCTGCAGAGCATACATTGCTTGTGGACTTCTTTGAAAATATTCCACAATATTCTTAACTTTGCCCACGATCTCACTTATTTCTTCTATGCCAGCCTCTACGACTGCATTTAACTGGTGTGCGAAACAATGTATCGAGCGCCATCCTCCCAGCTGTGCAGCAGATAGAATGTTGGCAGCACTATCGCTTACTATTGCCCCGACTTTTTGCCCAATATTCCATTTCAACATGTGCTCCTGTAAAATTGAGCACACATTTTCTGCTGTATGCCAGCCATCGTACTCTATACTGCCGAGAAGATTGGAGTTTAACGTCATAGATTCCTCATTGATGTAGTGAGCTGTAACGGCTATGAAACTTTGATCGTCCATGGATGTCCATGCATCGGTTGTCAAGCAAACATCTGAGGCACTTGCAATTTTTTCAAACACTTCCTGCTCTAATTTTAAGAAGAGCTGTGGTAGCAGTTCTTCGGTCAGTGTTTTAGTAGTCGGTAGACTATAAGACGGGCACAACATTGACACAAACTTCTTAAATTCAGCGTCCTCCAAAAGTCGCAAGGGGTGGTGGTCTTTAACAATTAACATCATTAGCTGGTTATCAATTTGTTCATTTCTTTGTGGCGAGATTGATCTTCTTTTCTTGATTCTCTCAACAAGTGGCTGTGTATCCTCATGTTTTTTTATTGCTGATGGAGCACCCCGTACCTCTGGAGATGTCGTTGGGATGTTCATTTCAATGGTGGGTGATGCTTGTATTATGGGTGACTGACGTTCTATTTGCTCCGTTGTCCTTGTGGGGTGTCTTCGTCGCAAATGTCTACTTAGATTCCCAATGCTTCCCGCAGTAAATGATATTATCTGCGAACAAGAACTGCACTTCGCTTTATTGAATCCAATCTCCCGAAAGTGTTCCCAAACAAAACTTGTTTTTCTCCGCATTGCAATTTCAACGATAAATCCTGTGTGTGTATAATAATTTATATACTATGTACATTTTTTAAGAACAAATAAAACATACCAATTTTGCAAATGTACAAAAATTAACACACTCCCAGAGAGAAATGCTTGCAATGTTGGCGCCGAACGATACACATATGCAAGAAACGAAATGTGTCATGTCCATTCCAAATGCAGTTCCAGTTCCACTTTCAACCCTTGTCAGTAAATCACGAACTATACAACTATATCACACATGTACATATGCATATAGAACTCGCATCGACATTCGTGTAGAGAAATATTTCCATGTGCATGTGCGCATTTGTCGCATTTTATTTTCAATCTGACATGTCCATGCAAAAACACATTATGTTCCATTTCATTCAAATGTATACACATCTGCGAACTGGGAACTATTTAGATGAAACAAACATGTTTAGTTGAAGTATGTGGAACGATAGGGAATAGTTCCGACAACAATACAGAGTTGTTGTGCTCAACAGCTCCGATGATGGAACGGACATGAAACGTTTCTTTTCGCTAGGCTCCCGAGCCATGTCTGCGGAACAATGTAGTTCCATTCATGTATATAATATGGAAATATGTTTGTGTTCAAGCGTGAACTGTGTTGAGAGAAGTAACACAAATATACAAACGTGTATGTGCCATATGTTTGCTTGTATGTGCCTTGTGCTTGTATTGTGTGTGCTTGGGTAGAATTTTTGTATACAAATCATGGAACGATAGAAAATGAACATAGTTTCGGGAGGTATGCATGCCCGGAACGGCACAACTGCAGGTAGTTACCGGAGAGGAGACATGTCCACTGAACTATGCTGCTCCATGAGACATGTTGGAATTGAAGGAATCATACATATCCACATCATGCAGCTCACATTTGGAATGAGGAAAAAAGTAGATTCTTGTACAACTTCGGGTTCTATGTGCATATGTATTATGTAGGTCGAATGACATGTTTGATATGACCACTTTCACACACGCGAAATTCGTGCAAGGGGTAGACGCTGTCTCGTGTGATTGGGGTTTGATTGTGATTCTGCCTATTCTCTTTTATATGTATGTGGCTCTTTCTTTTTCTTTTGAACCTCTTCTTTCTTATGTTCTCAATGTTGGGTAGGTAATGTGTGAGAAAGTAAAGACGCATGTCACATGTGTGAGAAAGCGTGGTAAGGCCGTAACACTCGCTAAATTCGTTAGCAATTTCTTTCAGTGTGTGTGTGTAATTTCCTTTGCTTTGCCCAAAACAATGCAAAATCGCCGACGAATTTAGAAACATTTGAGAATTGGGATCTAAATTGGCGAAATTAAAAATCCCTTATTTTAAAGCGGCTTGTACAACGACTGGATGGCGTAGTTGGTTGAGTGGCTGCCCAAAGAAACCGGGGACACCGGGTTCGATTCCCAGTGAAAGCAAAGTAATACGCTTTTATCTGGTTTTCAAATCTGGTCCAGTCACAATTTGCCGTTGGAATCAAATTAACGGCACAGTCATTGAAGTGGTCAATCAGTGGTAGTAGACTGTGGGTATCACAATGGACCAACATGGTCTAAGTGTGCTGGTGAATTCACTAGCAGCCCCCCTTCCTTACCCTAAAGTGGCTTGGGTCACAACAGGGAATTTAAAAATATCTTTAGTAATACCATAGACAAATTAAAGATAAAGTCATCCCACTTCATACGGCGAAAGTGACGCGATTTAAACTCATCGATGCATCCGCCCAACGATGGATTTTTCATGAGATGGCTTGGTTTTTGCTCAAAGCCGCGACGGCACAACTAGGGTTGCCGTTCAAAAATTTGAGAAAGTCGCAATACAAAGAAAGAATGTAATTTTCAATGCCTTGGTCTTGGCACTGTAACCTAAAGCAGAAAAAATGTCCGACTAGTTTCCTTAAGCGTATGTTGTAAATGAAGTTATAGAAATCTAACCCCCATCAACTAATTAAACTTCAGCAATTTTCGAGTCCGGATGTATGTGGCTTTACCAGCTTCGACATCCAATTGAAGAAAGAATTGGTTTATTCAGAGAATACAACTGCCAGTTTGACTTCTGCATTCTCTTCGTTTTACAGTCTTTTAGTTGCATCTTCTTATGTTCTTGGAAAAATTTAAATTTCAAAAGTTTTTTGTGCTTTAAATGGTTCGGAAATAATTGTTAAAATGTATTACAGAATGTTCGCTTTGTGTCCAGATCTTGATTTGTCCATAGGAATCACATTTCCCATTCTTTGAAACGAATTTCAAATATTGTGGCTCTTCATCAGAATCCACAAAGGATACTGATCTGACTCCGAATTCGTTAGATGAAATAAATGTCTCTTAATAAATAGTCTGCAAAAGTTGCAAGAAAATATAAAAAGTGCCAAAATGAAGGTACTTTTAAAACATCGTGTCACGGTCTCAGGGCGTCAAAAAAGGGTCAAATTGCGATTAAAATGTAGTGATTCAGAGTGATGAAATGTGACAATGTGAATACAGGTCAAGAGCAACAATTCTAACCAACCTTGCCGATATAAAATTTCATATAATTTACGCCAGAGAAACAAATTTCCCGGTTTTAGTCAAAAATTTGCCCAAATAACGGTAAATTGGGGAATTTTTAAATTCCATCCTCTAGATCAAGTTATAAGCTACAAAAATTATGTACGCGTTTTTTGTCGTAGGACGCACCGTTCTTGAGATATATGCTGTTGAAAATTGTATACGAACCGCCAGAAACCCTACAGATGTCGATTTTTCTACTTGAAAAAATCATGAATTTTGGTCTTACTTTTTTCATATCTCAAAAACCGTGAGTCCTACAGCAAAGTGACGTAGGCCGATCTTGTAGCTTACGACTAGATCTAGGAGATAAAGTTGGAGAATGGAAAGATCTACCGTTATAACAGTATATTTTTTAATGATAAAGGGACTTTTTGTAGTAAAATAAGTTTAATTATCGACTTTTCGACTACGGAGGGTTATGAAAACTTGGACAATGTAAATTCACGTCAGGAGCAACAATTCAGATCTACCTTCCTTCAAAGGCGATATAAAATTTCATATAATTTACGCCAGAGAAACAAATTTCTCGGTTTTAGTCAAAAATTTGCCCAAATAACGGTAAATTGGGGAATTTTTCAATTCCATCCTCTAGATTAAGTTATAAGCTACAAAAATTATGTACGGGTTTTTTGTCGTAGGACGCACCGTTCTTGAGATATAAGTTGTTGAAAATTCTATACGAACCGCCAGAATCCCTACAGATGTCGATTTTTCTACATTGAAAAAATCATGAATGTTGGTCTTACTTTGCTCATATCTTAAAAACCGTGCGTCCTACAGCAAAGTGACGCAGGCCGATTTTGTAGCTTATGACTTGATTTAGAGGATGGAGATGGAGAACGGACAAATTTACCGTTATAAGGTTATCATTTTTAATGGATAAGGCACTTTTAGTGGTAAAATAATTTTATTTATCGCCTTGCCGGTGATTGAAAGTGATGAAAACTTGGACAATGTGAATACACGTCAAGAGCAACAATTCGAATAAACCTTCCTTCAAAGCCGATGAAGAATTTCATATAATTTACGCGAGAGAAACAAATTTCCCGGTTTTTGTCAAAAATTTGCCCAAATAACGGTAAATTGGTGAATTTTCCAATTCCATCCTCTAGATCAAGTCATAAGCTACAAAAAGTATGTCCGGGTTTTTTGTCGTAGGACGCACCGTTCTCATGATATAAGCTGTCGAAAATTCCATACGAACCGCCAGAATCCCTACGTGTTGTTATTCTTCTGGGACATACATAGGTAACAATTTCCTTTCTGTTTGATTAAGTCAGAATTGTTACGTCCTTCTTAGGAAATTTTCAACAGTCGGTGTTGCTGTGTGGCCCAATATACTTTCAGTTCCACTGCGTGCTGAAAAATTTCGCATAATCTGTGCATTTTGTGAACGATCCTGGTTTTCTGCCATGGCTCTCAACTGACACTCAACTGTTGTAGGAACAAACTTCTGCGGTTTGTAGAAGTCTTCAAGTGCGGATTATTTGCCATGTTTGGGTATTACGAATAGAAAAAGCCAAAGGGCATCTGTTCGTCTTTCTCTTCTTAGTGTTTTCACCAAAACGCTCGTCCATATTGTCAACACCTACTTTACTTCTGTTTTGGTTTTCGTTTAGGACCCTCATTTTCGATGCTTGATGGGAAGTGGAAAGAACCACAACCGATTTGTTGTTTTTTGGAGTACATGAAAACAAAGATTGATGATTCTACTGCTCTTGCTTTTGGATTAGAAGATTCGACTGGTACATACTTACGCCCATTGTTTACAATTCCTAATATTGACAATTTGTAGTTTAACATCAAAGTAGTAGCCAAATTATATCCCGTAAAGAAGTTGTCTCAAATGATGTTTCTAGCACTTCAACGGAACAGATTGTAACACAAATCTTTGACCACACGTTCACCATGATTCCAGTCGTGTTCATTTTTTGGGTGTTGACTCAAGGGTCAAATGTCTTTCTTAAACGCGATCTGTCTTATATCCTTTATTTACTGTATAAGTTAACCGCAGCAACTTTTCAGACGTTCAGGCCACGCACCCATCATTTTCCCTAAGTAAGAATAATCTGTTAAGTTAGAATTAAGTTATATTGTAAATAAAGAATCAGTCATGTATCCATACAACTGAGTAGGTAACATATTTCTCAGAAGCACTCAGAAGTACTTAAGCTAACACAAATCGTCTTCTTTAGAATTCCTTCAAACAAGCGGTCAAGCAGATTTCTCGTACTATGACACATCAAAGAAGAACGGTCTGACAAGTCCGACAGCGGTTTTGGCAAAAGACGCAGGCAACGATTCCCACAAATTGCAACTGATGAAGGCATCATTGTTCATCGGTGATGAAACGGACGCACATTCGAGTAAGTTGACATTCGTTTCAATCTCAGATCCAATTTCAAATTCCAATCACCATCGTGTAGTTGCTTCCGAAAGAGCGAATGATCGCGACACGATTGATGGGAATATGAGAAATCGTCTGGTATTTATGCGCGACCATCATGAGCAGTATTCATCAACGCAGTCCTTGTGGAAGGACGGTTACGGCAACTCTGCCACCTCAAGTCAAGTTGATTATCCCGCCATCGACAGTCCGGCATTTGACACTTTCAAAGAGAAAGAGAAAGACACTGAAGTGAGTATACATCTTCGGCGAGTCAGCCAAACGTTTTATAAACTCACATTCCAATTTCAGCCATCAGCAGCAAGTGCCGAGCCCGCCATCAAATATCAGCCACTGATAGTTAAACCGAAGGTAGCACAAGTGAAAGCTTTGACATCGCAGATTCCATATGAGAAATCAGTTGCGTTTAAGTTGCGTGGCAAGTGTTGTGCTGATTTGGCGATTTTCAACAGTCGCCGCATGAGAGTCGCATTCGGGCCTCAGAACTGTTTGATTCTGCCAGTTACCAAGGACTCGGCTGTAAAGAAAATCAAAAGTAAGTTCATTTTGTCTGTTTGAGAAAAACTTCTGACCTTCCCTTTTAGATGCGAGTCTGCAAAGCCTTAATGATCTGTTTCAAGGCAGAGATGTGAAAGACTTCTCCCCAACTGTGTTGTATCAACTGAAGATAGCCTCGTTGAAGCACATCGAGAAGTTTGACGAGAGTATTGTTGGTCATTTGGAGATCCAATTGAAGAACTCCCTGCAAGTCGAGGTGGAGGGCAGTGACTGTCCCATGATCAAGGCCAACGGAGGAACCGAACTAATCGTCAAACATCTGGATGAAGCTGTTAAACAGTTGAACTTAGGCCCTTTGGAGGAATACACCATTTCGGTGTGGTCGCTTTGCCTGGCTCTCTGGGGTGAGCATGATGAGCTTGAGGGTCGTGAAGTGTCCAGCCATCTGGCGGTCATGTGTCGACGGAACCTGCTCTCACAGTGGCTGGAGAATACACTTACCAATAAGGACGTCTTGACGAAATGCGTTTCAAAGCATACGTACATTGATCATTTGATGGACTTGCTCACGTGTCACAAGGTGGTCGAGGCTTGTGAATTGGCATTAAAATATGATGATGCAAATTTGGCGTTGCTGCTGGCGCAACTATCATCGGGACCTGTTGTGCGACAGTTGATGGAGGATCAATTGGCCGCTTGGCATAAGGTTGAGGCTGACAAGTTTATAAGCGTTGAACGTTTAAAACTGTTTATGCTTGTTGCTGGTGTTGCACTCATGGACTCATCACATGGTGCGATCAACACTTTGGAGGGAATCAACTGGGTTAAAGTCTTGGCGGTACGTACAACTAGCCTATGTGCAAGTGCTTGCATTCCAACGTAATCCATTCTCGTTTGCAGCTACAACTATGGTATCTGTGCTCGCCAACATGTTCCATCACGGATGCTCTGATCGCCTACGAAAAGTCATTCAAGGCTGATGAGTTTTACGCATTGCCGCCGTCACCACATTACAGGGAATCCACTGGAAGCAGCGAAAAGTATCCACTTTATGATCTTCGCTACCACATTCTTCAGCTTTATTCGAAACGTAGTCATCCCCTCGAAACCCTCCTGAACCCATTAAACCACACAGCGGACTCCATGGACTTCCGGCTGAGGTAAGACGAGTTGATGGAGTTAAACTAACTGCCTGGCTATAAATTGCATTCTTTCAGTTGGCTGCTGCTGCAAACATTCGAAGCGCTTGGCTACCATCATTGCTCCGAGCTGTACGAGAGTCAGCTTCATGTAGATTTCGCCTCGGAACTGGAAAACTACGGCCTCTGGCAATGGGCTGTGTTCGTCCTGTTGCACATAAAGAACAAGACTGTGCGCGAAATGCATGTCCAAGACTATCTCTATCGGTATGTGTCGGTTTCCAATGACTGCGCCATCACGGATAATGAAAAATTCATCATTAATGTCTTGGGGGTGCCACAAAAGTGGCTGGATGAAGCGAAGGCAGTCAAAGCCGGTGCAACTGGAAACTACCACATGCAAGCTAAGTATCTGTTGAAGGCACAAAAGTGGGCACAAGCTCATGAAGTCATATTCGAGCACATCGCCCCAGATGCAGTGATAAATGGTAAGCATTCCCCCTGAATGATGATCAGAACTCTTGATTAATCCCTGTGCCCTTTTCCTGTCACAGACAACATGGAATATCTGCATGAACTCCTCAGTCAGTTTGATAACGCGTCGCTGAATAAGAGCAGCATAAAGGTTCCAAATTGGTCGAATCAAGGGCAAATATTCCTGGACTTCATTGATATCAATGAAAAGGTAATTTTCCAAATTTCATAATTGAAGCCTTATTTAATTAACTGTTCCCTTTTCAGTTTAAAAGTCTAAAGAACCTACATGAGGGTGACATTGAAGCACGATGGGAAAGCCTGAAACCCCAACTAGCCGATCTGTGCTCGCGTATCAATCTCCTGCCGTGTCCGACACCGAAGCATCGTTTGTGTCAGAGTGAAATCGCCCAGAGTCTAGCGTGCCTTGTGCGCGGTGTTCTTGTCGTTTGTCCAGTGTTGAATCCATGTTTGATAATTAAAATTGCCTTGGAACGATTGCCGCTGCCGCAGGAATTTGCACAACAAGAGCTGAGATCACTCCTAGACACTCTGGTAGCTGATCTGTGTAAATCGAATGAACCGATCGATGTGAAGTAAACTGAAGCACTCGCCAAGTAGTCTTAGAAATTTGAGATAAACCATTTTTTTATACGTGGAGAGCAACAAGTGAGAAACCAGCAAATGATTATTTTGTAACAAAATTGAATAATGGAACAGTTGCTTGTCTTTTATACGAAAACATTTAGTTCTTACACACAAAAAAGCATAAGAGTACACAAATTGTGAATTGTTAGTTTGTTTTTTAATTGTTCCCTAAGTTTAGTAGATTAAAAATATAATAAAACAAAGTTAAAAATAAACAAAAAATAAATCTCTACTTTCTTACTAGTGTGGTAATATACTGTTCACGTTTTATAATAATATGGCTGGCGCGAAAGTCCGAGGCGGACCTGGGCCTAGCTTCTCAGCAACCACTCGTGTTGTGCGTGCTATTGTTCTCTCACGAGTGGAAGGGACCTACAGTTCAATGCGGACTCCGAACGGCGAAGTTGAGAAGCTTTTTGTAGGCAGAAATACTCTGTGAGCATTGTCAGTGACTCGAAAGAGGCGGAGCCGTAAATTATCAAAGGTGGTAAATTCGGGTATCGAACTTGGCACCCTCTGCGTAAGAGTCGACGCACAAAAATACTTAAAACTAGCTTAACTAACTTGAGAAATTACAAATGTTCTTGTAAATACAAATGTCTATGTAAGCTGGCCACTATGGTCAACCATCAGATCATGTGGAATAGCAAGCGGTGGCGGAGGCTGGTTTTGGTGCAACCACCAGTAAAATTGCCGTTCTTTGGCAGACTCTTTCCTACCTCGAGCGGGGATCGCTCTACTGAACCGGAGGGGATCCTCGTGTGTGCGAACGACATCCGGTTCGTACTGGAGTCGCCTGTCCACTGTTCGGCGTACTACATGGAAGATGATATGACATCCTTGTGGATCCTGTATAAGGCCACTTGTGTCTAGATAAAGGAATGATTCGGTAGGAATAAAGCCGTTAAGGCGCACCCTTTCATGGTACACAATATTGGGGTAGTAAGCCCCAAAGATCAGACTGTTGGAAGAGGACATAGCTCGTGCAGTGTGCCTTCTGATCAGCTTAATAATAAAATTATCTACCCTATTCACGTTTGCCTCGTTGTCCTCGGACCTCGTTAGGATAGTACTTCTTGTACTTCGACTCGGGTGTACGATACAGACGGAGACAGCTCCTAAGACACTGCCTCTCGAACACCCTCATCACATCCGTGTAGCAGATTACCTTCACTCTGGTCTCATATTGGCTTCTGAAAAACAACCTCCTTACCGCAGCAAAGGCTTTTCTGGCTTTCGTCAGAGCAATATCTATAAGTTTGTCAAAATACAGGTATTGATATAGCCAAATGCCTAGATATCTAACTACACTTTTTACAGCTACCGGCCGACCATGCGGGTCAACTATGACGAACTTACGCCAGTTTTGGCGCGTATCCCGCCTTGCCCTGTCCAACGAGATCCGGAAAAGACTAGTTTTGCACTTCGGGAAGTTGATAAGCAACTTCCAGTCGTCGCAAAATCACTGAATTTTCTCGAAGTCACGCTACAACAAGATGTTTATTACCTCGATCTTCGGACCTATCTGTACGCAGCTAGGTCGTCGGCATACGCAATTAAGTGCGGCATGGAAACTATAAGGGAAGAGGCCCTCCAACCAAACGGTATCGAACGCCTTCTCCAAGTCAATCAGACAAGCACCCGTGCACTGTGGTTGTCCGGTATGATTTTGTTTTTATCAACCCATTGCTTCAGAACTGGAATGACTATATTTTCAAAAACCTTGCTTATGCAGGGAAGAAGACTGATCGACCGAAGATTTGTCGGAATGGATTTATCTTTGTCCCGTTTAGGGATCGGTTGAACAACAGCTGTTTTCCGAACGAAATTGTGTCTATTAAAGTAACGTAGACAAAAATGTAATAGAATAAGTATTAAGCAATAATTTCATGATAGTTAAAGTATCGATAAATATGCAAATAATGTAGGTTTTGAGATAAATATTTTATGTCGACACACTACTCCCGTCCTAGTTAACAAGTTAACGAATGTGAAAAAAGTACTTAGTATCTGCTTGGTATGTGCACTTTTCGGTCTGATCGAGTAGTTCGACATGATTACTCTTTATCTTCTGCATGCGTCTTTGATGACATCTTCTTTTCTGATACAGGGTCTTGTAATTGCTTGTTTGAACTCGCGGGAGCTGATGATGATTTGAAAACTTCTTCCTTGTCCAAAAAAGCAATCTTCAATCGACCGAGTGAAATTTTTGCTGTTCGCTTGACTTTAAAATATTGTTCGTATCTCTCTACAAACTCCTACGGACCCTCGTAAGGCTGGTGAAGAGGTGATTTGACAGCGTCATTACGGATGAATACATGTGTAGCTTCTCTGAGGCTTGGTTGCACGAGTCCCTCGATGTTACTATGAGCAGGCATGATTGCGGAATTCTGATTATGTAAGGCGTTTGTCGTGAACCAAAAAACTCTCCCGTTAGCCTCAGTGAGGTGCCGTACAGCATTTCGACCGGGGTTGACTTAAAATCATCCTTATATGTTGACCGCAAACCCAACAGCAACGAAGGCAAAGCTTCACACCAGTCCTGCGTTTGATGACAACGGATGGCCGTTTTAAGAGCGCGATGCCCCCGCTCTATCAATCCATTCGCCTGCGGATGATAAGTGTTGGATTCCTAGAACGCGTGTTAATTCTTTGAAAACCGTGCTTTCAAACTGCTTGCCTAAGTCTGTTGTTATCTGTCATGGAACGCCGAATCGGCATATCCAACCAGATAGGAATGCTTTTGACACTGTTTCGGTCGATGCATGTAAGTAAGTAGCTATTGCCCTGTGATGACGATAGGGGACCAACGATATCCCCATTAATGTGCTCCAATCGACCTTCCGGATGCATATATGTTGTCAAGGGTGCATGATGCCTGCGCGTCATCTGGTTTGGAGTTCTGCAAGGCATTTCAGTTCTTTCAAACGCATTAAAGAACGCGATTTCTCTTCAATTCTTGTCATTTGGCTAGGTCGTCTCTCTATTGTTCCTGTTTGGTAAAGCGGATTCCACTGCATGGCGTATTTCGCAATGGAGTTGTCTTCGGGAGGACCGGAGGAAGACCAGTAAGCACTTCTGTGATTAAAAGCTTACATCATCAGCACCGATTAACTGCCACCTTATTCGAGCAAAGCCGAGGCAGTGGCACAGGAACTGCTCTGCAGTGTCGTCGTGGTCTCCACAGGTGCAGTAGAGGATTTCATGGCTTAGGGCAAGCACATTTAGGTGTTTGACGAAAGTGTAGTCTATCAAGAGATAGCAAGACAATCGGAGATTTCTTACAGACGTTTGGGAGCATGTGCTTTGTCTGTCTGCGTCCTGGCATGTAATGCGGTCTTCGGTTGTGCACTCGAGAGTTCCAGTCATTGATGGAGGCCCTAAACAAGGATGCATGCAGTCCTAGCTCAGGTTCAGCTCCAAAAGTATCTCATCTGATCCTTGCCTAGCAAGTTTATCGAACTGACATCACGTCAGTTCCCGTGAGCCCGTGGTAGACCGGAACCGAGACATGTCTACGTCTGATTGCTGATCAAATTCAGAGAAAACTCTAGTTCTGTATCTATCCTGGATGTGGCTAAGGGTTAAGCTAGGCTGTCGCTACAGACACAATTCCTTCGGCCTTTCAACTCTTCTTCACAATTCAGTTCGTGGTCATTAGGATCGCATAGGTTTCCGCTTGCAAAATTGACGCAAATTTAATTAACGAGGTGTATGGTCTAATGTCACACAAAGACGCTAGCGCGAAATCATTCCTTGATCTTGGAACCATTCCTGAAGATTCGACCACAATTTCCCAGCTCAGATTCTGACCAGACCCGGTCCTGAGTGCAGGCAAAGTCGACTTTGTGTGTACGTAACACCTCGAGGAATAGTGTCCTTGCGTCAGGCAGCATATCCATAAGACTGTGGTCAAAGGCAATTCGGTGCGCATGGCTTCGAAACAAAAGGTGTACCAGAGACCCCTGCTTTTTAGACGGAGGAAGGCACTGCCGGTATTCAGCATCAAGGGCAGTGTCAAGCTTTCTAGAGAATGCTTCTATGCAGCCGGTACAAATTGTGGAAGCTTGGCGAAAGCAGCAATTACGTATTTTACGCGAAAGCGCATAGGAGAGAAGGGGACTGAATCTCAGTCAGAACATATATCGATTAAAGGAAGCTCTGTCCTGGTAAGTACGAATATTGTCCACTGGTCAGAAGTGTGTAAAGACATCCTTATCAGTTCTGACAATCACGCGACGATCCAAATGGTTTTTCGACTTCACCGCAAAACTTATGGACACCCTGACCATAAGTCCTTGGGTCATCATCATCATCATCTTGTGACACACATGATCCATTAAGGGCCCGCGAGAACAAAGCACGCACGAGAGTTCTCCAGGCAACTCGATCCTGCTCAACGCCACTAACTTATCAGGAGTTATGAACCAGGAGAGTTTATGGACTTAGTCCAACCACCTCATTCTGGGTCTGCCAAATGGTCGCCTACCTGATGGAATAGCATTCATGACACGCCTCGGAAGTCGTGATGGTGGTGACATTCGTGCCACCTGACCAAACCATCAAAGCATATCTCTTTTCATTCGATGAGGCAGCTGCTCAACGTTGAGTTCCACGCGCACTACCGTGTTTTTTCATCCTATCTCGGCGAGTAATTCCCACAATACTACGAAGAAATCTCATCTCAGCAGCTTGTATTCGCGATTTTATTCTATCGCTCATTACCCAAATTTCATGACCATAGGTGAGATCTGGAAAAGTAATGTCATCAGCTTGAGAATCAAGCTGCGACTGTTCCGCTCCAAGGTGGAATCTGTGCTGCTGGATGCAGTACCTGGAAAGAAGACACCATTACCACACGTAAGTTGCAATCTTTCATAAACAGATGTTTAAGAAAGATACTTAGGATTTTTTGGCCAAAACGTATCTCCAACGAAGAATTGTACCTGAAAACGGGCGAAGAACCTATACCTCAATACTAAGGAGAAAGTAGCAATGGATTGGACACACCCTACGGCGTCAAGCCAACTCCATTCCGAAGTACGCAGAACAGCGGGACGCGCTAGGCAACCGTAGCGCAGAACAGTTGAAGAGGAATAGAGTTATTTAGGAATGAGTTAGCCGCGTACTGACTCTAAATTTGTTGCATACATCTGCACTAGGGCCAAAGTTGACCTTTCAAGCACGAGCTTTAAGATCGAGCTCGACCCTCTCTCCTAATGGTATCCACTCCAATACCCTGCCTGCCAGCCTACGACTTGCGAGTATCTCCATCCAGGATATAACTCAAAAGATCTATTTTTGATAACATTTCCTATGGCAATACATCGATTGATGAAATTACGCAATAATCGCATTCTTTGCGCAATTCAAAGCGTAAAATGAATTTCACAAGGTTATGTAACCTGTTGTTGCTTAATGCGAATAGCAAAGCATACGGAAACCTTGACAAATCGATCGATAAAAATAAAAAACCACACACCCCCTGTTTAAAACCCACATTAGTCGCAGAAAGATAAAAAAAGCAGCCGCCTCCACTCAAACATTTTTCGACCAAGCCCTTAGATAAGCTTCTGCATGAGTCACTCGTCAAAAACAAATTACGTCTCTACTTTGTTTATAAATATATTTATTGTTCTTTCTTTTTACAACTAGATAATTTTAAATGTATGTATGTACCTTAAGATCGACAATTCTTTCCAGATTTGTATAAAAATAACATAAAATTGGAGAAAACAATGATTAATGAAAAGAACATGAAGCAATTGCAGGAGTGAGATAGATTTACCTACCCAGCGGTGTGTTTCAATCCAAAACAAGTAACACAGCTTGATAATCGCTTCTCAAGCAATGCAAGTGGCTGTAAACGTTTTTCAAAACCTGTAACTTAGTCAAGAACAATTAAAAACATTTGCTTAGAACAAAACAAGATTGGTTGTTATGCATTCCGATGTAAGTGTCACCCCGTTGCATTGGGATGTGAGCATGGAATAACACTCAAATTATTGATAAAATCACTAGCACTTTTTGTCATAAAACCACATCCCTCTGCAACTGGGCACTCCCCCTCCATCGGTTAGCCATTTCCCGGATTTGCTGTTTGGAACGATACATTCTCATTTACAAAACGTGGGTGATGGGCTCACACGACTCATTTAAACTTGCCATCGCTCATGCCGCCTCTCATGAAGCTGAAATATTCGAGACAATTGGAAAATAAAAACAATACTTTTCTTGAAAAAAAAAATAACGCCAACACAACTGGTCTTCGAGGTAAATTCTGCATTTCTTCACTTAATCTCACAAGAGAGACTGAGATGTTTGAAAATGCAAAACTTCCTCGAACTTCTCCTGTTGAGACGGTTGGAAGACCCACCTTCAAGTCTTTTGAATGCATTTTTTTCTACTTTTTTTTTTCAGATGGAAACACTTCGCACCCGGTTTCTGGAATGTTGAAAAAGATTATAAGTGCATGTTTTCAAACAAAACGAGAGTCTATCAAACTCCTACAAAGGATTGAATAAAAAAAAATAGTTTTAAAAATAATTTTTGGAAAGAATTGGGTCGATTAACAAATTTTAAGCTAATCCTAGGGGCTACTTGAAGCTGATCTTCGCCATTACCTTGGTGATGGACAAAATCAACCCTCCTGTCGATTGGACAGGCTTCTACAGTTTAGTCAACCACCAGCAATTCCTCTGGTAATTTGTCGCTGCAGTGCTTAGTTTGCACATTTAGGTGGCGGGTGGAACAGTTTTCCACAAACGATGTGTCGCTGGTAATGTGCATGTCGCTGATAACATCGTCTTGACTGTTGAAGTAATTGTGCTCACCAGCTATATTGGTGTTTGCGGGACAAAATGCAGTCTCCTCCTCTGGCAGGAGACCTTCGTCCATTCCCAGTAGTTGATCCCAATTGGACTCGATGTACGGCTCGTAGTTGGAATCTGTGAAGAAATTGAAATCGTTGATAAATTCATCGAACTGAAACTGCTCGTCGAGAGTTGCGGCTGTACCATTGTCATTGAAGTCGTAGCTGTGCGTCGACATGGACGGGTCCAAACTCGATGTCGAACGATTTGAATCTGTCGGGGAATAGGCTATTGTCTTTGTGGGTAAAAGCATCTCAAATGCTGGAACCTTAGTATTCAATACTGAAACCAAATTAAGAATATCCGATTGATTGGAAATTAGTCCCTTGTAGTACTGCTTTTCATTTTCCAGTTTCTTCACCATTTTTGTTTGTTTTCTCAGCAATTTTTGTAGTTTTTTGTTGCTGTGCTTCATCTCGTCAAGCTCTTTTTCCAATGATTCGACATATGCCTTTTTCTTGCGGCGATTTTCGCGTGCCAAAAGTGCATTGCGATTGGAAACGTTTGGATCTGGTCGACGTGTTGGCAGACGATGAATTGATTTTGGTTGTTGTGATGATTTTCCCTGGCCTCTTGCTAATTCCGACGACGATGTTCGACTTGTGCTCCGCGATCCACTGAAGGAATCATCAAAATCAGAATCATCACTACTGCTGTTGCTGGAGCTTGATAAACGCTCGGCTTTCATATCAGGCTGAATGTAGGCCGCCATATTCTTGTCGGGAATTTTAGTTTTTTGCGTCGTTTGTGTATATGGATTTTGTTTGATTGTTTCGTGTGAAAACACAATGAAATTTGATAAAATCTTGTTTCTGTTTTTTCGCTGATTTTGGTTTTACTTACTTTGGGAATAAAATTTTATGAAAATATTGCTGAATCTTAAATTTTTATGCTAACGTATAATAGACAGTGCGGATTTACCCACCGTTGGCAAATATCTGTGAAAAAATATGGCCGTCACTGAAATCGGTCGATAATGGAGGGTAGTGTGAAAGTTGTCGGTTAGGTGGTGTATTATTAGTTCACAGTGATCAATTTAGTTTTATAAGCACTTTTATAGCACATGTTTTAGATGAAAAAAATGCGTGAAGAGGTTTCGCAAGCGTTTTTATTTAAGTTAAGAGTTTTAAATAATTGCTCGATGTGGGCAGAAAGGATGCTTCTTTTCTAGACCTTTATTTATTGTGTGGTCGACTCTCAGTTAAATACTACAAGCATACAATGAACACACTGCTTTTTATTTAATTTTTCAGTTTTATATATTAACTAGATCTACCTCGCGACTTTGACAGTGTGTCAATTATCGCTGTTGGATAAATAATATTACTTCCGAACAATTTTGATTACCATAAAAAGGTTATAGTGAGTCAATCCTAAAAGAAAGACATACTATAACGGAATTTTTTTTTAGAACTTTTAAAGAAGATCAATTGCATCATACATGATTCTTGCTTTACTTCAACTGTTTACAGGCACAGGAAGCTCTCAAAATAGAATCATTTTTTCCCGTTTTGCAAGATTTTTCATTGATGCTTAGCTCCCTTTGCCGTGATGTTGTAAAACCTAAAGCCTTCCTCGATAAATTAACTATCCAACATTTTTCAATTCAAGTCAGTAGTTTGCTGAGATTATCGTGTCCAAACAAACAAACTCTTCAGGTTTATTATATTAGTATAGAGTATAGATAAAGTCTGAATCGCAACAACGATCGGCGGCCTTTAATAGGCGTTTCTATGAGTTTTATCGAGCTTACGAAAATGTTGACTCAAGAAGCTGCAGCCTCAATTTTGCAAGGAAACGAATTTAATTTTCCTATTTTTCAGTTCTATGCTTTGAAAATATTCTAATATCGGTCTTCGAGTCCCACAAAGGAAACAGACCGCGTTCATAATATTTTTTGCATAATAATTTTTAGATTTTCTGATTTTCAGTCTGAAAACAATTTCACCACTAATCATATGCGTGACGACTACACTTTCACCAGCAACAATGCCCTACTAACTCGCCAACGAATCAATGCCCCAAAGAGAAACGTCAAAACACCCACAAAGCTGAAAAAATGCAAAACCACAAAAACAACAACCTTCGCGTTCGCAGACGTCAAACCCAACGTCAAGAGAAATTTTCGCTATTCTCCTCTTTTCATTTCACTCCCAGAGAGCAAGTTCGTCGTGTGTGATGTAGTGGTTTTTTTTGTGTTGTTTTGCACGATGATAGGAAAATAAATCTCACTCCGCTCACAAGTAAAATTAACAAAAAAAAAAAAAAAGAAAAATGACTGATATCGCAACTAAACCAAGTAATCCACATTCTACCAACTAAAACAAATATATACCTCAAGCTAGATTGAAAAGCAAAATCCAAACCATTCAGCAGCAAAGTATTCTCAGTCGCGTTGCGTTGCGTGGAAAAAAAAGTGCACTCTACTAGTGATTTGTGGCAAAGAAAATAAAAAGGAAAAACGAAACAATTTACAGTGATACACATTAAAATAAACAACGCAACGCATTGACCAAAAACAAAAAAAAAACACACACACAAGATCAGAGAAAAACATAAATTCGGATTGAAGTGAAAAAAACAAAAAAAAAAACAAGTCGAAACGTAAGGGAATTCCTTGCGGACACTCGAAGCACATCCTCAAGTTGTTATTGTTATTTCTTCAATAAATTCTGTTTCGTAAAGTGTGTGCAATCATGAGTTCAAGTGTTGAAGCCTCTTCAGTACTTTTAGTAACAGCAAATGTTGGAAGCGTTTTCGAAGATGTAAGTGTTAAATTATCATTCACCACCAAGCCAGCCAGTAGGCACCCATTGCTTGAAGAAACTTTCATAATAAATGTGCCCTATTGATTTTACCGATCTAATTGGATTTCTTGTTTATCAATTTTGTGTATCTCTTTCTGTGTGTCTTTTGCAGCCCTCACGATTACTAAGCCCATGGCTGGAGGAGTTCTTGAATCGAATAACCCTGCTGAAGCCACAATTTTTGGCACTACATCTGCAGGAAGTCGGCGGCAAGACATACGAGAAGTCTATGGAATATGTTCAGGAATTCATCAGGAGTCTATGCGAAGCCGAAGAGTTCAGCGAGTACTCATGCATTCGCATCTACATGGATGAGGATTACAATTCGGCTGAACATTTCACAGTATGTTATCAATTTTATGTGCTTGTGGTTTTCTTTTTGTTCTGTTCAGCTTCCCATGTCTGTGCCCATCAATTTGAAATTTCCCAAATGTAAACATGGTAATCTCTGTGAAAGGAACACGATGCCACCTACACAGAGTCTATCTGATCTGATAGCGAGTGAAATTAAATTCATATCCAAAATGCCAATCAGACAAAACCTACCCGACCTGGGGCCATTTTACATGGAGGCGGGGGCCTGTGAAAAGGCGGTGTGAAATTGTTTGATAGAAAGGGATTATCTATCACCACAAAGGAGATACAAAGTTTTCCCTTATGTATCCGATTTAATTAAAACATAGCAAAGTGAATAAAAGTTCGGTCGGTTTTAATTGAGCTTTGATACTCGGAGTTATGTCACATTTCCTGGGATATTAATTCGCTTCCAAAATATTATGTCCATACAATGGGTTTAAATGATTTTATTGTCATCATTTGTCATCATTTGACGTAGTTAAGTAATTACTTCAAAGATGCTCTTCCACTTCCCTTTTCCCGAATCCCTTTGCCTTTTGTGTTCCGACTTCGAAAAATAACCCCAAATGCGTAGGCTTCTAAATTATATTTCACACGGTTTGGATTCAGCTCTGAACAAGTTTCTCAAATGCCTTATCTGCTTGTGGATATTTAGTCGTCGATGCTGAGTGGGGAATTAAGCACGTAGCAATAAATACGGCAAGAATGTGTGAATGTTTTGAAAGAATTCCCCTATTGTGCTGACGTATTGTGACGAATTCTGGCGTCATAGGGGGTGCAGATGAGAAGACAATTCGGCGTCCGATCGTTTAAGTTTAACAGCAAGTGGCATTCGTGGCAGACGGCGAACACATTGTCAGTGGGGAGGAACCAGACAGTTAAGTGCTACTATGCGCTGGGCAATTTGTTGCCAGAACTCAGTGGGTTTTGTGGGAATTTTATCGACGAATGATCTAAGACACTGAATTCGGCTACGCGGTGGGGATAGTGAATTATTGAAGTTGATCGCTGTCTTTCATTTTTGCGTTTAAATCTTGACTTCAATTGGGATTAAGGCAAGATCTTTGAGATTATTGTCTGGTGACATGGTTGTGAATTGAATTTGAAGCAAGTTTCGATTTTGGCTCAGTCAAGAAAAGTGTAGTTTAATTTCTGCACTGGAGAAGAAAGTGCAGAGGGTAGCAAGGAAGCCATTCTCTCTAGGGTAGTGAGTAAGTGCCCCACTTAACCAAGCATAGACCCATTGTGCCACCACTTACTTACTTTAGTTATTTCCTGTATCCTCTCTGTTCTCCGATAAAGCCGTTAGAGGCAGCTTGGCCAGAATATCCTTAAGACGTAGCGTAGACACCTATTGACAAACGTTTGCAAATAGGCACCTATTGGCAAACGTTTGCAAATTCCTCGTGATAGTGGAGGTTACACTCCAAGTACCATATCCATATAGTAGTCTAGATTTAACGTTGTAATGGAACAATTGCATTACTTCGCTAAACTGTGAATAGTATCCTAAACGCAGATTTGCCTATGTGGTTGGCTATATCGAGTTCGGTTCCGCCATCGGCTGACACAATATTCACAAGGTATTGGAACTCTCTCAACCGTCTTTCCAGCAATAAAGTTGATGATTTTGGTCTTTTTGCTGATCATTTTTGTTTATTGCCGTGAATTGTGCTACCACGCGGATCTATGATTAGGTTAGGTTAGGTTTAGTTTGAGCTGGTTGTCACAACCATATCAATGCCGGGTTGGACAAGTTCCGAAGAAGTGAAACGTATTTTCCTCTTCGTCTCTGCAGCTCCTGCAGAAGTCGTTGTAGGCGACTGCCATTCTTCCGGCGTGCATGCCGAGAAGGCAATTGCCGGTAAAAGGCTCGCGGCATTTCCTATTTTACTCCTGTTTAGTTTTAGGAGTGTACTTGTTTTATTCGGATTTATTGAAGGCCAGAAAAGGCTAAGTCCTACAAGTGTCTAGTTCCTCCATATCTGGTAAGCGGTGTTGATGGCATCTGTAAGTAACAAGGTGTTTATTATTTGAACTGGGATATGGCGTGTCCTGATTATTTGCCAATGACAGAGCCACCTGACTATCTATGTATACCCGTGTATCGGGTTCATTGACAGTAAGTGGGCACGCTTTTGGATAGTTTTTCTTCTGCTTGGAATACACTGCATTGGCCTGTCGAAGGGACAGGGAGACGGATATATCCGACGATGCCGCGAGTTCCTACCCCTAGACCTGTGTCTTTCTTTGTTTTTGAGCCTTCTGTGTATATTTCCAGGTTGTCAGATTTCCTTACTAAATCTTTTGCCCAATCTTCTCTGTCTGGGGTATGTGTATAGAGAAGTCTAAAACGGGCACATAGCGTGGATATTCTCGCATTTTTGATTATTATTGTGTGTCCTAGGTTGTGTGATCTGTTCCAGCGGTTGTATTACCGCAGCCTTAACGCTGCCTTGGTTGCTGTTAGCTTCCCATATATGTCCATGATGGAATAAACTGTATCATTGTTTCCATGGCAGTTAAGGGTGTGGAACGAAGTGCCCCCGTGATGTAAATAGGCGCTAGTTTTTGTTTACTACTTACCATTTTAGATTGGCTTTGTTATTCAGTGTTGGCCCCCGCATTGGTATACATCCAGTAAGTCATTCTTGGTTTTAGTCCCCATATGGGTCTAGGGATCGATGTGCGGCCGCTGCCTTCTTAATGCGTTCCTTGCAGTTCGGTTTCCAGCTTAACTTGCTGTCTAAAATTATACCTAAGTATTAGGGGTCTATGAGTACATAATCCGCAAGCCAGCATTTAATCAATCGAAGAAGATGGATATTCTAATGCCAATTAGTTAAAGCCAGGTTATCAAATGAGTAGCCTTTAAGTCCATATTTAGTTGCGTAACGAGTTTCTTTATCAACTTCGTCTTTGCAGAAGTCGTTGTACGAAAGGCCTAGAATGGAGGCGTGAGTTCCAATGGACCAATGCACTGTTATGACGCCAATAAAAGTTCTACGATTCGGCGTGATCAATCTAATTAGGCTAAGCTATAAGGGCTAAGCTAATAAGGGTCGTTCGCATGCTGGAGTTGTTTGGTACATTCTGTGCCAGTTGACCATCTTCGATTTACTTGAAGAAGTGTGTCTAGCTTTAGTATGATTTCCAGTGGCGATGATGGATCATCACACACAAAATAGGGTTATCGGCTTCGCAATTCTCTAAAATGTCACAGTGTCCCGGCACCCACATAAGTTGAATGTTAAAATACTTACTTGATTAAATCAATAAAGGGAAGTCCTGGAGTTGAATATGACTGAATTCACAGATCCTCTCTTAGTCATTTCAATTATTGGGTTTGCAGTTTCACAAGCTGTAAATGAAAAGTGACGCTTCAAGTTGCGTTTGGTGTACCAGAAGTACATATTTGTACCGGGTTTGGCCACCTATTTACCATCTCATCCTTTACAATATAAGCCTTAGAGATTGTCTAGATACGGTGTCCATTGAAGCATCACATTGTTTTCTATCTGCGAAGGTATACAGCGATTGCGATGCAGATAACCGTTTGTCTATCATATACCAACGGCTTTTAATTTTTGCACATTTCTTGTAGTATGAGGGATCAGTTTGTTTTTTTTTGGATGGAGACCTTCGGTCTGCTTATTAGTCGTTAATGGGTGCAAATCCTGCATCTTATGCATCTTATTGGGATGACTTGAGGGTTTTTCGTCCAGTGTGCGTAGAGCGGAGGGTCCATGCTGCGTTGGACATCTTATAAACTGTACGATACGATAAGTACGATAACTTTGTGTCGGCATTTTGTAAAGGGGTTAAAAACAAGCAGTTTTTACTGCGAGCAATTTTAGAAAAAAGAAAAAAAAGCAACAACTTATAATCTAAAAAAAAGTATAAGAAAAAAACGGCAACACATACAATGAAGTACTGTCTCAAATTTGTAAGTTCTTTAATTACTTACATCAAATTACTTACGTGAGTAATTTTGAATAATTAGCATTTAAACTAAAATGTTTGAAGAAAATTGAAAAAAGTTCAGGAAAATATTTTTTTGTTGTGAAATGATGTGCTGTGTGTGATATCCCTATAATTCTGAATCGAACACGTCTTAAAATTTTTGAGAAAATTAAAATTAAAATTACTACTTTCGTTGTTTTTCTTGGCATTTACGTACTTAGTCGTACATAGTCTTCCTTTGAAGCAAGTGAATGAGTAATTGTTGGAAAACGCGACTTAAGAAAATGCGACCTTTTTAGTTAACAATTAAGAGAGTAGTGGACAAATATATTGACAGAAAATAACTTCACAAATAAATGAATTTAAGAGAACGTGATCAAAACAGATACTGAGTTTCTTAACAGTAATAGGTTAAAGGCCTGGCAGGCGCCTACAGTACCCGGGTGGCCCGCTTCGGATTAAGGGATTTTACTTCGTTGCTCCGCACAAACTAGCTACTTTACGTCTAGCACGAGGCTATATCAAAAGTTTCTCTAACAATTACTGTTGGCTTTGTAAATTCTATTGCCTTCTCTCTGAATTCGGCTTTATTTCGCAAGCACTATGGGCCAGTACTAGTCTATAAAGCAGGGCCTAACATGGGTTGTTCTTCCAAAACTGTATAATTATGCCGAGACCCGTTACATAATACGCGGCTATCGTTTAGTGGCCTAAAACCCTCCAACAGACTACAGTAAAAATGTAGCAAATGTTTCAACGGATTGCTAGCAGTCTTTAAGTTCAGCTTATTTTTTCATTGCCCGTAAATATTTTAGTCGAACTTAGCTATGATACGGCATTCTTTCAAATGTAACCAACTTCACTTAGATCTAAAATTTCATAAAATTCGTTATTTTTGTATGTAAATTGTGTGTAAATGAGAATTTTCCTGTAAGTTCCATAGATGACGCCAATCACTAATGGAAACGAGGAAAGAAATGTTTCTTGGCATTTGGCATAGTGAGGGGATACTCGCATTCAATTTTTGTTCACGCCACTCATTATTTGATTGCCCAGTATATTCTAAATTTTCTGGCTTGTTATCGACTATGATTCAAAAAATCTAGGGTCATTCAAAAATCTATGATGTCATTTCTAGAACTGTTGTCATCATTTCTGCCGTAAAATGCCTTCGCTGTCTGAGAAACTTTAACTATTTTTGTAAAGTTATTCACCACCCCCGATGAATTGACCCAATTTCAACATTTAAATCACCACTCTACCTACTGCAACAGACACAATCTTGAGTTTTGTTGACTGTGCAGTTGGCATACACGTCCTCTAACGGAGTGTTGACTTTGCAGTTGGTATACATCCCCCGATGAAGTTTAATTTCAATTACACTAAAAAGAAACGTTTTTCCTGAAAATAAACCATCCCAAACTGAAAAAGCACAATCTCCCAGTTCTTGCAGGAGTTTGAGTGCACGAAGTGATGGCACAAGTACATGCACTAAAGAGAAATGACTTGCAGCACATTTCAGTAAGGCCATCAAATTCACATTATGTGTAGTTGAAATTCACAGTGGGGGATGTAAGGTTATGTAATTCCCCAGCAAATAGGAATTTTCCACAGTCTCACCTCACTACTGGATACTTCACTATCCGTCATCATTAAATCAATCGAGAAAAATACATCTTCAGCAGATTTCTTTGAGTGAATCTGCATGTTTATTAATTTTCCATTAACAAGTTCAGTCACAGTCAGGGTTTGTGAATAAGTCGCTTAAGACATGAAAATAAACATACAATTGTGCGAGTTCAAGAAATGGACGTGCTGCAATTTAAAGTTTTCCAATTGTCCCAGAGAGATAATGAACCTGCTACAGCATGGATGTCGTGGTTCCCCTTTGAGTGGCATTGTGTCACCAGCGCCGGCTATGCGTTGACTCAGCTTTTGTTTGGCTGGGATTCTGCAAATAGAATACATTATATATGAGTCAACCACCTGTAGTTGGTGTCAGGCCTTGTAAACTTTGCACTCTCGCCTGCTAGAGGAAATGGGTCTGGTGGGAGTGATAGATCCATTACGGATATTAATACTTAACGCGTGTGGAACTTCTAGTCGGAAATGCGATTCGATAAGACGGAAATCTTTATTTGCGATTTGCAGACTGGGTGCACTAACACATCTTCGGTTTTAGAAAAGGAGAAAGGAGACAGCACATGAGTTTGCCGGGAGTCTGACGAGACTAAATTCTGAGTGAGAAGTGTTGAGGGAAAATAACTGCTTATAAACTCAGAGTTGATGCGCGAGGTTAGATTCAATGAAGGCCACTGCATGTAGAACCGCAGATAACCAAAGACCTCAGTTGGAAACTTAACTCAGTAGAAAGAATAAAGAAATCAACCAAAGCGCTTTATGCGTGCAAAAGGCCTTTAAGTAGTAACTGTTGAATCAACCACAAGATTATGAGGTGGCTTAACGCCTCCGTGATAAGACATTGTGTGGTGGCCGGCGCTGGATAAAGCCAGCTACACAAAGATGATAAACAGGGTCCAAAGGATGGCGTTTGTATCAATTGCAGGCACAATGCGCACATCACATACCGGAGTGCTCGAAACGACAACTACAATCTACAGGAGTGAGCCACGTAGATACCTGTGACAAAGAATTTGCAGCAAAAACGGCGCTGAGACTGTAAGCACTCTCATTATGGATCAATCAACGCACAGGTCACGCCAGTATACGAAACGACAACTGTGGCTCACTTCTGTAGATATCTGTGGCAAAGAATTTGCAGCGAAATCGGTGCTGAGACTGAAAGCCGGTATACTTAACTTATACAGTCTTACCAAGAACCTACAGACTACTTAACCCCGATCTTCGATTTCGATATCAAATAAAAAACCAGAATACCGAGTAGACAATTATAGGAGACAAACTCGGTACTGAGCAATAACAACGCCAAGGAAATCTACACAGATGGATCTAAGACAGTGAGAGGAGTTGCAGCGAGTATGTACTCGGTACATCTCCAGATCAGCCGGTCTTTTAGACTTCCAGATTACTGCAGCTTCTTCCAGGCAAAAATTGTGACTATTCGTGAAGCCGCTGAATGGCTGTTGATGAGGATGATATCGAACGTAAGCATCGTTATTGAATCACCATTTTTAAGATCAAAATTGGTAAGACTCTGACTTATGTCTCTTAACGAGATAGGCATTGCAGCTTTGTTCCTAGATCATAGATATCCCAGAAAACTTGGAAGCAGACGAGCTAGTCAAGAGAAGGGAACCACAATCATTGGACATAAGGTTGAAAAAATTTGGTTACCAATAGAAACTTAAAAACAAAACTCAAAGAGCTAGCACTCGGCAGTGTCCGTGAAAGATGGAATAATCTTAACACATGCCTACATGAGAAACAAGTACGGCCAAACCTGGACCTACAGAGGACCACGGTCATACTCAGTCTAGGCAGGAAAAACCTGAGTAACCTATTTGGAATCCTCACAGGACACTGCGCACGACTAGGATTACCATAAGGTAGGAGACAAATACAGTAACGACACACCAGTTTTTTCTGGAGTACCACAGGGGTCAAACTTGGACTACTATTGTTCATCCTATTTACAAATGAACTACTTCGCATCTTCAAAAAGAGCATCCATTTTGCGTTCGCAGATGACACAGCATTAGTCGTCAAACATAAATGTCTTATTACTGCTACGAAAATATTACAAGATGAGTTCGACAAAGCTCTTGAATGGTGTCATGACAATAGACTTGTATTAAACCCTCCCAAAACCAAAATGATGCATGTTCGTGGACCACATCACAAGCTATCTCAACATAAATTACTTTTCGTACCAGTATCTGCCAAAAAACATTGCCAAACCAGACCATAGAATTCGTTGAAAACTCCAAATACTTGGGAATCACTATAGACAGCAACTTCATTTGGGATAAACACATTGACAAACTTCGCTTAAAAATCAAGAAGGTGATTTTTGCTCTGCATCAACTACGGCACTACTCCACGTTTCAAGTTCAGAAACAGGTGTATTATGCCTTAGTTGAATCCAAATTGAGATACGAGATACTAGCTTGGGGCAATGCATCAAATACTCACATCAATAAGCTGCAAAAACTGCAAGATACTATCCTAAGGCAGATAAATAGCAGACATACAGCAGACACACACAACTCATGGATGGTACGGTGGTGTGTCGACTCCTACGCAGACGGTGCCAGGTTCGATACCCGAATTTACCACCTTTAATAATTCACGGCTCCACCTCTTTCGAGTCACTGACAATGCTTAAAGAGTACCCCTGTCTAGAAAAAGCTTCTCAAAACTTGGCCGTGCGGAATCGGCATAAAGCTGTTGGTCCCATCCACTTGTGAGAGAACAGTTGCACGTACAATACAAGTGGTTGCTGTATTATTTTATTATACTCTTATCCCACGGTGGTTGGCGCAGTTGAAGGCGTCTCCTTTCTTGTGGATCGGGCAAACGATACTGAGCATTCACTCATCTGGCATGCCTTCGACCATATCTTGCAGATGAGGTGGTGTAAGTGGCCACCAGATCATTTCCACTCGCTTTCAAGATGTCTGCTGACAAGCAGCTTTATTGGACTAGGTCGGGGGTACGCAATTCTCTTCTATCGTCGTCCATTGTGTGGAGCGGAAGTCGTGGTGACTCTATAAGACTTAATAACGTGTCCCATATATTTTTTATCAACTACGCCTCCGAACTATTCTAAAGGGTGTTCCAAATTCATGATTCGAAAAACAAATCAGCATGACAGCTGACAGTTCAATGTTGTTCAATGTGGATCGTCGCAGAACAATACGTTTTCATTGTTGAGCAATATTTTAAAAATAAAACCAAAGCCAACATCAGCGGTCAGCAAATTTGATGACTATGTTAATCATCATAAATGTAGAATTTTTTAGGAAAATCCCAACTAATTGTTGATTGTTGAAACCATCCAACATTCGTTTGGTGCGAATTTATTTTCGTTGGACCTTAAACTTCTCTAAAAATGCCACCACACAACGCAGGGAGCAACGTGTTAATGGTGGTGACGATATGATGATTCAGATTGTTGTGCCAAAAGTGGAATTTATGGATGTGAGCGATATGCGGTTTCAACTAGATGATGCCACATGTCATACAGTGAAAGAAACACCTTAATTATTGCATGAGTGCATGAATCATTCCTTGGTCGTGTGATTTCCCGTTTAAACCCTGTATGGTTGTTCTTTGCCGATTCGACGAACGCCAGTTATGTAGCACTATAGATATATTAATTTTATTTGTTTGTCGCACATCGTTTAAGAGTTCAATTATAAGAGTTCGTTTAAGATTTCTTCTTCCTCTTCATCCTTGCAACTTCTGCAGCTATCGTTATAGGCGTTCCTAGTCTGGAGGCGTTAATACCGGTTATGACGCCGATGAGAGATGTAAGATTCGCCCTACTCATTCTGATCAGGTTACGTAGAGGAGCAAAATTATTATAAAATTGTCTGTTATACAAGACTGAAGAGTTCTTTAAAAAAAGTCTTCAGTGTTAATTCAATCAATTTAAACCATTATAAGTACACACAAGGTCGGGGAATCAACTCATCCTCAATTATTGCCAAGACTTACCTTATTACATCGCTACTGCTGTCATCGTTATTGACGAACTGAGATGATTCGAATTCACATCTAAATATCTCGACAATATCTTCATTTGTGGAAAACTCCTTTTTCTTTTTAAACTTCAAATTCCATCTGCAGTTCAATTTCTCGCTCAATTCTTTTGTTTGAGCGTTCAGTGCTGAAAATAAAAGGAATTTCATCGTCATCCTTTCCCAGAATAATCACCAAAACCACGATTTTGTTTATATTAAGTCCTTATAAAACGAACTTATAGAATACGCAGAATTTGGGAATTTCCCTTCAGAATTCGACTTAGCGAAGGTGTCGCCAATTAATCTGTTCGAGTTCTCAAGACAAACGAATAATCGAAGTTCTGGATGGAGCAGTTGGTAGAGTGATGCCCCTGGTTAGCGGGGAACCTGGTTTGAATCCCAGTGAAAGCAAAGTTAATACGCTTATATCTGGTTTTAAAATCTGTCCAGTTACCATTTGCTGTTGAGATCAAATTAACTGTGCTATCACTGGTATAGGGTGGGTCGCTGTAGCGTAGTGGGTTAGTGCGTCGACTCCTACGCAGAGGGTGCCAGGTTCTATACCCGAATTTACCACCTTTCATATTTCACGACTCCACCTCTTTCGAGTCACTGACAATGCTCAAAGAGTATTTCTTTTCTAGAAAAAAAATGCACCAGCCTACCTAACATATCCTTACCTAATCGAAGTTCGAGTTATCGAAGTCAAATAACATGTAAATTTCAGTCTTGGCGCTATTGCCAACCAATTTCATTCGAGTTAACGAAATTCGACTGTATATATTAAAAAAGGCTTTGAGATCATAAACTCGGAATATCTAAGAGTACTTAGACATAAAACTAAGATGGCTACAGAGCACTGTCTCCAAAGACCTTTTTTCCGCTGTTAACCCACTGTGCGCCGGACATTTAACGATGTTATATTCCAAAAGGAGGTAACGAAAGGCTTATCAAAAGATGAAAAAATGTCGATGGATGGTATCAATCTCACACGCACTTTATTTTGTTTTAAATTTAAAGATGAGACACGTTTAATGGAAAATTCTTTAGAACACATATTGGTATGGACGATATGGTTCTTCTTGTGGTTTGTTTTCTTTAGATAATTGTACTAAGCGTTATAACTTCCAGGATTCTATTGAACACTCCTTCCTCTAGACGCTTTTGCAAGGTTGTTTGCGATTCCGGCAGATATCATTAGTGTTCTGTTCAGAATATCATCGCTTTTTTGTCGTCTATTCTATACCTTAATAATCGCCTTCAGTGCGTGGTAGAGAGGCGCAGAACAAACGTATCTATAACAATCTGTTAATTAAGAATCACATCAAGGTCGAGTGTGCGTTTCATCGTTTCCCTTCGAAAGCCTTCCATTACTGGGTCTGTAACTGAGCACAGTCGTCCTTTTTGCGAATTAATCCATGTTCCATGTGGGAAATGTGCATTTCCCCAAGGCTCCACACCAAGGTGCGAAAGTGCTTGTGACAGTTTGACCTCAACGAGGAGACCTTCATAATTTTAACGACTTGCTAGTTTTGAATCAGTAGGTGATCTCCTGCTGATTATTTAACTTCCCAGCCTTAAATTGCCTTTCTTCGTTGGTCATTCAATTCACAATAACTGTATGTTGCTGTAATATGTTACGTTCACTTATTGCTTAAATAATTCTCTTTATCGCTGGACGCATTGGTTAATGCATCCATTTGTTATTGTTGACCCACGCCAACATCTGTGCAAACTTTTCGCATAAAAAAGCCGTGTAAAGCGAGTCGGCATGCAAATAATCGATTAAAAAACGATGTAGGCAAGGATGAGAAAATAAATGGCCTCGTTAAACCGTAATTTATTCTCATATTCATGCGGCTAAAGACTACACTGTTTTACTCGTTGCATGGCATGGTCTTAATTGTAAAAAAATGCACCACCTTAAATCGCGAATTGCTTGAAATCTGTTATCGATTTTTGTTTCATTCTAACCAAGTGACGACGCACCGCGCTGTTCGTGGCTAATTGCTGGAAAGATCGCAATAAAGCAATAGATGCGCGCCCTCACACGTTGGTTTCGAATGTATACGAGTGCATTATAAGTCATGCGCTCAAGTTGAACGGACATGCTTTTTAAATCCGCTTATCATTCGTTCTCGCCCTGTTCGGCGGACTCTTATCTGAGTGCAGTTGCTTCTCGTAGACATGAGTCTCAGGTTCCCCTCAGGTTCCGCGTGTTTTCTTTCCAATAAATCGCGATGTTTATTGGATTAATTGGAAATGAATAAGTGTGGCGCTTAATTGTAGATATTGTGTTCTGCCAATCTTACTGATTGGGCCACCATACGATTCGCAAGTATTCGATTCGAGGAATGCAACTACGTAGTAATGCACACCCAGAGCTCTTCAATGCTACTCGCGTGACTGCCGTTAGGTGTTACTTCGGAGGGTTGGTAAGGAATTATGTTCTATCGCCAGAAGTTGCTTCTTGTTCTCTGCGTTTTATAGGTGTGGGATCTAAACGCTCGTACGCATCAGATTCTATGGGTTTGGGTCCTTTCGGAGTTTGTCTCGAAAAAAACACACTATGTACGATCAGATCTCCATCCAGTGTTGCTCCGGGCATGAGTAGGATAACTTTGGTGCCAAGAATTGATAACGGTCTCGCGAATCTCACGAAGCCGTCCACCGGGATACTGCTATTTAAGAATTCTTTTGATATATGCACCAGATGTTTAATCTTTTACACATTCACTTACCTCAAAGGAAGACCAGGTAAATGCCAAAAAAACAAAACTTAGCTAGTCATTTCAATTTGAAGTTGAACAGGGTTGTTAGATGAGGCATCCCATACGTGCTCCTCGTACTTGCATATTCCGGGCAATAAACTTCTTGCGTCTTGCTGGTACCGCCTTATCCAGACAGAAACGTTGTTAGGTCATATTTGCTGTCCCTGTCTCCGCTTATGTCCAAGGTCCAATGACGGTAAAGAGCTTTCCTTTCCTTGCCACAGCGCCGTTGCCATATCCCTCACCTGGACTTGTATGAACTTGTATGACCAGCTTGGGCTTGATATCTCTTGGCAAAGTTGCTTTGATGGCTTGCATGTAATTTGTAGTCTATCTAGGCTTATGCTACAAACACTGACGGGGTTGCGGTTCGCCGAAGTTACATGCGTTGCTGCCAGCTATCCCACAACCTGCCCCATCTGAGATAGTTCTCAAGTCTGTGTTAAGATCCTTGGAATTGACGCCAGCACCGCCAACTGCACCTATCCTCGATCCATCTGTGAAGACCGGACACCACCTTGTGGCGTGCTTCTGTTAACAGATTTGCATACCGTTATCTCACCTCCAGGAGTACTCCAACATATTTGACCTTTTTGGAATAGACTGGAGTGGTGTCGTTGATTGTTACGGGTTCAAGGTTGACACGTATCCTCCCTGATAAGTATATATATTGACATCCTTCTGTCGTGTCGTGCTTTCTCCTGTATAACCATATCAGTGAAGATGTGCTAAATATTTACCGATAACTAGTGATCACAACAAGGGGAAAATAACCCCCCTTGTGGCCACTGGGCACGCCTTAGCCACTGTTACAGAAACCGACACTCCTCCTCCTTCTGCTTATCTTTTCGAGATTCTCTTTGACTTAATGTGTCGTATATCAGGCTAAGTAGTCAATATTGTCTTTACTATTGTGGTACACAACAAGCGATATCTTTCATCAAAGTCACTGACTTATTGAACAGCCCCCTGTGCCATAATGATAACCCATTTGTTATTGGTCGTCTATCCACCCTTCTACGTCTGAAAACTGTAAACAGAGATGCCCTGTTGCGTCAGTGCTGATTATTTTTTATCTCAAGACTGAAAATGACAACAAAACTTAATGAGTAATTAAACGCTGAATTTGATACTTAAACTGTTGGATGGTCGATTAAACTTAGATTCAATCACTTTACACACAGAGAGAGATAGAGAGAGAGAGAGAGGAAAAGTTGAAGAAGAATATTCTGAGAATAAGACAACACAACACAACGAGATAAATATCAAGTCCAACGCCGGGGCAACAACCATCAGCACATGGCTTCTTGTGTAGAGCGAACGCTAATTGGCGCGTCGATCACGCAGAACTGCTTGCTGTGCAAGATCAAGATTCGCCAAATAAATATAAAGACCGTCAAAGAGTTCTATAAACATGAGTCAACGTGTGTGACGACAAACAGGGGCACTAGACGATGTACGTAAGCGAACGCGATATGCGAATGCGTGTGGAGATACATGCTTTCAAATTGTTTGTGGAGCATTTGAAAGAGCAGCGAATTGATGCGGATATAGAAGTTAGATTAAGTTGCGGGGAGCGGAAGGAAACTACAACTCACTTGAACTTTTGATGGTTAATTGTGAATTGAGGCGTGTTGGGGAGTAGGATAGCTTTACCCCGTGTACTCGAGACGTCTTTTTGCCTTTATACACCGAACTCGAAGTTCGAGTTATTGAAGTCAAATTACATGGAAATTTTCGTCTCAGCGCTATTGCCAACCAATTTCATTCGAGTTATCGAAGTTCGACTGTATTTCTCTCAATAATACTGCCTTAAGTTTCATAAACATTGCGTTATTGTAAAGTGATTGTATAAAACAAACCCAAATGTCAAAATATTTCGAGAAAAATCTATTATGTTTGAATTTTCGAAAAAAAAGTATTTAAATCAAAGTAATGGATTCAAAACATGAATTAAATGTATTGAAAGTTTTTTTTTATTTAAGATTAATTGATTTAAATGGCCTAACCCACACAAGAAATAAAATTACTTATAAAATCGTTAATAACGACTACTGAAAATCGCGTTACCATAACAGATGCTTCAGATACCCTTGTATAAGCCATGATTGCTGATGACTTGGAAGATGACAACATCCTCATCGACCGCAACACCATACTCCATATTTCCTCCACACTTTTAGTGGGGCGTGTTTATTTACGCATGCCTACAATGGAATCGGCAACGGTAAAGCTAACTTTAGTTTTGAAAATTACGTTCTGCTCGTTTTAAATTTAAAGTCAACTTTAACTTTAGAGTCTCATTTAAGGTGACAATAAATAACAAAAAGGCTGCTTTAAGTGTTGTGAATAAATTCTCTAAAAGTCAACTTTAAAAGTCAACTTTAAATGACGTTTAACATACGTGTACCAAGCTTTTAGTTTTCTAATTTACTTTTGACAAGTTTTTGATAGGAACACTGCGCTGTGTGACGTAGGTATACTGACAGTTGTATTAGAGGCCAGATCGTGGCCTCTAGTTTTGGCTTGTGAGTTTTCCACGATCTTGTCAAGAATTATGTTTAAGAAGCCAAGAATTCGCGTTTCGATCTTTTCAGAAATTTGGTCAGTACCTAAATAGGTCGATTATGACAATCGTAAAATGGAAAATCAATTTTCACAGAGCACATCTTTTGATAATAAATTTCGATAAGTTGTAAGCGTTGTCTCTCCATGCGAATGCTTACTAATTGAGCTTCTTTGACTTTGCCACACGAGTGACCTGTCAGAAATAGAACACTGAAAAATCAAACAGCAAAAAAATTACCCATGAGATAGCATGTGTTTTTCCATATCACCAAATGAATGTCGAATGATGAATCATGAAAAGCTGTCCGATGAATTCTCAGTCGGCGTTGAGTGTTTCTTTTTAGCACGGGAACGCCCATAAGCTCACCGAATCGATCCTTAAAGACGATTTACAACGCCATTCAAACATGATTTCCTTCTTTTTTAAAGACCATTAGCAAACCAAATATATCCCCGACCCTCGTGGAGCATGCGAACACAATTCCACCAAATAGACAAAATTAACGCAGAATACAAAAAATGAGAATGATATAAAAGAAGAAACACAGCTGTGCCACTGATCGGCTTTTCTGCACTCTTGTAAAAGCTACCCCAATAAAATCCTTAATCCTTCACAACAACATCTCGTGAAGTGATGTAAAGTGACGTGACCCGTTAAGTAATCCCATTGAGGCTGGATTTCTAAAGGATTTCCTTTGTAATTATTCCAATTGTTATTTTGAACAAATGCATACACATTTTTTTCGCCCGAATTGCGAGTACTTTCTCGTGTATCCCTCCCAGAACACGCCCCTCAACCTCCGTTGATAAATGTCCTCTCTATACAATGGATACAATTCTTTAAGGAAACAAATTGAAGCAATGGTGTGCTGGAGAGACAACAGAGACAGAGAGAGAGAGAGGTGTCTGTCGTCTAAGGAGGACATCACCTAAGCGTTTAATTAGTGGGACGCTCCTTAATTTGAATATAAATGGTAAAATTTAAAATCATTTAACTATCCCTCATCTCGGCAACGAGTCCGAGCTGAGTTCAGGTGGGGCTGCGCAGTGGGTTTGTGTTTGACAATTAAAGAATTTCCGGAGCACTGGTGCGTATTGAAGGAGCGGAAAGGATAAAGTATAGGGTTTCAAATGGAAGAAGATGACGATGTGCTCGTCATCGGAGGGGCAATGAGGGTGTGCTCCAAATCGTACCAATGAAGCAGAATTTAAGGATAACAAGAGAAGGATTGCCAAAGCAATCAGAAGGAACGCATCGGCGATGAAAGGAGGATAAGAGGGAAACCAAAGAAAAATCGGATCGGCCTGATGAAGAGTGCAGATACTTGAAGAATATTCAGAAAAGCAAACACACACAAGGTAGATAATGTGACTGCCCTCGGCGTTCGAAAGGGTTCACTTGGACCAATGAGGTCCATTGTGTTGTCACTAGAAACGGCTAACGTTGTTATCCTTTGATTTGTAGATAATTTCGAAATTATGCTGACATCCGTTTGGGATGTTTGTTAATTGTTTAAAGAAGTCCCTTCTCTTTAAATCTAGGTTTTTGGAGGTATGTGCTAATGCTGGCAGGAAGGCCAACGTGGGCAAATCCGGGGTTCAGGTAATTTCGAGAACGCACAGTGGAGAGGAGTCCCATTGAAGCAGGCGGAGAAGTTTAAGTAAATCGTGTTCTTTTTTGCAAGTGATGAGAGGGGTAATGCTGAGCTTTTCCTGTAAGATTGGCAAAAATGGTAATATTTTAAAAAGTTCTCGAGGTGAAGGGGCACTTTCCTTGTAACGTTCAAGACGACTGGATTACGCAGTTGGTAGAGTGCCTGTCCCTGGTTAGCCGGGTCCCCGGTTTGAATCTCAGTAAAAGCAAAGCTTTTATCTGGTTTTAAAATCTGGTCCAGTCACCATTTGCCGTTGGGCACTATCACTGGAGTAGTCAATCAGTGGCAGTAGTCTGACTAGGGGTGTCACAGTGGACCAATATGGTCTAATGCCTAACCTAACCTCCCTACTTTTGCAGCTGGTGCGCCATCCCATCAGAGCAGTCTCCATAGTCTCTTTCGCCCTTGCAAGTTTTCACTTCTTTTTTCTATTAGAGATTCGGGATAGCGACTTTTTTAACGTACATTGTTGGTATTGGGAGTTTGCTTGAGAGGATTCTTCAACACTGGATTGTGTTTGTTAGTATTAACTACCGTCTTTATAATGTTCTGTGTCGCGTTCGTCACCCTTGGTTCGTGGCGGTAGGTGAGGTAGAGGTAGCTTCCGATTTCATCGAACCTGGCTGGTCCTACACTCCACAACCGTAGAACGCTCTAAGGCGATGCCATTAGTAGGTTTAGAGGTCGTAGCAATATACTTGTCATGGTCTCCCACCAAGTCGGCCTATCAATTGGTGAAATTGCTTCACCCCTGGTCTAAACAGGCGAGGTCTCGGCAACGTTTCATTGCAACTGACTTTCTGCGAATAAGCCTTTGTCCATACCCTTGGATGTCCCCTCTAGAAAGCTAAGAGCTCTTTGAACCCTCAATCTTTCTTGCTCCTTAAGCACAGTTTTACCACTCAGCCTACGTGTCGTCTGTGTGCAGTTGTGAATTTTGATGCGTAGGCAGTTGACTACCGTCTGTCAAATAAATTTGGGTGAGCTACCAACCGAGCAAGAGATATTATCCACGGGGATTTAGTCGACTAAGCTCACAGCCATTGTTCCGCAGCTAGCTGCAACCGAAATCTTCTCAGCTAGTGATTGAAGAAGGATATTCTCCTCTTCCTCCGTGAAGATTGTTTCTAAGTCGGTTTCAATGATGTAACGTCAATGATGCCTGACTGAGTTACATCAGACTTCCTTTGGGTATTACGTTGTATTGTAATGTTGGTCCCACGAGTGTGACTTACTGTACTCACCTCAAGTATGCAGTGAAGTGGACTTGTGTTGATATTGTATTGCCTCAGTTATCCGGAATTATCCGTTAAAATACAAGGTTATTCGTTCCTGGGCACGGTATTTCACACCCGATCTTATCGAGTTAATATCCTCGATCCTCTTTATTTAGTAGAACCAGGGACACCTCCTTATGGATTTTTATGATTGTCACGTGTAGCTGCCCCCAAATTGGCGATACATCGAGTGTCTCGAGTGCCTTTCGTTCGATGTTCTCTTGAACTGAACCCACAGATCGAGTATAGACGCGGTATGCCACCCAGGTCCCCAACTCTTTGGGTCGGAGCAAAGTTGCACACGCTCTCTATATGGCTGATCTTTCTTAGACATTGGATCCCTAGACGCCTAGCTAGGATCATGTCGCTGTTCACTCCGTACAGTTCTTGGTTCAATCTTCTCCTCCAAATGCCGTCAACGCAAACAGGGGCAGACAGAACTTTTTGAAGAGACCAATGACTTCTACATCCGATTCTCCATATCTCTGCGCCTTAAAGCACAATCGGAATGATCAGTGGCCTATATAAGCCAGCTTGGTCCTTCGAAAGACTTACTCACTCAATTGCCTCTTAGCCCATCGATTTTATCTCGGTCCTGATGTTGTTCGTAATGTTACAAATTTAAGTCCATAACTTCCTGAAAGTTGTATGTTATACAACTCATTGTAATGCAATTTTTTCTTATAGCATGACAGACGATGGCGCCTTCGTGAAGAACGCATACCCGTCATTCGTCTGCACACCTCGTTAGGTTAATTTGCGTCGGTTTTCCAAGCCAAACCCTTTGTGATCCTTATGGCCATGAACTATATTGTGAAGTTGGAAGGGGCGAAGTACTTGTGTCTGTAGCGACATCCAAGCTGTACTTAAGACCTTGATTAACCTTTTAAGCACTTCCAGGGTAGTTCTGGTGTGGGAGTCTTCTCTGCATTTTATCGGCAGTCTAAATTCGTTATGCCTTGTCCGGGTCCCGAGCCACGCGGGCTATGAGATCGCTGACGAATTTGCTCGACAATGATCAGAGCTAAGCGCCGATTTTGGAGAGCCTAACAAAGCAATGTTGGATCGTCTTGGTTTCTTCCTCGTTGCTGCAACTCCAGCAGAGATCGCTGGATTCCGCATTCTCTTTCCGAAGAATTGCTCCGATGGAGCAGTGACGTTCGATCATCGGATGGAGCAGTGTCCTCTGATCACTCCGACGAGCACACAGATCGAGTTAAGGTACAACGCCAGAAGCTTCTTTATTTTGTTGTTATTAAGCTTTGTGCGTGGGCAGTCATATCTTGAGAGATAAGACGAGTTGGCTTCATGAGTCCTTCGTTAGGACTTCCATCAATGGTTGGACCCCTCGAGAGCACAACTGGAGGTGGCATGACTTTCCAGGATGTTGTTTCTTGTTATCTATTGACAGAAAAGTCTGTACAGGACTTACCGACGTAACTAAAACTTCGCCAAACACCTAAATGCTCTTAGTCTAACCGACGCCTGTGCGACTGCACTTCCTTTGTAAGCCTCGTGTAAGATCTTTCAATCGTTGGATTTTATTTTTCAAATGAAAGTTAAACTCAACTTCCAGCCCTCTGTTGAACTATTAGAAAAATCCAACATTTTGGGAATTTGTTTTCAGATCAACCAGATCCACCATTGTTTTTAAACTTGGCGTGTTTTATTGAGAATCTATAGTCAGCTCAGTAGCTACTTTACGCGCGAAGCAGAAACAGAACAAAACTGTGTTATTACTGAGTAAAACTAGCTCAGTACTCAATACTGATTGTTAGAATTTCAATCACAGGTGGCGCTTCAGATACCATCCCACAACCACAGATGCCTCTGACAAAAATTCATGAAGATCCAGCAGAATTATGGCATCGTTGTTCTAAATCTCGACGTAGGATAGCCTACCTAATTTTGGAATCCATATTCTCTTTAATATCCAAATGCTTCAAATGAATAAAATAATATTCGTACAAACACATTTGTTGACACAAAAAAGTAAAGTGAATAAGGAGTGTTTTATTGAAAATCAAAACTGATCTGCGTATAATAATATAATAATATGGGTGGCGCTACAGTCCGAGGCGGACCTGGGCCTAGCTTCTCAGCAACCACTCGTGTTGTGCGTGCTATTGTTCTTTCACGCGTGGAAGAGACCTACAGTTTAATGCCGACTCCGAACGGCGAAGTTGAGGAAGCTTTTTCTAGACAGGAATACTCTTTGAGCATTGTCAGTAACTCGAAAGAGGTGGAGCCGTGTATTATCAAAGGTGGTAAATTCGGGTATCGAACCTGGCACCCTCTGCGTAGGAGTTGACGCACTTACCCACTACGCCACGGCGACCCTGAGCTGAGTATAGATTCTCAATAAAACGCCAACTGGTCTTACGCGAAAGTGAACTTGTTTTAGTAAATTACACCCTTTCTACTTGACACCTGTCAAAAGAAGAAACAAACAAAAAATCTTTCAAAAGAAAACAAACTCGAACTTGAAAGATCCTGCAGTAGATTGAAGGCCCATTTGAATCTCCTTAAGAAGACTAAAAATAAATCGTCGGAAATATTTCAGAACAAACTGCAATTTGTTACAAATCTGGGCATTATTTGAAATTATGTCGTACACAGTGTATAATGAGCACGCAAACAATTAAGACAAGTCTCAAGCCTTCTAAAATAAAGCACTTGACAGGGTTTATTCAATGGGGACTGGGAGGCTTATTTATTTGTTAATCTTGTCGACGATGTGGCTGACAGATATTTTATGACTAACCAGGGGAGACTTGATAAAGTTGTCTCATCACTTGATTGATTGTTACTGCGAGCCGCCGGCCGTAAATTTGTTTTTTTGCTTTTGTTTTACTCCCACAGCGTGTAGCCAATTTCATGTTGGATGGTACTTGTTATTTGATATGAGCTGACAGTTTTTTTTTAATCATTATTTGATGGGTTACGGTTTATCTTTGTGGAAATCGCGGCATGGGCGAACAGATCCGACGAGGAATCCATGAGAAACTCAAGCCATGTCTCTCCGTTGCGAGAGAGGAAAACACACAGGCGAGCATGCGAGACGGAATGGGAATGTATTTGTGGGAATATTTGTCACCTATTACAGCCACCAATTACAAATTAGAACCAATAAATGGCCATTGGCGACACGTTGCTGTTGTATGGCTCCTGTGAGAATGATTATTTATGTAGTTCCTTGGGTGTAGCTTAATTACCCATGATTGTCACCTTATTAACCGCCCGCCCCCGAGTAAACAGAGCTGTACACGTCTCCGAATGTCGTTCATCGGGGTTGCTGCTAAGGGAAGGAACCGCATGAATTCGCTTCAGAAGACGCTCTTGTGCAAACAGATGTTTATCAGTTGAGACGGAGGGCATATTGCTTGTCCTGTCAAGGGACAACGCTTTTGTGGGCGGGGATGGACGCATGGACAGCAAGACTGCTGATATTTGAGAAATGTAACCTCATCGCCACTGGAACTGGAGGTGGCTATGGGAATGTGATTTGATTTAACGTAGACTGATGACGTTCGCTCCGGCACAGGTTGTGTGTTCATGAGTTTTTGCTGCAGACAGCTGAGGGATGATTGATGCCTTAGTTGAGTGAGTTAAAGTGTTTTGTTTTTTCATGTACAAATGATTTTAGCGGCAAATGTGGAAATCATCAATTGGGCGAAGTCCAGCCATTCATAAATTCACAAAAAATCAATGCATTTGACATTTCACATCGTGTTGAATGCACTTAATGGGGGCATTTATGGTAATACGTGAACATAACTGCCAAATAACTTAGATTAAGTAAACGGGACCGGGACAGTGATTGCTGTAAGGACGTGTATAAGAAAATTTTAATAGACAGTGTAGATGAGTATACGTGGTTCGGTGATTTCTCGCTGCTACTGAAATCACTAGCACACTTGGACCATGTTGACTGTCTACCACTGATTGACCACTCCAGTGACAATGTCGTTAATTTGATCCCCACGGGAAATGGTGACTGGACCAGATTTGAAAACCAGATAAAATCGTATTAACTTTGCTAACCAGGGGCAGGCACTCAACCAACTGCGCCATCCAGTCGTTTGCTGTGTGCTTACTTTTGTGATTAACTATAAGTAGCAGTTTTCAACCCATTTTCCGATCCCATTCCTGGGAAACTGCGAACCGGGTTCTCAGCGTTTTTGGGTGCTTGCTCATTGGTTCTTCCCGTCAATCTTAATTTTTTCATAACTTCTCTCGTCTTGCGATCTGCCAATTTGATATATTGTTGCCATGACGACTAAAGAATCGTCCTTTATTCTCCTCACTGAAAACCAGTGTTAAATTCGTTTATTTTAAGAAAAACTCTTTGTTGCGGTCTAGAGGCAAATGGGTTATTTGTTTCCGAGAATTTTGTCTTTCGCAGACAAACCCGCAACATTAATTATGCACATGTCTATTAAAAACATGAAAAGAACTTATTCAGATGTCATAGAATCATAACATTTCACATTGCCGCGGTTCTTTATTTCTGTACAGGGTTTACTTCAACCTCAACTGCAGACATTTCCCAAATACCACAAGTTTCAATCTACATATTTTCTTCTTTCATTTTTTGTTCATCACATTCATCACATAATCGTGCCATATGTTCTCACACGGAATGATGGCATTTATCAGGTCATGATAAGAAATTATTTTTGGGAGTAATTAAGTGATATCGACATATGCTCCCATCCAGCCGTTGTCACAGCGATGTCATCTCTCGTTTATCAAATCATAATTGCCTACAAACGGCGCGTGGTATCACTTTGTTTTGTAATTTTCTTTTTAAACGTGTGAAGTTAAAGCCGTTTGTCTGCATTCAAATGCAGACTATTGCTGAATTAAAAACTCTAAACGCATGAGAAACTATAGCAGGATACTGACCAAATGTTTGTCTATGATTTGATTAAAAGGTAAGCGGCATCGTTCCTAAAATGAGCAGTCAGACGCAATTAAAGCTTGGTTATGTCTTGATCACACTGTGAATGGAAGTGAAATGTATATAAAACTTTAAACTTCAGTTTCCTTTTTGACACCGTCACAAAGCTTAAAGGCAGGCCCATCTTAAAAAATCAAATTAGATTAATTGAAGATGTGAAGATGAAGGACTTACTTGGGTAGTCATTAAAAAAAAGTCGTGACAAAAAATGAAAGATTTGCAAAAATGCAAAATGTAAGTAAGACCTTCAAGTTGTACTGCAATGACGAAAATTACCCAAAAAACTTCACCGTCGATGAGATTTGTTCGCTTAAAAATGAATTCACGTCAAGAGCAACAATTCTAATCAACCTTCTTTCAAAACCGATGTAAAATTTCATATAATTTACCCCGGAGAAACAAATTTCCCTTTCTTTGTGAAAAATTTGCCAAAATAACGGTAAATTGGTGAATTTTCCAATTCCATCCTCTAGATCAAGTCATAAGCTACAAAAAGTATGTACGGGTTTTTCGTCGTAGGACACACCGTTCTCGTGATATAAGCTGTTGAAAATTCCATACGAACCGCCAGAATCCCCACAGATGTCGATTTTTCTACATTGAAAAAATCATGAATGTTGGTCTTACTTTGCTCATATTTCAAAAACCGTGGGACCTACAGCAAAGTGACGTATGCGGATTTTGTAGCTTATGACTTGATCTAGAGGATGGAGCTGGAGAACGGACAAGTTTACCGTTATGAGGGTATCATTTTTAATGAATAAGTCACTTTTTGTGGTAAAATAATTTTAATTATCGCCTTGCCGGTGATTGAGGGTGATGAAAACTTGCACAATGTGAATACACGTCAAGATCAACAATTCTAATCAACCTTCCTTCAAAGCCGATATAAAATTTCATATAATTTACGCCAAAGAAACAATTTTCTCGGTTTTTCTCAAAAATTTGCCCAAATAACGGTAAATTGGTAATTTTTTCAATTCCATCCTCTAGATCAAGTTATAAGCTACAAAAATTATGTACGCGTTTTTTGTCGTAGGACGCACCGTTCTTGAGATATAAGCTGTTGAAAATTCCATACAAACCGCCAGAATCCCTACAGATGTCGATTTTTCTACATTGGAAAACTCATGAATGTTGGTCTTACATTGCTCATATCTCAAAAACCGTGGGTCCTACAGCAAAGTGAAGTAGGCGGATTTTGTAGCTTATGACTTGATCTACAGGATGGAGCTGGAGAACGGACAAGTTTACCGTTATAAGGGTACTTTTTGTGGTAAAATACTAACTTCAGTTAACTTCAGTTAAGGCATTATTAAGACCAAATCGGCAACACTTTCATTACAAAAACTTAGAGAACAATTAAAAATTACAATAATTAATGATGAAAATACAACTTGTGAAAATCAGAACAAAGAAATTGTATACAATTATACAATTATATAAAATAAGGAATTAAGGATCTCATGTTCTTTTGAATTATTTATTTTAATTAAACAAAATGAAGATGTTTATGTTAACGTAAACTGTGTCTTTTTTTCATTCAATATTAATTTCGTTGTAAGTTATTATTTTGTTACATAATAGAAATAAAAAATGTAACATATTCTTAAAGACTGAAGAAAATGTGTGTTTTTAAATTGAACCGAAATTAAGTTCAATAAATTCTAATTGCATATTTTACATTTTTAGTGCATTAAAATCCCAAGCATAGTAATATACGAATACAGCGTTGAGGCTCAAACAACCCACTGCACCGTTTCCTAATTCGACGTTCGGCAGGCCAAAAGTTGTGAACTGGAGTTTTTCATCGGACTTTTGGAATCCTAATCGGTTGCCTCACTTTTCGAAAACAGCCCCTATGACTTACGAAAGACGAAAAATGAGCAGTCTTTCCGTTGCAGGACACATCATCATCATCCAGTCAACGAGAGTTCACTGACAACAGGAACTGACATTTCCCATTCCGAGTATCGACATCCTGTTTGAGAACATTTTCATAACTTCAACCGACCGCACGTCCCTTCGAATTGATGTCAATCCCATTCGAATGCAAACTGTGGAGACGTAACCAGGCAACCTCTTCTTTTTTTTCTTCTTTTGCTGAATGCGTCCAAACTTGTTACGTATACGCCCGTCTACGTTACATGTCAACCATTTGCAATGATGATCCGCTATTCACTCGAATCTGGGGTTTTTTTTTTCTATTGATGTGTTTCGTCCTTTTTGTGAAACCTCTACCACCAAATATTATCTACACCCAAACGATGTATGCATGTACAAACACCTAATCATCAAAAAAAAAGATGTATAAAATGAGGGGCGGTGGCGTACACAAAATCCTGGCATAGTCCGTCCTGTTAAGGAGGCATATTCAGTTCTGTCTCCCATATGTATCCATGTCACACATCCTCCCAAAACATTCACTTTATAATCACACAAATCAACACACACACAAACATGCACACAGCCTACATACATTTTTATACGTTTTTCTACTTTTAGGCTCTGGGAAACCTGTACTTTGTCCATCAGTCACTGGCGGGGGTGAAAATATGGAATTTCCTTTCACACGAATGGGACTCAGCCGATGGGAAGAACATTTACACTGGCAACATTGAGACCATCTCCACCAAAGAGAAATCTAAATTTCCACAACACTTCTTTCCGGAAGTATGTATACGTAGATATGTATCCTTTCACAGTGCTTGTCAGAGAAAGAGAGAGAGAGAGAGAGAGCATGTTTGAATGAACTGCCTGCCTGAGTGTGTGTGCGTGCGTGCGCTTGTAAACGAAAATAAACAGTGTGCGTCCTTGAAACAAATACACATGATTTTAATCTGTTTGAATATAATTTTTTTTGTGTCGTATGCTATTTCTTCTTGTTCTTATTTTTTTTTGTTGTTGTTGTGCTTTATTGTGTTTTCTGTATTTTTAGTGCAAATGGTCGCGCAAAGGGTTTATGCGTACACGTTGGGAAATTAATGGAACTGTTATTGATCTTGTCAATATTCACCTGTTTCATGATGCTTCAAATTTAGCCGCTTGCGAGGAGTTCCCCTCGGTGTATTGCAAGACGAGAAGGAGAGCACTGGTTCATACGCTTGAGAGGTGAGTGTCGAGTTCGTTTTACGGGGGGGGCTGGGATTGAGTGCGTCCGTGTGTGTATGTGTGTCATCAGATTTGCTTTAGACGCGTCGACAGGGGCGAGGGTTTATAGGTCATTTGACATCGGCGATGTTCATTGTGTGGATTTGAAAAGGGGACGCTTCGCATGCATGTAGTGTGTTCTGCCGAGGAAAGCAGTCAATATCAGTGAAAAAGAAAATTGTTATGGGGTTGCGTGCCCTTCAATCCGCACCCACACTTGGGTGTGAGTATTAATAGCTTGTTTACTTGTTGTGTTGTGCTGACGGCGCTGCAGCAATGGACTTTAAAGGCTTGTTGCCATACGAAGGTCCCTTTAAGTGAACTGGAGTTTTAATGCCGCGGGGAGATGCACTCAATGACACAGTAACACTTTAATGAAGCTTTGCGTTGGCGTGGGTATGTAATAAGTGGATTAATTGAGGGACTCCTACATGCAACTTCGACTTTGCTTCATGAAGGAATGCGAATTAAATGCATGTTTGCTGGTGGTTTTCAGATCAAATTTATTTGCAATCATGTGGCAAAGTGCAGCAGTTGATTTCGGTGAACTGTTTTCCGCTTCCTATCATACCCAGCTGCATCAGATTTTTTTTATCAGGTTGGACCCTCACAAAAGCTGCAATACCAGCATATAAGTACAGTTGTGTTCAAATAATAATAGTAGCGCGCCTAGTTATGTTTGTTTTTCAATCTTTGTCGATTTTTTTTTTGTTACTTGGGTTGGTGAAAATCTTCAACAAGACACTGTGACCCGTGTCCACATAGTAGTGTCAGATTTTTACTGACTAAAAACACCTTTCCCTTTTGGTACTAAACGTCTCATGTACTGAACGTCTCATGTCCAAAGTTTGGAGGATGGCATAGTTACAATGACCACGAAGTCTGATACTTAGCTTTCGAGCGGAGTTTGTTATTTCTTTGTCGACGGTAGTTATCCCTAGGTCCCTTTGTATGTCACAGGGACCAGGGAGCTTTCACAATATCCCGTATAGTTTTATTTTGAAAGGACTGAATAATTCCTCTGTTATTTGCTTTGGTAAAAGCCCATAGTTGTATGCCGTGAGTCCATATAGGCTTCAGTTTGTTATACATGCTAAACTTGGAGTGCCTTCCAAGTAACCAGTACATTTCGCTATACCGGTGTTCGAGCTCTTCCCATTTCTTTTTCACGTGGGCCTTCCACTTGAGTTTCGCATCGAGTGTCATACCAAGATATTTTGCTTCATTAGCGTATGGTATTTGTACAGAATTAACGAAAACTGGTCGATTTTCAATATATCTGTAGGAAAAATTTATGTGCGTTGATTTGGTCTCATTGGGAGCAATGCGCCAGCGTTTTGACCATTCGTTTATTTTGTCCAAAGCTCGTTGCAGTTTTTCAGTTGAGGACTCAACTGAATGTCTCGTTGCCAGGATCGCTGTGTCATCCGCAAATGTAGCCACAAGTGTACCCTCAGTTTGAGGTATGTCTCTAGTGTACAACAGGGACAAGGAAGGGCCAAGTACACTCCCTTGAGGGACTCCTGCTCGGATCTCTTTAAAATCGGAGTATTCAGTTTCGTGTATATCCTGTTCTATATATCCTGTTATCGAGATAAGATTCTAGTATCTTATACAAGCTTGTCGGCAGAAGCCTGCTTAGTTTGTATTTTAGGCCTTCATGCCAGACTTTGTCGAAGGCCTGGGAAACGTCAAGCAGGGCGGTGGAGCAGATCTTTTTCTCTTCTAATGCTCCTTCAATTTCATTCGTTATTCTGCATACCTGGTAAATTGTCGAGTGTTTCGCTCGAAACCCGAACTGATGGTCAGGTATTAGTTGCTTCTCTTCGATAAATTTTTGAATGCGATTTAATAAGAGTTTTTCCAAAATTTTCGATATTATTGGTAAAAGCGATATGGGTCTGTACGACTTTTTGTTGTTCAACGGTTTGTCCGGTTTTGGAACCAATATCACTTCTGCCACCTTCCATGAGCCTGGAACATATAATAGTCTAAAGGAAGCGTTAATTAAGTAGAGGAGTTTAATAAGCGCCTTTTTCGTCAAGTTCTTCAGGATTTGTCCGGTTTCGTTTATTAGGTTTTTTAGATTTTTGATTGCCTGGCAGAGTTCGTTTAGCGATACTCTTTCAATACTAGAGCAGTCAGATATATAAATTATACTTGGATCAACTTCCAACATTTGTCCATCAAAGGTCTGGAATGTTTCCTCCAAATTTCGGCAAAGAGATCCGCCTTTTCTTGATCACTTTTTGCCCACTCATCATTGTTTTTCTCGATTGGCGCGGCCTGCATTTGGGGCTTCGTGATTTTTTTTACTTCTTTCCAAAGGTAGTACATTCTACATTTTTCATTTGTTAGACCTTTAAGATAAGTCGATATCTTGCAAAGATTTTTTTAGTTAATTGCACAGGCGATTTAGGTATGTTTTATGTTGAGGGGCGCGAGACTGCTGCCATTTCTTTCGCGCTTTTCTTTTTTCGAGGATAAGTTCTTTTATTTCTGGCGGAAGATTTGTTTCATTAAATTTGGGTATAAAAATAATATAATAAAAATAAATGCTAAAATATTCGGCCATCTCGTTAAGAGATAGACTGTAATTCAGGGAAGGTTCCCCGACTGGTTATCAGAATAAATTACTAAATAATATTACTTACTTAATATCGCCTTATTTTTAAGGCAAGGCTAGGCATCCTTGATTGCTCTAAAGGTAGTTCCTTCATTAAGGACCCACAATCGAAATGACAGTTGGGTACTTAGCTTCTTTTAGTTGTCGGTCGCCCCCACGCCTTCCGCCGTCAGTTGGTATGCAGTGATTCCAAGAAGAACTCGACTTGATGTCGTTACTAAGGTAGGGTTGCCATGTGTTCTATTTTTAACCCCGGTGCAGAACGTCCTACAACGTAATTGTATTTTTGAAAAAAAAAAGTCATTAAACTCTGAATTTAAAAGAGTCAATACAAATGAAACAGACATCTTATTTTTACTCCCATGTGTCAACCATCTAAATGTCAAACCGCTTTGTTGATTGAGTTCATGAACCTAGTTTCTGTTTCCATTTTGGCCTCTTTTTAAGGCAGATGATGTCCTCCAAGTCCGGGATTTTAAGCTTTAGAGTTCTAACTCTAAAGTTGTTTTTAATAATATTATCCTCACAGTCATGTCTAATACTTTTACAGTCAGTTTTGTTATTCGCGCACCTTCCACTTTCCTTAATTTATTGATATCTTCGTCGAATGACATTTTTTTTTTGAATTTCATGTACATGCAAGTTTTTATTCTTATATATACTGATAATATATATAGATATGAATGGATTATATATAGAAATACACCTTGTATTTTAGTAAAATAATTCACTGTCAATTGACGACACTTTTAGCTTGGAAGTTAAAAACATAAAGCAACAAAAAACTGCAAACAAAATTTCCGTGTTAGTAGTGTTGAGCAAAAAAAACGAAATTTATCAGACATTAAACAAAAAAATGGGTCTTAGACATAAGATAATCTTAATACTTGTTTGTAAACCCCTTATTCTCTAGCATTGATTTGCACCGACGTGGCATGGAGTCCACCAAATCCTTGCATGTCTTGGTTGAAATATTCTGCCACGCGCTTTGCACTACTTGCCAATGTTCTCTATTATTGGTTGGCTTTGCGTTCACCACTGTTTTCTTTAAGTCACACCACAAGTTCTCTAAGGGATTAATGTCTCTGTCTTGGCTTTTTTGCTAGCATGTTTTGGGTCATTATCTTGCTGAAAGACCCAGATTAATGGCATTTCAAATTCCGCATAAGGCAGGCAACCTTACCCTTGCAAGAATATCTACATATACAGTCTGGACGATGAACGGGCAAGAATACAGTTTTTGGGAAACGCGGCGGGATCAATACATCGCATTACATACAGCCGGCTCAACCACAACATGGGGCGTCGAAAGTACTTCAAAGATATGCATAGCATCCAAGAAATTTCTGTGATGTTTAAACTTAGAGGCGAACTTCTAAAACTGAATTTTGTACCGCATAGAAAAGATCTCCCTATAATCTGCAGTAAGTGTAATTTGGCAGAGGGAACTTTTGAAATTTGCATTATTCCGCATGGAGAGCTAATAATTATTACTTGTGTATAATAAACTATAGTCAATCCGGCAGACGGCTAAGCGATGCTGATTTTTATTTTGTTAAATTTTTGTAAAAGGAACATTATTCGAAATAATAAAAATCTAATCTATCTATCTATCTACGGTCTGATCTATGAAACCAGAAATATTATTATAGAACCGCAGTGTTTTATTATCTTTAAAGTGTTGGCGATATTTATGTTGAAGGCGATATTCCGTGTGTGGAGGACAGTGAACATATTGACGGGACTCACAACCTGCATAAAGAACAATTTTGCTCTCATCAGTCCATAATATATTGCGCCATTTTTCCACAGACTAGGTGATGTGTTCTTTGTCAAATGCTATCCGAGCTGCTATGTGCTTTTTAGAGAGTAATGGTACCTTGCGAAGACTCCGAGCGTATAGCCCTTTATTTAGCAGCCGCCTGAGAACTGTGACAGGACTAATACTTTGCCCCAACTCCTTTTGGATGACATTTGAGGGTGCAAAGGGGTGCGTCTTGCTATATTTTACAATTCGGCTGTCCTCCAATTCTGATGTTTTTTTTTCGTCCACGAGTTTCGGGCTTAGGATGGTGTTTTATAGCGTTAGCAATCTTTTGGCTGTGCATACGATGATTTCTTGAATTTCTTTACAAGTTTTTCCATCCGCTCTTAATTTTAAAATTAATCTTCTTTCCTGCTCTGTTCAATGCTTATTGCATCAAAAGTTCAAGATTTGACTATATCTAAATTAAAAAATTCTTACTTTTATGTTACCTTTAAATTTAATTTTTTATCTTATTTTAAATCAGTTCATTAGCACATTACTATTTTTTTTGAATAGCTGTATAAGTACTTCGCCAAACCTTTAACGACTGATTGGATGCTACAACCGAGATGCAGTGGAAAATATGATCAGTATTTGTTTTGTCAATTACCGTTATACGTTTCTGCAGTCTGCATTCAGAGAATGTATAGCAAAATTTGCTTGCAATTGCTTGGGATATGCACTACTATTATTTTGAACACAGCTTATCAACAGCATATCAATTTCGATATCAATTTCGATAGCTCTTTCGGGTCCATTCTTCTTTCATTCAGAGTAGTGATGGGAATCGAGTGATGTTATTTCACTCGAGTTACTCGTGTCTTTTACAAAAAATAATCGAGTCATATTCGAGTAGGAATGCGACTGAGTTTACTTGGGTGGAAGTGAAAGGTTTTAAAACTAGAAAGAATTTAAATATTAATCTCTTACTTATGGAATCTCATGGCTGTTGGCATAGAAAGACGTTATAATTATCGGCGGAATTCATTATATTGGACTCTCCCTAAATCGAACTGTCCCTAAGTAAAAATCTTCTAACTGGAACAAAGTATGGAATCTCGTGGAAATTCGACTCAGGGCTAGTTCACTGTATAACAAAAGGACAAGTTTAGTTTATCATATGAACAGAGGAGTAGTGGCAACTGAAGAGTATGAGTGTTGCCAGGATTAAGTTCAGTGGATCTTCTTTTCTGTCTAGATATGGAAACTCGGGATATTAATTTCTTAAAATTGCCTTATTGAAGTGTTTACATTCATTTTTGTATCGAAATGTTCCCACAACTCATTAGTCTCTGTGTCTGGGGTATTATTTTAAATAGACACACGCGGTCTTTGGCTCTATTGAGGTTAATTTAGTTTCATACAAATTCAGACTACTACCATTTTCTATGAGACAATTCAACTCATTTGTTACCCATTGATAAGCCTTTATTGCGTTATTCACCAAGCCAAATCCAGCTTTATTGAACGTTGCCTCTTTTATATAAAATGTGGTTCTTGCTGTGGTCTTATTTACTTGTGTAACCCCCAACCAGTAATTACTCTTAATAATGATGATTTAAGATGAGCTCCCATAGGTGTAATAGGGGCACCATTTTCATCAAACAAACGTGGAATCGTGTATGTTGTAGTTGATATAGAATGTGTAGTGTGATCATCACTTTGACAATCCCAAATTTCCCCCTGATTTCATGTGACACCTAAATAGGTGTCACTCTCATTTTTTTTTTATGTTCGATATCAATGTTTTGGACAGTTGCATTAGATTTCTTTTATCGTCATACCAAAATAAATACATATGTTCAATCCATGGTCTTCACAAAACACTTTATTATTATCAATTTATACACATTTTTCATCGATTAAAGAAACAAGGAAAATAATCGATCACGAAACATAAAATCGAATGTATACCGAAATGTTGCATACTTGTGGATGCAAAATCATTTCAAAATTGTATAATACATCAACCGCTCATACAAATGTTATAAAATACACGAGAAAATGGTTTTAGGCGCTTCATATTAAAACCACATATGTACACCAACCTAATAGTGGTGATGCCAAGTTAATATATATTTTTTCCGATCACCATACACAATCGGTAATGTACATATATGACAGTCAATGTTGACCATCAAACGCGTGATGGTCAACTATAACGATTCAACCCCTGAACTTTTTTAAGAATGACAGAAGATATCGTCGAAAGAGCTGTATGTATCTCCTAGGTATAAAAAAAAGTCTCGTTTCTCCGTATATGTAGATCGTGGCGCTTTTTTTTTTGAAATGGTCACTGAAATCGGTTATGCTACTCGAGCGAAGAAAAATCAAGAAAAAAGTGTTATAATACAGCGTTTGGAAGCAGCGAATGAATTCTGTGTATGTCATTCCATGATTTCTACAATCAACAAAAATAAACATAAGCTAGAACTCCTATTTAATGCAAATGTGCTGAAACCTAAACGAGTGAGGGCCTCTACTCGCATACAAGTTAAAGAAGCTATTAGAGTGGTTAAAATTGGAGCGTAATCGGGGAATCCCTGTAAGTGGCCCTATGCTTCAGCAGAAAGCAAATTTTTCCGCTAAGGCGTTGTACATTCTTCGTTTTGATTACTCTGCAAGCTGAGTTAATCATTTTAAGGGGGGGAGTCCGTCCAACAGTGTGATGTGAGCAAAGTTTGGCCTACCCCGCGTGCGTTATATTGTGGTGATGACATTTTTACGAGTTACAAATAATTCAAATTCCAAGGTCAAAAGTTACTAGGAGTACTTACCTGGTACCTGGTTAAAGTACCTGTTGCGGCGGTGTTCTAGTGAAGGCAATTGGCTTCATGTTGTCTAGCATATCCAGCATATTCAAACAGGTGTGCAAAGCTTCCACTCCAACATGCGAGTTATATTCTAGCTTCGCACGGATATATATGCTTTGTTCGTTCGTATATCGTTCGATGGGAGTGAAAAACCGTTTCGAACGTTTCAGGAACCCGAGGAATCTTGCACAAGCTTTTGCTGCATCGATAATCTGCTGTGTCCAGCGAAGGTTATGGCTGATGTGCATACCAAGCATTGACAAACCGTCAGTTTCCTCAACGTCTACTTCAATCATTTTTGATTTGGGTTAGATTTTATTTAGAGAAACGAGACAGCACTGTGTTTTTGCCGCATTGAACTCAACTTGGTTTCTTTCACCCCAGATGATGATGGAATTGATGTCAGAATTGAGTTCGATTGACACACGCTGACGTTGCAACTCAACTGCACGGAGTCGTTGTCGAGGAGTTGCTAAAAAATAAGTGCTGTCATTTGCCAAAGAATGGATTGGAGTAGTGCAAGTAAGGAAGATACGTTTATTTGTTGTTCACTTATTTAGCACGTCTTAAAGTGACAATACGGTCGTTTCTGTTGTTTAAGTGTTATTGTATGTCGAATAACCCTTATCGGGTCGTTTGTCACTTCCCAGTCGTTCCTTCTATCGAACATGATGTTCGTTGTCGGATACCATTAGGAATCAAAATCGGTGCCAATTAGTTGTTCTTAGGAACCTTATTATTTCGAGGATTTCTGTACATCGGACAATTCTTCCAGGTTGCCGTGGAAAAGTCGGGAGAAATGATTTCGCCAAGTTCTCCGTATCGATTGGGTTTGTATTGCCAGATCTTCGAGAAAGCATGTGTCTGTACAAAACATTGACAAAACGTAGCTCCATTTCCCTGCTACCTTTTCCAAATTTCACCTCTGTTTGATTTTCGAATTGGGAATTGAATTTAAAGAACTCGTAAAGAGTTCAGGGAAGATGGTGGTAACCTCCTGAGTACAAGCATTCCCACTTTGCACCTCATTTCACATTCGAATGAAGGTTGTCTTCGTCTCGCAACAATCAATCTAAATCGTCTAATTGCTTGTCTGCACGTAGTCTGGGCTGATTTCGCATGCGAACTGTTTTCAATGTATGCTTGTCAGAACAACCCCCCATCGGAGCAGTATAATTTGCATGCAATACAGTTTACTCGCAAAGGCCAAGTGGATTGTGCACTAATAGTCCAAATTACTCTGACGACGGGCTCAGTTATGGGGAATCCCAGAAGTTATGCACTCAATGGAATTGTGTTTCACAAAATGCGGTTCGTCTTCGAGCGTCTGAGCTGATTGTTTGATTTTAAACACTTTGTGCTCCAAACAAACGATGTACTTTCCTAGAAAATGGGGATTCAAGGTCTTCATTCATAGGGCGGTCATACAATCTTGCAATCCTTCGACGATGTTTCCCCTTGTAACCTTTTCCCTTCTTGTGTAATTGATGCAATTTCCATTGAAGCAGGGTGAATGAAATGAGCCTGTTGATTGAATTGCAGATTGATACTTGTTAGCGACATTATGTACTTGGTATTTTGTAGCATTCAACCGACACAATGCGTCGTTATCTGCAAACCGCAGCCAGTTGCTTTCAGCACTCCTTCAACTAGTCATTCGCCTTGCTGATTGATTTTTGTCGTAACATAACAATACAATCTGTCGCACAAATAAAAACCATAATTTCATTTATATGAATTCCTTATTTTTGCCCAAGTTGTGTGTGGCCAAGTTGTCATTGTAATGCCGCCCCTGGAAGAGATTTAAGCGTTTTCTCAACCCAGAAAGTATTCAATTTCATAAAATATCAAACAGAAACGAAAGCATATTTGTGAAACGCCAAATGGAGGGCAAGGCATTTGGAACAATAAAGCCAGTGACAAGTCACAAGGGGAGCGCGTTGGGATTGTATTAATAATGTACACACGTGTTGTTTCACTTTGATTGGCTTATGTGGCAAGGTTTGATTCTTCTTCTTTTTTGTTGTTCCTTTTACTTTATGTAGACAATACCTATCTTAATTTAATTAGGGTCGGAACTTATTACCACATTTATGCTGTGCTTCTTGTTGGGGGGGCTTTCTTAAGGCTAAGGGTGTTTTCTTCTGACGTTCATTTTGGAGAATTATGCAAGGAGAATAACCGGGGTTCGGTCTGTATGACGGTCAAAGCAACCGTACTCGTGCTTTGAGTATTATCCTAGCCCATACTTGAATACATATTGAATCAAAAATTTATTGGCAGGTTTGTCCACATCACTTCCGTGTTCTACGGTTAGGTTAGATGACTGCCATGAATGAATGCAAGTGACTGCCATGAATGAAAGCGTGACTCACTTAGATCTTGATTGCTCATGTGTACCTTGACATTATTCATTAGTCGTGTATCCCTAAGGATCCTAATTAGTTCCAGAATTACAATCAATTTGTTGTTATTGTGAACTTGATAATGTCCGCGGTTCTTACTTTCGACTGTTTGTTCTTCTAATTGAATTTCGCCAAGCATTCTTTTCTGTGAAAGCTGTACTGGGCCTCCTCCTCTTCAAACCATTCGAACACAAAAATCATTGTTGTGAGCTGTGACTGAGACCGATTTTGCAGCTTATGACTTGATCTAGAGGATGGAGCTGGAGAACGGACAAGTTTACCGTTAAGAGGGTATCATTTTTAATTAATAAGTCACTTTTTGTGGTAAAATAATTTTAATTATCGCCTTGCCGGTGGTTGAGAGTGATGAAAACTTGCACAATGTGAATACACGTCAAGATCAACAATTCTAATGAACCTTCCTTCAAAGCCGATATAAAATTTCATATAATTTACGCCAAAGAAACAATTTTCTCGGTTTTTCTCAAAAATTTGCCCAAATAACGGTAAATTGGGGAATTTTTCAATTCCATCCTCTAGATTAAGTTATAAGCTACAAAAATTATGTACGCGTTTTTTGTCGTAGGACGCACCGTTCTTGAGATATAAGCTGTTGAAAATTCCATACGAACCGCCAGAATCCTTACAACACAGATGTCGATTTTTCTACATTGAAAAAATCATGAATGTTGGTCTTACTTTGCTCATATCTCAAAAACCGTGGGTCCTACAGCAAAGTGACGTAGGCGGATTTTGTAGCTTATGACTTGATCTAGAGGATGGAGCTGGAGAGCGGACAAGTTTACCGTTATGAGGGTATTATTTTTAATGAATAAGTCACTTTTTGTGGTAAAATAATTTTAATTATCGCCTTGCCGGTGATTGAGAGTGATGAAAACTTGCACACTTTGAATACACGTCAAGATCAACAATTCTAATCAACCTTCCTTCAAAGCCGATATAAAATTTCATATAATTTACGCCAAAGAAACAATTTTCTCGGTTTTTCTCAAAAATTTGCCCAAATAACGGTAAATTGGTAATTTTTTCAATTCCATCCTCTAGATCAAGTTATAAGCTACAAAAATTATGTTCGCGTTTTTTGTCGTAGGACGCACCGTTCTTGAGATATAAGCTGTTGAAAATTCTATACGAACCGCCAGAATCCCCACAGATGTCGATTTTTCTACATTGAAAAAATCATGAATGTTGGTCTTACTTTGCTCACATCTCAAAAACCGTGGGACCTACAGCAAAGTGACGTAGGCGTATTTTGTAGCTTATGACTTGATCTAGAGGATGGAGCTGGAGAGTGGACAAGTTTACCGTTATGAGGGTATTATTTTTAATGAATAAGTCACTTTTTGTGGTAAAATAATTTTAATTATCGCCTTGCCGGTGATTGAGAGTGATGAAAACTTGCACAATGTGAATACACGTCAAGATCAACAATTCTAATGAACCTTCCTTCAAAGCCGATATAAAATTTCATATAATTTACGCCAAAGAAACAATTTTCTCGGTTTTTCTCAAAAATTTGCCCAAATAACGGTAAATTGGGGAATTTTTCAATTCCATCCTCTAGATTAAGTTATAAGCTACAAAAATTATGTACGCGTTTTTTGTCGTAGGACGCACCGTTCTTGAGATATAAGCTGTTGAAAATTCCATACGAACCGCCAGAATCCTTACAACACAGATGTCGATTTTTCTACATTGAAAAAATCATGAATGTTGGTCTTACTTTGCTCATATCTCAAAAACCGTGGGTCCTACAGCAAAGTGACGTAGGCGGATTTTGTAGCTTATGACTTGATCTAGAGGATGGAGCTGGAGAGCGGACAAGTTTACCGTTATGAGGGTATTATTTTTAATGAATAAGTCACTTTTTGTGGTAAAATAATTTTAATTATCGCCTTGCCGGTGATTGAGAGTGATGAAAACTTGCACACTTTGAATACACGTCAAGATCAACAATTCTAATCAACCTTCCTTCAAAGCCGATATAAAATTTCATATAATTTACGCCAAAGAAACAATTTTCTCGGTTTTTCTCAAAAATTTGCCCAAATAACGGTAAATTGGTAATTTTTTCAATTCCATCCTCTAGATCAAGTTATAAGCTACAAAAATTATGTACGCGTTTTTTGTCGTAGGACGCACCGTTCTTGAGATATAAGCTGTTGAAAATTCCATACGAACCGCCAGAATCCCCAGCAAAGTGACGTAGGCGGATTTTGTAGCTTATGATCTAGAGGATGGAGTTGTAATATTCACGAACTTACCCTTATTTGGGTTAATTTTTTGACGAAAAAAGAATTTTTCTCGGGCGTAAATTATATGATATTTTACATCGGCTTTGAAGGAAGGTCGATCTGAATTGTTCCTCTCGACGTGAATTTACATTGTCCCTTATTCACAAAAATAATGTAAGTCAGTAAAATTCTGGGGCGTTGTGAATGCCGATAGTTTCCTAATGAAATCCGTTAGGAATAGGTGTAGTATCTTCTCCTGACCGGAAGAAGCTGTAGTGCAACGAACTTTCTTGATACTTGAGTTTTGTTTTACGTGGTAAGGAAATTAATCCCACGCATAACCTCCAACTGGGAGGATAGGTCCTATTCTTAGCACCCGAACAAAGGGGTCCGGAAAGGATCCGGTGTCGGTAGCCTCTTCTAGGCCGTGAGCGCCACGGTTGGTCCTAAGAATGGGCTCATCCGGCGCCATCTCTATTCCAGGGTTTCGACCTGATCTTGGAAGCCAGGTAGCTCCTGCAGACAGGAATTGTGGATGCCGCCGTTGACCTCTGTTTATCAGCTCCTCTGCCGCCATCCTATTACAGATATGTGCCCTGGTAGACTCACTCTCTCCCCTCACTCGTTCTCAGTCGCCAAAGACGTCCCACAAGGGTCGGTTACCCTATCTTCTGTCAATGATAGGGCGTAGGATTTCGAAGACAGAGGCAAGTGCATGCGCTTGTGTCTGTATTTTTGTACGGAAAAAGTCAACCGAGGTTAAATCGCCCGATCACGGTGGCCAGTTCACATCACCTCCACGTGAGATGAAAATGCCACGAATCCGTCGTGCAGAATTTCCAATGTGGAGTGAGGTGTGTGCCACATAGCGTCGTCCTCCACAGTGCCATTGGACGCATTGAACGCTTTTGGATCTCATGTGGATTTTGGATTAGCAATACACCAATATGTCCTCAAGCTTGGAATATCTTTTATTTAAAACAGATTAATAGAAATGGACACGTTCGAATTATGGTAAAACATGAATGGGATTTCTTTATGGAATGGGTTGATAAATAATATAATAATAATAATAATATGGGTGGCGCGACAGTCCGAATTGGACCTGGGCCTAGCTTAGTGCTATTGTTCTTTCACGCGTGGATGGGACCTACAGTTTAATGCCGACTCCGCACGGCGAAGTTGAGAAGCTTTTTCTAGTCAGGAATACTCTTTGAGCATTGTCAGTGACTCGAAAGAAGTGGAGCCGTAAATTATGATAGGTGGTTAATTCGGGTATCGAACCTGGCACCCTCTGCGTAGGACTCGACGTACTTACCCACTACGCCACGACGACCCACGGGATAATAAATACAGTATTATAAAAAAAATTGTTGATGGTTTTAGAAGTAGATTCAACCACGAACTGTACGGGCTGTACAGCGGCATGAGCCTAGTCAGGCGTCTACGGATTCAACGCCTGAGATGGCTGGGCCATGTGGAGCGCATGTACAACACTGCTCCAGCCCGAAGAGTCTTGCACTCCGAACCAGGGGGACAACGCAATTGAGGACGCCCACGGAACCGATGGCGCACCCAGGTTCAGAAGGACCTCAACCAACTTGGTGTGCGCAGTTGGAGACAGCTGGCTAAAGATCGTGCCGGCTGGAGAGGCTTACTAGCTGAGACCCAGGTCCACCCCGGACTGTAGCGCCACCAGAAGAAGAATATTATAAAAAAAGGCCCAGTATTGAAGTCTAATTTGGTCATCCATCAGCATCATCAGAGAATATGACTTCCAATCTAATCCCCCGTGGGAATATTTGATACTTTGGCTTGTCGAAGTTAAAAAAGTTGTGTTTGGTTGGGAGAACGTAGAAAACGTTGATGTTTTCAATTCAGATCAACCTTCCTTCAAATCCGATGTAAAATTTCATATAATTTATGCCAAAGAAACAAATTTCCCTGTTTTTTTTTTTTTTGAAAAATTTGCTCAAGTAACGGTAAATTGGTGAATTTACCAATTCCATCCTCTAGATCAAGTCATAAGCTACAAAAAAGTCGGCGAAATACATTTGCAGATTGCTGTCGAATTTATTACATACAAATCGGTGGGAAGAAAGAACTCAAGAATGTTGCGGAAGAACAGAACACACGAAGTGGATTCAGGGCACTAGCACTCAGTAGATAACTGAGCCAGGTAGTCTTTATATTTGATTTTTGTAAGAAATACTTATTTTGCCAAAAATCCGAAGACCGCACTGGCTCGACCACATCGATGGCATGGACACCAATGCTTCTGAATAGAGGGTCTTCGAATCTGAAAGTCTTAGTCCGAGAAGAAGGAAGTAGCGTTTTTGGCATTGATACTAGTGTCAGGCTCAGCCTCAGAACTTCCATGAATCGTCGGCCTTGTACAGCTCATACAGTTCGTCTTTGAATCTTCTCCAGATGCCATCAACGCAAACAGTGCCAGGGAACTCTTCTCTCGGAGAGACCAATGATTTCTTCATCTTTCAGCTCACAAAGGTACACGCGCATTTTCGTCACTAGCAAAATGCTCTTGTTTTTCACACACGTCTTGATCTATCAATTATGAATAAGTTGCAGTTGATCTGTTGGGACACCTGATCCTCATTATTTATTCCATCTTCGAGACAAGATAACAAAGCATTCCCTAGTCTCCCAAACCCAACAGCAGCATATACGTCATGTTTTCATTTTCTACGAACGTCATCTTCAGTATTGCGTCACTTACCAGGTCGCAGCAACAGTTGTTCCCTTTCAAAACAATTATGTGAATTCCCCTCGAATAGTACCTGGACATGAATTCAAATATTTGTCTGCGGTATTAGCTACCGTCACCGATAACAAATAGCGCTTCTGCGAGATTGTACGAGCATCCGAGATGATCGCCTCTGAGTTCTGCTCTGAATTAGTGAGAGCCAACTACACGCTAAGGGGGATTTTCAAAACAGAACCATGCGATAGCTGGCGTACACATTGCCTTATCTATAGTTCATTGGCAGTACTTGAATTTATGTACACAGTAAGCAGTGTTGCATTCTAAACTAAGTCAACTTAATCACCGACACTTGTTCATATTTTTTTCTTTTTCTTTTTAATTTTTCTTATTCACCTCTAGATTCCACACAGACGCGAAAAATGGATTGGCACCGTTTTTTGTCTTTGGAGATTTTAACTTCCGCTGTGATACAGAAGGAGTTGTAAAGGTAATCGAAATCGAACGCATTCGAATCGAATCTGTTATGTATTCATGTTTATTTGTTTTTCATTTGCAGGAACTGACAGAACACTTGACCGCACATCGGGTTCAAAGTATTAAGAGTGAGAGTACAAAAGTGCACTACAGGAACACAGACGGCGACAATGTACTTACGGTTGGAAAAAAAGAATTCAACTATGCCGATCATCAACTCAAATTCAAAGAAGCCTGGGTAACCGCCAACTCTTCTTCCATTGCAATGAAATCTATTTTAATAAGGGATTCCATGTTGTTTTTGATAGTTGCAAAAATACGATAAAGAGTTGGAACCACTTTATGAAATTCTAGTCGAATATCCAATTAAATTTCCTCCCACCTATCCATATGAAGAGGATCCGGATATGCCGTCGGATTATATGTCTACACGATGTCCATCCTGGTGCGATCGTATATTGATGAGTCCAGCGGCGAAAGATTTAATTGTTGACAATGGCTGTGGTGAGGAGGAGAATCCCTATAAAATAATGGGAGAGAACGTTTGTATGGGTGATCATAAGGCAAGTTCTAATATTCTTATTATTTATTTTTTTTTTTGTTTGTTTTGCCGTGAATGAGGGTCGTTTTAAACATTTCCGGTTGAATATTTGTTATAATTCAACGGTCGCTTATAGGCTGCAACAGTTCAACTTTCCTTACCACACATGGCCTTTATCAAGACACCACGAAGTAGATTCCTTCTGAAAAGTTATCTGATCAAAGAAAGACGTCCATTCCTTAAATGATGATGATGGTTGACTGTGACACTGTGTGGGTATGAGGTTCTTTGAGCCACTTGTCAAGTGCCACTTTTTTTGGACTCGAATTTTTCGTGGCTAACTTACGAACTACTTCACAAAACACTGTCAACTCTTAAAATAGCGAGTCTTCAGCCCGGATATATTCTCCAACGTCCGACTGATCGAAGCATACCGTTGCCAGAGAATCTGCAGTCTTGCATTTAGTCGTCGACCGCGCATTCACACCGAATCCGAGTGGCAAACCATTCATGGAATACACCACAACACCCTGATAAACGACCAGTGTTTTCAGTAATACGACCCAATCCAGACTTGGGAATGTGGTTTCCGTACAAGTATTCCTGTTCGATGGTTTCACCCAAAACTTGTACTGTGCATATGGTGCTGGATAATACAATGCATTGATGTGGAACTTAAGTTCGTCAGTTTTTGAAAATTGTCCAAAGCACGTTCCGACGCAGATCAGATTCTCAGGTCTGAAGCACTCAGAAAGCTTGAGTATACGCTCGGACACATGGTAAACACGATCTCTATGCTCGCCAAAGCAGTCTGTTCCATCTGGCCGGTCTATCATTTGCTTCACATTGTTCCCAACGTATTCTCGAACAGAATTTTTGCTCTTTCGTCACTTTAACGTCTCATTTTGTTAAAATGTTTTGGAAATAAATAAATTTAAATGCTAAGCTGAAGTTACTCGCCGACGTATTGCTTTCATAGAAATGTCTTACTCAGTGCCACTTTGAAAATTGGATGTTGATGTGCATTTAGAACCACCTGCTAACACTTTGTGGTAAGCCAATCCAACGCAAAGCGGAAGGATGGAACGAGAAAAACTTTATCAATTAAGTGAGTTTCGTTCTAGGCAGTAGTTTTTCTTCGTGTCACCCGTAGACGTATTTTAGCAACATCTCCGCGATGCCTATTTAGAAGATTGTTAGTTTGCGATGAGTTGTACTCTGGCCATGTCTTCGTAGATATTTTATATTTAAAGTCTTCGACTCCGAACTCGTGGGACAACGTAACAGAGGACGCCCGCGTTTAAGGTGGCGCACGAAGGTGGAGAAGCAGTGCATACCTTTCCTTTCCATCTTTGACCCATTCGTGTAAACGTGGATGGATGTTGAGTTGTTGATAAATTCAATAGAGTTTCACTCCTCCAACACCTTGTAGGGAGTAGTCACTTACTCCTTGTTCAATTTCCAGTCTGTTGAGAATACATGCATGACCAGTCAGCTTTTGGAGAGGCATGTTGGTTGAGGCCCATTTCCATCCCGGACTGTAGCGCCAAAGAAAAAAGAAAACAAGAAGTTAACCGAGATCATCTGAGGTTAGTAATTTTCAAGAAATTTGTGGTAATTCGTGCTTTTACTAGCCCAAGGAGAATGTGTGCCTATGGAGGGCAGCTTCTTTTTTGGCCAGTTTATCGGCTTTATCGTTACCAAAAACGTTTGTGTGTCCTGGAGCCCATATTATGGTTATATTGAATTTTTCCGCTACAGCTGCAAGCTGATTTTGACGTCATGAAGGTCGATGAAACTGCCTTGATGGCAGATTGCCTGTCAAGGATATAGTTGGGGTAGACGTCGTGAGGCCATGTCTTACTTAGGTCCAATTGGACTCATTGTGATGCCCTGATTAGTTGATTAAGCCCCAATTCATACTCGCGTCCTTCCCTCAAATATTGTTGTGTTGTTTTAGTCCAGACATCTAAAAATTCAGACAGAAGTTAGTAGGATTCAGCTAGTTCCTGGAGATTCTGGAAGAAGAATTTTTTCCAGTGTTCTATCCCTCTATATGCACAGACTGGGGCATTGACAAAGGTAGTAAGAATTATCCTCTATTTTCTCTTAGTTCCCACAGCCTCTGCATATGGTATCCTGGGTATGTCGCATTTTGTTTTCGTGGTATGTCAAATGATTATGACCGGTTATCGCGCCGACTACCATTCGCAGGAGTCTTTTACTGCATTAAAGGAGTTTGTCGGTGTTTGCACTGTCGCTCTCTGATTTTGTGGTCCACTTTTTTTTTAATGTCTTCAAGAGGTGGAGCAATACATGGGATTGCGTGGGATGAGTTGGTCTCGGCCTCTTTCCTCCTCGTTTCCGGTTATATCCCGTGACCTGGAACAGAGCATAAAGTAATCATGTGCTGCGTACCAATAATCTCAAACTGTAACAAGTCACCAGCTGGAGCTCGATTTCTATTGCCGAAATTTTTTCAATGGCCGCTTGACTGTGAATTAGGATATTAATATCAGCCGGTGGTACTCTAGCAATGATATCGTATTGGCGGCTTCCTTGACCGCCAGGATCTCCGCTTGAAAAAATACAGCCGTAGTCAGTTAGCTCGGTAGAGCAGTGCATGCCTTGTAACAATCCATCTTTGACCCATTCGTTTAGACTTGGATGTGGAGTGTTGATAAGTTCAATAGAGTTTTACTCCTCCCATCCCTTGTTGGGAAGCAACACCTGAAAGGTATTTAGGGAGTAGTCACTTACTCCTTGTTCAATTTCCAGTCTGCTGAGAATACATACATGAGCAGTGGGCCAGCTTTTGGATTGGGTAATCCTTATGACACTCTTTGCTGCCAAGGTATAGTGAAAGAAGTTCCAGTATAACCCCTAGCCCCGTCTCTCTCCAAGACCAAAAGATTTTTACCCACTTGAGACGGGAGTATACTGCTAAGCTCACTAAGGGTCGGCACAAATTTACCACAGGCGATTATGACCACGTTCGTAATCGACGTAAGCGATTACTTTGGTTCTCGTGTATATAAGTTCTATATAACTGCTGCGGTTTTGGCAAGCATTGTAATCTAACCTAACGATTGAAAGCATGTGCCATTTGTAGGCTAAGTAGACATTTAGTGCGATGTTTAAAACGACCTTCAAACACTTCAACACTCAAATTTAAATGTTCTCTATTTCTTTTTCTTTCTCTCTTTTTGTTGATTTCATTGTTTTTCTATTTCCACAGCCAATCCTATTGAGCATACAACTAAAAGCCAATCAAGGTACATTTAGATGTTGTAATTGCTTTAAGCATGCTAGTGCGCCAAATAGCAAACTAAGTAAAGACGAGCTTGATAAAATTAGTCAATCACTCAATGCCAATGAGGACAATGCAATGCAAAATTATTGTCCCTATAACAGTAATGTATTCAATACCATCCTTCTCGAATGTCAAAAATTATGCCCTAAGTCCTCAGTCACCACCAGCATTAATAATCATCGCATTTGTCGTAATGCTAACAAATCTAGTCTAATAGGCGCTGCTACTGCCACCGCCACAACAGCTACGGTCGCTGCTACGGCTGCTGATGCTGCTACTACTACTTCTACTACTGCTACTCCAACAACAACTACAACTACTACCGCCTCAGATGGGGCTACAAAGCAAGAAGACTCATCGTCCGCATCATCCGCACAGCAACAGCCACAAATTAGTATAAATCTAATCGATTCGGATAATCTTCCAGTATGCCTATGCTCACTGATCAAAGAAGCGGCCGAAAAGCCGAGACGTCGTACGACACCATTGCGATCGATCGAATCGGACGATTCAAACACAATTCAGGATGATGATAACGATTTGGAGAACAATGACTATGATGAAGACGATGACGAAGCGATGAGACAAAGAAAAATTGACGGTACAATTTGTCCCGAATGTCAGAACATTATCAAACGACAACCGGTCGAGCATCGTTGCACATTGATATCGAAACGATTGCTTCTCGCAAATAACATCATTGTGAATCGCATTGACACTCACTATCTGAATACATACCTTGATAATCGTCAGGATCCGTACACACCCGAGAGTGCTGAATCTCATTCGCCGTATCCGGAATTCGAAACAAATCAGAGTAGTCGTAGTAGTCCGAATGATGAGCTCGTCGATGAATCATTACGATCCAACAATAATACAGAAGTGAAACTTATCTCACCGAAGGCCAAGAGGACGTCCACCACAACGACTGGTGCGGCTGCTATGAACCCTGCTTCTGCTGGCGGGGCACACTTAAAACCCGTTGAATTGCGTGGAATTGTCTCGCCGGGTCAATTGAAGTCCCGGTTGGAGCATTTGCAGCGTACCTCGTTGCAAAACGAAGACTCTGATGAGATATATGAGGCGGGTATTATTGGCAAACATAATAATCGCTGTTTTGATGGTTGTTGTACGATTTTCTAAAAAAATAACATACTATTGCATATTCCAAAACTTACTGAAAAAAAAAAAACAAAAAAAAAACATAATCGAAATCCTTGTTAAATAATTTTAACTCCCTCACAGACGTACACGCACACAAGCCTCTCCTCAATTCACGAGTTTGGTGTTGTTTTGTGTTAAAGTTGTATATATACTTAATTTAAATGTGATACTTAATTTTGTATTCAAATGAAAAGGATGAGAGTTTTTGTTTTTTTTTTGTTTATTAGTTTGAGGGCTAGTACTTTTAGTTTTCGAGTATTTCCTAGAGTGGTTAGCACTCAAGAGAATGCTGAAGTGGAAGATGCAAGGGTGGTTCATATTCGTTTGTTCTGAAGTTAATGAAAGCAGAGTGCTTCGCTGTGGTTTAGCGGGTAGAGATTCGTTTTAACGTCGCACTGCCTACGTTATTTATATCCCGGGGTTTTTGGGATTGCTGCTGGCTTGCATAGCATTAATTATGTTCACGCACAAAATTCCGATAAACCTTAATCAACCCCTGTTTGTTGTAATAGAAAGGAAATAGAGTGGGGAAGCGCCGGTGAGATTGAAACAAGTGTAAATCTTTCATGGAAAGTGTGTTTTAATCCACTTCCCCAGTTAAACATCTTTGATGTCTTCGTTGAAAGATTCGAAATGCAAAACATAAACATTTGTTCCAGCGTCAACGTATTACCATTGCAAATTAATCTAATTCTGGAACACACTTGTACAATTGTTTTTACTAGAACAACTCCGGAATCCTTGTCCTAACGCGTTCACACAACCAATAAGCTCATAATTAAGGAAGTACTTTGTCAATTCAAGTTTAAGAAAGAGACGTCACACTACATTATGACACGTTTCACTGTTGGGGTCCGGTCTCTGGAGACGTCCGAAATTAGGCAACTCTACCCTTTGATTTCCATTGGATTGAGTGAAAGTAAGGCTATCGGATAAAAAACATTTAGCAGCAAAAAAGCCTCTATTTTACACCAAACACACTTCAGCCACTTTCATTCATAGTGAGAATAATCCATTTTTGGACTCTCTCCTCTTTTGGACTGTGGTTAAACACTTGTTCATCCTTCGATCAGCACAAAAATGTCCAAGCCATACAATACTTCGCCAAGTTCTTCACTGAGTTCCATACAAGACATATGAATGGGAATGCGAGGACAAAATCGGTTTTTTGCTTTGTTCTCACTCAACACTCACTCGATATTTCATTTCTCTCCATTCTTTGAGAGTAGTAATTTCCACTTTCGTGAGAAAGGGCGACCATCTCTAGGCGACATGATAAACTCCTAAAAAAAGTTGTCTGGCCTTGTGAACTTCTTCCAAATGCGTGCTCTGACCTCCATTCTCTACTCTCAATTCAAACAGAATTTGGATAACTGTCGGGACTGCAACATAAGTTAAACTCGCTACATATATTTTGACATTTTTGTGGAATTTGCTAAAGATTTATTCGACACTGAAGAGAATCCAGATCCAAATGATTTTGATCCATCTGTTAAGATGGCTTAACTAAATGAAAGACACGAGCTTTCTAGATATTGCAATTAGTTGCTTAGCATCGTGTGAAAATAAGGGTCACCCATTTAGTTAAAAAAATGTTTTTTATGTGCAACCATCATTTTCAAATTTGTGGTTTTTGTCTTTTTTTTTTAATCTTTCGAAGACGAAGCTCAGCCCGTTCTAAGTAACAGTCTGGGATTTCCATACACTAAATCCACCTCTCTTTTTCTACCTCTGGTCGTCGTGGCACTCCCGTCAAGCATTTCATCGCAAGAGGGGTCTTCGGCCTCATACATTCCTCTTGTTCGTATTGGCAGCTACCTGCGCTGCGTTCCGTTGTTGTTCCTGTCGTCGTTGCTCCTTCATGATGGTAACCACATTCCTCTCGTTCATATTGGCAGCTACCTGCGTTGCGTTCCGTTGTCGTTCCGATCGTCGTTGCTCCTTCATGATGGTGGCCACAGTTTCACTTACTGCTTCCCAAATTTGTTGTGTGCTTAGCATCAGTGTGATTATGTTGTCTTGGGTAAGGTTCACGCCCCATCTCTGTGCGTCAACAGGTTGCGGTCGTCACGATATCGTGCTCCGCGGTTTCCCCTGCTGCTGTGCACATTGGACAATAAGGGATGTCTTCATGTCCACATTTGTGGAGATATGTTCTGAAACATCTATGGCCAGTAAACATCTGCTTCATGGATCCTGCATCATCTTTTGATTCAAGGGTCAATCTGGGGATCAATCTATGCGCCCATCTACCTTTGTCAGAAGAGAGACATGATATTTCCGTGCAGCTTCTTTGGTGAGGAGGTCTATTTACACCATTCCTGACGGAACGCACGCCACGTCGTATGAGGCTGTACGGAAGGCGCTGCATACTCTCAAAGAATTGACTTTGTATACAGCTTCAACCTCAGCCAATATTTGTTAGCCATAGAGCAACACGACGTCGCTACTCCGGCTAAGAGTAGTATTTTCTTTTGTTTTGGTCCACCAATGTTTGGCATGATCCTTGCCAGACCTGCCGTTGTAATCGCTGCCTTCCCCGCTGCATGTTGCAGATGTTGCTTAGAAGTTAGCTTTGCATCTATAGTAAAACTAAGGTACTTTAATTCTGGTTTAGGCACTCTTATAGTCTCCATAACCAGTCTGCTACCTCCGTGTTTTCCTCTGCTCGTTGTTAGTCCATGCTTACTAGCCAGTCTTGCATTATCCCGATGACTTCATTGCAATCATATTCCAATTCTTCCAGATGTTTGGCTACTACTACGATCGCTATATCGTTGGCGAAGCCAATTATTTTCGACGAACTCGGGATTCGAAGCATGAGGACCTTTTCGTACAAAAGATTCTACAGTAGAGGACGTAGTACGGACACCTGGCGTACACCGCCTGTGGCGTTATACTAACTTATCCGTTCTTCTCGATCGTCGGTTTGATTTGCAGTACCTTTTTTTTCCTTCTCTGCCTTCGGTGGTCCCTTGATCTGATTTTTACGTACCCACAATTATTGAAGCGAAAGTATGCCTGGTAGACAAAAAACCGTAGTGTTTGGATGCACGTGTTGCTCGACCGTTGGGTTTCTTTATACTTCTGAGTTGCCTTTATTCTTCTGAGTTGTACGTAATAAGACAAAACACGACTGCGTTCAAGAATACCTTTTTTCTACCACTGAGCGCGGGAACAATGTCCCCGAACAATCTATGATGCGAGTGCATCTGATGCCATCATTACTGTAAGAACAATAGAGTCGGGTTCAATGCTTCAATAACTCAATCGTATCAATACAAACTTTGAGGTTGCCAAAAATATCTCACCTCCATTGATTTGGCATTAATTTATAAGGCTTATATCCGTTCAACGCTGAAATGTAGTCTGTTGCCTCCAGGACTACCCTATACCGTCGAGATAGGATCGAAAAGCTAGCGACTAAACTTACAGGAGACAACAATATCGCAGAGTCACTAGACTCTCTCGAACACCAAAGTAAAGTGTCTTCTTCATCTTGCTATTTCAACAAACGATGTTCCAGTGAGCTAGCCAATTGCATCTCTCCTCTCCACGAATTCACCCGCAATACTCCTCACGCCGGGAATGTTCATCAGTTTATCCTTAAGTCTGTTTTCGGAAGGACAATTAAATTTAGAGACTTGTTCTTTAGCCGCACCACACGAATATGGAATGCTCTTCGCAGCCTAATATTTTCCGGAGATAGCAACCCGAAGATATTTAAGACCATGTTACTACTCTCCATTTCTCCCTCTATACCTTCGGCGCATGCTGTGTCTTGACCCTGTACACCTTAAGGTACTAGTTATCCCAAAAGCAGGCGCAGAGTGAGTAGGAGGCGACGCACATAGCTATGATTGAATAGCTACGGACGCCACAGTTACGGCCCTTACTCTTTTTAATTAAGCCTTTATCTGTTGTAAGGGAATTTGTTAGCCAGGCAGCTGCCCCAAACAGTAAGAGAGTAACGTTTTCTTTGTTTATTAGGTTAAGTCCGGATGAACAGAAAGTATTTCTTATACTGAATATATCGCGAACCAAAATAACCAAATTGTCTGAGCCCTCAAGTCTCCATTTCTTAGTCAAAAGAGATTCTTCGAGCTATTCCCTTTAGTCCTTAGCTAGCTTCGCACTAAAACAGTAAGCAGGTATTCATCTTGTTCAATTGGTTCATCTTTCGATCGAACTAAGCACAATCGAATACATCACTGAAGCACTTTCAGTGCTGGTAAATAAAAAGGAAAAAACGAAATGAATTCCAGTTCATGACAACGTTTATCCAGTGTGTGAATGCGATATCTATCGGGAAGATAAAATAACGAGTATGTGTGTGTACACACGCCGATGACCCACCTTTAAGAAACTGCATATTTATAAGTGCCATCGATTAGATAGTTCAGCTTACCAATTACCATGTTCCCTGCTCAATGTTTCTCTTGTACTCTTTCTACAAATATACACATATCTCATTTACCATTGTTACTATTTTATTTTGTTTATTTAATTTATTGCTCTTTTGTACAAATGTTTGAACATGTGCAACATGTTATTAAAATTTACTTAATCTAAGACAAAAGAAGAACTTCAAGATCTTGCGAATAGTACTTTCAATAAACCAACTGAACGTTTATTTTCGTTCGAATATACATTTTTCTTTACTCCCTGTCGAAGAATATAACAAATAATGTCCTTTAGTTTTTATTTAAAAACAGAAACGTGAATTTAAAACCATCGAAATGTAAAGAATCTCCTAAGAATGCATAACCGCACTTTTATGTTTTACGGCATGTAGTTAAGATTCCACTTTTTTTTGTAAATCTCTTGTATACAGTGTAAATAATTATATTTTTAATTGCTTTTGTTATAATAAAACTATTTATTTGTTTTTTTTATTATAATTTTATTTTATTTATACAAAAAAAAAAATGAATCGATGTACTTTTATTTTAATTTACTGTTTGTTTTGTAAATGTTGTACTTATGTATGTTGTAATAATGTTCTTAAATATATATGTACATAAATATTTACATTTATGTGTTGATGTATAAAATGAAAAACCGCGTTTACACGTGTTTATTTCCATACAAAAAAAAAACTTATTCAATTTGTGTTTTATTTTAATTTGAACTTACATTGTCATTTAATTAGTTACCGGTTGATGCAAAGTGGAATTTTCGCTTCTCTCTGTTCTATGGCTGGTTTGATGACGGGAGAGGTGGTTGCTACCCTTCCCAAGTCTGTGGGATAGTTAGGATTCAGTCAGAAAAAAAACATATTTATTTGTTTTATGTCAATACAGTTGATTAAAATCAGTTGAAACATTTCCACGCATTCCTCTAAAAACATATCCTGCCACTTCAACGACGACCTTTGAACTACATTCTATTGACATATATGAAAACGTCCTCAGGTATGTGGAGAATATGGGGCGAGCCCAAATGGACGTAAGTGAGTAGAAACAATCGAGAGAGTATCGAGAATGCTATGTTCCAACCAAATCGAAATCGCATGACTTGGATGAATTCTTACCGAGATCTCATTAGGCCGTTTCAGCCGATCTTGAAGTGTTGTCTAATGTCACTATGAAGTGACGGGCAAAACACCTGTTTGTTGATAAGAAATATTAGTGTGGAGAACACTGGAAAACAGAGAAAATGAACACCAATATGACCAAAATAAACTGAAGTTCACGTTGTACGCTTGTCCAGTGTGACAACCTCTCACGGACGGATGGACTCGAGGGGGTATCAACTAGATTTCAACGAAATCCCAAGGTTTCGAAATCCGGATGATTTATGAGAGAGACCTAGGAGATTTGGAGGAATTCTGATCAAATATCGCGATTTCATTCGGTGGGAACAGATACGATCGAAGTAGTTTACATTTCTTTCTTTCGGGCACACACAAATGAAAATCATTCAAATCATAGGTTGGGTTAGGTTAGTTCTACGCGTCCACGCACGAACTAATGGTCGCCTTTTTGTAAATGGGGCTCTATGTGTATACTTTGTACGATACAGATCGTACTTTGTACGACAAGTGCGTTCACCAAGTAGCACTGCCGAGGTTTCATGTTTTATAGAAATAGGATTGTATTTCAGTTGTAACCAGAGATAGGGATAATAGAGACGTCCAACTTCGGCCACTTTTTTCCCCCAAACGTATTGGTATTCCCTTGTATTTCACAAAACTCTTACACAAACCATGCATCCACCACGCAATGGCGGCCGATTCGTGGACTTTAATGGAAAATGGCTGAAGATTCGTGAATTTAGTGGGAAAAAATGGCGTCAGATTTCTGAATTTGCCCACAATCCATGTAACATACATGGGTATGTTGTTCGGAGGGTGTTCAAAAGTTGACTCGTATTTTTAAGAGAATTTTCTTACATTGTTATATGGACTTTCGTGAATAAAAATGGATTGCAATACCCATTTAACTGGAACTATTTGACCTCGAAACCTATTCATAAACCATACCTGACGAATTAAGTGAAAAAATGAGGCCTGCTCTATACGCTTAATTCATGGATTCTAAAAACTCATGAATTCAATTTAAACAATTGGATAAGAACAATGGCAAGATGTTCAAATGGGTGTTTAATGAATCGATTTCATGAACAGAAGCTTTGTTCATTTACCCCTCTATACTATGTTGAAAATTTAACACCGAAATTTGAAAAAAAAAAAAAAACGTTCAAATAACGAGCGAATTTTCAAATAAGACCTCTAATTCACCCCATTACTAAGGTGGAGAAGGGTATCTGCTGTTCTCAAGAGCTTACACGTATTCACAGACACGGGACACAAAGCGTATGAAAAACGCTGTCAGATCAAATCAAGGGGCAAGGGAGCTAGAAGTTGGATATCTCTATTATCCTTTATCACTGGTTGTAACTGCTTATACGAGCTACTCAGTCGTCTTAATAAAGTTCTGCGCGGTCAGTGCAGAGAAATGAATTGTTGAATAAAAATCTTTGTTTCATTACTAGTACGACTTAACATTAAAATAATAATTTACACTCTGCCGCATATATCACAATTTCAAACGCGCGTATCTCAGCTACTATAATATATAGCAAAGCAATACAATATTTTATTTCTTATATATATGTTTCTCCGTATATATTTTGGGGAATTTGAGGACATCAAACCATAATGTGTGGTTGCCGTAGCGTAGTGGGTAAGTGCGTCGACTCCTACGCAGAGGGTTCGATACCCGAATTCACCACCTTTCATAATTCACGGCTCCACCTCTTTCGAGTCACTGACAATGCTCAAGGAGTAATCCTGTCTAGAAAAAGCTTCTCAACTTCGCCGTTCGGAGTCGGCATTAAACTGTAGGTCCCTTCCACTCGTGAAAGAACAATAGCACGCACAACACGAGTGTTTGCTGAGGAGCTAGCCCCAGGTCCACCTCGGACTGTCGCGCCATTAACATTATATTATTATTAAACCATAATAGGGAATAATCTCCCATGATAGAAATACATTTTTTCTTCGGTCGCCCTAGCTAAAGGCTTTTTTTATTTTCATATAATTACATTTTTTATTTATAGTATTAATGTTCAAATTCTTATTTCTTTTTGCTTAACATTTCAAGAATCTAAGGAGTGCTATCGAAAAAATTTACACATCGAAATTTGATTGCCACGTGCCAGTACAAATGTTTGAGTATCTCTTATTTGGCCTAAGTGCATCTAAGCCACCTACTATCTACCTATCTACCTATATTAACTACCAAATAGAAATGACATGAAATTTAAAAATAATAGAAATATTCCCAGCATTACAAAAAGAAAAGAATTTGATTGATTTTTGAGAAGTAAATTCGAAGTGTGTGTGTTTAAATTTGTTCGATGGCACTCCTTAATAACAACAATGGAACACTTAACACACGGGTACTGATCATTTTTAAACAATATTTACGCTTTATAACTTTTGGTAATTGTGTTTTTTTTTATGGTGGCAGTCAACGTAGAGCATACTTTTAGAGGTTATTCTGAGTTTCCAAATCCTGCGTTCAAATGCGTCTCACAAATGCTTGGGGGATTGAGGAGGTGCTTGATACTGATTCTTGATGTTATATAGCAGCTAAATCTTTACATTTTGCGCAGTATGCCTGGGTTCATTGTCCTCTGCTGAAACTAAAACTCTTCTTCACCAGTTCGCAAGTCGCACCTCACGTCTCATGTGCTCATTCTATTTGGCAATTAAATTCTCTTAATAAGGGGGGTAGAAATGGTGGTTCGATGAGAACCAAAAATAACAACGTTTATTTCTATACGTTTACTTTGTTTATAAATTGTGTGTTCGAGTATCTCTATATTATATCGAGAATTAATTATTTGACCTCGCCAAGTGAGTTGAAGAAGGATCTACCAAGGAGACTGTCCGACTTTAGCAAGTACCAGGCAGGCACAAATGAAATGTGTTAATTAAATGGTCTCTGTCTCAGCAATGTTGTTGCGGTACCAAACTTGACGGCATGATCTCCTATCGGGCCGTGTCCTCTAAAGCCACCGTTGGCCGCAGGAGATATTTTGTTCTCGATCGATTATACTCTACTACACAGCCTCACCGGCTGGCCCATCTGAGGTTTGTTGTTTCAAGGCTAACTTTGACTGCTTGTAGTGGGAAGTGTTCCTCCTCTGCAAACACGCGAAGGGCAGATCCTTGCCCAGACAATTCATCGGCTAGTGTGACCTGGTACCCAGATAAGGGATATTTTGAGCTGCACCTTAAAGGTCGCTGCCTCAGCTCGTTATTCCTGTAATTGTTTGCAATATGAAGTAAGTTAATTAGTATATGTTTAACCTTCTGACAAGATCCTTGTGTGATCCTTGACTTCCGAATATGCCTCGCACTGGCTTGGAACACACTGGAGTTATCCGTCAGTCTGTAGGCTTTGGCAATGTCCAGGAATTCCGAGAACACATACGCACTGACTCCGCCGTGCCGCTCGTCGTAGAGCCGTCAGAGTTAAAACGTATGTGTATTTGTATTTATTTTTCTTAAATTACTTACAAATATAATATAAAAACAAATCCATATAGAAATTCAGTACGTTAAAAATTTACAAAGTAGAGTACATAGGCCCGCTATGCCGTTCTGTTCCTTAGGCCATTCGAGTGTCAAAGTCTTCTTCTCAACCAAAGCTTTTTAGCCAAACCATTACAAACGACTGGATGGCGCAGTTGGTAGAGTGCCTGCCCCTGGTTAGCGGGGTCCGCGATTCGAATCTAAGTGAAAGCAAAATTAATACGCTTTTATCTGGTTTTCAAATCTGGTCCAGTCACCATTTGCCGTTGGGATCAAATCAACGGCACTAGCACTGGAGTAGTCGATCAGTGGTAGTAGTCCGACTATGGGTATCACAATGGACCGACCAATATGGTCTAAGTGTACTGGTGAATACACTAGCAGCCCCCCTACCTAACCTAACCAAATCATTAATCTTTTTAACAAGGTTCATATAATTCGGCTTCATCAATTCGAAACTTTATCATTGCTTTGGCTCTGGACTTCTAACCTAAATTGTTAACAAACGAGATTACATCCCTGTTCTTTCTTATGGCCCATATCTTCCATGCTTTCTATTGTAGGCAATCAAGTTAAACATACTCATTGCAGTACACACTCATTAGGTTAGTCCACCATAAAGTTTTTTCCCTATAAAAGTGATTCAGAAACTCTGTTTAATTTGTTCAATCTCGTAAGTAAATTATTTGATTTGATTTATTCCTTGTAAATAATTATACATTTTGTAAATAAATACTCGAATGATATTTTGTTTCTCATCAGTGTGTGGGTGTACGTAATCCTTAAAATAAGTTCAGTAAATAAATTCATGTCTTTTCCCATTTTCCCTTTTCTATGTAAAGTAGTCAACAATCAAAAAAAATACTAATCGTTTAAACAATTTCCTTACAACTACAGTGAATGAATTAAATTAATTTTATTTGTCTTGTGCATTTTTCTTTTATCATTCACAGGAATAATTAATCAAAATCCAACAGTTTCCACCCCTCTTAAGCGCATTGTGGATGAAACTCTAGGCGATGATGGTATCTGGAAAATTCAAGCTCATTCCGAATGCAATGATTCAACAAGTTTAGATGCAAAAACACGTTACATACAAATCAATCCGGTCGATCAGAGCGATAACATAAAGGAGGCCTTTCAAGAAACCAAAATGGCGCCGATCTTACGTGAAACGACAGTTTAAAATTGAATCTTAACGCTAAACTTAAACCATAGCATGTACATGTAATGGGCACTCTTGTCCAGAGTTCTTAGTGAAATTCTAGTCATTAATTGTTATTGCAATACTAGGCAAATTTATGTATGTGTATTTTTTTCTTGTTTCTTTTTTCAGAGTTTTAAGTAATCTTAGTTAGAATCTGTAAGGTGAAGCGTTGTAATTTTGGACTGTTGGGGAAGTTTAGAAGGTTTTTGTTCGAACTGTTGGTCATGCCTTAAATGTGGACTTATTTTTGTGGAATGTTAAAGAAGGTAGGCAGTTGGGAGTGACTAGTATGTTTATTATAAGATCTATACTGGCCTTAGGCCTTCAAGGGTCTTTGCGTTGTCACTTTTGGCTTTTTTTTTCGCCCTGACTCTTTCTTTTTATACGGGATCTATGTTCCATTCTTGTAGACAGTATTGTCATACTCAGATGTTTGTTTTCACCATTTTATAACCAACTACAGACCCACACCAACTTCGACCGGTTATAATATACCTACCAATGTGTTGTCAGTGTGGAGTGATTAATGATACAGTGAAACGTCCAGGACTCACGTATAACATATAACATCGCCATCTACTGGCGAACACCAGTCACTTCAGTGGCTCTGGTCAATCGGTCAATATAATGTGCAGTCGAAAAAGTCTTTTCGTATTTCTAATCAAACTTGTTTCACAGACAATTCATGTGGTACCCAAACATCGCGCTTCTTTTTGTAGCCAGCCTTTTTTAAATCCTTCAAAACCGTTTGATGGTTTATCAATCTTTTTCCATAAATTCATCGACTTTTTCAACGATAGGTCGACCAGAGCGAGGTGAATCTTTCACATCGAAATTTCCAGAACGGAAGCGAGCGAACCATTGTTGTGCTACACGAACTGATACAGCATCGTCTCCGTAAACTTGACAAATTTTATTGGTACTTGCCTGGCATTCTTCCCATTTACACAAAAATTTTAAATATATCGTGAATTTCTTCATTATTTTCACTCATTTTTGAACAGCTGTAACTTTTTTTCCGCTGTTCGAGGTCGGAATAAGTCTGTAGGCCCCTTCCACTTGAGAGAGACTAACAGCCCGAACAACATAAATGGTGGCTAGGTAGGCCCACCTCGGAGTTTTTAACAAGTATGATCCTGAGCGATAGTTGCCTTCCACCATTGACGGTCCTGGGGTTACGGTCATCAAGACCAAGCACTCTTTCGTCCGCGATAGCATGGTCTTTAGCTTGGACGTTGGGTCTTATCCTTCTCGAACTAAAAAGCTCGCGTTGGAATACTCTCTTAGCTGTAGCATAGATGCCCTTGAACTTGATGTAGCCAATGAAGTATTCCCCCAAAACTGGTTGAATAGTCTTCTAAAAAAGTGCTTTCTTCATTGCCTTGAGTTGATACATACCCGTGCATATACTTGAAACATGATTACAACTTTATGAATCAGTTGTCACTTGCAGAATAAATCTTTATTGTTCTCTTATTCTAAGAGAACATATCGTTCAGAGAGTGTCTGAGTACGTTGACCATTACAGTGCTAATAGAAATTCATGATAATTTTAACTGCGTTATTCATTATATTGAAGGAGAAAACCAACTAGGAATACCCTTCTAAACTTCCACACAAATCCAAAAAGATGACCCTCTATGTTAGATACTTCTACTCGTCAGTAACGTATGTAGTTCTTCTTTTTGCCGAGCAAACCGCTTCAACCTAATGTTAACTACTTAATTATTTATTCATTAATTTTGATTTCGAAAACCTCAACTGTTGTCTGTTAAAACCCTAAGAATTATTTAATCTTTTACAGAAATAAGGTAAGCTTCCGTCCAAAGTTTATACTTAAGTTTCCTCCTCCCTTTTCCGCCCAACGAAAGGGAGTCACTATACATTTATTTATCGTCCTGACGCAAGTAACAAAGTTAATCGAAAATCAAACCAAATATCAGTCGTAAACTTAATCTAAACAAATGATATCAATCTAGGAGCTTAAGATGGGGTATGAGTACATTTGCGTGTGTGTATTTTAGTTTTAAGTCAACAACCAAGTGCAATAGAAAATACACACAATGATGCAAAAAACATTTTTGATAAAAAGAAGGATAAACCGTAGCAGTAGAAATGTATGCCTTTGCTTTAAACATTTCTATACATCGTCGCGAGAAGGCGTTACTTTTCCCTGTTTCACAAGAAAACAACTTAACTTCGTCGTCTTTATGTGGCATTTAAAGTCTATGTATTTTAAAGTATTTCGATGAATTTTTCTATAGTTTATGAGGCTCTATCTGTGTCTATGTGTGTATCTATCAATTCACTTCACTTTGTAGAACATTTCTTCAATGTTAACCCTATCAAAACTTAATCTCTTAACTACTCGTACTTAAGGAGGTCTTAAAATTGTAGAACCCACCATTAAACAAATAAAAATAAAAATAAACATAAATTATTAAGAGCTTAATGTTAAGTTTATTAAATATTGAAACCGTAACGTTTACATAAATAAAAGTACCTTTTTAGAAGAAGAGAAATATTAAACAGAATAATTTTTAAAGTTCAAAATAGATGCCAATATTTATATGTTTGTATGTAGTGTTCCCGGCTGCATTTTTGACTGCAGTTTGATGAAACAAACATTTTTTTTGAAAATTCAAATTGAAACAAAAAAAAAAAACAAAAATACTTAATTGTTGTTGTGTGTTTTGTAATGCGGATATTATAATACATATACACAAGAGAATTTGTTTTTAGCTGAATTGCTGAATTGAACGTTTTTTGAGTGGGCTGCAGAGATGAGATGCAAATTAAAAAACACGTATATATGTTCCAAATATCGTAAATATTCTGATGTGATATATTCAAGAGAAACTAGAAATAAAGTGGGTAAAAATAAAATGACTTGTGTTTTAATTTTTCTTACATTTCAGTCATTTGTAAAGTGCTTTTAACGATAACAGAACACAGGTTTATTAAAAAGGGTGCGTATTGTCTGAATCATTAATATAATCTGAACTTTCTAGAGTAAGTTCCAATATCGCAGCGGTCGGTTATAATGTCTGAAACACAATAGTGCGTTGCGCCAGCCGACTTCATGTTACTTTCTCTAGAAAGGCGGCAATATTTTTCATCTTTTAGATGAGAGAACAGCTGATCAATTTAATAATCATTTCAACACAGCGCGTCACCGCACTCTTTCCGTAACATGAATTCGGCTGGCGCAACGCCTTATGTCTGAAACACAATAGTGAGTTGAAATAAATACTCAATTTATCAGCTGTTGTCTCCCTCATCTACTAGATGAAAAATATTGCCGCCTTTCTGCATACACTCATTTGAAATGAATTTTGCCGTTAAATTATTTTTAATCAACTGTTTTCGTTTAAAATGACAATTGATACAAAATACTCTCAATCTGGGAGAAAATTTCTCTCACAGCGCACCCCTCTATCAAAAAATATCCAACATGTTGAATAATGACGTGCGATGGACTACGTTTTTCGTTGTATTACGATCCTCTCAATCTCTCTCATTATTCACTGATGCAGGTCGACGCTGTATTTTGTGCTTGGCCATTGAATTGTGTACGTTGAAAGACAACGCCAGCGCAAACGCACTATTGTGTTTCAGGCATAACGCCGATGAGACTTCTGAGATACTACTCATTTCGATCAGATTGAGTTAGGGTTTTGGATCGAGAGTAGATTTTGCTTCGTAATGATGCATCCTATCTAATAAACCAGCTGCTATTTACTCGAGCAATTTTTTCAATCTTCAGTAGAAGTTTGGCGGTCGCGATTAGCATGGATGGCAGATCCGGGAAGAGTACGGAACTATTGGCATTTTTAGCAAGTTCACCCGCTTCACAATTCTCTGCAATGTCACACCGTCCCGGCACCCACATAAGTTAGATGCTAAAACACTTAGCCATCTACTACGAGCGATGCGATTCTCACACAACCAAAACATAAGAATTAGTATACTGAAGTTAATACTTATCACAAGAATCTATGCCTTCAAAAGAAAACTGAATTTGTAAACCATTAACATTAGGTCAAACTCGGAGCTCAAATGATTTTTGGAAGATCGCTAGAGAAATAAATCGATCAAGTTATTAGATTGGTGTAGGCATATCTGCTGGCGACCTTGCTACACACTTTAAGTTTCTTTTGGATTTAACTTTTTTCCCACGCTGAGCCACTAACTGTCGATGAAACACTGGACGTCTACTGAAGAAATAAAAGACGTGATCTTCAATGCTAAAAATTGAAAGTCCCCAGGTGAAGACGAGTTTTTTTTTTTAAGTGCAGCACCTCCAACAATGTCTTAACTGGAGTGAAAATTCCATCCATTTTAAAGTTCGGGAAGAAGAAAATTACAGAGGAATTTCCTTTATGCATACGATTGCCAAAATATGCCGCGGTATTCTGGTAAAAAGTCTAGAAAGATGGGTCGAACAGGCAAATATACTAACTGTTTGACAGGCTGTATTTAGGAAAGATTATTCAACTGTAGATCAGACATTTACACTGACATCTGTTTTTGTTGGCCTTAAAGCGGCCTTTGATCTTGGTTATAGAAATGCCCCGTTTCTACAAGCTATCCCGACTCAGGATATCTTCAAAATTTAAAGGTGATTAAAGAAATGCGTTGTTATGCGTTTAACCAGAGCCACAGTTTGAGATGGTACCTCTCTGAATAAACAATGCTCTTCTCTCTGTATACAAATGACGTAGTAAATGTTCTTCCAGCTGGTGTTAGAATTGCTAATACAACAATCAATGTGATGCTGTATGCAGATGACCCCGTCGTACTTTCTGAATCTCCGGAACTGATGATCAACCGCCTGTGATGTTGGGTATTGATTGTTGAGGATGCTATAGTCGATATTGAGCAGGGATATACGTCTATAATAGTGGCTCTACTTTCCTGACTATTCCGTTCGACAAATTCTGCAGAGGAGATGGTACATGCATCCTACCAGAATATCACTAACGACCTTGGAGAGACCTTGATGACAAAAATTATCTGAGCCTGCGGCTTGTTGTTCTTGAGCTTTATAATAGCTGTGCAGACATTCTTAAAGCTAGTGGACTACTTCGTCAACTGGAGTTGAGATTTTTTGGTTCCCTATTACCCTCTCCTAAAGACTGCAGACAGGTATTGGGCACCTTTTGGTTGGTTGCGTGATTCTTTTGGTCACACTCGCCATCATACCCCGGGTTTCTTGTCGGTAGTGGTAGTGTATCGCTGGCGTGTGTACTCGACATAGGTACAACAGAGTCTCTCGCATAGTTGCTCTTCGTAGGCTCTGACAATCTCCGGTAAGTCCAATATCGGCTGGTGCAGCTTTCTGGTAGTGGACAGCTGAGGTGTGACTTGAGCTGCTATTAGTCTACGTAATGTCTTGCGTCAATGAGCACATGGTTGACTCACTGTATTCGTGATGTAACCATCCTGTGAAAGTCAAGGTGCTTGCTTGCTTGATCTTCCTGTAATCGAATTTACGGCTACGCCCTCATCATTTTACAGCTAGATCCTTTCAATTAGATAACGATACTCTCCCCTGAGCTTTTCCTTGGAATAAAATAGTATTTTTAATTTCCTTCACAAACTATATATATTTCAAAAGGCAACAATTCTTTCGTTATCTGGTAATATAATATGGATTTAGTAACATTTAACTTCATCGACCTGTGCGTACGTTAACACAAAATATATGTATGTCAAATCAATTTTCAACAGCTTTCTCTGACTAGCAGGTCATCTAAAAAAAAGTAGCAAAAGAGAAGAAAAAGAAGAAAAGTCCAAATGCAGGTGCGTTGTATTTCATAGCTTCTCTCTCTGGGAGCTATTGCGTTAAACTGGAATTCTATCTCTCAGATAGGACATGATGGCGTCGGTTCCTTTCTCCAGCACCTGATGGCGTGGTTGTCGAAAGCAGTTCCCGACGATGTCTAATGTTCTGTGAATATGGAAAATCGGTAAGTCAATGTGGATGAACTCGGGCGGACTCGAAATCGATAACTTACGTGATATTTTTTAAATTCCCCAGAATTGGTGGTACCTGGTCAATATTGTTGTTCCTTAAATCTAGAGTTGCTAAGCGCCGCATTGCACCCAGACCATTTTGTGACGCGTCAATGTGTGCAATTTGATTCTCGCGAGCTAAGAGAATCTCCAGTCCTTGTAGGTGATAGACGCACTCTGGAATTTGCTTAAATCTGAAATTGAAGAAAGTTATTTAGGAGAGGACATTAGATGAGGTTAGAAGTCTTACTTGTTATTCGCTATATTCAACTCCCGGAGCATGTTTAAGTGCCCGAACTCTTGTGGCAAATCCGTCAAGTTGTTGCATGACAAATCCAATCGACTCAGCCTCGTAAATTGAGATAAAAAGGTCGGCACAGATGAAATCAGATTGTGGGATAGAATCAGTTCCGAGGCACAATCGGCTAATTGTAGAAGGCTTCAATGGAACAAGAAAATCATTTGCTTGGGACTGTGAATTGGGGGCAATGTTTTAGCTTCCTTACCCTGCAGGTACGGCGTCAAGTCGGTTCTTAGAGAAATCCACAATGTTCACGCTCTCTTCACGCGCGTCTTCGAACACCTTTGCGGGTATTGATGTGACATTTTGCATGGCTACAACGAGACTTCGGGTCTTTCGAATTTTGTACCTTAAATCAAATTCAACAATCAACATAAAAACAAATCTTTGATGGCGGTGTAAGGTGCCTACTTGTCGGGAAAGACACAATTTTCCTCTCCAATCAGCGCTGAATCCTTAACCTCCGGCATGGTTGATGGACTATTTTGACTGCGATCACGAAGGGTTTTCAGTATACGAGCTGTTCCACACTGGAGTATGTCGCGACGAATCGATTTGATTGGATTCCCTTCCACTTGCAGGCTGACCAGATGTGCTAATGTATGCAAGGAGTGGGGCAAACTGTTTATGGAGTTGTTCGATAGGTCCAACCGAATGAGACTTTGAAGGAGTGCGATTTCGTCAGGAAGTTTTTCGATTTTATTATCGCGCAAGTCTAAGATTTTCAAATGTGGCAATTTCGAGCAAAGGTCTCCTGGGACTTTCTAAAAAATCAAAAAAAAAAAAAAAAAAAAAACATAGCAAAGTGAAGCTAAGTGGAGTAAGGAAGAAATACCTTGATGAAATTGTTAGCCAAATACAGTTCTTGTAATTCATCGCATCCATCAAAGTCTGGTAGCTGCTTAATGTCATTGTGCTGAGCGTAGAGACATTGTAATTTCCTCAAACTTCCCATGTCGCTTGGTAGGGATTCAAGGTCGTTATGCACAAGATCTAACTTTTGTAGGGCTGCAATTTGAAATGTGATCACACTTAATGAACTGTGTTTTGTTGGATGTTAGCCTTGAGGTGATCAAAAATGAACTTACATCGCATGTTGACAAGATCATCTGGTAGTTCTTTGATATGATTATATGAGCATAACAGCTGAGTTAGTCGTACTAGAAACCCAATGCCACCGGGAAGCGATTTAAGATTATTATTGGATACGTCCTTTGGTTGTTTAATATTTGTTTTTGTTTATGTTTTGGAATACGCATTAGGAAGTTGTTGGAAGCAGAATGATATTAAGAGGGTAGAAGCAATAGAAATTAATTGTTAGCTAAAATATGATTACAATTACTTTTATAATTCTAAATAATATTCTAAATAGCTGAGTTAGGTTTACTTGGTGGTAGAATATATTTACTTTCTCCATTACATTACTTCTTCTCAAAAACATAATAATAATAATATTATGGGTGGCGCTACAGTCCGAGGCGGACCTGGGCCTAGCTTCTCAGCAACCACGCGTGTTGTGCGTGCTATTGTTCTTTCACGCGTGGAAGAGACCTACAGTTTAATGCCGACTCCCTCAAAGGAAAAAATAATTTGGGGATAAGTCCGGGCTATGAGGTGGCCAGTCATTGTCACCTTCATTGGATGTAACTTTTGACCAGACATTTTTATTTTTTACGAATTGCACGTAAAGAGTCCTTGGAAGTGTGGCATTTTTCCCCCTTTTACTGAAACCACGTTCGTTGATTGAAAGCATCGAAGCAACAGCGTTTCCCGTTTGACCTTCACCAGACGCTCTAACACGGTCTATGTTTTTGGGATCATGTGATGTTCGATGTCGGCCAGATCGTAGTTAATCTATTGTTGAACCAGTTTCTTCAAATTTATAGACTTATTATTTAATCGATTGAATCGATGGCATTTTACTTTTGTGCCGCATATGGCAATGAGCGTAATGACGCCATGGCACTAAAGTCCCAATGGCCGTTCCAACATTCTGTACCTCGCCCGACCCAACTCTCCCTCGCTGCTGCCGATTCAATGGTTAACGGACTTTTGGACAACCATGTGGTTGTAGTTCCTCGCTACTTCAACAATACCGATGTCAGGCAGAATGCTCAACCTAGACTAAGGTCGAGTAAAGCTGCTGGTGACGCACTGACTGTTTGCAGAACTCGTTATGGCAGCTGGATATAAGCTGGCAAAGTACATGCACCAACTCATCGGTAAGATATGGTAGGTGGAAAGCAAGCCCGATGAATGGAGTCCCAGTATCGTTTGCCCGAGCCACATGAAGAGATAGTTCTTCTTAGTTTCGCATGTAAGTTCTTCTTTGCCGAGCGCTTCAAACCATTCGTCAATAACCTGATAGGTCATACGTGCGGTTTCAGGCCGTTGAAGTCCACAACAGACTTGACACTACGGCAGCTTCTGGAAAATACAAGGTCTCATGTGACAGCGTGCATTTAAACGAGCTATGTCTTCTGTAAGAACTATCGCTGCTCCATTGGAGTCGGTAACGAACTCGAGACCTTCAAAATCAAAAAAGGATTTAGACAAGGCGACGGACTGTCTTGTGACTTCCTTAACATCTTTCTTAAGAATATCTAGCAAGACTCACAAGCCAACACTAGAGGCTTGATGTTTCAGAAGTTCATACGCCGATGGCATTGGCGTGATTGGCAGATCACAGCAAGACATCAATGCGGCGTTTGTTGACATTGAAATGAAAGCGACTTAACAAAAAAACAGACCTGCAGTACAGCAGATAAAGAAGTCTCTGGTCTGTTTGAAAGAAAAGTTTTGCGTGCGATCTTCGGTCCCGTTTGCGTTTTCGGTATTTGGAGGAGACTTTTCAATCAAGAGTTGTAAGGACTGCACAGCGACATGACCCTAGCCAGGTGTTTACGGACCCAACGCTTAAGGTGGGTGGGACTTGTAGAGCGTATGTACAGCTTAGCTCCTGAAGAGTCGTTGACTCCGAACGAGTGGAACAAGGAGGACACATACGAAACAGATCGCGCTCACATGTGAAAAAGAGAAGGAGAAAGAAGGTAGAGACAGCTAGCCAAAGGCCGCGATAGTTGGAGAGGCTTGCTGGTTGAAGCTCAGTCTCACGCTGGAGTGTAGTGCCAAATTGGAGGTATAAAGTTGGAAAATCCAGTCTTCTCGCATGACCAGCTCTTCGTTGCAGCAGGAGCGTTGGTGTCTTGCAACGCTCCTTTTTTAGTTTTGCTCAAATTGTATGTTTTATAGTTTAAGGCAAAGGTGGTGCACTTTCTTTTGAAGGAACCACATGTGGTTTTAGTTTGCGATTTTTGGAAAACTTTTTGGTCACGCCATATGCGTCTTATTGATGACTGCCAGGCAAGCGAGGGTTAGAGTTAATCTACTTGTTTGTAAAAGATAAGTTCTGTCACTAAAGTAGAAAAAGTAATCACAATTTCTAAGCTAAGCGGGTAGTTTCAGTGTCGAGGAGGGGCACAACGGAACATTTGTAGTTGCACGTATCAGTTCGTCGGACCTCCTGTCACATTTATTCAAAATATGTAAATCGGAAGTCTCTCCGAAGCATTCAACTGGTTTTAAAATTGTGTTAAGTAGATGATGTAAGCGTGTCTACCTTAAAATGTACGATTACTATGTGTGAAAATGTGTATGAGTGTTAAGTTTGTTTTTGTGTCTAGAAAGAATCTCACACTTTCTCTCTCGATGACTTAGCGATGTCTATACTCTCGTACACTTGAGGACGGGGTATAAATTATTATTCTTCCTAAATCAATCGGCTAGCACTGATCCAACGTCATTTAGAACATACCAATATCTCCAACATATGCAAATCGCTCACATCTGGGCTTAGCTCCTCGAAGCAATTGTGTGACAAATTCAAGTATTTTAGGTCACGTATGCGAAAGAACTCAGCCGGCAGGTCTCGCAGCTTGTTTCGACTCAGATTCACTCGAGTTAGTTTTTCCAGTTGGCCAACTTCCTTTGGGATTGCTTCCAAGGCATTGTCATGCAACTGAAATCATTTCTTTGAGAATTTTTTTTTGTGTGTTTTTTTTTTCTATGGCAACTTACACTCAAAACCGTCAGAGCGTGAAGGTTTACGATTTTTGGCGAAACAATGGTTAGTGTGTTCGAACTCAGATCCAGATTGGTAAGAGCTCTCTGGTTCCACCAGGCATCTTCTTCTTTTTCCATCAAAGTGTCCAGTGTCACTTCGACGTCTTTTTCGGGCTCGTGTAGATTCCATACTTTATCGGGGACTGTAATGAAAAAGGAAACAACTGATACATTATACGAGAGGACATGCAGCTGTGCTACTTTTTGATTCGGTTTTTAGTGGAACATCCACGTTGCTGTCGCCGTCCATCAGTTTGGACTCGTTGCTACGGACACGAAAATATCTACGCTTCGGATATGGTGCATGCATGCACATCGAAACGAGTTTACTCTTTGGCGAAGCTATCTTGAAGGATTAATCCTTTGGATACTTTATTAATGCCAGCTACTGTTTAACCTGACGGTTCAAAGTTAACTGAGTGACCAGCAGTTTGATACGCGAAATGAACAAAATCTAGTGCGTCTCAGGGAAATTATAAAATGATTGCCGAACCGTGAAATTTGATTATGGGTGTGTACGAAAATCGGATAGAGAAGTCAATGTCAAGTTCAACGAAAGTATCGTAAACATTTTGTCGGGGCGGCGCGGTGGTGAGTAATATGTACGAATATGGTTGTGTTTTTGTTTTTGTGAAATCGCCAAGAGTTGCGCAAAGAAGATTTTGGATGTGTTTGAATGGATAACGCTACTAATTGGTTGGATAGTCATAAATATAACACATTTCAGTCAGATTCTCCTAGTTTTGTATTATTTACGTGTTAATGAATTGTTGTTTGCCGGTGAAGTCAATTAGATGAATTTTCATTGTTAGAAGTTTGGAATTAATTGAGACGGAGCACGCTTCATTGCAAATGAGTACGGACTCTGTTCTGCATTGATGAGTTTTTAGTAACGTGTAACTATTATTGGTCAACCTATTTTTGTGAATAAATGGATTGTGTAAGTGCACAGTGGAGTGTGGGAAAATTAAAGGCACTGATAATATTTAACTTGGTGTCTGGACAATGATGTTTGTCATCTTGTAATCATAGTGCTAAGCTCTCGGCTTTGAATTTTAGAAAAAACCTTAATCCGATCATGTTTAGTTTCCCTTAATTGCCGCCTATCTCTATATTAACGAGATGGCCAAGTATTTTATCATCCAACTGATGTGGGTCCCGGGACACTGTGACAATCCAGAGAATTGCAAAGCGGACGAGGTCGCTAGAAAGGGCACTAACTCCGTGCTCTTGCCGGGTGGAGACCCACCCTCCATGCCTATCCCTACTATTAAGCATCTGCTAAAGCTTAAAACGCTTGCCCAAACAAACCTCCGATGGACATCTGGCACAGGATGCCTCATTACCAAACAACTCTGGCCTATGATCGATCCCAAACGATCGTTTAGCTTGAACAGATTAAGCAGGCCAAATCTCAGATCTCTTATTGTACCTTACAGCTCTTATGGCTCTTACAGGGCATTGTGCCATCGGAATTCACGCCTCTAGACTAGGCCTCCCCTATAATGATTTCTGTAGAAGCTGCATGGAGGAGGATGAGAAAGAAACCATCGAACACTCGCTATGTAATTTCGGTGCTCTCTCATCTCGTAGATTCAGACTTCTGAGGGCCCTTTTCTTTTTTAATCTGGCTGAACTGAGCAGTATCAAAATCAGTCCTCTTCTTCGCTTTATCAAAAGCACAGATTGGTTTGCGGAATAGGTAGCCTAAGATCCGCGTGGTCCTATGTTTGGCCTAAGTGTGTCTGCTGTTCGTATGCGCGTCAGTCAGCCACCACAACGTAACCGAACCTAGGAGACCAAACATTACCTCTTCTGCTTGTGTCCACCTCCCCAGGAATATTCACGCGCTTGGGTACAAGGCTAAGTGCAAATATCTGTCCCTCTTACACCAGCAATACTCACGTGCTTGGGTTGCAAGGCTAACTGAAAATATCTGTGCCACTTACTGTGCACAGGGCCGTTGTGCTACCACGCGAATCAGGTAACTCCTAATCTGAAACCCAATCTGTGCAATTGTTAAAGACTAAGGTCCTCGACAGAGAAAAAGGATGGAACATTTTCATAAGTCAAATATGTAATGAAATTTGTATCATAAAAGTAAGTGGGCACACCTGTGAATCACGTAACCCCTTCTTCTTCTTCTTCTGGTGACGCTACAGATCGGGGTGGACCTGGGACTCAACCAGTTAGCCTCTCCAGCCCGCACGATCTATAGCCAACTGTCTCCAACTGGCGTTCTCTATTGCGTTGTCCCACTGGTTCGGAGTCGAAGACTCTTCGGGCTGGAGCAGTGTTGTCCATGCGCTCTTCATGGCCCAGCCATATTAGACGTTTTATCCGAAGACGCCTGACTAGGCTCATGCCGGTATACAGCCCGTACAGTTCGTGGTTGAATCTTCTTCTCCAAGAACCATCAACGCAGCCAGGACCAAAGATTGAACGCAGAACTTTTCTCTCGAAAAGACCAAGTGCTTCTTCATCCGCTTTTGAGATTGTCCATGCCTGCGCACCATAGAGGAGGACAGGGATGATCAAGGTGTTATATAATGTCAGCTTGGTCCTTCGAGAGAGAACTCTACTACTCAATTGCCTCTTTAGCCCAAAGAAACAGCGATTGGCAAGAGTAGTAGCCCCTAATACTATGAATTAGGAATGCTTGGTAGCAACTAGTGCATTAACTTAGTGTCAACTGATTAAAAAATAAATGAGATGATTGCTTGTATGAACATCTTCAAGGGCAATTAATGTTTTATCTAATAATGTCCTGCGCCTATTGTTTTAAGGTCCATCCTTATAATTTTGTCTGTTTTAAGTGCATTAATAATTACTCTGAATATGCACGATTTTTTCTTTTACAAGTTTATACTTATTTTTTTGAATAAAAGTAAAATTGAATTGAATTGAATTGCAGGATAGTCTGACTGACGACTGGGTGTATAATTTAGGATTTTTTGTCGATCTAATTGGCCTTACATCTAGACCGTTTTAACGACCTTCAATTTCCGGGTAGACACGCCGAACCTATCCTTCGATCATCATCCTCATTAAAACAATATGGGTGGCACTACAGCCCTTAGAGGGCCAGGGCCTAGCTTCTACACCACGCACTCGTGTTCCGCGTGCTTCGCGAGTTGAAGGGACCTACAATTTTATGTCGACTCCGAGCGGGACATGTATAAACATTGCCATTGACTGGAAAGAGGTAGGGCCCTGCAAATTATAGAATCGAATACAGGCAGCGAGGTTCAGTTGCGTTGTAGTCGACGCACATACTCACAACGCCGCCACATAACTTAAAAATTTACTTTCGATTAAGAGAGGCGAGACTAAAGGAGCAGAGAAATTGTGTAAGGGTTCTGCTCTTACTCCTCGTGATACCTGAGGCTTACTTACTCGGATATTTGAGCGAGCTGAAAAATGTATGTTGTAATGTATGTATGTTGCTTCGCAGAGCAAACATATTTATAATTGGTCCAGCGCTTATTACATTTTATAGTTAATGGGTGGCGTCGCAAATTTGTAATGAGCGCATCCTTAATGTTCCTTTGATGTGCCGTCTTATGAGTTTAGAGTCAGATTTGCTGAATTCAAGTTTCCCGTGCGCCAATACGTTTCTAAGTTCTAAGGCGCCGTTGTGGCTCATCGTCGTAGTACTTAACGTACTCGAAATGCCCAGTCAATCCCTCATTTGCTTTAAACCTTGTTTATTGATCAGAGAAAATATGTTAAGGAAACGCATTCTTAGGAAATTGGTACAAATGAGATATTTTCTTATCCACCGGGTGGGTAATCCGTCCCGGGATTCCATTCATCCAGTATCATTACTCACTTGCCATCAACGAAATAAATTAAATCTCAACTTTATCATAGAGGCAATGGAATGCACAAGGATTATCACGGGGTTACCGAGTCGTATAAATGGTTTGTGGAAGAACTGTATGTGAGGAAGGGCGATCTGTGAAATAGCTCGTAGAATATCTCCATCACATCTTCTGAAACGTGCTTAAAATGCCGAACCTTGTTTTCCTACAATTCTCCTGATCTAAATCATACTCATACTTTTATAAACAACGGCTGACAAGTTTGAGACGTGGTATTTTTCGGTTGAGTTGAAAAAGTGTCAACAGCAAACAAATTAAGAACTAAAAATGTACTCAATCACGTAACGAGTTGATTGATTTGAGAGCAAAAACACGAATCAGTACCTAGTACATACCGCCTCTAACTTTTGATCTTCTTCCAGTCAGATACGATATGTGTGCACATTTGCATACATTTGTCCACATTCAGAGCAGACTTTCCCTTGAATTTACGACGCAGGAATTCAGTCTTTTAATCTCATGTCTGATCACAGATAACGTCAGCTAATGAATATTGCCATCATCACTTAAACACACGGCCAAAGCCCACCACCCACTTAACACACAATTTACTCTACTTTATACATGTCCACGCCACAACGAAGTTATTACTTTAAATCTAAATGAACTGTGGCACCACTTTGCCCGGCAAATCTAATTATTGCTCAATCAATTAAAATTCTTTTACTCACTAATTGAGCCTTATTTGTTTTCACGAACCCCGATGACATTGACTGGGTTTCGTGCGCCATGCTATCCTTCCCGCCAGCCATCGCTTCAAGTTAAACAACAACACTCGCTGATCATGATGCAACGCAAATCTTCCTTATGCGTGCTCTATCAAGTTCATATGAAACTAGACACCATACTCGGTGCCACTGCACACGACTCAAGTTCGAGGTAAGTATTCGTCACATACTCGCATCTTTCTGTACACTAAGCAGTCATATTCAAATGAGGATAAAAATAGAACTCCATAGGGAATTGACCGCCCCAAGAAGCACGTCCTTGAGTGTCATGTGAAGTTGCTGCCTTCCCTTAACAATGGAAAATGCAAGACAATCAATAAGAATAACAGTTCTTATTGATTTTGTTTCAAGCAAATGGAATTCTATGACTATGCTATGACCCCCTACCTGTGGCCAATCCCCTTCCGGAGAGATTTAAGACTCCAGACTTTCTCGCTTGTTTTATCATTGCTTGGGACAGTTCACTGTTGTCCTCGGATTTATCGCGTTTATGGAAAACTGGATTAAGATTCCGCAGATTCGGGCGACGTGTTCTACTCGCCATCGTTTAGGAAATTGTATCACTCGCGGTTTTGCGGAAATATTCAATTATCACAAATCGTTCGAAGGGTTAGAGAGGAGAAATTGAGTAAATTAAACTTTACGCAGGTCAGACTGTACAAAAGAAAACAGAGCAAAACAATAAACACGAAACACTGCGAAGAGTAATACTGTGCTGGCACTTTGAGCTTCTGGGTCGGAATTAAAACAAGACTATACATATGTAATGGATGTGCGTTTTGTTTAGCACGAACAGCTGACTGGGGAGGTAAATGTCATTTGCGAGACGATTTGTTTTGATGCCTGGTGGCAGTTTGAGATGCGCTGTTGTGCGCGAGTATGACACGGTGGTGTGTATTCGCTGATGACTGGGTAAAAGAAGAATGAGTGTGGTCGAGATGGCGCCACGAGTTTCCTACTTCGTTTGAAAAATATACGTTAAATTGTGAGATTGTAGTACGTAGTCGTAAAATTTCATTTATTCCGTGTGAAAAAGAGGGTATTAATTTGTTTCTACTGGTAAACTTACATACTGGCCCATGGACGTTAGCGAAACTCTTGATCTAGTTGACTATTTTGTTTTGTTATGAACAGAGTGTAAAGAAACTTTATTCAAGTACAAGAAAATTTGGATCTCGACTCGGAGCCCTCGACATAAATCTGATACCAAGTGAAACTATTACAGTCAAAGAGGACAACACTTACCACACTTACTTTCAACCAAAATTATTGGTTTTGTTTTGAACATATCCTTCAAGGAAAACAAAATATTTGTGCGGTAATATTGGTACAGGGATTGAAAAGCGTTGACATGCAAACCATGAAGACACAAGCGCATGCACTTAGTCTTAGCCTAGACTCTATTCTCCACGTGGTGAAATCCGGGAATCTAGTACCCAAGACAGAAGAAGCCTATCATGGGCGGCTGCAAACGAAAGAGAGTGAGCGAGAGAGGGGGAGAGGAGGATGAGTGAGTGTACCACATTTTTTAGGATTTTGGCGGAGGAGCTTATAAGCCAACGGCGGCGTTCCCAACTCCGGTCAGCATTGTTTTCTATTTTCCAATGTTAGGTCGCCCAAGGTAAGCCCATGTCTTTGGGCCAACGGGAGCATTCTTAGCCTGGAAGAGGTTAGCGACACTAGCTTAACAATTCCATTTGCATTTCAAGTTGGAGGTTGGTTCTAGAGAGTTCAGAAGCACAAACCTGCCTTGAATACGGACGATTGCACTGTTGTCAATCCTAGCAAACGGATAAAGGACAATTATTTTAACGAAGGTTTTTAGTGGCTTTTCCTTCAAATTACTTATGTGATATATTATTTAGGAACTTTTATTAATATTTTAGTGATGTAGACAGCAAAAAGAAAAAGAAGTCAAAAAGAATGAATAATATTCTAAGAATCAATTTACTATGTAAGAGCTGCCGGTGATATCTTTAAAAGTATCTCTTTAAAATTGTCATCGCCAAGCATGCGGCGAATTATTAATTTTAACTAGAACACATATTGATTCGATGCCAGGAGCACGAACGAAACGGTCGCAAAATAAAACTAAATTTTTTAATTAAAAAAAAATCATGAAACTGAGTTTGAATTTTGTTTTGTGCTTACAGTAGTAAGGTAATAATGCCGAATCTCTTTAAACAAAGCATGTAATGTATATAATTGCTGCCACAATAAACAAACAATACAACATAAAGGACAATGACCTCCGGCTCTGCACGTGGAATGTCAGGTCCCTTAACAGACCACGTGCAGCTCGAAGAGCTCGCAGAGGCCCTTAAAGCCTATAAGGCACATATCACCGTCATCATGGAAGTCCTGTGGGATAGGCCGCCCAAAAAAGAGAATGAACAACTGCGACATCTACTTCGGCGATTGCTACAGAAAGGCAACTATTATTTGGATGTGGAATTGTTGTTCGAGACGGTCTTAGGCAAGAAGTCTTAAGCTTTAAGTACATTAGCGAGCGCCACATAACAATCTGGATCAAGGCTAAATTCGAGAACATCAGCGGCCATGCCCCAAAGGAGGGTAAAGTTGACGGACGATACCAAAGATGACTTCTGATTACCTGTACTTCTCAAAGGGAAAAACAATTAGGGTAGCAATTGTCGAATAGAAAAAAATTATCTCATAAGAAATAAAAGAATCATCTGGCGCACAGTGGTTTAATTTGTATGGGAGTGCGCTAATAAATATGTAACTTTTGAACTCTGGAGTTACTCAAAGAAGTGTCTTTGGGCCCCTACTTCACTAAGACAGCTACCTTTGCCGACGACACAACAATCAAAGCGATAGGGGACACAACGCTAGTTTCGATTCATAAATTGCCAGCTGCTACATATAAAAAAGTCACCTGGACTCAAGATGGCGAAAAAGACTAACTTCTTCCAACTTTACCAACAAATCACTCACGTACTCCTCTAGAGCGACATCAAGCACGACTATAAAGTGTGCTAATACAGCGAAGTATTTAAAAAAGAAAGCATATTCAAAAAAAGCTAATAGAACTAGATACAAAATAGTGGGAAATGGAATAGCTTGTGAATGCTCCATGGTTCATCAGAGATAGCGATCTCCATCGGGATCTATAATAATAATAATATGGGTGGCGCTACAGCCCTTAGAGTGCCAAGGCCTAGCTTCTCAGCAACCACTCGTGTTGTCCGGTGTCATTGTTCTCTCACGCGTGGAAGGGACCTACAGTTTAATGCCGACTCCGAACGGCGTAGTTGAGAAGCTTTTTTCTAGACAGGAAATATTCTTTGAGCATTGTCAGTGACTCGAAAGAGGTGGAGCCGTGAAATATGAAAGGTGGTAAATTCGGGTATCGAACCTGGCACCCTCGGCGTAGGAGTCAAAGCACACAAGTGCTGAGGCGACTATAACGTAAAAGAACCATAGACCTTGTTAGTCAATCGGAAGGTTAGGTTAGGTAGTGGGGCTGCTTGTACATTCACCAGCACACTTAGACCGTATTGGGCCATTGTGATTCCCCTAGTTAGACTACTACCACTGATTGACTACTCCAACCGCAAATGGTGATTGGACCAGATTTGAAAACCAGATAAAAGCGTATGAACTTTGCTTTCACTGGGATTCGAACCGGGGATTCCGCTAACCAGGGGCAGGCACTCTTTTTTTTTTCAATGTAATTTTGTTTTTATTGCAATTAAATTAACTTAGTGCTAGACAAAATATACTTTAAACTAGCATAAATATCTTAAATAACTTATTGTACTTAATCCTAATTGACTTACCCTATGCGAGTACTCTAAGCTATTCTAATTTATGTATGCCTTTCGGCTTAAACAAGGTATTTTTAGTCTTTATAGACAGTATTTTATTAATTTTAATTACCAAGAACACTTGAAAAAGCTGGATTTACCTAGCTAACCTATGAAAAAAAACTAACTTAATCTAGAACAAACCTTAACCTAACATAACCTTAAAACTACCTTAAATATGTCCGTAACAGACAGACGCGTGCACCAGAGCGTATATGTTATGTATATGCAACATATACATCTATACGCCGTGGTACACCTTTTTTTGATAGGGGCAGGCACTCTACCAACTGCGCCATCCAGTCGTTCATCTACTTGCTAACCCCTATTAATTATAAAAAGCAAACTATGTTGGTTCTGAATTTATAAGTAGTCGTAGTGTAAACAAACATTTGTCAACCTTGTAGTTTATCACTATCTTTGAAATAAAAAAGACAAAACAAAAATGTAATCCCTCGGTTTGTATGTTTCTATGAATCGAGGTGACATCTGGTTGACCTGCAGGCATTCCGGAAATACCCCTACCTACATACGAAACGAAGGTGGTAAGTGTCACGCCTTATAGAATGTCAGAGGAGTTTGGGGTCCACAGTTGAGTTCGTGAAAAGTAGTCCATGCTTATGGAATTTAATGGACTACGACATCTTATCTACGCTGGCGATGTTTATCTACTCTCCCGTCGTCTGATAATTAGCCTTGAACTGATGGCACGCAATCTAGAAGCTAATGCAAACAAACGTGTGACTCAAAGCAAACACAAATGAAACTTAAGTCTAAACATTGCCAGAAATTTTGGAATTCATCTAATAGCGATCGCACAGAACTAATTGTGAGTGTGGCAGAATGCGGAAGGTTAAAAGTGCACCGGGACTGCTTTGCACGCTCTAGACAAGCAATGTCATCAGCTGGAGAACCAAGCTTTGGAAAAGTATCGGTGCTGTTTTATGGGTGCAGTACCAAGAAGGTGGACTCTATGACAACAAGAAGACTGATTTTATTTGTTAACAAACGTCCACAGAATATTTTGGTCGAACCGGATCTCCAGAGAGAAAGCTTAGATGAAAATAGGTCAGAAAAACCATTAGCATTGCTACACGAAGGGAAAAGTATCGCGAAGACAACAGTACGGTAGGCAGAATACCAAGACGTCCTAGTCATTCGTGTTTCAGAACAATAAGAAAGAGAAGTCGATTTCTTTAAGGCCCAAACCCATAGAATCCGTTGCGTGGGTTGCGTCCTGTCAAAAAATTGACAACTCATAAGTCCTTGTGAGAGGGAGAGAGATAGCAAATGCAGTCCACAAGTGAAATTCACCACAACGGATGGAATTGATTAACTTTTAACTTTCTGTGCGTTTGAAATATGTTTCCATGGAAATTCATTCGGGTGCTCCTTGTGCCCATATCGCAACGGCGCGTTCTGGAGTTCGGGCTTTGAGATTTTCAGTATGATACATGTAAATCATATGTTAAAGTCGAAATGGAGCGGTCGCGCGTTGAATTTTCTCAGACCGTAATATCGTAAGCGGGAGCATAAATTTCTAGGTGGAGCTACCATCATAGTCACCCAGCCTTTTTGACATTTTTGAAACAATTTTTCTTAAATTTATTTCTCAATTTGAATTTTCGGCAAACTGAGACGATTATTTCCGCAAGTAATTAATTTTGTCTAGCGGTAATTTACAACAATTTTATATTTTTCTTGAAAATTATATATCAAACAATTTGAGTAGGGTAAACGCGCGTGTTCATTCCATATTGAAAACCGAGGCTTCGGCTTTCAGCTTCGGACACAACATTCTCGTAAGCTCGATACTGACTCACCAAAGTGAGTCATAAGTCCATAAATTTCAATTATGGACTTATGTCCCTGCACCCTCATTTGGCTTGGATTCCGAACGCAACGCATTCAACCGATTCTATGGGTTTGGGCCTTCAGATAGACTGAGCTGACTTGGTGGGACCTAAATCTTACCGGGAATTAAGAGGAGCGGAGACTGAAGCTAAGATTCCCATCCGGTGTACTGGTGTCAAACGAATCGTGGCGAGTATCAGCTTGGCAGGGAGCCCACTCGAATCTGGGCTCAATCTTTATGGGTCTGTCGGAGTTATCATACGACCACCAGAGCTATTCAGGCATCCGTCCCCATTACGGATCTCAGCGCAGTCTTACCATTATTTCTCCTCGTCTCGTGGAACCTATAAAGAATACACCCATACACGTCTCACCCAACACACCTCTCCCATACACACCTCTGCTTCCTCACCGACTTGGAATCCAAAGCGCCGTATCCAATAATTGTAAAGGCTTCGCTGTTCGCGATCCGAGTCGTGGAACTTCTGAGCTCTTAAAGACCCTTAAAAACTACAGAGAGCGGAGTTCTGCCTTAGGCTTGTGTGTGTGTTTGGTCAAAAATTACCAAAGTGGCAACCGTCGTTGTGTTGTTGCTAAGGAGGATAGCAAACATATAGTTTTCCATCTGAACCAAGTCCACAATACTTGGGTTCATCACTCCACAGCCCACATTTGTAAAAAATCATCGGTTTATGAAGGTTTTATCGTACAAAAGACTATCTTTCCCTTTAATTTGTGTTGTAGTGTGATTTTTATATGTCCACGACTGTACGTATTTCTATTGCCTTTCGCGTGTATCGCCGTTCACTGATCAATATCATTGAGACTTCAATTGCCTTCACCCACCTTGAAGAACATAAAATGCCACCCTTCATCAAAACTTTTACTCATTTTCTTGACAGTTTCCTGTCCAAGTTGAATGTGTTTGTTTTTTTTTTTTTGTTTTTGCAAGCCCGCAACAGCGACATGTGTAGCGTGTGTGAGAGCGATTTCAATTGGCACCAATAAACAATTGAAATACACTAATTGAGACAATCATGCGGTAATTCTAAATCCGCGCTTACCTTCCTATAGGACGTTCACTCAGTCGTCAACATCTGTCATCTGGCAATGACCGTACGTACACATGACGATGTTGCCGGCGCGCGGCACAACGCACCTCCCGACCGACTTGGTAACGATAACGATGGCGCCCTTAATTAGTCGAAACCGAAAGCTAAGTGCACTTCAAGACCATATCAAGTTCCACACATGTTCAAGCGGGGATACGAGGTGTATCTAGTTCATCGTTCAATCGTGGTGAGTTCTGTCACCACATGATTGTCGTCTTGATTACGTCACTGCGTCTTAGGTTTCAGATCTAAACTGCGCGCATCAAGGTCGATTCACCTAGACTCGAACCCATCACCCTCGCCCGCCCACCCACTTCAGGAATTCGCGGAATGGCTTGCATCAGCGGTATCGTTGTCTGTGCAGCGACACCTCACCACCGTAGGCATAGTTTAAGGGCTCATGGCTAAGTGAGAAACCCATAAAGTTGTGTCGGCTTTGCTGTCGCTGTCATCATTGGCCGTGGACAAGTCACATTGTAATTGATTGCGTCGCAGAGTGGTTATTAGCTTCGCTTCGCGAAAGCTTATTTATTTATTTTATTTTGTTTCCCATCCCCCAAAACCCTATGACTATACAGTGCGACTGGCGAGGGTAGCATCGTTCACTCGCTACGCGAATCGTCTCTGTATAGACACTGCCCTTCCACAACGGGCCGCTCTGTATGCCTTCAAGCTCGAGCGTCGCGGCACAGATTTGCCTTCGATGGGAACGGAGTTCACTTTTGGATTTCAGTTGACGGTTGCTCTGAATGGCAGCCAGTTGTGTTCGGGGAAATACATTGTACAGAACGCGACTACGTTCCGCGACTACGTTCAGCCTAAGTGAACACGGTTAAGGGTGAAATCTCATCAAGGACACGGCGATTGAGTGGCGTGAACTCTCGAAAATGGGCGATGGGGTTTTGAAGAGTTTCATTCGGGATATTTTTGCGGTTAGTAGTGGCTTGCATTTTTGGTGTTTTCTTTTTTTTTTTTTTTTGTTAAAATCATACCTTGTGCCTGTTGTTCAGTGTGGTTGTGGCTGGCGTCATGGTTGAGTGGAGAAGGATCGCCGGGAGTGGACGAACTTTGAACTGGTTTCTTTGATGGGATAGTGCTGTGAATGAGGCAGATTAAACCGGTGTGACCGACCGGGATGGGGTTTGTTCGTGTGAATTTAACATGTGATACGATTTTATTGATTGAAACGCACTTGTGGTAGGATAATTGTATTCCAATTGAACCTGGAACTCGATGGAAAGTATTAACTATTCACTTGAGAGTGACGGACTGAGGTGTCATTGTGTTTTTTTGAAGAACTCTGAAAGGTGTTGTATTTTGGCGCGAGGTTTAAGGTTTTGAAGTACATTCATTTACGTGCGGACATTGAAGATCGTAGACACACATGGATCTCGACATGATGAAATCATCGTGTTACAATTGTATACAATTCTTGATAGTTTGAGAAAGGGCCCACGTTTCATCCACATTTCCCAGAATACTTTACATTCCACTCTATTTGAATTGGAAATTAAGTTCGATGTGGTAATCAATACGAATTGGTTTAGTCGTGATAGCTGACTTACGATCAGATTGCATTTGCATCCTGCAAGTAACTGACTAGTGCTCTAAGTGGCCTATTTTAAAAGTTCAAATTGGAGAGAGTTTCGACTTATGGAGTTCACTGTAATCGAATATCCGCTCTCAACCAGTTTTGACTTCAACATAATTTAAACGATTTAGTCGGTTTCTCAATTTCATATAAACCTTGAACTGAGTTCAATTTGTGGTTAAACGAGAGTCTGTTTAAGACTCAGTTCTCCGATTCTTACTTACTGATGTCCCGCATCCACCAGGGGCTCTACAATGCCTACGCGCCATCGAGTACGGTTTCGGGAATTGTACCCGCCAACTTTTTCCCAGTTGCCGTGCTTCCTTCTCAATTCTTCTGCGGCGCGTACTCCTAGTAGCGCTGCGCGTCCTGCCATCTTAAGTAAGCGGGTTCCATTGCATCGTTTGGCTAGCTATGCACCTGTCACCCTTTCGGAGAGTATGAGCAGTCCATTGCCACTTTCGTCGCCGTATGGTGCCTATAGGTTCATGGACCATTCTCTAATGAAGCCGTTTGTTAGAGATACGGCTATGTAAGAATATCCTTAAGATGTAGCGTAGGAACCTACTAACAATAAAAAACTTTTAGTCACCCTCCAAGTACCACATCCATATAGTAGTGCGAATTCAATGATGAAACGGAACAGTCGTAGGTTGGTGTTTAAGCTAATTGCATTACTTCGTCAAACTGTGAATGGCATCCAAGATGCCCTGAAATCGTTCTCTATAAACTCTTATCTAGCAATCCACTGCCACGCACCTCTTAACGAGATAACCGAACAATGCAATAGTGCAATAGTTAGTCAGAATGTTCGTGATAATGAAGAGGAACAGGAGCAAGAAAATATGCTGAAGTAAATGAATGGAGACGTGCATATATTGCACATGTTCCCGCTGCACAATCACCACATCAAATTCGACAAAATATATACTAGAATATACTAGAAGAGGACCAGTCATAAATGTAGACTTGAGTCGCACTGCTTTGGAATACGATTCCGCAATTGCTTACAAAGATTGGCTGTGTAGATATCGGTTAATTATTTTTTTTTCATGTAATTTTATTTAATATGAAATATGTGGACTTACTTGCTAGATAAAAGTACTTAGAACTAGCTTAACTAACTCGAAAATTTACAAATGGTCTTAATACTAACCTACTGACCCTGTGGAGGTACTCTAAGCTAATCTATTCTACTTTATAAATGTGCCTTTCGGCTTAATCTACGTTTTTTTTTTAAGTCATTAAGACAATCATTTATAAAATCTTTTATTTGCCAAGAAAACTTGTAAAAAACTTGGCTAAACTTAACTTCTTAACCTAGCTTACTAGCTTACCTTGATATACAACTTAAGACTATCTTAAAGATGTCCGTAACAGTACGGACACGTCCACCATTGCGTATATGTTATGTATATGCCTAACATACATACTATTACGCCGTGGTGCACAATTTTTTTGTTTCATATATATTTTTTTTTGTGTTTTCGGTTTTATATACATTTTTTTTGATTTTTTTGTTTTACATATTTTTTTTTTCAAAAAACTATATAAGCTGGCCACTATGGTCAACTATCTGATCCTATGGAAAATCTAGCTTTAGCGGAGGCTGGTTTTGATGTAACCACCAGTAAAATTGCTTAGCTCTTTATTCGCGGGGGGAGGGGAGGGAGGGAGAGATCAAACCTCAAAACTGTCCTGAGGATGTACAAAGCGATTTTCCGGCCAGTGTTGACATCTGGCGTAGGCTGGTTTTGGTGTAACCACCAGCAAACTTGTCGTTCTTTGGCAGACTCTTTCCTATCTCGCACGAGGATCGTTCTACTGAGCCGGAGGAGATCCTGGAGTGTGCGAACGATATCCGTTTCGTATTGGAGTCGCCTGTCCACTGTTCTGCGTACGGCATGGAAGATAATAGGACATCCTTGTGGATCCTGTATAAGGCCAATTGTGTCTAGATAATGGAATGCTTCGGGAGGGATAAAGCTGTCAAGGCGCACCCTTTCATTATACATACTATTGGGGTAGTAAGCCCCAAAGACCAGACTGTTGGAAGAGGTCATAGCTCATGCAGTGTGCCTTCTGATCAGCTTAAGAATAAAATTATTGTTTATTGTCTGTCGCATGCCAGCACTGCAATGAATTTAAGTTTCAATCGGAAACTTCCGCTGCGCTGGTTTCAAGGTGAAATTTCCCGTTTTGGCTCTGTAAACGGGCAGTGCTAGCAGCGGAGAATAAGGACGTCGACAGCTTGAATTTCATTATTCAAAGTCGAAAGTCTTGCATTTATTTCTCTATAACTGAGTAACGTTTTTTCTTACATAGCCGTTTTTTGCATGGTTCCAAAATAAGCAGCGAAATTAGGTTAGGTTAGGATGATTGGCACCAATGTAGCAGTTGTGTCCCACTAAGATCCTGGTTGGATCATTTGTGCTATCACTTCCCGGTGATTTACACCGGCTCCTCTTTAATTCAAAGGGACTACACTAAATAAAATAAAATAAACCTGTGAACTACCTAATGGTATTCTAGTGGCCTACTTTGACGAATCCACTCCTGTGCTGATTTACAGCCAATTTGTTTTCTTGATAAACTTAGCTATGTATCTTTAAGAGTGACATTTCCTCTAGGTTACTGAAAAAGTAGTTGCCTAGTACATCTTTTCTAGTTTTTGCAAAGGCTGGACAAACGCCGAGGAGGTGAAGTGTATTTTCTTCCTCCTCCTCGTCTCTACAGCTTCTGCAGTAGTCGTTGTGGGGGCGCCAGTTCTCCTGGCAAGGATACCGAGAAGGCAGTGGCCGGTGATAATTCTCACTATGTTTCTTATTACATTCCTGTTGAGTTTTTAGTTTTATTATTTTTTATTTTTATTAGCTTTATTAGTTTCTTCTTACATTCCTGTTTAGTTTTAGGCGTACATTCGTTTTGTTTGGATTTAGTGAGGACCAGAGAAGCCTCGAACTCCTACATGTATCTAATTCCATCCATCTACGGTTAGCGGAGTCGAAGGCTCCGGTTTATTACTTGGATTGAGGGATGTGGGGTGTCCTGATTATTTGCCAGTGGAAGTCCCACATCTATTCTTGCTAACTCTTCAGCCCTTTCGTTGCCTGGAAAACCACTAGCCCAGGTACCCAGAATAGGGTTAGGTTGCATCTACCCGCTATCTCCCTAAGAAATAGACGGAAAAGTTTTACCATCTTCTATTTAATTGATGGTGTATCCAGAGCCTTAATGGCCGCCTGACTATCTATGTACATGGCGATAGATAGCCCGTCTATCGGGTTCATTGACAGTAACCGGGCAGCAGGCTCATTAACAGGCTATATCACTTTTTTTGTATGGATAAACAATTTATATTCTGTTCCCGAAGTATTCTATAGCAATGAATATAATGAAAATCTTATTTTCCAATATAAACTATATGTCGTAACATTGCTTACATAAATTTGTCTGACATTCTTCCTGTCGCACGACAGGCTTTTCTCCTTGTCCCTAATAATCACTAACAATCTTGCAACTTAATGTAAGTTTAGAAGGTAAGATAATTAATTAAAGTATTTCACACATGTTAATTTTCTTCCGCTCCAAAATGATCTCGATTCACAATTCAAGTGTAATCGTTGCATATAGGAGAATATCCTATGGATAAGATTTGGTCACACGACCTTGTGCATTAATTGATGAAAACAAATGTTAAAATTAAGTATCTGGGAACCATCTGCTTTGTGTGACGTCGCTTTGTGTGCGCCGCAACTACTTTGAAATTTGTTTGTTTGGTTATAATTCGATTGTAATGTTTAAAAGAACCGACGAGCCTGTCAAAGATATGTTCCGCCCGACATGACGAGGTCAACCATGGAAAGTTTATTAGCAATTCAATAATGGATTGATTCGATGGACCTTTTAAAAGCGTTCTCAACGAGCATCGTACTTGTAGGTAGACAATTATTTCGTCTTTCTTACTTTGAGTGGAAGAAGAGATTAGAAAAAGTAATAGAGTCAAAATCATTAACCATGACATTGGATATAAAGGCCAAATTCTTAACCCCGGCGGAGGTCCAGTATTAGAATAACATAGCTCTTTAATCGCGAGGGGTGGGGGAGGGGGAGGGAGGGAGAGACCAAACCTCAAAACTGTCCTGAGGGTGTACACAGCATCCGGCCAACTTTGACACGAGGCAGCGTAGTATGTTGGCAGGCTTCCCTACAATCCACCAACTTAAAGTTGAAGAATCAGAGAAATACAGAGACTTGCATGTATAGGTGTCACAGGACCAATTTCCACAAGTCGAACAGCAGCACGCTTAAATGTTTTGCTCTCTTCTTCCACTTGCCCTCTACGCTTCGACAGCTGCGCAAAGAATGCCATTTGAATAATTCAATCCAGGGACTGGCTCCCGAGACCTACTGGCCCTACTCAGGAAATCGAAAGGGACTACTCTCACCCATTCCTTGAAGTATCCTCCCGGAGCTTTTGCCCAAGGGAGGAGTGAAGAGAACAAATGAAGCCATCATAAATTCGGCCATAGAGCATTTTCTCCGAATTGTTCACTTATCCATCAGTCTACCTGATAACGGTAGTGTTTTTTAAGCGGCGGTCCTGGCAGTTATAGATGCGGCCAAATGATAACAATTTTGGAAATGGCACCCGCTGATATTACCATTCTACGAAGTATACGCTGTCGAGATAGAAACGATCCGCAGCACATTATCTGCATTATCTAGGGCAAAACATCACTTCAACAAAACATGAAAAGATCAATTGACAGCTCCAATTTTTTTATCTACCATGGGGCAAATGTGAAATGAAGGATTACAGAGATGCCCGACTTCTACTTCCTCTCCCCTTTTTAGATTTTTGACAACTGTTTTTATAACGTTTTTTAAAACTAAATTGACCAATCAGATGACGGCATTTACGTTATTTCGTGAATAACCGTCGAAAATGCATGAATATCTGTCAAGAAAGAGCTCAAATTCGTATATGGACTAGGGGGCAATCAGCTGTGAAGTCGGCAATCTCTGTAATACTTTATTTCTGATGTGTTGATGATGTGTGAATGATGAAGGGTGAATTATATTAAAGGGAATATTGGGTTTAATAATTATAACAATTATTGGAGGAAGAATATTAAGTTGATTAATTTTTTTAACTCCTTATACAATTTGTTTACCTTATTATTTAAAATGTATAACTTTATTAGTATGTATTGTGGATTAGGTGGTTATTTAATATCAAAAATTTCATTTTTTTTATTATCTATAAATCTTTAAATAATTATTATTTAAGTATATTTGCTGGTTCTATATGACTCAAACCTTATATTTCTACTTATGGGATTATTAATTATTCATTAAAGTTAGGTATAAATGTTGTTAAGAATTTTGATCAAGGATGATCAGAATTTATGGGTAGACAATATTTATATAACGAATGAGATCTTACTGGAGATCCGAGGAAGAATCGCCCTTGGAAACCGAGTCTTCTTCGGTTTGTCAAAACAACTTGGTGGTGTCGTACTAAAGCCATGATTTTCTACGAGTTTTTGTTCAGGTCGCGACAAACTTACACAGAGTATCTGGGAGAAAGGCAAAGATCCTAGCAGTCCGTTGCGATTGTAGCTTTCCGACTTGTCTCGATATCGGAGTTCTTAGCTTGCCGTTCGCGTCGTAGTTGTTTTCTCAGAACGATGGGGCCTCAAGTTTACTAGTGGAGTGTTTCACGGCTATCGCGGCTTTATGGATGTTGAGCTGTGGGAATCGCGTAAGAGAGAGAGAGAGAGAGCTAGAGAGAGAGAGAGATAGAGCGAGAGAGAGAGCGAGAGGGAGGGAGCGAGAGAGAGAAAGAGAGTTTTCTCCCATGACAAAGTCAAACAGCCTGAGTTCGTTATCGGGTGAAGTCAGCAAATTTGTCCTCCTTGCACGCATTAGATTGGAAACCTCCTAGATATCGAAACTGCAGCATTGATCATCGTGTGTCCAATATGTGAAGTCATAGTCATCCTTTTCTTCTTTTGGGGTGTGATGGCACCTCTGTGGGATTGTTTTGAGGTGTTCGCTTTTACAAACAAGGCTTAAGAATTGTTGCCCTATTATTGCTTGAAAAAAATCCATATCTCTCTATCAGCTCCCTGTTGCAAATCGCGGTCCGCGGTGATGTCCTGACTTTTCGTCGTATTTTGCAAGGTGCTTCCCGCCGCACTTCCTGGATTGCGAAGATGTCTGATTTGTTGCAATCCAGGCCCTCCATGAGTTCTTCGGCCGCACATAGTCTTTTCAGAGACATCACATTCCACGTGCAGTACTGAAAACAGTTGTCCTTTATCCATCCTTATTCCTTCTAAAGACTCTCATAGATCTCTACATAACGAGCAATATGCAGACTTGCAAACTTTCAGCTGCTCAGCACGCCTACTGCAAGGGAGAATCAGTCGAAACAGCTCTACGTAGGCATTATAGAGAAATCACTGGCATGTATAAGCTGTGGAGCAAGAAACGATCCGCAGCACATTATCTACTTCATCTAGGGCAAATCACTGGCATACATCTTAGCAGCTTTCATCGGTATAGAAGGAGCGCTTAACAACATAACACCAGAATCCATAGTAAACGCCTTAAGCGGACTAAGTATTTATTTGCTTATTATTTTTTTTTTTTGTGGGTTGGTGTGCATCTTCAATAAGACACTATGATTCCCGTGTATTCATAGTAGTGTCAGATTCTTACTGAATAAACACACCCTACCCATTGTTTTTTAGTTGTTTACTACAACTAGGTTTCCCTATCCAGTAGTTTTAACTTCATTATTTATACGCGTGAGGCTGGTAGATTTTCGATAAGATAACCTGCTGGAACCGTTTATAGCGGCCTGTACTCGTTGCGCTAAATCCAATGGTTTCATTAGTTGCAAACGGCGCACGAGGTTTCTCATGTCCAGTGCTTGGAGTATGCATGGTTTCAATGACCATGAAGTCGAATTCTTAACTTCGTCGCGAAGTTTTTTTTCATTTCTTCGTCCACGGTTGCGATCCCTAGATCACAAAGAGTATATCATTATTTCGTAGATACTAGGTCGCATTCACGACAGAACTTATAACTTTGTTTTGGAATGACTGTATGAATTCTCTATTTAGGGCAAACTTGCTTTAGTGCAACTCCAAAGTTGTATACCGTAGGTCCAGGCTTTAGCACTTGCTTATATATAAGCAGTTTATTATACGCGCTTAACTTGAAATGTCGTCCGATTAGCCAGTACATTTCTCTATATCGATTCTCAAGTTCGTCACGTTATTTTTTTACGTGCGCCTTCCACTTAAGCTTAGCACCCAGCGTCATACCGAGATATTTGCCTTCATTTGCGTACGGTATTTGTACCGAGTTAATGAAGACGGGTATATTTTCTCCGTTTTTGTGGGTAAAATGAATATGCGTGGAATTGGTTTCATTTAGGGCAATGCGCCAAAGTTTTGTCCAATCGCAAGTTTTATTTACAGTGTGCTGCAGTTTTACGGTAGCGGACTCAATTGTGCTTTCCGTAGCCAGAATAGCCGTATCGTCTGCGAACGTAGCTACTATTGTGCCCTCATTTTGTGGTATGTCCCGGGTACATAACAAAACCAGAGTAGGGCCAAGGACACTCCCTTGCGGAACACCGGCGGCAATGTCCTTAAATTCCGAGTATTCCGTTCCGTGCTTAACTCTTGATGGTCATCTAAGTATTTATGATGATATTATACGCTGTATAAAGGTAATGTTTGTACTTCGGTTTGTCAAAACAACTGGGCTCAAAACTCCTGACTCGAAGGACCAAGATCATGCTCTACAAAACTTCTGTTGTCCCAAAATCACTAAGTTGGACGCTAAGCAAAACTGTGAAGAAAGCGAATGGAGGAGGAGATGTAGTTCGGAAGGCCAAAAAAATGTTGTCGAAGAATACAACATCCCTTCAGCAAAGAGGGTCTTCGAATCCTAGCCTCCTGGTTCGAGAAGAAGAGGAAGACAAAACCTCCGGTAAAGACCAAGTCATCGCGGACGCAAGACAGCTTGGTACTGACAACTGGAGGAACCTTGCTCCGGACCTTTAGCGATGGAAGGCACCGATATATCAGGCTCTGACCCTCCATAGGTCGTAGGCCTGCTAAGTAAGTCAGACAGTATATTACCATTCTAATTGACTAGCGTCCATTAAAGAAATTGCGGCAACAGAAATCAATTCCAAGCTGGTCGCATGCTGCCGCGAAGAAGTTAATGTTCTCGGTATGCAGCAAGAGAATACTCCTCACTACCTTTGCCAGTGACCCAGTCTCTGCCAGTTAAGATATAGCAACCTATCGGAGGTTCGGTCGTCATCTTCGTAGACCCTCTGAAGCATGAGGAACCATGCCCACATTGTTGCCAAACCAGTGTAGACGAGGGGCTTGATTTCCGGACAACGCTACACAATTCTCTGCTACGTCACAATGTCCCACCACCCACATGAGTTGAATGCAAAAATACTTGACCATCTTTTAAAGACGAGACAGGCGAGTAAGTACCTATGTACCAAGGATAGATGAGTGTCCAGCTAAACTCTCTGACGAACCTGTTGTGCCCTATTTCGTATGGTTTTCCAGAAGCCACTACTTCTGTCAATTCCTCGCCACAACCTTATTCCATTTAATTACATTGCCTTTTTTGCCAGAAATCGAAACGTCTTCTTCCTCATTCAATGGCATCTGAAGGTTAAACTTTTGATTTAGTTCCCCCAATTCCATCCGATTTGTGTACATTGTCGGGGCTTCCCTTCGGTGTCGGAAGCCTCTGCGAATCCATAACAGATACACGTAACCTACAAACAACGTCCTTCCGCTTCATAGTGGCACTATAATGCCTCCATAACCGACAATCCACAAGACGTCTTACCTTGAAGTTCACATTCCAATAAGCCGATTGTATCCGCTTATGAATTTCAGGTTCACTGCTCATTCTCCGGCGACACGCTTTACCTACGTTACACTTGTTGCGTCGCACTTTTTTCACCTACACTCCCCAGTCAGAGGCAGATACGACCGCAGCAGAGAGCTCACTCACTCTCAGTTCCTACACGTGTTTTCAATGAAACGTGCCTGTGATGGGGGTGGTGAGTGCTGCCGAATGGTTGCAAAGGGTTGACGACCATGAGCATTGCGACACAAAAATGCGAGGGGGAGCATTTCTATGGTTTCTTTTGATTTGCTCGCTTAATCGAGTGGAAGTGATAATCTCTGGGGAGATGTGCTTTGCGTGGTCCCGACGAGCCATTTTATTGATTACGCACTTCTTTCCTTCTAGGTGAAGTACGATGCGAAGGAGCACGATCCGGAGTCGGTGCGCATTGATGGCAGCGGCCGCTGTTACCCGAACTGTGCGTCCGACGTGTGGCTACGATCTTGCAACAAGGAAGTCATTGAGCCTCTGCAGGGCACGGTCAAAGGTGAGTACTTTGGGCTACGCCAGCTTGGTCATCGTTAACCAGTGTTCATCCGCCCGAAGGAACCATTCCGAAGTGGCTAAATGGTACTCTCCTCCGGAATGGACCAGGCAATTGGAACGTGGGCGACATGTCATTCCAGCACTTGTTCGACTGCTCGGCGCTCCTGCACAGGTTTGCCATCAAGGACGGCAGTGTCACCTATCAGAATCGATTTGTGCAGACGGAGACGCTGAAGAAGAACTCTCAAGCGCAGCGCATCGTCGTCACAGAATTCGGCACATCATCAGTTCCCGATCCGTGCCACTCTATATTCGACAAGTAAGTTGATTATATGATTATGATTTTGCTTAAAAATTCTGTACAAATTGAGTGAAATCAACTCTTTTAGGGTATCGGCTATATTCCGGGCGGACAGTGGCTCAGACAACTCAATGATCTCGGTGTATCCCTTTGGAGATGAGTTTTACACATTTACTGAAGCGCCTTTCATTCACAGGTAAGAAAGAAAAAAAAAAAAAAAAAAAACTAAATTCTCTTGGGCTCGTCCGGGATTTGAACCCGGGACCTCCCGCACCCTAAGCGGAAATCATACCCCTAGACCAACGAGCCAGTTGAAAAATGGACTGCACATCTTATACCTGAGTTCTTTCTATGTGCCGTAGTGAATTGGAAATTGACAGCTGATGCCACGATTACACGGTGAAAGTTCATTACCACAGTGACTGTTTTGGAATGTATCCAAACAGGTCAGTCTAATGGATGAAATCGACTGTTTTGATTTTGAAGAGATGTGTAGAAGCAGCTAATGCGTCTAATCTATGGACAATGGATGAGTTGGTAGCATAATTTGTTTCCATTTATTGGTTTAGATTATATGTAAAATGTGGCGAGAGTAAATTGGTACGAGCTTATACTGTGGATCAAAGTGAATATCAGACAACCTCCTAGAAGTATGCAATAGTGTGAAAGAAAAATTTTAAATATAGAAGTGCAATTAACATAGACCCAAGCCTTCGTTGTGCTCCCACTGGACTCTGAAGTCGTTGCTCCTGGAATCTTTTGAAACGCTAAAAGTATTTCCAGATTTTTCGGGCCATGTGGCCATTCTTTCATAAAGTTTCACAATTCGTTTTATAAAGGCTTGCTGAAGAAAATTTTGTCAGACCCAGCTAGTGTCCCGCAACAGAGCCCTCAGTTTTTCTCTTCACAAGACAAAACCTTTAAATGTTCACTTTTACCAAATATATTTATTGTTGAGTTTCATGAAAAAAATATGTACATGTTAAGATAAGTTAAGTTTTGTCACGCTTGCCTTGAGGTACTCTTACCGGTTAGAATGTTAAGCTACGAGTGGAGTACTGAACTGTACTCGAAATAAAATGAATGTCTTCGAACTGATTTCAAGACCCCAGGGTCTCCGCAAGTTCTTCGGCTGCACATTGTCTTTTAAAATACCGATAATTTTGTTACGTGCTAAAGGAACACAGCTACCTTTGCAGCCGTTACCCCTAAGAAAATAGGGCTCTTTCGCTGTCAACTCTGTTTCAAGGTCTGGTCATGGACTTGGAAGGAATCTTTTAGAATTGAGGTCCGAATATGTGGGAGTAGCTCTAATAGGGGAGCGCACCAGATATCTTCTGATCACAGTTCAGATTGTCGTACTGATCCCACTGGATATCTACCGTACAAAAAAGTGAAGGAGGGAGTCTATTCTCTATTTCCACTTGCTAGATTGAATCGTCTGTCGTCTCCCATATGATCAAACCAACAGCAGGTCGACCGAGTGCGCTTTGTTGGCGCTCTGGTTACGTCCGAAGAGGCGGGCCTGCTTCCAACTGTTATACCCATTCGACTAACTTCTCCTTCTCGTCATCTGTCTCTCCGCGCATGCCACTAAGTCATCTGTGATCTGATGCCGCCGACAAGTCATTTTGTTTATCGTGTCATCTCAAAATACATTTCCTCTCTGTCTCGCCTTTTAGAATAAATCCAGTAACACTAGCCACAGAAGGACGAGTCTGTCTCACGGATTACGTCGGAATCGTCAGTCACACGTCGCATCCGCATGTGATGCCCGACAAGACAGTCTACAATTTGGGAATGTCCGCGGGCAGGGCTGGCCCCCAATACAACATAGTCTGCTTTCCGAAAGGCGACAGCATGTTTCAGGACGCCTATGTGGTGGCCTCGATACCTTGTCGCTGGGTACTGAATCCAGGCTACATGCACACGTTTGGTAAGTCGACTTTCCTGTGCCTAACGCGTGTCAGTCTGTGTCAAATATTTCTCTCTCCCCTTGAAGGAATCACCGACAACTTCTTCATCATCGTCGAACAACCCCTGTCCGTATCACTCACGGAATTCGTCAAATCTCACCTTCACAGCCAGAACTTCTCGTCCTGCCTAAAATGGTTCGAGAACAAGTGCACACACTTCTATTTGGTGGATCGCAAGACCGGCAAGCTGATGTACACTTTCCGGTCGGAGGCGTTCTTCTACCTGCACATCATCAATCAGTACGAAGAGGACAACCACGTGGTGATAGACATCTGCTGCTACAAGGACCCTTCGATGATCAACTGCATGTACCTGGACAGCATGATGAACATGCAGACAAACCCCAACTATGCGGCCATGTTCAGAGGCAGGCCGCTTCGATTCGTCCTGCCACTGGCCGCGGTGGCACCACCACAGCGACGGGGACTTATGAAATCGTTCTCCTTGGGTGGCATCAGCTCTCGGTTCCAGCAGACGAAGATCGAGAACCGGTTCAAGCGCTCGGAGTCCGAGTACGATGACATCACCCACATAGCCACGAACAATTGTGATCCAGTGAAGAACAACGAGGTGAGGTTTGAGTGTCTCGTCAATTTGGTGAAGCTGGAGGACACCAAAGCGGAGGCGTACCAAATGCCCGACAAGAGCATCCTAGTGCGACCCGAGCTGCTCGCCAATCTGGGCTGCGAGACCCCGCGAATCAACTACGACACATACCTGGGCAAGAAGTATCGATTCTTCTACGCGATAAGCTCGGATGTCGACGCGGAGAATCCTGGAACGGTAAGCCTAAGCGCGACGGAACCCCTTGATTTCCAGCTACTGATGGTTTCTCTTTCAGTTGATAAAGGTCGATGTGGTGTCGAAGAGCACAAAGACATGGTGTGAGGCGAATTGCTATCCCAGTGAACCGATATTTGTGCCAGCTCCCGGCGCAGTGGTAAGTGACCGCCTCGGCACAGCTTCTCACGGTATTTGAATGCAATGTGTTTCTTGCAGAATGAAGACGATGGTGTGGTATTGGCTGCGATGGTCTGGGGCGGCGTTAATGACAATCACGTCGGCTTACTGGTGCTGTGCGCTAAGACCTGGACTGAGATGGGCCGGTGCGAGTTCCATTCAAGCGGACCCGTTCCAAAGTGCCTCCATGGATGGTTTGCCCCGAACGTTGTCTAGATGGAGTGGAATTTGTTTGTGTTTGGAAAAGATGTTGTGTTTGATAGTAAAGAGTTTACGTGTTTTGTAACAGGACATTTGGTTTATTTTATTTTTTGTCTCAAGTTTCCTTTCTTCGGATTATGTTAGGTGTTAAAAAAATCCATTGGCACAAACGCACTGTTCTTGAGATATGAGCTGTCAGAAATTCTATACGAACCACCAGAATCCCTGCTGAAATTTCTGGTGGCCTGGTGTCTCAGAAAAATTTTTTCTACAGAAGTCGATTCTTTTAGGGATTAAGAAAAAACATGAAGTTGATCTTGCTTTGCTCATATCTCAAGAACCCTGCATCCTACAGTAAAGTGACTGAGATCGATTTGGTAGCTTATGGCTTGATCCAGAGGATGGATATGGAGAACTGCCAAATTTACCGTTATAAGGGTATAATTTTCAATGAATAAGGTACTTTTTGTGGTAGAATAGTTTTAATTATCGCCTTGCCGGTGATTGAGAGTCATGAAAACTAGCATATTGTGAATTCACGTCAAGAGCAACAATTCATATCGACCTTCCTTCAAAGCCGATGTAAAATTTCATATAATTTACGCCAGCGAAACAAATTGCTCTGTTTTTTATCAAAAATTTGCCTAAATAACGGTAAATTGGTGAATTTTTCAATTCCATCCTCTAGATCAAGTTATAAGCTACAAAAATGATGTGGGTTTTTTGTCGTAGGGCGCACCGTTCTTGAAATATAAGCTGTTGAAAATTCCATACGAACCACCAGAATCCCTGCCGAGAAACAAATTTCCCTTTTCTGTTAAAAATTTGCCCAAATAGGTATTTTGTCGTAGGGCGCACCGTTCTCGAGATTTGAGCTGTCATAAATTCTATACGAACCACCAGAATCCCTGCTGAAATTTCTGGTGGCCTGGTGTCTCAGAAAAAATGTTGCTACAGAAGGCGATTCTTTTAGGGATTAAAAAAAACATGAAGTTGATCTTGCTTTGCTCATATCTCAAGAACCCTGCATCCTACAGTAAAGTGACTGAGATCGATTTGGTAGCTTATGGCTTGATCCAGAGGATAGATATGGAGAACTGCCAAATTTACCGTTATAAGGGTATAATTTTCAATGAATAAGGTACTTTTTGTGGTAAAATAGTTTTAATTATCGCCTTGCCGGTGATTAAGAGTCATGAAAACTTGCATATTGTGAATTCATGTCAAGAGCAACAATTCAGATCGACCTTCCTTCAAAGCCGATGTAAAATTTAATATAATTTACGCCAGTGAAACAAATGTCCCTGTTTTTGTCAAAAATTTGCCCAAATAACGGTAAATTGGTGAATTTTTCAATTCCATCCTCTAGATCAAGTTATAAGCTACAAAAATGATGTACGGGTTTTTTGTCGTAGGACGCACCGTTCTTGAAATATAAGCTGTTGAAAATTCCATACGAACCACCAGAATCTCTGCTGAGAAACAAATTTCCCTTTTCTTTTAAAAATTTGCCCAAATAGGTATTTTGTCGTAGGGCGCACCGTTCTCGAGATATGAGCTGTCATAAATTCTATACGAACCACCAGAATCCCTGCTGAAATTTCTGGTGGCCTGGTGTCTCAGAAAAAATGTTGCTACAGAAGTCGATTCTTTTAGGGATTAAAAAAAACATGAAGTTGATCTTGCTTTGCTCATATCTCAAGAACCCTGCATCCTACAGTAAAGTGACTGAGATCGATTTGGTAGCTTATGGCTTGATCCAGAGGATGGATATGGAGAACTGCCAAATTTACCGTTATAAGGGTATAATTTTCAATGAATAAGGGACTTTTTGTGGTAAGATAGTTTCAATTATCGCCTTGCCGGTGATTGAGAGTCATGAAAACTTGCATATTGTGAATTCATGTCAAGAGCAACAATTCAGATCGACCTTCCTTCAAAGCCGATGTAAAATTTAATATAATTTACGCCAGTGAAACAAATGTCCCTGTTTTTGTCAAAAATTTGCCCAAATAACGGTAAATTGGTGAATTTTTCAATTCCATCCTCTAGATCAAGTTATAAGCTACAAAAATGATGTACGGGTTTTTTGTTGTAGGACGCACCGTTCTTGAAATATAAGCTGTTGAAAATTCCATACGAACCACCAGAATCTCTGCTGAGAAACAAATTTCCCTTTTCTTTTAAAAATTTGCCCAAATAGGTATTTTGTCGTAGGGCGCACCGTTCTCGAGATATGAGCTGTCATAAATTCTATACGAACCACCAGAATCCCTGCTGAAGATTCTGGTGGCCTGGTGTCTCAGAAAAAATTTTTCTACAGAAGTCGATTCTTTTAGGGATTAAAAAAAACATGATGTCGATCTTGCTTTGCTCATATCTCAAGAACCCTGCGTCCTACAGTAAAGTGACTGAGATCGATTTGGTAGCTTATGGCTTGATCCAGAGGATGGATATGGAGAACTGCCAAATTTACCGTTATAAGGCTATAATTTTCAATGAATAAGGGACTTTTTGTGGTAAAATAGTTTTAATTATCGCCTTGCCGGTGATTGAGAGTCATGATAACTTGCACATTGTGAATTCACATCAAGAGCAACAATTCATATCGACCTTCCTTCAAAGCCGATGTAAAATTTCATATAATTTACGCCAGCGAAACAAATTGCTCTGTTTTTTATCAAAAATTTGCCCAAATAACGGTAAATTGGTGAATTTTTCAATTCCATCCTCAAGATCAAGTTATAAGCTACAAAAATGATGTACGGGTTTTTTGTCGTAGGACGCACCGTTCTTGAATTATAAGCTGTTGAAAATTCCATACGAACCACCAGAATCTCTGCTGAGAAACTAATTTCCCTTTTCTGTTAAAAATTTGCCCAAATAGTTATTTTGTCGTTCTCGAGATATGAGCTGTCACAAATTCTATACGAACCACCAGAATCCCTGCTGAAGTTTCTGGTGGCCTGGTGTCTCAGAAAAAATTTTTCTACAGAAGTCGATTCTTTTAGGGATTAAAAAAAACATGAAGTCGATCTTGCTTTGCTCATATGTCAAGAACCCTGCATCCTACAGTAAAGTGACTGAGATCGATTTGGTAGCTTATGGCTTGATCCAGAGGATGGATATGGAGAACTGCCAAATTTACCGTTATAAGGGTGTAATTTTCAATGAATAAGGGACTTTTTATGGTAAGATAGTTTTAATTATCGCCTTGCCGGTGATTGAGAGTCATGAAAACTTGCATATTGTGAATTCACGTCAAGAGCAACAATTCAGATCGACCTTCCTTCAAAGCCGATGTAAAATTTCATATAACTTACGCCAGCGAAACAAATTTCTCTGTTTTTTATCAAAAATGTGCCCAAATAACGGTAAATTGGTGAATTTTTCAATTCCATCCTCTAGATCAAGTTATAAGCTACAAAAATGGACGTAGGACGCACCGTTCTCGAGATACAGAAGTCGATTCTATACGAACCACCAGAATCCCTGCGGAAGTTTCTGGTGGCCTGGTGTCTCAGAAAAAAATTTTCTACAGAAGTCGATTCTTTTAGGGATTAAAAAAAACATGAAGTTGATTTTGCTTTGCTCATATCTCAAGAACCCTGTATCCTACAGTAAAGTGACTGAGATCGATTTGGTAGCTTATGGCTTGATCCAGAGGATGGATATGGAGAACTGCCAAATTTACCGTTATAAGGGTATAATTTTCAATGAATAAGGGACTTTTTGTGGTAAGATAGCTTTAATTATCGCCTTGCCGGTGATTGAGAGTCATGAAAACTTGCACATTGTGAATTCACGTCAAGAGCAACAATTCAGATCGACCTTCCTTCAAAGCCGATGTAAAATTTCATATAACTTACGCCAGCGAAACAAATTTCTCTGTTTTTTATCAAAAATTTGCCCAAATAACGGTAAATTGGTGAATTTTTCAATTCCATCCTCTAGATCAAGTTATAAGCTACAAAAATGATGTACAGGTTTTTTGTCGTAGGACGCACCGTGCGCGAAATATAAGCTGTTGAAAATTCCATACGAACCACCAGAATCCCTGCTGAGAAACAAATTTCCCTTTTCTGTTAAAAGTTTGCCCAAATAGTTATTTTGTCGTTCTCGAGATATGAGCTGTCACAAATTCTATACGAACCACCAGAATCCCTGCTGAAGTTTCTGGTGGCCTGGTGTCTCAGAAAAAATTTTTCTACAGAAGTCGATTCTTTTAGGGATTAAAAAAAACATGAAGTCGATCTTGCTTTGCTCATATGTCAAGAACCCTGCATCCTACAGTAAAGTGACTGAGATCGATTTGGTAGCTTATGGCTTGATCCAGAGGATGGATATGGAGAACTGCCAAATTTACCGTTATAAGGGTGTAATTTTCAATGAATAAGGGACTTTTTATGGTAAGATAGTTTTAATTATCGCCTTGCCGGTGATTGAGAGTCATGAAAACTTGCATATTGTGAATTCACGTCAAGAGCAACAATTCAGATCGACCTTCCTTCAAAGCCGATGTAAAATTTCATATAACTTACGCCAGCGAAACAAATTTCTCTGTTTTTTATCAAAAATGTGCCCAAATAACGGTAAATTGGTGAATTTTTCAATTCCATCCTCTAGATCAAGTTATAAGCTACAAAAATGGACGTAGGACGCACCGTTCTCGAGATACAGAAGTCGATTCTATACGAACCACCAGAATCCCTGCGGAAGTTTCTGGTGGCCTGGTGTCTCAGAAAAAAATTTTCTACAGAAGTCGATTCTTTTAGGGATTAAAAAAAACATGAAGTTGATTTTGCTTTGCTCATATCTCAAGAACCCTGTATCCTACAGTAAAGTGACTGAGATCGATTTGGTAGCTTATGGCTTGATCCAGAGGATGGATATGGAGAACTGCCAAATTTACCGTTATAAGGGTATAATTTTCAATGAATAAGGGACTTTTTGTGGTAAGATAGCTTTAATTATCGCCTTGCCGGTGATTGAGAGTCATGAAAACTTGCATATTGTGAATTCATGTCAAGAGCAACAATTCAGATCGACCTTCCTTCAAAGCCGATGTAAAATTTAATATAATTTACGCCAGTGAAACAAATGTCCCTGTTTTTGTCAAAAATTTGCCCAAATAACGGTAAATTGGTGAATTTTTCAATTCCATCCTCTAGATCAAGTTATAAGCTACAAAAATGATGTACGGGTTTTTTGTCGTAGGACGCACCGTTCTTGAAATATAAGCTGTTGAAAATTCCATACGAACCACCAGAATCTCTGCTGAGAAACAAATTTCCCTTTTCTTTTAAAAATTTGCCCAAATAGGTATTTTGTCGTAGGGCGCACCGTTCTCGAGATATGAGCTGTCATAAATTCTATACGAACCACCAGAATCCCTGCTGAAGATTCTGGTGGCCTGGTGTCTCAGAAAAAATTTTTCTACAGAAGTCGATTCTTTTAGGGATTAAAAAAAACATGAAGTCGATCTTGCTTTGCTCATATGTCAAGAACCCTGCATCCTACAGTAAAGTGACTGAGATCGATTTGGTAGCTTATGGCTTGATCCAGAGGATGGATATGGAGAACTGCCAAATTTACCGTTATAAGGGTATAATTTTCAATGAATAAGGGACTTTTTGTGGTAAGATAGCTTTAATTATCGCCTTGCCGGTGATTGAGAGTCATGAAAACTTGCATATTGTGAATTCACGTCAAGAGCAACAATTCAGATCGACCTTCCTTCAAAGCCGATGTAAAATTTCATATAACTTACGCCAGCGAAACAAATTTCTCTGTTTTTTATCAAAAATTTGCCCAAATAACGGTAAATTGGTGAATTTTTCAATTCCATCCTCTAGATCAAGTTATAAGCTACAAAAATGATGTACAGGTTTTTTGTCGTAGGACGCACCGTGCGCGAAATATAAGCTGTTGAAAATTCCATACGAACCACCAGAATCCCTGCTGAGAAACAAATTTCCCTTTTCTGTTAAAAATTTGCCCAAATAGTTATTTTGTCGTTCTCGAGATATGAGCTGTCACAAATTCTATACGAACCACCAGAATCCCTGCTGAAGTTTCTGGTGGCCTGGTGTCTCAGAAAAAATTTTTCTACAGAAGTCGATTCTTTTAGGGATTAAAAAAAACATGAAGTCGATCTTGCTTTGCTCATATGTCAAGAACCCTGCATCCTACAGTAAAGTGACTGAGATCGATTTGGTAGCTTATGGCTTGATCCAGAGGATGGATATGGAGAACTGCCAAATTTACCGTTATAAGGGTATAATTTTCAATGAATAAGGGACTTTTTGTGGTAAGATAGCTTTAATTATCGCCTTGCCGGTGATTGAGAGTCATGAAAACTTGCATATTGTGAATTCACGTCAAGAGCAACAATTCAGATCGACCTTCCTTCAAAGCCGATGTAAAATTTCATATAACTTACGCCAGCGAAACAAATTTCTCTGTTTTTTATCAAAAATTTGCCCAAATAACGGTAAATTGGTGAATTTTTCAATTCCATCCTCTAGATCAAGTTATAAGCTACAAAAATGATGTACGGGTTTTTTGTCGTAGGACGCACCGTTCTCGAGATACAGAAGTCGATTCTATACGAACCACCAGAATCCCTGCTGAAGTTTCTGGTGGCCTGGTGTCTCAGAAAAAATTTTTCTACAGAAGTCGATTCCTTTAGGGATTAAAAAAACATGAAGTCGATCTTGCTTTGCTCATATCTCAAGAACCCTGCATCCTACAGTAAAGTGACTGAGATCGATTTGGTAGCTTATGGCTTGATCCAGAGGATGGATATGGAGAACTGCCAAATTTACCGTTATAAGGGTATAATTTTCAATGAATAAGGTACTTTTGTGGTAAGATAGTTTTAATTATCGCCTTGCCGGTGATTGAGAGTCATGAAAACTTGCATATTGTGAATTCACGTCAAGAGCAACAATTCAGATCGACCCTCCTTCAAAGCCGATGTAACATTTAATATAATTTACGAGAGTGAAACAAATTTTCCTGTTTTTGCCAAAAATTTGCCCAAATAAAGGTAAATTGGTGAATTTTTCAATTCCATCCTCTAGATCAAGTTATAAGCTACAAAAATGATGTACGGGTTTTTTGTCGTAGGACGCACCGTTCTTGAAATATAAGCTGTTGAAAATTCCATACGGACCACCAGAATCCCTGCTGAGAAACAAATTTCCCTTTTCTGTTAAAAATTTGCCCAAATAGTTATTTTGTCGTAGGGCGCACCGTTCTCGAGATATGAGCTGTCACAAATTCTATACGAACCACCAGAATCCCTGCTGAAGTTTCTGGTGGCCTGGTGTCTCAGAAAAAATTTTTCTACAGAAGTCGATTCTTTTAGGGATTAAAAAAAACATGAAGTCGATCTTGCTTTGCTCATATGTCAAGAACCCTGAATCCTACAGTAAAGTGACTGAGATCGATTTGGTAGCTTATGGCTTGATTCAGAGGATGGATATGGAGAACTGCCAAATTTACCGTTATAAGGATATAATTTTCAATGAATAAGGGACTTTTTGTGGTAAAATAGTTTTAATTATCGCCTTGCCGGTGATTGAGAGTCATGAAAACTTGCATATTGTGAATTCACGTCAAGAGCAACAATTCAGATCGACCTTCCTTCAAAGCCGATGTAAAATTTCATATAACTTACGCCAGCGAAACAAATTTCTCTGTTTTTTATCAAAAATTTGTCCAAATTACGGTAAATTGGTGAATTTTTCAATTCCATCCTCTAGATCAAGTTACAAGCTACAAAAATGATGTACGGGTTTTTTGTCGTAGGACGCACCGTTCTTGAAATATAAGCTGTTGAAAATTCCATACGAACCACCAGAATCCCTGCTGAGAAACAAATTTCCCTTTTCTTTTAAAAATTTTCCCAAATAGTTATTTTGTCGTAGGGCGCACCGTTCTCGAGATATGAGTTGTCACAAATTCTATACGAACCACCAGAATCCCTGCTGAAGTTTCTGGTGGCCTGGTGTCTCAGAAAAAATTTTTCTACAGAAGTCGATTCTTTTAGGGATTAAAAAAACATGAAGTCGATCTTGCTTTGCTCATATGTCAAGAACCCTGCATCCTACAGTAAAGTGACTGAGATCGATTTGGTAGCTTATGGCTTGATCCAGAGGATGGATATGGAGAACTGCCAAATTTACCGTTATAAGGGTATAATTTTCAATGAATAAGGTACTTTTTGTGGTAAGATAGTTTTAATTATCGCCTTGCCGGTGATTGAGAGTCATGAAAACTTGCATATTGTGAATTCACGTCAAGAGCAACAATTCAGATCGACCTTCCTTCAAAGCCGATGTAAAATTTAATATAATTTACGAGAGTGAAACAAATTTCCCTGTTTTTGCCAAAAATTTGCCCAAATAAAGGTAAATTGGTGAATTTTTCAATTCCATCCTCTAGATCAAGTTATAAGCTACAAAAATGATGTACGGGTTTTTTGTCGTAGGACGCACCGTTCTTGAAATATAAGCTGTTGAAAATTCCATACGGGCCACCAGAATCCCTGCTGAGAAACAAATTTCCCTTTTCTGTTAAAAATTTGCCCAAATAGTTATTTTGTCGTAGGGCGCACCGTTCTCGAGATATGAGCTGTCACAAATTCTATACGAACCACCAGAATCCCTGCTGAAGTTTCTGGTGGCCTGGTGTCTCAGAAAAAATTTTTCTACAGAAGTCGATTCTTTTAGGGATTAAAAAAACATGAAGTCGATCTTGCTTTGCTCATATGTCAAGAACCCTGCATCCTACAGTAAAGTGACTGAGATCGATTTGGTCGCTTATGGCTTGATCCAGAGGATGGATATGGAGAACTGCCAAATTTACCGTTATAAGGATATAATTTTCAATGAGTAAGGTACTTTTTGTGGTAAGATAGCTTTAATTATTGCCTTGCCGGTGATTGAGAGTCATGAAAACTAGCATATTGTGAATTCACGTGAAGAGCAACAATTCAGATCGACCTTCCTTCAAAGCCGATGTAAAATTTCATATAATTTACGCCAGCGAAACAAATTTCCCTGTTTTTGCCAAAAATTTGCCCAAATAAAGGTAAATTGGTGAATTTTTCAATTCCATCCTCTAGATCAAGTTATAAGCTACAAAAATGATGTACGGTTTTTTGTCGTAGGACGCACCGTTCTTGAAATATAAGCTGTTGAAAATTCCATACGAACCACCAGAATCTCTGCTGAGAAACAAATTTCCCTTTTCTTTTAAAAATTTGCCCAAATAGTTATTTTGTCGTAGGGCGCACCGTTCTCGAGATATGAGCTGTCACAAATTCTATACGAACCACCAGAATCCCTGCTGAAGATTCTGGTGGCCTGGTGTCTCAGAAAAAATTTTTCTACAGAAGTCGATTCTTTTAGGGATTAAAAAAACATGAAGTTGATTTTGCTTTGCTCATATCTCAAGAACCCTGAATCCTACAGTAAAGTGACTGAGATCGATTTGGTAGCTTATGGCTTGATCCAGAGGATGGATATGGAGAACTGCCAAATTTACCGTTATAAGGGTATAATTTTCAATGAGTAAGGTACTTTTTGTGGTATGATAGCTTTAATTATTGCCTTGCCGGTGATTGAGAGTCATGAAAACTAGCATATTGTGAATTCACGTCAAGAACAACAATTCAGATCGACCTTCCTTCAAAGCCGATGTAAAATTTAATATAATTTACGCCAGTGAAACAAATTTCCCTGTTTTTGCCAAAAATTTGCCCAAATAACGGTAAATTGGTGAATTTTTCAATTCCATCCTCTAGATCAAGTTATAAGCTACAAAAATGATGTGTGGGTTTTTTGTCGTAGGACGCACCGTTCTTGAAATATAAGCTGTTGAAAATTCCATACGGGCCACCAGAATCCCTGCTGAGAAACAAATTTCCCTTTTCTTTTAAAAATTTGCCCAAATAGTTATTTTGTCGTAGGGCGCACCGTTCTCGAGATATGAGCTGTCACAAATTCTATACGAACCACCAGAATCCCTGCTGAAGTTTCTGGTGGCCTGGTGTCTCAGAAAAAATTTTTCTACAGAAGTCGATTCTTTTAGGGATTAAAAAAACATGAAGTCGATCTTGCTTTGCTCATATCTCAAGAACCCTGCATCCTACAGTAAAGTGACTGAGATCGATTTGGTCGCTTATGGCTTGATCCAGAGGATGGATATGGAGAACTGCCAAATTTACCGTTATAAGGATATAATTTTCAATGAATAAGGGACTTTTTGTGGTAAAATAGTTTTAATTATCGCCTTGCCGGTGATTGAGAGTCATGAAAACTTGCATATTGTGAATTCACGTGAAGAGCAACAATTCAGATCGACCTTCCTTCAAAGCCGATGTAAAATTTCATATAATTTACGCCAGTGAAACAAATTTCCCTGTTTTTGTCAAAAATTTGCCCAAATAACGGTAAATTGGTGAATTTTTCAATTCCATCCTCTAGATCAAGTTATAAGCTACAAAAATGATGTACAGGTTTTTTGTCGTAGGACGCACCGTTCTTGAAATATAAGCTGTTGAAAATTCCATACGAACCACCAGAATCTCTGTTGAGAAACAAATTTCCCTTTTCTTTTAAAAATTTGCCCAAATAGTTATTTTGTCGTAGGGCGCACCGTTCTCGAGATATGAGCTGTCACAAATTCTATACGAACCACCAGAATCCCTGCTGAAGATTCTGGTGGCCTGGTGTCTCAGAAAAAATTTTTCTACAGAAGTCGATTCTTTTAGGGATTAAAAAAACATGAAGTCAAGAACCCTGCAGAAAAAAGTAAAGTGACTGAGATCAATTTGGTAGCTTATAGCTTGATCCAGAGGATGGATATGGAGAACTGCCAAATTTACCGTTATAAGGGTATAATTTTCAATGAATAAGGTACTTTTTGTGGTAAAATAGTTTTAATTATCGCCTTGCCGGTGATTGAGAGTCATGACGCACCGTTCTCGAGATATGAGCTGTCACAAATTCTATACGAACCACCAGAATCCCTGCTGAAATTTCTGGTGGCCTGGTGTCTCAGAAAAAAATTTTCTACAGAAGTCGATTCTTTTAGGGATTAAAAAAACATGAAGTTGATCTTGCTTTGCTCATATCTCAAGAACCCTACATCCTACAGTAAAGTGACTGAGATCAATTTGGTAGCTTATGGCTTGATCCAGAGGATGGATATGGAGAACTGCCAAATTTACCGTTATAAGGGTATAATTTTCAATGAATAAGGTACTTTTTGTGGTAAAATAGTTTTAATTATCGCCTTGCCGGTGATTGAGAGTCATGACGCACCGTTCTCGAGATATGAGCTGTCACAAATTCTATACGAACCACCAGAATCCCTGCTGAAGATTCTGGTGGCCTGGTGTCTCAGAAAAAATTTTTCTACAGAAGTCGATTCTTTTAGGGATTAAAAAAACATGAAGTTGATCTTGCTTTGCTCATATCTCAAGAACCCTGCATCCTACAGTAAAGTGACTGAGTTCAATTTGGTAGCTTATGGCTTGATCCAGAGGATGGATATGGAGAACTGCCAAATTTACCGTTATAAGGGTATAATTTTCAATGAATAAGGGACTTTTTGTGGTAAGATAGTTTTAATTATCGCCTTGCCGGTGATTGAGAGTCATGAAAACTTGCATATTGTGAATTCACGTCAAGAGCAACAATTCAGATCGACCTTCCTTCAAAGCCGATGTAAAATTTAATATAATTTACGCCAGTGAAACAAATTCCCTGGTTTTTGTCAAAAATTTGCCCAAATAACGGTAAATTGGTGAATTTTTCAATTCCATCCTCTAGATCAAGTTATAAGCTACAAAAATGATGCACTGGTTTTTTGTCGTAGGACGCACCGTTCTCGAGATATGAGCTGTCACAAATTCTATACGAACCACCAGAATCCCTGCTGAAGATTCTGGTGGCCTGGTGTCTCAGAAAAAATTTTTCTACAGAAGTCGATTCTTTTAGGGATTAAAAAAAACATGAAGTTGATCTTGCTTTGCTCATATCTCAAGAACCCTACATCCTACAGTAAAGTGACTGAGATCAATTTGGTAGCTTATGGCTTGATCCAGAGGATGGATATGGAGAACTGCCAAATTTACCGTTATAAGGGTATAATTTTCAATGAATAAGGGACTTTTTGTGGTAAGATAGTTTTAATTATCGCCTTGCCGGTGATTGAGAGTCATGAAAACTTGCATATTGTGAATTCACGTCAAGAGCAACAATTCAGATCGACCTTCCTTCAAAGCCGATGTAAAATTTAATATAATTTACGCCAGTGAAACAAATTCCCTGGTTTTTGTCAAAAATTTGCCCAAATAACGGTAAATTGGTGAATTTTTCAATTCCATCCTCTAGATCAAGTTATAAGCTACAAAAATGATGTGAGGGTTTTTTGTCGTAGGACGCACCGTTCTTGAAATATAAGCTGTTGAAAATTCCATACGAACCACCAGAATCCCTGCTGAAGATTCTGGTGGCCTGGTGTCTCAGAAAAAATTTTTCTACAGAAGTCGATTCTTTTAGGGATTAAAAAAACATGAAGTCAAGAACCCTGCATCCTACAGTAAAGTGACTGAGATCAATTTGGTAGCTTATAGCTTGATCCAGAGGATGGATATGGAGAACTGCCAAATTTACCGTTATAAGGGTATAATTTTCAATGAATAAGGGACTTTTTGTGGTAAGATAGTTTTAATTATCGCCTTGCCGGTGATTGAGAGTCATAAAAACTTGCATATTGTGAATACACGTCAAGAGCAACAATTCAGATCGACCTTCCTTCAAAGCCGATGTAAAATTTTATATAATTTACGCCAGTGAAACAAATTTCTCTGTTTTTGTCAAAAATTTGCCCAAATAACGGTAAATTGGTGAATTTTTCAATTTCATCCTCTAGATCAAGTTATAAGCAACAAAAATGATGTACGGGTTTTTTGTCGTAGGACGCACTGTTCTTGAAATATAAGCTGTTGAAAATTCCATACGAACCACCAGAATCCCTGCTGAGAAACAAATTTCCCTTTTCTGTTAAAAATTTGCCCAAATAGTTATTTCGTCGTAGGGCGCACCGTTCTCGAGATATGAGCTCTCACAAATTCTATACGAACCACCAGAATCCCTGCTGAAGTTTCTGGTGGCCTGGTGTCTCAGAAAAAATTTTTCTACAGAAGTCGATTCCTTTAGGGATTAAAAAAACATGAAGTCGATCTTGCTTTGCTCATATCTCAAGAACCCTGCATCCTACAGTAAAGTGACTGAGATCGATTTGGTAGCTTATGGCTTGATCCAGAGGATGGATATGGAGAACTGCCAAATTTACCGTTATAAGGGTATAATTTTCAATGAATAAGGGACTTTTTGTGGTAAGATAGTTTTAATCATCGCCATGCCGGTGATTGAGAGTCATGAAAACTAGCATATTGTGAATTCACGTCAAGAGTAACAATTCAGATCGACCTTCCTTCAAAGCCGATGTAAAATTTAATATAATTTACGCCAGTGAAACAAATGTCCCTGTTTTTGTCAAAAATTTGCCCAAATAACGGTAAATTGGTGAATTTTTCAATTCCATCCTCTAGATCAAGTTATAAGCTACAAAAATGATGTACGGGTTTTTTGTCGTAGGACGCACCGTTCTTGAAATATAAGCTGTTGAAAATTCCATACGAACCAACAGAATCCCTGCTGAGAAACAAATTTCCCTTTTCTGTTAAAAATTTGCCCAAATAGTTATTTTGTCGTAGGGCGCACCGTTCTCGAGATATGAGCTGTCACAAATTCTATACGAACCACCAGAATCCCTGCTGAAGTTTCTGGTGGCCTGGTGTCTCAGAAAAAATTTTTCTACAGAAGTCGCTTCCTTTAGGGATTAAAAAAACATGAAGTCGATCTTGGTTTGCTCATATCTCAAGAACCCTGCATCCTACAGTAAAGTGACTGAGATCGATTTGGTAGCTTATGGCTTGATCCAGAGGATGGATATGGAGAACTGCCAAATTTACCGTTATAAGGGTATAATTTTCAATGAATAAGGGACTTTTTGTGGTAAGATAGTTTTAATCATCGCCATGCCGGTGATTGAGAGTCATGAAAACTAGCATATTGTGAATTCACGTCAAGAGTAACAATTCAGATCGACCTTCCTTCAAAGCCGATGTAAAATTTAATATAATTTACGCCAGTGAAACAAATGTCCCTGTTTTTGTCAAAAATTTGCCCAAATAACGGTAAATTGGTGAATTTTTCAATTCCATCCTCTAGATCAAGTTATAAGCTACAAAAATGATGTACGGGTTTTTTGTCGTAGGACGCACCGTTCTTGAAATATAAGCTGTTGAAAATTCCATACGAACCAACAGAATCCCTGCTGAGAAACAAATTTCCCTTTTCTGTTAAAAATTTGCCCAAATAGTTATTTTGTCGTAGGGCGCACCATTCTCGAGATATGAGCTGTCACAAATTCTATACGAACCACCAGAATCCCTGCTGAAGTTTCTGGTGGCCTGCTGTCTCAGAAAAAATTTTTCTACAGAAGTCGATTCCTTTAGGGATTAAAAAAAACATGAAGTCGATCTTGCTTTGCTCATATGTCAAGAACCCTGCATCCTACAGTAAAGTGACTGAGATCGATTTGGTAGCTTATGGCTTGATCCAGAGGATGGATATGGAGAACTGCCAAATTTACCGTTATAAGGGTATAATTTTCAATGAATAAGGGACTTTTTGTGGTAAGATAGTTTTAATTATCGCCATGCCGGTGATTGAGAGTCATGAAAACTAGCATATTGTGAATTCACGTCAAGAGCAACAATTCAGATCGACCTTCCTTCAAAGCCGATGTACATTTTTATATAATTTACGCCAGTGAAACAAATTTCCCTGTTTTTATGAAAAATTTGCCCAAATAACGGTAAATTGGTGAATTTTTCAATTCCATCCTCTAGATCAAGTTATAAGCTACAAAAATGATGTACGGGTTTTTTGTCGTAGGACGCACCGTTCTTGAAATATAAGCTGTTGAAAATTCCATACGAACCAACAGAATCCCTGCTGAGAAACAAATTTCCCTTTTCTGTTAAAAATTTGCCCAAATAGTTATTTTGTCGTAGGGCGCACCATTCTCGAGATATGAGCTGTCACAAATTCTATACGAACCACCAGAATCCCTGCTGAAGTTTCTGGTGGCCTGCTGTCTCAGAAAAAATTTTTCTACAGAAGTCGATTCCTTTAGGGATTAAAAAAAACATGAAGTCGATCTTGCTTTGCTCATATGTCAAGAACCCTGCATCCTACAGTAAAGTGACTGAGATCGATTTGGTAGCTTATGGCTTGATCCAGAGGATGGATATGGAGAACTGCCAAATTTACCGTTATAAGGGTATAATTTTCAATGAATAAGGGACTTTTTGTGGTAAGATAGTTTTAATTATCGCCATGCCGGTGATTGAGAGTCATGAAAACTAGCATATTGTGAATTCACGTCAAGAGCAACAATTCAGATCGACCTTCCTTCAAAGCCGATGTACATTTTTATATAATTTACGCCAGTGAAACAAATTTCCCTGTTTTTATGAAAAATTTGCCCAAATAACGGTAAATTGGTGAATTTTTCAATTCCATCCTCTAGATCAAGTTATAAGCTACAAAAATGATGTACGGGTTTTTTGTCGTAGGACGCACCGTTCTTGAAATATAAGCTGTTGAAAATTCCATACGAACCAACAGAATCCCTGCTGAGAAACAAATTTCCCTTTTCTGTTAAAAATTTGCCCAAATAGTTATTTCGTCGTAGGGCGCACCGTTCTCGAGATATGAGCTCTCACAAATTCTTAACGAACCACCAGAATCCCTGCTGAAGTTTCTGGTGGCCTGGTGTCTCAGAAAAAATTTTTCTACAGAAGTCGCTTCCTTTAGGGATTAAAAAAACATGAAGTCGATCTTGCTTTGCTCATATCTCAAGAACCCTGCATCCTACAGTAAAGTGACTGAGATCGATTTGGTAGCTTATGGCTTGATCCAGAGGATGGATATGGAGAACTGCCAAATTTACCGTTATAAGGGTATAATTTTCAATGAATAAGGGACTTTTTGTGGTAAGATAGTTTTAATCATCGCCATGCCGGTGATTGAGAGTCATGAAAACTAGCATATTGTGAATTCACGTCAAGAGTAACAATTCAGATCGACCTTCCTTCAAAGCCGATGTAAAATTTAATATAATTTACGCCAGTGAAACAAATGTCCCTGTTTTTGTCAAAAATTTGCCCAAATAACGGTAAATTGGTGAATTTTTCAATTCCATCCTCTAGATCAAGTTATAAGCTACAAAAATGATGTACGGGTTTTTTGTCGTAGGACGCACCGTTCTTGAAATATAAGCTGTTGAAAATTCCATACGAACCAACAGAATCCCTGCTGAGAAACAAATTTCCCTTTTCTGTTAAAAATTTGCCCAAATAGTTATTTTGTCGTAGGGCGCACCATTCTCGAGATATGAGCTGTCACAAATTCTATACGAACCACCAGAATCCCTGCTGAAGTTTCTGGTGGCCTGCTGTCTCAGAAAAAATTTTTCTACAGAAGTCGATTCCTTTAGGGATTAAAAAAAACATGAAGTCGATCTTGCTTTGCTCATATGTCAAGAACCCTGCATCCTACAGTAAAGTGACTGAGATCGATTTGGTAGCTTATGGCTTGATCCAGAGGATGGATATGGAGAACTGCCAAATTTACCGTTATAAGGGTATAATTTTCAATGAATAAGGGACTTTTTGTGGTAAGATAGTTTTAATTATCGCCATGCCGGTGATTGAGAGTCATGAAAACTAGCATATTGTGAATTCACGTCAAGAGCAACAATTCAGATCGACCTTCCTTCAAAGCCGATGTACATTTTTATATAATTTACGCCAGTGAAACAAATTTCCCTGTTTTTATGAAAAATTTGCCCAAATAACGGTAAATTGGTGAATTTTTCAATTCCATCCTCTAGATCAAGTTATAAGCTACAAAAATGATGTACGGGTTTTTTGTCGTAGGACGCACCGTTCTTGAAATATAAGCTGTTGAAAATTCCATACGAACCAACAGAATCCCTGCTGAGAAACAAATTTCCCTTTTCTGTTAAAAATTTGCCCAAATAGTTATTTTGTCGTAGGGCGCACCATTCTCGAGATATGAGCTGTCACAAATTCTATACGAACCACCAGAATCCCTGCTGAAGTTTCTGGTGGCCTGCTGTCTCAGAAAAAATTTTTCTACAGAAGTCGATTCCTTTAGGGATTAAAAAAAACATGAAGTCGATCTTGCTTTGCTCATATGTCAAGAACCCTGCATCCTACAGTAAAGTGACTGAGATCGATTTGGTAGCTTATGGCTTGATCCAGAGGATGGATATGGAGAACTGCCAAATTTACCGTTATAAGGGTATAATTTTCAATGAATAAGGGACTTTTTGTGGTAAGATAGTTTTAATTATCGCCATGCCGGTGATTGAGAGTCATGAAAACTAGCATATTGTGAATTTACGTCAAGAGCAACAATTCAGATCGACCTTCCTTCAAAGCCGATGTACATTTTTATATAATTTACGCCAGTGAAACAAATTTCCCTGTTTTTATGAAAAATTTGCCCAAATAACGGTAAATTGGTGAATTTTTCAATTCCATCCTCTAGATCAAGTTATAAGCTACAAAAATGATGTACGGGTTTTTTGTCGTAGGACGCACCGTTCTTGAAATATAAGCTGTTGAAAATTCCATACGAACCAACAGAATCCCTGCTGAGAAACAAATTTCCCTTTTCTGTTAAAAATTTGCCCAAATAGTTATTTCGTCGTAGGGCGCACCGTTCTCGAGATATGAGCTCTCACAAATTCTTAACGAACCACCAGAATCCCTGCTGAAGTTTCTGGTGGCCTGGTGTCTCAGAAAAAATTTTTCTACAGAAGTCGCTTCCTTTAGGGATTAAAAAAACATGAAGTCGATCTTGCTTTGCTCATATCTCAAGAACCCTGCATCCTACAGTAAAGTGACTGAGATCGATTTGGTAGCTTATGGCTTGATCCAGAGGATGGATATGGAGAACTGCCAAATTTACCGTTATAAGGGTATAATTTTCAATGAATAAGGGACTTTTTGTGGTAAGATAGTTTTAATCATCGCCATGCCGGTGATTGAGAGTCATGAAAACTAGCATATTGTGAATTCACGTCAAGAGTAACAATTCAGATCGACCTTCCTTCAAAGCCGATGTAAAATTTAATATAATTTACGCCAGTGAAACAAATGTCCCTGTTTTTGTCAAAAATTTGCCCAAATAACGGTAAATTGGTGAATTTTTCAATTCCATCCTCTAGATCAAGTTATAAGCTACAAAAATGATGTACGGGTTTTTTGTCGTAGGACGCACCGTTCTTGAAATATAAGCTGTTGAAAATTCCATACGAACCAACAGAATCCCTGCTGAGAAACAAATTTCCCTTTTCTGTTAAAAATTTGCCCAAATAGTTATTTTGTCGTAGGGCGCACCGTTCTCGAGATATGAGCTGTCACAAATTCTATACGAACCACCAGAATCCCTGCTGAAGTTTCTGGTGGCCTGGTGTCTCAGAAAAAATTTTTCTACAGAAGTCGCTTCCTTTAGGGATTAAAAAAACATGAAGTCGATCTTGCTTTGCTCATATCTCAAGAACCCTGCATCCTACAGTAAAGTGACTGAGATCGATTTGGTAGCTTATGGCTTGATCCAGAGGATGGATATAGAGAACTGCCAAATTTACCGTTATAAGGGTATAATTTTCAATGAATAAGGGACTTTTTGTGGTAAGATAGTTTTAATCATCGCCATGCCGGTGATTGAGAGTCATGAAAACTTGCATATTGTGAATTCACGTCAAGAGTAACAATTCAGATCGACCTTCCTTCAAAGCCGATGTAAAATTTAATATAATTTACGCCAGTGAAACAAATGTCCCTGTTTTTGTCAAAAATTTGCCCAAATAACGGTAAATTGGTGAATTTTTCAATTCCATCCTCTAGATCAAGTTATAAGCTACAAAAATGATGTACGGGTTTTTTGTCGTAGGACGCACCGTTCTTGAAATATAAGCTGTTGAAAATTCCATACGAACCAACAGAATCCCTGCTGAGAAACAAATTTCCCTTTTCTGTTAAAAATTTGCCCAAATAGTTATTTTGTCGTAGGGCGCACCGTTCTCGAGATATGAGCTCTCACAAATTCTATACGAACCACCAGAATCCCTGCTGAAGTTTCTGGTGGCCTGGTGTCTCAGAAAAAATTTTTCTACAGAAGTCGCTTCCTTTAGGGATTAAAAAAACATGAAGTCGATCTTGGTTTGCTCATATCTCAAGAACCCTGCATCCTACAGTAAAGTGACTGAGATCGATTTGGTAGCTTATGGCTTGATCCAGAGGATGGATATGGAGAACTGCCAAATTTACCGTTATAAGGGTATAATTTTCAATGAATAAGGGACTTTTTGTGGTAAGATAGTTTTAATCATCGCCATGCCGGTGATTGAGAGTCATGAAAACTAGCATATTGTGAATTCACGTCAAGAGTAACAATTCAGATCGACCTTCCTTCAAAGCCGATGTAAAATTTAATATAATTTACGCCAGTGAAACAAATGTCCCTGTTTTTGTCAAAAATTTGCCCAAATAACGGTAAATTGGTGAATTTTTCAATTCCATCCTCTAGATCAAGTTATAAGCTACAAAAATGATGTACGGGTTTTTTGTCGTAGGACGCACCGTTCTTGAAATATAAGCTGTTGAAAATTCCATACGAACCAACAGAATCCCTGCTGAGAAACAAATTTCCCTTTTCTGTTAAAAATTTGCCCAAATAGTTATTTTGTCGTAGGGCGCACCATTCTCGAGATATGAGCTGTCACAAATTCTATACGAACCACCAGAATCCCTGCTGAAGTTTCTGGTGGCCTGGTGTCTCAGAAAAAATTTTTCTACAGAAGTCGATTCCTTTAGGGATTAAAAAAAACATGAAGTCGATCTTGCCTTGCTCATATCTGAAGAACCCTGCATCCTACAGTAAAGTGACTGAGATCGATTTGGTAGCTTATGGCTTGATCCAGAGGATGGATATGGAGAACTGCCAAATTTACCGTTATAAGGGTATAATTTTCAATGAATAAGGGACTTTTTGTGGTAAGATAGTTTTAATCATCGCCATGCCGGTGATTGAGAGTCATGAAAACTAGCATATTGTGAATTCACGTCAAGAGTAACAATTCAGATCGACCTTCCTTCAAAGCCGATGTAAAATTTAATATAATTTACGCCAGTGAAACAAATGTCCCTGTTTTTGTCAAAAATTTGCCCAAATAACGGTAAATTGGTGAATTTTTCAATTCCATCCTCTAGATCAAGTTATAAGCTACAAAAATGATGTACGGGTTTTTTGTCGTAGGACGCACCGTTCTTGAAATATAAGCTGTTGAAAATTCCATACGAACCAACAGAATCCCTGCTGAGAAACAAATTTCCCTTTTCTGTTAAAAATTTGCCCAAATAGTTATTTTGTCGTAGGGCGCACCATTCTCGAGATATGAGCTGTCACAAATTCTATACGAACCACCAGAATCCCTGCTGAAGTTTCTGGTGGCCTGGTGTCTCAGAAAAAATTTTTCTACAGAAGTCGATTCCTTTAGGGATTAAAAAAAACATGAAGTCGATCTTGCTTTGCTCATATGTCAAGAACCCTGCATCCTACAGTAAAGTGACTGAGATCGATTTGGTAGCTTATGGCTTGATCCAGAGGATGGATATGGAGAACTGCCAAATTTACCGTTATAAGGGTATAATTTTCAATGAATAAGGGACTTTTTGTGGTAAGATAGTTTTAATTATCGCCATGCCGGTGATTGAGAGTCATGAAAACTAGCATATTGTGAATTCACGTCAAGAGCAACAATTCAGATCGACCTTCCTTCAAAGCCGATGTACATTTTTATATAATTTACGCCAGTGAAACAAATTTCCCTGTTTTTATGAAAAATTTGCCCAAATAACGGTAAATTGGTGAATTTTTCAATTCCATCCTCTAGATCAAGTTATAAGCTACAAAAATGATGTACGGGTTTTTTGTCGTAGGACGCACCGTTCTTGAAATATAAGCTGTTGAAAATTCCATACGAACCAACAGAATCCCTGCTGAGAAACAAATTTCCCTTTTCTGTTAAAAATTTGCCCAAATAGTTATTTTGTCGTAGGGCGCACCGTTCTCGAGATATGAGCTGTCACAAATTCTATACGAACCACCAGAATCCCTGCTGAAGTTTCTGGTGGCCTGGTGTCTCAGAAAAAATTTTTCTACAGAAGTCGCTTCCTTTAGGGATTAAAAAAACATGAAGTCGATCTTGCTTTGCTCATATCTCAAGAACCCTGCATCCTACAGTAAAGTGACTGAGATCGATTTGGTAGCTTATGGCTTGATCCAGAGGATGGATATGGAGAACTGCCAAATTTACCGTTATAAGGGTATAATTTTCAATGAATAAGGGACTTTTTGTGGTAAGATAGTTTTAATCATCGCCATGCCGGTGATTGAGAGTCATGAAAACTAGCATATTGTGAATTCACGTCAAGAGTAACAATTCAGATCGACCTTCCTTCAAAGCCGATGTAAAATTTAATATAATTTACGCCCAAATAACGGTAAATTGGTGAATTTCAATTCCATCCATTTCAATTCCATCCTCTAGATCAAGTTATAAGCTACAAAAATGATGTACGGGTTTTTTGTCGTAGGACGCACCGTTCTTGAAATATAAGCTGTTGAAAATTCCATACGAACCAACAGAATCCCAGCTGAGAAACAAATTTCCCTTTTCTGTTAAAAATTTGCCCAAATAGTTATTTTGTCGTAGGGCGCACCATTCTCGAGATATGAGCTGTCACTAATTCTATACGAACCACCAGAATCCCTGCTGAAGTTTCTGGTGGCCTGGTGTCTCAGAAAAAATTTTTCTACAGAAGTCGATTCCTTTAGGGATTAAAAAAACATGAAGTCGATCTTGCTTTGCTCATATGTCAAGAACCCTGCATCCTACAGTAAAGTGACTGAGATCGATTTGGTAGCTTATGGCTTGATCCAGAGGATGGATATGGAGAACTGCCAAATTTACCGTTATAAGGGTATAATTTTCAATGAATAAGGGACTTTTTGTGGTAAGATAGTTTTAATTATCGCCATGCCGGTGATTGAGTCATGAAAACTAGCATATTGTGAATTCACGTCAAGAGCAACAATTCAGATCGACCTTCCTTCAAAGCCGATGTACATTTTTATATAATTTACGCCAGTGAAACAAATTTCCCTGTTTTTATGAAAAATTTGCCCAAATAACGGTAAATTGGTGAATTTCTCAATTCCATCCTCTAGATCAAGTTATAAGCTACAAAAATGATGCACAGGTTTTTTTGTCGTAGGACGCACCGTTCTTGAAATATAAGCTGTTGAAAATTCCATACGAACCACCAGAATCCCTGCTGAGAAACAAATTTCCCTTTTCTGTTAAAAATTTGCCCAAATAGTTATTTTGTCGTAGGGCGCACCGTTCTCGAGATATGAGCTGTCACAAATTCTACACGAACCACCAGAATCCCTGCTTAAGTTTCTGGTGGCATGGTGTCTCAGAAAAAATTTTTCTACAGAAGTCGATTCTTTTAGGGATTAAAAAAACATGAAGTTGATTTTGCTTTGCTCATATCTCAAGAACCCTGCATCCTACAGTAAAGTGACTGAGATCGATTTGGTAGCTTATGGCTTGATCCAGAGGATGGATATGGAGAACTGCCAAATTTACCGTTATAAGAGTATAATTTTCAATGAGTAAGGTACTTTTTGTGGTAAGATAGTTTTAATTATCGCCTTGCCGGTGATTGAGAGTCATGAAAACTTGCATATTGTGAATTCACGTCAAGAGCAACAATTCAGATCGACCTTCCTTCAAAGCCGATGTAAAATTTCATATAATTTACGCCAGCGGAACAAATTTTCCTGTTTTTTGTCAAAAATTTGCCAAACCCATCCTCTAGATCAAGTTATAAGCTACAAAAATGATGTACGGGTTTTTTGTCGTAGGACGCACCGTTCTTGAAATATAAGCTGTTGAAAATTCCATACGAACCACCAGAATCCCTGCTGAGAAACAAATTTCCCTTTTCTGTTAAAAATTTGCCCAAATAATTATTTTGTCGTAGGACGCACCGTTCTTGAAATATAGGCTGTTGAAAATTCCATACGAACCACCAGAATCCCTGCTGAGAAACAAATTTCCCTTTTCTGTTAAAAATTTGCCCAAATAGTTATTTTGTCGTAGGGCGCACCGTTCTCGAGATATGAGCTGTCACAAATTCTATACGAACCACCAGAATCCCTGCTGAAGTTTCTGGTGGCCTGGTGTCTCAGAAAAAAATTTTCTACAGAAGTCGATTTTTTAGGGATTAATAAAAACATGAAGTTGATTTTGCTTTGCTCATATCTCAAGAACCCTGCATCCTACAGTAAAGTGACTGAGATCGATTTGGTAGCTTATGGCTTGATCCAGAGGATGGATATGGAGAACTGCCAAATTTACCGTTATAAGGGTATAATTTTCAATGAATAAGGTACTTTTTGTGGTAAGATAGTTTTAATTATCGCCTTGCCGGTGATTGAGAGTCATGAAAACTTGCATATTGTGAATTCACGTCAAGAGCAATAACTCAGATCGACCTTCCTTCAAAGCCGATGTAAAATTTCATATAACTTACGCCAGCGGAACAAATTTCCCTGTTTTTTGTCAAAAATTTGCCCAAATAACGGTAAATTAGTGAATTTTTCAAACCAATCCTCTAGATCAAGTTATAAGCTACAAAAATGATGTACGGGTTTTTTGTCGTAGGACGCACTGTTCTTGAAATATAAGCTGTTGAAAATTCCATACGAACCACCAGAATCCCTGCTGAGAAACAAATTTCCCTTTTCTGTTAAAAATTTGCCCAAATAGTTATTTTGTCGTAGGGCGCACCGTTCTCGAGATATGAGCTGTCACAAATTCTATACGAACCACCAGAATCCCTGCTGGAGTTTCTGGTGGCCTGGTGTCTCAGAAAAAATTTTTCTACAGAAGTCGATTCTTTTAGGGATTAAAAAAACATGAAGTTGATTTTGCTTTGATCATATCTCAAGAACCCTGCATCCTACATTAAAGTGACTGAGATCGATTTGGTAGCTTATGGCTTGATCCAGAGGATGGATATGGAGAACTGCCAAATTTACCGTTATAAGAGTATAATTTTCAATGAGTAAGGTACTTTTTGTGGTAAGATAGTTTTAATTATCGCCTTGCCGGTGATTGAGAGTCATGAAAACTTGCATATTGTGAATTCACGTCAAGAGCAACAATTCAGATCGACCTTCCTTCAAAGCCGATGTAAAATTTCATATAATTTACGCCAGCGGAACAAATTTTCCTGTTTTTTGTCAAAAATTTGCCCAAATAACGGTAAATTAGTGAACTTTTCAAACCCATCCTCTAGATCAAGTTATAAGCTACAAAAATGATGTACGGGTTTTTTGTCGTAGGACGCACCGTTCTTGAAATATAAGCTGTTGAAAATTCCATACGAACCACCAGAATCCCTGCTGAGAAACAAATTTCCCTTTTCTGTTAAAAATTTGCCCAAATAGTTATTTTGTCGTAGGGCGCACCGTTCTCGAGATAAGAGCTGTCACAAATTCTATACGAACCACCAGAATCCCTGCTGAAGTTTCTGGTGGCCTGGTGTCTCAGAAAAAATGTTTCTACAGAAGTCGATTCTTTTAGGGATTAAAAAAAAACATGAAGTTGATTTTGCCTTGCTCATATCTGAAGAACCCTGCATCCTACAGTAAAGTGACTGAGATCGATTTGGTAGCTTATGGCTTGATCCAGAGGATGGATATGGAGAACTGCCAAATTTACCGTTATAAGAGTATAATTTTCAATGAATAAGGGACTTTTTGTGGTATACGAACCACCAGAATCCCTGCTGAAGTTTCTGGTGGCCTGGTGTCTCAGAAAAAAATTTTCTACAGAAGTCGATTTTTTAGGGATTAATAAAAACATGAAGTTGATTTTGCTTTGATCATATCTCAAGAACCCTGCATCCTACATTAAAGTGACTGAGATCGATTTGGTAGCTTATGGCTTGATCCAGAGGATGGATATGGAGAACTGCCAAATTTACCGTTATAAGAGTATAATTTTCAAATGTCCCTGTTTTTGTCAAAAATTTGCCCAAATAACGGTAAATTGGTGAATTTTTCAATTCCATCCTCTAGATCAAGTTATAAGCTACAAAAATGATGTACGGGTTTTTTGTCGTAGGACGCACCGTTCTTGAAATATAAGCTGTTGAAAATTCCATACGAACCAACAGAATCCCTGCTGAGAAACAAATTTCCCTTTTCTGTTAAAAATTTGCCCAAATAGTTATTTTGTCGTAGGGCGCACCATTCTCGAGATATGAGCTGTCACAAATTCTATACGAACCACCAGAATCCCTGCTGAAGTTTCTGGTGGCCTGGTGTCTCAGAAAAAATTTTTCTACAGAAGTCGATTCCTTTAGGGATTAAAAAAAACATGAAGTCGATCTTGCTTTGCTCATATGTCAAGAACCCTGCATCCTACAGTAAAGTGACTGAGATCGATTTGGTAGCTTATGGCTTGATCCAGAGGATGGATATGGAGAACTGCCAAATTTACCGTTATAAGGGTATAATTTTCAATGAATAAGGGACTTTTTGTGGTAAGATAGTTTTAATTATCGCCATGCCGGTGATTGAGAGTCATGAAAACTAGCATATTGTGAATTCACGTCAAGAGCAACAATTCAGATCGACCTTCCTTCAAAGCCGATGTACATTTTTATATAATTTACGCCAGTGAAACAAATTTCCCTGTTTTTATGAAAAATTTGCCCAAATAACGGTAAATTGGTGAATTTTTCAATTCCATCCTCTAGATCAAGTTATAAGCTACAAAAATGATGTACGGGTTTTTTGTCGTAGGACGCACCGTTCTTGAAATATAAGCTGTTGAAAATTCCATACGAACCAACAGAATCCCTGCTGAGAAACAAATTTCCCTTTTCTGTTAAAAATTTGCCCAAATAGTTATTTTGTCGTAGGGCGCACCGTTCTCGAGATATGAGCTGTCACAAATTCTATACGAACCACCAGAATCCCTGCTGAAGTTTCTGGTGGCCTGGTGTCTCAGAAAAAATTTTTCTACAGAAGTCGCTTCCTTTAGGGATTAAAAAAACATGAAGTCGATCTTGCTTTGCTCATATCTCAAGAACCCTGCATCCTACAGTAAAGTGACTGAGATCGATTTGGTAGCTTATGGCTTGATCCAGAGGATGGATATGGAGAACTGCCAAATTTACCGTTATAAGGGTATAATTTTCAATGAATAAGGGACTTTTTGTGGTAAGATAGTTTTAATCATCGCCATGCCGGTGATTGAGAGTCATGAAAACTAGCATATTGTGAATTCACGTCAAGAGTAACAATTCAGATCGACCTTCCTTCAAAGCCGATGTAAAATTTAATATAATTTACGCCAGTGAAACAAATGTCCCTGTTTTTGTCAAAAATTTGCCCAAATAACGGTAAATTGGTGAATTTCAATTCCATCCATTTCAATTCCATCCTCTAGATCAAGTTATAAGCTACAAAAATGATGTACGGGTTTTTTGTCGTAGGACGCACCGTTCTTGAAATATAAGCTGTTGAAAATTCCATACGAACCAACAGAATCCCAGCTGAGAAACAAATTTCCCTTTTCTGTTAAAAATTTGCCCAAATAGTTATTTTGTCGTAGGGCGCACCATTCTCGAGATATGAGCTGTCACAAATTCTATACGAACCACCAGAATCCCTGCTGAAGTTTCTGGTGGCCTGGTGTCTCAGAAAAAATTTTTCTACAGAAGTCGATTCCTTTAGGGATTAAAAAAACATGAAGTCGATCTTGCTTTGCTCATATGTCAAGAACCCTGCATCCTACAGTAAAGTGACTGAGATCGATTTGGTAGCTTATGGCTTGATCCAGAGGATGGATATGGAGAACTGCCAAATTTACCGTTATAAGGGTATAATTTTCAATGAATAAGGGACTTTTTGTGGTAAGATAGTTTTAATTATCGCCATGCCGGTGATTGAGTCATGAAAACTAGCATATTGTGAATTCACGTCAAGAGCAACAATTCAGATCGACCTTCCTTCAAAGCCGATGTACATTTTTATATAATTTACGCCAGTGAAACAAATTTCCCTGTTTTTATGAAAAATTTGCCCAAATAACGGTAAATTGGTGAATTTCTCAATTCCATCCTCTAGATCAAGTTATAAGCTACAAAAATGATGCACAGGTTTTTTTGTCGTAGGACGCACCGTTCTTGAAATATAAGCTGTTGAAAATTCCATACGAACCACCAGAATCCCTGCTGAGAAACAAATTTCCCTTTTCTGTTAAAAATTTGCCCAAATAGTTATTTTGTCGTAGGGCGCACCGTTCTCGAGATATGAGCTGTCACAAATTCTACACGAACCACCAGAATCCCTGCTTAAGTTTCTGGTGGCATGGTGTCTCAGAAAAAATTTTTCTACAGAAGTCGATTCTTTTAGGGATTAAAAAAACATGAAGTTGATTTTGCTTTGCTCATATCTCAAGAACCCTGCATCCTACAGTAAAGTGACTGAGATCGATTTGGTAGCTTATGGCTTGATCCAGAGGATGGATATGGAGAACTGCCAAATTTACCGTTATAAGAGTATAATTTTCAATGAGTAAGGTACTTTTTGTGGTAAGATAGTTTTAATTATCGCCTTGCCGGTGATTGAGAGTCATGAAAACTTGCATATTGTGAATTCACGTCAAGAGCAACAATTCAGATCGACCTTCCTTCAAAGCCGATGTAAAATTTCATATAATTTACGCCAGCGGAACAAATTTTCCTGTTTTTTGTCAAAAATTTGCCAAACCCATCCTCTAGATCAAGTTATAAGCTACAAAAATGATGTACGGGTTTTTTGTCGTAGGACGCACCGTTCTTGAAATATAAGCTGTTGAAAATTCCATACGAACCACCAGAATCCCTGCTGAGAAACAAATTTCCCTTTTCTGTTAAAAATTTGCCCAAATAATTATTTTGTCGTAGGACGCACCGTTCTTGAAATATAGGCTGTTGAAAATTCCATACGAACCACCAGAATCCCTGCTGAGAAACAAATTTCCCTTTTCTGTTAAAAATTTGCCCAAATAGTTATTTTGTCGTAGGGCGCACCGTTCTCGAGATATGAGCTGTCACAAATTCTATACGAACCACCAGAATCCCTGCTGAAGTTTCTGGTGGCCTGGTGTCTCAGAAAAAAATTTTCTACAGAAGTCGATTTTTTAGGGATTAATAAAAACATGAAGTTGATTTTGCTTTGCTCATATCTCAAGAACCCTGCATCCTACAGTAAAGTGACTGAGATCGATTTGGTAGCTTATGGCTTGATCCAGAGGATGGATATGGAGAACTGCCAAATTTACCGTTATAAGGGTATAATTTTCAATGAATAAGGTACTTTTTGTGGTAAGATAGTTTTAATTATCGCCTTGCCGGTGATTGAGAGTCATGAAAACTTGCATATTGTGAATTCACGTCAAGAGCAATAACTCAGATCGACCTTCCTTCAAAGCCGATGTAAAATTTCATATAACTTACGCCAGCGGAACAAATTTCCCTGTTTTTTGTCAAAAATTTGCCCAAATAACGGTAAATTAGTGAATTTTTCAAACCAATCCTCTAGATCAAGTTATAAGCTACAAAAATGATGTACGGGTTTTTTGTCGTAGGACGCACTGTTCTTGAAATATAAGCTGTTGAAAATTCCATACGAACCACCAGAATCCCTGCTGAGAAACAAATTTCCCTTTTCTGTTAAAAATTTGCCCAAATAGTTATTTTGTCGTAGGGCGCACCGTTCTCGAGATATGAGCTGTCACAAATTCTATACGAACCACCAGAATCCCTGCTGGAGTTTCTGGTGGCCTGGTGTCTCAGAAAAAATTTTTCTACAGAAGTCGATTCTTTTAGGGATTAAAAAAACATGAAGTTGATTTTGCTTTGATCATATCTCAAGAACCCTGCATCCTACATTAAAGTGACTGAGATCGATTTGGTAGCTTATGGCTTGATCCAGAGGATGGATATGGAGAACTGCCAAATTTACCGTTATAAGAGTATAATTTTCAATGAGTAAGGTACTTTTTGTGGTAAGATAGTTTTAATTATCGCCTTGCCGGTGATTGAGAGTCATGAAAACTTGCATATTGTGAATTCACGTCAAGAGCAACAATTCAGATCGACCTTCCTTCAAAGCCGATGTAAAATTTCATATAATTTACGCCAGCGGAACAAATTTTCCTGTTTTTTGTCAAAAATTTGCCCAAATAACGGTAAATTAGTGAACTTTTCAAACCCATCCTCTAGATCAAGTTATAAGCTACAAAAATGATGTACGGGTTTTTTGTCGTAGGACGCACCGTTCTTGAAATATAAGCTGTTGAAAATTCCATACGAACCACCAGAATCCCTGCTGAGAAACAAATTTCCCTTTTCTGTTAAAAATTTGCCCAAATAGTTATTTTGTCGTAGGGCGCACCGTTCTCGAGATAAGAGCTGTCACAAATTCTATACGAACCACCAGAATCCCTGCTGAAGTTTCTGGTGGCCTGGTGTCTCAGAAAAAATGTTTCTACAGAAGTCGATTCTTTTAGGGATTAAAAAAAAACATGAAGTTGATTTTGCCTTGCTCATATCTGAAGAACCCTGCATCCTACAGTAAAGTGACTGAGATCGATTTGGTAGCTTATGGCTTGATCCAGAGGATGGATATGGAGAACTGCCAAATTTACCGTTATAAGAGTATAATTTTCAATGAATAAGGGACTTTTTGTGGTATACGAACCACCAGAATCCCTGCTGAAGTTTCTGGTGGCCTGGTGTCTCAGAAAAAAATTTTCTACAGAAGTCGATTTTTTAGGGATTAATAAAAACATGAAGTTGATTTTGCTTTGATCATATCTCAAGAACCCTGCATCCTACATTAAAGTGACTGAGATCGATTTGGTAGCTTATGGCTTGATCCAGAGGATGGATATGGAGAACTGCCAAATTTACCGTTATAAGAGTATAATTTTCAATGAATAAGGTACTTTTTGTGGTAAGATAGTTTTAATTATCGCCTTGCCGGTGATTGAGAGTCATGAAAACTAGCATATTGTGAATTCACGCCGAGAACAACAATTCAGATCGACCTTCCTTCAAAGCCGATGTAAAATTTAATATAATTTACGCCAGTGAAACAAATTTCCCTGTTTTTGTCAAAAATTTGCCCAAATAACGGTAAATTGGTGAATTTTTCAATTCCATCCTCAAGATCAAGTTATAAGCTACAAAAATGATGTACGGGTTTTTTGTCGTAGGACGCACCGTTCTTGAATTATAAGCTGTTGAAAATTCCATACGAACCACCAGAATCCCTGCTGAGAAACAAATTTCCCTTTTCTGTTAAAAATTTGCCCAAATAGTTATTTTGTCGTAGGGCGCACCGTTCTCGAGATATGAGCTGTCACAAATTCTATACGAACCACCAGAATCCCTGCTGAAGTTTCTGGTGGCCTGGTGTCTCAGAAAAAATTTTTCTACAGAAGTCGATTCTTTTAGGGATTAAAAAAACATGAAGTTGATTTTGCTTTGCTCATATCTCAAGAACCCTGCATCCTACAGTAAAGTGACTGAGATCGTTTTGGTAGCTTATGGCTTGATCCAGAGGATGGATATGGAGAACTGCCAAATTTACCGTTATAAGGGTATAATTTTCAATGAGTAAGGTACTTTTTGTGGTAAGATAGTTTTAATTACCGCCGGTGATTGAGAGTCATGAAAACTTGCATATTGTGAATTCACGTCAAGAGCAACAATTCAGATCGACCTTCCTTCAAAGCCGATGTAAAATTTCATATAATTTACGCCAGCGGAACAAATTTTCCTGTTTTTTGTCAAAAATTTGCCCAAATAACGGTAAATTAGTGAATTTTTCAAACCCATCCTCTAGATCAAGTTATAAGCTACAAAAATGATGTACGGGTTTTTTGTCGTAGGACGCACCGTTCTTGAAATATAAGCTGTTGAAAATTCCATACGAACCACCAGAATCCCTGCTGAGAAACAAATTTCCCTTTTCTGTTAAAAATTTGCCCAAATAGTTATTTTGTCGTAGGGCGCACCGTTCTCGAGATATGAGCTGTCACAAATTCTATACGAACCACCAGAATCCCTGCTGAAGTTTCTGGTGGCCTGGTGTCTCAGAAAAAATTTTTCTACAGAAGTCGATTCTTTTAGGGATTAAAAAAACATGAAGTTGATTTTGCTTTGCTCATATCTCAAGAACCCTGCATCCTACATTTAAGTGACTGAGATCGATTTGGTAGCTTATGGCTTGATCCAGAGGATGGATATGGAGAACTGCCAAATTTACCGTTATAAGGGTATAATTTTCAATGAATAAGGGACTTTTTGTGGTATACGAACCACCAGAATCCCTGCTGAAGTTTCTGGTGGCCTGGTGTCTCAGAAAAAATTTTTCTACAGAAGTCGATTCTTTTAGGGATTAAAAAACATGAAGTTGATTTTGCTTTGCTCATATCTCAAGAACCCTGCATCCTACATTAAAGTGACTGAGATCGATTTGGTAGCTTATGGCTTGATCCAGAGGATGGATATGGAGAACTGCCAAATTTACCGTTATAAGAGTATAATTTTCAATGAGTAAGGTACTTTTTGTGGTAAGATAGTTTTAATTATCGCCTTGCCGGTGATTGAGAGTCATGAAAACTTGCATATTGTGAATTCACGTCAAGAGCAACAATTCAGATCGACCTTCCTTCAAAGCCGATGTAAAATTTCATATAATTTACGCCAGCGGAACAAATTTTCCTGTTTTTTGTCAAAAATTTGCCCAAATAACGGTAAATTAGTGAACTTTTCAAACCCATCCTCTAGATCAAGTTATAAGCTACAAAAATGATGTACGGGTTTTTTGTCGTAGGACGCACCGTTCTTGAAATATAAGCTGTTGAAAATTCCATACGAACCACCAGAATCCCTGCTGAGAAACAAATTTCCCTTTTCTGTTAAAAATTTGCCCAAATAGTTATTTTGTCGTAGGGCGCACCGTTCTCGAGATAAGAGCTGTCACAAATTCTATACGAACCACCAGAATCCCTGCTGAAGTTTCTGGTGGCCTGGTGTCTCAGAAAAAATGTTTCTACAGAAGTCGATTCTTTTAGGGATTAAAAAAAAACATGAAGTTGATTTTGCCTTGCTCATATCTGAAGAACCCTGCATCCTACAGTAAAGTGACTGAGATCGATTTGGTAGCTTATGGCTTGATCCAGAGGATGGATATGGAGAACTGCCAAATTTACCGTTATAAGAGTATAATTTTCAATGAATAAGGGACTTTTTGTGGTATACGAACCACCAGAATCCCTGCTGAAGTTTCTGGTGGCCTGGTGTCTCAGAAAAAAATTTTCTACAGAAGTCGATTTTTTAGGGATTAATAAAAACATGAAGTTGATTTTGCTTTGATCATATCTCAAGAACCCTGCATCCTACATTAAAGTGACTGAGATCGATTTGGTAGCTTATGGCTTGATCCAGAGGATGGATATGGAGAACTGCCAAATTTACCGTTATAAGAGTATAATTTTCAATGAATAAGGTACTTTTTGTGGTAAGATAGTTTTAATTATCGCCTTGCCGGTGATTGAGAGTCATGAAAACTAGCATATTGTGAATTCACGCCGAGAACAACAATTCAGATCGACCTTCCTTCAAAGCCGATGTAAAATTTAATATAATTTACGCCAGTGAAACAAATTTCCCTGTTTTTGTCAAAAATTTGCCCAAATAACGGTAAATTGGTGAATTTTTCAATTCCATCCTCAAGATCAAGTTATAAGCTACAAAAATGATGTACGGGTTTTTTGTCGTAGGACGCACCGTTCTTGAATTATAAGCTGTTGAAAATTCCATACGAACCACCAGAATCCCTGCTGAGAAACAAATTTCCCTTTTCTGTTAAAAATTTGCCCAAATAGTTATTTTGTCGTAGGGCGCACCGTTCTCGAGATATGAGCTGTCACAAATTCTATACGAACCACCAGAATCCCTGCTGAAGTTTCTGGTGGCCTGGTGTCTCAGAAAAAATTTTTCTACAGAAGTCGATTCTTTTAGGGATTAAAAAAACATGAAGTTGATTTTGCTTTGCTCATATCTCAAGAACCCTGCATCCTACAGTAAAGTGACTGAGATCGTTTTGGTAGCTTATGGCTTGATCCAGAGGATGGATATGGAGAACTGCCAAATTTACCGTTATAAGGGTATAATTTTCAATGAGTAAGGTACTTTTTGTGGTAAGATAGTTTTAATTACCGCCGGTGATTGAGAGTCATGAAAACTTGCATATTGTGAATTCACGTCAAGAGCAACAATTCAGATCGACCTTCCTTCAAAGCCGATGTAAAATTTCATATAATTTACGCCAGCGGAACAAATTTTCCTGTTTTTTGTCAAAAATTTGCCCAAATAACGGTAAATTAGTGAACTTTTCAAACCCATCCTCTAGATCAAGTTATAAGCTACAAAAATGATGTACGGGTTTTTTGTCGTAGGACGCACCGTTCTTGAAATATAAGCTGTTGAAAATTCCATACGAACCACCAGAATCCCTGCTGAGAAACAAATTTCCCTTTTCTGTTAAAAATTTGCCCAAATAGTTATTTTGTCGTAGGGCGCACCGTTCTCGAGATAAGAGCTGTCACAAATTCTATACGAACCACCAGAATCCCTGCTGAAGTTTCTGGTGGCCTGGTGTCTCAGAAAAAATGTTTCTACAGAAGTCGATTCTTTTAGGGATTAAAAAAAAACATGAAGTTGATTTTGCCTTGCTCATATCTGAAGAACCCTGCATCCTACAGTAAAGTGACTGAGATCGATTTGGTAGCTTATGGCTTGATCCAGAGGATGGATATGGAGAACTGCCAAATTTACCGTTATAAGAGTATAATTTTCAATGAATAAGGGACTTTTTGTGGTATACGAACCACCAGAATCCCTGCTGAAGTTTCTGGTGGCCTGGTGTCTCAGAAAAAAATTTTCTACAGAAGTCGATTTTTTAGGGATTAATAAAAACATGAAGTTGATTTTGCTTTGCTCATATCTCAAGAACCCTGCATCCTACAGTAAAGTGACTGAGATCGTTTTGGTAGCTTATGGCTTGATCCAGAGGATGGATATGGAGAACTGCCAAATTTACCGTTATAAGGGTATAATTTTCAATGAGTAAGGTACTTTTTGTGGTAAGATAGTTTTAATTACCGCCGGTGATTGAGAGTCATGAAAACTTGCATATTGTGAATTCACGTCAAGAGCAACAATTCAGATCGACCTTCCTTCAAAGCCGATGTAAAATTTCATATAATTTACGCCAGCGGAACAAATTTTCCTGTTTTTTGTCAAAAATTTGCCCAAATAACGGTAAATTAGTGAATTTTTCAAACCCATCCTCTAGATCAAGTTATAAGCTACAAAAATGATGTACGGGTTTTTTGTCGTAGGACGCACCGTTCTTGAAATATAAGCTGTTGAAAATTCCATACGAACCACCAGAATCCCTGCTGAGAAACAAATTTCCCTTTTCTGTTAAAAATTTGCCCAAATAGTTATTTTGTCGTAGGGCGCACCGTTCTCGAGATATGAGCTGTCACAAATTCTATACGAACCACCAGAATCCCTGCTGAAGTTTCTGGTGGCCTGGTGTCTCAGAAAAAATTTTTCTACAGAAGTCGATTCTTTTAGGGATTAAAAAAACATGAAGTTGATTTTGCTTTGCTCATATCTCAAGAACCCTGCATCCTACATTTAAGTGACTGAGATCGATTTGGTAGCTTATGGCTTGATCCAGAGGATGGATATGGAGAACTGCCAAATTTACCGTTATAAGGGTATAATTTTCAATGAATAAGGGACTTTTTGTGGTATACGAACCACCAGAATCCCTGCTGAAGTTTCTGGTGGCCTGGTGTCTCAGAAAAAATTTTTCTACAGAAGTCGATTCTTTTAGGGATTAAAAAACATGAAGTTGATTTTGCTTTGCTCATATCTCAAGAACCCTGCATCCTACATTAAAGTGACTGAGATCGATTTGGTAGCTTATGGCTTGATCCAGAGGATGGATATGGAGAACTGCCAAATTTACCGTTATAAGAGTATAATTTTCAATGAGTAAGGTACTTTTTGTGGTAAGATAGTTTTAATTATCGCCTTGCCGGTGATTGAGAGTCATGAAAACTTGCATATTGTGAATTCACGTCAAGAGCAACAATTCAGATCGACCTTCCTTCAAAGCCGATGTAAAATTTCATATAATTTACGCCAGCGGAACAAATTTTCCTGTTTTTTGTCAAAAATTTGCCCAAATAACGGTAAATTAGTGAACTTTTCAAACCCATCCTCTAGATCAAGTTATAAGCTACAAAAATGATGTACGGGTTTTTTGTCGTAGGACGCACCGTTCTTGAAATATAAGCTGTTGAAAATTCCATACGAACCACCAGAATCCCTGCTGAGAAACAAATTTCCCTTTTCTGTTAAAAATTTGCCCAAATAGTTATTTTGTCGTAGGGCGCACCGTTCTCGAGATAAGAGCTGTCACAAATTCTATACGAACCACCAGAATCCCTGCTGAAGTTTCTGGTGGCCTGGTGTCTCAGAAAAAATGTTTCTACAGAAGTCGATTCTTTTAGGGATTAAAAAAAAACATGAAGTTGATTTTGCCTTGCTCATATCTGAAGAACCCTGCATCCTACAGTAAAGTGACTGAGATCGATTTGGTAGCTTATGGCTTGATCCAGAGGATGGATATGGAGAACTGCCAAATTTACCGTTATAAGAGTATAATTTTCAATGAATAAGGGACTTTTTGTGGTATACGAACCACCAGAATCCCTGCTGAAGTTTCTGGTGGCCTGGTGTCTCAGAAAAAAATTTTCTACAGAAGTCGATTTTTTAGGGATTAATAAAAACATGAAGTTGATTTTGCTTTGATCATATCTCAAGAACCCTGCATCCTACATTAAAGTGACTGAGATCGATTTGGTAGCTTATGGCTTGATCCAGAGGATGGATATGGAGAACTGCCAAATTTACCGTTATAAGAGTATAATTTTCAATGAATAAGGTACTTTTTGTGGTAAGATAGTTTTAATTATCGCCTTGCCGGTGATTGAGAGTCATGAAAACTAGCATATTGTGAATTCACGCCGAGAACAACAATTCAGATCGACCTTCCTTCAAAGCCGATGTAAAATTTAATATAATTTACGCCAGTGAAACAAATTTCCCTGTTTTTGTCAAAAATTTGCCCAAATAACGGTAAATTGGTGAATTTTTCAATTCCATCCTCAAGATCAAGTTATAAGCTACAAAAATGATGTACGGGTTTTTTGTCGTAGGACGCACCGTTCTTGAATTATAAGCTGTTGAAAATTCCATACGAACCACCAGAATCCCTGCTGAGAAACAAATTTCCCTTTTCTGTTAAAAATTTGCCCAAATAGTTATTTTGTCGTAGGGCGCACCGTTCTCGAGATATGAGCTGTCACAAATTCTATACGAACCACCAGAATCCCTGCTGAAGTTTCTGGTGGCCTGGTGTCTCAGAAAAAATTTTTCTACAGAAGTCGATTCTTTTAGGGATTAAAAAAACATGAAGTTGATTTTGCTTTGCTCATATCTCAAGAACCCTGCATCCTACAGTAAAGTGACTGAGATCGTTTTGGTAGCTTATGGCTTGATCCAGAGGATGGATATGGAGAACTGCCAAATTTACCGTTATAAGGGTATAATTTTCAATGAGTAAGGTACTTTTTGTGGTAAGATAGTTTTAATTACCGCCGGTGATTGAGAGTCATGAAAACTTGCATATTGTGAATTCACGTCAAGAGCAACAATTCAGATCGACCTTCCTTCAAAGCCGATGTAAAATTTCATATAATTTACGCCAGCGGAACAAATTTTCCTGTTTTTTGTCAAAAATTTGCCCAAATAACGGTAAATTAGTGAACTTTTCAAACCCATCCTCTAGATCAAGTTATAAGCTACAAAAATGATGTACGGGTTTTTTGTCGTAGGACGCACCGTTCTTGAAATATAAGCTGTTGAAAATTCCATACGAACCACCAGAATCCCTGCTGAGAAACAAATTTCCCTTTTCTGTTAAAAATTTGCCCAAATAGTTATTTTGTCGTAGGGCGCACCGTTCTCGAGATAAGAGCTGTCACAAATTCTATACGAACCACCAGAATCCCTGCTGAAGTTTCTGGTGGCCTGGTGTCTCAGAAAAAATGTTTCTACAGAAGTCGATTCTTTTAGGGATTAAAAAAAAACATGAAGTTGATTTTGCCTTGCTCATATCTGAAGAACCCTGCATCCTACAGTAAAGTGACTGAGATCGATTTGGTAGCTTATGGCTTGATCCAGAGGATGGATATGGAGAACTGCCAAATTTACCGTTATAAGAGTATAATTTTCAATGAATAAGGGACTTTTTGTGGTATACGAACCACCAGAATCCCTGCTGAAGTTTCTGGTGGCCTGGTGTCTCAGAAAAAAATTTTCTACAGAAGTCGATTTTTTAGGGATTAATAAAAACATGAAGTTGATTTTGCTTTGATCATATCTCAAGAACCCTGCATCCTACATTAAAGTGACTGAGATCGATTTGGTAGCTTATGGCTTGATCCAGAGGATGGATATGGAGAACTGCCAAATTTACCGTTATAAGAGTATAATTTTCAATGAATAAGGTACTTTTTGTGGTAAGATAGTTTTAATTATCGCCTTGCCGGTGATTGAGAGTCATGAAAACTAGCATATTGTGAATTCACGCCGAGAACAACAATTCAGATCGACCTTCCTTCAAAGCCGATGTAAAATTTAATATAATTTACGCCAGTGAAACAAATTTCCCTGTTTTTGTCAAAAATTTGCCCAAATAACGGTAAATTGGTGAATTTTTCAATTCCATCCTCAAGATCAAGTTATAAGCTACAAAAATGATGTACGGGTTTTTTGTCGTAGGACGCACCGTTCTTGAATTATAAGCTGTTGAAAATTCCATACGAACCACCAGAATCCCTGCTGAGAAACAAATTTCCCTTTTCTGTTAAAAATTTGCCCAAATAGTTATTTTGTCGTAGGGCGCACCGTTCTCGAGATATGAGCTGTCACAAATTCTATACGAACCACCAGAATCCCTGCTGAAGTTTCTGGTGGCCTGGTGTCTCAGAAAAAATTTTTCTACAGAAGTCGATTCTTTTAGGGATTAAAAAAACATGAAGTTGATTTTGCTTTGCTCATATCTCAAGAACCCTGCATCCTACAGTAAAGTGACTGAGATCGTTTTGGTAGCTTATGGCTTGATCCAGAGGATGGATATGGAGAACTGCCAAATTTACCGTTATAAGGGTATAATTTTCAATGAGTAAGGTACTTTTTGTGGTAAGATAGTTTTAATTACCGCCGGTGATTGAGAGTCATGAAAACTTGCATATTGTGAATTCACGTCAAGAGCAACAATTCAGATCGACCTTCCTTCAAAGCCGATGTAAAATTTCATATAATTTACGCCAGCGGAACAAATTTTCCTGTTTTTTGTCAAAAATTTGCCCAAATAACGGTAAATTAGTGAACTTTTCAAACCCATCCTCTAGATCAAGTTATAAGCTACAAAAATGATGTACGGGTTTTTTGTCGTAGGACGCACCGTTCTTGAAATATAAGCTGTTGAAAATTCCATACGAACCACCAGAATCCCTGCTGAGAAACAAATTTCCCTTTTCTGTTAAAAATTTGCCCAAATAGTTATTTTGTCGTAGGGCGCACCGTTCTCGAGATAAGAGCTGTCACAAATTCTATACGAACCACCAGAATCCCTGCTGAAGTTTCTGGTGGCCTGGTGTCTCAGAAAAAATGTTTCTACAGAAGTCGATTCTTTTAGGGATTAAAAAAAAACATGAAGTTGATTTTGCCTTGCTCATATCTGAAGAACCCTGCATCCTACAGTAAAGTGACTGAGATCGATTTGGTAGCTTATGGCTTGATCCAGAGGATGGATATGGAGAACTGCCAAATTTACCGTTATAAGAGTATAATTTTCAATGAATAAGGGACTTTTTGTGGTATACGAACCACCAGAATCCCTGCTGAAGTTTCTGGTGGCCTGGTGTCTCAGAAAAAAATTTTCTACAGAAGTCGATTTTTTAGGGATTAATAAAAACATGAAGTTGATTTTGCTTTGATCATATCTCAAGAACCCTGCATCCTACATTAAAGTGACTGAGATCGATTTGGTAGCTTATGGCTTGATCCAGAGGATGGATATGGAGAACTGCCAAATTTACCGTTATAAGAGTATAATTTTCAATGAATAAGGTACTTTTTGTGGTAAGATAGTTTTAATTATCGCCTTGCCGGTGATTGAGAGTCATGAAAACTAGCATATTGTGAATTCACGCCGAGAACAACAATTCAGATCGACCTTCCTTCAAAGCCGATGTAAAATTTAATATAATTTACGCCAGTGAAACAAATTTCCCTGTTTTTGTCAAAAATTTGCCCAAATAACGGTAAATTGGTGAATTTTTCAATTCCATCCTCAAGATCAAGTTATAAGCTACAAAAATGATGTACGGGTTTTTTGTCGTAGGACGCACCGTTCTTGAATTATAAGCTGTTGAAAATTCCATACGAACCACCAGAATCCCTGCTGAGAAACAAATTTCCCTTTTCTGTTAAAAATTTGCCCAAATAGTTATTTTGTCGTAGGGCGCACCGTTCTCGAGATATGAGCTGTCACAAATTCTATACGAACCACCAGAATCCCTGCTGAAGTTTCTGGTGGCCTGGTGTCTCAGAAAAAATTTTTCTACAGAAGTCGATTCTTTTAGGGATTAAAAAAACATGAAGTTGATTTTGCTTTGCTCATATCTCAAGAACCCTGCATCCTACAGTAAAGTGACTGAGATCGTTTTGGTAGCTTATGGCTTGATCCAGAGGATGGATATGGAGAACTGCCAAATTTACCGTTATAAGGGTATAATTTTCAATGAGTAAGGTACTTTTTGTGGTAAGATAGTTTTAATTACCGCCGGTGATTGAGAGTCATGAAAACTTGCATATTGTGAATTCACGTCAAGAGCAACAATTCAGATCGACCTTCCTTCAAAGCCGATGTAAAATTTCATATAATTTACGCCAGCGGAACAAATTTTCCTGTTTTTTGTCAAAAATTTGCCCAAATAACGGTAAATTAGTGAATTTTTCAAACCCATCCTCTAGATCAAGTTATAAGCTACAAAAATGATGTACGGGTTTTTTGTCGTAGGACGCACCGTTCTTGAAATATAAGCTGTTGAAAATTCCATACGAACCACCAGAATCCCTGCTGAGAAACAAATTTCCCTTTTCTGTTAAAAATTTGCCCAAATAGTTATTTTGTCGTAGGGCGCACCGTTCTCGAGATATGAGCTGTCACAAATTCTATACGAACCACCAGAATCCCTGCTGAAGTTTCTGGTGGCCTGGTGTCTCAGAAAAAATTTTTCTACAGAAGTCGATTCTTTTAGGGATTAAAAAAACATGAAGTTGATTTTGCTTTGCTCATATCTCAAGAACCCTGCATCCTACATTTAAGTGACTGAGATCGATTTGGTAGCTTATGGCTTGATCCAGAGGATGGATATGGAGAACTGCCAAATTTACCGTTATAAGGGCATAATTTTCAATGAATAAGGGACTTTTTGTGGTATACGAACCACCAGAATCCCTGCTGAAGTTTCTGGTGGCCTGGTGTCTCAGAAAAAAATTTTCTACAGAAGTCGATTTTTTAGGGATTAATAAAAACATGAAGTTGATTTTGCTTTGATCATATCTCAAGAACCCTGCATCCTACATTAAAGTGACTGAGATCGATTTGGTAGCTTATGGCTTGATCCAGAGGATGGATATGGAGAACTGCCAAATTTACCGTTATAAGAGTATAATTTTCAATGAATAAGGTACTTTTTGTGGTAAGATAGTTTTAATTATCGCCTTGCCGGTGATTGAGAGTCATGAAAACTAGCATATTGTGAATTCACGCCGAGAACAACAATTCAGATCGACCTTCCTTCAAAGCCGATGTAAAATTTAATATAATTTACGCCAGTGAAACAAATTTCCCTGTTTTTGTCAAAAATTTGCCCAAATAACGGTAAATTGGTGAATTTTTCAATTCCATCCTCAAGATCAAGTTATAAGCTACAAAAATGATGTACGGGTTTTTTGTCGTAGGACGCACCGTTCTTGAATTATAAGCTGTTGAAAATTCCATACGAACCACCAGAATCCCTGCTGAGAAACAAATTTCCCTTTTCTGTTAAAAATTTGCCCAAATAGTTATTTTGTCGTAGGGCGCACCGTTCTCGAGATATGAGCTGTCACAAATTCTATACGAACCACCAGAATCCCTGCTGAAGTTTCTGGTGGCCTGGTGTCTCAGAAAAAATTTTTCTACAGAAGTCGATTCTTTTAGGGATTAAAAAAACATGAAGTTGATTTTGCTTTGCTCATATCTCAAGAACCCTGCATCCTACAGTAAAGTGACTGAGATCGTTTTGGTAGCTTATGGCTTGATCCAGAGGATGGATATGGAGAACTGCCAAATTTACCGTTATAAGGGTATAATTTTCAATGAGTAAGGTACTTTTTGTGGTAAGATAGTTTTAATTACCGCCGGTGATTGAGAGTCATGAAAACTTGCATATTGTGAATTCACGTCAAGAGCAACAATTCAGATCGACCTTCCTTCAAAGCCGATGTAAAATTTCATATAATTTACGCCAGCGAAACAAATTTCTCTGTTTTTTATGAAAAATGTGCCCAAATAACGGTAAATTGGTGAATTTTTCGATTCCATCCTCTAGATCAAGTTAAAAGGTACAAAAATGATGTACGGGTTTTTTGTCGTAGGACGCACCGTTCGTGAAATATAACTGTTGAAAATTCCATACGAGCCACCAGAATCCCTGCTGAGAAACAAATTTCCCTTTTCTGTTAAAAATTTGCCCAAATAGTTATTTTGTCGTAGGGCGCACCGTTCTCGAGATATGAGCTGTCACAAATTCTATACGAACCACCAGAATCCCTGCTGAAGTTTCTGGTGGCCTGGTGTCTCAGAAAAAATTTTTCTACAGAAGTCGATTCTTTTAGGGATTAAAAAAACATGAAGTTGATTTTGCTTTGCTCATATCTCAAGAACCCTGCATCCTACATTTAAGTGACTGAGATCGATTTGGTAGCTTATGGCTTGATCCAGAGGATGGATATGGAGAACTGCCAAATTTACCGTTATAAGGGTATAATTTTCAATGAATAAGGGACTTTTTGTGGTATACGAACCACCAGAATCCCTGCTGAAGTTTCTGGTGGCCTGGTGTCTCAGAAAAAATTTTTCTACAGAAGTCGATTCTTTTAGGGATTAAAAAACATGAAGTTGATTTTGCTTTGCTCATATCTCAAGAACCCTGCATCCTACATTAAAGTGACTGAGATCGATTTGGTAGCTTATGGCTTGATCCAGAGGATGGATATGGAGAACTGCCAAATTTACCGTTATAAGGGCATAATTTTCAATGAATAAGGGACTTTTTGTGGTATACGAACCACCAGAATCCCTGCTGAAGTTTCTGGTGGCCTGGTGTCTCAGAAAAAATTTTTCTACAGAAGTCGATTCTTTTAGGGATTAAAAAACATGAAGTTGATTTTGCTTTGCTCATATCTCAAGAACCCTGCATCCTACATTAAAGTGACTGAGGTCGATTTGGTAGCTTATGGCTTGATCCAGAGGATGGATATGGAGAACTGCCAAATTTACCGTTATAAGGGTATAATTTTCAATGAATAAGGGACTTTTTGTGGTAAGATAGTTTTAATTATCGCCTTGCCGGTGATTGAGAGTCATGAAAACTTGCATATTGTGAATTCACGTCAAGAGCAACAATTCAGATCGACCTTCCTTCAAAGCCGATGTAAAATTTCATATAACTTACGCCAGCGGAACAAATTTCCCTGTTTTTTGTCAAAAATTTGCCCAAATAACGGTAAATTGGTGAATTTTTCAAACCCATCCTCTAGATCAAGTTACAAGCTACAAAAATGATGCACTGGTTTTTTGTCGTAGGACGCACCGTTCTTGAAATATAAGCTGTTGAAAATTCCATACGAACCACCAGAATCCCTGCTGAGAAACAAATTTCCCTTTTCTGTTAAAAATTTGCCCAAATAGTTATTTTGTCTCAGGGCGCACCGTTCTCGAGATATGAGCTGTCACAAATTCTATACGAACCACCAGAATTCCTGCTGAAGTTTCTGGTGGCCTGGTGTCTCAGAAAAAATTTTTCTACAGAAGTCGATTCTTTTAGGGATTAAAAAAACATGAAGTCGATCTTGCTTTGCTCATATCTCAAGAACCCTGCATCCTACAGTAAAGTGACTGAGATCGATTTGGTAGCTTATGGCTTGATCCAGAGGATGGATATGGAGAACTGCTAAATTTACCGTTATAAGGGTATAATTTTCAATGAATTAGGGACTTTTTGTGGTAAAATAGTTTTAATTATCACCTTGCCGGTGATTGAGAGTCATGAAAACTTGCATATTGTGAATTCACGTCAAGAGCAACAATTCAGATCGACCTTCCTTCAAAGCCGATGTAAAATTTCATATAATTTACGCCAGCGGAACAAATTTCCCTGTTTTTTGTCAAAAATTTGCCCAAATAACGGTAAATTGGTGAATTTTTCAAACCCATCCTCTAGATCAAGTTATAAGCTACAAAAATGATGCACTGGTTTTTTGTCGTAGGACGCACCGTTCTTGAAAGCTGTTGAAAATTCCATACGAACCACCAGAATCCCTGCTGAGAAACAAATTTCCCTTTTCTGTTAAAAATTTGCCCAAATAGTTATTTTGTCGTAGGGCGCACCGTTCTCGAGATATGAGCTGTCACAAATTCTATACGAACCACCAGAATCCCTGCTGAAGTTTCTGGTGGCCTGGTGTCTCAGAAAAAATTTTTCTACAGAAGTCGATTCTTTTAGGGATTAAAAAAACATGAAGTTGATTTTGCTTTGCTCATATCTCAAGAACCCTGCATCCTACATTAAAGTGACTGAGATCGATATGGTAGCTTATGGCTTGATCCAGAGGATGGATATGGAGAACTGCCAAATTTACCGTTATAAGGGTATAACTTTCAATGAATAAGGGACTTTTTGTGGTATACGAACCACCAGAATCCCTGCTGAAGTTTCTGGTGGCCTGGTGTCTCAGAAAAAATTTTTCTACAGAAGTCGATTCTTTTAGGGATTAAAAAACATGAAGTTGATTTTGCTTTGCTCATATCTCAAGAACCCTGCATCCTACATTAAAGTGACTGAGGTCGATTTGGTAGCTTATGGCTTGATCCAGAGGATGGATATGGAGAACTGCCAAATTTACCGTTATAAGGGTATAATTTTCAATGAATAAGGGACTTTTTGTGGTAAGATAGTTTTAATTATCGCCTTGCCGGTGATTGAGAGTCATGAAAACTTGCATATTGTGAATTCACGTCAAGAGCAACAATTCAGATCGACCTTCCTTCAAAGCCGATGTAAAATTTCATATAATTTACGCCAGCGGAACAAATTTCCCTGTTTTTTGTCAAAAATTTGCCCAAATAACGGTAAATTGGTGAATTTTTCAAACCCATCCTCTAGATCAAGTTATAAGCTACAAAAATGATGCACTGGTTTTTTGTCGTAGGACGCACCGTTCTTGAAATATAAGCTGTTGAAAATTCCATACGAACCACCAGAATCCCTGCTGAGAAACAAATTTCCCTTTTCTGTTAAAAATTTGCCCAAATAGTTATTTTGTCGTAGGGCGCACCGTTCTCGAGATATGAGCTGTCACAAATTCTATACGAACCACCAGAATCCCTGCTGGAGTTTCTGGTGGCCTGGTGTCTCGGAAAAAATTTTTCTACAGAAGTCGATTCTTTTAGGGATTAAAAAAACATGAAGTTGATTTTGCTTTGATCATATCTCAAGAACCCTGCATCCTACATTAAAGTGACTGAGATCGATTTGGTAGCTTATGGCTTGATCCAGAGGATGGATATGGAGAACTGCCAAATTTACCGTTATAAGGGTATAATTTTCAATGAATAAGGGACTTTTTGTGGTAAGATAGTTTTAATTATCGCCTTGCCGGTGATTGAGAGTCATGAAAACTTGCATATTGTGAATTCACGTCAAGAGCAACAATTCAAATCGACCTTCCTTCAAAGCCGATGTAAAATTTCATATAATTTACGCCAGCGGAACAAATTTCCCTGTTTTTTGTCAAAAATTTGCCCAAATAACGGTAAATTGGTGAATTTTTCAAACCCATCCTCTAGATCAAGTTATAAGCTACAAAAATGATGCACTGGTTTTTTGTCGTAGGACGCACCGTTCTTGAAATATAAGCTGTTGAAAATTCCATACGAACCACCAGAATCCCTGCTGAGAAACAAATTTCCCTTTTCTGTTAAAAATTTGCCCAAATAGTTATTTTGTCGTAGGGCGCACCGTTCTCGAGATATGAGCTGTCACAAATTCTATACGAACCACCAGAATCCCTGCTGGAGTTTCTGGTGGCCTGGTGTCTCGGAAAAAATTTTTCTACAGAAGTCGATTCTTTTAGGGATTAAAAAAACATGAAGTTGATTTTGCTTTGATCATATCTCAAGAACCCTGCATCCTACATTAAAGTGACTGAGATCGATTTGGTAGCTTATGGCTTGATCCAGAGGATGGATATGGAGAACTGCCAAATTTACCGTTATAAGGGTATAATTTTCAATGAATAAGGGACTTTTTGTGGTAAGATAGTTTTAATTATCGCCTTGCCGGTGATTGAGAGTCATGAAAACTTGCATATTGTGAATTCACGTCAAGAGCAACAATTCAGATCGACCTTCCTTCAAAGCCGATGTAAAATTTCATATAATTTACGCCAGCGGAACAAATTTCCCTGTTTTTTGTCAAAAATTTGCCCAAATAACGGTAAATTGGTGAATTTTTCAAACCCATCCTCTAGATCAAGTTATAAGCTACAAAAATGATGCACTGGTTTTTTGTCGTAGGACGCACCGTTCTTGAAATATAAGCTGTTGAAAATTCCATACGAACCACCAGAATCCCTGCTGAGAAACAAATTTCCCTTTTCTGTTAAAAATTTGCCCAAATAGTTATTTTGTCGTTGGGCGCACCGTTCTCGAGATATGAGCTGTCACAAATTCTATACGAACCACCAGAATCCCTGCTGAAGTTTCTGGTGGCCTGGTGTCTCAGAAAAAATTTTTCTACAGAAGTCGATTCTTTTAGGGATTAAAAAAACATGAAGTTGATTTTGCTTTGCTCATATCTGAAGAACCCTGCATCCTACATTAAAGTGACTGAGATCGATTTGGTGGCTTATGGCTTGATCCAGAGGATGGATATGGAGAACTGCCAAATTTACCGTTATAAGGGTATAATTTTCAATGAATAAGGGACTTTTTGTGGTAAGATAGTTTTAATTATCGCCTTGCCGGTGATTGAGAGTCATGAAAACTTGCATATTGTGAATTCACGTCAAGAGCAACAATTCAGATCGACCTTCCTTCAAAGCCGATGTAAAATTTCATATAATTTACGCCAGCGGAACAAATTTCCCTGTTTTTTGTCAAAAATTTGCCCAAATAACGGTAAATTGGTGAATTTTTCAAACCCATCCTCTAGATCAAGTTATAAGCTACAAAAATGATGTACGGGTTTTTTGTCGTAGGACGCACCGTTCTTGAAATATAAGCTGTTGAAAATTCCATACGAACCACCAGAATCCCTGCTGAGAAACAAATTTCCCTTTTCTGTTAAAAATTTGCCCAAATAGTTATTTTGTCGTAGGGCGCACCGTTCTCGAGATATGAGCTGTCACAAATTCTATACGAACCACCAGAATCCCTGCTGAAGTTTCTGGTGGCCTGGTGTCTCAGAAAAAATTTTTCTACAGAAGTCGATTCTTTTAGGGATTAAAAAAACATGAAGTTGATTTTGCTTTGCTCATATCTCAAGAACCCTGCATCCTACATTAAAGTGACTGAGATCGATTTGGTGGCTTATGGCTTGATCCAGAGGATGGATATGGAGAACTGCCAAATTTACCGTTATAAGAGTATAATTTTCAATGAATAAGGGACTTTTTGTGGTAAGATAGTTTTAATTATCGCCTTGCCGGTGATTGAGAGTCATGAAAACTTGCATATTGTGAATTCACGTCAAGAGCAACAATTCAGATCGACCTTCCTTCAAAGCCGATGTAAAATTTCATATAATTTACGCCAGCGGAACAAATTTCCCTGTTTTTTGTCAAAAATTTGCCCAAATAACGGTAAATTGGTGAATTTTTCAAACCCATCCTCTAGATCAAGTTATAAGCTACAAAAATGATGCACTGGTTTTTTGTCGTAGGACGCACCGTTCTTGAAATATAAGCTGTTGAAAATTCCATACGAACCACCAGAATCCCTGCTGAGAAACAAATTTCCCTTTTCTGTTAAAAATTTGCCCAAATAGTTATTTTGTCGTAGGGAGCACCGTTCTCGAGATATGAGCTGTCACCAACCACCAGAATCCCTGCTGAAGTTTCTGGTGGCCTGGTGTCTCAGAAAAAATTTTTCTACACAAGTCGATTTTTTTAGGGATTAATAAAAACATGAAGTTGATTTTGCTTTGCTCATATCTCAAGAACCCTGCATCCTACAGTAAAGTGACTGAGATCGATTTGGTAGCTTATGTCTTGATCCAGAGGATGGATATGGAGAACTGCCAAATTTACCGTTATAAGGGTATAATTTTCAATGAATAAGGTACTTTTTGTGGTAAGATAGTTTTAATTATCGCCTTGCCGGTGATTGAGAGTCATGAAAACTTGCATATTGTGAATTCACGTCAAGAGCAACAATTCAGATCGACCTTCCTTCAAAGCCGATGTAAAATTTCATATAATTTACGCCAGCGAAACAAATTTCCCGGTTTTTTGTCAAAAATTTGCCCAAATAACGGTAAATTGGTGAATTTTTCAAACCCATCCTCTAGATCAAGTTATAAGCTACAAAAATGATGCACTGGTTTTTTGTCGTAGGACGCACCGTTCTTGAAATATAAGCTGTTGAAAATTCCATACGAACCACCAGAATCCCTGCTGAGAAACAAATTTCCCTTTTCTGTTAAAAATTTGCCCAAATAGTTATTTTGTCGTAGGGCGCACCGTTCTCGAGATATGAGCTGTCACAAATTCTATACGAACCACCAGAATCCCTGCTGAAGTTTCTGGTGGCCTGGTGTCTCAGAAAAAATTTTTCTACAGAAGTCGATTCTTTTAGGGATTAAAAAAACATGAAGTTGATTTTGCTTTGCTCATATCTCAAGAACCCTGCATCCTACATTAAAGTGACTGAGATCGATTTGGTAGCTTATGGCTTGATCCAGAGGATGGATATGGAGAACTGCCAAATTTACCGTTATAAGGGTATAATTTTCAATGAATAAGGGACTTTTTGTGGTAAGATAGTCTTAATTATCGCCTTGCCGGTGATTGAGAGTCATGAAAACTTGCATATTGTGAATTCACGTCAAGAGCAACAATTCAGATCGACCTTCCTTCAAAGCTGATGTAAAATTTCATATAATTTACGCCAGCGGAACACCCTGTTTTTTGTCAAAAATTTGCCCAAATAACGGTAAATTGGTGAATTTTTCAAACCCATCCTCTAGATCAAGTTATAAGCTACAAAAATGATGCACTGGTTTTTTGTCGTAGCACGCACCGTTCTTGAAATATAAGCTGTTGAAAATTCCATACGAACCACCAGAATCCCTGCTGAGAAACAAATTTCCCTTTTCTGTTAAAAATTTGCCCAAATAGTTATTTTGTCGTAGGGCGCACCGTTCTCGAGATATGAGCTGTCACAAATTCTATACGAACCACCAGAATCCCTGCTGAAGTTTCTGGTGGCCTGGTGTCTCAGAAAAAATTTTTCTACAGAAGTCGATTCTTTTAGGGATTAAAAAAACATGAAGTTGATTTTGCTTTGCTCATATCTCAAGAACCCTGCATCCTACATTAAAGTGACTGAGATCGATTTGGTGGCTTATGGCTTGATCCAGAGGATGGATATGGAGAACTGCCAAATTTACCGTTATAAGGGTATAATTTTCAATGAATAAGGGACTTTTTGTGGTAAGATAGTTTTAATTATCGCCTTGCCGGTGATTGAGAGTCATGAAAACTTGCATATTGTGAATTCACGTCAAGAGCAACAATTCAGATCGACCTTCCTTCAAAGCCGATGTAAAATTTCATATAATTTACGCCAGCGGAACAAATTTCCCTGTTTTTTGTCAAAAATTTGCCCAAATAACGGTAAATTGGTGAATTTTTCAAACCCATCCTCTAGATCAAGTTATAAGCTACAAAAATGATGCACTGGTTTTTTGTCGTAGGACGCACCGTTCTTGAAATATAAGCTGTTGAAAATTCCATACGAACCACCAGAATCCCTGCTGAGAAACAAATTTCCCTTTTCTGTTAAAAATTTGCCCAAATAGTTATTTTGTCGTAGGACGCACCGTTCTTGAAATATAAGCTGTTGAAAATTCCATACGAACCACCAGAATCCCTGCTGAGAAACAAATTTCCCTTTTCTGTTAAAAATTTGCCCATATAGTTATTTTGTCGTAGGACGCACCGTTCTTGAAATATAAGCTATTGAAAATTCCATACGAACCACCAGAATCCCTGCTGAGAAACAAATTTCCCTTTTCTGTTAAAAATTTGCCCAAATAGTTATATTGTCGTAGGGCGCACCGCTCTCGAGATATGAGCTGTCACAAATTCTATACGAACCACCAGAATCCCTGCTGAAGTTTCTGGTGGCCTGGTGTCTCAGAAAAAATTTTTCTACAGAAGTCGATTCTTTTAGGGATTAAAAAAACATGAAGTCGATCTTGCTTTGCTCATATCTCAAGAACCCTGCATCCTACAGTAAAGTGACTGAGATCGATTTGGTAGCTTATGGCTTGATCCAGAGGATGGATATGGAGAACTGCCAAATTTACCGTTATAAGGGTATAATTTTCAATGAATTAGGGACTTTTTGTGGTAAAATAGTTTTAATTATCGCCTTGCCGGTGATTGAGAGTCATGAAAACTTGCATATTGTGAATTCACGTCAAGAGCAACAATTCAGATCGACCTTCCTTCAAAGCCGATGTAAAATTTCATATAATTTACGCCAGCGGAACAAATTTCCCGGTTTTTTGTCAAAAATTTGCCCAAATAACGGTAAATTGGTGAATTTTTCAAACCCATCCTCTAGATCAAGTTATAAGCTACAAAAATGATGCACTGGTTTTTTGTCGTAGGACGCACCGTTCTTGAAATATAAGCTGTTGAAAATTCCATACGAACCACCAGAATCCCTGCTGAGAAACAAATTTCCCTTTTCTGTTAAAAATTTGCCCAAATAGTTATTTTGTCGTAGGGCGCACCGTTCTCGAGATATGAGCTGTCACAAATTCTATACGAACCACCAGAATCCCTGCTGAAGTTTCTGGTGGCCTGGTGTCTCAGAAAAAATTTTTCTACAGAAGTCGATTTTTTTAGGGATTAATAAAAACATGAAGTTGATTTTGCTTTGCTCATATCTCAAGAACCCTGCATCCTACAGTAAAGTGACTGAGATCGATTTGGTAGCTTATGGCTTGATCCAGAGGATGGATATGGAGAACTGCCAAATTTACCGTTATAAGGGTATAATTTTCAATGAATAAGGTACTTTTTGTGGTAAGATAGTTTTAATTATCGCCTTGCCGGTGATTGAGAGTCATGAAAACTTGCATATTGTGAATTCACGTCAAGAGCAACAATTCAGATCGACCTTCCTTCAAAGCCGATGTAAAATTTCATATAATTTACGCCAGCGGAACAAATTTCCCGGTTTTTTGTCAAAAATTTGCCCAAATAACGGTAAATTGGTGAATTTTTCAAACCCATCCTCTAGATCGAGTTATAAGCTACAAAAATGATGCACTGGTTTTTTGTCGTAGGACGCACCGTTCTTGAAATATAAGCTGTTGAAAATTCCATACGAACCACCAGAATCCCTGCTGAGAAACAAATTTCCCTTTTCTGTTAAAAATTTGCCCAAATAGTTATTTTGTCGTAGGGCGCACCGTTCTCGAGATATGAGCTGTCACAAATTCTATACGAACCACCAGAATCCCTGCTGAAGTTTCTGGTGGCCTGGTGTCTCAGAAAAAATTTTTCTACAGAAGTCGATTTTTTTAGGGATTAATAAAAACATGAAGTTGATTTTGCTTTGCTCATATCTCAAGAACCCTGCATCCTACAGTAAAGTGACTGAGATCGATTTGGTAGCTTATGGCTTGATCCAGAGGATGGATATGGAGAACTGCCAAATTTACCGTTATAAGGGTATAATTTTCAATGAATAAGGTACTTTTTGTGGTAAGATAGTTTTAATTATCGCCTTGCCGGTGATTGAGAGTCATGAAAACTTGCATATTGTGAATTCACGTCAAGAGCAACAATTCAGATCGACCTTCCTTCAAAGCCGATGTAAAATTTCATATAATTTACGCCAGCGGAACAAATTTCCCTGTTTTTTGTCAAAAATTTGCCCAAATAACGGTAAATTAGTGAATTTTTTAAACCCATCCTCTAGATCAAGTTATAAGCTACAAAAATGATGCACTGGTTTTTTGTCGTAGGACGCACCGTTCTTGAAATATAAGCTGTTGAAAATTCCATACGAACCACCAGAATCCCTGCTGAGAAACAAATTTCCCTTTTCTGTTAAAAATTTGCCCATATAGTTATTTTGTCGTAGGACGCACCGTTCTTGAAATATAAGCTATTGAAAATTCCATACGAACCACCAGAATCCCTGCTGAGAAACAAATTTCCCTTTTCTGTTAAAAATTTGCCCAAATAGTTATTTTGTCGTAGGGCGCACCGTTCTTGAAATATAAGCTATTGAAAATTCCATACGAACCACCAGAATCCCTGCTGAGAAACAAATTTCCCTTTTCTGTTAAAAATTTGCCCAAATAGTTATTTTGTCGTAGGGCGCACCGTTCTCGAGATATGAGCTGTCACAAATTCTATACGAACCACCAGAATCTCTGCTGAAGTTTCTGGTGGCCTGGTGTCTCAGAAAAAATTTTTCTGCAGAAGTCGATTCTTTTAGGGATTAAAAAAACATGAAGTCGATCTTGCTTTGCTCATATCTCAAGAACCCTGCATCCTACAGTAAAGTGACTGAGATCGATTTGGTAGCTTATGGCTTGATCCAGAGGATGGATATGGAGAACTGCCAAATTTACCGTTATAAGGGTATAATTTTCAATGAATAAGGTACTTTTTGTGGTAAGATAGTTTTAATTATCGCCTTGCCGGTGATTGAGAGTCATGAAAACTTGCATATTGTGAATTCACGTCAAGAGCAACAATTCAGATCGACCTTCCTTCAAAGCCGATGTAAAATTTCATATAATTTACGCCAGCGAAACAAATTTCTCTGTTTTTTATGAAAAATGTGCCCAAATAACGGTAAATTGGTGAATTTTTCAATTCCATCCTCTAGATCAAGTTAAAAGGTACAAAAATGATGTACGGGTTTTTTGTCGTAGGACGCACCGTTCGTGAAATATAACTGTTGAAAATTCCATACGAGCCACCAGAATCCCTGCTGAGAAACAAATTTCCCTTTTCTGTTAAAAATTTGCCCAAATAGTTATTTTGTCGTAGGGCGCACCGTTCTCGAGATATGAGCTGTCACAAATTCTATACGAACCACCAGAATCTCTGCTGAAGTTTCTGGTGGCCTGGTGTCTCAGAAAAAATTTTTCTGCAGAAGTCGATTCTTTTAGGGATTAAAAAAACATGAAGTCGATCTTGCTTTGCTCATATCTCAAGAACCCTGCATCCTACAGTAAAGTGACTGAGATCGATTTGGTAGCTTGTGGCTTGATCCAGAGGATGGATATGGAGAACTGCCAAATTTACCGTTATAAGGGTATAATTTTCAATGAATAAGCGAATGAATAAGACTTTTTGTGGCAAGATAGTTTTAATTATCGCCTTGCCGGTGATTGAGAGTCATGAAAACTTGCATATTGTGAATTCACGTCAAGAGCAACAATTCAGATCGACCTTCCTTCAAAGCCGATGTAAAATTTCATATAATTTTCGCCAGCGGAACAAATTTCCCTGTTTTTTGTCAAAAATTTGCCCAAATAACGGTAAATTGGTGAATTTTTCAAACCCATCCTCTAGATCAAGTTATAAGCTACAAAAATGATGCACTGGTTTTTTGTCGTAGGACGCACCGTTCTTGAAATATAAGCTGTTGAAAATTCCATACGAACCACCAGAATCCCTGCTGAGAAACAAATTTCCCTTTTCTGTTAAAAATTTGCCCAAATAGTTATTTTGTCGTAGGACGCACCGTTCTTGAAATATAAGCTGTTGAAAATTCCATACGAACCACCAGAATCCCTGCTGAGAAACAAATTTCCCTTTTCTGTTAAAAATTTGCCCATATAGTTATTTTGTCGTAGGACGCACCGTTCTTGAAATATAAGCTATTGAAAATTCCATACGAACCACCAGAATCCCTGCTGAGAAACAAATTTCCCTTTTCTGTTAAAAATTTGCCCAAATAGTTCTTTTGTCGTAGGGCGCACCGCTCTCGAGATATGAGCTGTCACAAATTCTATACGAACCACCAGAATCCCTGCTGAAGTTTCTGGTGGCCTGGTGTCTCAGAAAAAATTTTTCTACAGAAGTCGATTCTTTTAGGGATTAAAAAAACATGAAGTCGATCTTGCTTTGCTCATATCTCAAGAACCCTGCATCCTACAGTAAAGTGACTGAGATCGATTTGGTAGCTTATGGCTTGATCCAGAGGATGGATATGGAGAACTGCCAAATTTACCGTTATAAGGGTATAATTTTCAATGAATTAGGGACTTTTTGTGGTAAAATAGTTTTAATTATCGCCTTGCCGGTGATTGAGAGTCATGAAAACTTGCATATTGTGAATTCACGTCAAGAGCAACAATTCAGATCGACCTTCCTTCAAAGCCGATGTAAAATTTCATATAATTTACGCCAGCGGAACAAATTTCCCGGTTTTTTGTCAAAAATTTGCCCAAATAAGGGTAAATTGGTGAATTTTTCAAACCCATCCTCTAGATCAAGTTATAAGCTACAAAAATGATGCACTGGTTTTTTGTCGTAGGACGCACCGTTCTTGAAATATAAGCTGTTGAAAATTCCATACGAACCACCAGAATCCCTGCTGAGAAACAAATTTCCCTTTTCTGTTAAAAATTTGCCCAAATAGTTATTTTGTCGTAGGGCGCACCGTTCTCGAGATATGAGCTGTCACAAATTCTATACGAACCACCAGAATCCCTGCTGAAGTTTCTGGTGGCCTGGTGTCTCAGAAAAAATTTTTCTACAGAAGTCGATTTTTTTAGGGATTAATAAAAACATGAAGTTGATTTTGCTTTGCTCATATCTCAAGAACCCTGCATCCTACAGTAAAGTGACTGAGATCGATTTGGTAGCTTATGGCTTGATCCAGAGGATGGATATGGAGAACTGCCAAATTTACCGTTATAAGGGTATAATTTTCAATGAATAAGGTACTTTTTGTGGTAAGATAGTTTTAATTATCGCCTTGCCGGTGATTGAGAGTCATGAAAACTTGCATATTGTGAATTCACGTCAAGAGCAACAATTCAGATCGACCTTCCTTCAAAGCCGATGTAAAATTTCATATAATTTACGCCAGCGGAACAAATTTCCCGGTTTTTTGTCAAAAATTTGCCCAAATAACGGTAAATTGGTGAATTTTTCAAACCCATCCTCTAGATCAAGTTATAAGCTACAAAAATGATGCACTGGTTTTTTGTCGTAGGACGCACCGTTCTTGAAATATAAGCTGTTGAAAATTCCATACGAACCACCAGAATCCCTGCTGAGAAACAAATTTCCCTTTTCTGTTAAAAATTTGCCCAAATAGTTATTTTGTCGTAGGGCGCACCGTTCTCGAGATATGAGCTGTCACAAAATTCTATACGAACCACCAGAATCCCTGCTGAAGTTTCTGGTGGCCTGGTGTCTCAGAAAAAATTTTTCTACAGAAGTCGATTTTTTTAGGGATTAATAAAAACATGAAGTTGATTTTGCTTTGCTCATATCTCAAGAACCCTGCATCCTACAGTAAAGTGACTGAGATCGATTTGGTAGCTTATGGCTTGATCCAGAGGATGGATATGGAGAACTGCCAAATTTACCGTTATAAGGGTATAATTTTCAATGAATAAGGTACTTTTTGTGGTAAGATAGTTTTAATTATCGCCTTGCCGGTGATTGAGAGTCATGAAAACTTGCATATTGTGAATTCACGTCAAGAGCAACAATTCAGATCGACCTTCCTTCAAAGCCGATGTAAAATTTCATATAATTTACGCCAGCGGAACAAATTTCCCTGTTTTTTGTCAAAAATTTGCCCAAATAACGGTAAATTAGTGAATTTTTTAAACCCATCCTCTAGATCAAGTTATAAGCTACAAAAATGATGCACTGGTTTTTTGTCGTAGGACGCACCGTTCTTGAAATATAAGCTGTTGAAAATTCCATACGAACCACCAGAATCCCTGCTGAGAAACAAATTTCCCTTTTCTGTTAAAAATTTGCCCATATAGTTATTTTGTCGTAGGACGCACCGTTCTTGAAATATAAGCTATTGAAAATTCCATACGAACCACAAGAATCCCTGCTGAGAAACAAATTTCCCTTTTCTGTTAAAAATTTGCCCAAATAGTTATTTTGTCGTAGGGCGCACCGTTCTTGAAATATAAGCTATTGAAAATTCCATACGAACCACCAGAATCCCTGCTGAGAAACAAATTTCCCTTTTCTGTTAAAAATTTGCCCAAATAGTTATTTTGTCGTAGGGCGCACCGTTCTCGAGATATGAGCTGTCACAAATTCTATACGAACCACCAGAATCTCTGCTGAAGTTTCTGGTGGCCTGGTGTCTCAGAAAAAATTTTTCTGCAGAAGTCGATTCTTTTAGGGATTAAAAAAACATGAAGTCGATCTTGCTTTGCTCATATCTCAAGAACCCTGCATCCTACAGTAAAGTGACTGAGATCGATTTGGTAGCTTATGGCTTGATCCAGAGGATGGATATGGAGAACTGCCAAATTTACCGTTATAAGGGTATAATTTTCAATGAATAAGGTACTTTTTGTGGTAAGATAGTTTTAATTATCGCCTTGCCGGTGATTGAGAGTCATGAAAACTTGCATATTGTGAATTCACGTCAAGAGCAACAATTCAGATCGACCTTCCTTCAAAGCCGATGTAAAATTTCATATAATTTACGCCAGCGGAACAAATTTCCCTGTTTTTTGTCAAAAATTTGCCCAAATAACGGTAAATTAGTGAATTTTTTAAACCCATCCTCTAGATCAAGTTATAAGCTACAAAAATGATGCACTGGTTTTTTGTCGTAGGACGCACCGTTCTTGAAATATAAGCTGTTGAAAATTCCATACGAACCACCAGAATCCCTGCTGAGAAACAAATTTCCCTTTTCTGTTAAAAATTTGCCCATATAGTTATTTTGTCGTAGGACGCACCGTTCTTGAAATATAAGCTATTGAAAATTCCATACGAACCACAAGAATCCCTGCTGAGAAACAAATTTCCCTTTTCTGTTAAAAATTTGCCCAAATAGTTATTTTGTCGTAGGGCGCACCGTTCTTGAAATATAAGCTATTGAAAATTCCATACGAACCACCAGAATCCCTGCTGAGAAACAAATTTCCCTTTTCTGTTAAAAATTTGCCCAAATAGTTATTTTGTCGTAGGGCGCACCGTTCTCGAGATATGAGCTGTCACAAATTCTATACGAACCACCAGAATCTCTGCTGAAGTTTCTGGTGGCCTGGTGTCTCAGAAAAAATTTTTCTGCAGAAGTCGATTCTTTTAGGGATTAAAAAAACATGAAGTCGATCTTGCTTTGCTCATATCTCAAGAACCCTGCATCCTACAGTAAAGTGACTGAGATCGATTTGGTAGCTTATGGCTTGATCCAGAGGATGGATATGGAGAACTGCCAAATTTACCGTTATAAGGGTATAATTTTCAATGAATAAGGTACTTTTTGTGGTAAGATAGTTTTAATTATCGCCTTGCCGGTGATTGAGAGTCATGAAAACTTGCATATTGTGAATTCACGTCAAGAGCAACAATTCAGATCGACCTTCCTTCAAAGCCGATGTAAAATTTCATATAATTTACGCCAGCGAAACAAATTTCTCTGTTTTTTATGAAAAATGTGCCCAAATAACGGTAAATTGGTGAATTTTTCGATTCCATCCTCTAGATCAAGTTAAAAGGTACAAAAATGATGTACGGGTTTTTTGTCGTAGGACGCACCGTTCGTGAAATATAACTGTTGAAAATTCCATACGAGCCACCAGAATCCCTGCTGAGAAACAAATTTCCCTTTTCTGTTAAAAATTTGCCCAAATAGTTATTTTGTCGTAGGGCGCACCGTTCTCGAGATATGAGCTGTCACAAATTCTATACGAACCACCAGAATCTCTGCTGAAGTTTCTGGTGGCCTGGTGTCTCAGAAAAAATTTTTCTGCAGAAGTCGATTCTTTTAGGGATTAAAAAAACATGAAGTCGATCTTGCTTTGCTCATATCTCAAGAACCCTGCATCCTACAGTAAAGTGACTGAGATCGATTTGGTAGCTTGTGGCTTGATCCAGAGGATGGATATGGAGAACTGCCAAATTTACCGTTATAAGGGTATAATTTTCAATGAATAAGCGAATGAATAAGACTTTTTGTGGCAAGATAGTTTTGATTATCGCCTTGCCGGTGATTGAGAGTCATGAAAACTTGCATATTGTGAATTCACGTCAAGAGCAACAATTCAGATCGACCTTCCTTCAAAGCCGATGTAAAATTTCATATAATTTTCGCCAGCGAAACAAATTTCTGTTTTTTATCAAAAATTTGCCCAAATAACGGTAAATTGGTGAATTTTTCAATTCCATCCTCTAGATCAAGTTATAAGCTACAAAAATGATGTACGGGTTTTTTGTCGTAGGACGCACCGTTCTTGAAATATAAGCTGTTGAAAATTCCATACGAACCACCAGAATTCCTGCTGAGAAACAAATTTCCCTTTTCTGTTAAAAATTTGCCCAAATAGGTATTTTGTCGTAGGGCGCACCGTTCTTGAGATATACGGACGCATACGGACCGCCAGAACCCGCCAGAACATGTCGATTTTTCTATATTGAAAAAATCATGAATGTTGTTCCTACTTTGCTCATACCTCGACATTTGAATGACAGTCTGCGAATCCGCTCCCCATCTTGGTTAATTTAAAAATCTTCTACATAACAAGAGTCATTGCGTCACATTCTAATTTCCCCGCCGCCGACGACGAGTGAGTCAGTTTTCTTTCATCTTTTTCCCTGCAACAAGTGAGTGGGTGTATATATACAGAATTTTCATCGATTTCATATCATGTTCAGCATGTTCGCGTCGGCCACCCTCGTCGACGTCAATTGTAGGACATCGCTTCGACCTTCGCTTTCATTCTGCAAGCAGAAAAATACAACACAAATTGTGTTAAACCTAATTCCTTCTTGTATTCATTAAACCTGTTGAACATGTCTTGCGTCACAGAGGGAAGTCATGAATGAGAGAGACGATGAATGAGAATAAATACAGTGAGGCGGAAAAGTTGTGTGACGTTAGGTGACAATCAGGGTAATATTAGGTAGGCTTACTTATTTGATACTTTTTAATTTAGATTTAGTTATATTTGTACTTTGCGCAGGTCTAGTTGTCATACAGCCTCCTTTCCGGAGCTCCTGGATAGCACCTACAACAGCTGTTGTGAGTTGAACTAATGCTTGCAGCAGACACATTGGCGTTGGGGCGGAGGGCTAAAAACTCGCCCACGCAAATATACTATAATATATATATATATCAATACTTTGATATAATTGACACCTGATCATCTGCAGAGCTGGGGAAGTCGAAAGAATGCCCGATGAAATATCAGCTCCATATGTCAAGAAGATCGTGCATACTAAGGCTGTTTTGAACCCAATTAATTGGTATGTACAAGTGCGTCTTCTGGCCCTGTAAATCTACTACGGGCCAAATAACCGACTGTGTTGCACCACGCTACAAAAAGGCGTTGCCCCGTGCCGTTCGGTCCGACAACTTCTGAGCCGTTTGAATGCTACTCCGGATATCGGCAAGCGATTCAGAGATGAACTGCTGTAAAAGCAGACGGCTTTCCACGGACATCGAAGGCGATGTGGCCTACACTAGATCCATCAAGAACTAAAGCCCTCCTAGATCTGGACAAGAGAAACATTCGTAAAGCTGTAGGTGTAATCACTGGCCATTACCTAATCGGCATTCAGGCCAGAAGCATCCAGCTTGGAGCATTCTGCAATGACTTCTGTACAAGCTGCAGGCATGAAGACGGAGAGGAAACCGTGCGACATTATCTCGGAACCTGCCTAGCCATTGCAGAGGTAAGAAACAAAAAACACATAGGTAGCTACTTCCTCAACAGCCTTGAGAACCTAGCTGGCACACACGTAAAGGATGTCTTTAAATTTTTTAAAACCACCAAATGGTTATACTTTTCAAAACATGCACCAATAGAGGATAAGTGCAAATCAAGTTCTTAAGTAGGTCAACGAAGTGTCGGGAAAAAGCCGATGAGAGTGACAGCATCAAGGACCTTAACTGTCTAAGTGAGGCAACTTCCTGGAGGAACTTGTCAGACACCCTACCTATTTAGCTAAGAACGGTGCGTCGGAACCTTTCGCAAGCCTTGCACCATTCTGCACTGTAGAAGACCATGTCCTCAGAAAAAAATTCAAGGAACTAGAAAATAAGAACCGAGCAGAAGCCTGGAACAATAGTCATAACATAACCGAAAGAGGTTTGAGGCATGTATCGAGTTAAGCAAGAACAACCTTCGTGTCATTAAAGACTTCCCAGCAGGGAACTGTAGGCTCAGCGAGCACTTAAGGAAAGTAGAGGTATCGGAAGCTGGTACCTGCAGGCCCTGTGGAGAATCTAATGAAATTCAGAAGACAAATATAAGATATATTTACTAACAGAGAAAGAAATGAAGTCACTAGAATCATCTCTCAATCTTGGACTCTTGAAAGAAACTAGCTTAAAGAGAATGCTCTAGAATAAATCTCTTCCGCCTTCTCTCAAAAGGAGCATATAACCCTCAATACAAATCTGAAAAAGCTGCATGGGAGGGCAGCTCTTAAGAAAGCAAAGGCGTGAATAGGAGGTGCAATAGGTCTAAGGGTCGCGGTGAAATATACACACACTCAACAAAAAATAATAATACATGAGCCCGGCTAGTGAGACGGAGAGCCAGCACACTTAGAATACAAGGTCTTGAACGCTTCTCTGAAACGCCCTCGGATAACATGGGTTTCCTAAATACACCTTCTCGGAATAACCATTTAAGTCCTCCGACTCTGATGGCAGTTTCTTACTTGGCTCAATATTTTTAGGTCACAATGTCAAGTGTCATGCGAAATGAGATTTCCCCTCATCATGCACATAATTGACAAATGTCAACGTCAGCTAATGTCACAGTGACCTGAACTTGACAAGTTCGCACAAAGAGAACGCAAAGAGAACAACCCACCAAAGTGGTGTTTATGTTTATGATTGCACGAGTGCACGAGTACATAGCGAATCACCCTCCGGGCAGCATCAACATCGTCGGTGACCATCACCACATCACAGCTGGATGCCTGGATGGAGCATCGCTTTTTGTTTTTGTATTTATTGCTAATTTCTACGCCCAAGTGCGCGATGATGCCGCCCGAAATCCGCCTATTCGGTCAGTCGAGTACGTGATTTCACAATTGGCGGATTGCACGGATTGCACTTGGACTAGTCCCCCGAACGAGACTCTGTTGATAAGAGAGTAGGAGATCAAGTAATCGACTGTGCCGAAGTGTAAGGTGTCAATGTGATGTGATTATCATTCGAAATTTGTGAAGAAAATACAAAAACTGTTTAAAAATAACGTTACTAGCTACTGGATACGGGAAAAAAAACTGTCCGAAAGATGCGTAGATTAGCGATTGTGGTCTATTTGGTGGCGGTCAACTTATTGATGTCAAGTGCATTGGAAAAGTTGGAGTTGTGTAAGTACGCGATGCCCTTGGACTCGGTTGTTGGATGAGATGTTATACATAGTTGAATGTAGTAAATGCTTTCGTTTAATGCTTTTATTTATTTTGTTTGCTTTTGCCTTTGCGTTTGCGATTTCTATTAGTTGAGGGTTGCAACCCCCCCATGGACAATGATTTGATTTGATTGCTCTGAGTTTCAGTTTTGTTGTTGATGCTGTTTGAGTCTAGATGCTTAGAGCTAACTACAATAACACCGACCATACACCTAGTGCAGTGCATACAAATTCAATTTCAGTATTTTCTTTCAGGTGGATTCACCAAAAAATGGGGTAATGTATGAAACGCTTTTTCTTTTTTATTCGTTCGTTTTCAAAAAAAGGAATGTTTGGTTCTATTTTTTTAATGTGTTTACATTTATTTTGGAAGTGGTCTACTCTTAGGGTGTCCAGAGAGTGTTTGAAAGTGGCGAAGAAGTGGATCTTTTTGCCACCGACTTTAGTAATGCGTTGAAGAAATCTCTCAGACACAGATCATTCATTGTATTTAAACTCTGATCCTTCTTCGTCAAATTGAACTGGAATAGTCTTCTTTCAACGCATGGAATTCAATGGCCATGCACAAAATACTACGTATTCATAATAACTTAAAATATAAATGAAACGTAAAACGAACCTACGTCATTATCAGGGATGACAAAGCTGAGTCCTGTGTAGGATAGTTCAGATTCGGCGATTTATCCATAACAGTTTATGTCCCTTCCTCATCCGTTATAGCACTTCGTAGCATTCCTCGTCCATAGAGATCTTGCATGACACAATGTGTGCACTCATATTTAAAAATGTCTTATAAAAGTTTTTTTTATTATACATCTAAAGACCTTGGTGTACAAAAAAAGTTTAGTTTACTAGTTTTTTTCTTATAAGCGGTTTTCTTACATACGTTTTTTTTTTGCATGACTATCTATGAAATAGGTGGGTCGCCGTCGCGTAGTGGGTTAGTGCGTCGACTACTACGCAGAGGGTCCCAGGTTCGAATCCCCAATCTCTCAACTTTCATAATTCACGGCTCCGCCTCTTTCAAATCACTGACAATGGTCAGAGAGTAATAACTGTCTAGAAAAAGCTTCTCACACTTGGACGTTCGGAGTCGGTATAAAACTTCCACGCACGACACCGAGTGGTTGCTGAGAAGCTAGGCCCTGGCCTTCTACGGGTGGACCAGGTGTATTAGGTCCCTTCCATGCACGACACTAGTGGTTGCTGAGAAGCTAGACCTTGGCCTTCTACGGGTGGACCAGGTGTATTAGGTCCCTTCCATGCACGACACTAGTGCTTGCTGAGAAGCTAGGCCCTGGCCTTCTACGGGTGGACCAGGTGTATTAGGTCCCTTCCACGCAAGACACGAGTGGTTGCTGAGAAGCTAGGCAATGGCCTTCTACGGGTGGACCAGGTGTATTAGGTCCCTTCCACGCACGACACGAGTGGTTGCTAAGAAGCTTGGCCTTCTACGGGTGGACCAGGTGTATTAGGTCCCTTCCACGCAAGACACGAGTGGTTGCTGAGAAGCTAGGCCCTGGCCTACTACTGGTGGGCCAGGTGTATTAGGTCCCTTCAACGCACAACACGAGTGGTTGCTGAGAAGCTAGGCCCTGGCCTTCTACGGGTGGACCAGGTGTATTAGGTCCCTTCCACGCAAGACACGAGTGGTTGCTGAGAAGCTAGGCCCTGGCCTTCTACGGGTGGACCAGGTGTATTAGGTCCCTTCCACGCAAGACACGAGTGGTTGCTGAGAAGCTAGGCCCTGGCCTTCTACGGGTGGACCAGGTGTATTAGGTCCCTTCCACGCACGACACGAGTGGTTGCTAAGAAGCTTGGCCTTCTACGGGTGGACCAGGTGTATTAGGTCCCTTCCACGCAAGACACGAGTGGTTGCTGAGAAGCTAGGCCCTGGCCTTCTACTGGTGGGCCAGGTGTATTAGGTCCCTTCCACGCACGACACGAGTGGTTGCTGAGAAGCTAGGCCCTGGCCTTCTACGGGTGGACCAGGTGTATTAGGTCCCTTCCACGCACGACACGAGTGGTTGCTAAGAAGCTTGGCCTTCTACGGGTGGACCAGGTGTATTAGGTCCCTTCCACGCAAGACACGAGTGGTTGCTGAGAAGCTAGGCCCTGGCCTTCTACGGGTGGACCAGGTGTATTAGGTCCCTTCCACGCACGACACGAGTGGTTGCTGAGAAGCTAGGCCCTGGCCTTCTACGGGTGGACCAGGTGTATTAGGTCCCTTCCACGCAAGACACGAGTGGTTGCTGAGAAGCTAGGCCCTGGCCTTCTACGGGTGGACCAGGTGTATTAGGTCCCTTCCACGCACGACACGAGTGGTTGCTAAGAAGCTTGGCCTTCTACGGGTGGACCAGGTGTATTAGGTCCCTTCCACGCAAGACACGAGTGGTTGCTGAGAAGCTAGGCCCTGGCCTTCTACTGGTGGGCCAGGTGTATTAGGTCCCTTCCACGCACAACACGAGTGGTTGCTGAGAAGCTAGGCCCTGGCCTTCTACGGGTGGACCAGGTGTATTAGGTCCCTTCCACGCACGACACGAGTGGTTGCTGAGAAGCTAGGCCCTGGCCTTCTACGGGTGGACCAGGTGTATTAGGTCCCTTCCACGCACGACACGAGTGGTTGCTGAGAAGCTAGGCCCTGGCCTTCTACGGGTGGACCAGGTGTATTAGGTCCCTTCCACGCACGACACGAGTGGTTGCTGAGAAGCTAGGCCCTGGCCTTCTACGGGTGGACCTATTAGGTCCCTTCCACGCACGACACTAGTGGTTGCTGAGAAGCTAGGCCCTGGCCTTCTACTGGTGGGCCAGGTGTATTAGGTCCCTTCCACGCACAACACGAGTGGTTGCTGAGAAGCTAGGCCCTGGCCTTCTACGGGTGGACCAGGTGTATTAGGTCCCTTCCACGCAAGACACGAGTGGTTGCTGAGAAGCTAGGCCCTGGCCTTCTACGGGTGGACCAGGTGTATTAGGTCCCTTCCACGCACGACACGAGTGGTTGCTAAGAAGCTTGGCCTTCTACGGGTGGACCAGGTGTATTAGGTCCCTTCCACGCAAGACACGAGTGGTTGCTGAGAAGCTAGGCCCTGGCCTTCTACTGGTGGGCCAGGTGTATTAGGTCCCTTCCACGCACAACACGAGTGGTTGCTGAGAAGCTAGGCCCTGGCCTTCTACGGGTGGACCAGGTGTATTAGGTCCCTTCCACGCACGACACGAGTGGTTGCTGAGAAGCTAGGCCCTGGCCTTCTACGGGTGGACCAGGTGTATTAGGTCCCTTCCACGCACGACACGAGTAGTTGCTGAGAAGCTAGGCCCTGGCCTTCTACGGGTGGACCTATTAGGTCCCTTCCACGCACGACACTAGTGGTTGCTGAGAAGCTAGGCCCTGGCCTTCTACGGGTGGACCAGGTGTATTAGGTCCCTTCCACGCACGACACGAGTGGTTGCTGAGAAGCTAGGCCCTGGCCTTCTACGGGTGGGCCAGGTGTATGAGGTCGATTTCTTGTAAGCGATTCTTTCTTATATACGACTTTCTTATAACCTATACACATTGTACCAACATTCGTTTAAGTATGTATTTAGGCCTTACTAAGCAATGTAACAGCAAGAGAGAACCGCTGACTGCTGACATAGTTTCGTGCGTAGGTATTTTTTCGTTTTTTTTTTGTTTTTTTGGCACACACATGGAAGGAATTAAAATCGACTACAATCGCTAAATGCTGGGCTCTCATCGTGTACGTTTTCAGACGACTATCGTCCTGACTATTGACTTCAATCATGTCGTCGATGATTTGCTTCATGTAAGACCATCACTATCGTATCGCCTATCGGTACAGTTTGACTGCTCTGAAAATTAAATATTTCATGTAAAAATGACATCTGCTCTAATTCCTCTCATTTCAGTTTGCGAAGAAAACTAATACAATTGCAACCTTGCACTCTAAAAATGTCTCAAAAGCGTAGAACAAGATATGTATGCACAATTTGTTCTCATTTAATAGAGACGGTATGAAATACACATCCTCACAAAATTATTCGCACAAGACTTCATTTAACGAAATAAGCTAAATTCCACTAGCTTAGTCGTGGAAAATCAATTCAATAAAATTAAAAAAAAAAAAATTAGAATTAGTAAAAGATTAAAAAATAGTACAAAAAAATCAAATATTAATAAATCCAAGTAGGCAAAAACGAAAATAAACAAACTGACTTCAATTAAAAGTAACACAAAATTATTCGCACAAAAATAAAAATATGAAAAAAAAAATAAAATGAAGTTGGTGAGTGGCACATCTGTATCTAGTTGCACCACCCTTAACATTAATAACGGCTCTTAGTCGTTTTGACATACTCCTGACAAGTTTCTTGCAAAAAACCTGGGCGTAAAAGTTCCCGTTCTCGTTGTAGAGCTTCTTTAAGAGAAGCTTTGCTGCTGATAGCTCGATTTCGAATATTTTTTTCAAGCTCAGCCCACAAATATTCAATGGGGTTGATGTCGGGTGACTGTGGAGGCATTTTGAGCTGCGAGCGAGCATTGAAAAGCAGCCACGTTTTGATATTGTGAGCAGTGTGCTTTGGGACGTTGTCTTGTTGAAAGACATAATTTCACCCTAGACCCATTTAAGTAGCTCTTTGCTGCAAATTTCTTTTTAGGATGTCGAGGTAGTCATATTGGTTCATCCTATAGTCAATGAACTCCATTTGACCAACCCTCCGCGCAGACATACACCCCCACATCATGATATTACCACCGCCATGTTTCACCATCGCTTGAAGATTAGCTTCATTCAGCTCAGTATTTGGTTTTCGCCAAACCCCTTGCTTCCCGTCATTGCCAAACAAGTTAAACTTGCTTTCGTCAAAAAATAACGGTGTTCCAAAAGTCTAGAGTCTTGTTAACATACTCTTTGGCGAACGCGAGTCTTTTTTCTTTGTTAACTTTGGAAATAAAGGGTTTGCGACGTGCAACTCTACCGTTAAAATTATTTGACCTTAAAGTCCGCCTTACTGTTTCGACAAAGAGTGGTTTTTTAATGATTCCTGACATCTCTGCGGTCAATAATTTTACTGGCTTCTTAGGGTTTTTCTTGATTTTCCTGACAATATGTCTCTAATTTGCCTCCTATAATATTTTTTTTGACCCCTACTAACTAACCTTTCGCTCTTCTATAGAAGTTTCCGATTTTTTTTCATCCCATTTTGCCCTTTTTTCCTTTTTTTTTATTTTATTTTCTCAGAAATATCCTCTATCCTTCTGCTCGTTGTCTCGATCACAACATTCAACAGAATGAGCGGTTATTATAACACAACGCTTGAGTTCGTGCGGATAATTTTGTGTCTGCTTTCCTCTTGCCGTATTCGGAGAAGTCGAAAAATAAAATAGCCTTAGGGTTGATTGCATCAGTTTGAACCTTGAATATGACTATTGAATATATAGAGCAGACGTATAATACAAAAAAACAGTTACTTTTTAAGTTGTACATAGAAAATATTAAATAAATTCGGCTGTAAAGTCTTTGTGCGAATAATTTTGTGAGGATGTGTATGTATCGACAAAACTCAGTCTTCGAGATGATAGTTGCTGACAATTTTTAGCTGGCGCGAAGTAGGCAAAACGATATCTCTCAGACGGTATCGTTTTTTTATGCTTACATGAAGCGAAACTATCGTCGAAATTCTAGCGCGATACGATTGTCGTCATACGCGATTCTTTTCTTTTTTATTTGGCGCTACAGTCCGGGCTGGACCTGGGCCTCAACCAACAAGCCTGTCCAACTAGCACGGTCTCTGGCTAGCTGTCTCCGTCATACGCGATTAGAGCCCTGGAAAAATGTTATCAGAATACCTGATCACTGGGAGGAAGAAGACTGTTAGACTTTTATCAGAAAGATCTGACTTTACAATAATGTTTAACCAAATGTTTTTAAACCAGAATTCCGGCAGCGATGACATCTTTGAATGAATCTCCGAAAGTCTGCAAAGAAGTAGAAGCCCAAGGAGAAAAAGTTTCGGGTGCAAAAATGGAAGTTATACACAGCCCCAAGTGAATGACTTAATAAATACATGCATGCTTACAGAAGGTAGAACAAAATGATCTCACCCTTGAAGAAATGACGAACTGCAAAATATGCGGAATAAAGCCTATTAATACCACCTGGATAGATACGACAATATTTCATCCTATGATAAACAAATTTTCGGGCGTTCCTTTGAAAATTTACTAAAATACTTACATTATTCCAGACAAACCACACACAACAACAACCAGACAACATTTATAATAAAACTTAGGTTTCCAATGTTACATCGAATTGATGGATGATCTGACAAAAGGATGCAAAACGACGATGCCGGCTATGCAAAAGTACCCAAAAATTCAGATGTCCTGAAAGGATCTTAATGGCAATATTAATTTTGCATATTGTCCTTTTTATGTTCTCACTAAAAGGCAGCTTCGTGTCAAGGTATACGCCTAAATATTTGACGCAATTTTGCCAATTGACCACAATTCCTTTTATTCGTAAGCTGCCATTTCGTAAAATTTTCTATTTCGTGTGGAAATAATTGGTATTTTCTCCTCATGAATCTGTAGTTTCCCTTACAAAATTCTATTTATATAATCATTGCAAGTTTGAGATTCCTCTCTGTATCGAGAGCGTATTTATTCGATGAGAATATTGCAGTGTCGTCGGCGAAAATAGCTACTTCGCAGTCTTCCAGATTGGGAAAATCGGAAGTATATAAATTATACAACATAGGACACAAAACGAATCCTTGCGGTAACCCTGAACCGAATTACACTAAGTCAGAAAAATTACACTGTAGTTCTGAATGAAAGGTTTCCAGGAAACAGTTTTGAAAAGTTTGTACGAGTAATACAGTCTGTTTGGTAGTGTTGCACTTGTAAGCAAAAACAACTCTTAATTTAACCCAGAGTGTATGTGGATAAGAACATAAAAATGCACCACTTGAAACTCGATCACCAGTCACGTCCATATATGCAATAAAACGATCCGTATTCTATCACGTTAAAATATAGAATGTGTTTTTTTACAGAAATAGTTTTTATAAATAATTTTAATTTGCATAAGATATCGATGCCTTTTTAGTCGTTAAGTTTGTAGTAATTTGATTTTAGTGCTAGTACAATTTTCTTTAGTACAAATGCGAAACGTTTAACACAATGAGATGATTTTTATTGAAATATTATATAATACTATTTAACATAATTGGTGAAAAAATGAGCTTTAACGCCTTAACGCATTTACCGATTTCTACCAAACTTTCACACATTTTTGAAATATGCGGTTTGGGTGAAGTTTGGTTAAAATCGGTAAACGTATCTGTGTGTTGTGTGAGCGTGAAACACATGAACTTCAGTACATTCTGGGTTTATTTCCACACATTAGCCTTGTGTTTTGCGTGGATATCAACAGAAAATGCAAGACTCACAAGACTAGAGGCAGAAGTCCAGAAGTCCGTACAACTGCTAGCATACGCGGATGACATTGACGTGATTGGCAGAACACAGCGAGCCGTCAAGGAAGTGTTTGCTGGTATTGAAGCGGAGGCGGCCAAAATGGGTTTAGCGGTGAACGAGGGCAAAACGAAATATATGCTGTTATCGAGAAAGGACGCACAACATCGACGACTTGGCCAAAACGTCACCATAGGCAGCTATAACTTCGAGGTAGTGAAGGACTTCGTATACCTCGGCTCGCAAGTAAACGCAGAATTACTCTTGCCAATCGCTGTTTCTTTGGGCTCAAGAGGCACTTGAGTAGTAGAGTCCTCTCTCGAAATACCAAGCTAACATTATATAATACCTTGATCATCCCTGTCCTGCTCTATGGTGCGGAGGCATGGACAATCTCAAAAGCGGATGAAGAAGCACTTGGCCTTTTCGAGAGAAAAAGTCTGCGTTCAATCTTTGGTCCTGTCTGCGTTGATGGTTATTGGAGAAGAAGATTCAACCACGAACTGTACGGGCAAGTGAACAGTCAGGCGTCCACGGATTCAACGCCTAAGATGGCTGGGCCATGTAGAGCGCATGGACAACACTGCTTCAGCCCGAAGAGTCATCGACTCCGAACCATTGGGACAACGCAATAGAGTACGCCCACGGAACTGATGGTGCACCCAGGTGGAGAAGGACCTCAATCGACTTGGTGTGCGCAGTTGGAGACAGCTGGCTAAAGATCATGCCGGCTGGAGAGGCTTACTGGTTGAGGCCCAGGTCCACCCCGGTCTTTAGCGCCACCAGAAGAAGAAGAAGATCCACAGAAATATATAGATATGTCACAAGCTTTCAAAAAAACAAAAATAAGTTGCAAGTGATTTCCAAAATTATCTGACGGAATTTTTGAATTTTCTTGGCGCCTCATCGTTTACAACAGAAATGAAATGACTACTACCACCCTTTCCCCTTAAGATTTTTGACAACTCTTTTTCATAACCAAATTGACCAATCATAGGACGGCATTTACTTTAATTCGTGAATAACTGTCAAAAATTCATGAATATCTGTCAAAAAGGCACTCAAATAGGGGGCAATCCACTGTGAAGTCGACTATCTCTGTAATACTTCACTTCTGGTTTACAATTGAATGTTGGTGCAGCCATTATTCTTCTTCTTTTGATATAAATCAGCCTCGAATGTGCAAAGGAACAAGATTGGCAGTCAATAATGTCATGAATAATCTTATTTAAGCAACGATTTCAAAAGGAAAATTTAAAGGGTATCTAAGTGTATTGATTCCGCATATTTCGATGATACCACCCGATTTTAAACGACATCAATTTCCAAGTCTTCTTGATTTTGCCATTACTTATATTTAACCGCAAGGTCAGTTGCGTGAAAATTTGTGATATGGATTTTGAATTTCCAAGCAAAAAAGTGGCTTCAATAATAATGACAATTAACTTTTTTACAAGCAAGCCTCGTACCCTTATAAAGTTTGTTGTGACTTCACTTTTATTCAAGGATTATGAGAGGATGACCGGCCTCCAAGGTAATCGCATAAATTTTGAAATTCTGTGTATTAATTAACCACATCTTTTTCATTGGTAACAGTATCAACAGACGTATACGAAACCCTTTTATTAATTTATTTTATACTTATATTAACATGTTTGCCCAAATTACTCCTTCCTTCAACCAACGCTGATTTTTATATAGCTGTGCTAAGTTAGGGAATACACCGTCAATCAATTTGTCTTTCGATGATGTAATACCACAAAAATGAAGCGGCAACGTAATCAGTCCAGTTTCTTTAACTGCCATTGCTGTATTTGCAAACGTCAACAATAATAATAATAATATGAATTTCGATCTTGACAGCATAATGAACTGGGAAAAAAACAATAGAGTGGAATTCAATGCTTCAAAACTCAATGCTGTCTGCTGTCACTCAAGCGAACCCTTGATAATCAGCCATTATCCATGAATGGCGCTTGTGTCGATGAAACCGGAAAACTTTCCATCCTTTGTATGTGTATCAACACAACACTTAGTTGGAACGATCACACTTTTGAGGTCGCCAAAAATGCTGCGAAATGTTTAGGTTTCCTTAACCGATGCAAGAAATATGTCACCCCATCTGATTAGGCTTCAATTTATAAGGCGTACATCCGCCCCAAGCTTGAGTATAACGCTCATATCTGGTCTGGTGTCCCCAAGATCACACTGCACCTACTTGATAGAATCCAAAAGCGAACAACAATATCGCAGAGTAATTAGACTCGCTCGAACATCGACGTACCGTCTCTTCTTTGTCCGTGTTTTATCGTTATTTCAACAAACGATGCTCAAGTGAGGTAGCCAACTGCATTCCTCCTCTCCGTAAATTCACCCGAAATACTCGTCTCGCCAGGAATGCCCATCAGTATACCCTTAAGCCTACTTTCGGACGCACAGTTAAATTCAGAGACTCGTTCTTCAGCCGCGCTGCACGAATATGGAATGCTCTTCCCAACCTAATATTTCCCACCGACTACAACCCGCAGATATTTAAGACCAATGTGAACAGGTACCCCCTCTCCCTTTCGGCCCGTGCTGTATCTTGATCCCGGACACATAAGGGTATTAGCAATCCCTTGAGCACGCGCAAATTCTTCTTCTTCTTCATTTGGCGCTACAGTCCGGGGTGGACCTGGGCCTCAACCAACAAGCCTCTCCAGCTAGCACGGTCTCTGGCTAGCTGTCTCCAGTGTCGCACGCCAAGTTGGTTGAGGTCCTTCTCCACCTGGGTGCGCCACCTTAAACGCGGGCGTCCTCTGTTGCGTTGTCCCACGGGTTCGGAGTCGAAGACTCTCCGGGCCGGAAAAAAAAAAAAATAGAATGCATAACACTAGTAGTTGCTGTAGAAGCTAGGCCCAAGTCCATCTCTGACTCTCGCACCATCCACATTATTTTGACATTAACATAGCTAATAACCTTTAGGGGATATCTTTATCAAAATCTTGGCCATTCGCTGTCTCATTCCCTCAGAATAATCAAACAAACGTCCAGCATTCCCTTGAGAGCATAATCACGCTGACCTCAAGTACAATCATCTCAAGTCTGACGCAACACTTTTCCCCATTTAATGTCTCAGCCGAGCAGAACAATTCGCAAATACGTTGATGACTCCATTAGAAGCCGCGGCTCTGCATATCAAGCCATTAAAACACTTCCAAAAACAATTTACCTCTAATTTCCCTAACAAACACATAAGTGACTTAAATCGGTTTACTTTGCATTTGCAGCCTACGACTCTGTGCGCGAGAAGATCATGGAGGCGGAACGCCTCTCGGCGACGGGCGGCAATTTGTGGCTGTCGCCCAAAGAGGAGAAGGCCAATTCGATCTTGATGAACGCCAAGCGGCAGGAGGTTCGCCAAATGACTATGAAAATGCCAAGATGTGTGAGTGTGTGAATGTTTGCTTTTAGATTGCCGAAGGTCTGAAGAAGCCCGACATGTACCCCCCGGCGATGCACTTCTTCCACGCGAAGCCGTTGATCCGCCAGAGCGAGGTGTTCCGGATAATTCAGAAGATGCCAAAGGGAGCCCTGCTGCACGGGCATAACAAGGGAATCGTCTCCTCCAAGTGGGTCATCAAGAACCTGACAGCCAAGTACAACGTGTACACGTGCCGTGACGAACGAGGCGTGATGCTGTTCACGCTGCAAAACGTGACGCAGTGCTCGGGAGAGCTGAAGAACGTGTGCGTTGAGCGGTTGAACACCGACGATCGCAGGCAGTACGATCGGCAACTGGAGAAGCACATAAACATGTACACCATGCATCCGGAGTGTAAGTTGAGTCTAGGGCTTCGAGATTCCAGGATTTGTAAAAGATTCATTGCATTTCAGCGCTGATCACGGAGCCGCAGAAGCTGTGGCGGCGCTTCGAGGACATTTTCGATTCGTTGTCGAACTTCTACAAATACCTGCCGACTTTCCGGTCCTACCACCGCCGGCTGATGGAGGAGCTGTACGAGGACAACATCATTTACGCCGAACTTCGAACGTCCCTGTCAGAGGTGGGTGTGCTGGCTGAGGAGTGTGACAGGAGGTTGAGATTGGTTTGGTTTTTCAGCTTTACGGGGACAACAATATCACCTACGACTCCCTCGAAGTGGCAGACGAACTGGAGAAACTCGTCAATGAGTACAAGGCGACGAATCCGGACTTTGTGGGCCTTAAGGTGATATACGCGAAGCGAAACAAGGGCTCCGTCGATGACATGGCAGCGAGGATGGTTAAATTCAAGAAATTGCAGTAAGATGGGGTTTGCTTTGGGAAGGGTGGGTTGGCAGCTGCACTCGTTTACTAAATCCCCTTGATTTTGTTCTGTTTTTAAGCTCTGCCAAGCCGAACTTCATTATCGGCTTCGATCTGGTTGGCCAGGAGGATGCCGGCGATTCACTGCACAAGTTCGTGAATGAGTTGTCCAACATTCCGGTTGGTGCACATTTCTTCTTTCATGCCGGTGAAACCAGTAAGTCCTCGGTTTCCACGGAGCCACGTTCCTTGTTGATAACCTCGAACTCCTTTCAGAGTGGTACGGGAAAACCGATTGGAATCTCATGGATGCCATTCTGCTGAACACTCATCGCATTGGCCACGGATACGCGCTGTGGAAGCATCCCCAGCTGTGGCAGACGGTGAAGAACCGAGGCATCGGAATCGAAGTGAGTCCGATTTCGAATCAAGTCCTTGGCCTGGTCTGGGATCTGAGGAATCATCCGGCGTCGTTCTTCATTGCCGAAGACTTGCCCATCATCATCACATCCGACGATCCGGGAATGTGGAACGCCAAGGGTCTGAGCTATGACTTCTACTATGCATTCATGAGTTTTGCGCCAGTCGAAGCTGACCTGCGGGTGCTCAAGCAGTTTGCCTTGAATTCCATTAAGTGAGTTTGACTTTGTGGCACGTATGCCTTGTGACGTCTGATTTTGCAGGTACTCAGTGCTGACCACCGATGAGCGGCGCAGCATAAATAGGATCTTCAGACGGAAGTGGGACGAGTTCATTGATGACATTACAAATCTGAGATTTTGAGGAGCGAAGGACGCGGATTAAGCTATGTAATCGTACTTATACCTAAGCAATGGAATGTAGGCCAATAAACAGATATTCTAAAGTAGAGCCTGGGAATGTGCAGTTTTTGATTTTTGTATGGGCTATCAGTGAAGAAATGGTCTTTGGGTGAATTGAGCATCAGCCAATCTGGACCGGGAACCGAAGTCGCACAGGCCATGAAAGCCTCCTAAACACTGTGGTGAGCAATTCAACCAGCTGACGATCGAGGAATCAACAGCAATCAAGTCCACACGCGAAGGACAAGGCTCTTAACTCACAGCACTTGGTTAATTGATGGGATAGGTGGTAATGAAATGCATAGGTAATGGAATTGGAATGAAGCGAGATCATAAAGTTGACAAGCAGAAGGACAATCAGCGATAGTTGGAGCACTCATTCGTCAAAATCGTCTGAATAACCACACGCTAAATATGAGGCTTAGGCTAAGTAAGGCTTACGAGGTAGATTGCCAACAGGAATGAATCGAACGTAGGCCGGAATATCCAGACCAAAGTTTTTGCCAGTCATACAGGGATCTTAGTCTGATCGCCGTCTTAGACTAAGTTTATCGGTGGCAGGTTGAGGAGTATGTGCTCCGGACGAGGTAGTCCTATAAGCTGATACGGCCAGGAAAGATGTTTGCAAAAGTCGATTTCTACATTGAAAAAATCATGAATGTTGTTCTTCCTTTGCTCATATCTTAAGAACCGTGCGTCCTACAACAAAGTGACTGAGGCCGATTCTGTAGCATATGACTTGATATAGAGAATGGAGCTGGACAACGCACAGATTTACCGTTATAAGCATATTTTTTTAATGAATAAGGTACTTTTTGTCGCCTTGCCGGTGATTGAGAGTCATGAAAACTTGCATATTGTGAATTCACGCCAAGAGCAACAATTCAGATCGACCTTCCTTCAAAGCCGATGTAAAATTTCATATAATTTACGTCAGTGAAACAAATTTCTCTGTTTTTTATCAAAAATTTGCCCAAATATCGGTAAATTGGTGAATTTTTTAGTTCCATCCTCTAGATCAAGCTATAGGCTACAAAAATGATGTACGGGCTTTTTGTCGTAGGACGCACCGTTCTTGAAATATAAGCTGTTGAAAATTCCATACGATCCACCAGAATCCCTGCTGAGAAACAAATTTCCCTTTTCTGTTAAAAATTTGCCCAAATAGTTATTTTGTCGTAGGGCGCACCGTTCTCGAGATATGAGCTGTCACAAATTCTATACGAACCACCAGAATCCCTGCTGAAGTTTCTGGTGGCCTGGTGTCTCAGAAAAAATTTTTCTACAGAAGTCGATTTTTTTAGGGATTAATAAGAACATGAAGTTGATTTTGCTTTGCTCATATCTCAAGAACCCTGCATCCTACAGTAAAGTGACTGAGATCGATTTGGTAGCTTATGGCTTGATCCAGAGGATGGATATGGAGAACTGCCAAATTTACCGTTATAAGGGTATAATTTTGAATGAATAAGGGACTTTTTGTAGTAAGATAGTTTTAATTATCGCCTTGCCAGTGATTGAGAGTCATGAAAACTTGCATATTGTGAATTCATGTCAAGAGCAACAATTCAGATCGACCTTCCTTCAAAGCCGATGTAAAATTTAATATAATTTACGCCAGTGAAACAAATTTCCCTGTTTTTGTCAAAACTTTGCCCAAATAACGGTAAATTGGTGAATTTTTCAATTCCATCCTCTAGATCAAGTTATAAGCTACAAAAATGATGTTCGGGTTTTTTGTCGTAGGACGCACCATTCTTGAGATATAAGCTGTTGAAAATTCCATACGAACCACCAGAATCCCTGCTGAAATTTCTGGTGGCCTGGTGTCTCAGAAAATGGGATTTTTAAAAATAGGGATTAAAAAAAGCATGAAGTTGACCGTGCTTTGGTCATATCTCAAGAACCCTGCATCCTACAGTAAAGTGACTGAGGCCGATTTTGTAGCTTATGACTTGATCTAGAGCATGTACCCCTACAGATGTTGATTTTTCTACTGTTTCATATAGTGTCTAGTGTTGGCCTGTGAGTCTTGCACTATCCTTCCAGGATGATATTTAAAAATTACTTGACTTGTTCAAAGTCATTTTTGACACTGAAGGTTTGTGGGATGAAAAATTAACTGTCGTCGTTTAGACCTGCCGGGTCCAAATAGAGGAATGTTTTTTTGGAGATCAAGCCATCACCCAGAGATCAGATTATTCGCCGAGATCACTGCCTTTAGAACTTGTCTGCGAATCATCTTGATTTGGAAATTGTTCACACTTATCGAGTTCATCCTGACCTATAAAGGTCCTCATGACAGCATCTACAAGAACGGTAAAACTCCATGAACACAAATTGCAAACATTGAGCAGATGTCTGAGGACTTCAGACATCGCGCTAGTTGGAGAGTTTTGTTGATTGATGCCCAGGCCCACACCGGATTACAGCGCCTGATTAAGAAGAAGATTTTTTTAACATTTATTTACTTTAAATATTTTCTCAATGCATTCTATACTGCACAAGATATATTTTTGTCTGTATTTTCTTGAATACGATCCACCAACGTCGATGTTTTGTTTTAACGTAGATCTAAAGTTAAAAGTTTTCATATTAGTAAAAATTACTAAAAAAAAAACATTTATACTTTTATAAGAGCAAAATAAAACACGACTTAATTCAGAAATGTATACCACGTTTTTTATTTCTCTGCACGTGGCATGACTTTTTCATCTCTTGGCTTCAGCAAAAGTGCTCCAAAACTACATCATAGTTTCCAGCTTGTCAAAATGGCCGAACCCCTACCCCTAAGTCGGCTGCGGTTTTCTCTGGCATGTATCACACAGCCAACGTTGTTACGGGCGCATTCAGCACAACGCTCTTCGCTGTTTAACTAGGATTCTTTAAATTCCTTTCTACTATAATGCCTTTGGTTGCTAAGCTGTCTTATTTGGATGTCATTACGTTATGTGAAATAAATATTAAAAAAGAAGAAAATAACCTATATCAGATTGAAGGATACAGCAGTGAGTTCTTTAATCGAAACAACTCAGGAGGAGGTGGTGGCATATGTATATACATTAAAAATGATATTTTGTATGAAAGAGTGGAAAGAGTATCCTGTATGTATGAAAACGTTTGTATCAATGTCAAACGTGGGAATTTTGTAGCGTCAATAATCTCTGTATACAGACCACCAAAGACGAATGTTAAATGTTTTGTTCGTGAACTCAGTGAGCATATTGATCAAATTGGAATGAATGATAACCTTATTATACTGGGAGACATCAACATAAATGTAAGAGACAAGACCAATTTAGATGTATGTGATTATCTGTCGATGATAGCTTCAAAAGGTCTGCATAATTGCATATATTCGCACACTCGTGTCGACCCAATCAGAGACACAAAAACATTAATAGACCATATCCTGATGAGAGTGAGCAACGCCGAAATTAACTCAGCGGTAATTGAGCTATGCATCTCAGATCATTATGCGCTGTACTGTGGAGTAAAAAAAAACAGCAATAGTTAAGATAAACCCAAAAATGAATCGCAGATTCTAAGTCATCTTGTAGCTCAAAAGGTACAGGAATTCAACTGGAATGAGCTGAATATATATACGGATATAAATGACCTTTATGAGAACTTTAGCAAAGCAATGAATACTCTCACCACATCATCAACAGTAAGCAGAAAGAAGAGGGTCACTGAGCATAGTTGGATAACCGCTGAGTTGAAAAACGACTGCAAAGAACGCGATAGACTATACAGACGACATATGAACAACAGACACAACGAAGATTATCACAGAGAATACAAAAGATATCGAAACGATTTGAACAAGAAGATAGCGAGGACGAAAGCGAACTTTTACAAACAGAAATTTGAGCTTGTAGAAGTGACCCAAGAGCGACTTGGAAGCTCGTAAATTCGATTTTGGGAAAAAAGAAATGCAATCTGGACGATGTTCTACAAAAGAATTTCTCGAATGAAGGAAGCATCAAGGACCTGACCAACAAATTCGCGAAAACCTTAACGTCAGAGGTACGATCTATTGTTCACGAATGTAGCAACCAAAACTCAACTCAACTCGAATGTAGCTCAAACTCTGTCTCCAATACTCACAAAACTGATCAACATGAGCTTAGATCAAGCATCTGTCCCAAACAAGCTTAAAACATCGATAGTGCGACCGATTCACAAAAGTGGCAAGAAAAATGAAATAATGAACTACAGACCGATCTCACTCCTTTCAGTGGTCGATAAGGTTTTGGAAGAAGTGCTGGCCAGAAGGTTATATGCTTTCATAGAAAAATATAATATACTCAACCACAATCAATTTGGATTTCGGAAAGGAAAAAACATAAACAGACTACTTGGAGAATTCGCTGACAAAATGTACCAAAGTTTGGACAAAAACAATAGCTCAGTAGTTCTGTTTATTGACTTTAAGAAAGCCTTTGATACCTTGAGTCACAGACAAATCTTGACTCAGCTAGAAACGATTGGTGTACGCGGTCACATCTTGAAGTGGTTTGAGAGCTACTTAAGCAATAGATTGTTCCAAGTTAAAATTGGTGACCACACAAGCAGTGAAGAAAAGGTCGAGTATGGTGTTCCACAGGGCTCAAAACTAGGCCCGCTCCTCTTTATTATATACGTCAATGATCTACTGTCTGTGCTGAAGTACAGTACGGGGTATGCGTATGCGGACGACACAGCGATCGTAGTTAGCCATAGGAGCGTTGACGAAGCTGCGAAACTTATGCAATTAGATTTTAACAGAATCGTAGCTTGGTGTCACGACCATGGACTAATTATCAACGCACTTAAGACAAAGGTAATGCACATTCGCCCGCCGCATATTCCCAGAACAAAACTTAAGATAAAAATGCACAGCGTAGATTGTTTGCACAGACGTGGCTGTGATGGAATAACAGAGGACAACGATGACTGCACCGAATACATAAGTTATGTGTCAAAATATAAATATCTAGGGCTGACGATTGACTACAATTTTAAATGGAACTACCATTTAGAGCTGGTGAAGAATAAGCTGTGCCAAGCTGCGTACGCCCTTTTCCACCTGCGCAAACTCTGCACACCAAGAGTACTGAGGCAGTGCTATATGGGCTTGGTGGAATCTCACATAAGGTACGGCATTCTGGCGTGGGGAAGAGCGTCTCAAATGCAATCTCTGCAGAAAGTGCACAGAAGACTCCAGAAACTTGTGCTAGAAGCAGGAAGCCCCAGAGATGTTCAACCAACACGTCTGCTCAACATCAGCCATATATACAATCTGGAAATCTTGGCCAACTTCGGTGACGACAACACGTACAGGACCCAGACGCAGCAAATGGTGAACACCAGACGACGACAGCAGCAGCTATGTGAAGTTCCGAGGTACTGGAATGAGTATGGTCGAAGGACTTTTAAGGTCACATCTCCAACCATCCTTAACGAACTCCCAAGGGAAATTCGCAACCTCCAAAAAAGAGACATGGTTAAAAAAGCAAAAGAAATATATTTAAACTTTTAAAACTAAAATGTAAAATGTCATTGTAAATCCAAAAATCGTCATCTATTATATTCTTGCGTAATATCTGTAAATTGAAACAACTCTTAATTGTTAATTGTAATGTATTCAAAACTGTTTTACTTGAATTTCAACGCATATATTTGCAACATTTTTGTGACTAGTCATCTGCAGAAAAGCCATTCAGGCTTTGCAGATAAACAATGTAAAAATTGCAAAATGAATTTATACAATAAAATTGAATTGAAAATTGATTGATTGAATTGAAGCGGTTAACGTAACAAGGAAGCGTTCAGACATTTCTGCACTCTCTGTCATGTCAGTGCAAGAAGTAGTTGGAGAATTTCTAAATCAATGCGTGCCATAAAAAGTGATGTTTCTAATGAATAACATGAATCTCTCCCCACCACGAACAGCTTTCGAAACATTAATTTACTCCAAAGAGGTCTTTCCGCCTCGGGCTCAGTTCTATTTAATCTACAATCTCATCGCTGCAAATTGAAGCAGAAAATAATTCAACACTCATTACGTTCATTTAGATGGAATCATTTGCAATTATCTTGCATTCGTCATACTGTCGAGCCGGCATCGGCATTTTGTGCACCCCTCATCAAACCAACTGTAAATTGATAGATTTCTGCTCGCCTAAGACCCACTCCCTATCGCATGAATTTGAAAACCAAATCACATACTTGCCTAGGTTAAGAACCTTTTTTTTCGGATAGGTGTACCCCTGAAGATCCCCCTCCGCCCCCACCACCACCCCTTCCCAACCAGAGAGCGGTTCATTAATAATTTTCGTCACAAAGTTCGTCGTTCCACAAGAAGATGTACGAATGGGTCTTGTGTCGTCGTTGTTGCGGATAGACGAGAGACGAGATATCACGTGTACGCGAGTACTTCAGTCTTTAAGGTACTGTCGAAACGATATAGTGTGTATCTTAGTGTATCACAGATATTCGCATAGAGTAGTACAGTGCAGCTGCGAGAAGTACAGTGTGTTCAGGGTATTCAGTGGTCTTTATTCGACTAGGGATCGGAAAGATACGTACTTCCATTGTGTGATAGTGAATTCGTCAGAGTTGCAGAGATACAGTAATTTTGTTATTTTTTTATCTAATTGAAACCGTAAACAATTTGCTGTGTTAAATGAATTACTGAATCACTTGCTGTCCAGCAGTAGAAGTGAGTATGATTGTGGCTAGGGGATTTTTAACATTTTCGCACTCAGCACTGAGAACGACGATGTTTTTGCATCTCTTAGGCTCGTGTTCATTTAAATAAGTAGTTGGGCTTATAAAGTTCTCAATTGAATTTGGTCTATCGCGAAGGAAGACCGACCGCGACGTAATCAGAGACGCAGCGCATTTGTATCTTATTGTGTTAAAGGCATGCCGAAGACGTAGAATATGCAATCGGATAAAACCGTTTCTACTGCGAGTCGAAGTGCGACTAGTGAAAGTGAAGTGCTCTTTGGAATAGATAAATTGTTTCGGTTTGTGATAAGCTTTCTAACTTAAAGTCACTCAAGAAAAGACCAAATTCTTAAAAGTGAAATTTTCGTCAATTGTTTTTCTTGTGCTTGTGACCTATTAAACGAACGATTCCCCCATCTGTAGTCAGCCACTGTCGTGTGATCTTTTATTCAGATGTAATGTGATTAATGTTTATTTCGACTATCAAATGCCGATCGTTACCGATCTCGGCTATCGGCGTAAAAGACAGCAATTTAACGCAATCTGGCTTTGTAACTACTGTTAAAAGTGTGTGTTCTTTCTTCTTCGATTTAGTTGAGTAGCGTTGTTGTTTGAAGAGAATTTCGGTTTAACTTCTGTTGCAACCACTAGATTTGTGAGTGATTGGTGGCCAGGTAATGGACTTATTCAAGAGAACTTGCTATGTACGAGCTCTGTTCGATAAGTCAAGAATTGTCTCCTTCGAACACGATACACTTTTCCCAACTTTTTCAACCCTTCACCTTTTTTGAGAACGTTCACATGACAAAGTCCACTGATGACTGAGTTTGACTGCTTCTTTATTTCCGGTGTGAATTGGTGTATCTGTGTGCCTACCAAAGTGCCACAACTGCCATTTTAAGGCTTAGAGTCCAAGGCAACCCGAATCAATGCCTACTGGGACTCATAAGCTCTCAGCACTTATATGAGCTAAGAACAGCCAAGAAATCATCGTGGAGACTCTTCTGAGGGAAGATTGAGGAAGTCTCCGAGACTACCAGGCTGTTTCCAGACTCCCAAAATGCTCTTCCTGATGCAAAGGGACGATGGAACCTGGACCACATCCAGTCCGGAGAATCTAGGCCTTGTTGTTGACAACCACTTCACGGGTTGTAGTGATAGGGAGAAACACAGTGAAACTCCAGTCAGTCAGATTCCTCTCCTATCGCAGCTCCCTTAGCCTGATTAATAATACTGTCTTGGGGGCTATCAACACCTTCAAACACTGCAGAATGGCACGATCAGATGGTATTTTTTCAGTAGAACTACAAAAGGCTTGCAACCGTCATCCGCTCTTGCATAAATCTAAGAAAATCTAACATTTTTTATTTATTAAGAATTATTCAAAAAAAATTTTAAATAAAAAAAAGTGTTCTTTCATTCCGAATGAATTTCGATGGAAACATCTGTCAAACGCACAGAAAGTTAAAAGTTGCTCAATTCCATCCGTCGTGGTGAATTTCACTTGTGGGCTGCATTTCCTGTCTCTCTCCCTCTCAATACCTCATGAGTTATCCATTTTTTGACATGACGCAACGCACGCGACGGATTCTATGAGTTTGGGCCTTAAGGGCCTTAAGGGCCTTAGGTTAAGGTGGTTAAGGTGGCCGCGCATACGGACAGCAGACACACTTAGGCCAAGAATAGGCCCATTGTGTTACCACGCGGATACCTATTCCGCAAACCAATTTGTGCTTTTGACAACGCGAAGAAGAGGGCTGATTCTTATGCTGCTCAGTTAAGCTAGATTAACAAAGAAATGGGCCCCCAGAAGTCTGAATCTACGGGATGAGAGAGCACTGCAGTTACATAGCACGTGTTCAATGGTTTCTTCCTCATCCTCGTCCATGCAGTTTCTACAGGAATCATTATAGGGAAGGCCTAGTCTAGAGGCGTGGGTTCCGATGGCACAATGCCCTGCTAGAACGACAATAAGAGATCTGAGGCTTAGCCTGCTTAATCTGATCAAGCTAAGCGATCGCTTTGGATCGATCATAGGCTATAGTTGTTTGGTAATGAGGCATCCTGTGCCAGATGTCCATCTGCGGTTAGTTTGGGCAAGCGTTTCAAGCTTTAGCAGATGTTTAATACGAGCGATAGGCATGGAGGGTGGGTCTCCAGCCGGTAAGAGCACGGAGTTTGTGCCCTTTCTAACGAGTTCGTCCTCTTCGCAATTCTCTGGAATGTCACAGTGTCCCGGCACCCACATAATTTGGATGTTAAAGTACTTGGCCATCTAGTAAGGGAAGTTTTGGAATTAAAAGTGACTGAATCCAGAGATTTGATCGCTGCCTGGCTATCGGAATAGATGAGGATATCTGTGCGCAATATAACATTGTTTTTTAGCCACGACAGGGGTTCCTTGATCACTATAGCGTCAGCCTAAGAGACGCTACTGTGATTAAGTAGTCGAAAAGATAGCTGGACATTTAGATCCTTGGAATAGACACCAGCACTCACACCTGCATTCATCTTCCATCCATCTGTGAAGATTCGTAGTGGACCTTCCAGCGTCTGGTGTTCAGACTCCCAGTAAGATCTTGGCGGTATGCTGGTTGAGTATAGCGAGATCTGTATCTATGGGTATAGAGGCATACCTGGCTAGGATCGTTGAATGTCCAGACTGCAGCTCTTGCCAGCTGCTCATCGATCTTAATCTAATCGCCGTGCTAGCTGCTGCCTGTCTGCCAATTTGTTCTATCGGTGGGCCTTAAGTATCGCTCAACTCAAAATCAATAGAAATTTCGTTTTCACAGTGGAAGTTAATTGATAGATTCCACATTAATAGTGGTTCAACTTAAGCCACCTATTGCCATGGCTTAATTGTCAATCCAGAGAGTACATACATAATTGTCGTAAGGGTATTAACATAATTTAATCCCCAAAATACAAGGAGAAAACTCTCATAAGCAACCAAATATTTTGTCTGGCAATGCTGCTGAAGAGAACAGAATCGATTATTATTATAATAATATCGTTACATGCATTTGAACATTTGTTGAGTTGGTGTGTTCTCTTTTCCTTTATTCAGCAGGGTGCTGTTCGTGTTTAATCACAATCACTATTTTGCTGGCTCACATGGTTGTTGGATTCAATAGTTCAGAATGCCAGTCAATCCATGGCTTACCTAAACCATCCTTAAATATTGAGTGTGAAAACGAAATATTATTGAGTTACACAGTGTTAACACAGTGAAATCGGACAATAGTCATTGATAAATTGTCGATCTCTCAGCACGTCTACAACATTGATAAATCTGTGGAAACAGCCCTGAACTTGTTGGCACTGTAGAACAATTCCCTTTAACAACATAGAACCCCAAGCAATAACCTCAGCTATCAACAACCCCTAGTGACTTTTATTCACCAGCTTGTAAATAAAAGAGTGATTAGGTTGATTAGGTAATACCACAATCTCCAAATCTGTGAACAGAGGAACACCACATGGCTCTCCCCTTACATCTGGGACAGGATGCCTCATTACCAAACAACTCTGGCCTACGATCGATCCCAAACGATAGCTAAGCTTAATCAGATTAAGCAGGCTAAACCTCAGATCTCCTATTTGCGTTTTAACAGGGTATTGTGTCATCGGAACTCACGCCTGTATACTAGCCCTTCCCTATAATGATTTCTGTAGTAGCTGGAGAAGGACTAGTAGAAACTTGGACGAGTATGAGGAAGAAACCATCGAACATTTGCTATGTAATTGCAGTGCTCTCCCATCCCGCAGATTCAGACTTCTGGGGGCCCTTTTCTTTGTTAACCTGGCTGAGCAGCATCAAAATTAGCCCTCTTCTTTGCTTTATCAAGAGCACAGATTGCTTTGCGGAATAGGTATCAGCGCGGTAACACATTGGGCCTATTCTTGGCCTAAGTGTGTCTGCTGTCCGTATGCGCGGCAGTCAGCTACTTCAACCTTGAAATTTTGTATTCATGATCAGGGATATTATGCAATCTGCTCTATTGAAGCTGACTAGCGAATGTAGCCTAGACGTCAATCCACAAAAAATGAACCCAGTCTTCTTTACTAGGATGTACAAAATCCCTAACTTTGACCCTTAATGCAAAATTATGAATTCTAAGGTCTTATATTAGACATTCCAGCTTTGGAAGCTTGATATCCAGGAACGTGTCAAAGAGGCGTCCACGGCTGTCTACAGCTGTGAAAGGGCCATAGGGTGCAAATGGGGACTACAAACCCGGATGATTTACTGGCTATTTGTATGAGTAGGAACTCATACTGTTGTACAGGGTCCCAATACGGTGGACCGCACTTGAAAATAAAATCTACCTCACACCACTCGCTAGAGCGCAGAGGCCAAAACGTTATGCCTGAAACACAATAGTGCACTGCGCCAGCCGACTTCATGATACGATGACGCACTGCGTGGAAATAAATACTTAATCTATCAGATGTTCTCTCTCTCATCCACTAGATGAAAAATATTGTTGGCCATTGAATTATGTGTGTTGAAAGCCAACGGCAGCGCAAACGCACTATTGTGTTTCAGGCATTAAGGTCTACCTCCCCGGTAGCACTAAACACACTCCTTACTTAACCTGCCACGGATAGAACTAGTTGGTTGTCAGACAGCAGCTTATACGGCGATAAGACTGCATAACTTGAAAAAACGTCGGTCTGGGCATTCAACAATCCTAGCTCAATATCCATAGATACACACCTCACTATACTTAAACTCATCTTCGAGAAAAATTTCTCAATCCGCATCCCCTTCAGATCTTACCACCAGCCGCTGGAAGGTCCACTGTAAATCTTCACATATGGATCGAAGATGGGTGAAGGTGTGTGTGCTGAAGTCTATTCCAAGGATCTGAACATCAAGCTATCTTTCCCACTACCGAATCACTGTAGCGTCTTATAATAATAATATGGGTGGCGCTACAGCCCTTAGAGGGCCAGGGCGTAGCTTCTCATCAACCACTCGTGTTGTGCGCGCTATTGTTCTCTCACGCGTGGAAGGGACCTACAGTTTAATGACGTCTCCGAACGGCGTAGTTGAGAAGCTTTTTCTAGACAGGAATACTCTTTGTCGAAAGAGGTGAAGTCGTGAAAAATGAGAGGTGGTAAATTCGGGTATCGAACCGGGCACTCTCTGCGTAGGAGTCGACGCACTTACCCACTACGCCACGGCGACCCACCAACCTTACCTTCTTAAACTCATTAAAAAGGTTTTGATTTTTACTTTCCAGATCCACAATGTGCACAATGAATTCCGTACAAATCCTTTGCATCTTAGCATCAGTCTCAGCAGCACTAGCCACAAACTTATTTAAGGGCGAACTGGGCAAAGCCGATTTTCTAAGTGAGTACGTGCAAGACTTCCACTCAACATGTTCGCCACACAGTGAATCGTTTCTTCTTGCAGGTTTCAAGGATGCTCGCAATGCAGTGATGGACGCCGAGGATCTCCTCTCCACCGGAGGTCGGGTGATACTCTCCAAAAAAGAGGAAATGGCCAACAGAATATTCATGGTTCATAAACTTGCTGAGCTGTCCGGCGGCTTCACAGACTCCGACAACCATGCGCCCGGAATGCACTTCTTCAAGGCGAAGGAGCTGATTGAAAACAGTAAAGTCTATCGTTTCCTTCGAGCCATGCCGAAGGGCGCCCTGCTTCATGCTCACAACAGTGCTCTGGTCTCCTCTGACTGGGTGATCAAGAACCTGACGTACATGCCGGGCTTAATGCGGTGCTTTGACCACAGCGGCGTGACTCTGTTCTCGTTTCGAAGGTCACCTGAACACGGCTGCTTCAGCCCGTATGCGATAATAAACGATATCCGACAGAAGACGTGGAACAAGCCGGTCTTCGACAGACAGCTGGAGCGCACAGTCAATCTGTACACGCCACTTCCGGAATGTAAGTGCGCCAGTGGTTGGGTCATGGTGTTAAATTAATTTTGAAGGTACTTTCACTTTCAGTGGAGTACTCAACGTTGAACAAGGTATGGGCCAAGTTTCAAAACTGCTTCGGGACAGTTTCGGACTTTTTGAAGTACCTGCCAGCTTTTCGCGCCTATCACTGGCGCATGCTGGAGGAGTTGTACGACGACAGAATCATGTACGTTGAGCTGAGAATGGAGTTTAAGCAGGTAAGGTTCTTGAAGTGGATTCCTGAGATGAGGTAAAAGACCGCATTCGTTTCAGCTGTACGACGAGGACGGACGAGAGTATCCCCCCGAGACGGCTATCAATGAACTGCTCGACATAATCAGTCGTTTTCGAGAGATGCATCCGGACTTTCTTGGAGTTAAGATTATCTACGCAACGCATAGGAAAGTTGAGAAGAAAGGAGTGACCAGCAAAATGGAGACGTTCAAACAATTGCAGTAAGTTTAGAAAGGCCTTGCCAGTCGGAGAGGCAGTTCTAGGACCTGTTTAGATCTTCGATTGGGGATTCAAATTCAGGGAGTCTTGCAGGGTGTGCACGATTATCCCTTAATGGGGGTTAATAGTGCATTTAGACCAATGTTCGTTGTGATATTCCGACGAATGTAACGGGCCTCTCTGAGAATAGAGCTGTTGTTGGAATCTGAAGGGCGCTAGAAAATGTGCAAAGATGTTGCAGCAACTTTTCTACCTCATCCTGATGTAGACATCTTTTGGAGAAATTTGAAACAATGACGACGGCGCAGGGGCCATGTCCTGCCTAGGGCCCAATACATACCCGTCTCATACCAGGCCAAGCCCGAGATGAACTTGGGCCGTATCCATGAAGCTATTGCGATCTCTCTATAGCCGTCTCCAGTATCATACGCCATACATATGCTGTTTGAGGACCTTCTCCAATTGTAACCTCCAGCACGTTGTCCCTAACTCCATGTGCTCTTCATGGTCTAACCACCTTTCCCTAAAGGCTTGACTAGACTAACCTCACTATCAGAAATGAAGTATTACAGAGATAGCCGACTTCACAGCTAATTGCCTCCTAGTCCATCGACGAATTTGAGTGCCTTTTTGACAGATATTCATGAATTTTTGACAGTAATTCACGAAATAACGTAAATGCCATCCTCTGATTGGTCAATTTAGTTAAGGAACACGTTATATAAAAAAGTTGTCAAACATTTTAAGGGTCAAGAGAGGTAGAAGTCGTACAGCTCTGTAATACTTCATTTTTGCTTATGTGTAGCTTTTACAATTCGTGTTTGAGCCTTAGCCTGCAATCGCCAATTATACAAATATGATGTTTTTTGACATCCTGTTGTCATCTCGAAAATCTATCAAAGTGGATTCTCGGATGAAGCACTCAGGTTTGTCCCACATAGTCCCATTTATGGCGTTTCTTTCATCATGGGACATTCACTACTTCACAAGACTGATTTGGGACCATTTCAGTTTGAATGGCTTTTTGCCAAGTCTACTACCGTCATTATGGTGTAACAGTCGACCTGGTTTGTTTGGACGTTTGACAACTCTCCGTATGGCTTCGTGACTGCATAGACAAGTGCTAGTATGTTCTCTTGTAGGTTTAGCAGGAAAATAGGGCGAAACGACGACGGTAAGCGGTGCAGAATTCACCAAGTGCTGACATTAGTTCCAAAGAAAGAAGAAGAAAATGAAATGAAAGGAGAAAATGTACGTTGCTATTATTTTTGTATTCATAATTGTCCATTCAACCGAGTGAATTAGACCGTTATCTGCAAAACGTCTCTCGAAAAATAAGTGAGTCATTCACTCATAGTGATAACAATTGTGTTCTAGCACCACTCTTTCTCGTTTTTTTCTCAGTATCGTCCCGACGTTTCTTCTGATTTGTCGATGGTAGCAGTCTCTTCGTTGGTCTGTCCGTTGGACTAAGACAGGTAACTCTTCCATAACAATGTTTAACTTAGCGGCGCGCCCACAACAGCTCAAAATTGATAGAATTTGTGAATATGCGTCTTGCCTAGGACGTTCGTAACATCTCTTAGTCCTATGAGCGCTGTCTTCTAGCTTCAAGCTTCAAGCTCCCCTCTTGAATCACATACCCTTCCTTGCCTGAAGACCAACCCTTGAGCCCATTTTTTATTGGCAAAGTTCTTGCTTTCCCATTTAATAACATTCTTTTTCTCTTCTAGCAAAGCCTATCCAGACTTCATCATTGGCTTCGACTTAGTTGGTCAAGAGGACTTAGGCAATCCCTTGTTCAACTTTATAGACGAGCTCAAGACACTGCCACCCACAGCAAAGTATTTCTTCCACGCCGGAGAGACCAGTAAATAAATAAACTCTGTGCAAGCTTAAACATCCGATAACCCTCATTCTCAATCTTCCCAGACTGGTACGGAGCTTCAACAGATTTCAATCTCCTCGATGCGATTCTCTTGAATACCACCAGAATCGGTCATGGCTACGCTCTGATGAAACACCCAGTCCTATGGAATGCTGTCAAGAAGCGAAACATTGCCGTCGAAGTGAGTCCAATATCAAACCAAGTCCTGCATCTTGTCTCGGATCTGAGGAATCATCCAGCGGCGTTCTTTTTGTCGGAAAACATCCCGATGGTGATAACGAACGATGATCCTGGATTTTGGAATGCGAAAGGCTTGAGCTATGACTTCTACTATGCCATCATGAGTTTTGCACCGAATCATGCTGGACTCAGGACACTCAAGGATTTGGTCTGGAACTCTGTGAAGTGAGTATAATTGATTGTGTTGAAGTAAGCAGTTTGATGTATTCGTTTACTTAGGTATTCAGTGTTGGATGAAACGGAGCGAAAAGGAGCCTACAAACTACTCGAGGTGGCCTGGGACAAGTTCTTGGATCGGGTTATCAACGGAGATGTGATATAAATATAAATATATATAATAAAGAGTATAGATGGTAGTATTGGACTGTGTTACAGTGACTCTTTCTTTTTGATGATTAATTGGTTCACACTTAAATTCAGCCAATGTCATGACTCGTGTTTTGACTTGACATTTCACGTTTCAGTCGTATGTTCATTATTCAACAACAGAATGTGTGAGAGGTTGCGTGTTCGTCAGACTAACAAAAGACTACCTTAGACTTATTCATCAATGCAGATTGACGATTGTACTAACCCAGGTGAACTGCAGTTCCTATTGTTCATAAACGTCGACATGTCGTCGATGCCGGGCAGATTGTGCAGTCATCATTGGAGAGAACATTTGTACTTGTAAGACATTCTGCAGCGTGTATGTGTTCAAAAATGAATGGGAGACTCTGTGTATGGCTATGGGGCCGTTGTGGTTAGTCTTCGATGGTATGTGCCCTTCCTTGAAGACAGCATATAATTAAGTACTTAATTTTATTTAAAAGAAAAAACACGTTTTATTATTTAAACTTATAATGATTTATTCATCTGTCTTCTTATGACACAAAATTACCACTGACTCCGATGCGTAGATCGATCTACCCAACATCTTCTCAGAGAGAAGATATGGGAGACCGGTATTGTTCTGAGAGAGCAACCAAGCGTCGCGAGAGTACAACAACTCGCACTTGCATCGTGCAACTTCATGTGGGGGCGAGTGTCAGAGTTGCGCCTCTAGGGGTATTCATCAGTTATGTAACAATATACACACATCGTTTTCCCCTCATTCACAATTCAATGCTAGCAATGGCTTCATTAACGGCTCGTTGTGTTCGACTAAACTCGGCAATATCGTCCGCTTATACGAATGACATGCATACCATTACAGAAAACTTCCAAGCGGAAGATCTTGGTAGAAAACGCACTAGTTCAGTACTCTTTCCATCTACGAGAGTTTATGAATGAGAAAGAACTACTCTACACCTTCTCAGTATTTGAAAGCACCAGCCTGCTTGCGGAATAGGGTCTACTAGATCCGCGTGGTGAAACAACAGACCTAGCCTGAGTGCGACTACTGCTTGCTGACAGCTAGACACTTCCAACCGTACTCCAGATACAATCTTCCTTAAAATTTTCAAGCATATAAGTTAACACGCTCTCGCTGGAAGGTGTGAGAGCAGACAACAAAAGGTGTGCAAACAGCCAGACGCTAGGTCAGCGTTTCAAGCCAAGCAAACCGTGGGACCAGGCACAGCGATGCAAGCCGACACCACCGTCTGAGCGTCTCCGATCATCCATCGTGGGACGCAATTGTGTCAAGGCCATTGCTCATCGACATGGAACAATTAGGATAGGTTAAGGAAAGTAATTTAGTTTTAAGAAAGCAGTGATCGAAGCAAATCCGATCCGATTTGAATTTAAATAAAGTCCCTCGTGAGGGAAAATTGTCTTTGTGTTTAATTTATAAATTTATATCCAGATCTAAAACATTTAATGCCAAGTTTTTGCGTGCGTGGTCTGCTAGACCGATAAACATAGCTAATTACAAAGGTAGGTAAAGTAATACTTTGTGGCGATCATTCCCAAACAGAATTGATATTGTATGAGGCGATCCTGGATGTAGCACTTTTCTGGGTCTTGAATAGGGATTTGAAACGTTAACAAGAAACGGCTTCAGACTTCAAACTGTCTTTTACAAACGATGTCCAAAATTGCCTTCCAATTGAGTGTCTTATTAAAAAAAAAGTGCACCAACGTGTTCTTACCAATCTGAAATGGAAAATTAATTGAAAACACCAATTGTTCATCTCAGTAAATACACATATATTCTGCAATGAGCTTAAGAGTCTAATTTAAGTCTTAGAAAATTTATTAAACTCGGATATATTTGATCGTAGCACCGCCGAAATCCACCCATTCCTGGTTCCTATAAAATAAAGATTGTAATTATGTATGCCTTAATAATTGACGGAAAATAAATTCTATTCTCGATTTTTGTTTTAATTTTCACGCCTACAGTCCAATAAGCCTTAAGGTTGTTTACCCTAAACAACATAGATCTATGTCTCCATTACAAGCCCGTCTTGGGCAACCAATACAATGAAATTTAATCATTTCATCATCATTTGAAATTAAAGACAATGGACGTCACTTTCGTGAACTAAAAAACTGTTTAGCAGCAATTTGCTGAAACAAATCTAAGAGAGCATTATTTTGACGTTGTTTAAAAGATCTATACTTCTGTAAAGTCCCTCAAGTACTTATAACTAGTGATCATAATCTTTTACCTCGAGTTCCAATTCGAAGAAACGATAAAGCAGTTAAGATAACAATAGATCATCAATTAAAATACGTGGTCAACGAACTAATGGTCAAAAAGTGGAATACGGAAAAGGGGAACACAAAATGCATATGTTTGTCTTTGAAATAAAGCATTGAGAAGTGTCCTCTCAAGAAAGACAAGCGAGATAAATGTAAGTGGTTTTTTAAGAAGCTAGAAACACCACTTTTTACTAACTTACAAAATATGGATCGCTTATAATCTCGTCCTCCTTACGGCCGATGTACGATCCGAGGAGTTCAATTCTAGCCTTCGTATTTGCCGGTGAACGTTCTCGAATTTCCTTTAAATCGGATTCATCCATAGCAAATATGTAATCAAACGTCTGATAGTCTCCCTCGTCAAGCTGAAATCAGTCAACACAAATTATGATCGAATTGCGATACTCAAACGCCATGGTTACTTCTCGGCCCAAATGACCGGTCCTGATGCAATGCTCTGAAAGGATTTTAATGCAACGATCTTCAGGAGAACGTCCCACATTCCATGAACGTAATCCAGCGCTATCAACTTCCCATTTGAGATTATGTTGCCTGATGAGATCACGCATCAGAGCCTCAGCCATTGGAGATCGACATGTGTTCCCTGAGAGACATTTCGAAAGAAATAAATAAACACCAACATGTCAACTTGCGAGTTGAGACTTACCCAGGCAGACAAAAAGTATTTTTATATCACTGTTCATGTTGTGACGAATCTGAGAACACAGCTGATGCAAAAGTGTATAACCCTAACCAACACCTGTTGTTTAACCAAATGGAAGCTTGTAGAGCACTGATGTTTTTTTTATTGACTAAACTAAAATATACATTGAATCACAATTCATTCGCTTCTATTGTTCAGTTTCGATCTACACTTTGCCGGCAAGAGCTTCTTTGAGGAAAGCGTCACAGGCAATGACACATTGTTCATAAGCTTTTTCGAATGCAGCGTCACCCCTCAACTGCAAAATGACAAAACGTACGTAAAATTAGTACATATCTGTGAATGCACTGAATGATATGCTTTACATAATATGGATCTTTGATGATTCGGTCGCTCTTTTCGAGACCAAAATCGCCCAACATCAGTAGCTTTGCTTTACCATCCTTTGGTGAGAGTCGCTTCAAATCACCCATATTCTCCTCGTCCATGCCAAAGATGTAGTCAAATTCCAGAAAGTCTTTGGTGCGTATTTGTCTAGCACGATTATTGTATTTGAGACCATGCTTTTTCATCGTACTAAGAGCACGTGAATCGGGTGAATTGCCAACGTGCCAGTCACCAATTGCTGCACTATCCACACTCCAGTCCTTGGATACGCCGGCTTTCTCAATGGTATCCTGCATAACCGCCTCGGCGATGGGCGAACGGCAGATATTACCTACAATTCAGAGGGTAATTGGCAAAATTCAAACGATGATTTGTGTTGTAATCTCTACCCAAGCAGATCATCAGCACTTTCTTTGTCATGATTTTGATGATTTATTTTATTCGAATTGAGAGTATTACAAATTGCAGCTCAAGAAAAGAAGCACGATTGTGTTTTGAAAATGAATGTTTGGAATGGTGACAAGGTCGAATTTTGACAGTTGGATGCTCACGTTTACGTTACGTCACAAGACGAAAGTAACTGAATGCATTCAGCGAGTGAAACGATTAAGTTGGGACGTTTTAAGATGATTGTGATGTTTCTTCTTGGCCTCTAATCATTTTTGTTATTACTTGTATGTACGTACACCTTCAATTCGGTAGACTCCTGGAAATATGCACTTCAATTCAGAGTGGTAGAGAAATGCTCTTCTCACTGAACTTGGCTGTATAGGCTGTATGAATTGATGGTGCTACCGATATATAATGATTTTCAGATCGTTTTTAATCTACTTGAAGTCTTGAATCTCTCTCTCACGTCTCTCTCTCTCGGACATGTCGGACAGATTAGATAGAACTGGTGATTTTAGCCACCATATGAACGCTATGTCTACATCTGAGAAGAGAACGCATTACGTGGCAATGAAATCTACCCTTCTAGGGATGCATGGGAAGAAGGACGCCTCGTTATCTTCATTAGTTTGGGTTCCAGGACAGTTCGATCGCAATCTCATCGCATTTCCTGAAGATGTCCAGCCTTAATTGAACCAGTTGATAATAGTAATCTAGGTAAGTTTTCCAGGATTATAATTAGTCTGTGGACAACAGATGGAACACTTTCCGTCAATGTGTTCTTCCGATATCATCCCACTGGAATGTTGGCCCTCCTAATGGACCACTTCAAATACAATATCTACCAAAACTTCCTGTCCAGCTAGTAGAACGTGGAGGTAGGACATATTAGTATGGCCCTCCTACATGAGAAGCAAGACTGATGACCTCCTCAAAAGAAACCGCTCCGAAATAGCTAGAGTTGTGGCTGCTGGACACTTGCCCATGGGCATCCACGCTGCTAGACTCAGAATACTGCTCATACCACACTGTCGCAGTTGTCTTGATACTCGCTCAGAGGAAAGTCTGCCTCACTTTCTCTGTGACTGTCCGGCACTATCTAAACAAAGACTTATCGCTTTTGGCAAACCTTTCCTAAGTGACCTCTCCAAGATAGATAATCAATGCATAACGAACATAATCAAATTCCAAAATTCCACAGGTTGGATTTAGCTAATCCAAAAAACCCAGTTCTATGAGGTGTGGTGTCAAAACGGCACAGAATGCTCCACATGTACCCAGATTGAGCTGAATCAGGTAGCCACTTAAACAAACCAACCAACCAGGTCTAAAGGAAAGTACCTCAAGGGCAGACGAGCTACTGAGCGTTGCTCCTTGTTTGGCCAGTTCGTCGGCTTTTTCATTACCGAAAATGTTGCTGTGCCCTGGTGCCCAGATTAGGGTAATTTTGAGCTTTTCCGCTACGGTGGCAAGCCCATTTCGGCATTTCTTGGGAAGATAGATGAAGAAGAACCAAATGGCCTTGATAGCAGATTGAACTTAGAGGTGTTTGAATATTATGGCGGCGCGTCCACTGCTTTCTGATTTGTTGAGAAAAACTGGAGAATGAAGAAAAAGTAAGCTTGGGTAAAGCCATGGATAAAACAAAGAAATACTTTCCCTTCCGTGATTTTGGTAAAACAATGAATTGATGCGTCTCTTAAAACAGTTTCATTTCGGATATGTGCGCTTATTTTGCTCAATAAGTCTTCGTGTGCCGGTGTATCCATTTGTAAATAATTGCGAAAATCATCAGGAGAATGATTTTCGCAATTATTTACAAATGGATACACCGGCACACGAAGACTTATTGAGCAAAATAAGCGCACATATCCGAAATGAAACTGTTTTAAGAGACGCTTTTACACCGCCTGAACATTTTTCTGGAACTCTTAGAATCTTAGCAACCTGCAACAGGAAGAAGTTTCTCAGATATTAGATTTAGCACCCATATTTCCAAGTCCACACAAAGTGGAACAATACATGAAACATGCAAGGCTCTTTTCACAATTCTTCGTGAATTTATTTTTTATGATAAATAAACGTACATACATAGTACATAAACATAAAAACAACATTAAAACTATATAATGATATAGAATGGTAAAACATATACTATTGTAAATTGGGATCAGTGAATACGTCTTCGAGAGATGTATCTGAGTTCTGGCTGTCGTGTTGTTCCTGCACATTCCTTTTTCCAAACTGTGCATTACGTCTTTTTGCCTTACTTTTTACTTTCCTAGTTAACTTTTTCTTATCTGCGCGTACGATGGTGATGGGATATGCTGGTTCTGGACGTAAATAAACAGCATGTTCCGAAGGATGTTGTGATAGTGGTGTTGGTGATGGAATGGCAATGTCGGGAGTGTTTCGGAGTGCAGTAGTTGATGGTCTTGATTCTGTCTGAATTGAAGAGTCAATCGCTTTATGGCTGTGCTCAGTCAGTTTTCCCAATGCCGCTTGGAATAGCACCTCGTTTATTATTTTGTTGGCGAATAGTTGTTGTTTGGAGTCTAGTTTCCTGTAACACGTTGCCCAACCTGCTGCTAAAATATCAGCCTCGTCTTTTTTCTCCGAACGTCCCAAGTTTTCCAATGCTATCAGTGTAACTTGATTTCTGTCAAGCTTGGTTCGTTTCCTATTTGAGGTGGGAGTACTGCACAGTTGCGGTGATGATCTTGAACTCTGAAAAGATAATGAAGTTGATTATTTATTTTGCAGATTCCATAAAGCGAAGAACAGTGAGGAGTGGCAAATGAATTTTCCCTCATGGATCAAAGTAATCGACGGGAAACATCTAAAACCACCGGTCTCAGGCGAATATTATGTTCCTATTAAAGGTTTCGGGACGCAAGAAATATCGCTAAAGAAATAAGAAATCTCTTCACCGATTACTTTAACAGCACTGCCTGGTATCCTTCTCTTTGTATAAACTACTCACTCTTCACATTTGAAATAAATGAAAATTCAAAAAAACAATTGAATTGTGTACTTACATCATTGGACACACAATTCTCATTTTCTGCTTTCAAGTCTGCAGAGGAAACATCCTCCAAAAGGGGTTCCTGGCCCTTTAAGAAGTCCAGCGCTTCATAGTACCACAAATTTGGAACGTAAACATCATCGGCACCAGAGCCCGAACGAATACTGTTGTTGACTTTCTTCAACTCCCGCCTATAGCACGTTCTGAAGTTATTTATTTTTCTTTTCAACACTTCCACCGTTCCATCGCTATCAATTTCTTTGTACTTTTCTAATAATACCTCATAAGCTTGTTTCTTTGCCACTTTATTTTTATAATTTTCAGTTTGAATTTGCCAAACCTCTGGTAATTGTCTATAAATTTCAAAAAATTCAAGCCAAATTTTCTTTTCCGCGTTCGATGCCATGTTATCTACCTTCGCCGATGTGCGCTCTTTAAATTTCCAATCACAAATGAAAAATGTACTGATGTTGTACAGCACGTGTTCACACTTAACTACATGTCGGTCAGGCAAGCCGAACAATTTTTGTCTACCGTACTAGATGTCTGCCGATTTGTTGGAACGTGCGTTAACAATTGACGATTTGACGGTTGTCAGGCAAATCCTATCGACAAATTGTTGCGTTTGGATGCGGCTATTTATTGATATGTGTGTATGTTACTGCAGAGAATACAAGGTACCATTGCCTTTGAAGATTTCCTGAAACAAGTTGTTAGATCTTTATGATGGAACTTTACGCCTTTTTATTCTCCAGTTTGTGTGTACGTTATTAGTTCTTGCATTTGAAACTGCAAATCCCAACGCTTTTCAACCTTGAAAAAATGACTTGAACATGTTTATTTTCGTAGCTGTCAACCCGGCATGGAATTGTTGATGTCACCACTAACCCAACACAGCAATCAGTAAAGTTCCCTTAACACTGACCTTCAGAACACAATATCCCTGTCCAAAGCCACCACGACTTTCCTGATGAATCGGTATCGCAAATCCAACGCTGGTATTTTCTGGGAAAGAAATAACAATACATTACATTTTTCGCTTTCAAGTTCTTCAATTATGACCAAATTCCATTCCCTTATATGTAAACCACAAACTACTCCAGCATTTCTTCAGTGTGCATTATTCTTGAACACTTTTCATATAAACCTACTTCAGTGGTGAGTTAATGTCTATATGACACCTGTCATTGTCAGATGGAAAAAAAAAAAAAACTTTTCGACCTGCCGAAAACTTCATGCTGTTCTTCTCGGTTGGCGATTGCAAAATTTAACTTATCAATTCAAATTTTATTAAATCAAAAAAATTAGGTGAAAAATGGCAGAGAAGGCAGTGAAAGCTTCATATTCCGAAGACGAGTTTGGTCGTAAACTGGATAGATGCCTAACCGACACAATGATTAAAGCCAGTGAGTGTTTTCATTCCGCATTCATTACATAATTTTTTTTCCTTTTATTTAAAAATACAATACACCGACGACGAGAGTGACTCGATAATGACACTAACAAATAATCACTGGTGTATTGTATTTTTAATCTATAATCCATCTCCAATTGCAAATCATCCTTATGACCATGTTCAGATGCGTTTATTACTACTCACACACATTTGTTTCTTAAATTTTTAGGCGGCGGTCTAGTGCTGGGTTCAGTGTTTTCACTGCTCTTCTTCAAGAGGAGAGCATGGCCCTTGATATTAGGAACCGGGTTCGGAGTCGGTGTGGCATATAGGACATGCGAGAGGGACTTGAATTCGTAAAAATGCATTCATAACGTAAAGAGCTCATTTATTCCTTTTTATTTTATTTAATATCGAAAAATGCTAAAACGAAACAATATGAAATTATAAATTAAAAAAAGAGAAACTGTAACGGAATGTATTTAATTTTATTTGAGAAATGTCTTGCAGCCTGCCAGCTCATGGATAGCATTAAGCACTTGTTTCGAAAAAATACTGATAAGTTGTGAAATTTTCCCAAATTATCATGATTGATTGAAATACCATCAAAATAAATATATTTTTTGTTGTTAACTTACATGTCAATGATGGTTTTTGTAGTTAAAGTAAGCGCGAGGAAGGCAAACGTTAACATGATTTTGATTTCTGCCCAGATGTGTTTAGTAACTTCTTTTCGTTTATTCTCTGAATTTGCTGAAGACCCACTGATGAGTAGTATTGAATAAAAGGATGGTCAAGAGCTTTTGGTTTTGATTATTTCACAAGGCAGCAGAGAATTTGTAGGAAAGAATGCTTCTGCACATACATAGTTGTTATCTAACTAATTCAATTAACTCAACAAAATGAAGCTGCAAGATAATTTGTTGGGTGTTCAAGAAGAATGCTGAATCAAGTGACTTCTTCAGCAAAATTCCCAAGCATACGCCCAAATTCCACAGGCTATCACTAGAGGCCCGGAGATGATCTTTAAAAAGTCCATTAAACTGTTAGCATACGCGGATGACTCGTATGCTTCCATTTCGCTCTCATTGATCGAGAGAAATGGAAGCGTCTAAAATGTGAACTGGCGGTGAACGACAAAAAGAGATGTATATGCTGTTTAAGCGAAAAGCGTTGGCCTTATTGAAAATTTATAACGTTCATTATGTATTCACATTATTGTCTAATGCGCAGGTGTGTCAGCTCAGTGAAAATGCGATGCAGGTCATGGGATTATCACTGAACTTGTGATAATTGCATTGGTTCATCGTAAACGTGTTAACTTCTACAAGAGAAGACAGCGACGTCTTGGACGAATCACCATAATGGACTATATTTTCAAGTTATTCAAGGACTTTGTCTACTTAGGCTCCTCAGTAAACAGTATTAACAACACAATACTCAAATCTATCGCAGAATATTTCTAGCCAACCGAGAGCTATCTTTAGGAAAACCTTTACAGCGCATAGACATGGGTAAATTCAAAAGCGGATGAAGTTGCAGTTTCTATCAAAGGAAGAGTTTCTTCCCAGGAAAATAAATGAGGACGCCGTGCCATCGTTTAAGGTAACGCACTAGAGCTGAAGCACTAAAACAGGTGGAAAAGGTATTCAATCAACTTGGGGTGAGAAATCGGAACTAGCTAGCTGGAGATCGGGTCTAGGGGATAGGTTTATTGATGCCCAGGCCCTCCCCGTACTATAGCAGCACATAAAGGAGTTGGTAAAATATTTGACTACAGGCATCAAATTCAACAGATTTGATTCACAGATCTTTGAAGCAAAATGCTGATGATTCAGGCTCACTTCACTCAGTGTGCCGTATGAGTAAGTTTTATAGATTTTCTTATAACATAACTTTCTAAACTTGTTATAACTCTTTCTAATAGAAAAACTAACGAGAATGGAATCTGTGGACGGTAAATGGAAGCCAAAGAAGAGCCGATTTCAAATTATATAACTACGATGTTTTTTTCCGTTTCCAAGGCTTGAATTCATCGCCGAACTATTGGGCTTATACACGGCGGGAAAGCTAACCCCCGAACCGTGAGGGTCTGGTATTCATTCATCAGTCCACCTCTAGGCAGTCTACATAGGTTAGCGTGAAGCTATCCAGAGGACCTGTTCATTAATAGAGATCATTACTACCATCTCTCCAAGTTGAGAGCAATCAACAACTTTGCCCTGTATCAACGAATTCTTTCCTTTCGGACTACATCCATATCATATCATATCACACCAATAATAAAGGACTAGAAAAATAAGAATTTTGTAGAGCATGATTTTGGTCCTTCGAGTCAGGAGTTTTGACGCCAGTTGACACCGGTTTCGAAGTGCGATCCTGGGTCGTATCTCCACAAGGATGTCGTTTGTGGAGTTTACGTTTGAATTTCACCGCACTTAGAACTGAATCTGGCCAGAATCTGATCCAGAAAAGGAGTCGATTTATAACGGATGGCTTCAAAATTGCGTCAATTTACGGTACGCAGGTGACATCGACGTCGTTGCGCGTTCCCAACGGTTCGTCACACACCACCTTAGTCAAACATTACAATCGACAGCTACAATTTCGAGGTAGTGAAGGAGTTTGTCTACCGAACGAACGACACCACAGTGGAGAGCCGACGTAGGATCGCCCTTTGAAACCGCTATTACTTCGGTGGATCAGGGGCTTATTGCGTCTATTCGACTTTTTTTTCGATTCTATTGAACAAATTCGTTGTATCGCGTAACGGAATAGAATTGATTAAATATACTCCAATTTTGAAATAGAAAATGAAAAGTTATCTCTTATACCTTCTTCATTCTCTTATATCTTCTTGTATCAATTTTGTTTATTGTATTGCAAAGAATTGTTTTTTTTAGTCAAACATGAGTTATATTTGTTTTGATATTTTTGAGGACGAACTAGATGAGGCTCATGGTGCTGCAGTTTTATCAACTCTTCGATACAAACAAAATTTACGAGTGCATTCTAATCCGCTGGACATGGATGAAAATATATAAGAGAAGTAGTTTAGGTGCATTTACTGGTGAATATGCTTTAATTGCTGCGATTTCTTTTATCAACTCTTGAAACTTCATCCAATGATGGTCTGCCTCCAGCTTTGCACATGCCTTAGTGGACTTTTTCCATTAGAATCATTAATATCTTTATCTGCCGCTTGCTAGTAAATTGTCTCCTTTTTTGTAGAACAATCAATGAACTTTCATATTAAAACCGATTTTATGCCCAATTCAAAAGTGTCTGCACTTAGCCTCTATCAGCGAACTCCTACTCTCACCTCCACGTGGTGAAATCTGGGAGCCGAGCACCATCGATCGAAGATGGGGTAACCAATCCCCGTGGAACGTCGTTGGCGGCTGCAGACGAGAGAGGGGGGAGAGTTTGCCGTACCAGAGCTCACCTCTCTTTATGGATGGCGGCGGAGGAGCTGGAAAACTGTCTGGCCAACGGCGGCATCCGACACTCCAGTCAGAAGGAGCTACCTGGTGCGCAGTCCTTCTAGAGGTACTTCGACATTATCGGAGCACAGGTCTAGAAGGTTCTTTCAAGGCCAGGTTGGGGCCTTGGAATTGAGATGGCGGCGGAAGATCCCTATAGTTTTAGGGACAACGGCGGCGCTCACAGCCTCAGGCATGGTTACCGACACCGGATAAACCCGGACCCTCCGCCCGAGGGTTAAAGAATAGGGCCTGGTCTCCCAGTTGGGGGTTGTGCGTGAGGTAAACTCCCTCACCACGTAAAAAGTCTATGGTTCAGAGACAACCAAATAAATCATATCATTGTTTTCCATTACACTGAATTTCAAGATTCTACCACATTTTTCTGATAGAGTCGAAGGACCAAAATGATGCTCTACAAACTATGGCTATATGGACCCGAAAGCTGGACGATAAGCAAAACTGCAGAGCTGATTCTTGGTGCCTTGGTCGTCGTCGGTTATAGGTCCATCTGCGAGGAAGGCGAATGGAGGAGAAGATACGACTACGAACTCTTCGAGCTGGACGAGGATGTGGATGTAGTTCGGAAGGCACAAATCCGTGGACTGCACTGGCTCGGTCACACCGAGCACATGGACAACAGTTAAGAGGATGTTCGAATCTGAGACTCCAGGTTCGAGAAGAAGAGGAAGACCAAATCTCGGGTATAAAGACCAAGTAATCGCGGTCGCTGTGTCATAGTGGGTAAGTGCGTCGAATCCTATGCAGAGGGTGCCAGGTTCGATACCCGAATTTACCACCTATCATAATTCACGGTTCCACCTCTTTCGAGTCACTGACAATGCTCAAAGAGTATTCTTGTCTAGAAAAAGCTTCTCAACTTCGCCGTTCGGAGTCGGCATTAAGCTGTATGTCCCTTCCACTCGTGAAAGAACAATAGCACGCACAACACTAGCATTCAAGGCCGTTAAAGTCCCGGTAGTCGTGATGGTGGGGACAGTCGTGCTACGTGACCAAACCAACGAAGCATACCTCTTTCCGTTCGAAGAAGCAGCTGCTCAATGCTCACTTCCATGTTTCTCACCCATTCTGGCGAGTAATTCCCACAATAGCACGAAGATATCTCATCTCAGCTTGTATTCGCGATTTTTTTAACTTTAAAACTACTAGACAAAAATGATTAAGTCTATATTAATATCTAAACAATTCGTGTTCTTAAAATCTATCCAATTGACCCTTCGTAGGTGCTCTAAAATAATCTAAACTTATTTATCTATTTGCCTTCTTCTACTAATATCTGTTTTTTTGCAGTCCATATAGACAATCTTTATTTTTTTGTGCTTACTGGCCAAGAAACTAGAAAACTAAACATTTTTTTTTAATTTTCTTAAAACTAACTTCTAACACTAAACCCTAACCCTAATAAAACTTAAACTACCATACTCTATGTCCGTGACATTGTGGACGTGTGTATAGGAGCGTGTACGTTATTTATATGCTTGACATATGTAATCTACACGCCTTTGTACACCCTTTTTTTATATTGTTTGTTTTTTTTTCTTAATCTGACTTAACCTAACTTAAATCTGTGTAAGTGGGCTGTTGTCCAACAGACCGCCAGATCAGGCGCTGACGATGGCGGAGACTGGTTCTGGTGTAACCACCAAAAGAAGTGCCGCTCCTTTGCACTCTCTCTCCTATCTCGAGCGGGAATCGCTCTATTGAACCAGAGCGGATCCTCGTGTTCGCGAGCGATATCCGATTCATAGTGGAGTCGCCTGTCAACTGTTCTGCGTACAGCGTGGAAGATTATAGTACATCCACTCATGTCCTGAATCTGATTTTACGAATCTAAATAGAGAAAAGCCTCAGGTGGAGTAAAACCGGTGTCGCGCGCCCTCTCATGATACATAAAGTTCGGGTAATAAGCCCCGAAGATCAGACTGTTGGTAGACACAATACTCCTAGCATTGTATCGTCGCGTTAGTGAAATTATAAAATTGTCTACACTTTTCACGTTAGTCCTGTTGTACAAGACCTCGTTGCGATAGTACTTCTTGTACTCGGATTCAGGTGTCCGATAAAACCGGAGACAGGTTCTAAGACACCGTCTCTCGAACACCCTCATCTTTTCCATCAGGGAAGGGCTCACGTTGAGCCATAGATAGGGCCTTTTGAGGCCCTTGTAGCAGATTCCTTCACCCTGGTATCAAGTTGGCTACTGTAAAACAGCTTTCTTGCCACAGCAAAGGCTTTTCTAGCATTGTTCAAAGCCTTCTCTGTATGTTTGTTAAAATACAGAAAATTATCCAACCAAATGCCGAGATATCTGACTACACTGTTCACTATTAGCGGCTGGCCCTGAGGGTCAACAAGGCAGAAATCTTCACTTGAAGCCCTGTGCACCGTGCCCAGTCACGGAAATGTATTTGCGATCTTATACTTTAGGTCATTACCCAAATTTCATGACCATAGGTGAGAGTTGGAACACATACTGAGTTGAAAACCGCTAACTTGGCTTGCACACTAATCTCGGCCTTCCTGATTACAGATCTCCCAAGCTGTATCAAAGCTGACCCAGCTTGACCAGTCCTACAGAACAGTTCAGCATCACTCCTGAAGAAGACTCCGGGATACTTAAACTTCTCCACCTGCTTCAATGGAATTTCATTAACATGTAGAGTGCGTTGAACAGGCGTTTTGGTAAGAGAATTTAACAAACAACTTTTTAAAATCGCTAGTGCAACCAATTATATGTTTGACACAATTGACCAAAAACGTGAATGGCTTTCAAGTTGGCAGAACACTTGTTGCTAATTATTTGTAAATCGCCTGCTTGTGTGTAACAAACATTCCGGTAGCCTGCATAGTTTTCGAAAATCTGACTGTAACACATTACCCTATCCTATACATGAATCTACTCTACTTTTCGATTCGTGCAAACCGATAAGTCCATTTTAACTTGTTAAGTGAAACTTAAATAAATAAACTTAAAGTTCAGCATCAGCAAGATGTCTAAGTTGAGTTTAGGTCTGCAGATTAAGGTAATGTTCGCAACTCATTTCTCACATTATACAGCAGCCAAAGCATCCCATTTTGGTTTATATTCCTAGGGCCGTTATCGTGCTAAAACCAAGACTCTTATTCCAGAACCAATTGTTAAGCAGCAGCATCTTTTAAGAGTCGCATGTTCCCTATTTGGTCCACAAGGGATCAATAAATATGTTTGTGGATGTTAATCTTGTTTTGTGAGTATCCAGTATGTAATGTACTTCTGTATTCCCAATTACATCCAATGAATTTCATGTTCTTTCCTTTTTATGTGGTGGATTTGGAAAAACTTGAGCCATAGCAAAATTTAAGCTTCCTCAGTTAGCCCGGTCTGAGACTGGGTGTCGCTATTTGCGCACAACATAAGTTCGCTGAGGGCCTTCCGCAGTGTTCTGCCATCGGTGTAGTTGTTCCTGGAGTCAAGGACTCCTTAGCTCGCAGTCAAGTAGCTGGTTCTATGGCCTAACGTTAGACACCTGGGTAGACTCATATCACCATCTTGCCCGTACAGTTGATGCTTGAATTTTCTCCTCCAGATGCCTTCAACGCGAACAAACCCAAATATCTCACTCTTCTCTCGAAGATAATTCTTTTCCTTATTCCCTGCAGCACTACAAGCACGTTGTTCCTGACACGCTCCTGGTTGTTTCCACGTTCCCAGCATGCATTACCGATGATTAGAATCACATTCTCTTTGTTGTGGCAAATTGCGATGAATGTTTGTCATAAACATCGTCGATACATAGTTGACAAGCATTCTGAATTCTCTCAACCCGCAAAGCATCGTTGATCCGATCCGCAGCTGCACTATGAAACCAGCCACCCTCATGTTGAGTCGCATCTTCGCACGTGACAACATTTTAGATGATTGCATGTGCCATTGCACATCGTTATAATCGACTAGAAAAACCCCTTTCGCTATCGTTTCACGAACGTGTTAGCATCTTCCCATGTCCATAAATTACTTCTCGTTAAGACGTGTGAAATGAAACATCATCTAGTCGATGAATTCTAATGAAGTGTAGACCACAAAAAGAAAAAAAAAAAACGAAGAAGACGACACAACAAATCCATGAAGTGGGACTCCATCACGGATGTGTGCAGCGAATAACTATCAAATCATAGAGCAGAGTCACTGAACGCAATTAGGTTCTTCCGGTGCTGATTGCTCTCCACTCAGCCCATAATACAGCCCCAGTCACCATTGCTTGACAATGGTACCCTAATGCGGGCCATCGCATTCACAACGAATTCATTACTACGACCATACTCAGCCGGCTGTCGAGCGAGAATCATTGACTCCAGTGTGTGTCCGTTGCGTGTCGTGACGTTAGAACCCTGAAACACATCATTTGCGCCGCTTCAATCCAATCTGAAGGACATCCTCCTCTCCTGGACGGTGTGTGGACCGTACTCAATCCACCGCTTGTGATTCACTGTATAAATTACTTCTCATCCAAAGCAGAAGGCGGCATCGGGGTTATTGGCAAAACAACTACAAATATAAGTGAAATTAATTATCGAACGAGCGTGAAATTGAAATTAATCAAACATCTGTCGCCGGAGTGCGGAGTTGATTGCGAACTGCCCTTGCGTTTTCCGGCGATTGCATCGAAACGGGTATAGCGCGCTTGTTTTTTTTCAACTTTTTTTTTTAGAAAACGAAGAAGATTTGCATTCCCGCTCGTGGCACATGTGCAACGGCGAGATAACTCTAGTGCGCCTTCAAGCTGGGATTTAGTGACATTTGTGAATTTGTCGGATGCACTGTGAAACGGAATTGTGGACAGTTCGGCAGTTTGAAACGAGAGAGACGAGACAGAAGTGGGTGAGTTCAAGTTATTGCCGTGTTCCTTTTGTGCCGTGGTAAGTGTGACTTTATACATTTTCCTTTGAACCATCCCTTAAGAAGAGGCCTTCGTTGCCTAAAGGGGCTGTTTCAAATAAATGAGATAGAGAGAAGAAACGAAAGAAAAAAATTGCTCTTATTGATATTCATTCAGCGTCGATTTGTGTGCTTTCGTCAGAACGATTGATTTTGAGATTGTGAAGATGTTTTGAGCAGCAAATGGTATCACAAGGTCAGACTGAGTAATTTGAGATCCCACCTCTAGGCGTAGTTGAATAGATTAGAGTGGACACTACTAATTCAGGAAGCAGCTGAGTGGATTCATAATGTCTGGGGGGACGGGGAATTCTATCAAGGTCTTGTGTTTATTTTGCTTTTATTTTTTGTTTAAATTTTTAAAGAGGTACTTGAGAGCAGGATTTTACGTGCGTCATGGGGCAAAACCAGCTGATCGTCGTTTTGTTTTCATACATATTTAATCACACCATGGCTACGCGGCTTTGGTGATTCATTTCATATCCTCTTGTGCTTCAATTGGGTGGGTCGCAAATGGGGTGCGTTCTAATAATCTTCGTTCTTGTACAGTGTGTGAGAACAACGGTGTGAGATGTAAAATTGATTCTGGTTTAATTGAAGCTGAATTGATGGTCAATCGTCAATAATAATCGCCACGGTGGATTATTTACCAAAGGTCCTCGATTTGGTTATGTAATGTGGGCGGCGCTACAGCAACCTCTTGTGTTGTATAGTTCTCGCAAGTGTGGAAGGCCAAGGGATCTGCTGTCCTACGGCGGATTTTTCTAGGCAGGAGAACTCTTTGAGCCTTATTAGCGACTCGAAAGAGTTAGGACTTGAACAAATTTTGGTCGTACCAGCGAAAATTTAACCCAGGCAGCGAGGGTAAGTTGCATGGGGCCGCCGCACAAACCCACAACGCCACGACCACTGCTTGCATTCACAATTTTAGGCAAAATAGTCTTTAGCCAAAGTAGCTAACAGCTCCTTTTCATGTTGGATAACTAAATTGCCTTAAGACAAAACAAGGAAGCTGAATTTTCCCTTATAATGTTGACGTAAACTTGAACTTTCATTGAAGTCAATTTTGAAAAGATTTCGCACGCCACACAGTGGTCCGATTTGTATGGGAGCGACGAAAAAATCTGAAAAATCTAAACCAGTCTCCCAATCTTAATGAAATTTGAAATATGATACAAATGGTATGAGCTTATTCCATGGACCAATAATTGTAGAGGTAGCTCAAAAATTGAAATATAAAATATATAAAATTTATTAAAAAAAATAAATATATTAAAAATTTTTTTCTAATGCGGAAAATCTCATTTTAATCTCATCTATGATGTCGTATTAAGTCTTGTAAATGATAAATATATCTATATAATTCACATTCTACATACATTCTGTATTTATTTTTCCATAAAGTTATTTCATGCACGACAGTGGACTCCCCCTAAGTCGAATTGTCACGGGATACCAAAATTTGTTCCAGTTAGAGAGAGTTTGACTTAGAGAGAAGTTTTTGTATATAAAGTCGAGGTAAATGTATGTAAAATATGGCGAAAAAGTTTGAGTAAGGGAGGGTTTCGACTTAAGGAGAGTTCTACTTAGGGACAGTCCACTGTATATTACATTTTATTTTATATTTTTATAGACGAAAAAAGGCCTACGCTCCATTACTTAATGAAAATTATTCTTTTATTTTTGGTCCGATAATATCAGCATTTGATGAAAAACGTATTCATTAGATCGTTTTAAGTGCAGCTTAGTTCAAAATATTATTAAATTGAAAAGTCTCTTTCTGGCGAGTAGATAGCGGGCAGGTAGATGAAACTGAAATTTGTACAGTTGCTTGAGTAAGACTGTAAAGAATAATTTAAAACAAGAATCGAACTGGAACGATTTGGAGCTCGCTAATTCTAGTCTATCTAAGTTTCCCAAATACTGATTTGTATACGATTTATTTTAAAAATGTATAGCTACTAGAATAAGAAAATCAACGTTAGGAAAACTTTCACGTTTTCTTTACACATGCTGTAGAACGTATACAAATTTGAAATTTTATCTATTATGTTGCGGCATAGTTATTGACTGAAGCTGTAAGGCCCTTCGCTGTATACACTAAACATGGTTAGATAATGGAAAAGCTTGAAACTGTGCAAATATATGTAAACACTATGTAAATTTATCATCGGAATGTGTGATCGAACTTACATACTTTATGAATGCAAGGCCCATAAGTGCATCACACATTGCACAAATTTTGATTTTTTTTCCCTCTCAAAGCCCTGTGCGCCGCTGAAGAAGCCCATAATTCGACCATTCAAAGGATCATCAGTATATTCGCTGTCTTATTTTAAGGGTTTTCAAAATGTCTAAGCCCATAATTGGACCATTCAAAGGATCATCAGCATATTCGCTGTCTTATTTTAGGGGTTTTCAAAATTTCTAAGCTCGTTTTCCGGAGCCTTCCGCAGGCTTTTTCACTGTTATTGTGATTTTAACGATACAATAATTCAACACAAGAAAAACTCAATTTTTATTTAGATTTAAGTTTATTGTGTCTGTATTTCAATACTACCCCGTTCAAACGATCAACAACGAATGCCGTCCTCATTACTTCATCAGCGACATATTGAAAAAGGGTGCTTTCCTCAGTGCTGCCAAGTCTCGGCTGATGTAATCGTCACATGATTTTATATTTGATTGCAAGTATTTTTCTCTTGATTTTCTAGGCGACGATAAGGGAACATCCCTTACTTCGATTTTGATTTTGCGTTAAAATATTGTCACTGTTGTTTTTGGCCTCCTTCCGAAATTAGATTTGAAGTTGGTTCCTCGTTGAAGGAAGTTTCTACAGATCTTCCTTGCTCCAAAGATTGACAGACCGTATATAATAATATAATATGGGTGGCGCTACAGCTCGTAGAGGGCCAGGGCCTAGCTTCTCAGCAACCACTCGTGTTGTGTGTGCTATTGTTCTCTCACGCGTGGAAGGAACCTACAGTTTAATGCCGACTCCGAACGGCGCAGTTGAGAAGCTTTTTCTAGACAGGATATACTCTTTGAGCATTGTCAGTGACTCGAAAGAGGTGGAGCCGTGAAATATGAAAGGTGGTGAATTCGGGTATCGAACCTGGCACCCTCTGCGTAGGAGGCGACACACTAACCCACTACGCCACGGCGACCCACCGTATATTCTAGAATATTATTGGAATATCAAGCCAGTTGACGGTAGTTAGCTACTAGTTGCTTCACTTCTAGTGTTAAAGGTTTCGCTACTAATCAGAATACACAGAATTAAACAAATCCTGGTACCAAAAATGGGGTTCTTAAAGCTCTGTTCCTTAAATTAAAGTGAGAGTAAAGACTAGAAAAATATTAGTATTTATTTATTATATATTTTTTTATTATATATTTATTATATTTCTGTCACTCTGCACAAAATAAAAAATTCACTGTCGCCCCACATCCTAATCTGGTGGGACTGTGCCTACCTCGCGGCTAACGTAAACTCCACACGACGAAAACTGTGTTACTTGGGTTTGTTGAAACAACTCGGCTCAAAACTGCTGACTGGAAGGACGAAGATCACACTCTACAAAACTCTTTTTTCGCCAGTCCTGCCATATGGAGCCGAAAACTTGAAGCAACACCGCTGAGCTGATTCTTGCTATGTTATCTTTCATCCCAGAATCACCTCATACGGCCACAAGCCTATCGAGTGCGCACTGTTCCGTCTGGAAAGATGTGAAGATAACTAAGTCTTCCGCAAATAGAAGATGACTTACCCTCAACTGTCCCAATGTGAAACATTCCTCGCCTGGGCTGCACTCCAACATGCAGCACATATAAACAATGAAGAGGAGAGGTGACAAGACGCACGCTTGGCGAAGTCCAACGCCCACGGTGAAAGGTGTTGATTTAGCACCGTTAACATGAACTTAGTTGCTACAGTTTGTGTATAGAGATTGAAGAAGCAGAACACTCCAGAGTTTACCTCGAGGAAGTCAGTCATGTGCCTTTTCCAAATCTACAAAACTGCTGCAGATGGCCTTCTCAAGTACCCTTCTTAGACTTCGGTGGTCGGTTGTGCTTCTGCCGGGACAAAACCTGCGCTGTTCATCTTCCATCCTGGGCTCGAAAATAGCTCGCCACGCAAATGGTTAATTCGTAGAGAAAAAATTAAAATCGTTAATTAAAAGTGGAAGAAACGAATTTTTCTATCGAAAATCCAATTCAAAAGAACACCACCCGACACAACTATATTCGAACGCATCGATACAAAGAGCAGATAAGCAGTCATGCTTCGGAAAATTCCCTGATCTAAGATCTTTCATTTTCATTTACATTTACATTCGAAAACCTAATGTCAGTCCTGACTCATGACATGGATGCCAGCCTTTTTCTTTCTGTTCAATTTTGCTGCTTCCTATCCAACCACCCACCGCAACGAGCGACGGTCAGGAAATACGCAAGAAAAATTAATTCTCCACTCAAATCGCAGTTAAAGCAGATGCTCCATTGTTAATGGATTTCTCTAAATGAGCACATCAATCAAATACAGCAATCCATTGGTTGATTTTTTTATTTTTTTTTGTTTGACCTTGTTTACTGCGTCATTCGCTTGAGATGCTGGTTGCGAAGTCCCATTACGGGTTCGAAAAACCCTTTGCGGCGGTAACTGTCAGCAATTCTTGATGTAGATGTTCATGTTTGGAGCTGGATGCGACAGATTGAAATGTTTTAACACTCTTGCCCTTTCAGAAAACGCGTTCGTTGATATGCTGTTGTTTTTTTTGTTCATGCGTGGGAAAGGCGTGCTATGTGTGGTGCGAGTTTACATGATGTCCTCGTTTGGGGGGTGGTTCCCTGTGCCTTGAGTTTGACATACCGCCTGTTAAGCTAACTTGGTCGCCTTCTGTAGCATTGTTTCTAGGTTGATTACGCTGGTGAAGTGCTATGTTCGTATCTCAGGCTGAATGTGTGCCAGTCTTCATTTTCGAATACTGATGTCTCATAGCTCTGAATCCTTTGAAGGTGACAAAAAATCAAATTCGAAACTAACTATTTCTTAAAATTGTAAAGTGCGTCTGTCGGACTTCTATAAACCGTTTTGCAGTTTAGTCGCATTTTCTGTGTTTCTCTACTATATCTAATCGTGCTCAAGCTAACATTATATAAGGTAGTCGAAAAAGTCTTTTCGTAACTCAAATCATATATCATTATATTTATAATTAACCTTATTGAACCAAATATGTACCATTTTGGTCCACCACCGTTTGCCATTTTACCCCTAGAGACATTATTCCATCAGTGTAAAAGTTTTGTGGCTTCTCGGCGAAAAACTGCGACAACTAATTTTCACAGGCTTCTTTTGAAGGCAACTTTACTCCATTAAGGGAGTTCTGAATTAACCGAAACAATTGGTAGTCCGATGGTGCAAGGTCAGGACTATATGGTGGTTGCATCAAAACTTCCCAGCCAAGCTCTCCCAGTTTTTGCTTAGTCATCGAAGATGTGTGTGGTCTAGGGTTGTCCTGATGGAAAACTAAGCCCTTTCTGTTGATCAGTTCTGGCCGTTTTTTTCGAATGCTTACTTCAATATCATCAGTTGTTGACAGCAATATGTAGAATCAATCGTTCGACCAGGCTGGAGCAGCTCATAGTGCATGATTCCTTTCCAATCCCAACAAACACTCAGCATAACCTTTCGAGACAGTCAGCATAATCAATCCTGGCTTTGCGACCATTTGTTGAGCTTCACCACGCTTGCATCATGATCTTTTTTGCACATTATTGTCGTATTTGATCCACTTTTCGTCTCCTGTTGCCATTCACTTCAGAAACGGTTCGATTTCATTTCGTTTCAGCAAAAAATCGCAGATGTTAATTCGGTCCATTCAATTTTTGACAGACAATTCATGTGGTACCCAAACATCGAGCTTCTTTTTGTAGCCAGCCTTTTTTAAATGGTTCAAAACCATTTTATGATGAATGTTTAGTTCCTTGGCGATTTCATGGCTGCTTATGTGACGGTCCTGGTCAATATTTTCCATAATTTCATCGACTTCTTCAACGATAGGTCGACCAGAGCGAGGTGCATCTTTCACATCGAAATTTCCAGAACGGGAGCGAGCGAACCATTGTTGTGCTACACGAACTGATACAGCATCGTCTCCGTAAACTTCACAAATTTCATTGGTGGCTTGAGTGGCATTCTCAAAATATAGTGAATTTCATCATTATTTTCACTCATTTTTGAACAGCTGTAACTTTTTTTCAAACTCTCCTAATTTAATTTTTGGTTAGTGAAGCTTAAAATGTCATCTTTCCAACACCATATGGTAGGACACAATGTGATTGGTAGCACTGGAAATATACGCCTCTAACGACATCTATTGATAAAATACGAAAAAACTTTTGCGATTTCCTAATATAACACCTTGATCATCTCTGCCCTGTTTTACGGTGCGGAAGCCTGGACAATCTCAAGACCGTATGATGAAGCCTGTTGTCTTTTCGAGAGCAAGGTTGGGTTAGGTTAGGTAGAGGGGCTGCTAGTGAATTCATCACCACACCGCCAACCAGGGGCAGGCACTCTGCCAACTGCGCAATCCAGTCGTCTCTTCGAGCGCAAAGTCCTGTGCTCAATCTTTGGTCCTGTTTGCGTTGATTGTTTTTGGGAGAGAAGAATACAACCATGAACTGTACGGTCTGTACAACCACATGTCCATAGCCAATCGTCTACGGAATCAACACCTAAGATGGCTAGGCCATGTAGAGCGCATGGACAACACTGCTCCAGCCCGAAGAGTCTTCGTCTCCGAATTTCTCTTTTTCTTTATCAAATGCAAACACCCGAATGAAGTGATCAGCTGTAAATTTGTTTCTTATCAGTCAATCATCTATGCAATAAACGGTAAATTACATACACTACACTCAATTAAAAGCATTATTGGTCTCTGCTGGCATACACTGGAAATTGTGTGTTTGTGTTTGTTCGCAGGTGTGTTACAAAAGGAGTAGATTCACTTCGTTTCACTTTTGAAGTCCATAAAAAACGATCATCGGCGCTTAATGATTCATCATAAAATCTTGGCAGCACCGACGACATTTATGACATTTGCTAAGCAGTCAGGGGTGTAGTTTTGGAAGGTGATGGTTGATCTTTGATGGTCACAATCTTCGTTTTGTGACTGTGTAGCGTGACCATCAGTTTAAAAGCAAAATCACTTAATAATTATTAAATAAAAAAAATCGTGAAATGAAAAGAATCGTTTACGAAACCTAAACGGAATGTATAGCAGAGACACTCTGGGTATACCAAAAATTGCATACTTATGGATGCCAAAATAATTGAAAATGATCTAATACATCAACCAAACCTGCAGATGTAAGCCACGTACAGCAACCTAAACAATGAATGAATAAATTCAGCAATGAACACACAGAAAATAATGTTTGGAAGCATTGTTTTTGTCGGCGCTTATTCCTTAAGCGGTGATAGATATGATGAGTGAGTTAAGCGGATATAGGACTCGTTGTTAGTGTATTTTACATGCAAATTGAAAATTAAGCGTATATACGGTCGCAGAAAAACACAGCTATTGTATGTCCACGAGCTTCGGAAGGAGTTGGTTTTTTCTATCAATTGTTTCTTAGAATTGTTTGAAGTGTTTATCCAGATACATTAGTTAGCTTCTATAATTTCGCTTCTGTGGTCGCTGTGTCTTTGTGGGTATGTGCATCAACCCTCTGCGCAACTTAACCTTGCTGGCTGGGTTCAATTCCCGTCCGGTACGACCGAAAATAATTTTCACGGTCCCACCTCTTTCGAGTCACTGACAATACTCAAAGAGTTCAAACAGTCTCAAACTTGGCCTTTCGGAGTCGGCATAAAACTGTAGGCCCTTTCTACTCGTGAGAAAACTGTAGCGCGCACAAAACGAGAGGTTGCTGAGAAGCTAGAACCTGACCCTCTACGGGCTGTAGACCCACCCACATTATTATTAAATGAATTTGGCTTCTACTTTTTGTCAAAATAGGTTACTGTAAACAAAAGGCGTAAATTTGTACCAGTCGAATTTTCTAATCCAAAAGGAAGAGCTGTAGTAGTATGTGCTCGTATATTCCAAAAAAGAATAAAATCGGTTGTAGGTCTTTCCACTTCCCACTATAGTATCGAAATTGAAGGTCCTAAAGGAAAGCCAAAAATGATACTCGATAACAACAGTAACAAATGAAGTTCTGACAATATGGACAAGTGCCTTGGTGAATCCACTACAAAGAGACGAACGAAGAGATCGTCGAAAATAAGACCTTTGACTAATTTTTTGAACATTGTGGATACGGCTGCACTTGCAGAATTCCGTGATATGCATGGAAAATAACTCACACTTGATGACTTCAACAAAATAGTTGAGTGAACAATTAGCTGCCATGGCAGAAATCGTTCAGTGCCCAAATCATCCACCACTTTGTGGAATATAAGAATATTGGGCCACCCAGTACACCGACTGTTGAAAATCTTCCTCTAAGGGCTCAAAAAGGACATGGCAAATCTGGCAGAATGAAACAGAAAGAAAATTGTTACCTTTGTCCAAGAAGAAGATTAACACGAAAAGTCTGCAAGGAATGCAAGAATTCCTTGCAGCCCTTAGAGGAAGATTTTCAACAGTCGGTGCCAGTTGTGTGCCAGTTTGTGCTGAACATTTAGAGGATATAACTGAGTGTTATAGATGTCCATGCCAACATAACAACTTTTTTTATGAAATGCAATATTTTAGTGTTTTCCAAACAAAACGAAAAAAAAGAATGAGAAATGCATAGGAAATATGAATTTATAAAGAAATAAGTGATTTTCTGCATTTCCACCTAACAATTTACATACATTTTTTCTTTGTGCACCCGGGTGTGTTCTTTGTTAATATAAGGGGTAAGGCCCTAAAACTGCTTGTAAATCTTGACCCAAAAGGCAAATTAAAATGTTTTGAAATACAGTGGACTCTACCTAAGTCGAACTCTCCTTAAGTCGAAACCCTCCCTTACTCGGACTTCGCCATATTTTACATACATTTCTTTCAACTTTCCATACAAAAACCTCTCTCTAAGTCAAACTCTCTGCAACTCGAACAAATTTTGGTATCTCGTGACAATTCGGCTTAGGGGGAGTCGACTGTAATATATTGAAAATCCCAAGTCGATGTGACACCTAAAACTCACAATACTGTCGAACTTCGATAGTTCGAATCAGAAGTGAGAGAGGCCCGACTTGTACCTCTCTTGCCCTTAAGATTTTTGACAACTATTTTTTATAACGTGTTTTAAAACTAAATTGTCCAATCAGAGAACGGCATTTACGTTATTTCGCGAATAACCGTCAAAAAATTCATGAGTATCTGTCAAAGTACTCAAATTCGTCGATGGACTAGGGGGTAATCAGCTGTGAAGTCAGCTATCTCTGTAATACTTTATTTCTGGCTCGAATATTCGATAAGTCGAATGAAATTGGTTGGCAATAGCGCCAGGACGAAAATTTCCATGTAACTTGACTTTGATAATTTGAACTTCCATTATGCCTGAAACACAATAGTGCGTTTGCGCTGGCGTTGGCTTTCAACGCACAAAATTCAATGGCCGAGCATAAAATACAGCGTCGACCTGCGGTCGTGAAAATTGAGAGAGATTAGAGGATCGTAATAAAACGTAAAACGTAGTCCATCGCACGTCATTATTCAAAATGTTGGATATTTTTTGACAGAGGGGTGAGCTGTGAGAGATCAGGTCTGTTCCCGTACTTCCTGCACAAAATTGTGAAGCCTGTCATTTTTAAGGAGTGAGGGAAAGATCTCTCAGAGAGAAGCAAAATCTCAAGAAAGTACGGGAACGTTTTACCAAATGTGTAAATTATGTCATTTGTGAAGCGTCAAGTCTTCCATTGGCCACATCCATTGGCGCAAATCATAAAAAAAAAAAAAAAAAGTCTGCAATCTCACATGCATACATACGAAAACAAAACCAAATGCACAGCAAACTAATTGAATATTTGACACATCATTTCATTTGACATGAAACCAACAAACTGCCCACAGAAATTTCTTGTGTTAAAATGGGCAGGGTGGGTAAATTTTGTACTCTCTCGAGAGAACGCTCATTTGACATAAAACCCAAATTTTTTGCGTACGGGAACATACTTTCGTAGATTTGTGTATTTTGTACTGTTTTGTGTTCTTTATTTTGGGTACGGGAACAGACCTATTGAGAGTTTTCTTCTAAATTGAGAGTATTTTGTGTCAACTGTCATTTGAGAAATAAAAACAGCTGATTAAAAATAATTTAACGACAAAAGTCATTTCAAATGAGTGTATGCAGAAAGGCGGCAATATTTTTCATCTCGTAGATGAGAGAGTATTTATTTCAACGCAGTGCGTCATCGCACTCTCTTCGTAACATGAAGACAGCGCACTATTGTGTTTCCGGCATTACTCGATTGTCTTGATAACTTGAACAGATTAATTATTTGGCGTCAACTTCGATAAGTGGAAGAGAAATTCCACAAATACTTCGCATTCTAAGAGTTCGTTTTAAAAGGAGTCGCTTTCGGGGCACTGCGTTTGTATGTCTCTTTGACCTGGTATAAAAAAATCGTATTTTTTGTAAATTTTCGGGGAAGAGTATGAAATTCGTTTGATTTTCAGAACTGATCGCTCAAACGGAAGATATGAGGGAGAAATTCAACTGCAGATGGAATTTGAGGCTTGAAAAATACCAGAAATATACAAGGTGTTACGTATGACAATTTTCTGCAGGTGAATGGCGATATTGTTACTCAGAAGTTTCCACAGATGAAGATGATGATGTGAATCCGCACTTTCTCAGTTCGACAATAACGATAACAGGGGCAGTGTTGTAATAGGGAATGACTTGGGGATAATTGAGTAATTGAGGATTTGGTTCAACCACCACCACACCAAACTAGTTGGTGTACCCTCTTTATGTTTATATTTAAAGACTCATAAACAACAACTGATGTGTACTTGGAATGGTTTAAATTCCATTGAAGATTTTTTCTTAAAATACCAAAATAAAAAATCCGCTCTTCAGTCATGTATAACAGACAATTTTAAATAACAATTATGCTCCTCTACGATTTATATGTTATATCGCAGACAAATAAAGACAGTCGCCTCCGCTTAAAATGAACTTTCGGTTATATGTAACAAGGATTTTATCAAGGTACAACAAAGATGGCCATATCCGAACATCCTTTATATAAAAACTCTGCTTAGTTGCAACACATTTTCTGTTCTGTTTTTTTTTGTGTTGCAAATAAGCGGATTCGATTGTATTTGTTTCAATTTTGTATTTTACTTGATAACTCGAATTTTTTTTGTGGCAAGTAGTGGTTCGAGCTATCGTAGTTCGACTGAATATTGTTACCTAAGTGATGACCACCTCTAGAGGCGTAACTCTGACACTCGCCCCACCACCGATGCAACTGCGGGTTGTGGTACTCTCGCGATGCTGAATTGGTTGATCTATTTAACATTGAACATTGTGGGTCACCGTGGCGTAGTGAGTAAGTGCGTCGACTCCTACGCAGAGGGTGCCAGGTTCGATACCCGAATTTCCCACCTTTGATAATTCACGGCCCCGCATCTTTCGAGTCACTGACAATGCTCAAAGAGTATTTCCTGTCTAGAAAAAGCTTCTCAAACTTGGCCGTTCGGAGTCTGCATTAAACTGTAGATCTCTTCCACGCGTGAGAGAAAAATAGCACGCACAACACGAGTGGTTGCTTAGAAGCTAGGTCCAGGTCCGCCTCGGACTGTAGCGCCACCCATATTATATTATTATTATTATTTAACATTGAGCGTGCGTTAATGCTCTCTCAGCCCAATACCGGTCTCCCATATATTCTCTCTGAGAAGATGGTGGGAAGATCGATCTACGCATCGGTGTCTGTGGTATTACTGTGCCCTAAGAAGCCAGAGGAATAAAAGATTATAAGCTAAAATTATAAAACGTGTATTTCTTTTAAATACAAAGAAGTAATTAATTATATCAATTTGACAATTAAAAGCACACCCGGGTGTGTGGGTGTTGGCATAAGGGTTAAGAGAAAAAGACAACCCATATCTTGTAAATCCCACTGTTTCATTTACCTAATACATTTTGGAATGATAACTTAATTATACAAGCACGGCACTCATCTACTTCGTTTCCAGTCTGATTGGCTACCTACGGGCGAGCAAGTGGATTAAGGACCTAGTGCCCACTCCTCAACCTACCAGCCGTAGCATTATGTAAACAGAACTAACCATACAGTTCCCAGCACAGCAGAGTCCACTTAATCAATTTTAATTGATTGCACTCTACGATTCGGTTAAAAAGGTACAGTCATGTGCAATGTTCATGCACCCTTCGTCGTCTAGTCCGGAATATAATTCTGGAAATCCCAGCCAACGCCTGCCGTAGAATCCACGAGAACCCTTCTGCAGATGGAAAAATGATAAATGAGTCCACTAGTGATTGCTTTACTTTTTCCTTCCTCTGCACAATTACACAAGTATTCCGCGATTGCATATTCAATAGGCTCGCGTTCTTCCCAACCCACAAGTTGCCTTGAAAAACCCAGCTCCGTTCCGTGGAGCTCAAGCATATAGCCGCATTTATAACCAATTACGTTTCCACTGCGACACAACGCGCGAATTAATTATTCGAACCGACCAAAGATTCAAGTTGGCCCTTAAACAATCTGCACCTGTACGGCCAAGAAGCCACAAGAGACGGCTTGCGACTTCAGTGCCTCAGATGGATTTTCACTTGCCAAAGGTCGGCACTTGGGTGAAATTTAATTAATATCCATCCACCGACTGGGGGTTTCGTGCCACTGACCAATTAAACGGAACACAGTCCACAATGTGACAAAAACCGACCGACCAACCAACCAACCAACCAACCAACCGAACGTTGACTGCTGGTGTATGCAAATCATCATAATGTGGCCGGGATGAGTGCGAATTAATGTATAAGACTCATGTCAGCTTAATCAGATTATGGCAAGTAGATGTTACCTTTTGAAATATTACACCGAGCGAAGTTAATTAATTAGTAAAGCGACTAAAGGGACATTAAGTGCTTGCCTGGTGCGGGTAACTTGCTTTCAATGGAATGAAAGTCAAGAATACTCTCGTGCACATACAACCGGGCCGGGCTGTGACGGCAGGCCAGACATTAAGATGAATGAGAAATAGAATGTGTTGTGGCGAGGATTGTTAATGATTTCTGAGGTGAGCTATAAATGAAAGGCTTTAGGAGGCCGTCCTCCATGAATTAGGCATGACTAAGCAGAGTGATTACCGAGAAGAGTTAGGCTGCTTGGATGTGCTCATAATTGGTGGTAATTCTGCCTGATGAATGTTTTAAGCAAGTTAAGCTCTCGGATTTAACTGAGTAGAAGGGTCATCGAATAAGTGTGTCCTTGTGGACGGATTTCAGTGGGAGTGAGATGCCTTTTCTAAAAATAGACATCACGGATCATGGCTATAGAGTGGGAGTTGTGTTGACAGAATAAATGATAGAGGTGGCTCATTAAATTTTGACATTATTGTGCCACAATGAAACACTGGTGGGAAAGGCACAGGACTGGCAAGCTGCTTCCAGTTGCACCCATCCAGTTCCTTGATGTGATTCTTCACTTGTGTGGCCCACTTAAAGCGCGGAGTCCCATTGGCTCGGAGTCCACGACTCTTCGGGTTTGGTTGAAATTCTCCGGCTCTACAGGGCGGGCCGAATACAAATTTCTTCTTAAAAGTGCAATAAAATTAACAAAATTGGGCTTAATTTGTAAGAACAAACATCCCCAATAATTCTGTGGAATGGACATTTTCATCATCGACTGATTTGAAACTTTAAACACGTCTCCTTCAATGTAAGAAAGCAACATTGGGAGTTTGGCTTCATGACCAATTTGATTTAATAGTTTCCGGATTGTTGGCATAAAATCAGTCTTTCACGGGTCTGTACAAAAAAATAAAGTCCTCCAACAGCGCCCGAGACATCCTTAAGACGGCTGATTACACGATTTAAAAAATTTGGTGCACAAAAGATCGACAGAAGCTTAAGAAGCTGAGTAGTAATAGCGTAAGACTCTGATGGATACCTGGCCATATAGGGATGGAAGGCAACAAAATGGCCGACTCCCTCGTTAGGAAAGGAGCATCGGATCCTTTTATGGACCATTCTGGGCTGTCGGAGATCATGTCCTCAGGGAAGACTTCAGGGAACTAGAAAGAAGGAACAGAGCAGATGCCTGGAACAACGCTCATGGCATGAAGCAGGCCAAGAAATCTTGGGTCGATACAACCGGAAGAGGGTTGAGGCATGTATCAAAATGAGCATGAACAACCTCCGTATCCTAACAGGCTTCCTAACGGGGCACTATAGACTTAGGAAACTAAGAGTATCAGAAGGTCTCTGCAGATACTGTGGAATCTAATGAAATTCCAGAATTTATTGAGGCACAAGCCCACAAAAGACAAATATATCTGGGCAAGTACCTAATATCAGAGCAAGAACTGAAATCACTAGAACCAGCTTTCATTCTCCTAGATTCCTAAAGGAAACTGACTTAGAGAGAATAATAATATAATAACATGGGTGGCGCGACAGTCCGAGACGGACCTGGGCTTAGCTTCTACAGGAACCACTCGTATTGTGCGTGCTATTGTTCTTTCACGAGTGGAAGGGACCTACAGTTTAATGCCGACTCCGAACTGCGAAGTTGAGAAGCTTTTTCTAGACAGGAATATTCTTTGAGCATTGTCAATGACTCGACAGAGGTGGAGCCGTTAATTGTGAAGGTGGTAAATTCGGGTATCGAACCTGGCACCTTCTGCGTAGGAGTCGATGCACTAATCCACTTCGCCACGGCGACCCACGACTTAGAGAGAATACTCTAGGATAAATCTCTTCCACCTTCGCTCAAAAGGAGCATATAACCCTTAGTTCAACTCTGAAAAGAGATGCATTAAAGGGGAGCTCTTAAGAAAGCAAAGGTATGAATAGGGGGTACAATAGGTGGTCTAAAGGTCGCGGTGAAACATACCCTAAACAATAATAATAAAGGATCGTGTCTATTGGACTGCTGTGAGGCTCGTATTGGGACTAGCAGCAAGAACCTGGCATGAAAATATTCATCATTGGCTCCGCTATCGAAAGGTCCTGTGTCGGAGGCACCGTTTTCGCGTTTATTCAGTAGTGTGTGTTAGAGATTATTCCTCTCCTAAACCGCCTCCTACTCCGCCTATTGGACTCCTGTGGGGCTGGTATTGGGGCTAGCAGCAAGAACGTGGACATGGACTGTGTGGAATGGCGCACCATCCTGCATGAACCAGAGGACATCCTCCAAATTCATCTAAAAAAAAGTCGGTTAACATGACTCTCTAAAGCCCAACATTGGCCGAAACATAAGCTATATTTTATTTAGGAAAGGTTGATGAAAAACAAAAGAGAATACTTTATTAATAGGGCCCTAAATCATAATTTGTGTGAACGCAACTGCATCAAGTCAGAAAATAGTCAGGAGTATATTTCGTTCATCCTTAAACTGAGAGGGGAGCTGATAGGGCTAAACTACATTCCTCATCGTATTGATCTACCTAATTATTGCAGTCTGTTTATTGCAACATGTCTAGGAGCTACTTCTCGTCGAATTCCTTCCAGGACTGCTCTTTAGCTGCGCACACAGTCGACTTGCAAGTTATTCATGCCTCAGTTTACCAGTCACAAGAATCAGAGTCCCTCAGTGAATTATTATTTTTTTGTTACTTGGGTTTGTGAAAATCTTCAACAAGACACTATGTGACCAGTGTCCACATAGTAGTGTCAGATTTTTGCTGACTAAAAACAGCCTTCCCTTTTGGTTTTTTCTTTACTATAACTAAGTTTCCAAATCTAGTAGTTTGCTTTTATAGATGTTTTCGCGTGTTGCAGGTAGGCTTTCGGTAAAAATACCTGCCATGACCATCGTTCTTGTACGCATCTCGGTCTCGTACGCTGGAGTCGGCGTACGGAACGTCTCATGTCCAAAGTTTTGAGGATGGCATTGTTACAATGACCACGAAGTCTGATACTTAGCTTTCGAGCGGAGTTTGTTATTTCTTCGTCGACTGTAGTTATCCCTAGGTCCCTTTGTATATCACAATTCCTGAGATACCAGGGATCATTCACAATATCCCGTATAATTTTATTTCGAAACGACTGAATAATTCCTCTGTTATTTGCTTTGGTACAACCGCATAGTTGTATGCCGTGAGTCCATATAGGCTTCAGCTTGTTATATATGCTTAACTTGGATTGCCTGCCAAGTAACCAGTACATTTCGCTATACCGGTGCTCGAGCTCATCTCGTTTCTTTTTCACGTGGGCTTTCCACTTGAGTCTCGCATCATGTGTCATACCAAGATATCAGACCATTTTGCTTCATTAGCGTACGGTATTTGTACAGAATTAATGAAAACTGATCGATTATCAATATTTCTGTTGGTAAAATTTATGTGCGTTGATTTGGTCTCATTGGGAGCAATGCTCCAGCGTTTCGATTATTTTGTCCAGAGCTCGTTGCAGTTTCTCATTTGAGGACTCAACTGAATGTCCCGTTGCCAGGATCGCTGTGTCATCCGCAAATGCAGCCACAAGTGTACTCTCAGTTTGAGGCATGTCTCTAGTGTACAATAGGTACAATGTAGGACCAAGGACACTCCCTTGGGGGACTTCTGCTCGGATCTCTTTGAAATCGGAGTATTCAGTTCCGTGTTTAACTCTAAATATCCTGTTATCGCGATAAGATTTTATTATCTTATACAAGCTTGTCGGTAGAAGCCTGCTTAGTCTGTATTTTAGGCCTTCATGCCAGAGTTTGTTGGGACATCAAGTAGGTCGGTGGAGCAGATCTTTTTCTCCTCTAATGCTCCTTCAATTTCACTCGTTATTCTGTATACCTGGTCAATTGTCGAGTGTTTCGCTCGAAACCCGAACTGATGGTCAGGTATTAGTTGCTTCTCTTCGATAAATTTTTGAATGCGTTTTAATAAGAGTTTTTCAAAAATGTTTGATATCATTGGTAAACGCGATATGGGTCTGTACGACCTTTTGTTGTTCAAAGGTTTGACCGGTTTTGCAACCTTCCATGAGTCTGGAACATATAATAGCCTAAAGTAAGCGTTAATTAAGTAGAGGAGCTTAAGTAGCGCCTTTTTCGGCAAGTTTTCCAGGATTTGTCCGGTTATTAGATCATAGCCAGGAGCCTTGTTGTTTCTTAGTGAATTCAATGAATCTCTGGAGGACGAGCAGTTCTCTTCTAACCACCAGCCGCCACTTCAAGCTGCTTCGCTCCACAAACATCTCGTGCAGAGGTCATTACCTCCTGAGTGCAACTGAAAGCTGTTGTAAACAGTCACCATTCTTGTTCTGTATGCGATGGAACATTTGGAATTGGCTCTAATATAAGTTTAAGAGCCAGGAGTCGGTACAAGGAGGTGAACGAAGATCCGTACTCCGTACGAAAGTGGATCTGAAATTAGAACCTGGCAGCGTTGAACCATGGCGGTTGCTTAATCCAACATTCACAGTCACTCTCTTGGCATGATCTCCACCTCGTCTCTCGGTGCACTGACTCCACGACAAATGCACGATTTCAAGAAAGTTTCAGGTGAACATGTCCGATTCATATCTGATGCTGTACACAGACCACTCGTCCATCCAATGACTCGTCTTCAATTGTCAGGCTCTGCTGGCTGGCAGTGGTTCACTCGATGCGCGACTATTCCATCCATGAACGTCTTCCATGAGATCACTTGCGAATATCTTCACAAGTCACAGACTGAAATGGAGTACGTCATCAATTGAATTGAAGCCCACTTGGAATACTTAAAACGTCATAACTCAGTGTACACATCAATTACAGCTTCCAAGTAAACCAAGTCAGCAACCCCCTGAGGCCGACCTAACGTACGCATTCCCATGACAGCCAGCCACTGGCCAAACACAACAAATGCGCGCACATTCAGGTCTAGTCAATAGTTTGTCATGGCTCTCTTACGTGACCTTTAACAAATTCATACAATACAATACAATACAATACAACTACGCACTGTGTACCCCGTTCAAAGAAGAAACAGAACAACATCAACAGCAGCACCAACAACAATACGAATCCATTTAGGAAACCTAAGATTCATACATATGTGTACTCACTGGGAATTAAGTTAAATTGGTTCAACGAGTTCAAATTTGTTTTCGTTTAGACGATGCTTGTGCGATGCTGTCTGCGGCCGGGCGGCGGTATTCGCCATTCGCCGCTCTATGAAAACCACGAGTACCACAAGTACCACGTCCAGTCCAGCGATTCATTATGCCCGTATGCGAGACCTAAATGGACGGACTCTCGACAATCGGCCACGACCGCGTGAGGAATATGAGAGACATCTGCCATCGTGTGCCCATTTGAAATTGGAGACAAAAAAAATTCGCGCACTGATTTCTTATTCAGTATGGAATACGCGCGCGATCACGTTAGCCACGATCGGTACGATTTTGCTTTGGTTTTGCAGTGAGTTCAGACGGGCGCGTCGTCGGTTTTGATTCTAGTTGAGAGGTTAGGGTCAGCAATGAGACCACACAAGGGAATGCAATTGAATATCAATAAGAGCAGTGATAGCGACTCGGTGAGCATCGATCAGTGCATTTGCAAGCTCGGTGTGAATCAGAAAACTGGTCGTGTTCAGTGGTGTCCTGGTTTCACGTGTTGTAAGTTTTTTATCATTCTTCCAGTGATCATGTTGCCAGTCACGTTGGTGCTGATACTGCTCATGCGGATGGACGGCATGATGTACGCGCTGAGCCTGCAGAAGACCATCGACAGCCATCAGGCGCTGGAGGAGGGGGTCGTGCTGCAGACGGAGCTGAATGAGGTGGACTGGGTGTCGCGGTGTATGTCGCTGAAGTTTGGCTTGAGCGAGGCGCAGGACATTGAGGATAGGGACATCATGAAGGACGCGCGTACGTCGTTCATTCCGAGGGACACGTCGGCCATACCGAGGGAGTGCTTCGACTTCGGGATGGAGCGCTATATGATGGGCCGATCGAGGAGGGCGGCGAATTTCAGTCTTCACCACAAGGCACACCTGTCTGCGGTGGGGCGGAGTGTAGACATTGGGAAGAAGGATCAGCCGCCTGGGGGGCTGCACTTCATTTGGCGGGCTGAGGACGACAAGGAGGACATTCGGCGCACACAGGCGGAGACCATGAAGCGGTACATGGACATCACCGCCGATCCGTGCAATGACTTCTACAAGTACGCCTGCGGGCACTGGGACAAGGTGAACCCCATCCCGAGGGACAAGGCTGGCTTTGACACATTCGAAATGCTGCGCGAGAACCTCGACGTTGTGCTGGAGCAGCTTCTGCAGGAGTCCACCCTAAAGCAGGAGGTAGTGTCGGTGAACAACAACTTCTACCAGGATCCCGAAGCCAAGTCGGACATCACGTCTCCGAACATCGATCCGAGAGGCGTCCTGAGCGAGGCGCTTAGGGCCAGTGGCCTTCGGCGGCACATCATCAAACGCAGACGTGTTCTGCTGCGGTTGCTGGATCGGTACAAGCGAGGAGTGCTTACCATCCCCGAGACGCAAGCTCGACGACTCATCAGGGAGGCACCGCGTCCCGAGGATGACGATGCGGAGATTAAAGCCAAGATGCTGTACCGCTCGTGCATCAACAGCCAACTGCTGGAGGAACGTGGAGTCAAACCATTGCTGGAACTCATCAAGTCGCTTGGGGGCTGGCCTGTCTTGGACGAGAACTGGAATCCGGACAACTTCGACTGGCTGAACTTGACAGCACAGCTGCGGCTTTTCAACAATGACATCCTCATCGTCGAGTGGGTTGGACCGGATCTGAAGAACTCCAACCAAAACATCATCCACTTCGATCAGACGACCCTGGGTCTGCCCACGCGCGACTACTTCCTGGAGGAGAGCAACGAGAGGTACCTGAAGGCGTACAAGGACTTCATGGGCACCGTCATGCAATTGCTGGGCGTCAGCCAAAAGGACGCCTCCCGGGCAGCCGACGAGCTCATTACATTTGAGTCTCAACTGGCGGGGATCACAGCGCCGGCCGAAGAGAGGGTGAACGTCACCAAGTTGTACAAAAAAATGACCGTGACGGAGCTGAGTCAGGCCGTGCCGGATATTAATTGGAAGATGTACCTGAGCATAGTCCAGGAGCGACCCATAAACGACACCGAGAACATTGTCATATTCGCATTGGACTTCATGAACGAACTGGTCGGCCTTCTCAATGAGGCCGAGCCAAGGATTGTGGCCAATTACCTGATCTGGCGGTTCATCCGACACCGCATCAACAACGTGGACGATCGCTTCGAGGCGTCCAAGCAGAAATTCTTCCACGCGCTCTTCGGCCGCGAGGAAAGCCCGTCCCGGTGGAAGGTGTGCATCGCCCAGGTCAACTCAAACATGGGCATGGCGTTGGGCGCCATGTTCGTGCGCAAGTACTTCGACGAGAACAGCAAGCGCGACACTCTAAGCATGACGCACGAACTGCAGCAGGCATTCCGCGACATTCTCCACACAACAGAGTGGATTGACTCCACCACCAGACAACTAGCCGAGGAAAAAGTCAACGCAATGTCCCTCAAAATCGGATACCCCGACTTCATCCTGAGGCCAGGCGATCTGAACGAGAAGTACAAAGGCATCGAAATCCATCCCGACAAGTACTTCGAGAACACACTCAACGTGCTGCGACACACCGCCCGCAGTGAGCAGCAAAAGATGCAGGAGACAGTCAACAAGACCCTGTGGCAGACACCGCCGGCGATTGTGAACGCCTACTACAGCCGCAATAAGAATCAGATTATGTTCCCGGCGGGCATCCTCCAGCCGCCCTTCTACCATCGACACTTTCCGCGCTCGCTCAACTTCGGCGGCATCGGCGTTGTCATCGGTCACGAGCTGACGCACGGCTTCGACGACAAGGGCAGACTGTTCGACAGCAGCGGCAGCATCCACAAATGGTGGTCCGATTCATCGATTCAGGGCTTCGACGAGCGAGCCCGATGCCTCATAGCCCAGTACGGGAACTACACCGTCAGCGAGGTGGGCATCGCTCTCAACGGAGAGAGCACCCAAGGCGAGAACATAGCAGATAACGGTGGCATAAGGCAAGCTTTCCACGCCTACCAAAAGTGGTTGCAAAACAGCCCCGAGAAGCTTCGGCAAGGTGAAACACTGCCGGGCCTTAACATGACGGGCAATCAGCTGTTCTTCCTCAACTTCGCCCAAGTCTGGTGCGGCGCTATGCGGCCAGAGGCGACGCGCAACAAACTGAATACAGCCATCCACAGTCCGGGCAAGTTCCGCGTCATCGGAACCCTGTCCAACTCGGAGGACTTCGCCAAAGAGTTTAAATGTGCGAAGGGCACACCCATGAATCCAGTTCACAAATGCGGCGTATGGTGAGCGACGTGGGAATCGAGGACGAGGTTGAGGCGCTTGTGAAAAGGGATGCGCGCCATCGGCGTTATCATTGTTGTTGTCGTTGTCGTTGTCGTTGCCGTTGTCATTCTCATCGCTGATGGCGTGTCGTCGTTGTCCCGTTTTATTGGAGTTAATTGAATCAATGCGTGGTGACGTCCAACGGTAAGTGTTAACTGTCATTTTATGCCATTAAACGTTGTTGTCTTGTTGCAGTGCAATTTTCATTTAATCTTTAGTGATGGGGTAACATGCATTCATTCGCTATTATTTTGTTCTTTTTTTTGTTTTTTTGTTTTACTCTTCCCCTTCTGCTGTTCGTTCAGTTGCGAAGTCAAGTGGTGGAGGCTTGGCGCTGAAAGGCAAATATTTAAGGAACTCACGGCAGGACTGGGGTTGGGGTGGGATGTGAATTTCAATTAACAGTCTCGATGATGATGAATTGACTGTTTGTCATTGTGTTCGTGCCGAACACTTAATTAGCTCTGACAGCTGTCACCGACATTATGAAAAGCGGCCATGTTTCTGCTGTTTGTGTCGTTTGTGCCCTTTGTGCAGCTGAGCGAGAGTAACGGATGCAAAGTGATGACACTGCTGTGAGTAATTAAAAACTGACAGGACCGTCGGGAGTGTCGTTTGACGGCGAGTGTAAATAGATAATTGACTGCTAATGGGATTTCACTTCATTGAGAGATGCATCAGTGCGGACATTGAATTAGGCACGCAAGGAAACTGACCTCTTTGCTGTCTCACACTACTCTGTGCATATTACGATTGATGTGGGAATGGAAAGTGATGCATGAGAGTTTAATTGCATTTAATTTGATGAATGTGGTTAATTAAAGCTGGTTCCTTTAGGTTTGCCTCCAGTTTTGATGCGTTCTCTGCAGCGTTTTTCTACAAGTTTGAAATCGAAGTCTCTTCCGGCTGTAAATAATTGTGAATATGCTCTGCATTATCAGAGCCACCTTAGGCGTTAGATTCGTGGATGCATGAGTAGAAGGACCCCTGTGCAGTTCTTGGCTTCTCCAGATCTCATCTCACGCAGAACTTTTCTCGGAAAGCTACGAAGGATTCCTTCTGAAATTGCCCATACGTCTGCAGCATAGAGCAGGGCTGGTATAAGCAACGTTTTGTGAGCTTCATCCTTAGAAGTAGAACTTTATTTCTGGACAAAGGGTGTTTTATGTTTGAACTAGGGAACCAGGGGCATATTGTAAGCCCCAAACCATCACCAACATGTTTGTCTTATTCTTCAGTCAATCATTAAATAGCCATACTCATAATCCGGACCCTACATTTTTGGGTGTATATTAAAATCTCCAGTCAAACATCTACAGTCAGTCTCAAAAGTGTGAATACAGATGTTCTGTGTTTTTAGTAAAAGCTTAATTCAAATGGACTCCAAATAGAAAAATTTTAATTTGTATATTTTAAGTACATACAAAAAAAAAGACATCTCAAAAACTGTGGGCCCCTGCCCCAAAAACGTAAGATAATTCTTTCAATAATTTATTGGTACTATTAGCTTTGCCTGCAGACGGTATTGATGCGGTCTGAAGATAGTTCAATTATTCAAACCCATCCACTTTTTGATTAGTGGACACTAAGGGTGGTTTTCTTCAACATTTCTGAAGTTGCCGGAAAACTGGGAGTTGATCACATGCGGAGTTGGTCTCAACTAGGTGTTGGGTTAGGTTAGGCAACGGTGATTGCCACCACTGTAGCAGTTGTGGCCCATCTAGATCCTTTGTGCTATCACTACCCGGTTTTTTTCCACCGGCTTCTTTTAAAAGGGACTACACTTACGAAAATGAAATAAACCTAGAGACTACTCAAGGGTGATCTAGTGGCCTACTTTGACAAGTCCACTCCTGTGTTCATTTATAGCCAATTAGTTTTCCTGATAAACTTAGTTATGTCTTGTATCTTTAAGTGTGACATTTCCTCTAGGCTGCTGAAGAAGTAATTGCCTAGCAGTGGCGTGTCTTCTACATAAAACGCTTCCTACCGAGTTACCTTTTAAAATTCCACTCTTCAACAATGTATCTATACAACAAGCAACATGAATCTTAATATGTGCATATAGACATAATATTTGTCACGCTTATCGCTACAGTTTGGGGCAGACCTGGGCCTCAACCAACATGCCTCTCCAGCTAGCACGGTCTCTGGCTAGCTGTCTCCAGTGTCGCACGCCAAGTTGGTTGAGGTCCTTCTCCACCTGGGTACGCCACCTTAAACACGGCCCTCCTCTGTTGCGTTGTCCCACGGATTCGGATTCGAAGACTCTTCGGGCCGGAGCTGAGTTGTCCATATGCTCTACATGGCCTAGATATCTTAGACGTTGGATCCGAAGACGCCTGGCTGGACTCATGTCGCTGTACAGCCTGTACAGTTCGTGGTTGAATCTTCTCCTCCAGAAACCGTCAACGCAAACAGGACAAAAGATCGCACGCAGAGCTTTTCTCTCGAAGAGACCAAGGACTTCCTCATCCGCTTTTGAGATTGTGCATGCCCCCGCACCGTACAGCTGGACTGTAATGATCAAGGTCTTGTATAAAGTCAGCTTGGTCCTTCGAGAGATGGCTCTACTACCCAATTGCCTCTTGAGCCCATAGAAACAACGGTTGGCAAGAGTTACTCTGCGTTTGATCTCGGTACTGATGTTGTTTGTACTATAGGTAGACGAAGTCCTTGACTCCGTCGAAGTTAAAGCTGCCCATTGTGACGCTCTGTCCAAGGCGTCGATGTTGTGTGTCCTTTCTTGACTTTACTTCGTTTTGCCCCCATTAACCGCTAGACCCATTTTAGCCGCTTCCGCCTCAATGCCAGCAAACGCCTCATTAACGGCTCGCTGTGTTCTGCCAATCACGTCAATGTCGTCCGCGTATGCTAACAGTTGCATGAACTTCTGGGCGGTCTCGGTGAGTTCGTTACCGACTTTGATAGAGCAGCGCGAATTCTCCATCGTCATCCTGCACAACCTGACGAGTTTGGCAGGAATGTCAAAATAGACATGGCATTGTATAGCTCGTGCACTATGCACGCTGTCATATGCGGCCTTGGAATCGACCAAAAGGTGGTGGGTGTCGATCTGCATCTCTTGGGTCTTTTCCAGGATCTGCCGTAGTGTGAAATTCTGGTCGATGGTTGGCGCAGTCAAAGGGGTCTCCTTTCTTGTGGATCGGGCAAACGATACGAGATTCCACTCCTCAGGCGTGCTTTCCTCCGACCATATCTTACAGATGAGCTGGTGCATGCGCCCAACCAGATCATCTCCAGCTGGCTTAAAGATTTCAGCGGACAGTCCGTCCGCACCGGCAGCTTTGTTAGACTTCAGTCTTGATATTGCTATCTTGACTTCGTCTAGGTCGGAGGGACGGAATTCTCGTCGATCATCGTCTGTGGTGTCATCATCGCCGTTTAGCAGTCTGCAGAAATGGTTCTTCCAAATTCTCAGTATCGAGAAATTGTCACCTGCACATGCAAGAGACAAATTCTACAAACACACAAGTCCACAACCTGCTTGTCCTTCGTGTTCATATCGTTCTACTGCTCTACGGAAACATAAACTGTATACATACTCCATAGTAAGGCGGCAGCAAAATAAAGAGTGTAAAATCATAGTAACCCGAAAAATCTCGGGTTATACAATATCTGGTTGGTTTGAACCAGAAATGAAGTGTTACAGAAATAGCCGACTTCACAGCTGATCCAATCCATCGACAAATTGAAGTGACTCTTAGACAGATACTCATGAATTTTTGACGATCAATTTGGTTTGAGAAAACGATATAAAAAAACAGTTGCCAACAGTTATAAGTGTGCCAGTTGGTAGAGTGCCTGCCCCTGGTTGGTGTGCAGCTGAGCGAGAGTAACGGATGCAAAGTGATGACACTGCTGTGAGTAATTAAAAACTGACAGGACCGTCGGGAGTGTCGTTTGACGGCGAGTGTAAATAGATAATTGACTGCTAATGGGATTTCACTTCATTGAGAGATGCATCAGTGCGGACATTGAATTAGGCACGCAAGGAAACTGACCTCTTTGCTGTCTCACACTACTCTGTGCATATTACGATTGATGTGGGAATGGAAAGTGATGCATGAGAGTTTAATTGCATTTAATTTGATGAATGTGGTTAATTAAAGCTGGTTCCTTTAGGTTTGCCTCCAGTTTTGATGCGTTCTCTGCAGCGTTTTTCTACAAGTTTGAAATCGAAGTCTCTTCCGGCTGTAAATAATTGTGAATATGCTCTGCATTATCAGAGCCACCTTAGGCGTTAGATTCGTGGATGCATGAGTAGAAGGACCCCTGTGCAGTTCTTGGCTTCTCCAGATCTCATCTCACGCAGAACTTTTCTCGGAAAGCTACGAAGGATTCCTTCTGAAATTGCCCATACGTCTGCAGCATAGAGCAGGGCTGGTATAAGCAACGTTTTGTGAGCTTCATCCTTAGAAGTAGAACTTTATTTCTGGACAAAGGGTGTTTTATGTTTGAACTAGGGAACCAGGGGCATATTGTAAGCCCCAAACCATCACCAACATGTTTGTCTTATTCTTCAGTCAATCATTAAATAGCCATACTCATAATCCGGACCCTACATTTTTGGGTGTATATTAAAATCTCCAGTCAAACATCTACAGTCAGTCTCAAAAGTGTGAATACAGATGTTCTGTGTTTTTAGTAAAAGCTTAATTCAAATGGACTCCAAATAGAAAAATTTTAATTTGTATATTTTAAGTACATACAAAAAAAAAGACATCTCAAAAACTGTGGGCCCTTGCCCCAAAAACGTAAGATAATTCTTTCAATAATTTATTGGTACTATTAGCTTTGCCTGCAGACGGTATTGATGCGGTCTGAAGATAGTTCAATTATTCAAACCCATCCACTTTTTGATTAGTGGACACTAAGGGTGGTTTTCTTCAACATTTCTGAAGTTGCCGGAAAACTGGGAGTTGATCACATGCGGAGTTGGTCTCAACTAGGTGTTGGGTTAGGTTAGGCAACGGTGATTGCCACCACTGTAGCAGTTGTGGCCCATCTAGATCCTTTGTGCTATCACTACCCGGTTTTTTTCCACCGGCTTCTTTTAAAAGGGACTACACTTACGAAAATGAAATAAACCTAGAGACTACTCAAGGGTGATCTAGTGGCCTACTTTGACAAGTCCACTCCTGTGTTCATTTATAGCCAATTAGTTTTCCTGATAAACTTAGTTATGTCTTGTATCTTTAAGTGTGACATTTCCTCTAGGCTGCTGAAGAAGTAATTGCCTAGCAGTGGCGTGTCTTCTACATAAAACGCTTCCTACCGAGTTACCTTTTAAAATTCCACTCTTCAACAATGTATCTATACAACAAGCAACATGAATCTTAATATGTGCATATAGACATAATATTTGTCACGCTTATCGCTACAGTTTGGGGCAGACCTGGGCCTCAACCAACATGCCTCTCCAGCTAGCACGGTCTCTGGCTAGCTGTCTCCAGTGTCGCACGCCAAGTTGGTTGAGGTCCTTCTCCACCTGGGTACGCCACCTTAAACACGGCCCTCCTCTGTTGCGTTGTCCCACGGATTCGGATTCGAAGACTCTTCGGGCCGGAGCTGAGTTGTCCATATGCTCTACATGGCCTAGATATCTTAGACGTTGGATCCGAAGACGCCTGGCTGGACTCATGTCGCTGTACAGCCTGTACAGTTCGTGGTTGAATCTTCTCCTCCAGAAACCGTCAACGCAAACAGGACAAAAGATCGCACGCAGAGCTTTTCTCTCGAAGAGACCAAGGACTTCCTCATCCGCTTTTGAGATTGTGCATGCCCCCGCACCGTACAGCTGGACTGTAATGATCAAGGTCTTGTATAAAGTCAGCTTGGTCCTTCGAGAGATGGCTCTACTACCCAATTGCCTCTTGAGCCCATAGAAACAACGGTTGGCAAGAGTTACTCTGCGTTTGATCTCGGTACTGATGTTGTTTGTACTATAGGTAGACGAAGTCCTTGACTCCGTCGAAGTTAAAGCTGCCCATTGTGACGCTCTGTCCAAGGCGTCGATGTTGTGTGTCCTTTCTTGACTTTACTTCGTTTTGCCCCCATTAACCGCTAGACCCATTTTAGCCGCTTCCGCCTCAATGCCAGCAAACGCCTCATTAACGGCTCGCTGTGTTCTGCCAATCACGTCAATGTCGTCCGCGTATGCTAACAGTTGCATGAACTTCTGGGCGGTCTCGGTGAGTTCGTTACCGACTTTGATAGAGCAGCGCGAATTCTCCATCGTCATCCTGCACAACCTGACGAGTTTGGCAGGAATGTCAAAATAGACATGGCATTGTATAGCTCGTGCACTATGCACGCTGTCATATGCGGCCTTGGAATCGACCAAAAGGTGGTGGGTGTCGATCTGCATCTCTTGGGTCTTTTCCAGGATCTGCCGTAGTGTGAAATTCTGGTCGATGGTTGGCGCAGTCAAAGGGGTCTCCTTTCTTGTGGATCGGGCAAACGATACGAGATTCCACTCCTCAGGCGTGCTTTCCTCCGACCATATCTTACAGATGAGCTGGTGCATGCGCCCAACCAGATCATCTCCAGCTGGCTTAAAGATTTCAGCGGACAGTCCGTCCGCACCGGCAGCTTTGTTAGACTTCAGTCTTGATATTGCTATCTTGACTTCGTCTAGGTCGGAGGGACGGAATTCTCGTCGATCATCGTCTGTGGTGTCATCATCGCCGTTTAGCAGTCTGCAGAAATGGTTCTTCCAAATTCTCAGTATCGAGAAATTGTCACCTGCACATGCAAGAGACAAATTCTACAAACACACAAGTCCACAACCTGCTTGTCCTTCGTGTTCATATCGTTCTACTGCTCTACGGAAACATAAACTGTATACATACTCCATAGTAAGGCGGCAGCAAAATAAAGAGTGTAAAATCATAGTAACCCCAAAAAATCTCGGGTTATACAATATCTGGTTGGTTTGAACCAGAAATGAAGTGTTACAGAAATAGCCGACTTCACAGCTGATCCAATCCATCGACAAATTGAAGTGACTCTTAGACAGATACTCATGAATTTTTGACGATCAATTTGGTTTGAGAAAACGATATAAAAAAACAGTTGCCAACAGTTATAAGTGTGCCAGTTGGTAGAGTGCCTGCCCCTGGTTGGTGGGGTCCCCGGTTCGAATACCAGTTAAAGCAAAGTTAATACGATTTTATCTGGTTTTCAAATCTGGTCCAGTCACCATTTGTAGTCAATCAGTGGTAGTAGTCTGGCTATGGGTATCACAGGGAGGTGGACTTTAAACGACTGGATGGCGCAGTTGGTAGAGTGCTTGCCCCTGGTTGGCGGGGTCCCCGGTTCGAATCCCAGTGAAAGCAAAGTTAATACGATTTTATCTGGTTTTCAAATCTGGTCCAGTCACCATTTGTAGTCAATCAGTGGTAGTAGTCTGACTATGGGTATGACAGGGGATCACAATGGAATGGAATGCAGTAGCAGCCCGTCTACCTAACGTAACCTAAGCGAGGTAGACGTCTGGCATCTCTCTAATACTTCATTTCTATTGGCTAGAATAAATGGGTTCTCTTTCCTTATTTTCCCTCTATTGTTAGCTGTGCTTGACTCCTGTCTGTGCACAAAAATAACTCGCTTTTCATCCTCGATTAGCCTGCCACCGACTTAAAAATGCTAATTGGCGTACAAAGCCATGCATGCCTTGGTGTGACAGGAGGAATCTCCACAACCCCAACGGCGGGCCTAGAGGTTTTACTGGATTTTCTCCCACTCGACGTCTACCTACAGGTGTCAACTGGGGCTATGAACGCCATCCGGAATTTCCAATCCAAAAGCTGGGGCCCCAGCCCCCAGGGCCACGAATGTATACTCAGTAGACTACAGATTGAACAAATCGAAAACGAATATTCCCTCTCCTCTCTGGATTTTGAAAAACCCTTTAGATGTCATTTCCCAACTAGGGAGGAATGGAACTCGGATGAACCGATCAACAACTCGATCTCCATCCATGCATACACGGATGGATTGAAGATGGAAATGGCCGCGCCTGTGCGGCAATTTTGTCCGAAGTTTTAAACTTGACAGACTACCTGATCACTACAGTGTTTTCCTAGCGGAGGTCCTGGCGGTCAAAGAAGCGGCCAAAAGGATATCTTTGTTGGAAATACCTCCCGGCTGATATTACCATTCCAATTGACAGTCAAGCGGCCATTAAAGCAATTTCGGCTCTAGAAATCAAGGTTTCCATCACGAGGATATAAGCTTTGCTTAAAGACGGTATTGGTGCAGGTTACTTACTCTCAATATAGTTCAAATAATCAACCCTTACATTTTTTGATTAGTGGACACTAAGGGTCGTTTCCTTCGATATTTCTCAACTTACCTAAAAACTGCAAGTTTGTCTCAATTCGGGGTTAAACCGACGAGTTGAAAACTAGTTTTGTTCACTATTTCAATTCACAGTCCGAAATTTAAAATCTAGAAGCTGCCCAACTTTCAGTTTTTAAATTTCCCCTGGGATATTCACACATTCAATGTCATGTTCTATGAATTAACGGTGTTTGCTGTTCGTGTGCGCTATAAGAAGAGGACTGAGAGCGAAATTTTTAAGCAGAGATAATGATTGGATATATCGATTGTCCATTATCTTTGGTTTTCAGTTGCTGCCGGCTATGTTATGGAGAATGTAATGCTTAGACTAATCAAGGCTGCTTCGCCTATTGAATTGATCCGAACGCAAAATATTATAATACGATTGGTTAGTGTGTAATTGTCCGTAATTCACGGAGTCTGTTAATAAATGACAATTAATCTATGAAATACTTCATTATTTTAAATCAAATCGAAAGGGCCAGTATCTTCTTTCGTTTCACTGCAATGAATCCTGTGGCCAGTCATTATTTTTGTCCGCTTTGAGAGAGGAAAACCATAAATGACATGACAATCATCCCATATATGCAGGCAGGCAACTACGATATTGGAAGTAAAGAGAGAGAGAGAGCAAAATCCCTAATTTCATACTTTAACTCTTGCTATTTTCGTAAGTTGAAGAAAGAAGGAGTTGATAAACTCATGAGTTGTAAATTGAAAATTGAAACCATCAAATTTGAGTGAATGAAAGCAAATCCAGAAGATGAGGAGAAAAATCCCAGTGCTGTGGTGGACAAAACAACCCTAAATGGACCACTTTAGGTGCAACGTGAAAAAACCCATATGAGGGCAGATTTCTGATTGTGATTTACATGTTGTATGCTTCCTTTTGTGATTTGAATAACCTAATTTTCGCTTTATGTTGCATTCAAGATTTTTTCTTAATGCATCTTTATATAATATATAATATAATATGGGTGGCGCTACAGTCCGAGGCGGACCTGGGCCTAGCTTCTCAGCAACCACTCGTGTTGTGCGTGCTATTGTTCTTTTACGAGCCTAAGGGACCTAAAGTTTTATGCCGACTCCGAACGGCGAAGTTGAGAAGCTTTTTCTAGACAGGAATACTCTTTGAACATTGTCAGCGACTCGAAAGAGGTGGAGCCGTGAATTTTTCAAGGTGGTGAATTCGGGTATCGATCCACGGCGACCCTCCCTTAAAACCCCTTTTGACATTACAAAACATCTCAAACGCCTCTCCGAGTAAAGCATTCTACATTCCCCTCATCAGGAAAAAATGCTATCATCTTCCTCACTCACAAAAAAACCGCAAAACCCAACTTTTGGCAGAGAAGACGCTCATTTCACTACAAACAATCAGGGCGAATATATTTACGCACTTCCTTGAAATATTAAACCTCGGATGGGAAAGGCAGACAAGCTGTCCAAAATGGTTTAAGTGTAATCAATCTAAAAGAAAATATGTCTTCCCATGATCTCGTTATGATATCACTAGATTGGTGGTGGACTTTACGAGACACTGGCCATCAAAGTAGGTATCCCCCAAAAACTATATTGTAGCAGTTGCAATAGCTGAAGGGGACACCTTAACACATTTCATCTTCGCCTGCCGTGCGCTTGGTGGACTGCCCCATCTTTAACGCACTTCATGAGATTTCTGTGAAGGATATTAAAGAATGTATGTTCTTCTTAAATACCTCAGGTTGGATTTAGAGATATCTCAAAACTACATGTCAGAAGGTACCAGAGCTGTGGCATTGGAACGTCAACGACATTCTATCCACCCACCTAGGGGTCCACATGGTCTCAAGTCTCAATGGGCTTATTTTGTTCTAAGTGTAGCTGCCTGCAGTCAGACTTGAAATATAATATTACCGTCACTGTATTTAAACAATCTTCTTTTCCAACGTATGACTAGTAAGTCTTTAGTGACAGCCTTAGACTAGCTAGCAGATGGATCGTCTTCTAGGCGAGGGCTTGTTGGTTCAATTCTCTAAACGAGCAGCTGTCTGAATTCACTGGCCCACCTCTTTCTGCTCAACAAAAAGCTTCTCAAACACCGACGTTCGGACTCGTCGTAAGCCTCTTTTACTCGCGATTTAAAGAATAGCAAGAACGCCATAAGCTGGTTGCTGTAGCCGATCCATATTCTCATTCAAATTATTATCTTTATTTTGAATTGTAATTTATACTAATCTTATCTAAATTTATTTCAACAGATCACCATGCTACTACAGAATCATCACATCTCAGGACATCGGATACCACAGCAGCATTTCTTATATTTATCCAAACGTTGTGATATTCAGTCTCCGTGCAGATCCACCGGTCTTCAGTCCACAAACCATCACGTGTAATTTAGTGTATATTTTATATGTTTTATTTGTAATTATATTTAGTAAATAATTTTATTTTTTAATTTAATTAAATTCATGTGAGCTCCTAGTTAATGATTCAGTTAATTAAATTGACATATTTTATTATGTTATGAAGCTGGAAGCGTTATTTTATTGAAGTCCACTGTAAGAAGGTACAAGTACATGAGACATCTCATTTGACAGATTGAGTCTCTTGTCATTGTGATTGAAAGTTTTTTTTCTCTTCTAGTACACGTCTGACGACAACTTGAATGGACTCAACTTTGGTCACCGCATAACCATTACTTCTTCTTGGTAACATCGACAAAAGAGTTTCTTGGAGCCGGACCATAACTGTCCTGGAATACATAGAGAAGGTTTTCTTACGAACTTAGTCTGGTGGATTTTGAAGCGAAACCTCTCAGGGGACAGTAAGCGGTTCATCAACATTATCAAATGGAGCGGTCCCCAGAGCACTCCTTCAAGCAAAAAACTTGTTTTATTTTTCCGTGGGTAGGTGGAAATTCTTCGACAAGACTCTATGGCGAACGTTCGCACATAGAAGTGTGCGATTTTTACTCACTAAAACCAACCCCCGGATTTCAAAGCGTTGGTATGGCGCCTCATGCAGGCACAAGCGTCTGCACTTAGCCTCTATCAGTGAATCTGAGAGCCGAGCACCTTCGGTCGAAGATGGGGTAAACAACCCACATGGGACGTCGTTGGCGGCTGCAGACGAGAGAGGCGGGAGAGTGTGCCTGTACCAGGGCTCATCTCTCTTTATGGATGGCGGCAAAGGAACTGGAAACTGTCTGGCCAACGGTGGCATCCGAAACTCCAGTCAGAAGCAGCTACCTGGGGCGCAGTCCTTCTAGAGCTACTTCGACAATTTCGAAGCACAGGTCTAGAAGGTTCTTTCAAGGCCAGGTCGGGGCCTTGGAATGGAGATGGCGGCGGAAGCTCCCTATACTTTTAGGGACAACGGCGGCGCTCACAGCCTCAGCGAGGTTACCGGCACCGGATAAGCCCGGACCGTCCGCCTGAGGGTTAAAGAATAGGGCCTGGCCTCCCAGTTGGGGGTAAACTTCCTCACCACGTAAAAGTTGTACGGTTCAGAGATAACCAAATGCCTCGGTTACGGACGGAATCAATTTAGACGACCCCAGCAAACGATACAAGGACAACGATTTTCGGTTCTGCACTTGGAATGTTAGGTCCCTTAACAGACCGAAGAACTCGCGGACGCCCTGGACTGCTTCAAAGCAGATATTACCGCAATCCAGGAAGTGCGATGGAATGATGCAGCAGGGAGAGGCGCTTATTTGGATGTGGATTTTGTTTTTCGAGGCAGACTTAGGCAAAGGGTCTTATGCTTTGTCTGTAAAAGCGAAAGTGAATTTTTTTAAGACTACAACTAAGTGAAGCACTTAACCAGTAGTCTGCATTTCATAATTTAGGTACTGATCGGCAGGTTACTCTCCAATGAAAGTTCCTGCCAACACCGCAACCATGCGCGGAGATCAAAGGGTTGAATCCTTTGAAGTCGCCGCAAGACATTAACCCATTTAAGATGACTGTCTTGTGTCTGTGTTCCACTTACCGCTACTTATTAACCAGTTGTAAAGAGATATTGCCACTTGCTATTATTTGTGCAACTGAGTATGCGTTGACCTATCTTCATCTTCTTTATTTGGCGCTACAGTCCGGGGTGGACCTGGGCCTCTACCAACAAGCCTCTCCAGCTAGCACGGTCTTTGACTAGCTGTCTCCAGTGTTGCACGCCAAGTTGGTTGAGGTCCTTCTCAACCTGGGTGCGCCAACTTAAGCGCGGGCGTCCTCTGTTGCGTTTTCCCACGGGTTCGGAGTCGAAGACTCTCCGGGCCGGAGATGAGTTGTCCATACGCTCTACATGGCCTAGCCATCTTAGACGCTGGATCCGAAGACGCCTGAATAGACTCATGTTGCTGTACAACCCGTACAGTTCGTGGTTGAATCTTCTCCTCCAGAAACCGTCAACGCAAACAGGACCAAATATCGCACGCAGAGCTTTTCTCTCGAAGAGACCAATGACTTCCTCATCCGCCTTTGAGATTGTCCATGCCTCCGCGCCGTACAGCAGGACTGGGATGATCAAGGTCTTATATAAAGTCAGCTTGGTCCTTCGAGAGATGGCTCTACTACCCAATTGCCTCTTGAGCCCATAGAAACAACGGTTGGCAAGAGTTACTCTGCGTTTGATATCGGTACTGATGTTGTTTGTACTATAGGTAGACGAAGTCCTTGACTCCGTCGAAGTTAAAGCTGCCCATTGTGACGCTCTGTCCAAGAAATCGATGTTGTGTGTCCTTTCTTGATGATAGCATATACTCCGTTTTGCCCCCATTAACCCCTAGACCCATTTTAGCCGCTTCCGCTTCAATGCCAGCAAACGCCTCATTGACGGCTCGCTGTGTTCTGCCAATCACGTCAATGTCGTCCGCGTATGATAACAGTTGCATGGACTTCTCGAAGATCGTGCCTCTAATGTTGGCGTGCGAGTCTTGCACGAACTTCTCCCGGATGATGTTAAAGAAATCACATTCACGCGTTGACCTATCTGGTGAGATAGAATTTGAAAAGTATTCGCATGTTGTTAGACATAGTAGCCGGTCGCATAATTTTGTATTTTTCAGGAACATTAAAAAAGGTCAAATGGAGCGCCTCTTTAGTAAGAATGTCCATAGGTGCCAGAATAACAATTTTGTTTGCGATTCGTGACTATGGTCATTTGCACAGAACATCAATATATAAGAAAACATATTTCATAACTGGGAAAAAAGAAACTCCGCCAAGACCAATAGACACATGGTCATGGTTTTAGGCAGTCTAAGAGATAAATCAGGCCTTATTCATACAAGGAAATTCTCCATTTAGTAAGGATAGCTTAAAATTGCTAAGCTTAAGAGCTTAGGTCGCCGTGGGGCAGTGGGTTAGTGCGTCGAATCCTACGCAAAGGGTGCTGGTTCGATACCCGAATTTCCCACCTTCACAATCAACGGCTCCACCTCTGTCGAGTCACTGACAATGCTCAAAGAATATTCCTGCCTTGAAAAAACTTCTCCACATGGCCGTTCGGAGTCGGCATTAAACAGTAGGTCCCTTCCACTCGTGAAAGAACAATAGCACACACAACACGAGTGGTTGCTGTAGAAGCTAAGCCCAGGTCCGTCTCGGACTGTCGCGCCACCCATATTATTATTATTAAGATTGCTAAGCAGCTTTCTTACTGGACACTGCGGCCTGAAATGTCACCTTAACAATCTATGCCGGTGTCAAGACACGACTTGTCGGCCCTGTCTCGAAGAGGATGACACTTCCGAGCATATCATGTCTGAATGCTCGGCAATAGTCTGGTTAAGGAAACGTATCTTCCATTGGGAGATAATCATTTCAGTGGAATGAAAAAATTCCACTGCAAAAGATGTACCATCTGGGAAGTGGTTTGTCTTTTGTCTTAACTCCAATCATTCGTCCTTCGAACCCTGGTCGCGGTGCCGTTGCCTACACGGCATGGGTTGTAGAAGGGAAAAAATGCTTATCGTTACTACAAAAGCTTGGAACGCTTACTCACATCAAATATGGATGGTCCTCTGTCACTGGGTGCATCATCACAAGCAATATTGGGCCAATATCGATCCAAAGCGCACACGTGATCTGATCAGAATGAGTAGGCCACATCTCAGAACTCTCACCGGCATCATAACCGAGCACAGTCCCATTGGAATTCATACCTCAAGACTAGGTATACCCTTTAACGATTTCTGTAGAAGCAGCAGAGATGAGGAGGAAGAAGAAACCATTTCACACCTTCTTTGTAACTGCAATGCCCTCTCATCTCCAGAGTTAGTCACTTGGACGCCTCATATTTCTATGACCTGACAGAACTAAGTGAGATTAGCATCGGCCAGCTTCATCGCTTTGTCAAAAGCTCAATCAACTAGATCGTTGTGGGAGCCCAACGGACCTACCTTTGGCCTAAGTGTGGCTACCTTTCCCCCGCACCTCCCCCCATCGTCGAAATATTTGTCTGGCTAATACCTTGATTGAGATGGGACGATGCGAGTGACCGCGTCTTTGCATTGACCAAGTGTCAGGGAGTATCGATTGAGCAGCGGCAGAGGACGGACGTGCTTCACATGGTCTCCGCAGATCCTTTCCTTTTTTTAATTTGATGCATATTATTTTAAGTGTGCGTGGATTATAATAAAACGGTTATCTTTTGACACAAGTCCATCTGTAGCTTCTATTAGGCTGAAACTATATCGATTAAGGAAGCTCTGTCCTAACTATACAAAATGTAATATCATCGTCACCTGTTCTGACAGCTAGGCAGCACTGAGTGTAGTCACTTTCCACCACAAGACTTCCCTGAATTGAGGCTGTATTTTGGCCAAGTATTTTAATATCCAATTCATGCGGGTACTGGGACACTGTGACATTACGGAGAACTGTTTAGCGTACGAACTCGCTTGAAATTGCAATGATTGCGTACTCTTTCCGGATGGAGGCCTGCAATCCATTCTTATGGTTACTGCAATTGCTTAAGCTTAACATAACATTTAATTACATAACATTTAAGCCACACTCCCATTCGGTTTCTCTTGCTTTGCGTTGCAGCTTCTTTTAGTAACCTTGTCAGTTCCATTCCTTGTCCACTAAACCACAAGTTATAAGCAGGTACTCTCGACAGTGTACATCCCGGATAGTCTCTTGCTTACTTGCTCTTCGTAGGCTTCGCTAGTCCCCGGTGTGGTGGTCGAATGTAGAAATTCCTCTTTCAGTTGAGCTCTGAATCAGTCCACATTTACCCCTCTAAGTGAAATTCTTCACACCCCCTACCAACACATCATTACACTCAACACTCTAAGCGTGGACTGCTTATCAATGCCATTTGCATAATCTGCCCGTTTGCGATAATGTGCACTGATTCTGAGACACACGTACGTTTTGTACGATTCACACTCACTTTCAATCGTCAAAGCAGCAGGCAGCTGCGTCAGCACGACCTGTCACTGCGTTGACTTACGCTTGCCACCTGGTGGCCAAGTCACTCAGATACCTCATTGCTTCAAAGGTGGGGCTTGAAAGTTTTATCGTCCCCATGGCATTCATAAATTTCCCCATAAGTGTCTTTACCGGCAGCGGTCAGCGATCACAGATCTGATCTGAATGCGCGACAAGCCGTGCACCGCATGCCAGCGTAAGCGGATTAAGCCATAATTTAAAAGCCATTAGTGTGCATGAGCCTCGAACATTCAGCGTACGTTTCACACACCGGCTCTTGCCCAGCCACAGCCAGTGATTGCAATAAAATTCTTTATTGGCTTCATTTGTGTCAAAGCACGCACATAGCCGGCTCTCCAGCTCCAGCTCCAGCTGTCCAGTGATCGATAACTTCATTAAAGCAACAAATTGTGATTGCGTCCGATGGCGGAGCCTGCAAACTTAAATTCAATACCGACACATAGGTGACATGTTTGACATGTGAAAGGGGAGAGCCCCGTGTGCCTGTGTGCCTGTGTATCCCAGACTGTAATGTCTAATTTGTTGGCCTGTTTACTGGCTGGGGTGAAGGTTCTGAATGAAGAATGGCGAAGGTATTGATTCGGGACGTGGGGGCCTCAACCTGGGAGCAATTGTTGGCTGTCCCAGCCACACACTTGTGTCACATGCCCCAGGCAGTGGAAGTGGGAGAGTTCACATGAATGATTTGAAATCACTGGAACAATTGGATCCGGAATGCGAGTTGAATTCAAAAGTGTTTACCTATGAGCGGCTGAGGGTACCGGGAAATTCGGTTACCACCCAGCGTTGCGAATCATATTTTTCACAAGAACGTGGGCGCGGTGGGGGTGTTTTTTTTTCTCTCTTTTTTCCGAGAAAGAATGCGAAAGGGGAGAACCAGTTGGTTACATACTTGTGGTGTTTTCGTTTCATTTGGTATGCAATGGAAATGCGAAAGACGAAATCGAAAAAAGCGAAGCGTGTGTGTTTTGTTCCGGGGCGCTGAGACATGCTCACGCGAACTGCTGCCTTGGCACTCTTCGTTGAATCGTGGGAGTTCAAGGTAAGCCCACGTAGGCTTTGTTTTGCATTTAAACTGAGCCCAACCACGAAATGGGTGGCAGCACGTAGGCGGGTGGTTTGCAGTTGCGGCATGAGCTTGAAACATGAAAAGGGTGGATGAGTGAAGCGAAAAGGAACTGTTATCAACTCTTTGAAAATATATATCCACTAAGTGTTTTCACATCAAGAGCTAGCCTAGTGAAAGCATTCCTAAATGGTGGGTTTCCAAGCTTGTTATCGACGGTGCTTTTATTGAATGGACAGAAGCCGGACAGGTTTATGTTGTAGCCGCCGAATCCTCCCCTCAGCTCATCCAGTTTGTAGGTAAATCTTTGTCACTTCTTCATTTTCTGTTTCTCTCAGTCTATCTGGAGGTCCAGTAAATTTTGTCCATGTCCGTATGTCCTTATCAAAAAGGTAGAACTTGTCTTAGGAGGACAGCTCCAGCTTGACCTCCATGAATGTCCGTTCTAAAGGGGTTGAAATGGAGGTTAGGTTAGGTTAGTTTAAGGAAGCGGAGTATGATGGTAGAACATCTCTTCCACTCGGAGGCCTTAGGTACTTCTTCTTCTTCTGGTGGCGCTACAGTCCGGGGTCTACCTGGGCCTCAACCAGTAAGCCTCTCCAACCAGCACCATCTTTAGCCAGCTGTCTCCAAGTGCGCACACCAAGTCAATTGAGGTCCTTCTCCACCTAGGTGCGCCATCGGTTCCGTGGGCGTCCTCTATTGCGTTTTCCCAATGGTTCGGAGTCGAAGACCTGCGGAGTACACATTCTGAATAAACTTGTGTCACGTAATGGCTTAAACCACCCTGTGTTCCTTACAAATCTTACAAGATCCGATATATCCGCCAACCCTGATGGCGGTGATGGAGGACTTAAGGTGCTTTGACCATTTTTTTCGCGCAGCGAAGCTAGGCACCGGTTCTGCAGAGCTGGGCAGTGGAAAAGCAGATGTTGGATCGTTTCGGTCTCATCCTCGTCTCCGCATCCGGATTCCGCTGATCTTGTCATGTGACAGTCATCTCTTGCGAGCCAAGACGATTTGGCTCATTTCAGAATGGTCTCACTTATAGTTCGGAGTAGTGCACTGATCGATGGCTGCAGTGGTGTGTCCGCTTCGCTGATGTCCCTTTCAGACCCTTGTCTGGCCAGTTAGTATGCTCTCTCGTTCCCTGGTATTGGGTTGTGGCCCGGGACCCATGGACTTGGTGACTGATGTACTTTAGTGAGTCGCGGCAGTTCATAACAGCCCTTGATCTCGTCGTGCACTGATGTCAGTACAGCCTGGCTGTCGACAAAGATGGTGATATCTGATGGTGGGATATCGGTTTCTTGTATGTGTTCGGCTGTTTTCTCTTTTGCCAGAATCTCTGCTTGGAAGACACTGCACATATGAGAGTGTCTAAATGATTCTTGCTTCAGAGTAGAATCCGGCTGCAGTACCTGTGTCCATTCTTGATCCCTCGGTGAAAAGGGCAATCTCGTGGTCGTTGATAAAGGCGTTGGAAAGTCGCTTGTCCCTGCCGGGAAACAAAAGTGGTATTTTGAGGGAGAAGTCGTTGTAGCGAGATTTATAGTCGGTTGTAGCCGCGAGTCTACTGGAATCATGTCTCTTACCAAAGTCGTCTATTATTCTGAGAATGGCCGCTTGTCCATAGTTCGCTTGCTTCCATAGAGTGTCTGAGAGATAGTAGTAGTAGTCTGAGAGCGCTTTTTGCGGCGCAGCCTTTTATGAATAGGTCGACGGGAAGACGATGAAGTATCATGTTCAACTCAATCTGCAGCATATAAAGCTCCCGGTGTACAAATAGCGGCTAAACTTCGTACTTTGTTGATATAGCTTTGTGTGTTGCTGGCAGTCCACCAGACAAGGGCCCCACAAGTTATAATGGGTCTGATGATTTCTGTGTACATTCAATTAATGATCTACGGTTGCAAGCCCCATCTTTTGCCGATGGTCTTTTTGCAAGCATAAAAAGCATGTAATCGTTTCCTTATCCTTTCCTATACGTCCTCTTCCTCTTCCAAGTAAGTTTGAAGTCGAGAATGATGCCAAGATATTATTATGGGTTCCGACTGTTGAAAGGTTTTCACCAAGAAATATGCTACAGATTCGTCATGGTAGATGGGCGTATGAGGCATTGATCATGACGTCGTCATATTTCAGGACATTTTGTGTGATCGTGGTAGAAGTGAAACAATGTATCTACTTAATTTTCCGTGTCACCCTTTACCTACTACCAATTATGAGAACAGAAATCGATTGGTAGTTCATACTTCTATTAGCTTTAAGTTGAATTTATCGGCCCTTTTCCTTACGACCTTGGACGTGCAAGCATCTTAGTAAAAAGAACATTGAAATAAGGTATAACCAGTGTTTAATTTGTTACACTCGTAGCGCCAGGTGTGGGTGGTCGTTTACAGCATCAGGGGTGTCCGATTCGATACCGCCGCAGGGCTTGTGTGTTCTTTTAATTACCTTATTTTTTTTCTCTTCCCTTTCTAGTGTGAACCTGTTGGCGTTTCCTCGGCTTCCCCCTTTCCAGGAACACGATAGTAGTTCTTAGTGTGGTGTGATGGGAAGTTAGCGGACTAGTTGATCGGGTGATCGGTCCAACAGGCGTTCGTCCCGCAAGGTCAACGAGGTATCGAACATCTGATCGGGATGGCGGGGGTAGCGTGGGAATGTCGGGAGGTTTGAGCGTGGGTTTTTTTTTAGCCTCTGTTTTGAGTTTCAGTGGAGTTCCATCCAACTTGGGGAGAGTCCAACCAGCACTGTTTTCTGGGGGGGTTGAAATGTACCAATAGCTTCAAATCGGGACCATGACGAATTGTCAGTAAATAGAAGTTTGACTGTACCTTGTTTTCACTCGTCTACCGCCAGACCCATTTAATCTACTCCCATTGCGTTGCCAGTCAACTTCCCATTCATACACGGCTGCACCAAGGATTGAACACACAACTATTTTCTCTGGAATTAAGAAGAAGTAGAATAAAAAGAAGAAGATAAAGAGAGAGAGCGCTGTACTTCTTTATCTTCTTCTTTTTCTTCTACTTCTTCTTCTTATTATTTTTCTTCTTCTTCTTCACCATCTTCTTCTTCTTAGGGCGCTACATGAACCTGAGCCTCACCCAACATGCCTCTTCAGCCAGCCCAATTTCTCGCCAGCTGTCTTCAGTTTCGCACACCAAGGAGGCTGAGGTGCCCTTTGACTTGTGAGCACCACCTAGGACGTGGGCGTCCTATTACGTTGTCCCACAGTCTCAGAGTCGAAGATTTTTCAGGCAGGAGCTTAGTCGTCCATACGCTCTACATGGCCTAGCCATCTTGGCTGAATCCGTAGACTCCTGGCTAGGCTCATGTCGCTGTACGGTTCGTGGCTGAACTTTTTTGTCCAATTGCCATCAACGCAAAAAGGACCAAAAATCGCGCGCAGAACATTTCTCTCGAAGAGATTAAGAGCCTCTTCATCCGCCTTGGATATAGTTCATGTCTCTGGGCCGTAGTGCAAAACGGAGATGATCAATTAGAGTCCACTTAGTCGTCTGAGAGATACTCTGTGACTCAATTGCCTTAGAGCCCAAAGAAACAGCGGTTGGCAAGAGTTATTCTGCGTTTAATCTCGGTACAGGTGTTGTTCGTACTGCTTACTTGGAAGCCGAGGTAGACGAGGTCCTTGACTACCACGAAGTTATATCTGCAGGGAACTAAGTCCCCGGGAACTAATTCCACTGAGTGTCTTAGTTCCCATACAGGAACGCTCGCTAACTGGATTTTAACCCGCTCATACGACTTCGTCGCTGCGCGAAGGATATGTCAACAACAGTCAGGCAGGCGCCTGGAGTAAAATTAACAAACATCGCCAGTTTTTCTAAAACGAATCGGCAATTCGGCCTTATTTCGTTTTAAATTTGGAAACTACGCGAATTTTCTGGATATTTTCTCAACATGTCTATGTGTCCTAATTTGTAGAAATAATGCAGGAATTACTAAACGTATTCCTCTGGAAAGTATGTATATACCATCGAATGCAGGGCGAGATCTATCATCCGAAAGACTGATTAATATAATCAAGGCCTTTGACGCAGCAATAATTGGTGGAGAGGAAGACCTTAACACATTTCTTTTGCTCCTATCCAGCCAGACAGCGAGCTCTTGGTAAACCCCTAATTCCTCTCACTTGATGAGATTTCTACGAAAGATATTAAGGATATAATGTCCTTCTGAAGTCCCTCAGATTGGATTCAGAGATTTCTCAAATACACCTACACCCTCCTTATTTATAGGTTACTTAGCTGTGATATTATGGCGCTAATTAGGTTCTCATCGCATCACCACTACCACCTTCCTACCTAACGCCTCAAACGAATTGCAAAGAGACTGCACTTTTAGACTAATTGGGCTCCCCGAAAGCACTCCTTCCTGCGAGTGCACCCTCAGGATACTGCAGCAATAACCTCACAGTACACAGTAGGCACACGAGCAGCGCCTTTTTGAGGCAACAAAAAACGAATATGCACGCTATGCCAAGTAACTCAATCGCAGTCATTTCGTGTGCAATTTGCTCCGCTCTGCATGCAGCCAAGTGTGCAGTCACTTGTTAACGTTTTGTTCTGTAACTGGAAGGAGCAACTCAGTCTTTGGCAATCAATCTCACAGCTCCCTGTTCATTGCATTCTTTAACACTCAGCCGGTGCAGCAGTGAGGCACGCTCGAAGCATGTAACTCACATCCGCACAAGGTGTGCGAGTGTGTGCAGGTTTTCACAACAAGACTGGTGCCACTCCGATGTTGCCACAATACCCCCGGCCATCGTAACTGTAACCGCTCACAGATCCGCACCGACTGGGAGTAACCAGTGCGTGTAATCACCGAATGTTCATCTACATGCATCTGCATCAGAGCACAAATGCCATGGAACAGATACAAATTATCTGCTGCTGGGCTTTATTGTTCGCCCATGGTGCCCGTAAGTGGCAGCCCAGTCATCCGTGACGGCAGTGCCGGAGCCCAAGAGTCAAAACAAAAGTCTAATTTGAATGGAATTTAACTGAAAGAACGACGGCAGTGGTTCTATCGCGCAATCGCTGCGCTCCGGTCCGGTCCAAAGCGGCAGCAGCCGGTGGCGGTGGTTGCGCTGCAATTCGGTGCTGGGGAACCTGCTGGAATTACTGCTGCTCGATTGGGCATATTTGGCGCTGATTGCCGGATGACCTTTGTACGACAGATTCGCATGGTTCCGGGTAATTAGCCGCGAACTCAACTGGTATGCGTCATGTGTGCCAGTGTGCACGGCGGCGTGGCTGGTGCCGCTGACACACATCAACGTCCAGGGAGTTGTGGATTATGAATCGATTTATCAGGCATTTGGACTGGATTCATTTTGGAATAATAGTATTTTAATAATTTTGGCAGTTGGAACAGAAAGGCGGAATAATTGGGCTCTAACTGCGGTGCGGTGGGTCTTTTGTGACCCAATTTCCGACGGCCTAATAGCGATTTAGCGTAAACGTTTCGTGCGTTTTGATATGTTTCTGTGATTGGAGTTTTAATGCGAAAGTATTTTTTCGATTTTGCTGGTAGATAGTCGCATTTACTGAGTTTAGTGGATGAACATGGGCTGGAAAGATATCAACTCATCAACATTGATTGAGACAAGTGGAGCGGAGACTTGCGCGTGCCACCTGAAATACTGGCGTCCTATGCTGCTTGCTCCCACAGGATCAGAGTCGAAAATTCGTCGGGCTGAATTTTTGAATTCCACGTGATTGCCATATTGGCGGCCTACCTACTAGGGCTTGACGAGAGTAATTTATACTCATATCGTACCATCGAAGGCACCGCGATCGAAGTCCGCGACACAGGCTGTTCGTGAAACAGTGTAACGCTCAGCACACACGCAACCCCTGATAAGAGTGGACAATTTCCTGTTGAAGTTGATTCGAGGTCATACTGCTAGAGCGATGAACTCGTCCAATAACTTGATCTCAGGGGCTTACTACCCCAATCCAGAATACCACGAAAAGGTACGCCACAGTGGCTTCGTTCCCCCAGAAGCTTTTCTCCATTTAGATAAGCACGGCTTGTTACAAGATATAAATGCGGTACCGCTCATCTACCACATCGCCAGATCAACTGTGGATGGGCGACTCAACCACGACCGTTCTGTCGCACAACGAGCTGAGGAGGGTCTCCTCCGGTTCAGTACGGCGGTATCCAGCCGAGACAGTCGGGATGTTGCTAGGCAGCACCAAAATTTCTGGTGGCTGGGGAGCGAGGGAACTCCAGCGTCGAACCCTTTAGACCCGGGGTAGAAAGGGTAGTGCGTTCCCCCTTAAGGGGCGCAGTCGGTCTCTGTCTTGCAGCGGATTAGATGGAAATCTATCAGCCGCAGCCTATGGCCGACTTATATATCTTAGGGTGGTTTTTAGGTAGTTTTTTTAAGTTGTATATATGTGAAAAAAAAAAATAGCAAGAATGTATATGTGTATACATGACGATACATGTATACATTGTGTATATTAAGGATATATGCGTATACACATGTGTATAGGGGTATAGACAGGTGTATATGCATATATACGTAGGTTAGCTTAAGTTAGTTTGTAAGTGTTATTTTAAGGTAGATTGTAAGCTAGCTTGTAAGTTTTAATATAAACCGTTCAGTCATTAAGTTTTGAAATTTTTTCTTAATAGTAAGTTGTTATTTTTAAATTCTCATTTATATTTCACTCCGTAAGATTAGGTCGAAAGACATAGAATAAGGTTAAGTTTAGCTTAGAGTGCCCGCCTAGGGCCAGTAAGTTAGAAGTTGTCTTTTTTTGTCTAGTATATAAGTTGTTATGAATTCCACAATAAAAATGAATTAAGATAAAAAAAAAGCACACACGCAACCACTTCTTTCAACTAAACCGCCCATGTTTCAAAGCCATATCTCGACCATCCTATCGTAGATCACTCTTCACTAAAGGCCCAGCCTACTCCTTTCTCCGCCTTGCACCAGCGTCTCATCCGCTCTGATGCCATTATGATGTTCAGCTTCTGTTGAGTTTTCTGCATACGAAAGATAAATAATATAATAATAATAATGATAATGTTTTACGCATCATAGGGAGTTCTTTTTGGTGTTGACCCGTTGACCATCCTCGTGTGTCGGACTCCTTCAAGTTTCCGCCTAAAACTCCTTTATAACCCTTTTGGCGTCTGACCAAAAATAATAATAATAATAAAATTGCGTTCTTCACGGTTGATTGCTGAATGGCACCTATCATTGAAATATATCAAGAATTGGGTTAAGAGTTCCCTAATCCATACAATCCCCGATAAGTTGCCATTCTTATAATTAATTTTTGGCTGTACAGTCTTTCTAATTAATTGCATACAGTTTTAATATTTTAATTGTCTGATTTAACATATTTCTTCAATTCATCTTTAAATGTTTAAATCAAGGCTGATACCTTCCACTCGTGAAAAGAACAACAGCACGCACAACACGTGTGGTTGCTGAGAAGGTAGGCCCAGGTCCACCACAGACTATCGCGCCATCCATATTATTATTATTATTATATCAAGGGAGATAAGACGTTGGGGACTGACGCCAGGGTTCAAATCTTACCTTCTGTTGCACCTGACTCCTTTCGAAAATGGTTGAGGCCATGGTTCGCCACTTAGTCCCTCTGTGGGGAATAGTATTTCCAATAAAAGTTGACCAGACATTGTGGACGTCAGTGCATACGCAGAAGATAAATAAATCTTTTAGACAGATGTAGACCCCACAATAGACATTCAACTAAAATTTTTGAAAATTTTGCTCAGCTCGTAATGCAGTTTAGGTATGGCGATAAATGTAATATCTATCTTATTCCTTCCTAGGCAGGGATTTACGTCATTGTCGTCATAGCCCGGTGAACAGTGCCATTGAAACTCACGCGTCTATACTAGATCGTCGCTACAATAATTTCTGCAGACGTTGCAGAGACGAGTAGGAGGAAGGACTTATTGTATATACTTTTTTCTAATTACAGCACACTCTCATGCTGAAGAAGAAGTCACATAGACGCCTACTACTTCAACAACCTAGTCGAACTATATGTATGAAAGAGGGAATGTATGAAACAAGATTTTTGGTTTCAATAAGATAATGACCCCAAGCATACCGCGGAAAATGTGAAGCTCTGGATGTTGTATAATATAAAAACAAATCAGTTGCGGATACATCTCCAATCTCCGGACTTGAATCTCTAAAGCATTTATGGGATTTGCTCGAACGCCGAATTCGGAAACATACCATTACCACCAAAAATATGCTTAAGAAGATAATAATTGAGGAATGGGAAAAAATGTCAGACGAAGACCCAAACAATTTAGTGGATTCCATGTGTAAGCCCTTTTCTACTGAAAGCGCCTAGGCGCAACTTGTGCCTCAGACCGCCCATGGCGGTGTCCTTGAAATTCGCTCACTCAAAGTTGTGGGTGACCGCTTTAGCGGGTGAGTGATCGAAGATAAACGGAGGAACACGAGAGGCTATCAAGGAGTTTGTCAACTGATCCAACGAAGTGTTTTTTTTTTTGGGGAAGATAAGGAAAAATAAAGTGAATTGAATATAAAGAATATTCCGGAGGCCGTTGTCTTTTTTTTGTGGAGTGACTTGTTTTATTCCTTGGGTCGTTTTCTTTTTTTTCGCCTTTACACATGCCTAGACGTGTGACGGAAGTATTTGGGGGAAAAGGTTATCCAACAAGCTACTAGGGAATCACACAAATTAGTTTCTTTTGTACCAAAGAACTTGTACGCAGACTTTTGCGTTCGTGATCTTTCAACGTGTTTCGGAAAAATATCAAAAATTAACATTTTAGTTTGATCTTATAAGAGTCTGTGAAAATAATGGGAAGTCGAAAAAGTCATTTCATATTTTGTTAATAGATATCGTTGGAGTCGTCTATCTCCAGTGCTACCAATCACTTTGTGTCGTACCATATGGTGTTGGAAAGGTGACATTATAAGCTTCAGTTAACAAAAAAAAATTAAATTCGGAAAATTTGGAAAAAAGTTACAGCTGTTCAAAAATGAGTGGAAATAATGAAGAAATTCGTTATATTTTGAAATTTTTGTATAAAAAAGGGAAGAATGCCACGCAAGCCACCAATGAAATTTGTGAAGTTTACGGAGACGTTTCTGTATCAGTTCGTGTAGCACAACAATGGTTCGCTCGCTTCCGTTCTGGAAATTTCGATGGGAAATATGCACCTCGCTCTGGTCGACCTATCGTTGAAAAAGTCGATGAAATTATGGAAAAGATTGACCAGGACCGTCACATAAGCAGCCATGACATCGCCAAGGAACTAAACATTCATCATCAAACGGTTTTGAATCATTTCAAAAAGGTTGGCTACAAAAAGAAGCTCGATGTTTGGGTACCACATGAATTGTCTGTGATAAAAGTTTGATTAGAAATATGAAAAGACGTTTTCGACTATCTAATATTATTTATATAGAGACATATGTAAGGAATAAAATAAAACTCTCTATGTTCCATTTTAGTTGAGATATAGGAGTTTGAAATTTTTTTTGTTTTTTGTTTGAGTTGGTGAAAGTCTTTAACAAGACACTATGTGGCCCCTTAACCCTTAATTCATTTTTATTTTAATAATTCATGACGGCCTTAGATTCTAGACAAAAAAGCTTAAAACTAGTTGGACGTACATTGTAACTACTTCTTACTTACTGGCCCTAGGCGGGCAGTCTAAGCTTAACTTAATCTTATTCTGTGAGTTTTCGACCTAACCTAACAATGAATATAAATGAAATAAATCAATATTTACATGTACCACTTAATATTAAGAAAATTACTCAAAAAATTCTTAATTGCAGAACTGTTTTACTTAAAACTTATATACTATCTTAAAAATTACCTTAAAACTACCCTACGATAAATAAGGCGGCCATAGGTGGCGGCTGATTGATTTCCTGCAAGACAGAGACCGACTGCGCCCCATAAGGGGGAGCGCACTACCCTTTCTACCCTGGGTCTAAAGGGTTCGACGCTGGAGTTCCCTCGGTCCCCAGCCACCAGAAATTTTGGTGCTACCTAGCAACATCGAGAATGTCTCTGTACTGAACCGGAGGAAACCCTCCCCAGCTCGTTGTGCGAAACGGTCGTGGTTGCTCGCCTCATGAAAGAACTATGTGACCCGTGTTCACATAGTAGTGTCAGATTTTTACTGACTAAAAGAATGCTTCCCTTTTGGTTTTTCTGTACTACAACTAAGTTTCCTAATCTAGTAGTTTACTTTCATAGATGTTTTCGCATGTTCAAGGTAGACCTTCGGTAAAATCACCTGCCATAACCATCGTTAGGTTGGTTTATTATTATTGCGCCAAATCGAGCGGTCTCGTACGTTGGAGTCGGCGTACTATACGTCTCATGTCCAAAGTTTGCAGGATGACATTGTTACAATCAGAGATAACCTATAATGGAGATATCCAACATATCCATATCCGACTGCGTTTTTTATTCGTTTTTTGTCCCGTGTCTGTGAATACGTGTGAGCTCTTGAAAACAGATACCCTTCCCCACCTTAGTAATGGGGTGAATCAGAGTTCGTATTTGAAAATTCGCTCGTTATTTGAACGTTGTTTCAAATTTCGGTGTTAAATTTTCAACGCAGTATGGAGGGGTAAACGAACGAACAAAGCGAAATGAAGTCCATTCATTAAAACTTTGAGCAAGTCACAATCTGAGATACTAGGACGTAATTAATGAATGTACAACAATATGTGAATTTTTGCATATGAATAAAAATGAATAATACATTCACACGTTCAGTTAACCAATAATAAAAATATTATTAAAGCGTAAATCACAAATAAGAAGTTTTGACAACCATTTTTATGCAAATGTTTAAATTGAATTCATCAGTTTTTCAGAATTCATGAATTAAGCGTATAAAGCGGACTTAATTTTTTGAGTTAATTTGTCAGGTATGGTTTATAAATAGGCTGTACATACAGTTAAGAATTAATTTGAGGTCAAATAGTTCCAGTTAAATTGGTATTGCAATACATTTTTATTCACGAAAGTCCATATTACAATGTAAGAAAATTCTCTTAGAAATACGAGTCAAAATTTGAACACCCTCCGAACAACAACCCTTGTATGTTACATGGATCGTACATGTTTTGTGGGCAAATTCAGAAATCTGCCGCCATTTTTTCCCACTAAATTCACGAATTTGCAGCAATTTCCCACTAAAATCCACGAATCGGCCTCCATTGCGTGGTGAATCCATGGTTTGTGTAAGAGTATTTGTGAAATACAAGTGAACACCAATACTTTTCCCGGTGTGGACCAGGACCAGGGGACTAATATCCCTTATCTCTGGTTACAATGACCATGACGTCTGATACTTAGCTTTCGAGCGGAGTGTTATTTCTTCGTCTATGGTAGTTATACCTAGGTCCCTTTGTATATCACGTTTCCCATTTTTTTGCGTGGTACTCAGACTTTTGCTACCGAGTGTATGTTCGGCATAACTGGGGATAAGACAGCGCTCTACTTGGCGGCTTTATCGCACGTTCTTTCTAGGTGTTCCTTTTTGGGAGCCTAGCATCAATCATCGCACCTAGGTATCTGATAGCCCGTGTTGAGGTTATGAGTTGATAACCTACCTTGATGGTTTTTGTTTATTTTTTCGTCCAGCTGGTTACTACTCAAGCTTCCGATTTATGCTCTGCAAGCTCTAACTCAATTGCTGCTTTCCACCGCCTCACTTTTCAGGTGTCCACTTGCCAATGTCGATCGGAATACCTAAGCATACTTTTTATTAAAAACCATGCCACCGTCATTGATCTAAGAGACTGCACTGTGAGCTTGGATTGGGCAGCAGCACCAGACGTTGCTTCTGTTAAACTCTTGTTGTACATATCCACATTTCCAGTACTACCGACCTGGCTTGAAATGCTTCCTTCATGCATAAACCTTTGGTTAGGAAGTTAAACAATTCTATATATATGAACTCCTCTCCAACCGCCTCCGCTTCTTATTCAATGGCAAAAATATCCACTCAGAGGCATGGAAAGGACGAACTTCGTTATTTATTTGGATCACTTCACACCAATCACAGCCCACTAAGTATGCCTACGCCGCTTCTCTGATATATAAATCCTCCTGAGCTCATTGTGTCTCTCCGCCGACAGCCACTTAGACTAACCAACCAGCAGTAGACTAAGCGGCATCCTTGTGTGAAGACCATTCATCAATCTCAAGTTGAATCGACTCCTGTATCGCCTTTGAAGTGCCCAAAGTTGTAGCGCTCACCGCTGAAGTCATGGCATTATTCATGTCAACAAGGTTAACTGACACAGTTAAGTACCACCCCCCAGTTCGAGCTAAATCCATGTCATATCACACCCGCTCTTGAGTAAGATAAAAACGATAACTTTTAGAAACTATGAGAGAACGGTCTGGGGAAAAGTTTCACAACGTTCGCTGAAGCTATTACCAGTTACAAGTGTGCTCCAGAAACTTGGCGAAACTTACCGTTTCGTTGGGGTCCAATGAAGCCACACCCCGTCCAACTCAGATTGCAACCATAAAATGCACAAGAATGCTCACCAAGCGAGCATCTTTTTGCCCCCTCCCCCCGTGCCCCCACACACAAAGGATACACAAAAAAAAAAGACAAAGAAATGTGAAAACTTCCTTAAGTTGAATATACAACGAAAAGTATACAAGTTTCCGACCGAAAGTAACTCCGTCCCAAGGAGCAGGGCCCAACTCGTTGATTTATTCCGAAAGTTTTGCGAGCACAGTGAGCACGTTGGGAAACTTTCACTCGGCGGGCGATGCCGGGGGCGCCTCAACAAGACGCGCAAGGAATGTGGAAGTCCGCCTCCAAGTGATAAGTGCCAGCTTCATGTGTCTGTGGGATTTGCGATAAAGATTTTAATTGAAATTAAACGCAATGCCTGTTGTGCGCCATTTAGATACACATAACCCGACTGGCGCGGCGTGTAGCCGGAGTGGCTGAGGCTCACCCACCGATGTGAGCAATGTGAAAAGTTTGAATGTCCCATTTCGTGGCTAATTAATTGTTTCACTTGGGAGTTTGTCTGAAAGCCGCCGCCGCTGTCGCCGCCGGTTGTCCCGGTAGCGCACAGTCAATTGAGGACGTGGAACTGGGCTGGGTAGCTGGGTGTATTCCCATTTAGATCCATTGTGGAGGCTGGTTGAGCATCTCAATCGAGCAACAAGAAGTCAATCAGAGAGTTTTGATTTAATTTGTCGGATTTATACCATCATGCTCCCCCTGGTTGAATGAATGCGACGATGTCCTTGCCACGATGACTGACGGATGTTCGTAGTTCTATAATTTTCAAAGGCAGCTTATGTGTGTCAGTCAGAGAAATGAAAAACATTTAACTTAATTGAGTTGAGACGGATTTCAAAGAACGCAAGGAGCCGTGCCGCTCTGTGCGAGCAGCACTTTGGGTCGATAAGTCCTGCCAACGCAGTGGGTGGACATCCAAGTTAACTTAAGAGGTATTTCAAAACTGAGCAGAAACTTCCTCGTGACACGAAAAATAATTGGACGACATGAATGCCTGAAGAAATCCGAACAAGTCTTATTACTGAGTAAATCTGTGCGTTGCTGAGGTTGCTTGGGGAGTTTATCAAATGAGACTTTTGGAAAGACGCTGACGTGAGTTTGTTCATTACTGACTTATAGTTGCAGTGTTATTTGTAGGGATTCTCTGCAGGTTTTGCTGTTTCTGTGGAATACTTGAAACGCACTGGATACACCGCAAAGTCGAAAGGAGTATTTTCAGGATGATGTGGCCTTATTATTTAAGACAGAAAAGGTGGATGTGCGATGAAGTAATGAAATATGGCCCACATAGAGTTAGGTCTGATTGATAACCACCTTTTAACTCAACAAGAAATATTTTTTCAAAGGTTTTAATAAAAAAAGAAAAACGTTTCTTAATTTTATTGTTTTTATTAGGAAGCCCAATAATTCAGAAAAGGGGGAATATGAAAGATATACAGCATTGACTCCCCTTGATCCTTTATTATATTATATGGCAGACTCTTGCGCATTTATTATTATTGTTGCACAATGCTACGCTGGCGGCCCAGACTCATAGCTTATTGCCTAATTGAAGTCCACTGTAGCCTTACACACTTACTTAAGGCGGCGCTGCACTCCGGGGTGGGCCTGGGCCTCAACCAACAAGCGTCTCCAGACAGTGTCGCGGTCTTCCACAACGCCGAAGCACAGTGGGTTAAAAGCGGAAAATGGTCATTGGACAAAGACTTTATCTTTCCGATGACCGCATCCTAACTTAGACATTACGTTTCTTTTCTTTTATTTTTCTTAATTAATCTAATACTTAAAGTATGTATTTATTTATTTATTCCTGTTTTCTCTTTTCTTTCTTTTACAAAACTTTTGCTATCTGAATTGTTCTTAAGAATAGTAATAGTATAATAATTGTCAGTTCTTACGCACGATATGTAACGTCTGGAAACTATACTATTAAAAGATATCCAGTCGTAGTATCCATTTAAATTTAATGCAAACACAAGTACAAATACAAATGCAAATGCTTCTGAAGGAACGGTTTCCAGGAAACGCTTTTGAAAAGTCTGTACGCGCAATTTAGTCAAATCAACACCCGACACATTGCACTTTGCCGATTGATTTGACAGAAAATTAATAAATATCAAAATTAATGTAATATGTTATTTTCACTATCGGTTTTCATCAAAATAATTCGGAGAACCCTACTTTCGTAAGAACCATTTATGAGACGGCTTTGTATGGAAACGTTCCACTGTGCGGTGTGTTGGTTTCCATTGTTGAAGTTGCTGAACATCTTGCACAGTTCGGTCCCCCACTTATCATCTATGGGGATGGGAACGAAGATCAATCTAAGAATTTTCCTCTCAAAGCACCCAAGAGCAAAACAAAACACCAAGAGACTTCGGTCGAATTAAAAAACAACATATCTTCGAACACATCACATTTCTAAGACCAGAAGAGGACCTCTGGTTTTTGGCTTCAAACTTGTCAACCACGGCACTCCCACTAGAAAGTCTTACCTTACTTCACATCTACATGAAATTTCCTCTTCAGCATGCTAACCCTCAGTCATGGCATCGTCCTAGTTTCCGAGATATTCGACTCACAAAACAACATATCTTCGAACACATCACATTTCGAAGGCCAGAAGAGGACCTCTGGTTTTTGGCTTCAAACTTGTCAACCACAGCGCTCCCACTAGGAAGTCGTACCTCAATCCACATCTACATGAAATTTCCTCTTCATAATCGTACCAACCATGGGCTCGTCCTAGTTTCCGAGATATCCGGTTCACAAAACATCACGTCTTCTAATTCCTCAATTTCAATGCGAAAATAGAGGTTATGATTTTGGCGTACACACGTCATCCCCTGCATTCCCCCCAAAAAGCCGCGCCTTTCTCCGCATCTACATGCAATTTCCTTTCCATCCTGGTACCCCGCATCCTTGGTTTCGTCTTAATTGCCGAGATATTTCATTCACAAGATTGTGTGCTCATGAGATTGACTCTGACGAAAATATGTTTATTTTCAGCAAAAATATGCGACCCGAATGCGATGCCATTTTACTGCGTTTTTTCGTGCAAACTGGGTCAATTTTTGAAAAGTCGATTTTTTGAGTTTCTGTGCGGACATTTCGCCCCCAATGCAAGGGCCTGGGTGGGGAAAGGGTAATCGAAGTTAATTTAGTAAGAAAATTCTATCGGAGTCCTTGGAATTTCGAGAAAAGTGGTCACTTCATTTTTCATGACGTCACTAATTGAACTGAGAACTCGGTGCAATCGCCTGGCAATGCTGGCGGGGGGATCTAAATTGGATGGGAATGGTTGTTCAGCTTTCAACGTGGGTGAGTGGAAGGGTTGTGGTCTTGATCTCTCACTGAGTTAGAACTCTAACTAACGTGAGACCTTCAATATCCACTAGTGAACTGTCGGAATGTGGTGTTGCATGCAAACTTCACTGATTAACCTTTCTGTACTTAACTTCGTGAGTGCTGCTGACTGTAGGCTCAAACAAACCTCTTTGCCGTCAAAGAAGATGCATCAATAACTAGTGTTTCTCCCGCTTACCATGAAAAGAAAAAAAAGTTATTAATGAGAAAATGTACATAAAAAGTTCCTAGAATGTTCGCGATTCAGTTAAGCACTTATTATGGAGATCAAATAAGTGTCACAGTGAATCGCGGTTTTAATATCCTGCTTTAATTGCAGTTTGTGCCCCCAAAGGGACTGGGCTACCGACGCGGTCGCAATCGGAGGCTGAGCGAGACTACAACATATAGGTCTACATAATAATATAATTTGATTTGGTTTGCTAATGGGAATGTGACAGCGAATGGGACTGCGATTGGGGCTGCGAACGTGAATCAGTATTTGAGTTTGAATCCGAGTCCAAACGGATTTCGAATCTGAATGGGAACACGACTCCGAACTTGAACGCAACTCCGAGTGGGAAAGCGAACCCGAATGGGAATGGGAACGCGAATCCGAATGGCAACTCGAGTCCGAATGGCAACTCGAGTCCGAATGGCAACTCGAGTCCGAATGGCAACTCGAGTCCAAATGGCAACTCGAGTCCGATTGGGTACGCGGGTCTGAATGGGAACACGATTTGGAATTTGAATGCGACTTCGACTAGAAAAACGAACCCGAATGGGAAATCGAGTTCAAATAGGAACGCGAACTCGAATGGGAACGTGAGTTCGAATGCGGCCAAAGCTTGCCTGAATGAAATGTTCAAAAAAGGAAAACCCCTTAAAGGCGTCAAAGACAGTCAATTTATATTTTTTGAAAAGTTAATTAACGGATGCGATTGTCAGCGGAACGCTGAAGAAGCGACTTAAGATTGGTGTGTGGCAAGCTCCGAGGCTCAATTCAAGCATGAACAACTAGACTCTCAAACAAAATTCACGACGCGCCCGTGCTCCTGAAAAGAGAAGAAAATAATTTGACCCAGAAAAAAAGGAAAACCTGAAATGAGAAGATCAAAGGCCCTGCCTACCCTCAGGACACCTGTTCGGGTCCTGAGGAATGCCCTACCTAGCCTAAGGAAGCCTGTTCGGCTCCTAAGGGGTCCCCTACCTAGCCTCAAGGACACCTGTTTGGGTCCTGAGGGGGTTAGTTGGACAAACAAAAAAAATATTTTTGATAAAGAATACATTTTCTGTGCATGCATGCATGATTTTGAAAAATACCCGTCTAAGGCTATCAAACACACATTTTTCAAAGAAGCCAATGAAATAAGAACATTTGAATGAAAGAAAAGAGCAAGGATGGAGGGGCTTACATATTATAACCTGAAGGGCAGTTGCAGCAAGCAGTCAGTCAGTCAGTCAATCTTTTTGGTTGGGCTGCAGCATCGTCCATGGAACACTTTTTTCTCGAATAAGCACTCACGACTTTAGATTCGTTTTAAGAAAACTACTCGCGTGACTGTTTTTTGATAGAAGTTCGTGATTTCACCGTACCGATTCAAGTGCGAAAAGGAATTTCTTGAGTTGAGTTTCAAGGTAAGCCACAGCCCGTGACTTAAAGCAAAGAAGTCTGCCTTTTGGGGTCTCGAAAATTCCGCGGATCCATCAACTCTTACGACATGCTACGGTTTTCTTTGCGTTTTATTCTTAAGCGTAGACCGTGACACAATGCGAAAGAATAGTGGTCTCGTTCGAGGATCATTCTCGTGTCAAAATGGTTTCCCGACAGATTCATGATTCTATCGCTATATCAATTCGAATAGGAAATGGAGGAAATGGAAATGTCTTAGGCTCTGTCCTAGGCTCTGCCTTAAGCTGTGTCACAAGCGGCATCTTAAGCTTTATCGTGTGCTGAACTCTTATGCGATGTCTGTTCTAGGATCGTGCTATAAATTCCATTCGCGGCGATTCAGACTAGAAAATGTGAACGACTTAAGTGAACAGAAAGTCAAACTAAGGAACAGTCCGAAAAATCCCCTAACACTCCCGTTTTGTTCCTAAAAATAGAATATGATTAGACCCTACCTATCCTCAGAGACACCTGTTCGGACCCCTGAGCGGTCCCCTACCTATCCTCGAGGACAGCCTGTTTGGAGTCCCAGAGGGGTCCCCTACCTATCCTCAAAGACACCCCTGTGTGGGGGCCTCGAGGGGTCTCCTACCTAACTTCGAGGACACCTGTTCGATGCCCCGAAGTCCTGTTCTGACGCGAAGGTACATGCGAAAGCGTATCACTAGCCCGTAGACCGCGCCGAATGAAGATGATCGCCTGCCGTGCTGAAAAAACGAAAAGCTAACTATCTACCTAGCAGTCCCTCAACCTACGTGCTTATGAGCATATGTAGCTGTCTACATGTATACCTAACGACCCTAACCATGTTTGTTTAAGAAGCTAGCTACCTATCCACTGATCTGCTAATATTTGTCTAAAGCTAACTGAAACCTATCTACCTAATCTAACTTACCTAGCTCTTTGATCTTGATCGGCCTTGTCGTGCGCAAGATGCTATGCATGCATGCACTGACTTTAGTGTGTTACTTTTGATTAACATAATATTTTTGAAACAGGAAATTGTCATGAAGTTTGCGATTCGCGATCACGATTCCTAGCATAAGATCGTGTGTTTACCTACCGGCCTAGCTAAGCCTACTTTTGAAGATAAGCTAATCATAGCTAAATAATGGAGGGCGGATTAGAAGGAACAGATGGCAAGGGAGGAAGAGGAGAAACAGGAGGAAGATGATGTAAGGGGGAAGGGAGGAAGAGGATGATGAGGAGCAAGAAGATGAAGAGGAGGAAGAGGATGAAGCTGTGTGCAACCGGTACCGAGAAAATAAAAAAAAAAACACACCAAAGGGGATTGCCTTCTGTTTGAAACCGGGAGAATATTAAATTGACGCAAAAGAAGGTTTTCAAAAACAAAAACAAAAAAAATGCGAAATGAATTGACCGACTCTACTGGATATCTATCACGCTCAAGAGCCAGTCCACGAGCATATTCGGTGAATACGAAATTCTGTTCCAACAACCGAGAGAGCAGAGACGAGCTGTGCTAATCCTACGAGAAGCCCAACAAAAACATGCGTCAACCGATTCATAGTTCAAACGCGCTAAAATCGAAGGTGGGCCTCACGAATTACAATGCAAATCTGAGTGCTAAGGAAAGTTAAGTGACGAATTGCCTTTCACACTTTGGTGTGGCACTCACGTCATTCAAATTCATTCACATTTATACTTCAATGGATCTTGACGACCAAGGAACAGCGGTATGACCGGTGGTGCTCTTGGAGATATTGCACAATGCGCATCAATAATGATCGTTTTATGTCCATGAATAGTAGCAAACGTATTGTCCATAACCATGTAAATTGCTCCGATTGCAAGAAAAATTCAAGAGTGCCTATTGCTGCTTTAGAATATCAGAGCTCGTCTTCGACGATCGGAATGTGACTGATGTTTTCTATGAAATTGCACGAACAAGCCCACACACGTCACACTTTGGGTACACCGACGCAAGAAATGAAAAACTTATCATTTTAGCCAAACCGAGAAATCGTTGCGCGAGCTAGCGTGTGTATGGGGCACTTAATGCGCCCGTGTCCATTACAGGCAGTGTTCCTGAAAAGAGAAGAAAAGAATTTGACCCAGAAAAAAAGGAAAACCTGAAACGAGAAGAGCTGATGCCCTGCCTAGCCCCAGGATGCCTGTTCGGACCCTGGAGTATTCCCTACCTAGCCTTAGGATACCTATTCGGATCCTAAGGGGTCCCCTACCTAGCCTCAAGGACACCTGTTTGGGTCCTGAGGGGGTTAGTTGGCTAAACAAATGTATGTTTGTCTAAAGATTAATATGTATGCATGACTTTGAAATGCAAAACCGTGACTATCCTTGTTTGGGTTCAATTTAGAGCACAAATTTGTCATGATAGGAATAAATGTGATAATATTTGTATATGTATGAATGATAAGGGAAAAGAGTTGGAAACTTACAAATTGTAGTTGCAGCATTTATTGTCAGCTTTCTCTTGCCTCTTGTCCTTGTGGTCAGCGTTGGGCCACTTGCGGCCAGCGTTCCACCGAAACCACATCCACTTACTCACTCGCGAACAAGCACTTTTGGCTTTAGTTCCGTTTATTCGTGGGTTCACTCGTGTGTGTCATCGATTCGAATGTGAAATGCTGTGCCTCACATTGAGTTTCAAGCTTAATATTAACCCGTGTCGGAAAATTAATGAATGCAGGTTTTTTGTCAGTATACGTGAAGGAATAGTTTAGTTCGTGGGTCAATGGTTTTTTAGGTAGTTTTACGAGTCTTAAGACAGATCTTGGTGGGTTGGGCCCCTTAGCGGGTGTCTTAAAGTATGAAAAATCAATTAATAGGCTCTCTCGTTCGATAAGGACTCAGTGTCAACTAATTTCGTTATTCTATCGCGTCGTTGACTCGAATGCTAAATCTCAGCCGGTCTCGTTTATTTGTATGACCGAAGGAATAGTTGCGCTGGAGTGTCTTGTGTTTTTTTCCCACATATTAATGTCTTTTCGCATTCACGACGACGAAATGTCTTAAGTCTTCCGGCAATGTCTTAAGGAATTCTCATATGTTACGTTTGCGATGAGTCAGAAACAGTCAAACAATAGACTTTCTTGCAAAACCTCCGTACACGCGCGTTATTCCTGAAAAGGGAATATATGATTAGAACCCTACCTATCCCCAGGGACACCTGTTTGAGCCCCTGAGCGGTCCCCTACCTATTCTCAAGAACGCCCTGTTTGGGGTTCCTGAGGGGTCTCCTACCTATCCTTAAGGACACCCCTGTGTGGGGGCCTCAAGGGGTCCCCTCCCTAGCTTCTAGGACACCTGTTTGGTGACCTGAAGTCCCGACCTTACACCGAAACTATTTGCTAATCCGTAGCAAGTTAGCACGCTGTTCGCAGTTCATGAAAACGAATAAGCTACCTAACTGCCCTATCAAAAACTATATCCCCCATGTAGCTGCCTACATATATACCTAACGACTCTAAGTTAAGAAGCTAGCTACCTTACTATTGATCGAAGCTGATGTGTGACTTAAGCTATCTGAAACCTAACTACCTAATCTACCCTACCTAGCTGGTGAATCTAAGGAGCGAGTCTACCAAACCTGGTGTAGTTTTGTCGTACAGGCATGCATACACTCAATTTTTCTCTTTTTTTTTAAAAAGGGATAGTCATGAATTGTGCGATTGGCGGTCACGCGGATCCTATCACTAAAAATAGGAAGAATGTTTCCCTACCTACCTAACTAAGCCTACTTTTGGAGAAAAGCTACGTGTATCTAAAAATATGCTAAGCTCAGCTCAGGTGAGTCAAGAAGGAGGAAGAATGAAATGGATTGTAAAAGAAATCCAAGAGGATCTGAGCTGAGATGAGATGATAATGGGCGCTGGTGCCTCACCACAAATGCACACTTGCGGTGTACAACTGACCTTGTGGCTAAAACGAAAAGAAGAGTTCTTACATAGCCTCAAGGGGGTACCGGCTGGGAAGTGTGAAAAACTTTTGAATGACCGATCGAATGACGAGCTCATATCAATTAAACGCGATGCTTGGAAAACAAAAAGAAAATACAGACCGACCGACATGCTGGAACAGTTGAATCGTCTGGAATTCTATCTGCTTTTCTATAAAATAGAAACTCTAAGAATCTACTCAAACTACAAAGAAGTCATCAGCCAGGCATGCGTACGAGCCGAATAATCGACGGCGAGTGTGAAACTACCCGAGAACAGAGACGAACTGTGACTTCGATTCTACGCGCAGCCCAGAGAAGGACCTCCATCAAGCTACGAAGGCTATCGAACTGTTCAAGGGTCGAATCGAGTCATAGTAAAAACAGAGTCGGACCTCTGTACAATCTGAATGTAAACTAAGCTAAGATAGATCTATTCAATGCGATCAAACAGAACAGTTTGCCGCGTTGCCGTGCGAATGATTGAAATGGTTTGGAAGAACCGACTGTACCGCCAGAACAGGAGACAAAAAAGTAGGTCGCGACAAAAATCATTGAAGCCGCAGAAGAAGCAAGTCTAAGCCAGGACAAGGATACCGAAAGGGGTTGTTCAAAAACTACCGTGTGTACAAGCAATAAACAAACAAGCTTGTGAGCAAAACAAAATTTCTAACGCGTCCGTAGTGCCATTACTGGAAGGGCTGTGTACCTGAAAAGAGAAGAGCAGAAAAATAAAGGAAAACCTGAAACGAGAGAGAGCAAAGACCTGCCTAGCCTCAGGATGCCTGTTCGGCTCCTAAGGGATCCCCTACCTAGCCTCAAGGACACCTGTTCGGGTCCTGAGGGGGTTAGTTGGAAAAAAAATTGTATGAGGAATAAAAGCTAAGTAAGCACAGTTAGATAACCCGAACCCGTAGACATGCTAGCATGTGACTTTGCGAGCGAGGGTCATGACTCATGACGCATTATTCAATGGTGATGAATGTGAATATTAAATAAATGAAAATAAAGAAGCTATACTCTTAAATACCTTTTGAATCTTTTGCAGCTGGACTTCGGTTAGGTTGCATGTGTTATTTGTGATCCTTGATGGGCTGCTTGTAAACATCGATGGGCTGCTTGTGGACTTCGTTGTGCCATTTGTGAACTGCTGCTTGATCATTGTGGCCATTAACGAACCGAATCGTAATCCATGATAGCAGAGGTGGCCCAAAAATAATCGCTATTAAGTCCACGCTCACGCAGAAACAACGACGGAACCACTACTAAGTGGAAGACAATCGGGGACAATAAAATTAAATAGCATCCGATGACAGCCGATGCTATGACTGAAATGGGAGTGAAAATCTTCACCGCGCTAAAAAGAAAAAAGTGCTTGAACCAAACCGTGGCACCTTTTGGCAGAGGTGGGCCGAGTATGAACCAGAATCATCCGATTGTCTTCAAATTATGTGTACAAGTGTCTATGTATAAAAGTCATGTCTCTAACGACCATGATTCAAGAGGCGGACCATTCTGCAACCTTGCACATCACATCGCCTCCAAGACGAGACTCCAAAAATAAATAATGACAAAAAAATTCAAAAAAATCTTTCCGATAGTCGACGAAAAACAAATAAATATCCCACCTGTCGATGGTTCAAGACCACTGAACGATCACAAAAGATATCAAAGCGACGTGCATTGTCCCCCTTCATGCTCACCACACACATCATCAACAAAGTTCCCCAAGCTCGATCAACATTTCGGAAAAAAATGCAAAATATTGTAACCAAAGTGACTAGTGACGGTGAGGAGGGTGGGGTTATCGCGGGGGGGTTGGGGAGGTGGGGAGGGTGTTGCTTACATACATATGTGCGAGCAAGTGTACGAGTATGAGCACAGAGAAAAAAAAATTTCGAAAAAAAAAAAATTCTCTCCGACGCGCACCCCCCGACGGCTACAGACAGACTGAGCTCGCTCCCCGCCTAGCACTCCGTTATATAGCCTCGGCACCCCTCCGGAGTGCACTGAAATTTTTCAAAATGTTCCCATTTTTGGGTATTTTTTGTCTGAATTCTTACGAATTTTGGTTTTCTGTTAGCTTCTCGCTGTCTATGACTATTCGTGGAGATAGAGGGGGGTGGGATTAGCTTGATTCGGCGACATTGGGCCATTTGAGAGACGATTTGAAGGTGTTTTTGGGGACTTGAGTTGTAAAATTGGGCGTGTTCGACTCATTTTCGCCTGAATATGTGACGAATCGATATTTAATTACATTACCGCGGCATTCGAGGGTCTACTGATGGTGTTGGGGGCATTCTGTCAACTCTTCGATTCGTCTGAATTCGTGAGTTTTGGCTCTAAAGTGGCATTGTTCATCGTGTTTACCTTCGGCTTGTTCGTCGGCAGGTGCTGTCATGAAGCCGACGAGCGATAAGATGAGCGCCGAAATGGCGACAACAAAATAACCAATTCAAGGCTTACTTCAGAGACGTGGATGCTGAGGACCTGTCTGCAGGTTGAATCTTGACTCTTCCAACTCACTTATTACCCTCTCTATTTGGTTTTCATGACAACCACCACAATTCCTAACGAGGAGTGTGTGTTTTCAAAGCTCTCCGTGCAATCTCTATTTCTTGACTGAACTTTTTGTGTTTCGTTAGAATGATCGTTCCTTTTCGACTTGGTTTCCTCAAAATACATTCCCACTGTACTTCCTCGGATCCTGGCTTATCTGTAATCTGTTAGATACACAACAGGCGATTTCTGAAGCACTACAGCCAATTAAAACTGCCCGACCGAAGACAAGAACCACTCGATTCCTTACAAATCGTTGATAACACACCTGCCTTCAATCTCGGACTATCACTCTTTGTCATCAAACGGACACTGTAGTGTCCAGTAATATATGTCCGTGGGATGAAAATGGGAAATTAATCTTTGGGAGAAATGATTCATAACTCTGGCTAAAGGGTGATTTTTTTTGTTGAAATTCACTTTCACTGCTCCGGTCAATGCCGAAGAATTTGGAAAACAAATTGAGGATGATTCAATCATGCCGCATGCCGATAACAGAAGCCGACGGTTTCTGAGTATCCATCGAATGCCAGTAGAAGTGGAGGAAAACCGACGACCGCTTAGTTCGGGTTAATGAATGCCTCGGTGGCCAGAGGTGGACGTCATGTTTTTAGCTTCAAACTAGTCAACCACGGCACTCCCACTAGAAAGTCTTACCTTACTTCACATCTACATGAAATTTCCTCTTCAGCATGCTAACCCTCAGTCATGGCATCGTCCTAGTTTCCGAGATATTCGACTCACAAAACAACATATCTTCGAACACATCACATTTCGAAGGCCAGAAGAGGACCTCTGGTTTTTGGCTTCAAACTTGTCAACCACGGAACTACCACTAGAAAGTCGTACCTCAATCCACATCTACATGAAATTTCCTCTTCATAATCGTACCAACCATGGGCTCGTCCTAGTTTCCGAGATATCCGGTTCACAAAACATCACGTCTTCTAATTCCTCAATTTCAATGCGAAAATAGAGGTTATGATTTTGGCGTACACACGTCATCCCCTGCATTCCCCCCAAAAAGCCGCGCCTTTCTCCGCATCTACATGCAATTTCCTTTCCATCCTGGTGCCCCGCATCCTTGGATTCGTCTTAATTGCCGAGATATTTCTTTCACAAGATTGTGCACTCATCAAATTGACTCAGACGAAAATACGTTTATTTTCAGCAAAAATATGCGACCCGAATGCGATGCCATTTTACTGCGTTTTTTCGTGCAAACTGTGTCAATTTTTGAAAAGTCGATTTTTCGAGTTTCTGTGCGGACATTTCGCCCCCAATGCAAGGGCCTGGGTGGGGAAAGGGTAATCGAAGTTAATTTAGTAAGAAAATTCTATCGGAGTCCTTGGAATTTCGAGAAAAGTGGGGTCTTCATTTTTCATGACGTCACTAATTGAACTGAGAACTCGGTGCAATCGCCTGGCAATGCTGGCGGGGGGATCTAAATTGGATGGGAATGGTTGTTCAGCTTTCAACGTGGGTGAGTGGAAGGGTTGTGGTCTTGATCTCTCACTGAGTTAGAACTCTAACTAACGTGAGACCTTCAATATCCACTAGTGAACTGTCGGAATGTGGTGTTGCATGCAAACTTCACTGATTAACCTTTCTGTACTTAACTTCGTGAGTGCTGCTGACTGTAGGCTCAAACAAACCTCTTTGCCGTCAAAGAAGATGCATCAATAACTAGTGTTTCTCCCGCTTACCATGAAAAGAAAAAAAAGTTATTAATGAGAAAATGTACATAAAAAGTTCCTAGAATGTTCGCGATTCAGTTAAGCACTTATTATGGAGATCAAATAAGTGTCACAGTGAATCGCGGTTTTAATATCCTGCTTTAATTGCAGTTTGTGCCCCCAAAGAGGCTGGGCTACCGACGCGGTCGCAATCGGAGGCTGACCGAGACTACAACATATAGTTCAGCATAATAATATAATTTGATATGGTTTGCTATTGGGAATGTCACAGAGAATGGGACTGCCATTGGGGCTGCGAACGTGAATCAGTATTTGAGTCTGAATCCGAGTCCAAACGGATTTCGAATCTGAATGGGAACACGATTCCGAACTTGAACGCAACTCCGAATGGGAAAGCGAACCCGAATGGGAATGTGAACGAGAGTCCGAGTGGCAACTCGAGTCCGAATGCCAACTCGAGTCCGAATGGCAATTCGAGTCCGAATGGCAGCTCGAGTCCGAATGGCAACTCGAGTCCAAATGGCAACTCGAGTCCGAATGGCAACTCGAGTCCGATTGTGTACGCGGGTCTGAATGGGAACTCGAGTCTGTATGAGAACACGAGTCCGAATGGGAACACGGCTACGAATGGGAATGCGAGGCCGGGTGAGAATGCATGTCCAAAAGGGAACGCGATTTGGAATTTGAATGCGACTTCGACTAGAAAAACGAACCCGAATGGGAACACGAGTCCGAAAAGGAACGCGAACTCGAATGGGAACGTGAGTTCGAATGCGGCCAAAGCTTGCCTGAATGAAATGTTCAAAAAAGAAAAACCCCTTAAAGGCGTCAAAGACAGTCAATTTATATTTTTTGAAAAGTTAGTAAACGGATGCGATTGTCAGCGGCACGCTGAAGAAGCGACTTAAGATTGGTGTGTGGCAAGCTGCGAGGCACAGTTCAAGCATAACAACTAGACTCTCAAACAAAATTCACGACGCGCCCGTGCTCCTGAAAAGAGAAGAAAATAATTTGACCCAGAAAAAAAGGAAAACCTGAAATGAGAAGATCAAAGGCCCTGCCTACCCTCAGGACACCTGTTCGGGTCTTGAGGAATGCCCTACCTAGCCTTAAGATACCTATTCGGATCCTAAGGGGTCCCCTACCTAGCCTCAAGGACACCTGTTTGGGTCCTGAGGGGGTTAGTTGGACAAACAAAAAAATATGTTTGATAAAGAATACATTTTCTGTGCATGCATGCATGATTTTAAATGAAAAAAAAACCGTCTAAGGCTATCAAACACACATTTTTCAAAGAAGCCAATGATATACAAATATTTGAATGAAAGAAAAGAGCAAGGTTGGAAGGGCTTACATATTATAACCTGAAGGGCAGTTGCAGCAAGCAGTCAGTCAGTCAGTCAATCTTTTTGGTTGGGCTGCAGCATCGTCCATGGAACACTTTTTTCTCGAATAAGCACTCACGACTTTCGATTCGTTTTAAGAAGACTACTCGCGTGTCTTGTTTTTTTTTTATACAAGTTCGTGATTTCACCGTGCCGATTCAAGTGCGAAAAGGAATTTCTTGAGTTGAGTTTCAAGGTAAGCCACAGCCCGTGACTTAAAGCAAAGAAGTCTGCCTTTTGGGGTCTCGAAAATTCCGCGGATCCATCAACTGTTACGACATCCTACGGTTTTCCTTGCGTTTTATTCTTAAGCGTAGACCGTGACACAATGCGAAAGAATAGTGGTCTCGTTCGAGGATCATTCTCGTGTCAAAATGGTTTCCCGACAGATTCATGATTCTATCGCTATATCAATTCGAATAGGAAATGGAGGAAATGGAAATGTCTTAGGCTCTGTCCTAGGCTCTGCCTTAAGCTGTGTCACAAGCGGCATCTTAAGCTTTATCGTGTGCTGAACTCTTATGCGATGTCTGTTCTAGGATCGTGCTATAAATTCCATTCGCGGCGATTCAGACTAGAAAATGTGAACGACTTAAGTGAACAGAAAGTCAAACTAAGGAACAGTCCGAAAAATCCCCTAACACTCCCGTTTTGTTCCTAAAAATAGAATATGATTAGACCCTACCTATCCTCAGAGACACCTGTTCGGACCCCTGAGCGGTCCCCTACCTATCCTCGAGGACAGCCTGTTTGGAGTCCCAGAGGGGTCCCCTACCTATCCTCAAAGACACCCCTGTGTGGGGGCCTCGAGGGGTCTCCTACCTAACTTCGAGGACACCTGTTCGATGCCCCGAAGTCCTGTTCTGACGCGAAGGTACATGTGAAAGCGTATCACTAGCCCGTAGACCGCGCCGAATGAAGATGATCGCCTGCCGTGCTGAAAAAACGAGAAGCTAACTATCTACCTAACAGTCCCTCAACCTACGTGCTTATTAGCCTATGTAGCTGTCTACATGTATACCTAACGACCCTAACCATGTTTGTTTAAGAAGCTAGCTACCTATCCACTGATCTGCTAATATTTGTCTAAAGCTAACTGAAACCTATCTACCTAATCTAACCTACCTAGCTCTTTGATCTTGATCGGCCTTGTCGTGCGCAAGATGCTACATGCATGCATGCACTGACTTTAGTGTGTTACTTTTGATTAACATAATATTTTTGAAACAGGAAATTGTCATGAAGTTTGCGATTCGCGATCACGATTCCTAGCATAAGATCGTGTGTTTACCTACCGGCCTAGCTAAGCCTACTTTTGAAGATAAGCTAATCATAGCTAAATAATGGAGGGTGGATGAGGAGGAACAGGAAGAACAGGAGGCAAGGGAGGAAGAGGAGAAACAGGAGGAAGATGATGTAAGGGAGGAAGGGAGGAAGAGGATGATGAGGAGCAAGAAGATGAAGGGGAGGAAGAGGATGAAGCTGTGTGCAACCGGTACCGAGAAAATAAAAAAAACACGCCAAAGAGGATTGCCTTCTGTTTGAAACCGGGAGAATATTAATTTGACGCAAAAGAAGGTTTTAAAAAAAAAAAAACAAAAAAATGCGAAATGAATGGACCGACTCTACTGGATATCTATCACGCTTAAGAGCCAGTCCACGAGCATAATCGGTGAATACGAAATTCTGTTCCAACAACCGAGAGAGCAGAGACGAGCTGTGCTAATCCTACGAGAAGCCCAACAAAAACATGCGTCAACCGATTCATAGTTCAAACGCGCTAAAATCGAAGGTGGGCCTAACGAATTACAATGCAAATCTGAGTGCTAAGGAAAGTTAAGTGACGAATTGCCTTTCACACTTTGGTGTGGAACTCACGTCATTCAAATTCATTCACATTAATACTTCAATGGATCTTGACGACCAAGGAACAGCGGTATGACCGGTGGTGTTCTTGGAAATATTGCACAATGCGCATCAATAATGATCGTTTTATGTCCATGAACAGTATCAAACGTATTGTCCATAACCATGTAAATCGCTCCGATTGCAAAAAAAAAAATTAAGAGTGCCTATTGCTGCTTTACAACATCAGAGCTCGTCTTCGACGATCGGAATGTGACTGATGTTTTCTATGAAATTGCACGAACAATCCCACACACGTCACACTTTGGGAACACCGACGCAAGAAATGAAAATCTTATCATTTTAGCAAAACCGAGAAATCGTTACGCGGACTAGCGTGTGTTTGGGGCACTTAATGCCCCCGTGCCCATTACAGGCAGTGTTCCTGAAAAGAGAAGAAAAGGATTTGACCCAGAAAAAAAGGAAAACCTGAAACGAGAAGAGCAGAGGCTCTGCCTAGCCCCAGGATGCCTGTTCGGACCCTGGGGGATTCCCTACCTAGCCTTAGGATACCTATTCGGATCCTAAGGGGTCCCCTACCTAGCCTCAAGGACACCTGTTTGGGTCCTGAGGAGGTTAGTTGGCTAAACAAATGTATGTTTGTCTAAAGATTAATCTGTATGCAAGACTTTGAAATGCAAAACCGTGACTATCCTTGTTTGGGTTCAATTTAGAGCACAAATTTGTCATGATAGGAATAAATCTGATAATATTTGTATATGTATGAATGATAAGGGAAAAGAGTTGGAAACTTACAAATTGTAGTTGCAGCATTCATTGTCAGCTTTCTCTTGTCTCTTGTCCTTGTGGTCATCGTTGGGCCACTTGCGGCCAGCGTTCCATTGAAACCACATCCACTTTCTCACTCGCGAACAAGCACTTTTGACTTTAGTTCCGTTTATTCGTGGGTTCACTCGTGTGTTCACGCGTGTGTGTCATCGATTCGAATGTGAAATGCTGTGCCTCACATTGAGTTTCAAGCTTAATATTAACCCGTGTCGAAAAATTAATGAATGCGGGTTTTTGTCAGTACACGTGAAGAAATAGTTTGGATCGTGGGTCAATGGTTTTTTAGGTAGTTTTACGAGTCTTAAGATAGATCTTGGTGGGTTGGGCCCCTTAGCGGGTGTCTTAAAGTATGAAAAATCAATTAATAGGCTCTCTCGTTCGATAAGTACTCAGTGTCAACTAATTTCGTTATTCGAATGCTAAATCTTAGCCCGTCTCGTTTATTTGTATAACCGATGGAATAGTTGCGCTGGAGTGTCTTGTGTTTTTTTCCCACATATTCATGTCTTTTTGCATTCACGACGACGAAATGTCTTAAGTCTTCCGGCAATGCCTTTAGGAATTCTCATATGTTACGTTTGCGATGAGTCAGAAACAGTCAAACAATAGACTCTCTTGCAAAGCCTCCGTACACGCGCGTTATTCCTGAAAAGAGAATATATGATTAGAACCCTACCTATCCCCAGGGACACCTGTTTGAGCCCCTGAGCGGTCCCCTACCTGTTCTCAGGAACGCCCTGTTTGGGGTTCCTGAGGGGTCTCCTACCTATCCTTAAGGACACCCCTGTGTGGGGGCCTCAAGGGGTCCCCTCCCTAGCTTCTAGGACACCTGTTTGGTGACCTGAAGTACCGACTTTACACCGAACCTATTTGCTAATCCGTAGCAAGTTAGCACGCTGTTCGCAGTTCATGAAAACGAATAAGCTACCTAACTGCCCTATCAAAAACCATATACCCCATGTAGCTGTCTACATATATACCTAACGACCCTAAGTTAAGAAGCTAGCTGCCTATCTTTTTATCTGAGCTGATGTGTGGCTTAAGCTATCTGAAACCTAACTGCCTAATCTAGCCTACCTAGCTGGTGAATCTAAGCAGCGAGTCTACCAAACCTGGTTTAGTTTTGTCGTAGAGGCATGCATACACTCAATTTTTCTTTTTTTTAAAACAAGGGATAGTCATGAATTGTGCGATTGGCGGTCACGCGGATCCTATCACTAAAAATAGGAAGAATGTTTCCCTACCTACCTAACTAAGCCTACTTTTGGAGAAAAGCTAAGTGTATCTAAAAATATGCTCAGCTCAGGTCAGCTCAAGTCAGTCAAGAAGGAGGAAGAATGAAATGGATTGTAAAAGAAATGCAAGAGGATCTGAGCTGAGATGAGCTGATAATGGGCGCTGCTGCCTCATCAAAAATGCACACTTGTGGTGCACAACTGACCTTGTGGCTAAAACGAAGAGAATAAGAATTTCTCGCATAGCCTCAAAGGTGGCCGTAAAATAATTGCTATTAAGTCCACGCTCACGCAGACATAACGAGGGAACCACTACTAAGTGGAAGACAATCGGGGCAATAAAATTAAATAGCATCCGATGACAGCCGATGCTATGACTGAAATGGGAATAAAAATCTTCACCGCGTTAAAAAGAAAAAAAGTGCTTGAACCAAACCGTGGCACCTTTTGGCAGAGGTGGGCCGAGTATGAACCAGAATCATCGGATGGTCTTCAAATTATGTGTACAATTGTCTGCAGAATCAACGAAAGTCATGTCTCTAACGACCATGAATCAAGAGGGTGACCATTCTCAACCATGCATTGTCCCCCATCATGCTCACCACACGGTCCAGCATCCATCATCAACAAAGTTCCCCAAGCTCGATCAACATTTCGGAAAAAAATGCAAAATATTGCAACCAAAGTGACTAGTGATGGTGAGGAGGGTGGGGTTATCGCGGGGGGTGGGGGGGGGGGGGGTGGGGAGGTGGGAAGGGTGTTGCTCACATACATATGTGCGAGCAAGTGTACGAGTATGAGCACAGAGAAAAAAAATTTCGAAAAAAAAATTCTCTCCGACGCGCACCCCCCGACGGCTGCAGACAGACTGAGCTCGTTCCCCCGCCTAGCACTCCCTTATAAAGCCTCGGGCACCCCTCCGGAGTGCACTCAAATTTTTCAAAATGTTCCACTTTTTGGGTATTTTTTGTCTGAATTCTTACGAATTTTGGTTTTCTGTTAGCTTCTCGCTGTCTATGACTATTCGTGGAGATAAAGGGGGGTGGGATGAGCTTGATTTGGCGACATTGGGCCATTTGAGAGACGATTTGAAGGTGTTTTTGGGGACTTGAGTTGTAAAATTGGGCGTGTTCGACTCATTTTCGCCTGAATATGTGACGAATCGATATTTGATTACATTACCGCGGCATTCGAGGGTCTACTGATGGTGTTGGGGGCATTCTGTCAACTCTTAGATTCGTCTGAATTCGTGAGTTTTGGCTCTAAAGTGGCATTGTTCATCGTGTTTACCTTCCGCTTGTTCGTCGGTAGGTGCTGTCATGAAGGCGACGAGCGATGAAATGAGCGATGAAATGAGCGCCGAAATGGGGACAACAAAATAACCAATTCAGGCTTACGTCAGAGACGTAGATGCTGAAGACCTGTCTGCAGGTTGAATCTTGACTCTTCCAATTCATTTATTACCCTCTCTATTTGTTTTTCATGACAACCACCACAATTCCTAATGAGGAGTGTGTGTTTTCAAAGCTCTCCGCGCAATCTCTATTTCTTGACTGAACTTTTTGTGTTTCGTTAGAATGATCGTTCCTTTTCGACTTGGTTTCCTCAAAATACATTCCCACTGTATTTCCTCACATCCTGTCTTATCTATAATCTGTCAGATGCACAACAGGCGATTTCTAAAGCGCTACAGCAAATTTGAACTGCCCGACCGAAGACAAGAACCACTCGATTCCTTACAAATCGTTGATCCCACACCTCCCCCCTATCTCGGACTATCACTCTTTGTCATCAAACGGACACTGTAGTGTCCAGTAATATATGTCTGTGTGATGAAAATGGGAAATTAATCTTTGGGAGAAATGATTCATAACTCTGGCTAAAGAGTGATTTTTTTTTTGTTGAAATTCACTTTCACTGCTCCGGTCAATGCCGAAGAATTTGTAAAACAAATTGAGGATGATTCAATCATGCCGCCGATAACAGAAGCCGACGGTTTCTGAGTATCAATCGAATGCCAGTAGAAGTGGAGGAAGACCGACGACCGCTCAGTTCGGGTTAATGAATGCCTCGGTGGCCAGTGGACGTCATGTTTTTGGCTGCAAACTAGTCAACCACGGCACTTCCACTAGAAACTCGTACCTTACTTCACATCTGTATGAAATTTCCTCTTCAGCATGCTAACCCTCAATCATGGCCTCATCCTAGTTTCCGAGAAATTCGACTCACAAAACAACATATCTTCGAACACATCACATTTCGAAGGCCATAAGAGGACCTCTGGTTTTTGGCTTCAAACTTGTCAACCACGGCACTCCCACTAGAAAGTCTTACCTTACTTTACATCTACATGAAATTTCCTCTTCAGCATGCTAACCCTCAGTCATAGCCTTGTCCTAGTTTCCGAGAAATTCGACTCACAAAACAACATATCTTCGAACTCATCACATTTCGAAGGCCATAAGAGGACCTCTGGTTTTTGGCTTCAAACTTGTCAACCACGGCACTCCCACTAGAAAGTCTTACCTTACTGCACATCTACATGAAATTTCCTCTTCAGCATGCTAACCCTCAGTCATAGCCTTGTCCTAGTTTCCGAGAAATTCGACTCACAAAACCACATATCTTCGAACTCATCACATTTGGAAGGCCATAAGAGGACCTCTGGTTTTTGGCTTCAAACTTGTCAACCACGGCAATCCCACTAGAATGTCTTACCTTACTTTACATCTACATGAAATTTCCTCTTCAGCATGCTAACCCTCAGTCGTGGCCTTCTCCTAGTTTCCGAGAAATTCGACTCACAAAACAACATATTGTCGAACTGATCAAATTTCGAAGGCCATAAGAGGATCTCTGGTTTTTGGCTTCAAACTTGTCAACCACGGCACTCCCACTAGAAAGTCTTACCTTACTGCACATCTTCATGAAATTTCCTCTTCAGCATGCTAATCGTCAATCATGGCCTCGTCCTAGTTTCCGAGATATTTGGTTCACAAAACAACATATCTTCGAACTCATCACATTTCGAAGGCCATAAGAGGACCTCTGGTTTTTGGCTTTAAACTTGTCAACCACGGCACTCCCACTAGAAAGTCTTACCTTACTGCACATCTACATGAAATTTCCTCTTCAGCATGCTAACCCTCAGTCATGGCCTTGTCCTAGTTTCCGAGAAATTCGACTCACAAAACAACATATCTTCGAACTCATCACATTTCGAAGGCCATAAGAGGACATCTGGTTTTTGGCTTCAAACTTGTCAACCACGGCAATCCCACTCGAAAGTCTTACCCCAATCCACATGTACATGGAATTTCCTCTTCATAATCGTACCCTCCAACCATGGGCTTGTCCTAGTTTCCGAGATATTTGATTCACAAGACAACTCATCTTCGAACACATCACATTTCGAAGGCATTAAGAGGACCTCTGGTTTTTGGCTTCAAACTTGTCAACCACGGAACTACCACTAGAAATTCGTACCTGAATCCACATCTACATGAAATTTCCTCTTCATCGTGCTCATCCTCAATCGTGCGCTTGTCCTACTTTCCGAGATATCCGGTTCACAAAACATCACATCTTCTAATTCCTCAATTTCAATGCGAAAATAGAGGTTATGACGGATTTTGGCGTACACACGTCATCCCCTGCATTCCCCCCCAAAAAGCCGCGCCTTTCTCCGCATCTACATGCAATTTCCTTTCCATCCTGGTACCCCGCATCCTTGGATTCGTCTTAATTGCCGAGATATTTCTTTCACAAGATTGTGCACTCATGGAATTGACTCAAACGAAAATACGTTTGTTTTCAGCAAAAATATGCGACCCGAATGCGATGCCATTTTACTGCATTTTTTCGTGCAAACTGTGTCAATTTTTGAAAAGTCGATTTTTCGAGTTTCTGTGCGGACATTTCGCCCCCAATGCAAGGGCCTGGGTGGAGAAAGGGTAATCGAAGTTAATTTAGTAAGAAAATTCTATCGGAGTCCTTGGAATTTCGAGAAAAGTGGTCTCTTCGTTTTTCATGACGTCACTAATTGAACTGAGAACTCGGTGCAATCGCCTGGCAATGCTGGCGGTGGGATACAAATTGGATGGGATTGGCTGTGCAGATTTCAACGAGGGTGCGTGGACAATAATTCTAAGGTCAACTCAACTTTGAGTTGACGCAGCTTGCTCAAATCTTGACAGAAGTTCATTAATAGGTGGCAATTGAGATGGACGGTGGCAGTTTTATTTCAAAGTGAAAATCAAAAAGCCCTTGCCTGACTCATTCTACTTCCGTGCAAACAATGGGAATGTTGGTGAAGAGAATCAAGGAAATATCATTAATTTTATAAAATAGATTAAAACATTCCCCTCTGCCCGGGCCCTTTGGTATTTTATCCAATCACCACCAGCTTTTGAGATGAACCCACATCACAGCGAACAGAAACATTCTGATGTGTGCCAAAGCCTCCCACTCATGTACACGCGAGACCAACCACAAAAAGTTTATGTATTCGCATAGCGCGCTCGACTATCTGAATCTGCCCCCATTCCTGGGAAAATTTGCAAACCAAACTACAGCCTTAATTGAAAAACCACCCTCTCATCAGAACCAGAGCGAAAGCGCACTGCCGCCAGCAAAGGCGGTTCTTTTTTAATGGAATGCCTGCAGCAAGCGGAATTCCTTGCGAAGCGCATTCCTGCCGAGATACTCTAGAGTGCCCGTCAGTTTCAGCTGGCTTCGGCACCGACACCTGGCACAGCATCGCCTCAAATCAATCACCAATGGCCACGGGCCAGATGCATTCCAATGACGGGCCCGCAGATAATCCATCCAGCCATCAAGATGAAATTGACCTGGAAGCTATCCTAAATCAGCGCGCCGCCGGGCTTAATGCAGATATTAGGAGTAATTAATTCGTGTTATTACCCAGCCATGTGTGCGTTGATTACTCGTGCATGGTGGATGGTGCAGCTTATATTGGGCGCTGAGATGTGGCTGAATGAGGGAGGTATGGAAATTAGGTGGTGTTTACCATACACTCATGAAACATTAATTAAAGTGTTTCCACTCACTCGGTCGTGAACGCTTACCTTGGCAACGAGCGACGGCGGTGTTTGGGTACGAGCATGTGGGAGCGAGGCGGGCATGTGTGAATTAATTGAGATTCCGAGAGGAGCACCCTCAGGCGAGGTTTATTCAATCGTGCCTTACTTGAGCTGGAAGAAAAGCATGAGCTCTCCTCACTGCATCTTGAATGAGAATTGCTAGTGCCTGTGGATTTAAGTTCGTTACTGGAATCGCTCTGGGGATCACCTCTTAACTCGTGTGCAGAATGGATTGTTATACTGTTCGAGTGGGTTTCACATTCCGCCCGCATCGACTGGCTTCGTGTGAATGAAGTGGATCCCCAGCTAAATTAAGGAATTCTCGCCTGCTTTCATATTCCCATCAATTGGTGGCTTTTGAAAATCAACAGTTGGGAGTTAGTAGAACCCAGTGAAATTATTTTCAACTGAAATTATAATCACGGATTCCAGGTGTAACTAGAGCTACGTGAGTGTTATGAACAATTGATTTCTTCTCTAGAGGGTGGCCTAGACAAGACGGAGGACCAACAAAATTGGTGTATTCTATTATAAGAGGTACGACGTTACAATAAGCTTACAGCTAATACATCGAAATATTCACCTACAAAATCTTGGGCTTTTTTCTTTTTCTTTTCCCGTTTTCCAGCTGCTATAGCGGTCGCAGAAGAACTGACTATGACTCCTGTACAGCTTCTCTGAAAACTAACTAAATAAGGGGGCCATCTTACTTACTTAATTACTTATCAGGCGCAACCCATGGTGGGCCCGAGCCTGAGCAATGGCTGACTTCCATCGCTGAAGGTCCTGGGCACGCTGCTTCCAGGAATGTGCTTCGCAGGGAATTCCCCTTGTTGCAGGCATTCCATTGAAAAAAACACACCTTTGCTGGCGGGATCGCGCTTTCGCTGCGGTTCTGATGAGAGGGTGGGTTTTCACTTAAGGCTGTAGGTTGTCTTGCATTCGCTATGACTTGGTCCTTATACCGGAGATTCTGTTTTCCTCTCCTTCTCGAACCAGGTTGTGTCTTCTCCTCCATTCGCCTTTATCAGCAGTTTTGCTTATAGCAGGAGGGGCAAAATAGGAATTTCGTACAGCATGATTTTGATCCTTCGAGTCAGGAGCTGGTTGCCAAGGGTGCTTCTACGTCAGACTTCTACCGTAATGACGTGCGTGGAGTTCACGTTTTCCCTGAGGTAGACAAACACCTTCTTCTTCATTTTCTTTATCTGGCACTACAGTCCGGGGTGAACATGGACTTCAACCAACAAACCTCTCCAGCTGGCACGATCTTTAGTCACGCACGCCAAATTGGTTGACGTCCTTCTCCACCTTGGTGCCTCATCGGTTACGTGAGCTTCTTCTATTGCGTTGTCCCACTGGTTCGGAGTCAAAACTCTACGGCCTGGATCAGTCTTGACCATGCGCTCTACATAGCTTACCCATCAAAGGCATTGAATCCGTAGACGCCTGACTCGACTCATGTCGCTTTACAGCCCGTATGGTTCGTGGTGGAATCTTCTCCTCCAAGAACCGTCGACAGGACCAACGATCGCACGCAGAACATTTCTCTCGAAGATATCAAGGAGTTCCTCATACGCCTTTGAGATTGTCCATCCCTCCGCGCCGTACAGCAGGACTGGGATGATCAAGTTCTTGTATAAAGTCAGCTTGGTCCTTCGAGAGATGGCTCTACTACTCAGTTGCCTCTTGAGCCCATAGAAACAGCGGTTGGAAAGAGTTACTCTGCGTTTTCTCTCGGTACTGATGTTGTTCGTACTATTGACTGCAGACCCGAGGTAAACGAAGCCCTTGACTACCTCAAAGTTATAGCTGGCCATTCTGACCCTCTGTCCAAGATGTCAATGTTGTAAGTCCTTTCTCGAGGAAAGCATACACTTTGTTTTGCCCTCATTCACCGCTAGACCCATTTTATCCGCTTCCGCTTCAATACCAGCAAACGCTACTACCAGACTGCTCGCTGTGTTCTTCCAATCAATCGTCATGTCGTCCGCGTATGCTAACAGTTGTACGGACTTCTGGAAGATCGTGCCTCTAGTGTTGGCGCGTGAGTCTTGCACGATCTTCTTGCACGATGATGTTAAAAAAATCACATGACAGCGCGTCGCCTCGTCTAAAACCTTTTTTGACATTGAAGGCTCTGTGAGTTCGTTACCGACCTTGATGGAGCAGCGCGAATTCTCCATCGTCATCCTGCACAACCTAACGAGTTTGGCAGGAATGTCAAAACTAGACATGGCGTTGTATAGCTCGTCCCTATGCACGCTGCCATATGCGGCCTTGAATTCGACGAATAGGTGGTGGGTGTCGATCTGCATTTCTTGTAAGATTTTTTCCAGGATCTGCCGTAGTGTGAAGATTTGGTCGATTTCCCCGGCCTGAAGAAACACTGATATGGACCTATCAGGTTATTTATTAACGGCTTCAGGCGAGTTCTCAAAACGGCAGAGACGATTTTGTGAGCGATGTTCAGGAGACTTATCCCTCTATAGTTGGCGCAGTCAAAGGGGTCTCCTTTCTTGTGGATCGGGCAAACGATACTGAGATTCCACTCATCGGGCATGCTTTCCTCCGACCATACCCTACAGATGAGCAGGTGCATGCGCCCAACCAGATCATCTCCAGCTGCCTTATAGATTTCAGCGGACAGTCCGTCCGCACAAGCAGCTTTGTTAGACTTCAGTCTATTTTTTGCTATATTCACCTCGTCGAAGTCGGGGGGACGTAATTCTCGTCGATCGTCGTCCATATTGAGTGGGACATTTTGCCCTGACAGCGGTATTGGTGTCATCATCGCCGTTTAACAGTCTGCAGAAATGGTTCTTCCAAATTCTCAGTATCGACTCCGACTCTACTTGTTGTCCATTCTCCTCCAGGCAGGCTTCAGTCCGAACCTTATATCCACTTGATAATTGTTTCACCCTCTGGTAAAACATTCGGATATCGTTCCTGCCATAGCACCTCTCCATCTCCTCGATCGCGCGCTTCTCGTGCTCTTTGTTCTTTCTCCTGAGAAGACGGGTCTCGTCCCTTCGTCTCTGTTCGTAGAGCTCACGAACAGAGCACCTCGCTATCTCCTCCCTCGTGCGCTTCTCGTGCTCTTTCTTCTTTCTCCTGAGAAGCCGGGTCTCGCCCCTTCGTCTCTGTTAGTAGAGCTCGTTGCAGCGTTGCTTTGTAGACTTCCAGCTTCGCTGCATGTGCCAGACTGCATTCTTTGTCAAACCATGGGTTTTTTTCGAGGTGGTGTCGTTAAGCCCAGCACATCAGTGGCAGCATCTTTGATGGCTTCTTGACAACTCCTCCAATCTTCTTCGATTGTTTGCGCAGGTGGCGACGAACTTAGAGAGATATTCCGGAAGACTCGATCGGGAAATATCGTAGCAGTACATTGCGACTGTAGCTTTCCGACACCAAAAGTGGTGTCCTTTCTCGACTCCGTTGATCTCTTGATATCCGAGTTCTTACCTTGGCTACAAAAAGGAAATGGTCCGAGACGATGTTGGTTCCTCGCAACGTTCGGACATCAAGTATGGAGGAGGAATGCCTGAAGTTAATCAGGTTGACGGTTGATTGATCAGGGGACCGCCAGGTCCCTTTATGGATGTTGAGGTGTGGGAACTGCGTGCTAGCTACATAGAGATGACGTCCCGTGACAAAGTCCACCAGCCTGAGTCCGTTATCGGATGGGGTGTCATGCAGGCTGTGTTTCCCGATGACTTTAGCAAAGATTTCTTCCTTACCCAGCTTTGCATTGAAATCTCCTAGAACGATCTTGGTATCGAAGCTGGGGCACTGATCGTTAGTCCTTTCTAGGAGATCGTAGAAGTCATCCTTGCTTGATGTGGATTGTTGTGCGGCGAATGTACTTGAAGCTTAAGACTTTTTGCCGCGAACAACAACTCCACATAAAGTCTCTCTCTCTCTGTTGCAATCACCGTAGTTTCTCGTTTTCTTTCTGCCTGGCCATTCCACCGCACTTCCTAGACTCCGGTGATGTCTGCTTTATAGCAGTAGTGGGCCTCCGCGAGTTCTGCGGCTGCACGTAGTCTGATAAGAGACCTAACATTTCTTCTGCAGAACAGAAAATCGTTGTCCTTAATCAATTTGCTGGTCTGAACTGTGTGATTTTTACGTGGTGATGGAGTTAACCTCACGCACAACCCCCAACTGGGAGGTCGGGTCGCTATTCCTCGGGCGAAGAGACCGAGTTTATCCGATGTCTGCAACCTCAGCTGTTAGCTCCGCCATTGGCCCTAAAGCTATAAAGCCCTGCTGCCACCATCTCTATTACAAAACCAGGACAGGCATTGCAAGAACCTTCTAGACCAGTGCTCCGAATCTGTCGAAGTAACTCTGGAAGGAGAGTGTACCAGGTAGCTCCATCTGACTGGATTTCCGGATGGCCAGAGAGTTCTCCAGCTCCTCCGCCGTCATCCATAGAGAGAGATGAGAGTGCAGGCTCACTCTCACGCGGACAATATCAGAATCGCATAAGTGTCAGTGTGGTGCGATGGCATTCTCCCTGTATCCCGAGTCGAACATCACTTGAATAGTTCCTTGCGATGAATGCTGTCGTATGCCGCCTTAAAATCGATAAAAAATGGTCGGTAGATCGAAAACTCGATAATCTTCTCCGGAACCTGGCTTTGTGTGAATATGTGTTCTATAGTCTGTTGTTGGTACGCCCCGACACTCACACAGCATCACGTAGAGGATCTTATAGACGACGGCAAACAGAGATGAAGCAGGAAGCAGGAGCGCCTCTTTTTTGTGGTCCCGACACATGATGAACCGCCTAAAGGTAAATAAGAATGCACGAAGAGAAGAGAGAGACACAGCTGCCCCGTACGAGTAAACTTAAATCAAAATACTCCTTTGAGAAAACAACACAAAGGGTTCGCAAAAATCACAGAGCTCTTGTGCACATTGATACCTCACCTGCTACTGTCAACGTAGAACATTCGTTAGGCATGCATTCTCTGAATAAATTTGTGTATGCAAGCACTTGTTAGCACAAGCTAGTCGTTCCCAAAAGCCACTGCAATTTAAATTCACCTTGAGTGCGAACGGCAAACACACTGTGCCATTGCCCACCCACCCACCACCATCGTCACCCGCACCACACGAAGGTTGAAACTCAATTTACTGCCTTAAAGGATATCGATTTGTTGAACACCCGCCACATGACTACACTTCCAATCGAACCCGGGCAAAGTTTCACCAACTACAAGCCACCAGAATGACTAACAAGGGAAACGAAAGTCGCCCATGAGATGGATTTTACAAGAAGACACCAAAAACGAATGCCGGCGTGCAACCACATCGTAATCACCAAGTCAAAGTTCATGAAAGGTTACTGAAGAAAGTTAACGACGGATGGGTTGGTTTTTTTTTTTGAATCTCCATGGACGATGGACGTTTGGATGAGAGTCAATCGATTCTCTGGGAAAGCCGTTCGTTACTGTCCCAGGCGGTCGATTTACCTTCATCTGAAGTGAGTAATTAAGCGCCATCATTGAGCATCGCATTGAAGACCAGAAGTCGGTTGGATCTTCCAACAGACAGGTGGTCTCCGTCCGCCTCCTTGTCGAGCTCCCCCGATACAAGCCACATCACCTCGAGTCAATCAATTGTGCAACACTGCTCGACAAGTTTCAACAGGCTGCTACCAATTAAGAGCGTGCGACGTAACGATCATTAATGCGTGAATTAAAATTGCATTTAAGCCCGCCCGTCCGAGGCCGGGCACCACAGGAGGTCTCCATCGCCACAGTAGCCCTGTCATGAATTCGAATTGAAACGTTAAACGCCCTCGGATGACTTTCCCCTGCAATGCCTGGCGCAAAACGCTCTCATCGATGCTGGGAGCATTTGCATTCGACACAGTTGTTCGCTTAATTACCTCACTCGCTGCATGGAATTCCTGGAAAAAAGAAAATACACAACCAAACGACTGAAATGCATGAGAGTGCTCCCACTGATAACTGTTGACTGGATTAATTTATCAGCGCCGATCGGCGGCGTCGGCTCCGACCATAAATAGCGATTTAAGTCAGTCGCAGTAAAATATGCTTTTTATGATGCTCTGCCCAACCGGACTGGACTCAGGGCGCAGAGAGATACCCAGCTGCAGTGCGAGTGCATACGTGTTTCCATGGAGGAACCTTGGTCGCCCAAATGGAATTCAATGCGATTTGCATTTCACTCATTAATCATCGCGATTTGTCATGCAAATCTCCACTCCAGATCTAGTTGGCAGTGGATTACAGAATTGGATTTGAGTCAGTCTGTCAGTGGGTGATGTGAAGCGGAGCATGTGTGCTGGAGAGCGAGAGGGGATCGGCGGCGCTGTGGACGAAAGCATCAATCAGTTGGAAATCAGACGGTTTCTTGTGTGAAGATACCTGTTGAATGTGTGCATTGTGGAGGGATTTTTCAAAGTTTTCTGCGGAATGACGTGCGAGAGGGGGAGGGGCTCAGCTTTCAGATGGTATGTGCTGTGGAAATTTAGAGAGTTCCACTTGAATTCAATTCAATTCAAATTATTCTCAGACTTCGCTGATGACAGCACCCTCAGGTTTTCATATTCGTTCCAGGACTCACGACACCGCCCTTCGGCCGTAGAATTGGAACGGCAGTTTATGTTTCCGATCTTGACAGAATAATTAACCGGGGAAAAACAATAGAGTGGAATTCAATGCTTCAAAAACTCAAGGCTGTCTGCTGTCACTCAAGCGAACCCTTGTTAATCAGCCATTATCCTTGAATCGCGTTTGTCTCGATGAAACCGGAAATCTTTCCATCCTTGGTATGTGTATCAACACAATACTTAGTTGGAACGGTCGCATATTTGAGGTTGCCAAAAATTCTGCGAAATGCTTAGGTTTCCTTTACCGATGCAAGAAATATTTCACCTCTTCTGATTTAGCTTTTAATTTATAAGGCGTACATCCGCCCCAAGCTTGAGTACAACGCTCTTTTCTGGTCTGGTGCCCTCAAGACCATCCTGCACCTACTTGATAGAATCCAAAAGTGAGCGATAGAATTTATAGGAGACAACAATGTCGTAGAGTCATTAGACTCGCTCGAACATCGACGTACCGTCTCTTCTTTGTCCGTGTTTTATCGTTATTTCAACAAACGATGTTCAAGTGAGCTAGCCAACTGCATTATTCATCTTCATGAATTTCCCCGCAATACCCGTCTCGTCTGGAATGCTCAACAGTTTACCCTTAAGCCTACTTTCGGACGCACAGTTAAATTCAGATACTCATTCTTTAGCCGCACTACACGAATATGGAATGCTCTTCCCGGCCTAATATTTCCTACAGCCTATAACCCGCAGAATTTAAGACCAATGTACACAGGTAGCTCCTCTCCCTTTCTACCTCTATACCTTCGGTACGTGCTATGTCATGAACCCGGACACATACTTAACACGGCGTATGTGTTATATTCTGAGACCACATGGCGTATGTGGAATATTGTGAGACCACAGGGCGTATGTGAAATATTCTGAGACCACACGGCGTATGTCTTATATTCTGAGACCACATGGGGTATGTGGAGTATTCTGAGACCACACGGCGTATGTCTTAAATTCTGAGACCACATGGGGTATGCGGAATATTCTGAGACCACACGGCGTATGTCTTATATTCTGAGACCACATGGCGTATGCGGAATATTGTGAGACCACACGGCGTATGTGTAATATTCTGAGACCATACGACGTATTAAATAAACTTTCTAATTACAATCCATGAGTTTATCAACTCCTCCTTTTCTCAACTTAGGGAAATAGTAGAAGTTTTAGTTTATTGACCATTGACGTAGTTGCCTGCTCACGTGTGTATAGTGTATACAAGATAGGATGATTGCGTGTGTCATTTATCGTTTTAGTCTCTCTAAGCACATAAAATAATGATGATCGAATTAATATAGACCTCATTGTCGTGAAACGAGAGAAGATACTAGGGCCCTTACTATTTGATTTGAAATAAGGAGGTATTTGAGAGATTCTTTTGCATTTGTTAACAGACCCCATAGTCGCTTGTGCTGTTCTCCATAACATAACTGCAAGCCAGAGATAATGGAGGATAAAGATATGCAACCATTATCTCTGCGGAAAGCGTTCGCTCTAAGTTCTCCTTCTCATAGCCCACACGAACAGCACACGCAGTAAATTCAAAGTAGAAAATAACATTTTGTGTGTGAATTGTCAAAACTATCCCAAAATTTAAAAAGAGAAGGTTGGACAACTTCTGGATTTAAAATTTCAGACTTTGAGTTGAAATAGTGAACGAAATGGTTTTTCAACTCGCCGATTAAATGACATCATCGGAAGAATACAACGAGCTGTCAGTGGGGCGTTTGTGAGTATCGAGAAGGAAGCGGCGAATGTGGGTCTTGCGGTTAACGAAGGTAAGACAAATGTGCTGTCTGCGAAAAAGGTCCACCCACAACGATGTTTTTTTTATTATTTCATTTTTATTAAATTCTCAGGACAACTTATACCGGACAAATATGACATAAAAAAAATAATATCTAACAATTCATGACCTTAATGTTTTTTATACTTCAGGACAGACATTATTAATTCAGACTTACTGGCCAAGAAAACTAAGAAAAAACTTGGCTCTCTAGACATTCTTATTATTACCTAACCTAAATCTATATATATGCGTAACATATATAATCCACACGCCCTTGTGTACATTTTTTTTTCTTAATCTACCTTAAAACTAGGTAAGTCGGCCGTTATACCAACTGTATGATTTTTAATATCATATAGGCAGGGGCGGAGAAGGCGGAGACTGGCTCTGGTGTAACCACCAAAAAAAGTGCCGCTCCTTATCACTATCTCTCCTGTCTCGAGCAGGGTTCGCTCTACTGAACCGGAGAAGACCTTGGTGTTCATGGACGACATCCGATTCGTAGAAGGGTCGCCTGTCAACTGTTCGGCGCACCGCGTGGTAGATTACAGAACATCCCTCCGTGTCCTGGATCAAGCCGATCGAATCAAAATAGAGGAACGACTCATGTGAAACAATGCCGTTGTGGCGCAACCTTTCATGGTGCATATAATTGGGATAGTTAGCCACGAAGATCAGACAGTTTGTAGAAGTCATACTTCTTGCAATGTGACTTCTTATTAATTTAATGATAAAATTGTCTATCCTCTTCACTTTTGCCCTGTTGTACAGGACCTCGTTAGGATAGTACTTCTTGTACTCAGACTCGGGTGTTAGATACAATCGGAGATATGTCATAAGACACCGTCTCTCGAATACTCTCATCTTTTCCATCTGGGAAGGACTCACGTTGAACCACAGGGGACAAACATACACCATGACTGGCCTTATGAGCGCCATGTAGCAGATTACCTTCACCCTGGTATCAAGTTGGCTGCTGTAAAACAGCTTACTTGCCACAGCAAATGCTATTCTAGCATTGGTCAAAGCCTTCTCTATATGTTTGTTAAAATACAGAAACCAATAGCCAACAGCTACAACTTGGCTTGGAAATCAATTGAGGCATAAAGCCCTCTTTCGAAGAACCAAGCTATGCCTATATAAGACCTTGATAGTCCCAGTCCTGCTGAATGGCGCAGAAGCACAGCTAACCAAAGTGGACGAAGAGATTCTTGGTCGCTTCGAGACCGTATTATCTTTGGTCCCGTATGCCCCCGTATGGTGTTAGGAGGAGGAGACTGAACGATGAACTGTACGGGCTGTACGACGACATCGACCTGGTCAAACGAGTTCGAGTCTCTCGCCTCAAATGGAGGGAATTGGCCAACCTGGAACTAGCTGACCATAAGACTGAGGCTCTCTTAATAACCAACCGAAAGACTGTGGAATATGCCAACTTCCGGGTTGGTTCCCAGATAATTCGATAATTCGCTCGACAACCGGCTGAACTTTAAAACTCACGTCGAGTACTGCAGCAAAAAAAGCAGCAAAGATGCAAGATGATGTCAGCGCTGGTAATTATTATGATAGTCTGAAGATCTCCGCAAGCTAAAGCCTCCCAAATCATCAAATCAGATCCCTTACAACGATTCGTTTACAGTCATTCTGCGATCAAGGATGTTGAATCTTCCACCATAACCTCAAAACTAGGGATGATGCAATGAGCTTTGCTGCATAAGCGGAAAAGTTCAAAGTTACCTTACCCTGTGTATAGGGGCATAGAAACATTTTTGGCAATGCAGATGCCGACGAATTAGCCGCAGGAGAAACGCTTTCTAAAAATTGGTTAATTGAAAATGACTACCAAGATAGAGGAGATTCTAAGATATCCGTCAACCAAGTCAAGTACCCGCAAATCTGCAAAAACTTACTCAATAACTTTTCTCTCCAGACTTACTTTGACCATCGACTCATTTCTAGGTCCACCTCCTACCTCACAGTTATCCGACTTAACCGGCGTTGACCACGCCCAGCTAATCACAAATGACGCTGACATTGATGAAGACAGCTCAACCTTTTCCGTCACAACCTGACGTGTATTGCAGGTCATAAAGGACTCACCCACTGACAGTTGATACCGTATTTAATGACTTATGACAGTTAACATTGCACACCGCAACCTGTTGCGCAATAAATGAAAGAAAACTGTAAAGGAAAAAAACAAACAATCGATATTTCAGCGCCCCCACATTTGAAGGACGCCAAGTTTGCAAAGATTGGATGCATTTGTGACATCTGCGCCACTGACATCCACCGCAAGAAAGCACACAGCCGCAGCATACGAGTATCCAACCTGAATACGTGCCGGAATGTGAAATCAGTAATTCCGATGACATTCCAACAGGCAGACAGATTGTCACAGGCACTGGCGCTGATTGACATAACAAAACGCGACACAAACCATTGTCAGTGACATGACAACGAGGGCGATAACTCGCGAATTACCGCGATTTACACACGCCAACTAGACCGGCAAGGTGTGGTCCCGATTGAGAGCGATTTACTGGCGCTCTTTGTCATAATTACCCGAGCGTTGAATGCGCCAGACCATCGCCGAGGGAAAAGCCAGTCCAATTTGATTTATAACAAGCGAACGCTAATAAAAACAATTTCTGAAATTATAATTGACTTTACCGGCACCCGGTGTGTCAATTCGATGGCGGATTTAAGCTCCCACCGTCACCGTTAGAGTGTGCATACATGAATGCCAGTGGCCGCACTTGCAATCGGCGGAATTCGATTTACAGAAATGAAAGCGTTTGCGAAACATGTGTCTGTCAGCTGGGGACGCTTAAATCCGATTGTCTCCAGTCAGCAGTCATCAGCGCCAGCAGTTGACGGTTATCTGGAAAAAAGAGTGCTCCACACTCGTTGCATGCTGCTCTCAGGCACATGGCATAGGTTAACAGACGTTAATTTGTCGAAAGAATTTCAAGTGCCATACGCGCGCCACACACCGCTCGTTAAGTGGCGACTAATTAAGTGGTTTTAAGAGCCAACCCTGATGGCGGTGATGGAGGACTGAAGGTGCTTTGACCAGGGACATAAGCACACTGCCAACAGTCAAGCGGGGCGCCAGTGACGGAACTGTCGACTTTGCCGACGGTGGAACTGCATGTTTTTATGTAACCGACTGACAGTTAAGCTGTTAATTGTTTTCGGTGCATTAACACCACTTTATGACAGAGCGTTACGACCGATTGTTCGATCTGTCGAATGTGAAGGTTGTACAGCATTTCCGTTGGTCGATGACAGCTGCAGCACAAGGGGAGAGCGCTGGGCTTTATTGAAGTAATAAAATACACTAGGGTGGTTCATATCCGTCATCGGTGGGCCAGGGTGTTGGGGGGTTCTGAAGGTCGAATGCTGCTTGGGTAAGACGGATGTATCCGCATTGATTTATGGCGTTTGTGCGTTGTTTGTGGGCACTTTGCTAGGTTTAAGTGATTTTGCGGTTCGATAAAAACCAAGGAAACGGATCTGATTATGACAAAGGAAGGCCTCTTAAGGCAAGCTCTGAATAAAGTAACTCACAAAAAAGTGTGCTTTGTCTTTATGCTTCAATTAAATACTTACGAGTAATGAAGCTGATTTTACGTTGGAAGTCAAATGAGGGGTAAGTGGAACTGACTTCTTCCATGACCCTTCATTTTGACTTGTTCTTATTTCCTTGTCCAGATATTTGATCAATATGTGGAGTGACTTCCCGTGTTGGGTTAGTACTTTAGGAGGGCGCATATCCGCTCCGCCGAGTCTCGCGGTTGTGCGGAATCCCAACACCAGTCTGTGAAGCCATCTTTCTGCCGCCTGTCAGTTCCGTCAAGTCGGCGCGGCATTCAAAAACCTGAAGACCAGTAAAGCTGCAGGCTCAAGGATGGTGTTGATGTTCTGGTTTGAAACATGCACCCCATCATCGGTCATGTTTGGCAATACATTACCGACGATTGGAATACTTACTTACTTATCAAACATACGACCCATGGAGAGTCTGAGGCTGAACAGTTGTTGCCTTGCCTCGCTGACGGTTCTGGGCACGTTGCTTCCAGTCATCAAGACCAAGCTGTCTGGCATCCACGATTACTTAGTCTTTATATCGGAGACGCAGTTTGGTTGTTTTCATAAACGTCAGACTAAGAAAGGCCTGCGTTATCCATGTTCATTAATGCAGATTTATGATCATACTAACTTAGGTGAACTGCACTACCTACTGTTCATAAACGTCAATATGTCATCAATGTCGGGCAGATTGTGCAGTCATTATTTTTTGACTGCAAAAAGGGCCGGATTGGAGAAACAATTTTAGAATAGGCATTATTTCAGAACTATTTTTACTCGCAGAAAATTTAAGTATTTTTTGCAAATATATTTTTTATTATTATCTTTACAAAATAGTATTTTTTGTTTTTAAAGGGAAAACGAAGGTTCCGTATGGAAAAGTAGCCATATAAGGCTGTTAATACAAAATAGAATTTGTATGAAAAAAAAAAATTTCATTGTGGAGGACAGTTCTGTCCAAAATGAAGGCAACAGATTCATTTTTGGAGCTAGATGTTCTGGACATTAAGAAAAAATTTTAAAACTTAATGACGACCTATAAGCGAATAAGAAAGTGCAATAAGGAATCAGGACGAGAAGCAACAACTTGGGAGTTTTTTGGAATATTTGATGAAGCCTACGGTGGTAGACACAGTGTATCTCCTCCACAAACCATCCTTTGTTCAAGCTCGTCCCTTCTAAATGAGCAAAATGAATCTGCTGAGGACGAAAGCATTTTCGAAACACCAACTAAAAGAAAACGTACAAATGAAGACGAACTCCTTGAATTTTTAAAGAAGGAAGGAGAAATGGACGACTTAAAGCACCAGGAACTTATGGCAATCAAGAAACAAAAAATGGAAAGTGAAGAACGCAGATTCGAGCTAATCGCAAGCCTTCAAGAACTATTAACTCAATCAAATTGAAAGAAACGTTCGATTACCTCATGCAACAATTGAATACCTTTTTTTCAACCTTAATTTAAAAATGAATTAGCTTTATTTTGTTTATGTTTTTGAAATGAAATTAAATTTTTAAGTTAAATCCATTGTTTATTAATACTTTATGAACAAAATAGCATAGCAATCTGATTTCTCTTTTGTTTTGCTTCTTCGTTTGTGCTTGGGTTGTTTTGACTATGCTCATTCCGATCGTGCTCATCAAATTCTGTGTTCAAAATTTAAATAAAGGTATCCTCTCCTAGTCCGTCTTTCTCTATTATAATATTGTGTAAGACGATGCAAGCCATAACAATCGGTTTTAAATATTTCAGGTCTTTTATATCAACATATTTTAGAATTCTGAACTTTTGTTTAAATCTACCAAACGCCTTTTGAATACAGCGCCAAGTTTTTCTTCGTTTTCTTGGCCAGTAAGTCTTAAATAATAAAGTCTGTCAATAGTTTAGACTCCGAAAAGCAAACAGTGAGTTAGAACAGAATATTTTAGAGTACCCGCGAAGGGTCAGTACTCTTACAGATATTAAGGACATCAATTGTTAGATATTAAGATAATTTGTATGTCATTTTTGTCTACTATAAGTTGTCATGGAAATTACATAAAAATGAAATTAAAGAAAACGTTGCTATTGGACAAAAATCTGGCGTCTTACCCTAAATGAAACCAAATCCACGCATATTAGTTTTACCTCTTACCTACTTCTTTTTTTACACAAAATAGTAACTACGTATGTCTCCAATCGAAAATCAAGTGTTTTTTAGGAGCCAACGCGCCTAGATTTCCCTTTCATCCAGACTGGGTCTGATGCTCGTATTACCTCACCTCACCCGATCTAATCTTTTTGTGCATTTCAAGGGGCACTGTTGGAAAATGTTTTTATAATGAAGAGCTCAATATTTTTCGTCAAAAGATTCGAATCCGATATCCGTGACATATGTCAGTTCGCTTACACAGTCACGGTTAGAGGAATGACAGCAATTTGTAAGCGGATTTCAACTTGATTTTGGACAGATTTATTTCCCTTACCATTCGCTGGTTCTGCTCCTTTGCTTCAATGTGCTGCACATTCACCCCAATCTCGATTGCTTACATTTTACCCGTACTTGCAAAACGTGTGTACATAGATACGTGCTGAATAACCAACAGCATGTTGCACAGAGTTCGCGGAATGAGATTTGTAAAGTTACACGATTGCTCGAATGCACAGGGTATCTGTTTTCCTGCCCAGAATTATGTTCATTAATAACACTTACCAGAGAAGGTACACATGAATATCTGACAAGATGACTTCTGGCTGTGTGGATGATGCTCTGCAAGATGATCACTTGATGGGAGTCTCTAATAACGATGACACTTCAAACACACAATCAGTTTGCAGACGTCACCCTCATCTCCTTGTGCTTGAGTGGTGGTGGTTGGCTTCTCTAGGATGCTACGAATGCTCGTTATAGAATAATATATACAAATGTATCCTTCCTAAATCCCTAGTTATCTTTGTCTAATTTTGATAGTTTCTAACTGAATGTACATTCATGATGTTCTAGACAGTTGTTGTCTCTTGAATTATGGAAATATACATATCTTAGAAAATGATTGTATGGTGAATAATGGATGGGATTATATCATGAACGCATTTATGGTCTTAAGAATATGAAGCTAGAAGGTATCTTTTATTATTAAGCATGTTGATATGAGATTCACGAATTATCTTCTTCTTCTTCTGGTGGCACTACAGTCCGGTGTGGACCTGGGCCTCAACCAGTAAGCCTCTCCAGCCGGCACGATCTTTAGCCAGCTGTGTCCAACTGCGCACATCAAGTTGGTTGAGGTCCTTCTCCACCTGGGTGCGCCATCGGTTCCGTGGGCGTCCTCTATTGCGTTGTCCCACTGGTTCGGAGTCGAAGAGTCTTCGGGCTGGAGCAGTGTTGTCCTCTACATGGCCCAGCCATCTTAGGCGTCTGAAGGCGAATTATCACGAATTACAAATCATGAATCATCGTGCATTTACGTTGGACTAACCTTTACATAGGAACATATATTTTAAAAGGACTTAATTTAAGTGTCTCTCATTTTTAAGTGTTTTTGGTATAGATTCGTTGTAAAGTAGAAACCATTTAACTACAGATTAAAAAGTGTCTATTTTTGACAGAATGTCCGACAGCCCGCTTTAAAGCTTAAAGTTTCGTATGACTAGTTCGGAGTTAAGCTCTCAAAGTGGCGTTTACTATAATTTTTACTTTACTCATAGAATTTTAGCACAACATCAATTAAGAACGGACGAATAGCTTCGTCAGAAATCAGACGTCGAGGCGATAATAATTTACTCTTCTCAGCTTATTCGAAGCAAGCAAAACATTATCTTTCAGACGGTATCGTTTTGTCATGCTTACATGAAGCGAAACCATCGTCCAAACGCTAGCGCGAGACTATTGTCGGTATACGCGAAAAGAGCCCTTGACAACAATTTAAATTCGATTACCCACAGATCTATGAACTTAAATCAAGGCTAGTAGTCCTTACGTCTGGGAGTTTCCACGAAATATTTTATATATATATTTTTTCGAACCCCCAACTCGCAGCAGCGCAGTGACTGTATTCAGACACTTCTCTAGAAGCCACAAACTTACAAACCTTTGTAAGGCATACCTACATGAAATGAATTCATTCATCAATATTCAAGCAAAAGAAATGATTCATGCACAGTTCATAACAAGTGATTGCAAGGAATCATACCAACCACCGCTCGAGCTTCGATAGAAAAACAAAAAAAAAATACATAAAACCAAGACAAATAGATGGAGCAAACGGAATAATTCAAAACGAAATTCCAACTCAATTAGAGTAAATTCCAACCACTTTGAAGAGGAATCCAACCAAGAAATTAGAATTGGATTTCCAGCAATTCCATAAGAGCTAAAACCAATTTCATTGGAATCTCAAACATTTTGCAGGCGAATCCGGTGAGCCACTCATTCACAAGCACTTTGCATCCCTCACCTGTGTGGCACTGCGTTGTGGGCGGATGTTCCCGGTGTGTGGGGGGTCACTTTTCACTTCAACCTCAAGTCATCTGAGAAATACAATGTACTCAGACGAGGAATGTTTAAAGTGAAACATGGAAAGGTGCACACACAATATGTGTGCATACGTTCGCCAAGGAATGATGGTCTTTGCGTCGTCTGAGGTTACGATTTTATTTTGCTGCGACGAGTGATTCCCTTGAGATCTCGTCTAGCATTACGTCCAGGAGCGTGATCCCTTATATGCAGAGAGTGCTCAACATTCATATGAGTATGCACACATTTAAATACGGCGTGGAAGCGCAACGTTCTCAGGAACCAACGCATCCACTGAGGAATTCTTACCAAAATTTCCGGATATGTTAGGAGTGAGGATGCCAGGAGTGAGAAGTGAAGTAGTTTTTCCTGACTAAAGAAGGGCTTACTTCGTATTTATGAATCCGGAGGTAGATAGTGACATCAGAGCTCGGCATGTGATTGTGACTTGAGATATTATAATAATAATAAAATGGGTGGCGCGACAGACCGAGGTGGACCTGGGCCTAGCTTCTCAGCAACCACTCGTGGTGTGCGTGCTATTGTTCTTTCACGAGTGGAAGGGACCTACAGTTTAATGCCGACTCCGAACGGCGAAGTTGAGAAGCTTTTTCTAGACAGCAACACTCTTTGAGCATTGTCAGTGACTCAGAAGAGGTGGAGCCGTAGGAGTCGACGCACTTACCCACTACGCCACGGCGACCACCTGATATGTGCAGAGTCTTCCAAGCCGAGATTCTGGCAATAGAGAAAGCAGCCAAACACTTACGAGAAACCGATATCCTACCATCAGATATCACCATCTTTGGTGACAGCTAGGCACTAAAATCTATAGGATCCTGCACGACGAGATCAAGGGCTGTTATGAACTGCCGCGACTCACAAAAGTCCATCACCACAAGGTCAAACGACTTGCGATAAGCTCACAAAAAAAGCGGTGCGAGTGTGTACGGCAGAGATTGAGATGTATCATTTTTAGAAATTAAAAATTTCCTCACAATAAAGCCGGTATAAGTGTGTACCGCCACCGTAACTTAAGCGATAGTTGTTTTACCATACTCGATTGAGTATGTTTCTCTTATAATCTCAAGTACTACGTTTTTGAATCAATGCATCCTTCATGTTCAGATTGACATAGCCGAAGCGGTGGTATTTTTGTGCAGCCGATTATGAACAAGAACGATAAATTCCCATTTTTTACCAGTTCGTTTTTGAACTTATATTCTCTTGGTTTTTTTAGAATACAATTTTTAAGTACATTCTTTTTATTTCAATTAAATTTATTTTTTTTATTTATTTTTTTGAATAAATAAAAACATGTTTAAATCATCTTTATAAACACAGATGTAGGACCATCTGTTGACTAAATTTGACGTGTCACAAAAGTAAAGCAAGGTAGCAGATGATTACATAATAATTTTATTTCAATTTTTTCATGCGAAAAAACAACGATTTTCTTAAATAAAAATAGTTGGAAATACGACTTCAGTATTAATTCTTGAAAAATTTCGAGGAAATTTGGGAAGTAAGGGAAGTACATATTTGAAATTCGACGACGAGATGACGACGATTATTGTGAAATTATTGCGAAAATACAGAAAGTTGAACATGTAACGTACGTAATCCCCGAAAAACTGATTCCTCATGAGCTGGTCTTGGAAAATGAAATTACTCGCGAGGAATATGGAGCAAAAAAGGGAAAAGCAGAATTCGTCCGGATTATGAGGAAAACACGAGGAAAGTAGTTAGCGAATTTACGGCAAAAAACGGCGAAAGAACTAAACATCCTCACAAAATTATTCGCACAAGACTTCATTTAACGAAATAAGCTAAATTCCACTAGCTTAGTAGTGAAAAATTAATTCTATAAAATTAAAAAAAAATTGGAATTATACAAAAAATCAAATATTAATAAATCCAAGTAGGCAAAAACGAAAATAAACAAACTGACTTGAATTAAACGTCACACAAAATTATTCGCACAAAAATAAAAATATGAAAAAATACATAAAATAAAGTAGGTGCGTGGCACATCAGTATTTAGTTGCACCACCCTTAGCATCAATAACGGCGCTTAGTCCTTTTGACATTCTCCCTACAAGTTTCTTGCAAAAAACTGGGCGTAAAAGTTCCCATTCCCGTTGTAGAGCTTCTTTAAGAGAAGCTTTGCTGCTGATAGCTCGATTTCCAATATTTTTTTCAAGCTCAGCCCACAAATGTTGGCGTTGATGTCGGGTGACTGTGGAGGCGGTTTGAGCTGCGAGCGAGCATTGAAAAGCAGCCACATTTTGACATTGTGAGCAGTGTGCTTTGGGTCGTTTTCTTGTTGAAAGACATAATTTGACCCTAGACCCATTTTAGTAGCGCTTTGCTGCAAATTTCTTTTTAGGATGCCGAGGTAGTCATATTAGTTCATTCTATAGTCAATGAACTCCATTTGACCAACACCCCGCGCAGACATATACCCCACATCATGATATTACCACCGCCATGTTTCACCGTCGCTTGAAGATTAGCTTCATTCAGCTCAGTATTTGGTTTTCGCCAAACCCTTTGCTTCCCGTCATTGCAAAACAAGTTAAACTTGCTTTCGTCACTAAAAATAACGGTGTTCCAAAAGTCTAGAGTCTTGTTAACATACCCTTTGGCGAACGCGAGTCTTTTATCCTTCTTAACTTTGAAAAAAAAGGGTTTTCGACCGTTAAAATTATTTGACTTTAAAGTCCGCCTTACTGTTTCGACAGAGAGTGGTTTTTTAATGATTCCTGACATCTGTGCAGTCAATAATTTTACTGGCGTACTGCCTCCGAAAATATTTTTTTTTTCGACCCCTACCTTACTTATTTTCTAAACAACCCTCATTTCTGAACTTATGGACAACATCCCTAACTACGGTATAGGATCTTCCAACAATTTCACCAGTCTCTCGGTACGTTTTGCCTTCGCAAACTAACTTTAGAATAACCGTTCGCTCTTCTATAGAAGTTTCCGATTTTTTTCGTCCCATTTTGCTCTTTTTTCGTTTTTTTTATTTTATTTTCTAAGAAATATCCTCTATCCTTCTGCTTGTTGCCTCGATCACAGCATTCAACAGAATGAGCGGTTATTATAACACAACGCTTGAGTTTGTGCGGATAATTTTGTGTCTGCTCTCCTCTTGCCGTATTCGGAGAAGTCGAAAAAAAATACCCTTAGGATTGATTGCATCAGTTTGAACCTTGAATATGACTATTGAACATATAGAGCTATACATCTGCTCTATACTACACAAAAAACTACTATATACAAACAAATAGTTACTTTTTAAGTTGTACATAGAAAATATTAAATAAATTCGGCTGTAAAGTCTTTGTGCGAATAATTTTGTGCGGATGTGTATGTTGCAACGCAAAGGGTCGACGATGTACTGCAAGAGAGATATGGTGGCCATCGGATGCAGCCAATTTAGCAGTTGACTCAAGCTTCGTGGTAAATGTCTTGGCTCACACAAAATTGTGTCTGTTTTCCGAAGGGACTGGGATCTGATGGAGAAAATTGGCAGCCACGAAGAAACTACTGGCATAAACCCGGCTGCCGATGACATTAATCTGTATTCTATATAGCGGGACAGCCAACTTGAAGAATTGATGCCAGACCTTAAGCTTAATGAGCTTTTTCCCCACGCCGTTGTTTAAGAATATACATAAAAAAACAAATTCAGCATTTTAAGAACAGAACTAGGAACAATGAAATTAATGTATGTAAACGTATACAAGGGGGCAGGGAGCAGCTTACAAATACATGGATATTTGCAGTCAAACGATTGTAGGATAAATAGCACCACAGTTTTGCTTATTGTCGAGCTTTCGGCTCCATATAGAAGGAGTGGCAAAATCAGAGTTTTTTGGAACATGATCTTGGTCCTTGAGTTAGGTGTTGTGAGTGCAGTTGGAAACTCGCGACGATGTCGATGTCATCTGCGTATCCCAACAGTTGGACTGATTTGTAGAAAATAGTGCCTTCCATGTTTACAGAGTTGTCCGCCGCACTATCTTCTCTAGTGTAAGATTGAAGAAATCACACGACAGTGCATCTTCTTGCGGAGATCCGGTGCAGGTTTCAAATGGCTCGGATGTTCTTGAGCCAAACTGCACCTATCAAACTGCTTCTTAGCGCGGTGTGACACAAGCGGACCAGTCTTCCCCGGCTCCCGAATTCGCCCATCGCATCGAATAGCGCCTTGCGATGAATGCTATTGTATGCGGCTTTAAAATCGATGAAGAGGTGGTGTGTACCGATCTGAAACTCGCTAGTCTTCTTCAGGATCTGCCTTAGTGTGAAAGTGTAAGTGGAGCTCTGCATATCGCCTATGCCTTTGAAAATGACTTCATCTTGACTGGAGAGAAACTGTTTTCTTACGGCGCCCGGTAGGAGTCAATAAGTGTGTAATTTCCATAACGACACCCTTTCTTGATATCAACAAACCTTTCTGTAGACAGGTCAATGTTTACAGACGGTAAATAAATAATTTCTTTCGCATGTCTTCATTCGAGGACGGATTCCATCCCTATCATTCGAATTTACGTGTCAATTTTGAATTCTTGCGTCGTTTTGCGAGTGTGTTTAATTGAAATTTCCCTCTGTCTGCGTTCTCTTCAACCAGACATAATTGAAGTCTTGGATGGTGAGTGCCAGATTGTAAGCAAAACAATGCTTATACCATTAAGTCAGTACAATATTATTCTACGACAAGTCACAATTGTTTCTTCACGGCCGACATGTAAAATATGTTATAAAGGCGACTGGTTGCCTTCAGAGGCAATCAAAAATACTTTGAGTCAATTATTATGGCCACAATCCAACCAGAACACATGTGCCAGAGAGCTCTGGTCAGTATCTATCCAATTTACCATCAATGTACATTTATACGTTGCTCCCGAGCACACCCACATGGCTGGCATCCTTCGTTTATGCATGTCCTGCAGCAAGAGACCGTAGATATTAACATAATTTCGTGTTGAACAACGCTCCAATTGCCAATGACCCGAAGCGAGCACAACACAACTTGTAATTCCTTAATTTAAATTCATAGAAGAATACCGTAAAAGGGAAATCGAGCAACAGGTAGGAGCCGCTTGGAATTTCAACAGTTGCTGTGGTATGATGCAGAAAGTAGGAGTACCCTCAAGCAAATCGAGTGCACTAGTGTATACATTTCAAAGAGAAGTGGGTCGTGCAGAATGCACGAAACAATACGAGTGTTTGAGAGCCAAAGTCCATTCGATTGTGGCTGAGAGGATGTCATGACGAAAGGTTGGCTCGTAAGTGAAACTAGATACGATGGGACTTTATCTGTTTCATTTTTGATCTCTTTTGGGGATTCGATTGAATTATCTGATATCTCGCTGCTATGTATTGTGGAACGTGTGGAGTGCTGAATGCTGTGTCCTACAGCATGTGTGGACATACGGTATAGAAGTTTTGAGGTTTGCAATAAAGCAAGTAATAGGGAATTCATACAGTCATTCCAAAGCTAAGTTATAAGGGCTGTCATGAATGCTCCTCAGGGATCGCAACCGTGGACGAAGAAATAAGAAACTTCGCGAGGAAGTTAAGGTCATTGTAACCATGCCGTACGCCAAACACTGGACATGAGAAACCTCGTGCGCCTTCTCCAACGAATGAAACCGTTCGATTTAGACAAATGAGTACAGCCCGCTATAAACAGTTCCAGCAGGTGACTTTATCGAAAATCTACCTGCCTCACGCGTATAAATAATGAAGTTAAGACTACTGGATAGGGAAAACAAAAACAATGGGAAGGGTGTATGAATACACGGGTATCATATTGTCTTATTGAAGATTCACAACCACGAAAAACAAAAAATGTTCCTCTGGCAGACGTGTGTACTCACGCAAGATTCAGTTACCAACTAGTTCTTTGCAGTATGTTGGCATGAAGTTTCTTCTTAATGCTCTTTAGACTTACAATCGAACAAACCTTGAAAATGATTTAATCTTATTATCAAAATGCGCGCACATGTTCCCATAACAAACTTCAACCAATAATTCGCTTTATATCCTAGTCCAGTACTCTTCCTCAGGAACGCCTTCCTTTAACACTCAGAATATATAGCCTTTATACAAATGGTCACTTATACATGTCTTAGATATCCCTCTGATAGCGAGCTTAATTTCCAAATCTTCATTTACCACATAATTCACAGATCCAATTCTTCCCGTGGTTTCGCAGGTAGGGAGGTATTTAATTTCTCTAACGGCCTTATGGTCGGGGCTCACAGTGCCTTGAACAAAGGGCCAATTATATAAGGCCAACGTTTTGGGTCCATTTTACTCTGGCTAGGGAATGGCTTCCTTGCCGGCTAGGAAGACTCCAATACCGCTGTCAGGCAGAATGTTGCACTCAACGCAATTGACGATGATCGACGAGAATTCCGTCCCCCCGACCTAGACGAAGTCAAGATAGCGGCATCGGGACTAAAGTCGAATAAAGCCGCTGGTACAGACGGACTGTCTGCGGAACTGTTTAAGGCAGCTGGAGATGAGCTGGTAAGGTACATGCACCAACTCATCTGTAAGATATGGTCGGAGGAAGGCATGCCCAACGAGTGGAACCTCAGTATTGCTTACCCGATCCACAAGAAAAGAGACCCCTTCAACTGCGCCAACTACCGAGGGATAAGTCTCCTCAACATCGCATTTAAGATCCCCTCTGCCGTTTTGTGTCAGCGTCTGAAACCATTCGTCAACAACCTGATAGGTCCTTATCAGTGCGGTTTCAGGCCGGGGAAGTCCACCATCGACCAAATCTTAACATTACGGCAGATCCTTGAAGAAACCCAAGAAATGCAGATCGACACCATCGACGACACCACATTCGTCGAATTCAAAGCAGCATATGACAGCGTGCATAGGGACGAGCTATACAACGCCATGTCTAGTCTTGACATTCCTGCCAAACTCGTCAGGTTGTGCAGGATGACGATGGAGAACTCTCGCTGCTCCCTCAAGGTCGGTAACCAACTCACCGAGACCTTCAATGTCAAAAAAGGTTTTAGACAAGGCGACGCGCTGTCATGTCACTTCTTTAACATCATCCTGGAAAAGATCGTGCAAGACTCACACGCCAACACTAGAGGCACGATCTCCCAGAAGTCCGTATAACTGTTAGCATACGCGGACGACATTGACGTGATTGGCAGAACACAGTGAGCCGTCAATGAGGCGTTTGCTGGAATTGAGGCGGAAGCGGCTAAAATGGGTCTAGCGGTGAATGAGGGCAAAACAAAGTGTATGCTTTCCTCGAGAAAGGACTTACAACATTGACATCTTGGACAGAGGGTCAGAATGGCCAGCTATAACTTTGAGGTAGTCAAGGGCTTCGTTTACCTCGGGTCTGCAGTCAATAGTACGAACAACATCAGTACCGAGAGAAAACGCAGAGTAACTCTTTCCAACCGCTGTTTCTATGTTTCTATCAAGAGGCAACTGAGTAGTAGAGCCATCTCTCGAAGGACCAAGCTGACTTTATACAAGAACTTGATCATCCCAGTCCTGCTGTACGGCGCGGAGGGATGGACAATCTCAAAAGCGTATGAGGAACTCCTTGATATCTTCGAGAGAAAAGCTCTGCGTGCGATCTTTGGTCCAGTTTGCGTTGACGGTTTCTGGAGGAGAAGATTCAACCACGAACTGTACGGGCTGTACAGCGAAATGAATCTAGTCCGGCGTCTTCGGATCCAACGCCTAAGATGGCTACGCCATATAGAGCGTATGGACAACTCAGCTCCGGCCCAGAGAGTCTTCGGCTCCGAATCCGTGGGACAACGCAACAAAGGACGCCCGCGTTTAAGGTGGCGCACCCAGGTGGAGAAGGACCTCAACTAACTTGGCGTGCGACACTGGAGACAGCCAGAGACCGTGCTAGCTGGAGAGGCTTGTTGGTTGAGGCATAGGTCCACCCCGGATTGTAACGCCAAATAAAGAAGAAGAATTCCAGATTGACATCGGTCCAGCAGTTTGGAGATTTTTTTTTTCAGCGTTCAATTTAAATTTTAAATATTTTGTATGTTTTCTTGATTTCTTGGCAAAGAATCAGAGAAAAATATAAGTCGAGCTCAGGTACCAACCGTTTTCGTAACGAACCGTGTGACCAGAGCTCGCTGAAGGAATTCACGCTTCTCGTGTTTTCGCATCGAACAATCTGCGACAGCAATGCAGTCGGTCCCACGATTTGATTGTGATTACAAGGTAAGCACAAGGTGCAATCGGTTATAGAGCTCGACGCAGTCTGTGTGTATCCAACGGGCCCACACCCAGAACTGAAACAGCAAACATTACATCTCCCTTGTTTTACCTCTTACAAAATGAAACACTCAGCATTGACTATGACTCTGCTGCTATTTGTCGAACAAGTAGCTGCTGCCAGCAGGATCGTCCTCTTAATTGGTCAATCTGTCAGCCTAAGAAATACAAAAACCTTAATCTGTCCCCAGGGACACCTTCAATCAGCAGAAATTAATTCGGTAATGGCTTCCACTGGAATCAATTAGATTACCCTTTTGTGTATCAGATGATTGACATTTTTATTCCTCGCATTCGATTGCAACAGCCTTTCATAAACGAAAGAGCCGACCCTCGCAGCTTCCTGCCAGCAGGTGTGTGACATACCGCAATCGTTTTCCGCACCGCCCTTGTGCCGCACTCCCTGTTCATGTTAGCCTGACCGAAACAAAATAGAAACAAAAAGCGAATTAATGTCAAAAGCAACATGTTCTGCATTCGCCGCATGAGGTAATTTCCTTGTCACGACCTCACTCTCGCACTCCCTCGCTGGCGCATTCACCGGTTGACCAAACTAAAACCCAAAAAACAAGAACCGAAGCAAAGTGTCCATCGTGGTATTGCCCAACGACTAGGAGGAATGCCATTAAAATACCACGGAACATTCCAATTCTCGGCGTTGGCCAACTGTCCAAATGTCAAAACTCTCAAACAAACAACGCAAGCGAAGTGGTTCTCCTCCTTCCGACCACCACGTCCGTCTCTAATGAACTTAGTCACCTGCACGCGCTTGAGATAGATCGACCACATTCGTGGCGCGGTCGTTCGTTGAACGGGCCAGTCGCCGACCTACCCTACCACGGTTGTCTGTCGCGCCTCGGTCGGTCTGCCAAGGAGGCCCCCGCTCTCTCGGTGTTCCTGTTTGCATATTGGACGGGCGGACACAGCAGTCGGGCCCCATAACAAAACACACACCTTCGCTGGCTGACTGCAGTCGTTTAGGCCATTTAATCAGAATCGATACGCCAGCGGCGGGGGCTACTCTCTGCCTGCGAATGCAGGTAATTGGAGTATGACTCTGTTTTGATTGTGATGCCTGTTGCCTTCCCACACTTTCTGATGGCTACGTGCTGATAGCCAAGTGGAGCTGGAGTTGGAGTTGCAGTTGGAACACACTCCACCGCCACCGCCGCCGCCGCGAACGGCCAGATGGCTGGGTTGCGAAAGTGAATATCAGTGAGGTAATGGGCCACCAGTCTAGTCCGCCGAGCCTGCTGGACTGGAACTCTCTAATCCAATTGAATTGAACGAGCTCCTCCGCATGCCATGCACGGCTGCCATCACGTCGTCGGTGGCTTTCGTTCAGCTCCCCTTCAGTGCGTATGCGTGGCCTAGACATTGACACACATCATGACAACGGCAAGGCTCCTCCATTCTCTTTGCGTGCGCTCCTTCTCCGACTGCAACCGTCTGACGTGACGGGGTGAGGGCCCGAGATGTCCTTGTTGACACCGCTCCTGGGGAATCTTCTCCAGAGGTGACGTTAATTGAATTTGGATTTTGATTGAGTAATTAGTTTTCATCTCGTCGAGCGGATTACCCTGGGATGCTGTTGACTTGGGGTGCCTCGTGTCGTGGATAATGCGATACTGTTGTGGTTGGCGCGCTGGGATGGATTGATTAATTGTGTGCACGACGTGTCATGTGTGTTCAGTGGCGCGGTGTGCGGGGGAGATTTATGTTCGGCTGGGTATTTGAATAACCATGTCACAGGGGATTGCGGCCAATATCAAATGGATAAGGTATCAAATCAATGTTCGGCTTGACTTGAACCTCTTGTCGTGGTTTGGTTAAGAGGTTTGCTTGTGTACTTGCTGTCGACGGACAGTGTTGCCTTTCGGATCGCTTCCAAGTGAGTGAGGGGTTTTTGCTAGATTGACTTGCTGATTAAGCACGGGTGGCAATAAAAATGCGAACACAGATAAATTGGTTTTTGGTTACAACATTTTTTGAACAAGAGCCGGAACTTTGACGCAACCATTCTACAGATTGCAATTTACAATTTGAACCTGTTCACCCAGCGAAGAGAACGTCAATGACTACAGGCAAGCTGCTCAACCTCGAAATCAACTTCGAGCAAGAGCATATAAAATGATGTAGAGGTGGTCATTCAGCAGTGAACTAAGGGGTGTCAAAGAAAGAGCGTATACACATGAAAATAGTGAAATCACTTCAGAAGATGTCAATGTATGATGATTGGGCGCAACGCTTACTTAACCGGACCTGAGAAATTGCAGCCTCCTATCACTGACAGGGGTTCTGGTGGTTCGCATGGAACTTTTGACAGCTTATAGCTCGAGAACGGTGCGTCCTACGACAAAATTGCCGGGTCCTTTTATCTGATCTAGAGGATGGAATTGAAAAATTCACCAATTTGCTTTTATTTGGGCAAATTTTTGACAAAAACCGAAACCGGTCTCGGTGAGTTCGTCACCGATTTTGATGGAGCAACGCGAATTCTTCATCGTCATCCTGCACAACCTGACGAGTTTGGCAGGAGTGTCAAGTCTAGACATGGCGTTGTATAGCTCGTCCCTATGCACGCTGTCATATGCGGCCTTGAAATCGACGAATAGGTGGTGGGTGTCGATCTGCATTTCTTGGGTGTTTTCCAGGATCTGCTGTCGGTATTGGAATCTTCCTCGCCGTTTAACAGTCTACAGAAATGATCCTTCCAGATTCTCAGCATCGACTGCGAATCTACTACGAGTTGTCCCTCTGCGTCACGACAGGTTTCTGTCCGAATTTTGTATCCATTGGATAGTTGGTTGAACTTTCGGACATCATTTCTGCCGTAACACCTCTCCATTTCCTCGATCGCGGGGCGCCTCTCATGCTCTTTCTTTTTGTTTTGAGAAGTTGTCCATGGTCGTCAGCAGTAGGGTCATCCGTATCCGAGGCTTCTCGTTGTTTCTGAACTAACGTGGGGAAGTTAACCCCACGCTCCCCCGAATCTGGAGGACCGGCTTAACCCCCTGCATACATTAGTTCACCTCTAAGCGGTTGCTGTAAAGGCTATCCAGAGGGAGCCGCGAGGAGGCTGTATGTCAACTTGACCTGTGCTTTTAACAGGTATCGTTGCTGGCATCTCGCCAAGTTGAGAGCCGTCAACAACTTCGCCCTGGATGCACAGGCCCATGCCCTCCGTGTATCGTATCGTATTCACGCGAAAGCTTATTCCTCCAAGCCGATGCAAGGAGCCTTATCATGTACATAGCCTTATAAATCCAAAAGGATATTTTTAGTGATAGTCTCAGACATGCAGGAACCAACCACCACAAAATTAAGCATCTGCTCAGCGTAATGCGCACTCCTCACGTAGATTGTAATCAATTTACAGAACAATCGAAAAAACATCTAGTCCTTCATGTTCGTCCTTTATTTTCCTTCACTTAAAGCCAGCGAACCGCGTTTGGAATTTAATAGAACACAACGATGCAGGTGTTCCAAATGTTCCCCGAAGCGGATGATGAAAAAACAAATTTCAGCAGACAACCAGAATGCGAAAAGCAAAAACTTCCAACTCCATGCTTCCCATTGAAATCGTTCACCTCGGCACATTCCCATTCATCCCTTCGCACCGGTGCATGCCAGGGGGTTCGCTTTACCCTCTGTGTTGTTGAACATTTAAAAGTCTCCACCGGTTTATTCATTTCAATTTTTAACTCCAATAAAAATCCATTTGCATAAATCCGCAAACTGCCTGAGTTGAGGTCATAAATTCGCCATTTATTAGAATTTCCATTCCGGCGGATTCAAATGAGAGCTGGCTTTGTCGTTGGCCAAGCACCGAAAAACAATCCGGTCTGTGCGAGTGTGTGGCATCAAAAGCGATAAAAAAGCCGGAACTACGAGTACTATTCATTGGAATTTCGCAGAGGAAAAAAGCGAATCAACTTGAATGGTTTGCTTTGCATTCAGCGGTGGGTACGTCCCTTTCGTCGTTACTGGTGCTTCTGCCAAGACTTGACGCTCAATTGATCTCATAAAAACTACAAAACAGACTTTGAGACTCCTGCCAGCGGCAACCCGTTTGAATGAACCCTCGTCGTGGCAACACACGCACACACACACACGACAGACGGCAGTAAATGGCCCCTCTCGAGAAGTCATTCTTCCAGTTCCGCCGTCGACGGCTGACAAGCGAAAGGCACATCACTGGGGAGGGCATGTCGACATTGCCTAGGATTCTCCGAAATAGCTATCGAAAGCGAGAGGCCTCACTCCTCTTTCCTGGCCCCTGAGACGACAACTTGAGGCCACGCAATAGAAGTGCCCCGGTATCCGTGTTGCGCCCTTCTCCGGGCCAGAGATCATGGCGACTGGGATCCGCCAGGATGATTATAAATTTCCCTGTTAAATGCTTTTCGTGTTGCGTAACACACAGCTCGCGGCAGGAGTAGGCAAGGTAGGCACGCATTCCGCCATCAACCCGCATCCGGCATCCGAAACCACCGCTCAACGCCCACCGCACCACACACACTTCGTACGATTGCTCCATTTATGATAATGAAATCAGATTTCATGGTGCCAGGATGTCTGAGCGCGTGTAACAGTTGTAGGTGAGGAATCACGCACACACACGCACACATGCGTGCGTGACTTCATCGAATCCATAACTTAAGAGGAGCCAGAGCTGGGCTAGAAGTATCTGCGTTACCGCATTGCTGACGTACTCGTGTGTGCGGGTACGCGGGTGTGTGCACGCTCTTGAGTGTTCTTGTTAATCCGAAAGGAAGACACTTAAGCCCACACATCTGACATTTGGAATAATTTATGCATAACGCCGGGATGATGGCTGTGCTACTCGTTTTGGGCTTGTTATTGTCTTCATCGTCAGCAGCCGGAGTGAGTGAGCTCGCACTTGCTCACGCTTGTTCACACTGCTGAGGTTCCCCCAGCCGCCCGGTGGGGTCTGTTAATTTATCCTGCGCGCAGGATTTCATCCTTTCGTGGTGATTAGCTTTTCATAAGCTGAATTGTTTCGATGTATTTGTTTTGGGAATGTGCACACTTGGGGGCAGTGGAGGGATGGTCGCAATCGATTTTTTCGTTTAGGCTCTGGCCTGGGCACACGTACCGAGTGCAGTGCCGGTATGGGGATTGTTATTACGTTGGAGCGGATGTTTCGGATGGAATCCGTAGGCAGGCCGACTGAGTTGTGGTCTGAGTGCATGCCATTGTGGTGTGTTGGGTTTGTTTCATTTTGAAGAAGAGGAGGCATCATGTTTTGCTATGGATAATTCCAGGGGACCACATGCACTGGGATGGGAGTTTCAGCAGCGTCCAAAGAACAATCGATAATGGAGATCTGAATATGAATTTGAGAAGGCAATTGTGTGCGTCTGTCCTGGGGGAACACAGAATGATATTTCTTTTGTTTTCTTCTAGTAGGGGTTGTTCAGAAGATCATGAGACTAGGGAGTGCACAAAGGGGTGATTGTTGTTTTCGTCATCTTCATCGAGAGGAGCTACAGTCCCAAGGAGTAAACTTGGCAATCGGGACATGTTTTGTCGGAAAGCAATGACTGCTGTTGTGCGTGCTATTGTTCTCTCGCCAATGGAAGAAATCTATAGTATAGAACGAATTGTTGTCATATACACAATATCAGTCTCCCGAATGGTGTATTCAGATAGTATTTCGGACTGGCATAGAGTGAAAGGGTAATACTATAGATACTGGTTCTAGTCAACTTCATAATTCTATTGACATTGCAGCAAAGCGCCTGTAGGGGGGGTGAGGGGGGGGGGGGGGGTGAGGGGAGGGGGAGAGGGGGGGGGGGTGAGGGGGATGTGTCATCAGTCTTCATTTTGGGGTGACACACATTGAAGTTTCAGAACTGAGGCTTGATCCTCTGGCTCAATGGACAGACGGACGAGTGTAATATATCTGTTAGGTATCTCGTCCACTAACCAGGGGTGTTGTGAATAAAAACTGAGTGTGCGCATTTCCTCCAACGCCTAAGATGGCTAGGCCATGTAGAGGGTATGGACAACTCAGCTCCGGCCCGACGAGTCTTCGAACCCGTGGGACAACGCAACAGAGGACGCCCGCGTTTAGGGTGGCGCACCTAGGCGGAGAAGGACCTCAACTAACTTGGCGTGCGACACTGGAGACAGCTAGCCAGAGACTGTGCTAGCTCGAGAGGCTTGTTGGTTGAGGCCCAGGTCCACCCCGGACTGTAACAAAGAAGAAGAAGGACCAGCAGTTCGGTTGTAGAAGCAAGCATTCAACTATTGACAAAGTACATCGCGTATCTGATGTTACAGAAAAATCGTTTGAACAAAAGCAAGTCTGCTCAGTTGTATTTCTCGAAGTTTCTCAAGCCTTTCACAAGGTTTGGCACGAAGGCTTGAAACACAAGTTTGGGGACCATGACCGTCTTACTGGGGTTCGAAGACAGATTTGACATGCTATTGCCTCTTCTTGTTGAGTCGTCAGTTGTCTTAATTGTTTTAAGTTGTTCTGTACTTTGTTTGGGTTTTGTTTTAGGCCCGGTGCACAGATGCTTCATTTCAACGCGCAGTTCCGCAATTGTTGAGTACACACATAAGGACTTTTGTCCTTGGACACAATTTTCAGTTCAATTTCGGCTCACAGAAACAGTGTTTTATAAAAAGAAACTAACTATTTTTGCGTATCTAGTGCATAAGAACTATGACCTCAAAAACACAAAACGTTGATCATCGGTTAAAAAAAGGAATATTTTATTTTGCCGGTAACGGTATGCCTCGGAAGCAACACTCCATATTTCTGGAAAGTCCTTTTACCGGCAAGAATGACGTACGATGGCGCAGAGTCATCGCCTGTATCCACCACAAATTTTCTTATGAGTACTGTAAGACGCAAATGCGGTGACAATGCGGTCCCGTGCTTTTAAATGTCGCAAAAAAATCCAATTAAAGAATCAAAGGAATTTGAAGTTGGTTTGGTTTGATGAAAGAGTCCGTCTCACCGTTTCCTTACCCACACCGTCATAAAATGAATCGAGTCCAAGTCAAAATCTTTGTCTAGGCGATTTCTCATTCCACGGCCCAGTGGATATGGTGAAAGATTAACCATCTGTCACATTGCTTAAGACTGTTGCTCTTATCCATTGACGACTCCCCCATCACTCAGAACCAAAGTGAAAAACATACATGGCGTTTGAGCAGATCACATTGTTTCCTACGTATTGGCAATTAGTTCCAGACACAGTTTGTCTCCACAGTCCATAGAGAGTTTGATTCCATCACAGTGCCAAAGAGCCAGACCAGAATACATAAAATTCAATTAGCAAACACCAGCAGAACTTTGAAAGGGAAATAACTTCAGATTTATCGATGCCCTCAAGGCGCACCATCATAATTCATTCGAGAAGTCGACGTGATTTATACTGATTTGTTCCAAATAGTTGACTAACTTGATCACTTAACGTCAAGAAGTTTCTTCTTGTTCCACAGAAGTTTCTTTGCGTGCTTCCCATGTTCAGACCGAATTGGGATGAGTGCAATATATTCACGCTGGCAATCATGGGTGAAGTTCAAGGGCAGTCGATTTTCGGTAGTTACACATTTTTGCCAGAGCATTTAAGCTGCAAATGCCGATGCATGGAAGTGTATCTGTAGGGCAGGAAATTGAGTATATGCACATCGGTACACCCTCTTTCTGCAGGAAGGTATTCATTTTTATTATTTTTTTTGTATAACAAGTGTTTTCCCAACAACAGGTTAAATTGATAGAAATTAGCAACATTAGATGACGCCAGTCAACTAATTTTTATTACAAGGTGGAGATGTTTCTAAGCGCGAAATCCCCGAACCTGATTGACCGAATCCTGATTCAAGTACAAGGGCAGGGGACTGTGTAGTATTACCCTCGTTCCAAGCACCAAGCTGGCTTTATATAAGAACTTTATTGCGGCTCTCTATTGCGGAGACAGAAGCAGATGTAGAATTCCATAGTCTTTTCAATAGAAAAGTTCTGCGTTTCATCGTTTGTTCTGCTTTTTGATGACATTTGGAGAAAAAGATTGAACCACGGCGCCTATGGATTCAATGTCTACGATGGCTACACCGTGTAGAGCGCATGGACAACAGAACAAGCTGAGATGCAGATCGGTAGATGAACAAACGTCTGTTGTGTAAATGGCTACTAAGGGAACATGTGTTTTGAGACATGAGTGTTGTTCCCTTTGATGGTAAAAAAAACAACAGGTGCACACAAGTGGATAAGGACCTCAGCTAACCTGGCATGTGGAATTGAAGGCAGCTTGTTGGTTGAAGCCCAGGTACACCCCATACTCTGGCGTAACAAGTCGTTGAGCGTAAATAGTAGACTTCACCATTTGGACCTCGAAATTATCGAGCTTCCAAAAACCAACGGTTCATGCTATTGCCTGATGATTATGGACAGCTTCACACGCCTCTCCACATTTTCACGTCTTAGCAAACACAATTGCTCTGGGTTTCTACTCGAACAGGATTGCAGAGTTTGATTTGGAGTTAATACTCTTCATAAAATGCCTTGGAGCTGACAAGAACCCCACAACACCATATCATGGACCTCTCATTAATCCATTGGCATCCTAGAGAGGTGGCGCCGTACAGTCAATGCAGCATTGGAGTGCCCCGCGCTAACTCCTGGAGGGAATTACTTCACAACAGTTCGTCTCGGATTCCAATGTAGTGTAAGGGGATACCATAACATCTCGTCAGTACAACTGTCTTTTGGAACTGGTATATTTTGAAAGAATGTTAGTAGAGTTTTTTCTCACACCAGCTCAGCTCATCAAATCACAAATATTCATATAGAAGGAGTAATTCATAATAATACTAGCGTATTTGAAATACAGGAAAAAAAAATAAATATGTATGCATAATACATAAGTTAATTAATACAAGATCTTCTTCAATCAAAGGGTTCAAGTCTTAAATGAGTTATAAATGTATCGGAGTATATCGTGATCATGTGAACAATATCCTCATTCGTCGATAACCACGAAAATTTGAAAATATTGTTCCTGTCCTTATTTCTGCTTTCCTGAACGTCCTCTAAAATGTATCTCACTGACAAAAATACACTCTCTACTACTGTTCCGTAATACAATTTTGTGAATTTTGGCGAACTTCTGTTACCAAGGGAATAACAATGTCGTAAGTTTAGCTGTCTTTTTAAAATAAGCCCCAAGTTTTTTTGGGGAACATGCTGCTGTACTGTGGCGCACCTCCATACTCAGGTCCACATGTGTGCAAGCACACAAATGCCCGCGAATTCTTTATTCGCATTACGGGCCATATCAAGCCGGCCCTTATAAATAAGGCGTATTTATCAACGACAATATATACAAATTTTAAAGGTTATTCTAGGGTCGAGCTTATTTTGAATATATGGCAAGTTCACATAAAATTTTTTGTTGATCTCGTACATTTCTCCCAACATGTGAATCTCTTTGTTTTGTTACTCAAACTGAGCTTGTGCCGTTTTTATTCTTCAGCTATCCAAATTTTCAAGGGGCTGTGCTGACAGGGTTGTGCAAATTTGTTTAGTTCGTTTTTTTTGTTAAATGTTGATATGGGGAGTTTTTCCATTGTGTAGGGAATAATGGGGAGTTTTTCTATCGATCATATGGACATTTTTTGATTTTTAGTTATTGTCACTGGTTGGAAGACACATTTCGAAAGGACATTCTATACTCCTTACTTTCTTGCTGGATCTTGATAGTCTGCTTCTGGATTATATTTATAAATTCCAATGACTAGTGTGACCAGGCGCACTCCTCTCTATGAAAATCAATAACAATCTAATATAATAATAATATGGGTGGACCTAAGGTCCGAGACCTGAGCCTAGCTTCTACAGCAACCATTGTTCTTTCACGAATGGATGGGACCTATAGTCGAAGGGACATGGAGAAGGAAATATCTGGCGATATCACGAAGACTCCTAATCCATTGTCCTCATCCGTTTTAGAACCATCCGTGTTTACTTCTACAGTTAAGATTTTCTGACATAATATTTACACAATCTTCTCTATCGGGGAATAGTGTTTTATATCCAAATGTCAAGTCTACAAACGGTGAGATATAATGAGTATGCTTATTGCTTTGGAATCTTCGCATTCAGGGATTTTAACTGGCCGCCACTCGAAATGGTTGTTGAAACATACATATGATGACATATGATTAAATGTGATGGGGAGTCATAGATTGTCAGAAGAGAAAGAAAGAGGCGTTAACGCAACTTTAAACAATTTCATTTTTTTGTTAACTAAAAAGTTAACATTTCTGTTACCCTTTCAGTTCTATTGCACCTACAAATACCTGATGTTTCATACAATGTTTTTGGTATCCTAAAGGCTATTCGATTTTTTATTACATCTTAAATAAAGCTAACAATTGTTCAAGAAAAAACCGACATAATTCATAAAAATGTTCAGTAAACGAAGTCTCCTGTAATTTATACTGCTAATGGTAGTTATGTGAAAAAAAAGAATAAACATTTATCTTCCGGGAGTACTTATAGTCGACTTGGTTTGGTAACATTTCAAAATCGCAACATTGGAAACTGAAGTAGGCTCCGAAAAATATTCCTTTTTGTTCTGGTAACGAGGGTTATTTATATTGGTGTTGTTGTTTTAGATGTGTTGAGCAGGTGCAGTATCATTATGGTATACGCAAAAGTTCAAAAGGTTTGATTCCATCTAGTAATTGGATTGAAGTTTGCAACAATTTTATAAAATGGTATGTAGTGTATATATATGGCATATGTACATATATTAATTTATCTCAAGCTTGGCCATCCGGAGTCGACATAAAACTTTTTTTTTCCCGTGGGAAGGTGGAAATCTTCGACAAGACTCTATGGCGTTCGCACATAGATGTGTGAGATTTTTACTCACTAAAACCACCCACCTCTCTGTATTTTTTTAAGACTGCAGCAAAGTGAATCACTTAACAAGTAGTTTGCATTTCATAATTTAGGTACTGATCGGTAGGTTACTCTCCAATGAAAGTTCTTGCTAACACCGCAAGACATGCGCCGGTCTAGACTATCGCACGAGATCAAGGGGTCGAATCCTTTAAAGTCGGTGCATGACATTAGTTTCCTCAAGGATCGGTGAACTGCAGTGTTTGTGTGCTCTTCTAGGCGGCGCTTATGTTTATAAGCAAAGTTCTTAACTTCGTCTTGGAGTGGTAATATTCCAAGATCTCTGTGGATATCGTCGTTTCTGATATACCATGGTGCATCGAAGATGGTTCTAAGCACTTTATTTTGAAGAGTGTATTATGCTCATATTACTTCGGAATTTTTTTAGTTTTATTGTGGTTACACATTACATTCTTTGTTTACAGAGATTCGGTATTATTACCTTACTGCTAAAATATTAATAAAAGTTCTTAAATAATATATCACAGAAGTAATTTAAAGGAAAAGCCACTACAAACCTTCATTAAAAGCATCAGTGTCGCTACAGGGAAAAGAGGCGAATTTTCAACTTGATTTCAGAAGTTTGAAGCAACCATGAAACCCAATTCAATGGAGACAAAGTGAATGAATAAATAAATATATGAAAAAAAAATAAATAAATAGATAACTACATAAATAATCGCCGGAGCGTAGTGGAGCGTAGTGGGTTAGTGTGTCGACTCCTACGCAGAGGGTGCCAGATTCGATACCCGAATTTACCACCTTTCATATTTCACGGTTCCACCTCTTTCGAGTCACTGGCAATGCTCAAAGAGTATTTCTGTCCAGAAAAAGCTTTTCAACTTCGCCGTTCGGAGTCGGCATTAAACTGTAGGTCCCTTCCACTCGTGAGAGAACAATAGCACGCACAACATGACAGTGGTTGCTGAGAAGCTAGGCCCTGGCCCTATACGGGCTGTAGCGCCACCCATATATATATATATATATTACATAAATAAATAAACAAATAAATAATTGAATAAAGAAGTAAATAAGTAAATAAATAAATAAATAACTAAATGAATAAATAAATAAATCATAGAATATATAAATAAATACATCATTGAAGCTTATAAAAACTTAAGCTTACTAAAACTAGCTATGAAAAACTTATAACGAAGCTAGATTTGAAATCAAGTTATTTTCAGGTGATAAGCATGAGATGTCATGTTTGTGATTTAGTTTTTCAATTCTAGATGTAACCATTTCTATGCTAGCTATTTTTATTATACCTCTGTAGAGAAAAACCTTGGTAAGTTAAAAATCATTTTCAAAACTTTGTTTTGAGATATCTGAAGTCTGTGAAGATGACTCTTTGCGCACTTGCCCCACACGGGAGATCCATTGAACAAGATGGCTTGGAAAACAGCTTTAAAAATTAATAACTTGTTGTGAATGTCCAGGTGTGAGTTTCTACAAATACAAAAACCCTTATCGTGACATTCACTTTTTTAATGATTTTCTGGACATGTCGACTAAAAGTCAAGCGCTTATCTAAATAGATGCCTAGGTATTTTCACTGGACTTCCATTCAATCTGAACGCCGTTGAGTTGAAGGTTGTTGCTAGGAAGTAAACAAGTCTTCGGAGCATTAAATTTAATTTTCTATGTATTACAATATCCTTCGAAAGTATTTATAGCAGATTGCAAGTTAGTTTTAACACTGAAAGCAGTTGAATCGGATGAATAAATACATGTATCGTCAGCATATAGGGCAATATCACAGTTAGAAAATCCTGGCAGGTCACAGGTATATAGGTTGAACAGGACTCGAGCAAGAACAGATCCTTGTGGAACGCCTGCATTTATTTGTTTTTCTTCTGAAAAATGCTTATTAATAAACACCTTGAAACTTCTTGTGGAAAGGAATGACTGGATGATCTTTATAAGGTACATTAGCAGATTGACATTTTGTAGCTTATGTAGCAAGCCATCATGCCAGACAGTATCAAGCGCTTTCTCTAAGTCCAAAACTACCATACCAGTGCTATTGCTTTCTGAATGATTTTGCTTGATGTGTTTTGTGATGCGATGCACTTGGTCAACAGGGCTATGAAAAGCTCTGAAACCGAATTGTTCTTGTGGTAAAATGGCATTTTCATCAACGAAAGACATTATCCTGTTTTTAACCACTTTCTCGAGGCACTTGCTTATAGACTTACTTTGCAATAAAACAGCAGGTTTCTTCGACTCGCACAACATAAATAGACCCAGGTCCTCCTTGGACTGTTACACCACCCATAGTATTATTATATAAGTGTGATACGTAGTAATGACATTTCCGCTGTTACAGTGGCAACCAATTGCGCGTCTGCTCAGCAAAATATCATTGCTAAACGATATAAGGTGTGTTCTTTTTTGGCGAGCGGATATACGCTTAAATTTCATGTAAAATGCATGTAAGATACACTAACAACAAATCCTATATCCGATTAAATTACTCATTATATCTATCGCCGCTTATGAAATAAGCGCGGATAAAACCAATGCTTCCATTCATAATTTTATTCATTCTTCATTGGGTCGATGTACATATTCACAATACTATGCACCTAAATATATTTTTACCTGTATTTTTGACAATTTGTAGGGATGGTTTATGTATTAACTAATTTTGAAATGATTTTGCATCCATAAGTATGCAACTTTTGATATACCCAGCGTGTCTGGGCTATACATTCCATATATGTTTCGTAATCGATAATAATTAAGATGATAATAATTACGTATTTTTTCATTTAAGGATATGGTGACCTGTTAGAATATGGTGGCCTGTTAGAATACTGAAGTTCTAAAATGAAACACACAAAATTTTAATTCATGTGTATGTTTTTTAATTCATAAAAAAATCGTGTTTCACCTCCAATTCTTAGACAAATGCCTGCCGCCAAAACCAAAAGAAAGGTATGCAGGCGTGTGGTCCGAAATGTCACTTTTGACATTTGACGATTATGGCACAATTATGGCTTAGTTGTTGCCAGATCTGTCGCATTTACGATCACTGCCACAAATGTCATGAATGGTGCCGGTGCCAAGTTTGTATGAAGAATTATTAAGCGCCGCTGATCGTTTTTTTGTGCACATATAATTTAAGCGTATATACGCTTGTAAAAAAAACACACCTTTAATCGGAAGGAAAAGAGAAAGATTTGCATACCACAGCCATATACATAATAATAATAATATGGGTGGCGCGACAGTCCGAGGTGGACCTGGGCCTAGCTTTCTCAGCAACCACGTGCGTTGTGCGTGCTATTGTTCCTTCACGCGTGGAAGGGACCTACAGTTTAATGCCGACTCCGAACGGCGAATTTGAGAAGCTTTTTCTAGACAGGAATACTCTTTGAGCATTGTCAGTGACTCGAAAGAGGTGGAGCCATGAATTATGATACGCGGTAAAATTCGGGTATCGAACCTGGCACCCTCTGCGTAGGAGTCGACGCACTTACGCACTACGCCACGGCGACCACACAACCGACATACATACGACATACGACCCATATACATAAGTAAGTAATTCATTTATTTACAATTCTCGATATATATTAGATACATTTTACTACTTACCACAGCCATATATGATCGTCATGAGGAATAAATATGCGCGATAAATATTGGTGGTAAGGAAATTGTGGTGGCCATTGCTATGGACCATTGATACATATTAATACATTAAAATAGCAAAAGTGAATGCTTGGAAATAGCACAGAATTGGATACACAGAAAATCTCGTGGAACTAAGGTCTGATTTACTTCGGAGTCTCAAGAATGCCAACAAGTGGAATAAACAATGTGTTCGAGGACGCTTTTCAACTTTATCTCCATCATCCACTTCGTTTTTAGATAAAGTTGGACACGTTATTGACATACTGGGAGCCCAGCTGTGTTTATGTGTATCAAACGGGCAGTTACGCTACAATCACTTTGCTTAAAGACGTATTACACTTAATTTTATTATAATATATACGTATCGTCCCAATGTTGTTTTAACGCAACACACAAAAAGTGGGCGTGGGTGATGAAAAGTGCTTATAAATATACAATTAAATGAGGGAGAGTTAACATTTTTGAGTTTTTCTGAATATTTATATTAGCGGTGCTAAATGTGTAAAGTAAAAATTATGGAATACATTATTTTTAAAGTGAAACTATTCGTTTTGTTTTTTCACATCGTGTTTGGAATATTTAGATGAATGAGGCATTATATATTTTTTTATTTTGCTCTCGTATTCGTTCAATCTAATCCGTGCCTTGTAAAATATCCGTTTCCCATAAATATCCATGTGAAGCATTTGTAGTACTGTTTCCATGGCGTCTGTGGGTGTGCAACGAATTGCCCCCGTAATGCTAGTACCTTTCTTCTTTTTTCAGATTATGTTTGTTTCCTAATGCTGGCCACTAAACAAGGACTGGTAAATAGCTACCTACATTCAGTGTGTTATTCTCGGTTTCAGTCCCCATTTGGGCCGAGGACCCTCTTGCAATAGGTCTCCAGCTTAACCCACGGTCTATTATTACGCGTAATTATTTCGCCTGTATAGTGAAACTCTAATTCCTCAGCTTTGGTCCACTTCTTGGAAGTATTTTATACCTTTTTGCGAACAGTACGAGCTCTGAAGAAACTCATAGAGGCTGTTCACATAACAGTCATGGTTCATTCTTTAAAACAAATGCCCGGGACGTTGAATGATGTATATTTATTAAGCAAAATACGTGTTCATAACTTTAACAAAAGCAATCACTTGAATGTGGCTTTCTTCTTATCTCCGACTGTCTAATTTGGCCAGAAAATCAATTAACGACAATTACTAAGCCTCACTAAGCCTTAAGTGGAATCCTTCAGCTACTTCATAACGAAAACGAAATTTCCATACGCAAGCATCTCAGTTTTCATTTCAAAACGAATCATTGAACGCGCAAAAGAGCCCTTATCCCGGTCTACTTCATAAAGCCAATTTCCATATGATTTAACAGAAAGGTATTCTACCCCCCAACGTCATGCACACCCGTGTGTATGTGCAGTCAAACATTTGATTCCACCCAAAACTTCAAATCTTAAGTGATTCGTTGACAAATTATTGAAAAAGGTTTATGGGTCTCAACAAGCAATTGGTGGTCCACCCAAAGTGTCCTTTCCACCCGTACGCTATTGACCTCGTTACGACGACGTCGGAAAAAGGATTTCTTCTCCTCCTCTACAAAAAAAACCGATTTGTTCAAACCAAATTGGCAGAAGTCTCCGAATGGTGATGGTTCTGTCATGAGAGGAAGACTAAGAAGAAGAAGCAAAAAAGTATGAAAATAAAAACCTCATCTTGTCAGCTCATCCTTCAAAAAGGACACCAACCAGAGAAGTGAAAAACTGTAGAAAAATCAAGGGATTGCGCTTGAAGGGTTATTGTTGCTCCTTATTTATTTAAAATTCCCCTTTAATCAGAAGTGATTCAAATTGAGGATTAACCCTTTCGCACAACCTTTGCCAGTCAGCCGAACAGGAGGTGAAAAGGCGAGCACAAAAAAGGACGTAACTTTGCCAACGAAATTGAAAATGAACCAAGGATTTGAAAATCGAATAATCTGCACAAGCCCGCCGGGGATGTCAGAAAAATTGATTTTTTTTTTTTTCTTCTTCTTCTTCTGTCGTTTTATTCTACAGCGCTTAACTCGACTGTGCAGGCCTAGGGCAGGGAAAACACCCACATAAACGCACAGTTCACCTATGAGTTGCAATCGGATTGTGTATTTAGATTTCCATGATACCATGAGCATAACTGAATATTGATGAGGAAATGCGTGGAAGCACCCACGTGCGTTTATTATTTCAATATTCGGAGCGTGGCTGCGGTCTTAATCGTAAAGGTTTTACCAAGGTTTGATGCAAAAATTGTCAGCGAAAAGCTTTTTGGAACCGCGCCGGCAATGAAGGGGGATGGATTTGAGGGAAAGAAATTATCATAATTTGTAAGTGTCCTAGGGTGGCATCAGATTTCTGATGGTGAGGAGGATTCAATTACAAATTTAAATGACTTATTAATTAATATCCGTGGTCGATTGCGCGTGGCTCGGCCAGGATGGTCGCGATCCCTCGTTTATGCTAACGACGTGCAAAATATATTTTGAATGACGTTTTGTTGTTCTTGTTTGTTTGCGGCTATCTCCGCGTGGGAGGCGATTCGTAAATAAGACTTAAAGGAGGAAAGAAATTTTTGTTTGTTTATGGATGGTCCACAGAGATGCGTACATTGCGTTTGAGTGTGAGGCCATGTTTTGGAGGACTTTAAGATGGGTTATCGTTTTAATGGAATGGTCGGTTCGAGAGAAAAAATATTTGGTCCCTTTTGCGTTGACGGACTCTGGAGAAGGAGATTCAACGACGAATTATACGAGCTGTACAGCTCCATTGACCTGGTCAAAAAACTGCGCAACACAAGAGACTGACTCTTAAGATGACTAGGTCATGCGAATGGACAGCAATGATCCGCGTCATTTTATGGGCATTCAGCGATGCCACATATTAAATTGAATTTGCAAATTGATTTTCCTCATCCATCATATCAACAAGTGGCTCCGAAAAGACGTCTGCATACACATATACCGAGCAATCTGTGCGCTAGATGAAGAAGTCGCGTGATATTATTACCAACAAGAATGTAGAGGTCATGGAAATCATGACATCCATTATTTCAATATTGGAAGCCTGGTGTAGCCAAGGAAGTCATCAATTTAATGAATTTACTACGTCCTTCTCCTTGGCTGTGCCACCTTAGTCGCGGGAGTCCTCAGTTGCCTTAGGCCACAGGTTCGGGGTCCAAGAGGGCGGGTGACGTTTTCGCTGTTTGGATTTCCTTTGAATTCCTGACATGTGTCAAAGTCAAACAAACTCAGTTAGGTTTACCTTAACATCATCTTACTTAACTTACATCATCTTACTCTTACAGGCATACGAACCGTTGAGGGTTAGGGCCGGAGCTAAAGCTGCCGTCCAGCGGTGACGGTCCTGGGCATCTCCGATTACATAGTCTCCGGAAGTTCGGTGTTCCTCTCCCTCTCGAACCAGGAGGCTTGGATCCGAAAACCCTGGAGTCTTGTTGGCTATTCGTTCAATGTCGCCGAGCCAGTGTAGTCAACGGATTTTTGCTTTTCGAACTATATCCAAATTCTGGTACAGCTTGTAGATTTGGCGGCTATGTTTTCTCCCCCATCCGCCTTCCATCCGAAGACAGGACCATGTACCCGACGTGGAATTTTTCCAAAGAAGGCATTAAGAATTAGCTCTGTAGTTTTGCTTATCGTCCAGCCTTCGGCTACATATAGACTGGCAAAATAAGACTTTTGTAGACCATGATTTTGGTCCTTAGGTTAGGTTAGGTAGGAGGGCTAGTAGTGCATCACCAGCACACTTAGACCATACTGGTCCATTGTGGTAGCCATAGTCAGACTACTACCACTCATTGATTGCAGTAATAGGTTAATTTTATCCAACGGCAAATGGTGACTGGACCAGATTTGAAAACCCGATAAAAGCGTATTAACTTTGCTTTCACTGGGATTCGAACCGGGACCCCGCTAACCAGGAGCAGGCACTCTACCAACTGCGCCATCCAGTCCTTTATTTTGGTCCTTCGTGATGAGACTAGTTGTTTAGACAAACCGAAGTAATATCACTGGCCCTAGGTGTTTCTACATCGTATCGCCAGTAGGATGTGATTCGTGGAGTTTACGTTTGCTCCGACATAGACAGGTAGTGAACCTCAAAATTGGAGATGTCCTCAAAATTGTAATGTTCTGCCCAAGATGCTGTGCTGTGAATTTTGTTATCAAGGTTCATGCTCTATGAGAAGTGTTTTTCGAATCCTTGGTTTAGTTTTGGAGAGGGGTGAGGGCGACTCTCCGATTTGACGTCATAAGATTATTCTATATAATGTTTTAACTAAGAGTGACTCAAATGTTAAGAAAGGGGTTGCTTCGATATCACCTCTTTTATTATCAAAATGCGCTGATTCGCTTTTTAATGCGTTACAAATAATGTTCAAGGAATTACTTCTTAGTGGCGTCTTTCAAGAGGAGTGAAAACTATCATCCATTACTCCAATCTATAAAAGTGGCCTCAAACATTTAATTAAGAATTATAGGCCTGTCTCAAGACTTTTAGCAGTTCCTAATCTATTTGAAAAGTTAGTTTTTGGCGGACTCAATTTTGCGACGAAGAAATTTTTTACTTCAAGACAGCATGGATTTGACGTAATGGTTGCTCCACTGCAACGAATTTTTGTCTTTTCACTAATTTTTGTATTTCTACTTTCTAGAAAACGGAATACAGGTTGATGTTCTTTATACAGATTTCGTTAAAGCTTTCGATAGAGTTCATCATAGACTTGTAGTTGAAAAGCTGAGAAAAATGTGATTTAAAGACGTCCCTTATGGGCTGAATAAGTGGGCGTCTGCTCTAACCATCAAGGCGCATATGAATCTCGTCCAACTTGGCAGTTGTTCAGAGGACTAAGAACCCCCACATAAAAGATATTGATAATGTAGCTTGACAGATTTTACTCAGATTCCAATAAACTACAAAAATCACATTCTCTTTGTGTCCACAAGCCTTAAAGCGGTTCCACCATACCCCATAACCAATTCCAATTTCATCCGAAATCTCACTCTTTCATCAGACACTGACTCAGACCTACACCAACCCCGTCAACCCTCTCCGGAGTATACCTTGTCTGTCAATTCAGTTATCATCTGTCGTCTAACAATCTACCACAATTGCTGAGAGACAAATTCGTGAAATAATCGATAATTGCCGTTGAAACAATGTCAATTGCAGCACCGAAATCAGAGACAAAATCTCGGCAACCATCCTTACACTGGGCCCGGCTAATTGGATTCAGAAACGTTTAATCAATTTAAATCGCGATGCGAGCTACATGGAGTCGTTAATTAATTGCAAATTGTGGATTTGAATAGTAATTACTGAAATGTATTAAAAGATTATCAACACAACCGATTGGCCTGCTCAATGGCGCTGTTCGCACTCATTGGGGACACACTTTGCATAATTAACTGCCGTAGAGGGTGTACTTTGACAGGTTCACTTGTGTTTAATGAAAGTTATCTTGCGAAGATTATTGTGTCCTTTGAGCTCACAGCTCAGTTGAAATGAGCTCCCGATGGGGTACTAATGCTATGGTATCACATTGACAATTGAAATAATCTAATCGCTGGGTTAACATTGGTTTCGATGTCACTCAGTGGATTGAATCTAGGCATGGTGTGATGAAGGGAGTGATTCAATGAATAGAATTATGACCATATTGCCCAATTTGTTGTGTACTGAGAGGAAGATTCTTGCCAGAGGCAATTTAACCTCTGTCAGGGTTGTGAACAAGACCAGTGGACTTCCAAGAACAGGTGATGAAGGTGAACCTAAAGAAGGTCTTTTTGTGCGATAAGCGGGGGACGATTCTTGAGTGCATTGTGTATCTGAGCGTACACCGTATTATTAGCTTTCTAAGAGTCTGAAGGACTTTTGCAATGACTTGGGCTGTGATTCCGAATATGCCTCGAATATATCTGTATTTCGAATAAAGTCAATCAAACTCATATTCGTACAGTAGGAAAAAGATAACTCTTTTTCGATTTATGCCAAGAACCACTAAAAAAGATCTGGTGAACATCTATTGTCAAACACAAAATAAACGCAATCCTTCAAAAAAACAGAACATTTAATAACAAAAACCAAAAAAAAAAAACATTTAACAGACAGCAAATTCATGTTCATGCAAATAAGAAATTTAACAAATTTTAATATTTTGTGGCATATCCATTATTTATAATTACATGCTTAAGCCTATTTGGCATGGATTGGATAAGTTTTTTGGTAGTGTCAACCAAAATTTGTTGACTTCTCTTTTCGGTCTGTTGCATTTCTAATTGGTAATCTTCTTATTTGCTGGTCTAAATGGTCCTACAAATGTTCGATGGGGTTGATATCCGGTGACTGGGGTGGAGTTTCCAACACTTTAGGACAATTGTATAGGACATCCGCCACATCCGGGTATTGTAAGCTTTATGCTTTGGTCATTGTGCTTGGTAAAAAGTGAAATCGTTGTGCAGACCCAATTTTCGTGCGCTTTCTGCCAAATATAGCTTTAAAATATCAATTTATATCCTGTGGTCCATTATTCCGTCAATAATATGGAGTTTTCCCCAACCCAGCTGCCGAGAAACAACACCAAACCATCACCGATCCGCCACCATGCTTTACGGTTGCGAGAGTATTTTCAGGTAGAAGCGCGGTATTTGGTTTTTTTCCATACCATTTGCCATCCGATCCCGAGACATTAAATTTGGATTTATCTGCTAGGGACTGGATTAGGCTCATGCCGCTGTACAGCCCGTACAGTTTGTGGTTGAATCTTCTTCTCCAATACCCATCAACGCAAACAGGACCAAAGATTGAACGCAGAACTTTTCTCTCGAAAAGACCAAGTGCTTCTTCATCCGCTTTTGAGATTGTCCATGCTTCCGCACCATAGAGCAGGACAGGGATGATCAAGGTGTTATATAATGTTAACTTGGTCCTTCGTGAGGACTCTACTACTCAGTTGCCTCTTGAGCCCACAGAAACAGCGATTGGCAAGAGTAATTCTGCGTTTAATCTCGGTACTGGTGTTGTTCGTACTGTCTCGGAAAGTTCGGATATCGAGAATGCTCTAGGAGTGTCTGAAGTCGATCGCAATGTGATCAATCTGGTTGACGGTTGATTGATCAGGGGACCGCCAGGTCCCTTTGTGGATGTTGAGGTGAGGGAACCGCGTGCTGGCTACAAAGAGGTTTGATTTGATTTTGCAGACAATTATTTTCAGATGACACATAATGCTGGCAAGACTTTAATTATCTAATGTTGAATAAATTGATTAAATTTAGCTTATGTTTAAGAATAATTGGTGATTCAAATAAAATGGACAAATAATAGTTGTGGTTAAAAACAGTTTTAAGATAATTTCGCACCTACTGTACGAATATGAATTTGATTGACGGTACCACTCTACTCCAGCAATGGCGATCAAAATAATTCAAAGTTTTCGAACTTTGTTGGATAGAAACGAAACAAGCTGAGTCGCGCTACACACGACACAGTACGCGAGCCTATGAACGAATGAGTTCGGTGAGCAATTTATCCCTCGATTTCGACTCGTGAATGGGCTGGAGATACCGTGCACTATTGGACGCTTTTGAAGTATTTTATGGGAATGAAACAAAATGCTTGATGTGATGCCATAAACAACCCTGCGGCGACTTAAAACTTTAGCATTTCCATTGCATGTCAAAAACCTAATACCATGTTGTCCTCTGTCATTGACTTTGGCGTTATGGCTTAAAGTCATCCCTTTTCATTAAGAAATATACTAAGAGGTCTTAATTTTATATATTCTTGTAGACAGCAAAAAAAAAGAAATCAACAAAAAATGAATAAAAATTCTAAGAACAAATTTACAATGTAAGAGCTGCCGGTGATCTTTTTAAAAGGACCTCTTTAAAAATTGTCATCGTATTCATTTTAACTAGAACTCATATTCTTGATAATCCTCATCCTTCTCTACGGCTCGGAGGCATGGACTATATCCAAAGCGGATGAAGAGGCTCTTGGTCTTTTTGAGAGAAAGGTTCTGTGTTCAATCCTTGGTCCTGTTTGCGTTGATGACACTTGGAGGAGATGGTTCAACAACGAAGGGAATCGGCTGTACAGCCACTGAGTCCAGCCAGCCGCCTATGGATTCAACGCCTAAGATCACTTGGCCATATAGAGTATATAGGCACCTTAGCTCTTGCCCAAAAAATCTTCGACTCTTAGCAACTTAGCTCCTGCCCGAAAAATCTTCGACTCTGCGCATGTGAGACAACGTAACAGAGGACGCCCAAGTATAAGGTGTTGCACTCAATGAGATAGTTTGCGAGATATCGGGCTGGCTGGAGAGGCATGTTTGGTGAGGCCCAGGTCCACCCCGGACTGTAGTGCTCTTAGAAGAAGAAGGTTATTGGGTCTGCCAAACTGATAAAGTTGTATTCGCTGACTAGCTTTTCCCATTAGAGCTGGGCAACTGAAGAGTTAGTAGGCTACCATGTGTGCCTTCTTCTTACAAAAGAGCCAAAAGCTTGGTCTCAAGTCTTAGGCATGCCTCTGAAGTCCTGTTGAAGAGTTCTTACACGTTCGGGAGGATTTGAGGAAAACTAAGTCATCTGTAAAAGGAATATGATTCATCCTCAGGCTTCCCAATGTGGAACATTCCATGTCTATGGTGCGCAACTTTTTTTTTAAATAAACCCTTTGAAATGTTTCCAAAACTTTATTATCGGCTTCAAGTACAATCAAAACATTTATGAATGGATCTCGACTTCGTTCATATAGCCACCGCGGGCACGTTTGCAGCGGTCGGCCTCTACGGCCTCTATTTCGAGTTCAATTTTGGCTCTGAGTTCTTAGAACATCGTCGGCTTCTTGGCATAAACCAATGACTCACTAGCTGTAGCCCCCACAAAATATTCAAGCGGAGTAAAATCGCACGAACGAGGCGGCCGACTTGTCCATTTGCTGAAATAACACGCTCACCATCTTTACTCTTCAATAAATCGATGGTAACGTGTGCTGTATGGCTCGTGGTACCTGGGATCCTGTTGAAACCATATGTCCTCCAAGTCCATAACTTCAAATTGCTTTCTTACAAACTATTTCTTTCTTATATGCGACTTTTTTATGTCCGAAATTTTCTGCATATAGTAACAGTAAGGTTCAGGCGATCCTTATCGGATGAATGAAAACAATCTGTTTTTTGAATATTTTTAAATTTTATTATTATTTTTTATTATTTAACAACTATTGTTGTCTTCACTTATTAAATGCTTATTATCCAAGCGCTTTATAATTCTCACTTAAGCTGGGCGAAACACTTCCTTACCAACTGCTAGTACAAGAGGAAGAGATCGAGCGTCCTCAGAACAACCAATACCAAGCTCAAAACCAAGCGAGCTATCATACGGTACTTAAAGCTGAATGTCCAAGGGTCCAAGCGTGACCCGGTTGCTAAGCAGCATTCAAGCTGAAAAGTTGCTCTCCAAAAGAAAACGATCTTTTTCGAATACTAAGCCTAACCAGTCGGCAAGTCTAATTTGGGGAATTGTAAAGGCACATATTATTATATAACAATATTATACCAACACACATCGTAATAGATGCATTAGTAAATTATTAATGAACTCAGAACACTTCGATTCTCTGTCCTAGAAACACAGCTACATATGGACTGGAATTCCTGATTAAGTCGATTTTGCAAGTCAATTGAAAAGATCCTCAACTGCAACCCTTATAAAGGGTGGATTATGTATTAGGAGAGCGGTTTAAACCATACCTCCCGCTGCGAAATTCTCTACATTTTCCAGTTCTATAGTATAGTAGTATAGTATAGTCGCAAGGTAGGCGAAACCATACACACTGGGTAAACTTATGAAGAACGCGAACGAACTCTCCCGGATCCACTCTGCTGTGAAGGCAATGCCAAACTTCCAAAAAACTCTGGATCAGATTCTTACACCTTGATACCACATTTCATACTTTATTTGGTGCTACAGTCCGGGGTGCACCTGGGCCTCAGCCAACAAGCCTCTCCAGCTAGCACGGTCTCTGGCTAGCTGTCTCTAGTGTCGCACTTGAAACGCGAATCCAGCGTCTGGCGGTTTGCACACCTTTTGTTATGTGAGAGCATGTTAACTTGCTCCATGTGGGAAGTTTCTGATTCAGAAATCCCAATTTGTCAGACTGTGACTTTCTTCTAGGCATAAACTTTATATCGATAATAGAGAATATCGTATAAAAGAGAATCTGAGAGATCTGACGACTGCATCAAACTTCAGCAGAAGAAAATGTTTGATTGGGAAATATTCGAAATTCTCACATTTTTTGTCACCTCACATCAAAAACTGAGTTCTTGGCTTCAAGTGAGATGACAAAAACCATTTAAATTCTTACTCCGAAAAAATTCAACTAGTTGGCAACATATGCTGAAGTAGGATCAATTTCCATTCGGTGCTTACGGCGATTATAAAAGTCACTGAATATGTGGACGGAGTTTAGCTGCGTCCACCTGCTTGATAAATTTGGATCCCCACATGGAAACAGAGACCTCACGGTACTTTAATAATAATAATATGGTTGTAGTTTGAGACGGACCTGGGTCTAGCATCAACAGCAACCACTCGTTTTTTTGCGTGCTATTGTTCTTTCACGAGCGGATGGGACCTACAGTTTAATGCCGACTCCGAACAGCGAAGTTGAGAAGCTTTTTCTAGACAGCAATAGTTTTTGAGCATAGTCAGTGTCTCGGAAGAGGTGGAGCCGTGAATTATCAGAGGTGGTGAATTCGGGTATCGAACATGGCACCCTCTGCGTAGGAGTCGATGCACTAACCCACTACGCCACGGCGACCCCCTCACGGTACTCATCTTCGAGAAAAGTTTCGCAGCCAGCTTACGCTCCAGATCTCACTGGACGTCTGAACACCAGACGCTGGACGATCTCTGCCAATTTTCACAGATGGAGAGAATATGGGCGGAGGAGTGGTTGTGGGATTTCCACTGTCATTCCATCTGTAGCGTTTTTTAGGCAGAGATTATAGCGATTAAATAACCTCTATCCTGGTACAGATATTGTCATCTGTTCGGAAAGGCCAGGCAGTCACATTTAACTTCAAGACGTCCCTCAATTGCCACCTGACTCGTAAGGAGATGGTCAGGGATGTCAGCATTCAACTGGGTGCCGGCATAAAGTGACATCCCGGAGAATCGCGAAGCAGACAAACTCGCAACAAAGGTCATTAACGGGAAACTGCCATCCATGTCTATCGCTACTACGAAACATCTAGTAAAGATTGAAATGTCTACTCACACCAAACGTAAATGGCATGGTTCTGGCACTGAGTGTATCACGCACAAGGCAATTATACTCTCACGCGACCTGATCAGAATAAGTTGACCGAATTTTAGAACTCTCATCGGCTGGAACTCATCATTATAACCGGGCACTGTGTCATTGGAACTCACTCCTCCAGACTAGGTATGCCCTGCAACGATTTATGCAGAAAGAGGTTTGAAGAGGAAGAAAAAACACACTGACTTTGCAATTGCTGTGGCCTCTCATCTAGAGGTAGATTTTGTCACTTGGATGCCCCATATTTCTACGACTTGTATAATATAAGCATCAGTTAACTCCATCGCTTTATTAGAAGCTATGGATGGTTTAGGGATTAGGATCCACCAGATCTTTGTCAAAACACTTAGGACTACTTTCGCCTAAGTGGGACTACATTTATGGCCTCTCATCTCGCATATTTAGTCACTTGGAAGCCCCGTATTTCTACGACTGGACATTACTAGGTAATATTAGAATCAGTCAACTTCAGCGCTTTATTAGAAGCTGTGGATGGTTCAGGGATTAGGATCCACCAGATCTTTGTCATAGCACTTAGGTCTACTTGCGCCTAAGTGGGGCTACATTTAAGGTAGTCAGCCACTCTAACCTTCCTTTGCCTGACACTTAATGGTGCGTTGTTACAGCCCACACCATGTTAGGAAGGTGCGCACTTACGCAATGCGTTAAAATGATAACTCAAGTTATCAGCTGTTTTCTCTCTCAAATACCAGATTAAAAATATCGTCTCCTTCCTACAGACATTGATTTCAAATGTCAAATGTCAGTTGATGCACAAATCTCTGAATTTCAAAATCACAGCGCATCTCGCTCTCATAAATATCCGACGTGTTTGAAAGTACGTACATTTATTATGATCCTCTCTTTTTTTACGAACAAAGCCGACAAAGAAATACCCTCCCCTGACATTATCATTCCAATTGTCTGTATGCTTATACACACCCTGCCTCCAAGCCTCATTGTTTAAGGACACCCTTTCATCTCCAATTTGTTTCATTAAATAGAAGAGAACAGGAAAAGCTGGAAGCAATTGTCAGCAATTCCCTAGCAAGCACATTTCATGAAAAGTCCCATGTAGCACCTCACACACGTGAACGCCATCTAGAGCAACTCATTAGAAAAATCGAATTTATTTTCCGACCACGTAGGAACTTCAACACATCCCTCCGGTCTTTCGATTAGAATGCAATTTTAATTAAACACCACCCAATCAAATTGCACACCTTCTGCAATCTGTTTCGCAGCAGCACGTTGAGTCGATAACAATTTCCTCAGTCCTTTGTGAATAAAAAAAGGAAGAAGAACAAAATACATCCACGCACACTTGCATGCATGAGGCAATAAAAGCTTGGCACATTTCCACAGAACGTTCCTACCTAATGAACCGGGATGTGTACTCGTACACGGTATTCATTAGCCATATGGATCCGGACTATTATCCCCAGTGGAAATGCCTCTTTCATGTTGCACTCTTAACAAGATGAAATGTGTGTATGTGCGTACACTCCTATAATTTACGATGCTGACAGAGATCCACTCCCTCTCATTGCTGATTCAAAGGAGCACCCTTCCCCACCAACCACCGTCACTCTGACTGGTGGTGACCGAGTTTACGAGGTGTGCGCCTCATCACAAAAATGGAATTCATTTTGAAAATCGATAAGTGGGGCTATAAATAAGCGCCCCAACAAGAGACGTGGGGATGAAAGTCACACTCACTGAATCTGTAAATAGTCGTAGTCAAGCGCAGAGGGTCCACCACTCAAACGGACCTATTATCCACCACCACCACCACCATCCAGCCTCAATCGAGGCAACAACGCAAACATCGGCGCTCTAATAGAAATCAATTTTGCAAATATTTTCAATCATAATTTCAGTCATTTCAATCAATTAGAGTGTAATTAAGAAACTTGAGATCCTGGACCGATATCGCCTCGACAAGCTCTTGGCCCGATTGTGGTGACTGGGGCGTGCTCGAGAGGGCACACAAGCTTACTATTAACCTCTAATGGGTCATTAGTTCGGAACATATGTTAGCGGCGGCGGCAACGCCTCACAACTGGATTCGCAGCTGTCACCACTGTTGGCGCTATACGAAATGCTAATTGAAACATGTTGGAGCGATTGACTACGGATTAGTACAAGTGTCAACAAGAGGCTCAGAGGTCTCGGGATCTGTCGGTGGTCGATGGTCGGCGATTGGGGGCGATTAATTGAAATCGACTTAAATCCGTTTTAAGGTCGAGAGTATTGCTGTTGAATGGAATTCGCTTCTGCCGGGCCAGGCCAAGTGGGTGTGGGCATGGGGTCGGGCGGTAGTTTACGACCACTACACGTAGTTGTCGTAAATTTAATTGATATCTGTTGCGGCGAGTGTGATAATTTATTCATTGGATCCCAAGATACGAGTAGTCAGACATCCGATTGCGGTGTGTATGCAAACAAGTGACAGTACGACGACGACGTGACAAATTCGAGATTGTACGTACATTTGTTGGCGAACATAATTTTCAGATTTTATGTGAATTTGAGGCGTGCGGTGATAAACACTTGAGTGTATGCTCAAGAGACGGTTTATTGCAGGCAGTTGAACAAGAGATGTAGAGCATACGTGGGTTAGTCTGCGGATTCAGGAACTGCGCTTAGCGGTCCGGAGGTTGTGTGTCTGGCGTTTTATTGCCTGTCTGAAGGACTGATTTGAAGATAACTGTCTCTTTGACTTAGGGGACGGCTATAAAAATATTACCGGAGGTTGAGGAGTTGTCTGCCCATTGTGGGAGAGTCGTTGAGGAAAATGTTATCCTTGTTGCTAAAGTGGGAGATGCCACATTCAGTCATTTTCGAACGTCGTCAGGGAAACAAGTTTTGCCATTCATTTCGGGACATTATTTTTGTGAGCTGCAAGCAGGTTTATTCATTTCCCACCCTCGTCAATCATTTTGCAAGTTGTAAAGTTTGAATGTTTGTGGTACCTTAGGTCCCAAAGCTTTGTGGGTTATTATTATTGGTGAAGGTAGATATAATTCACCTCGACCTAAGGATCCTTGTGCAACCTTCTTATACCTTTCCTCTTATAATGTTCTTTTCAGACTTCAATGGACTCTTGTTGCGCAAAATTGGAAGAAATTTATCCTAGATTATTCTCTGAAAGATGATTTTAACTAACTTACTTATCAGTCCAACGACCCTTGGAGGGTTAGAGCCTGAGTTACTGCTGCCTTGCATCGCTGACGGTCCTGGGCACGCTACTTCCAGGAATGTGCTTCGCAGGGAATTCCACTTGCTGCAGGCGTTCCATTAAAAAAAACACACCTTTGCTGACGGCAGCGCGCTTTCGCTCTGGTTCTGATGAGAAGGTGGGTTTTCGATTAAGGCTGTATGTTGTCTTGCATTCGCTATGACTTGGTCTTTATACCGGAGGTTCTGTCTTCCTCTCCTTCTCGAACTAGGTTGTGGCGTCTGCTTCATTCGCCTTTCTCGTCTCCTCCATTCGCCTTCTTCAGCAGTTTTGCTTATAGCAGGAGTGGCAAAATAGGAGTTTCGTAGAGCCTGATTTTGATCCTTCGAGTCAGGAAATTTGAGCTGGTTGCCAAGTCAGACTTCCATCGTAATGTTTTTCGTGGAGTTCACGTTTGCCCTGAGGTAGACAAACACTTTCTTCTTCTTCTTTATTTGGCGCTACAGTCCGCGTTGGACATGGGCCTCAACCAACAAGCCTCTCCAGCTGGCACGATCTTTAATCAGCTTTCTATAATTGCGCACGCCGAGTTGGTTGACGTCCTTCTCCACCTCGGTGCGTCATCGGTTACGTGAGCTTCTTCTATTGCTGATTCGCAGACGAAGACTCTTCGGACTGCAGCAGTGTTGTCTATGCGCTCTACATGGCCTAGCCATGAAAGGCGTTGAATCCGTAGACATCTGACTAGACACATGTCGCTGTACAGCCCGTATGGTTCGTGGAGGAATCTTTTCCTTGTAGCAGCCCTTATAACGAATTCAGGCACTCTTCTAAGAAAAATAAACATGTAAAAGGGACTACCGTTGTGAGAGCAGTGAACATGAATAAAGATCACTCTTGTGTAGTTTGCGAAGCGATACGGACGTACTTATAATAAAGTAAAAAAGTTGATCGTTAAGTGTTTTATTATTTCTATCTTCTATCGGTTAAATCCTCAAGAAACCGTCAACGCAAACAGGACCAACGATCGCAAGCAGAACTTTTCTCTCGAAGAGACCAATGACTTCCTCATCTGCTTTTGAGATTGTCCATCCCTCTGCGCCGTACAGTAGGACTGGGATGATCAAGGTCTTGTATAAAGTCAGCTTGGTCCTTCGAGAGATGACTCTATTATTCAATTGCTTCTTGAGCTCATAAAAACATCGGTTGGTAAGAGATACTCTGCGTTTGCTTTCGGTACTGATGTTGTTAGTACTATTGACTGCAGACCTGAGGTAAACGAAGCCTTTGACTAAGACTAAACAGTCTTGCATCAGCGATTTCGTGGTTCCTTTACTGGAGGTTTGGTCTTCCACTTCTTCTCGAACCAGGTGGCTAGGATTTGAAGACCCTCTTAGCTGCATTGTCCATGCACTCGACGTGGCCGAGCCAGTGTAGTTGACGGATTTTTACCTTCCCTTCTGGTACAGCTTGTAAAGTTCGTGGTTGTGTCTTCTCCTCCATCTCGCAGACGGGACCATATATCCGACGCAGAATTTTTTCATCGAAGGGTCCATATTGCAAGACTGGCAAAATAAACGCTTTGTAGATCATGTTTTGGTCCTTCGAGTAAGGACTTTTGAGCCAAGTTGTACCCGCTGTACTATATTTTTCAATACCAGATTAAATAAATCACACGACATTCTTGTCAAAAATGCAGTGCTGGTTTCAACCGGCTCGGAAGGCCTTTAGCCGGACTGGACGGTGTATCGCGTATGAATGGATTAGTGGGGAGCGAAGCAACCGGATAAATTTCTTACCGGGATCCCAAATTGGGCCATCTCTTCAAATAGTTCTTTGCGATGAATGTTGGCATATGCCTCCTTAAATCGATGAAGAGGTGGACCATAGTAGCTTTGCGGGATTGGAAGCAGCATTGGTACGCAGCGATTAGTGCTGTGTAAAAGAGTTTGTCACGCAGTACGCTTAATAGGAGTAAGCGACCTTAAGCAGTGGTACAATCCTTTTTTCTTTTTTCTGAATGGTGCATACAGAGCCCATATTCCAGTCGTCGATCATTCTATCGTCCTCCCAAATTCGGATTTTGCATTACCCCAAAAAAATGGATCTTATATTCTTCACTACAATAAGGCCCGATGCATACATGCGTTATTTTGACGCGCCCCAGATTCCAGATTGGATAGGCAATTGAATACGGGACGGATCGAAAGCGGGGAAGGGGTGTCAACTCCAAATACCGCAAAATTGCTAGTTTTCACGGAACTTGCCATTTAATGTATCCTCTTCCAGGCTGAAGGCCAAGAGTCACTGTCATGGGAAATGGAAAAAGGATGTCTCTATCAGTTCAGACAACCGACGCTCCATCTGCTTAAAGCACTCTCAGCGGCGTCATAGCAGGGAACTGTGCAATTGGCAGACAAGCTCGCAGTGTGGGTATCCCGGATGTCCTCTCATCTCGCCGACTTAATCACTTGGACGCCCCATATTTCTATGACCGGATAGAACTAATTTAGATTAGCATCAGTCAGCTCCATCGCTTTGTCAAAAGCTTCGGATGGCTTGCGGATTAGAATCTACTAGATCTACCTTCGTCTTAAGTAGGCCAGCCACTCTAACCTAACCTAACCTATGGGTGTCCCTTGTAATGATTTCTGAAAAAGCTGAGTTGATGAAGAAGTGGAAGATACCAAATATCACCTCCTCTGCTTTGACAGTGATCTGGCTAATCGTACTTACTTCTAATTTTTAAATAACATGATGACATGGCAGGCATAAGCACAAGCCAGTTATCCTTGTTGCAAACGCCAGTTGGCTTCAGGTATACTTAGGAGTAAGTTAATCCGCGTGGTATGACAATGGGCCAGCCAACAAGATAGTTAAACCTGCCATCGTCATCTACAACACTATATCCCATTCCAACCCATCTATCAACACTATATCCCATCCCATTCCATCCGATCATAAATACACCTCTTTCTCTTTTATATAAACATTCACCATCTCCCTGTATGTATTAGGGGAGTCCATGTAAAACAACCGAAGACAAAGGACGTGTTGAATAAAGAGCTTATTATTAAATAGTGGCAGTGTAATATTTAATCGACCATCGTGACAAACCTAGCCTAACCATCATTTTATTCGAATTGAAGTGCTTCATTATCATTATCATCTTCTGACTCGAATGATCCACTCAATGGGTCTCGGGGGAAAAGCACGATCTCCAGGCAACTCGATCGACTCTCACTCATCAGCAGTTATGTCCAAGCGTAACCAGGTGAGTTTATGGACTTGGTCCAACCTTCTCATCCAGGATCTGCTAAGTGGTCGCCTATCTGATGGCATCGCATTCAAGGCAACAGGCTTGGGGTGTACGAACTTATTTTCATAAAGCCCAAATCTGGCTAACGAAGCGCAACCCTCAAAATGACAAGAAGAAGACGATTGGCCTCGGATGTTGCCTACCCAGATATGTTAAGGCCCCATTTGGAGGCAGGCCTGAATGGTGGCAGTATGTGAGGCAGGCTGTCGGACTTAGCCCGGAGGAGTTTAGTTAGTTAATTAGACTGTTTTATTTCAAAAAAAGTGATTGCTTACAATTTTCATTATAATAACATTCTATATGGTTTGGCCTTGAGGCCGTCTACCAGATTGATATTAAAAGGAAAAAATACGTTAAGTACTTATATAAAATATATGCTGTTTGTTTCATTATATAATGCTCCAATTACTAAAAAACGTTCATTTACTATGCAGTTCCTGTAGCGCAATGCGTTGACTGTGTAGTTGTAGAGTAAGTCCCAACCTCTGCCACCATTCAAGATATTTATTGCTTCCTCCAACTCAAGTGTCAGAGCACCAAAAAGATTAATGCGGAACTCCTTAAGTATAGGGTATTTCGCGATGAAGTCCAACACATCCTCACGTTCTCTAAGATTGCACAGGTCGCATAAGATTGGAAGCTCCAGGCGATGCGGTATGAAATTAAGCTTACAAAGTTCGCCTCTTATTTTAAAAATCATACTTATTTTTTCTACTGAGTAGCTATTCAAGAAATAAGTCCTTTCTTGTGGATTGTGATTCATTTTGCTGTAGTAGGCTCTGTATTGGGATGACTGGGCTTCATTTACAAATTTCTCAAAATTTCTGTGGCCAGTTTTCTGAAGTGTTGATTTTTTGTTTTAAAGATTCATGTTGTTCGCTTGGTGTAAGATTGAAGCTTTAAACGCATTCTGATCCTGGTGATTCCCCTTCTTGGACACACTTCACCTTATATCTCTGCATTTGCGCAAGTACCAACCTCGGATTTTTGTCAGCCTCATCGCATTGACTTTATAAATATAACCGAAATGTATTTTTAGAGTGTTCAGGAACATAGGTATAACTCCAGTCTCAAAATGCAACATGTAATTAGGTGAATTGATGGGAAGCTTAAAAATCCGCCTAAGAAAATATCTGAGGAACTTTTCCACAGTTTCGAAAGCGCTGTAACCCCAAACTTGTGCTGCATACAATAGGATAGAAGAGGCTGTGGCACGGAATATTTTAACTTTTGACTCGAGCGAAACATTTTTATTCTGTATACAGTTTAACTTTAAGGTGCTTGTTCATATTTAGGTTTGACGTAATCAAAACACCAAGATACTTGTCTCAATCTGTTGGCCTTGAAATCTCCATATTTCTCCTCGAGCGTACCTTCCTCCTCCATCTGTAAAGATCATCATCTTAGATTTTTCTAAATTAACAGGTAAATTCCATATTTTATAGTAGGTATCTAGCCTGTTGATCATTAACTGCATGGTATCTATTGAGTCGGCGAGAAAAACTATATCATCTCCAAACATTAGGCATATTGGTTCCACCGAGATTTATTCCATCTCTGACTTCATCCGTTATATAGCTTGTGTACAGGATAAACAGCAATGTACTAAGCACGCAACCTTGTTTGACGCCCATTGAGGCCTCAAAGTCCTCAGATAAATAGCAACCATCCCAGATACATGATTTATTATTACTGTATATAGCTCTTAAAACATTAATTTATAGAAAAGCATTTCTCGCGGGATGGAGTCAAAAGCCGTACGAAAATCCACGAAGAAAGCGTATCATTTAGTAAGTTTCATTTTGTATATCTCTGAAACTGCTGATGTGCCCGAATCTTTTCAGAAAGCTATAATTTTTCCTCTCCATAAGAATATCTTTCTTAAACACATCTGCTTAGTTGTTTGCGAGTGTGATCTTCAATAGAATTACGAAGTGGGTGGAAAATAGAAACATTTTAATGGAATTTCAAGCTGGTTTTCGTAGAAACTGTTCTACCATAGACCAGATATTCTCGCTAGTAAATATTGCAGAGATAGCACGAGGGAATTACGACCGACCCGACAGTGGCCTCTTGAGCCGTTATGGGAGTGGGGCGAAGTCACACCATGCTCTAACCAATGTGAGCAGGGGAATTTGAGGGCTTAACAAGCAGAATCTGTTAAAGATCTAGACAAGTTACTTGTGAAGGTGCTTGCATGGAGTTGGTAATCTCCGTGCCAGGATTTACAGGACTGAACTACGAACATGAAACAAGCCAACCATCAGAATAAGGCTCTTCTTAACAGTATTTGATTAAATACTCATCAAGTGAACTGAAGCCTTGTAATAAATAGGCTTTACATGGCCTAAAATTGTAAACAAAATAAGTCCTGGTAAATCTTCTGTAAAGCTGTCTGATTAATGTATACCCTTCCGCATTTCCTAGTCCCTGTCTTAAAATAAATCTCATAATTATTGACTGTTGTTTCTACCAAATCACTGAAATGAGAGCTGCGGCAGTATCACTCGTGAAGTCTTCCATCGATGCACACTATTAAACATTCATGGTAAATTTGTGTTCGCTTTTATGTTAATTGAAGAACATCCTCCGAGGAGTCTGCAAATCCATAGCCATTACATCCCCCATCGCGGCGTGTCATGTTCCTTATCAAATTGCTTCTAATTTTCACTTACAGGCATCAGCTGCCTTCTATCATAAGTGACACCTTAAAGCAATGCTCCGTAGGATATGTGAGCACATGCAAGCATATCTTTTTTTCCTACTCCACTGCTTTTGTAACACGGACACAGGGTGAAAGTATTTTTAGGAACTATCAGCGACACTGACCAGGACGCTGCTGTCACGAACGCCGACGATGTTGTGCGCTCAGTGGCGTGAAGAAAAAAAAGTCCATTAGTGACCCAGATTATATGACCTGAAAGGATAGGGGGCCGCTTGTATTACGTCCGCCCATCGTCAGTGAAACATGAACTGGTTGTAGCAGGATGTCCAGGATATCGTTAGGAAATATTTAATCTTTAAGATGTCCGAGGAAGAGTTTTGTTTGTTCTTTTCTTTCGGAGAATGTTCAAGAGCAAATCTGATTTCGCAATCAACCGGATTTTAGGTTTAACGCCTTTTCTTGGCTGAGAACACAGCATATGCTGTCCGTATGGGACATCCTTTGCGTGTCGTTTCAAGGGGACTTCGATTCTATTGTGGGATACGAAAGGAAGTGGTGCAGTTCTTTAGGCGTGATTGAATAGGTCACGATTTAAAGGGTGCACTTTAAGTTTTTTTAAGTTTTAGGGATGGAAATCCAGTGCACACTTGTGAGGTTTGTGGCGCAGCACGTACGATGCTTGAATGGGGCTTAATGGTAATTTACTGAACGCATGCACTCTACATCTTAGTGCAGTCACTTTGAAAGAGGTGGAGAGGTTTTAGAATCTCGAGATTTTTATGACTAGTGATAACTCCATGCTAAGCTTGCCTGGAGGATTGGGCAAGAAAGGTCAGTTTCCAAACAGCTTGGGCGATCTGTAATCGGGAAGGTATAGAACAAGCTTTATGTTAAAGTCAAGCAAGCAATTTTCAGCTCAGTATTTATTCCAAACTTCGCGCTTACATGTTCAATTTGGGTATCGATTGAATCCATGGTCGACAAATCTAACGTTTGAAATCTTTTTTTTTTTAATTCATTTTTATTTGAATAATTCATAATGGACTTAAATTCTAGACAAAAATGCTTAAAACTAGTTGGACGTACATTTCTAACTCACTGGCCTTAGGCGGGAACTCTAAGCTCAACTTACCCTTATTCTATGTCTCTCGACCTAACCTAACAATGAATATACATGACATCAATGAATGTTTTCTTGTACAGCTTAATATTAAGAAAATTATGGTTAAAACTTTATTACAGAACTGTAACGTTTGAAATCTATCTTGGTATTGTGTCACTCAATCGAATGAGAATTGTATTATTGTGAATTAAAAATGTGTATATGATAAATTTGAATATAATTCGTATTTAAGACGTGAGACGTAAACGAATATTAGATAGACCAAGCTTGTGAGGTCCCATAAGTTAGAGAGAGATGTGTGGCCCTGTCACTACAATGTGAGATCAAGCACTTGTGTCGAAATCGAAACAAATGATGTGTGCGAATACTCAAATAACTTAAAACATTTCGGGATACTTGAAAATGTAAAAAGGGGCCATGGACCAAGTACTGAAAATATTCAAAATTTAGTACAGTTGACTTGTTTTTGTCTTGTTTGTTTTTCTCCTCGGATTTTTTGATTCCCATTATGTACTGTATACCGATCTGTTTGGAACTGAACATGTTAGTACTGTGCAAAAAGAAGATTTCAATTTGCTTTAATATTTCTATTCTTATGCAGGATTAATTACGCTTGGCACAAACATGTACAGAAGATGATGACAAACATGTACCCATTTGTGCGCTCCACTGTAGTTGTCCAGCACTGTGTGTGTGTACACGAGTCTCGCTTATTTGTCAAACATGTACTGACCGGATACGTATCAGAACATCTAAGGTGCTAAGTGATCCCTTAAACTCTATTTTCTGAGTGTAGGCCCCACCTTAAGATCTATTAAATTAACATCCAAATCAAATGACCGTAATTAAATAGCTCTTTGGAATTCCCTAGAATTGGGTTGGTTCCGCGATAAGATCGGGCAGTATAACAAGTATTTGACTAACAGAATTCCCATAAGAACTAACATATGTGGATCTCGCGCAAGCAAACAATCACTTTTAGCTCTCTCTTGTAAAAGAAACACACATTTGAAATGGTGTCTTAAAATAGCTTGTTGCAAATCTTACAGTTTAAGAATTTACGAATTAGGTGATGAATTCCAAGTTAATTACCAAGCAACTGGCTCTTGTTAATTGCTGTCGTAATGAACTTGCAATAAATTGACCTCGACATTGACGACGTATACTCAGTTGTGCGTCAATCGTTGTTCAAGAGGGAACACAGAGTTATGAGTGGGTTACTTACTGGCCTAGATAGATTCTGCAACCAGTTTTTATAGAAGAGAATGAAGTGTTTGTACAAGCTATTTTATTGAAACTGCTTAAGTTCCTTTATGTAGTTTCACAGGCCCAGTATTACCAAGTTAAAGCTCCACCTTCGGTTTAACCTTCTTTTCTACGATTTATTTGCTTTCACAGTTTCGTTTACACCGTGAACTGAGTACAATTTTTAGTTAACATGCCTCAGAGCGATTATCAATTTTTACGTTAACATGCCTTGGCTGAGTACCGTGGCGACTAGGAAATGTTGGTGTACCTGCACAATACCGCAGAAAGATCGAAAAAAGCCATCACGGCAAAAAATATGAGCAACAAAGCCATTGAGCATAAATGTGGTCTTCAGACTTAAATGACACTTTGGATTTTTATAGCTGTGATAAGAATTATCCACCTATACGGCGTAGTAGTATTGTGGCTCGTACTCCACATCGGCACACATCTCAACGTCCTAAGGAAGGTACAAGGGCAAGGCTGTACCTTCTCCTCCTGATGCACTCGGAACAATATTGAACCTAAGTCCCTTAGATATATTTTGTAAACAAATAACAACCATCTGCGCAATTCAATTAAAGGTATGCCCTCTATGGTGTGATAACATCAGCGTACCTCCACCAACTCCACCTTGACTACATTACAAAACTTCGAAAAATTGGTAACGGAAAGGGACCTGTGGTACGGCGGCAATATACCCTTTGGAAACGCCAAGCACCTCTATCTAGATGGATCCAAAACGGAAGTTGGAGTAGGAATAGAAAGTGGTGTATTCTCTGAAATTCTTAATTTAAGTAAATCAATCATTGTCTATCTAATCACTGCACTGTCTTCCAAGCGAAATAATGGCGATTAGTGGAGCCATGTTCTGGTTCCACAGAACCTCTATAGATGTCCATTTGTCTACAATAAAAATATCATGAATGTTGGTCTTATCTCAAGAACCGTGCGTCCTTTAGCAAAGTGACTGAGGCCGATATTGTAGCTTTTGACTTGATTTAGAGGATGGATTAGGAGAAGGGAAAAATATACCGTTATAAGAGTATAATTTTCAATGAATAAAGGACTTTAAGTTGTAAAATAATGTAAATTATCACCTCGCCGGTGATTGAGAGTGATGAAAATTTGCACAATGTGAATTCACGTCAAGAGCAACAATTCAGGTTGATATTCCCTCAAAACCGATGTAAAATTTCATATCATTTACGCCAGAGAAACAAATTTCCCGGTTTTTGTCCAAAATTTGCCCAAATAACGGCTAATTGGTAAATTTTCCAATGCCATCCTCTAGATCAAGTCATGAGCTACAAAAAAGTATACTGCTTTTTTCTCGTAGGACGCACCGTTCGCGAGATATAAGCTGTCGAAAATTCAATACGAACCGCCAGAACCCGTACAGATGTCGATTTTTCTACATTAAAAAAATCATGAATGTTGGTCTTTCTTTGTTCATATCTCAAAAACCGTGCGTCCTACAGGAAAGTGATGTGGGTCGATTCTGTAGCTTATGACTTGATCTAGAGAATGGAGCTGGAGAACGGACAAATTTACCGTTATATGGGTATAATTTTTAATGGATAATGCACTTTTTGTGGTAAAATAACTTTATTTATCGCCTTGCCGGTGATTGAGAGTGATGAAAATTTGCACAATGTGAATTCACGTCAAGAGCAACAATTCAGGTTGATATTCCCTCAAAACCGATGTAAAATTTCATATCATTTACGCCAGAGAAACAAATTTCCCGGTTTTTGTCCAAAATTTGCCCAAATAACGGCTAATTGGTAAATTTTCCAATGCCATCCTCTAGATCAAGTCATGAGCTACAAAAAAGTATACTGCTTTTTTCTCGTAGGACGCACCGTTCGCGAGATGTAAGCTGTCGAAAATTCCATACGAACCGCCAGAACCCCTACAGATGTCGATTTTTCTACATTAAAAAAATCATGAATGTTGGTCTTTCTTTGTTCATATCTCAAAAACCGTGCGTCCTACAGAGAAGTGATGTGGGTCGATTTTGTAGCTTATGACTTGATCTAGAGAATGGAGCTGGAGAACGGACAAATTTACCGTTATATGGGTATAATTTTTAATGGATAATGCACTTTTTGTGGTAAAATAACTTTATTTATCGCCTTGCCGGTGATTGAGAGTGATGAAAATTTGCACAATGTGAATTCACGTCAAGAGCAACAATTCAGGTTGATATTCCATCAAAACCGATGTAAAATTTTATATCATTTACGCCAGAGAAACAAATTTCCCGGTTTTTGTCAAAAATTTGCCCAAATAACGGTTAATGGGTAAATTTTCCAATGCCATCCTCTAGATCAAGTCAAGTGAGAGTGATGAAAATTTGCACAATGTGAATGCACGTCAAGAGCAACAATTCAGGATGATATTCCCTCAAAAATGATGTAGAATTTCATATCATTTACGCCAGAGAAACGAATTTCTAGAGTAGAGTGACGATAGTCGTTAGTCTAGAAACTAGGGTCACTCTAGAAACTAGAGCCACTCTAGGAACTAGAATCACTCTAGAAACTAGAGCCACTCTAGGAACTAGAGTCACTCTAGAAACTGGAGAGACGATAGTTAGTAAGTCTAGAAACTAACGACTCCAGGCTGTAGAAACTAGAGTGACGATAGATAGTCAGTCTAGAAACTATCGACTCCAGGCTCTAGAAACTAGAGTGACGATAGTCGTTAGTGCAGAAACTAGATTCAGCCTAGAAACTAGAGCAACGATAATTAGTATAGAAGCTAGAGTCACTCTAGAAACTAGAGTGACAATAGTTAGTCACTCTAGAGCTAGAGTGTAGGGCTAGCCCTAGAGTTCTAGCCCTAGATTCTAGCCCTAGATTCTAGCCCTAGATTCTAGCCCTAGAATTCTAGCCCTAGAATTCTGGCCCTTGATTCTAGCCCTAGATTCTAGCCCTAGATTCTAGCCCTAGAATTCTAGCCCTAGATTCTAGCCATAGAATTCTAGCCCTAGATTCTAGCCCTAGATTCTAGCACTAGATTCTAGCCCCAGAATCTATTCCTAGATCTCAAGCCCTAGAATCTAGACCTAGAATTCTAGCCCTAGAATTCTAGCCCTAGATTCTAGCCCTAGAATTCTAGCCCTAGAATTCTAGCCCTAGAAGTCTAGCCCTGGAATCTAGCCCTAGATTCTAGTCACTCTAGAAACTAGATGGACGATAGTTAGTCTAGAAGCTAGAGTCACTCTAGAAACTAGAATCACTCTTGTAACTAAAGTGACGATAGTTATTCAGTCTAGAAACTAGATGGGCGATGGTTAGTTAGCCTAGGAACTAGAGGTACTCGAGAAACTAGAGCCACTCTAGGAACTACAGTAACTCTAGAAACAAAGATCACTGCAGAAACTAGAGCGAGTCACTCTTGAAACTAGAGTGAGTCACTCTAGAAACTAGAGTTAGTCACTCTAGCAACTAGAGTGAGTCACTCAAGAAAGTAGAGTGACTCTAGTGTTCTACTAGAGTGACGATAGTTAGTCACTCTAGAAACTAGAGTCGCGCTAGAGACTAGAGTCACTCCAGAAACTAGAGTCACTCTAGAAACTAGAGTCACTCTAGAAGCTAGAGTCACTCTAGAAACTAGAGCGACGATAGTTAGTCACTTTAGAAACTAGAGACTCTAGACTCTAGAAACTAGAGTGACGGTAGTCGTTAGTCTAGAAACTAGAGTCACTCTAGAAACTAGAGCCACTCTAGGAACTAGAATCACTCTAGAAACTAGAGCCACTCTAGGAACTAGAGTCACTCTAGAAACTGGAGTGACGATAGTTAGTAAGTCTAGAAACTTCCCACTCCAGGCTCTAGAAACTAGAGTGACGATAGATAGTCAGTCTAGAAACTATCGACTCCAGGCTCTAGAAACTAGAGTGACGATAGTCGTTAGTGCAGAAACTAGATTCAGCCTAGAAACTAGAGCAACCATAATTAGTATAGAAGCTAGAGTCACTCTAGAAACTAGAGTGACAATAGTTAGTCACTCTAGAGCTAGAGTGTAGGGCTAGCCCTATAATTCTAGCTCTAGATTCTAGCCCTAGAATCTAGCCCTAGATCTCAAGCCCTAGAATCTAGCCCTAGAATTCTAGCCCTAGAATTCTAGCCCTAGATTCTAGCCCTAGATTCTAGCCCTAGAATTCTAGCCCTAGATTCTAGCCCTGAATTCTAGCTTTAGATCTCAAGCCCTAGATTCTAGCCCTAGACTCTAGCCCTAGATTCTAGCCCTAGAATTCTAGCCCTAGATTCTAGCCCTAGAATTCTAGCCCTAGAATTCTAGCCCTAGATTCTAGCCCTAGATTCTAGCCCTAGAATTCAAGCCCTAGAATTCTAGCCCTAGAATTCTAGCCCTAGATTCTAGCCCTAGATTCTAGCCCTAGATCTCAAGCCCTAGATTCTAGCCCTAGATTCTAGCCCTAGATTCTAGCCCTAGAATTCTAGCCCTAGATTCTAGCCCTAGAATTCTAGCCCTAGAATTCTAGCCCTAGATTCTAGCCCTAGATTCTAGCCCTAGAATTCAAGCCCTAGAATTCTAGCCCTAGAATTCTAGCCCTAGATTCTAGCCCTAGATTCTAGCCCTAGATCTCAAGCCCTAGATTCTAGCCCTAGATTCTAGCCCTAGATTCTAGCCCTAGATCTCAAGCCCTAGATTCTAGCCCTAGATTCTAGCCCTAGATTCTAGCCCTAGATTCTAGCCCTAGAATTTTAGCCTTAGAATTCTAGCCCTAGATTCGAGCCCTAGATTCTAGCCCTAGATTCTAGCCCTAGAATCTAGCCCTAGATCTCAAGCCCTAGAATCTAGCCCTAGATTCTAGCCCTAGAATTCTAGCCCTAGATTCGAGCCCTAGATTCTAGCCCTAGAATTCTAGCCCTAGATTCTAGCCCTAGATTCTAGCCCTAGAATTCTAGCCCTAGAATTCTAGCCCTAGATTCTAGCCATAGATTCTAGCCCTAGAATTCTAGCCCTAGAATTCTAGCCCTAGATTCTAGCCCTAGAATTCTAGCCCTAGATCTCAAGCCCTAGAATCTAGCCCTAGAATTCTAGCCCTAGAATTCTAGCCCTAGATTCGAGCCCTAGATTCTAGCCCTAGAATTCTAGCCCTAGAATTCTAGCCCTAGATTCTAGCCCTAGATTCTAGCCCTAGAATTCTAGCCCTAGATTCTAGCCCTAGATTCTAGCCCTAGATTCTAGCCCTAGAATTCTAGCCCTAGAAGTCTAGCCCTAGATTCTAGTCACTCTAGAAACTAGATGGACGATAGTCTAGGAGCTAGACTTTCTCTCGAAACTAGAGCGACGATAGTTTGTCTAGAAGCTAGAGTCACTCTAGAAACTAGAATCACTCTTGTAACTAAAGTGATGATAGTTATTCAGTCTAGAAACTAGATGGACGATAGTTAGTTAGCCTAGGAACTAGAGGTACTCGAGAAACTAGAGCCACTCTAGGAACTAGAGTACCTCTAGAAACTAAGATCACTGCAGAAACTAGATCGAGTCACTCTTGAAACTAGAGTGAGTCACTCTAGAAACTAGAGTTAGTCACTCTGAAAAGTAGAGTCACTCTAGTGTTCTACTAGAGTGACGATAGTTAGCCACTCTAGAAACTAGAGTCGCGCTAGAGACTAGAGTCACTCTAGAAACTAGAGTCACTCTAGAAACTAGAGTCACTCTAGAAGCTAGAGTCACTCTAGAAACTAGAGTGACGATAGTTAGTCAGTCTAGAAACTAGAGTGACGACAGTAAGTCACTCTAGAAACTAGAGCGGCGATAGTTAGTCACTTTAGAAACTAGAGACTCTAGACTCTAGAAACTAGAGTGACGGTAGTCGTTAGTCTAGAAACTAGAGTCACTCTAGAAACTAGAGCCACTCTAGGAACTAGAATCACTCTAGAAACTAGAGCCACTCTAGGAACTAGAGTCACTCTAGAAACTGGAGTGACGATAGTTAGTAAGTCTAGAAACTTCCGACTCCAGGCTCTAGAAACTAGAGTGACGATAGATAGTCAGTCTAGAAACTATCGACTCCAGGCTCTAGAAACTAGAGTGACGATAGTCGTTAGTGCAGAAACTAGATTCAGCCTAGAAACTAGAGCAACCATAATTAGTATAGAAGCTAGAGTCACTCTAGAAACTAGAGTGACAATAGTTAGTAACTCTAGATCTAGAGTGTAGGGCTAGCCCTAGAATTCTAGCCCTAGATTCTAGCCCTAGAATCTAGCCCTAGATCTCAAGCCCTAGAATCTAGCCCTAGAATTCTAGCCCTAGAATTCTAGCCCTAGATTCTTGCCCTAGATTCTAGCCCTAGATTCTAGCCCAAGAATTCTAGCCCTAGATTCTAGCCCTGGATTCTAGCCTTAGATCTCAAGCCCTAGATTCTAGCCCTAGATTCTAGCCCTAGATTCTAGCCCTAGAATTCTAGCCCTAGATTCTAGCCCTAGAATTCTAGCCCTAGAATTCTAGCCCTAGATTCTAGCCCTAGATTCTAGCCCTAGAAATCAAGCCCTAGAATTCTAGCCCTAGAATTCTAGCCCTAGAATTCTAGCCCTAGATTCTAGCCCTAGATTCTAGCCCTAGATCTCAAGCCCTAGATTCTAGCCCTAGATTCTAGCCCTAGATTCTAGCCCTAGATCTCAAGCCCTAGATTCTAGCCCTAGAATTCTAGCCCTAGATTCTAGCCCTAGAATTCTAGCCCTAGAATTCTAGCCCTAGATTCTAGCCCTAGATTCTAGCCCTAGAATTCAAGCCCTAGAATTCTAGCCCTAGAATTCTAGCCCTAGAATTCTAGCCCTAGAATTCTAGCCCTAGATTCTAGCCCTAGATTCTAGCCCTAGATTCTAGCCCTAGATTCTAGCCCTAGATTCTAGCCCTAGATCTCAAGCCCTAGATTCTAGCCCTAGATTCTAGCCCTAGATTCTAGCCCTAGATTCTAGCCCTAGATTCTAGCCCTAGAATTTTAGCCTTAGAATTCTAGCCCTAGATTCTAGCCCTAGAATTCTAGCCCTAGATTCTAGCCCTAGATTCTAGCCCTAGATTCTAGCCCTAGATTCTAGCCCTAGATTCTAGCCCTAGAATTCTAGCCCTAGAAGTCTAGCCCTAGAATTCTAGCCCTAGAAGTCTAGCCCTGGAATCTAGCCCTAGATTCTAGTCACTCTAGAAACTAGATGGACGATAGTCTAGGAGCTAGACTTACTCTCGAAACTAGAGCGACGATAGTTTGTCTAGAAGCTAGAGTCACTCTAGAAACTAGAATCACTCTTGTAACTAAAGTGACGATAGTTATTCAGTCTAGAAACTAGATGGACGATAGTTAGTTAGCCTAGGAACTAGAGGTACTCGAGAAACTAGAGCCACTCTAGGAACTAGAGTAACTCTAGAAACTAAGATCACTGCAGAAACTAGAGCGAGTCACTCTTGAAACTAGAGTGAGTCACTCTAGAAACTAGAGTTAGTCACTCTAGCAACTAGAGTGAGTCACTCTAGAAACTAGAGTTAGTCACTCTAGCAACTAGAGTGAGTCACTCTAGAAAGTAGAGTGACTCTAGTGTTCTACTAGAGTGACGATAGTTAGTCACTCTAGAAACTAGAATCGCGCTAGAGACTAGAGTCACTCCAGAAACTAGAATCACTCTAGAAACTAGAGCCACTCTAGGAACTAGAGTCACTCTAGAAACTAGAGTGACAATAGTTAGTCACTCTAGAGCTAGAGTGTAGGGCTAGCCCTAGAATTCTAGCCCTAGATTCTAGCCCTAGATTTTAGCCCTAGATTCTAGCCCTAGAATCTAGCCCTAGATCTCAAGCCCTAGAATCTAGCCCTAGAATTCTAGCCCTAGATTCTAGCCCTAGAATTCTAGCCCTAGAATTCTAGCCCTAGATTCTAGCCCTAGATTCTAGCCCTAGATTCTAGCCCTAGATCTCAAGCCCTAGATTCTAGCCATAGAATTCTAGCCCTAGATTCTAGCCCTAGATTCTAGCCCTAGATTCTAGCCCTAGAATTTTAGCCTTAGAATTCTAGCCCTAGATTCTAGCCCTAGAATTCTAGCCCTAGAATTCTAGCCCTAGATTCTAGCCCTAGAATTCTAGCCCTAGAATTCTAGCCCTAGATTCGAGCCCTAGAATTCTAGCCCTAGATTCTAGCCCTAGATTCTAGCCCTAGAATCTAGCCCTAGATCTCAAGCCCTAGAATCTAGCCCTAGAATTCTAGCCCTAGAATTCTAGCCCTAGATTCTAGCCCTAGAATTCTAGCCCTAGATTCTAGCCCTAGATTCTAGCCCTAGATTCTAGCCCTAGATTCTAGCCCTAGAATTCTAGCCCTAGATTCTAGCCCTAGATTCTAGCCCTAGATTCTAGCCCTAGAAGTCTAGCCCTGGAATCTAGCCCTAGATTCTAGCCCTAGATTCTAGCCCTAGAATCTAGCCCTAGATCTCAAGCCCTAGAATCTAGCCCTAGAATTCTAGCCCTAGAATTCTAGCCCTAGATTCTAGCCCTAGATTCTAGCCCTAGATTCTAGCTCTAGATTCTAGCCCTAGAATTCTAGCCCTAGAATTCTAGCCCTAGATTGTAGCCCTAAATTCTAGCCCTAGAATTCAAGCCCTAGAATTCTAGCCCTAGAATTCTAGCCCTAGATTCTAGCCCTAGATTCTAGCCCTAGATTCTAGCCCTAGATTCTAGCCCTAGATTCTAGCCCTAGAATTCTAGCCCTAGATTCTAGCCCTAGATTTGAGCCCTAGAATTCTAGCCCTAGATTCTAGCCCTAGATTCTAGCCCTAGAATCTAGCCCTAGATCTCAAGCCCTAGAATCTAGCCCTAGAATTCTAGCCCTAGAATTCAAGCCCTAGATTCCAGACCTAGATCTCAAGCCCTAGATTCTAGCCATAGAATTCTAGCCCTAGATTCTAGCCCTAGATTCAAGCCCTAGATTCTAGCCCTAGAATCTAGCCCTAGATCTCAAGCCCTAGAATCTAGCCCTAGAACTCTAGCCCTAGAATTCTAGCCCTAGATTCTAGCCCTAGATTCTAGCCCTAGATTAGCCCTAGATTCTAGCCCTAGAATTCTAGCCTTAGATTCTAGCCCTAGATTCGAGCCCTAGAATTCTAGCCCTAGATTCTAGCCCTAGATTCTAGCCCTAGAATCTAGCCCTAGATCTCAAGCCCTAGAATTCTAGCCCTAGAATTCTAGCCCTAGAATTCTAGCCCTAGATTCCAGCCCTAGATCTCAAGCCCTAGATTCTAGCCATAGAATTCTAGCCCTAGATTCTAGCCCTAGAATCTAGCCCTAGATCTCAAGCCCTAGAATCTAGCCCTAGAACTCTAGCCCTAGAATTCTAGCCCTAGATTCTAGCCCTAGATTCTAGCCCTAGATTCTAGCCCTAGAATTCAAGCCCTAGAAATCTAGCCCTAGAATTCTAGCCCTAGATTCTAGCCCTAGAATTCTAGCCCTTGATTCTAGCCCTAGATTCTAGCCCTAGAATTCTAGCCCTAGATTCTAATCTAGCCCTAGAACTCTAGCCCTAGAATTCTAGCCCTAGATTCTAGCCCTAGATTCTAGCCCTAGATTCTAGCCCTAGAATTCAAGCCCTAGAAATCTAGCCCTAGAATTCTAGCCCTAGATTCTAGCCCTAGAATTCTAGCCCTTGATTCTAGCCCTAGATTCTAGCCCTAGAATTCTAGCCCTAGATTCTAGTCACTCTAGAAACTAGATGGACGATAGTCTAGGAGCTAGACTTACTCTCGAAACTAGAGCGACGATAGTTAGTCTAGAAGCTAGAGTCACTCTAGAAACTAGAATGACTCTTGTAACTAAAGTGACGATAGTTATCCAGTCTAGAAACTAGATGGACGATAGTTAGTTAGCCTAGGAACTAGAGGTACTCGAGAAACTAGAGCCACTCTAGGAACTAGAGTAACTCTAGAAACTAAGATCACTGCAGAAACTAGAGCGAGTCACTCTTGAAACTAGAGTGAGTCACTCTAGAAACTAGAGTTAGTCACTCTAGCAACTAGAGTGAGTCACTCTAGAACGTAGAGTGACTCTAGTGTTCTACTAGAGTGACGATAGGTAGTCACTCTAGAATTTAGAGTCGCTCTAGAAACTAGAGTCACTCTAGAAGCTAAAATCACTGTAGAAACTAGAGTGAGTCACTCTGAAAAGTAGAGTCACTCTAGTGTTCTACTAGAGTGACGATAGTTAGTCACTCTAGAAACTAGAGTCGCGCTAGAGACTAGAGTCACTCTAGAAACTAGAGTCACTCTAGAAACTAGAGTCACTCTAGAAGCTAGAGTCACTCTAGAAACTAGAGTGACGATAGTTAGTCACTCTAGAAACTAGAGACTCTAGACTCTAGAAACTTTCTTTCTTCTCGTAGGACGCACCGTTCGCGAGATATAAGCTGTCGAAAATTCCATACGAACCGCCAGAACCCCTACAGATGTCGATTTTTCTACATTAAAAAAATCATGAATGTTGGTCTTTCTTTGTTCATATCTCAAAAACCGTGCGTCCTACAGGAAAGTGATGTGGGTCGATTCTGTAGCTTATGACTTGATCTAGAGGATGGAGCTGGAGAACGAACAAATTTACAGTTACAAGGGTATAATTTTTAGTGGATAATACACTTTTTGTGGTAAAATAACTTTATTTGTCGCCTTGCCGGTGATTGAGAGTGATGAAAATTTGCACAATTTGAACTCCCGTCAAGAGCAACAATTCAGGTTGATATTCCCTCAAAACCGATGTAAAATTTCATATCATTTACGCCAGAGAAACAAATTTCCCGGTTTTTGTCCAAAATTTGCCCAAATAACGGTTAATTGGTAAATTTTCCAATGCCATCCTCTAGATCAAGTCATGAGCTACAAAAAAGTATGCTGCTTTTTTCTCGTAGGACGCACCGTTCGCGAGATATAAGCTGTCGAAAATTCCATACGAACCGCCAGAACCCCTACAGATGTCGATTTTTCTACATTAAAAAAATCATGAATGTTGGTTTTTCTTTGTTCATATCTCAAAAACCGTGCGTCCTACAGAAAAGTGATGTGGGTCGATTTTGTAGCTTATGACTTGATCTAGAGGATGGAGCTGGAGAACGGACAAATTTACCGTTATAAGGGTATAATATTTAATGGATAATGCACTTTTTGTGGTAAAATAACTTTATTTATCGCCTTGCCGGTGATTGAGAGTGATGAAAATTTGCACAATGTGAATTCACGTCAAGAGCAACAATTCAGGTTGATATTCCCTCAAAACCGATGTAAAATTTCATATCATTTAAGCCAGAGAAACAAATTTCCCGGTTTTTGTCCAAAATTTGCCCAAATAACGGTTAATTGGTAAATTTTCCAATGCCATCCTCTAGATCAAGTCATGAGCTACAAAAAAGTATACTGCTTTTTTCTCGTAGTACGCACCGTTCGCGAGATATAAGCTGTTGTAAATTCCATACGAACCGCCAGAACCCCTACAGATGTCGATTTTACTACATTAAAAAAATCATGAATGTTGGTCTTCTTTGTTCATATCTCAAAAACCGTGCGTCCTACAGAAAAGTGATGTGGGTCGATTTTGTAGCTTATGACTTGGTCTAGAAGATGGAGCTGGAGAACGGACAAATTTACCGTTGTGAGGGTATAATTTTTAATGGATAATGCACTTTTTGTGGTAAAATAACTTTATTTATCGCCTTGCCGGTGATTGAGAGTGATGAAAATTTGCACAATGTGAATTCACGTCAAGAGCAACAATTCAGGTTGATATTCCCTCAAAACCGATGTAAGATTTCATATCATTTACGCCAGAGAAACAAATTTCCCGGTTTTTGTCCAAAATTTGCCCAAATAACGGCTTATTGGTAAATTTTCCAATGCCATCCTCTAGATCAAGTCATGAGCTACAAAAAAGTATACTGCTTTTTTCTCGTAGTACGCACCGTTCGCGAGATATAAGCTGTTGTAAATTCCATACGAACCGCCAGAACCCCTACAGATGTCGATTTTACTACATTAAAAAAATCATGAATGTTGGTCTTCTTTGTTCATATCTCAAAAACCGTGCGTCCTACAGAAAAGTGATGTGGGTCGATTTTGTAGCTTATGACTTGGTCTAGAAGATGGAGCTGGAGAACGGACAAATTTACCGTTATAAGGGTATAATTTTTAATGGATAGTGCACTCTTTGTGGTAAAATAACTTTATTTATCGCCTTGCCGGTGATTGAGAGTGATGGAAATTTGCACAATGTGAATTCACGTCAAGAGCAACAATTCAGGTTGATATTCCCTCAAAACCGATGTAAAATTTCATATCATTTACGCCAGAGAAACAAATTTCCCGGTTTTTGTCCAAAATTTGCCCAAATAACGGTTAATTGGTAAATTTTCCAATGCCATCCTCTAGATCAAGTCAGTACGCACCGTTCGCGAGATATAAGCTGTCGAAAATTCAATACGAACCGCCAGAACCCGTACAGATGTCGATTTTTCTACATTAAAAAAATCGTGAATGTTGGTCTTTCTTTGTTCATATCTCAAAAACCGTGCGTCCTACAGAAAAGTGATGTGGGTCGATTTTGTAGCTTATGACTTGGTCTAGAAGATGGAGCTGGAGAACGGACAAATTTACCGTTATAATGGTATAATTTTTAATGGATAATGTATTTTTTGTGGTAAAATAACTTTATTTATCGCCTTGCCGGTGATTGAGAGTGATGAAAATTTGCACAATGTGAATTCACGTCAAGAGCAACAATTCAGGTTTGCACAATGTGAATTCACGTCAAGAGCAACAATTCAGGTTGATATTCCCTCAAAACCGATGTAAAATTTCATATCATTTAAGCCAGAGAAACAAATTTCCCGGTTTTTGTCCAAAATTTGCCCAAATAACGGTTAATTGGTAAATTTTCCAATGCCATCCTCTAGATCAAGTCATGAGCTACAAAAAAGTATACTGCTTTTTTCTCGTAGTACGCACCGTTCGCGAGATATAAGCTGTTGTAAATTCCATACGAACCGCCAGAACCCCTACAGATGTCGATTTTACTACATTAAAAAAATCATGAATGTTGGTCTTCTTTGTTCATATCTCAAAAACCGTGCGTCCTACAGAAAAGTGATGTGGGTCGATTTTGTAGCTTATGACTTGGTCTAGAAGATGGAGCTGGAGAACGGACAAATTTACCGTTGTGAGGGTATAATTTTTAATGGATAATGCACTTTTTGTGGTAAAATAACTTTATTTATCGCCTTGCCGGTGATTGAGAGTGATGAAAATTTGCACAATGTGAATTCACGTCAAGAGCAACAATTCAGGTTGATATTCCCTCAAAACCGATGTAAAATTTCATATCATTTACGCCAGAGAAACAAATATCCCGGGTTTTGTCCAAAATTTGGCCAAATAACGGCTTATTGGTAAATTTTCCAATGCCATCCTCTAGATCAAGTCATGAGCTACAAAAAAGTATACTGCTTTTTTCTCGTAGGAAGCATCGTTCGCGAGATATTAGCTGTCGAAAATTCAATACGAACCGCCAGAACCCGTACAGATGTCGATTTTTCTACATTAAAAAAATCATGAATGTTGGTCTTTCTTTGTTCATATCTCAAAAACCGTGCGTCCTACAGAAAAGTGATGTGGGTCGATTTTGTAGCTTATGACTTGGTCTAGAAGATGGAGCTGGAGAACGGACAAATTTACCGTTGTGAGGGTATAATTTTTAATGGATAATGCACTTTTTGTGGTAAAATAACTTTATTTATCGCCTTGCCGGTGATTGAGAGTGATGAAAATTTGCACAATGTGAATTCACGTCAAGAGCAACAATTCAGGTTGATATTCCCTCAAAACCGATGTAAGATTTCATATCATTTACGCCAGAGAAACAAATTTCCCGGTTTTTGTCCAAAATTTGCCCAAATAACGGTTAATTGGTAAATTTTCCAATGCCATCCTCTAGATCAAGTCATGAGCTACAAAAAAGTATACTGCTTTTTTCTCGTAGTACGCACCGTTCGCGAGATATAAGCTGTTGTAAATTCCATACGAACCGCCAGAACCCCTACAGATGTCGATTTTACTACATTAAAAAAATCATGAATGTTGGTCTTCTTTGTTCATATCTCAAAAACCGTGCGTCCTACAGAAAAGTGATGTGGGTCGATTTTGTAGCTTATGACTTGGTCTAGAAGATGGAGCTGGAGAACGGACAAATTTACCGTTATAAGGGTATAATTTTTAATGGATAGTGCACTCTTTGTGGTAAAATAACTTTATTTATCGCCTTGCCGGTGATTGAGAGTGATGAAAATTTGCACAATGTGAATTCACGTCAAGAGCAACAATTCAGGTTGATATTCCCTCAAAACCGATGTAAAATTTCATATCATTTACGCCAGAGAAACAAATTTCCCGGTTTTTGTCCAAAATTTGCCCAAATAACGGTTAATTGGTAAATTTTCCAATGCCATCCTCTAGATCAAGTCAGTACGCACCGTTCGCGAGATATAAGCTGTCGAAAATTCAATACGAACCGCCAGAACCCGTACAGATGTCGATTTTTCTACATTAAAAAAATCATGAATGTTGGTCTTTCTTTGTTCATATCTCAAAAACCGTGCGTCCTACAGAAAAGTGATGTGGGTCGATTTTGTAGCTTATGACTTGGTCTAGAAGATGGAGCTGGAGAACGGACAAATTTACCGTTATAATGGTATAATTTTTAATGGATAATGTATTTTTTGTGGTAAAATAACTTTATTTATCGCCTTGCCGGTGATTGAGAGTGATGAAAATTTGCACAATGTGAATTCACGTCAAGAGCAACAATTCAGGTTGATATTCCCTCAAAACCGATGTAAAATTTCATATCATTTACGCCAGAGAAACAAATTTCCCGGTTTTTGTCCAAAATTTGCCCAAATAACGGTTAATTGGTAAATTTTCCAATGCCATCCTCTAGATCAAGTCATGAGCTACAAAAAAGTATACTGCTTTTTTCTCGTAGTACGCACCGTTCGCGTGATATAAGCTGTCGAAAATTCAATACGAACCGCCAGAAACCCTACAGATGTCGATTTTTCTACATTAAAAAAATCATGAATATTGGTCTTTCTTTGTTCATATCTCAAAAACCGTGCGTCCTACAGAAAAGTGATGTGGGTCGATTTTATAGCTTATGACTTGATCTAGAGGATGGAGCTGGAGAACGGACAAATTTACCGTTAAAAGGGATAATATTTAATGGATAATGAACTTTTTGTGGTAAAATAACTTTATTTATCGCCTTGCCGGTGATTGAGAGTGATGAAAATTTGCACAATGTGAATTCACGTCAAGAGCAACAATTCAGGTTGATATTCCCTCAAAACCGATGTAAAATTTCATATCATTTACGCCAGAGAAACAAATTTCCTGGTTTTTGTCCAAAATTTGCCCAAATAACGGTTAATTGGTAAATTTTCCAATGCCATCCTCTAGATCAAGTCATGAGCTACAAAAAAGTATACTGCTTTTTTCTCGTAGGACGCACCGTTCGCGAGATATAAGCTGTCGAAAATTCAATACGCACCGCCAGAACCCCTACAGATGTCGATTTTTCTACATTAAAAAAATCATGAATGTTGGTCTTTCTTTGTTCATATCTCAAAAACCGTGCGTCCTACAGAAAAGTGATGTGGGTCGATTTTGTAGCTTATGACTTGATCTAGAGGATGGAGCATGAATGTTGGTCTTCTTTGTTCATATCTCAAAAACCGTGCGTCCTACAGAAAAGTGATGTGGGTCGATTTTGTAGCTTATGACTTGGTCTAGAAGATGGAGCTGGAGAACGGACAAATTTACAGTTGTAAGGGTATAATTTTTAATGGATAATGCACTTTTTGTGGTAAAATAACTTTATTTATCGCCTTGCCGGTGATTGAGAGTGATGAAAATTTGCACAATGTGAATTCACGTCAAGAGCAACAATTCAGGTTGATATTCCCTCAAAACCGATGTAAAATTTCATATCATTTACGCCAGAGAAACAAATTTCCCGGTTTTTGTCCAAAATTTGCCCAAATAACGGCTTATTGGTAAATTTTCCAATGCCATCCTCTAGATCAAGTCATGAGCTACAAAAAAGTATACTGCTTTTTTCTCGTAGGACGCACCGTTCGCGAGATATAAGCTGTCGAAAATTCAATACGCACCGCCAGAACCCCTACAGATGTCGATTTTTCTACATTAAAAAAATCATGAATGTTGGTCTTTCTTTGTTCATATCTCAAAAACCGTGCGTCCTACAGAAAAGTGATGTGGGTCGATTTTGTAGCTTATGACTTGATCTAGAGGATGGAGCATGAATGTTGGTCTTTCTTTGTTCATATCTCAAAAACCGTGCGTCCTACAGAAAAGTGATGTGGGTCGATTTTGTAGCTTATGACTTGATCTAGAGGATGGAGCTGGAGAACGGACAAATTTACCGTTATAAGGGTATAATTTTTAATGGATAATGCACTTTTTGTGGTAAAATAACTTTATTTATCGCCTTGCCGGTGATTGAGAGTGATGAAAATTTGCACAATGTGAATTCACGTCAAGAGCAACAATTCAGGTTGATATTCCCTCAAAACCGATGTAAAATTTCATATCATTTACGCCAGAGAAACAAATTTCCCGGTTTTTGTCCAAAATTTGCCCAAATAACGGTTAATTGGTAAATTTTCCAATGCCATCCTCTAGATCAAGTCATGAGCTACAAAAAAGTATACTGCTTTTTTCTCGTAGGACGCACCGTTCGCGAGATATAAGCTGTCGAAAATTCCATACGAACCGCCAGAACCCCTACAGATGTCGATTTTTCTACATTAAAAAAATCATGAATGTTGGTCTTCTTTGTTCATATCTCAAAAACCGTGCGTCCTACAGAAAAGTGATGTGGGTCGATTTTGTAGCTTATGACTTGATCTAGAGAATGGAGCTGGAGAACGAACAAATTTACAGTTACAAGGGTATAATTTTTAGTGGATAATGCACTTTTTGTGGTAAAATAACGTTATTTATCGCCTTGCCGGTGATTGAGAGTGATGAAAATTTGCACAATGTGAATTCACGTCAAGAGCAACAATTCAGGTTGATATTCCCTCAAAACCGATGTAAAATTGCATATCATTTACGCCAGAGAAACAAATTTCCCGGTTTTTGTCCAAAATTTGCCCAAATAACGGTTAATTGGTAAATTTTCCAATGCCATCCTCTAGATCAAGTCATGAGCTACAAAAAAGTATACTGCTTTTTTCTCGTAGGACGCACCGTTCGCGAGATATAAGCTGTCGAAAATTCCATACGAACCGCCAGAACCCCTACAGATGTCGATTTTTCTACATTAAAAAAATCATGAATGTTGGTCTTCTTTGTTCATATCTCAAAAACCGTGCGTCCTACAGAAAAGTGATGTGGGTCGATTTTGTAGCTTATGACTTGATCTAGAGGATGGAGCTGGAGAACGGACAAATTTACCGTTATAATGGTATAATTTTTAATGGATAATGTATTTTTTGTGGTAAAATAACTTTATTTATCGCCTTGCCGGTGATTGAGAGTGATGAAAATTTGCACAATGTGAATTCACGTCAAGAGCAACAATTCAGGTTGATATTCCCTCAAAACCGATGTAAAATTGCATATCATTTACGCCAGAGAAACAAATTTCCCGGTTTTTGTCCAAAATTTGCCCAAATAACGGTTAATTGGTAAATTTTCCAATGCCATCCTCTAGATCAAGTCATGAGCTACAAAAAAGTATACTGCTTTTTTCTCGTAAGACGCACCGTTCGCGAGATATAAGCTGTCGAAAATTCCATACGAACCGCCAGAACCCCTACAGATGTCGATTTTTCTACATTAAAAAAATCATGAATGTTGGTCTTTCTTTGTTCATATCTCAAAAACCGTGCGTCCTACAGAAAAGTGATGTGGGTCGATTTTGTAGCTTATGACTTGATCTAGAGGATTGAGCTGGAGAACGGACAAATTTACCGTTATAAGGGTATAATTTTTAATGGATAATGCACTTTTTGTGGTAAAATAACTTTATTTATCGCCTTGCCGGTGATTGAGAGTGATGAAAATTTGCACAATGTGAATTCACGTCAAGAGCAACAATTCAGGTTGATATTCCCTCAAAACCGATGTAAAATTTCATATCATTTACGCCAGAGAAACAAATTTCCCGGTTTTTGTCCAAAATTTGCCCAAATAACGGTTAATTGGTAAATTTTCCAATGCCATCCTCTAGATCAAGTCATGAGCTACAAAAAAGTATACTGCTTTTTTCTCGTAGGACGCACCGTTCGCGAGATATAAGCTGTCGAAAATTCCATACGAACCGCCAGAACCCCTACAGATGTCGATTTTTCTACATTAAAAAAATCATGAATGTTGGTCTTCTTTGTTCATATCTCAAAAACCGTGCGTCCTACAGAAAAGTGATGTGGGTCGATTTTGTAGCTTATGACTTGATCTAGAGGATGGAGCTGGAGAACGAACAAATTTACAGTTACAAGGGTATAATTTTTAGTGGATAATGCACTTTTTGTGGTAAAATAACTTTATTTATCGCCTTGCCGGTGATTGAGAGTGATGAAAATTTGCACAATGTGAATTCACGTCAAGAGCAACAATTCAGGTTGATATTCCCTCAAAACCGATTTTCTCGTAGGACGCACCGTTCGCGAGATATAAGCTGTCGAAAATTCCATACGAACCGCCAGAACCCCTACAGATGTCGATTTTTCTACATTAAAAAAATCATGAATGTTGGTCTTCTTTGTTCATATCTCAAAAACCGTGCGTCCTACAGAAAAGTGATGTGGGTCGATTTTGTAGCTTATGACTTGATCTAGAGAATGGAGCTGGAGAACGAACAAATTTACAGTTACAAGGGTATAATTTTTAGTGGATAATGCACTTTTTGTGGTAAAATAACGTTATTTATCGCCTTGCCGGTGATTGAGAGTGATGAAAATTTGCACAATGTGAATTCACGTCAAGAGCAACAATTCAGGTTGATATTCCCTCAAAACCGATGTAAAATTGCATATCATTTACGCCAGAGAAACAAATTTCCCGGTTTTTGTCCAAAATTTGCCCAAATAACGGTTAATTGGTAAATTTTCCAATGCCATCCTCTAGATCAAGTCATGAGCTACAAAAAAGTATACTGCTTTTTTCTCGTAGGACGCACCGTTCGCGAGATATAAGCTGTCGAAAATTCCATACGAACCGCCAGAACCCCTACAGATGTCGATTTTTCTACATTAAAAAAATCATGAATGTTGGTCTTCTTTGTTCATATCTCAAAAACCGTGCGTCCTACAGAAAAGTGATGTGGGTCGATTTTGTAGCTTATGACTTGATCTAGAGGATGGAGCTGGAGAACGGACAAATTTACCGTTATAATGGTATAATTTTTAATGGATAATGTATTTTTTGTGGTAAAATAACTTTATTTATCGCCTTGCCGGTGATTGAGAGTGATGAAAATTTGCACAATGTGAATTCACGTCAAGAGCAACAATTCAGGTTGATATTCCCTCAAAACCGATGTAAAATTGCATATCATTTACGCCAGAGAAACAAATTTCCCGGTTTTTGTCCAAAATTTGCCCAAATAACGGTTAATTGGTAAATTTTCCAATGCCATCCTCTAGATCAAGTCATGAGCTACAAAAAAGTATACTGCTTTTTTCTCGTAAGACGCACCGTTCGCGAGATATAAGCTGTCGAAAATTCCATACGAACCGCCAGAACCCCTACAGATGTCGATTTTTCTACATTAAAAAAATCATGAATGTTGGTCTTTCTTTGTTCATATCTCAAAAACCGTGCGTCCTACAGAAAAGTGATGTGGGTCGATTTTGTAGCTTATGACTTGATCTAGAGGATGGAGCATGAATGTTGGTCTTTCTTTGTTCATATCTCAAAAACCGTGCGTCCTACAGAAAAGTGATGTGGGTCGATTTTGTAGCTTATGACTTGATCTAGAGGATTGAGCTGGAGAACGGACAAATTTACCGTTATAAGGGTATAATTTTTAATGGATAATGCACTTTTTGTGGTAAAATAACTTTATTTATCGCCTTGCCGGTGATTGAGAGTGATGAAAATTTGCACAATGTGAATTCACGTCAAGAGCAACAATTCAGGTTGATATTCCCTCAAAACCGATGTAAAATTTCATATCATTTACGCCAGAGAAACAAATTTCCCGGTTTTTGTCCAAAATTTGCCCAAATAACGGTTAATTGGTAAATTTTCCAATGCCATCCTCTAGATCAAGTCATGAGCTACAAAAAAGTATACTGCTTTTTTCTCGTAGGACGCACCGTTCGCGAGATATAAGCTGTCGAAAATTCCATACGAACCGCCAGAACCCCTACAGATGTCGATTTTTCTACATTAAAAAAATCATGAATGTTGGTCTTCTTTGTTCATATCTCAAAAACCGTGCGTCCTACAGAAAAGTGATGTGGGTCGATTTTGTAGCTTATGACTTGATCTAGAGGATGGAGCTGGAGAACGAACAAATTTACAGTTACAAGGGTATAATTTTTAGTGGATAATGCACTTTTTGTGGTAAAATAACTTTATTTATCGCCTTGCCGGTGATTGAGAGTGATGAAAATTTGCACAATGTGAATTCACGTCAAGAGCAACAATTCAGGTTGATATTCCCTCAAAACCGATGTAAAATTTCATATCATTTACGCCAGAGAAACAAATATCCCGGGTTTTGTCCAAAATTTGGCCAAATAACGGCTTATTGGTAAATTTTCCAATGCCATCCTCTAGATCAAGTCATGAGCTACAAAAAAGTATACTGCTTTTTTCTCGTAGGAAGCATCGTTCGCGAGATATTAGCTGTCGAAAATTCAATACGAACCGCCAGAACCCGTACAGATGTCGATTTTTCTACATTAAAAAAATCATGAATGTTGGTCTTTCTTTGTTCATATCTCAAAAACCGTGCGTCCTACAGAAAAGTGATGTGGGTCGATTTTGTAGCTTATGACTTGGTCTAGAAGATGGAGCTGGAGAACGGACAAATTTACCGTTGTGAGGGTATAATTTTTAATGGATAATGCACTTTTTGTGGTAAAATAACTTTATTTATCGCCTTGCCGGTGATTGAGAGTGATGAAAATTTGCACAATGTGAATTCACGTCAAGAGCAACAATTCAGGTTGATATTCCCTCAAAACCGATGTAAGATTTCATATCATTTACGCCAGAGAAACAAATTTCCCGGTTTTTGTCCAAAATTTGCCCAAATAACGGTTAATTGGTAAATTTTCCAATGCCATCCTCTAGATCAAGTCATGAGCTACAAAAAAGTATACTGCTTTTTTCTCGTAGTACGCACCGTTCGCGAGATATAAGCTGTTGTAAATTCCATACGAACCGCCAGAACCCCTACAGATGTCGATTTTACTACATTAAAAAAATCATGAATGTTGGTCTTCTTTGTTCATATCTCAAAAACCGTGCGTCCTACAGAAAAGTGATGTGGGTCGATTTTGTAGCTTATGACTTGGTCTAGAAGATGGAGCTGGAGAACGGACAAATTTACCGTTATAAGGGTATAATTTTTAATGGATAGTGCACTCTTTGTGGTAAAATAACTTTATTTATCGCCTTGCCGGTGATTGAGAGTGATGAAAATTTGCACAATGTGAATTCACGTCAAGAGCAACAATTCAGGTTGATATTCCCTCAAAACCGATGTAAAATTTCATATCATTTACGCCAGAGAAACAAATTTCCCGGTTTTTGTCCAAAATTTGCCCAAATAACGGTTAATTGGTAAATTTTCCAATGCCATCCTCTAGATCAAGTCAGTACGCACCGTTCGCGAGATATAAGCTGTCGAAAATTCAATACGAACCGCCAGAACCCGTACAGATGTCGATTTTTCTACATTAAAAAAATCATGAATGTTGGTCTTTCTTTGTTCATATCTCAAAAACCGTGCGTCCTACAGAAAAGTGATGTGGGTCGATTTTGTAGCTTATGACTTGGTCTAGAAGATGGAGCTGGAGAACGGACAAATTTACCGTTATAATGGTATAATTTTTAATGGATAATGTATTTTTTGTGGTAAAATAACTTTATTTATCGCCTTGCCGGTGATTGAGAGTGATGAAAATTTGCACAATGTGAATTCACGTCAAGAGCAACAATTCAGGTTGATATTCCCTCAAAACCGATGTAAAATTTCATATCATTTACGCCAGAGAAACAAATTTCCCGGTTTTTGTCCAAAATTTGCCCAAATAACGGTTAATTGGTAAATTTTCCAATGCCATCCTCTAGATCAAGTCATGAGCTACAAAAAAGTATACTGCTTTTTTCTCGTAGTACGCACCGTTCGCGTGATATAAGCTGTCGAAAATTCAATACGAACCGCCAGAAACCCTACAGATGTCGATTTTTCTACATTAAAAAAATCATGAATATTGGTCTTTCTTTGTTCATATCTCAAAAACCGTGCGTCCTACAGAAAAGTGATGTGGGTCGATTTTATAGCTTATGACTTGATCTAGAGGATGGAGCTGGAGAACGGACAAATTTACCGTTAAAAGGGATAATATTTAATGGATAATGAACTTTTTGTGGTAAAATAACTTTATTTATCGCCTTGCCGGTGATTGAGAGTGATGAAAATTTGCACAATGTGAATTCACGTCAAGAGCAACAATTCAGGTTGATATTCCCTCAAAACCGATGTAAAATTTCATATCATTTACGCCAGAGAAACAAATTTCCTGGTTTTTGTCCAAAATTTGCCCAAATAACGGTTAATTGGTAAATTTTCCAATGCCATCCTCTAGATCAAGTCATGAGCTACAAAAAAGTATACTGCCTTTTTCTCGTAGGACGCAACGTTCGCGAGATATAAGCTGTCGAAAATTCCATACGAACCGCCAGAACCCCTACAGATGTCGATTTTACTACATTAAAAAAATCATGAATGTTGGTCTTCTTTGTTCATATCTCAAAAACCGTGCGTCCTACAGAAAAGTGATGTGGGTCGATTTTGTAGCTTATGACTTGGTCTAGAAGATGGAGCTGGAGAACGGACAAATTTACAGTTGTAAGGGTATAATTTTTAATGGATAATGCACTTTTTGTGGTAAAATAACTTTATTTATCGCCTTGCCGGTGATTGAGAGTGATGAAAATTTGCACAATGTGAATTCACGTCAAGAGCAACAATTCAGGTTGATATTCCCTCAAAACCGATGTAAAATTTCATATCATTTACGCCAGAGAAACAAATTTCCCGGTTTTTGTCCAAAATTTGCCCAAATAACGGCTTATTGGTAAATTTTCCAATGCCATCCTCTAGATCAAGTCATGAGCTACAAAAAAGTATACTGCTTTTTTCTCGTAGGACGCACCGTTCGCGAGATATAAGCTGTCGAAAATTCAATACGCACCGCCAGAACCCCTACAGATGTCGATTTTTCTACATTAAAAAAATCATGAATGTTGGTCTTTCTTTGTTCATATCTCAAAAACCGTGCGTCCTACAGAAAAGTGATGTGGGTCGATTTTGTAGCTTATGACTTGATCTAGAGGATGGAGCATGAATGTTGGTCTTTCTTTGTTCATATCTCAAAAACCGTGCGTCCTACAGAAAAGTGATGTGGGTCGATTTTGTAGCTTATGACTTGATCTAGAGGATGGAGCTGGAGAACGGACAAATTTACCGTTATAAGGGTATAATTTTTAATGGATAATGCACTTTTTGTGGTAAAATAACTTTATTTATCGCCTTGCCGGTGATTGAGAGTGATGAAAATTTGCACAATGTGAATTCACGTCAAGAGCAACAATTCAGGTTGATATTCCCTCAAAACCGATGTAAAATTTCATATCATTTACGCCAGAGAAACAAATTTCCCGGTTTTTGTCCAAAATTTGCCCAAATAACGGTTAATTGGTAAATTTTCCAATGCCATCCTCTAGATCAAGTCATGAGCTACAAAAAAGTATACTGCTTTTTTCTCGTAGGACGCACCGTTCGCGAGATATAAGCTGTCGAAAATTCCATACGAACCGCCAGAACCCCTACAGATGTCGATTTTTCTACATTAAAAAAATCATGAATGTTGGTCTTCTTTGTTCATATCTCAAAAACCGTGCGTCCTACAGAAAAGTGATGTGGGTCGATTTTGTAGCTTATGACTTGATCTAGAGAATGGAGCTGGAGAACGAACAAATTTACAGTTACAAGGGTATAATTTTTAGTGGATAATGCACTTTTTGTGGTAAAATAACGTTATTTATCGCCTTGCCGGTGATTGAGAGTGATGAAAATTTGCACAATGTGAATTCACGTCAAGAGCAACAATTCAGGTTGATATTCCCTCAAAACCGATGTAAAATTGCATATCATTTACGCCAGAGAAACAAATTTCCCGGTTTTTGTCCAAAATTTGCCCAAATAACGGTTAATTGGTAAATTTTCCAATGCCATCCTCTAGATCAAGTCATGAGCTACAAAAAAGTATACTGCTTTTTTCTCGTAGGACGCACCGTTCGCGAGATATAAGCTGTCGAAAATTCCATACGAACCGCCAGAACCCCTACAGATGTCGATTTTTCTACATTAAAAAAATCATGAATGTTGGTCTTCTTTGTTCATATCTCAAAAACCGTGCGTCCTACAGAAAAGTGATGTGGGTCGATTTTGTAGCTTATGACTTGATCTAGAGGATGGAGCTGGAGAACGGACAAATTTACCGTTATAATGGTATAATTTTTAATGGATAATGTATTTTTTGTGGTAAAATAACTTTATTTATCGCCTTGCCGGTGATTGAGAGTGATGAAAATTTGCACAATGTGAATTCACGTCAAGAGCAACAATTCAGGTTGATATTCCCTCAAAACCGATGTAAAATTGCATATCATTTACGCCAGAGAAACAAATTTCCCGGTTTTTGTCCAAAATTTGCCCAAATAACGGTTAATTGGTAAATTTTCCAATGCCATCCTCTAGATCAAGTCATGAGCTACAAAAAAGTATACTGCTTTTTTCTCGTAGGACGCACCGTTCGCGAGATATAAGCTGTCGAAAATTCCATACGAACCGCCAGAACCCCTACAGATGTCGATTTTTCTACATTAAAAAAATCATGAATGTTGGTCTTCTTTGTTCATATCTCAAAAACCGTGCGTCCTACAGAAAAGTGATGTGGGTCGATTTTGTAGCTTATGACTTGATCTAGAGGATGGAGCTGGAGAACGAACAAATTTACAGTTACAAGGGTATAATTTTTAGTGGATAATGCACTTTTTGTGGTAAAATAACGTTATTTATCGCCTTGCCGGTGATTGAGAGTGATGAAAATTTGCACAATGTGAATTCACGTCAAGAGCAACAATTCAGGTTGATATTCCCTCAAAACCGATGTAAAATTGCATATCATTTACGCCAGAGAAACAAATTTCCCGGTTTTTGTCCAAAATTTGCCCAAATAACGGTTAATTGGTAAATTTTCCAATGCCATCCTCTAGATCAAGTCATGAGCTACAAAAAAGTATACTGCTTTTTTCTCGTAGGACGCACCGTTCGCGAGATATAAGCTGTCGAAAATTCCATACGAACCGCCAGAACCCCTACAGATGTCGATTTTTCTACATTAAAAAAATCATGAATGTTGGTCTTCTTTGTTCATATCTCAAAAACCGTGCGTCCTACAGAAAAGTGATGTGGGTCGATTTTGTAGCTTATGACTTGATCTAGAGGATGGAGCTGGAGAACGAACAAATTTACAGTTACAAGGGTATAATTTTTAGTGGATAATGCACTTTTTGTGGTAAAATAACGTTATTTATCGCCTTGCCGGTGATTGAGAGTGATGAAAATTTGCACAATGTGAATTCACGTCAAGAGCAACAATTCAGGTTGATATTCCCTCAAAACCGATGTAAAATTTCATATCATTTACGCCAGAGAAACAAATTTCCCGGTTTTTGTCCAAAATTTGCCCAAATAACGGCTTATTGGTAAATTTTCCAATGCCATCCTCTAGATCAAGTCATGAGCTACAAAAAAGTATACTGCTTTTTTCTCGTAAGACGCACCGTTCGCGAGATATAAGCTGTCGAAAATTCCATACGAACCGCCAGAACCCCTACAGATGTCGATTTTTCTACATTAAAAAAATCATGAATGTTGGTCTTTCTTTGTTCATATCTCAAAAACCGTGCGTCCTACAGAAAAGTGATGTGGGTCGATTTTGTAGCTTATGACTTGATCTAGAGGATGGAGCATGAATGTTGGTCTTTCTTTGTTCATATCTCAAAAACCGTGCGTCCTACAGAAAAGTGATGTGGGTCGATTTTGTAGCTTATGACTTGATCTAGAGGATGGAGCTGGAGAACGGACAAATTTACCGTTATAAGGGTATAATTTTTAATGGATAATGCACTTTTTGTGGTAAAATAACTTTATTTATCGCCTTGCCGGTGATTGAGAGTGATGAAAATTTGCACAATGTGAATTCACGTCAAGAGCAACAATTCAGGTTGATATTCCCTCAAAACCGATGTAAAATTTCATATCATTTACGCCAGAGAAACAAATTTCCCGGTTTTTGTCCAAAATCTGCCCAAATAACGGTTAATTGGTAAATTTTCCAATGCCATCCTCTAGATCAAGTCATGAGCTACAAAAAAGTATACTGCTTTTTTCTCGTAGGACGCACCGTTCGCGAGATATAAGCTGTCGAAAATTCCATACGAACCGCCAGAACCCCTACAGATGTCGATTTTTCTACATTAAAAAAATCATGAATGTTGGTCTTCTTTGTTCATATCTCAAAAACCGTGCGTCCTACAGAAAAGTGATGTGGGTCGATTTTGTAGCTTATGACTTGATCTAGAGGATGGAGCTGGAGAACGAACAAATTTACAGTTACAAGGGTATAATTTTTAGTGGATAATGCACTTTTTGTGGTAAAATAACGTTATTTATCGCCTTGCCGGTGATTGAGAGTGATGAAAATTTGCACAATGTGAATTCACGTCAAGAGCAACAATTCAGGTTGATATTCCCTCAAAACCGATGTAAAATTGCATATCATTTACGCCAGAGAAACAAATTTCCCGGTTTTTGTCCAAAATTTGCCCAAATAACGGTTAATTGGTAAATTTTCCAATGCCATCCTCTAGATCAAGTCATGAGCTACAAAAAAGTATACTGCTTTTTTCTCGTAGGACGCACCGTTCGCGAGATATAAGCTGTCGAAAATTCCATACGAACCGCCAGAACCCCTACAGATGTCGATTTTTCTACATTAAAAAAATCATGAATGTTGGTCTTTCTTTGTTCATATCTCAAAAACCGTGCGTCCTACAGAAAAGTGATGTGGGTCGATTTTGTAGCTTATGACTTGATCTAGAGGATGGAGCATGAATGTTGGTCTTTCTTTGTTCATATCTCAAAAACCGTGCGTCCTACAGAAAAGTGATGTGGGTCGATTTTGTAGCTTATGACTTGATCTAGAGGATGGAGCTGGAGAACGGACAAATTTACCGTTATAAGGGTATAATTTTTAATGGATAATGCACTTTTTGTGGTAAAATAACTTTATTTATCGCCTTGCCGGTGATTGAGAGTGATGAAAATTTGCACAATGTGAATTCACGTCAAGAGCAAAAATTCAGGTTGATATTCCCTCAAAACCGATGTAAAATTTCATATCATTTACGCCAGAGAAACAAATTTCCCGGTTTTTGTCCAAAATTTGCCCAAATAACGGTTAATTGGTAAATTTTCCAATGCCATCCTCTAGATCAAGTCATGAGCTACAAAAAAGTATACTGCTTTTTTCTCGTAGGACGCACCGTTCGCGAGATATAAGCTGTCGAAAATTCCATACGAACCGCCAGAACCCCTACAGATGTCGATTTTTCTACATTAAAAAAATCATGAATGTTGGTCTTCTTTGTTCATATCTCAAAAACCGTGCGTCCTACAGAAAAGTGATGTGGGTCGATTTTGTAGCTTATGACTTGATCTAGAGGATGGAGCTGGAGAACGGACAAATTTACCGTTATAATGGTATAATTTTTAATGGATAATGTATTTTTTGTGGTAAAATAACTTTATTTATCGCCTTGCCGGTGATTGAGAGTGATGAAAATTTGCACAATGTGAATTCACGTCAAGAGCAACAATTCAGGTTGATATTCCCTCAAAACCGATGTAAAATTGCATATCATTTACGCCAGAGAAACAAATTTCCCGGTTTTTGTCCAAAATTTGCCCAAATAACGGTTAATTGGTAAATTTTCCAATGCCATCCTCTAGATCAAGTCATGAGCTACAAAAAAGTATACTGCTTTTTTCTCGTAGGACGCACCGTTCGCGAGATATAAGCTGTCGAAAATTCCATACGAACCGCCAGAACCCCTACAGATGTCGATTTTTCTACATTAAAAAAATCATGAATGTTGGTCTTCTTTGTTCATATCTCAAAAACCGTGCGTCCTACAGAAAAGTGATGTGGGTCGATTTTGTAGCTTATGACTTGATCTAGAGGATGGAGCTGGAGAACGAACAAATTTACAGTTACAAGGGTATAATTTTTAGTGGATAATGCACTTTTTGTGGTAAAATAACGTTATTTATCGCCTTGCCGGTGATTGAGAGTGATGAAAATTTGCACAATGTGAATTCACGTCAAGAGCAACAATTCAGGTTGATATTCCCTCAAAACCGATGTAAAATTGCATATCATTTACGCCAGAGAAACAAATTTCCCGGTTTTTGTCCAAAATTTGCCCAAATAACGGTTAATTGGTAAATTTTCCAATGCCATCCTCTAGATCAAGTCATGAGCTACAAAAAAGTATACTGCTTTTTTCTCGTAGGACGCACCGTTCGCGAGATATAAGCTGTCGAAAATTCCATACGAACCGCCAGAACCCCTACAGATGTCGATTTTTCTACATTAAAAAAATCATGAATGTTGGTCTTCTTTGTTCATATCTCAAAAACCGTGCGTCCTACAGAAAAGTGATGTGGGTCGATTTTGTAGCTTATGACTTGATCTAGAGGATGGAGCTGGAGAACGGACAAATTTACCGTTATAATGGTATAATTTTTAATGGATAATGTATTTTTTGTGGTAAAATAACTTTATTTATCGCCTTGCCGGTGATTGAGAGTGATGAAAATTTGCACAATGTGAATTCACGTCAAGAGCAACAATTCAGGTTGATATTCCCTCAAAACCGATGTAAAATTGCATATCATTTACGCCAGAGAAACAAATTTCCCGGTTTTTGTCCAAAATTTGCCCAAATAACGGTTAATTGGTAAATTTTCCAATGCCATCCTCTAGATCAAGTCATGAGCTACAAAAAAGTATACTGCTTTTTTCTCGTAGGACGCACCGTTCGCGAGATATAAGCTGTCGAAAATTCCATACGAACCGCCAGAACCCCTACAGATGTCGATTTTTCTACATTAAAAAAATCATGAATGTTGGTCTTCTTTGTTCATATCTCAAAAACCGTGCGTCCTACAGAAAAGTGATGTGGGTCGATTTTGTAGCTTATGACTTGATCTAGAGGATGGAGCTGGAGAACGAACAAATTTACAGTTACAAGGGTATAATTTTTAGTGGATAATGCACTTTTTGTGGTAAAATAACGTTATTTATCGCCTTGCCGGTGATTGAGAGTGATGAAAATTTGCACAATGTGAATTCACGTCAAGAGCAACAATTCAGGTTGATATTCCCTCAAAACCGATGTAAAATTGCATATCATTTACGCCAGAGAAACAAATTTCCCGGTTTTTGTCCAAAATTTGCCCAAATAACGGTTAATTGGTAAATTTTCCAATGCCATCCTCTAGATCAAGTCATGAGCTACAAAAAAGTATACTGCTTTTTTCTCGTAGGACGCACCGTTCGCGAGATATAAGCTGTCGAAAATTCCATACGAACCGCCAGAACCCCTACAGATGTCGATTTTTCTACATTAAAAAAATCATGAATGTTGGTCTTCTTTGTTCATATCTCAAAAACCGTGCGTCCTACAGAAAAGTGATGTGGGTCGATTTTGTAGCTTATGACTTGATCTAGAGGATGGAGCTGGAGAACGAACAAATTTACAGTTACAAGGGTATAATTTTTAGTGGATAATGCACTTTTTGTGGTAAAATAACGTTATTTATCGCCTTGCCGGTGATTGAGAGTGATGAAAATTTGCACAATGTGAATTCACGTCAAGAGCAACAATTCAGGTTGATATTCCCTCAAAACCGATGTAAAATTTCATATCATTTACGCCAGAGAAACAAATTTCCCGGTTTTTGTCCAAAATTTGCCCAAATAACGGCTTATTGGTAAATTTTCCAATGCCATCCTCTAGATCAAGTCATGAGCTACAAAAAAGTATACTGCTTTTTTCTCGTAGGACGCACCGTTCGCGAGATATAAGCTGTCGAAAATTCAATACGAACCGCCAGAACCCCTACAGATGTCGATTTTTCTACATTAAAAAAATCATGAATGTTGGTCTTTCTTTGTTCATATCTCAAAAACCGTGCGTCGTACAGAAAAGTGATGTGGGTCGATTTTGTAGCTTATGACTTGATCTAGAGGATGGAGCATGAATGTTGGTCTTTCTTTGTTCATATCTCAAAAACCGTGCGTCCTACAGAAAAGTGATGTGGGTCGATTTTGTAGCTTATGACTTGATCTAGAGGATGGAGCTGGAGAACGGACAAATTTACCGTTATAAGGGTATAATTTTTAATGGATAATGCACTTTTTGTGGTAAAATAACTTTATTTATCGCCTTGCCGGTGATTGAGAGTGATGAAAATTTGCACAATGTGAATTCACGTCAAGAGCAACAATTCAGGTTGATATTCCCTCAAAACCGATGTAAAATTGCATATCATTTACGCCAGAGAAACAAATTTCCCGGTTTTTGTCCAAAATTTGCCCAAATAACGGCTTATTGGTAAATTTTCCAATGCCATCCTCTAGATCAAGTCATGAGCTACAAAAAAGTATACTGCTTTTTTCTCGTAGGACGCACCGTTCGCGAGATATAAGCTGTCGAAAATTCAATACGAACCGCCAGAACCCCTACAGATGTCGATTTTTCTACATTAAAAAAAATCATGAATGTTGGTCTTTCTTTGTTCATATCGCAAAAACCGTGAGTCCTACAGGAAAGTGATGTGGGTCGATTTTGTAGCTTATGACTTGATCTAGAGGATGGAGCTGGAGAACGGACAAATTTACCGTTATAAGGGTATAATTTTTAATGGATAATGCACTCTTTGTGGTAAAATAACTTTATTTATCGCCTTGCCGGTGATTGAGAGTGATGAAAATTTGCACAATGTGAATTCACGTCAAGAGCAACAATTCAGGTTGATATTCCCTCAAAACCGATGTAAAATTTCATATCATTTACGCCAGAGAAACAAATTTCCCGGTTTTTGTCCAAAATTTGCCCAAATAACGGTTAATTGGTAAATTTTCCAATGCCATCCTCTAGATCAAGTCATGAGCTACAAAAAAGTATACTTCTTTTTTCTCGTAGGACGCACCGTTCGCGAGATATAAGCTGTCGAAAATTCCATACGAACCGCCAGAACCCCTACAGATGTCGATTTTTCTACATTAAAAAAATCATGAATGTTGGTCTTCTTTGTTCATATCTCAAAAACCGTGCGTCCTACAGAAAAGTGATGTGGGTCGATTTTGTAGCTTATGACTTGATCTAGAGGATGGAGCTGGAGAACGAACAAATTTACAGTTACAAGGGTATAATTTTTAGTGGATAATGCACTTTTTGTGGTAAAATAACGTTATTTATCGCCTTGCCGGTGATTGAGAGTGATGAAAATTTGCACAATGTGAATTCACGTCAAGAGCAACAATTCAGGTTGATATTCCCTCAAAACCGATGTAAAATTGCATATCATTTACGCCAGAGAAACAAATTTCCCGGTTTTTTTCCAAAATTTGCCCAAATAACGGCTAATTGGTAAATTTTCCAATGCCATCCTCTAGATCAAGTCATGAGCTACAAAAAAGTATGCTGCTTTTTTCTCGTAGGACGTACGGTTCGCGAGATATAAGCTGTCGAAAATTCAATACGAACCGCCAGAATCCCTACGGATGTCGATTTTTCTACATTAAAAAAATCATGAATGTTGGTCTTTCTTTGTTCATATCGCAAAAACCGTGAGTCCTACAGGAAAGTGATGTGGGTCGATTTTGTAGCTTATGACTTGATCTAGAGGATGGAGCTGGAGAACGGACAAATTTACCGTTATAAGGGTATAATTTTTAATGGATAATGCACTTTTTGTGGTAAAATAAGTTTATTTATCGTCTTGCCGGTGATTAAGAGTGATGAAAATTTGCACAATGTGAATTCACGTCAAGAGCAACAATTCAGGTTGATATTCCCTCAAAACCGATGTAAAATTGCATATCATTTACGCCAGAGAAACAAATTTCCCGGTTTTTGTCCAAAATTTGCCCAAATAACGGTTAATTGGTAAATTTTCCAATGCCATCCTCTAGATCAAGTCATGAGCTACAAAAAAGTATGCTGCTTTTTTCTCGTAGGACGCACCGTTCGCGAGATATAAGCTGTCGAAAATTCAATACGAACCGCCAGAACCCCTACAGATGTCGATTTTTCTACATTAAAAAAATCATGAATGTTGGTCTTTTTTGTTCATATCTCAAAAACCGTGCGTCCTACAGAAAAGTGATGTGGGTCGATTCTGTAGCTTATGACTTGATCTAGAGGATGGAGCTGGAGAACGGACAAATTTACCGTTATAAAGGTATAGTTTTTAATGGATAATGCATTTTTTGTGGTAAAATAACTTTATTTATCGCCTTGCCGGTGATTGAGAGTGATGAAAATTTGCACAATGTGAATTCACGTCAAGAGCAACAATTCAGGTTGGTATTCCCTCAAAACCGATGTAAAATTGCATATCATTTACGCCAGAGAAACAAATTTCCCGGTTTTTGTCCAAAATTTGCCCAAATAACGGCTAATTGTTAAATTTTCCAATGCCATCCTCTAGATCAAGTCATGAGCTACAAAAAAGTATACTGCTTTTTTCTCGTAGGACGCACGGTTCGCGAGATATAAGCTGTCGAAAATTCAATACGAACCGCCAGAATCCCTACAGATGTCGATTTTTCTACATTAAAAAAATCATGAATGTTGGTCTTTCTTTGTTCATATCTCAAAAACCGTGCGTCCTACAGGAAAGTGATGTGGGTCGATTCTGTAGCTTATGACTTGATCTAGAGGATGGAGCTGGAGAACGGACAAATTTACTGTTATAAAGGTATAATTTTTAATGGATAATGCATTTTATGTGGTAAAATAACTTTATTTATCGCCTTGCCGGTGATTGAGAGTGATGAAAATTTGCACAATGTGAATTCACGTCAAGAGCAACAATTCAGGTTGATATTCCCTCAAACCCGATGTAAAATTTCATATCATTTACGCCAGAGAAACAAATTTACCGGTTTCTGTCCAAAATTTGCCCAAATAACGGTTAATTGGTAAATTTTCCAATGCCATCCTCTAGACCAAGTCATGAGCTACAGAAAATTATGCTGCTTTTTTCTCGTAGGACGCACCGTTCGCGAGATATAAGCTGTCGAAAATTCAATACGAACCGCCAGAACCCGTACAGATGTCGATTTTTCTACATTAAAAAAATCATGAATGTTGGTCTTTCTTTGTTCATATCTCAAAAACCGTGCGTCCTACAGGAAAGTGATGTGGGTCGATTCTGTAGCTTATGACTTGATCTAGAGGATGGAGCTGGAGAACGGACAAATTTACCGTTATAAGGGTATAATTTTTAATGGATAGTGCACTCTTTGTGGTAAAATAACTTTATTTATCGCCTTGCCGGTGATTGAGAGTGATGAAAATTTGCACAATGTGAATTCACGTCAAGAGCAACAATTCAGGTTGATATTCCCTCAAAACCGATGTAAAATTTCATATCATTTACGCCAGAGAAACAAATTTACCGGTTTCTGTCCAAAATTTGCCCAAATAACGGTTAATTGGTAAATTTTCCAATGCCATCCTCTAGACCAAGTCATGAGCTACAGAAAATTATGCTGCTTTTTTCTCGTAGGACGCACCGTTCGCGAGATATAAGCTGTCGAAAATTCAATACGAACCGCCAGAACCCGTACAGATGTCGATTTTTCTACATTAAAAAAATCATGAATGTTGGTCTTTCTTTGTTCATATCTCAAAAACCGTGCGTCCTACAGGAAAGTGATGTTGGTCGATTTTGTAGCTTATGACTTGATCTAGAGGATGGAGCTGGAGAACGGACAAGTTTACCGTTATAAGGGTATAATTTTTAATGGATAATGCACTTTTTGTGGTAAAATAAGTTTATTTATCGCCTTGCCGGTGATTGAGAGTGATGAAAATTTGCACAATGTGAATTCACGTCAAGAGCAACAATTCAGGTTGATATTCCCTCAAACCCGATGTAAAATTTCATATCATTTACGCCAGAGAAACAAATTTACCGGTTTCTGTCCAAAATTTGCCCAAATAACGGTTAATTGGTAAATTTTCCAATGCCATCCTCTAGATCAAGTCATGAGCTACAAAAAAGTATACTGCTTTTTTCTCGTAGGACGCACCGTTCGCGAGATATAAGCTGTCGAAAATTCAATACGAACCGCCAGAACCCGTACAGATGTCGATTTTTCTACATTAAAAAAATCATGAATGTTGGTCTTTCTTTGTTCATATCTCAAAAACCGTGCGTACTACAGGAAAGTGATGTGGGTCGATTCTGTAGCTTATGACTTGATCTAGAGGATGGAGCTGGAGAACGGACAAATTTACCGTTATAAAGGTATAATGTGTAATGGATAATGCATTTTTTGTGGTAAAATAACTTTATTTATCGTCTTGCCGGTGATTAAGAGTGATGAAAATTTGCACAATGTGAATTCACGTCAAGAGCAACAATTCAGGTTGATATTCCCTCAAAACCGATGTAAAATTTCATATCATTTACGCCAGAGAAACAAATTTCCTGGTTTTTGTCCAAAATTTGCCCAAATAACGGTTAATTGGTAAATTTCAAATAAGCTACAAAATCGACCCACATCACTTTTCTGTAGGACGCACGGTTTTTGAGATATGAACAAAGAAAGACCAACATTCATGATTTTTTTAATGTAGAAAAATCGACATCTGTAGGGGTTCTGGCGGTTCGTATTGAATTTTCGACAGCTTATATCTCGCGAACGGTGCGTTCTACGCGAAAAAAGCACCATACTTTTTTGTAGCTCATGACTTGATCTAGAGGATGGCATTGGAAAATTTACCCATTAACCGTTATTTGGGCAAATTTTGGACAAAAACGGGTACTTTTTTGTAGCTCATGACTTGATCTAGAGGATGGAGCTGGAGAACGGACAAATTTACCGTTATAAGGGTATAATTTTTAATGGATAATGCACCTTTTGTGGTAAAATAACTTTATTTATCGCCTTGCCGGTGATTGAGAGTGATGAAAATTTGCACAATGTGAATGCACGTCAAGAGCAACAATTCAGGTTGATATTCCCTCAAAAATGATGTAGAATTTCATATCATTTACGCCAGAGAAACAAATTTCTAGAGTAGAGTGACGATAGTCGTTAGTCTAGAAACTAGAGTCACTCTAGAAACTAGAGCCACTCTAGGAACTAGAATCACTCTAGAAACTAGAGCCACTCTAGGAACTAGAGTCACTCTAGAAACTGGAGTGACGATAGTTAGTAAGTCTAGAAACTAGCGACTCCAGGCTCTAGAAACTAGAGTGACGATAGTCGTTAGTGCAGAGACTAGATTCAGCCTAGAAACTAGAGCAACCATAATTAGTATAGAAGCTAGAGTCACTCTAGAGACTAGAGTGACAATAGTTAGTCACTCTAGATCTAGAGTGTAGGGCTAGCCCTAGAATTCTAGCCCTAGATTCTAGCCCTAGATTCTAGCCCTAGAATCTAGCCCTAGATCTCAAGCCCTAGATTCTAGCCCTAGAATCTAGCCCTAGATCTCAAGCCCTAGAATCTAGCCCTAGAATTCTAGCCCTAGATTCTAGCCCTAGATTCTAGCCCTAGAATTCTAGCCCTAGAATTCTAGCCCTAGAATTCTAGCCCTAGAATTCTAGCCCTAGAATTCTAGCCCTAGATTCTAGCCCTAGATTCTAGCCCTAGAATTCAAGCCCTAGAAGTCTAGCCCTGGAATCTAGCCCTAGATTCTAGTCACTCTAGAAACTAGATGGACGATAGTCTAGGAGCTAGACTTACTCTCGAAACTAGAGCGACGATAGTTAGTCTAGAAGCTAGAGTCACTCTAGAAACTAGAATCACTTTTGTAACTAAAGTGACGATAGTTATTCAGTCTAGAAACTAGATGGGCGATGGTTAGTTAGCCTAGGAACTAGAGGTACTCGAGAAACTAGAGCCACTCTAGGAACTAGAGTTACTCTAGAAACGAGAGCGACGATAGTTAGGCACTTTAGAAACTAGAGACTCTAGACTCTAGAAACTAGAGTGACGATAGTCGTTAGTCTAGAAACTAGAGTCACTCTAGAAACTAGAGCCACTCTAGGAACTAGAATCACTCTAGAAACTAGAGCCACTCTAGGAACTAGAGTCACTCTCGAAACTGGAGTGACGATAGTTAGTAAGTCTAGAAACTAGCGACTCCAGGCTCTAGAAACTAGAGTGACGATAGATAGTCAGTCTAGAAACTATCGACTCCAGGCTCTAGAAACTAGAGTGACGATAGTCGTTAGTGCAGAAACTAGATTCAGCCTAGAAACTAGAGCAACCATAATTAGTATAGAAGCTAGAGTCACTCTAGAAACTAGAGTGACAATAGTTAGTCACTCTAGAGCTAGAGTGTAGGGCTAGCCCTAGAATTCTAGCCCTAGATTCTAGCCCTAAAAATCTAGCCCTAGATTCTAGCCCTAGATTCTAGCCCTAGATTCTAGCCCTAGATCTCAAGCCCTAGATTCTAGCCATAGAATTCTAGCCCTAGATTCGAGCCCTAGATTCTAGCCCTAGATTCTAGCCCTAGAATCTAGCCCTAGATCTCAAGCCCTAGAATCTAGCCCTAGATCTCAAGCCCTAGAATCTAGCCCTAGATTCTAGCCCTAGATTTCTAGCCCTAGATTCTAGCCCTGGATTCTAGCCCTAGATCTCAAGCCCTAGATTCTAGCCCTAGATTCTAGCCCTAGATTCTAGCCCTAGAATTCTAGCCCTAGATTCTAGCCCTAGAATCTAGATCTCAAACCCTAGAATCTAGCCCTAGAATTCTAGCCCTAGAATTCTAGCCCTAGAATTCTAGCCCTAGAATTCTAGCCCTAGAATTCTAGCCCTAGAATTCTAGCCCTAGAATTCTAGCCCTAGAATTCTAGCCCTAGATTCTAGCCCTAGATTCTAGCCCTAGAATTCAAGCCCTAGAAGTCTAGCCCTGGAATCTAGCCCTAGATTCTAGTCACTCTAGAAACTAGATGGACGATAATCTAGGAGCTAGACTTACTCTCGAAACTAGAGCGACGATAGTTAGTCTAGAAGCTAGAGTCACTCTAGAAACTAGAATCACTTTTGTAACTAAAGTGACGATAGTTATTCAGTCTAGAAACTAGATGGGCGATGGTTAGTTAGCCTAGGAACTAGAGGTACTCGAGAAACTAGAGCCACTCTAGGAACTAGAGTTACTCTAGAAACAAAGATCACTGCAGAAACTAGAGCGAGTCACTCTTGAAACTAGAGTGAGTCACTCTAGAAACTAGAGTTAGTCACTCTCGCAACTAGAGTGAGTCACTCTAGAAAGTAGAGTGACTCTAGTGTTCTACTAGAGTGACGATAGTTAGTCACTCTAGAAACTAGAGTCGCGCTAGAGACTAGAGTCACTCCAGAAACTAGAGTCACTCTAGAAACTAGAGTCACTCTAGAAGCTAGAGTCACTCTAGAAACTAGAGTGACGATAGTTAGTCAGTCTAGAAACTAGAGTGACGACAGTAAGTCACTCTAGAAACTAGAGCGACGATAGTTAGTCACTTTAGAAACTAGAGACTCTAGACTCTAGAAACTAGAGTGACGATAGTCGTTAGTCTAGAAACTAGAGTCACTCTAGAAACTAGAGCCACTCTAGGAACTAGAATCACTCTAGAAACTAGAGCCACTCTAGGAACTAGAGTCACTCTCGAAACTGGAGTGACGATAGTTAGTAAGTCTAGAAACTAGCGACTCCAGGCTCTAGAAACTAGAGTGACGATAGATAGTCAGTCTAGAAACTATCGACTCCAGGCTCTAGAAACTAGAGTGACGATAGTCGTTAGTGCAGAGACTAGATTCAGCCTAGAAACTAGAGCAACCATAATTAGTATAGAAGCTAGAGTCACTCTAGAGACTAGAGTGACAATAGTTAGTCACTCTAGATCTAGAGTGTAGGGCTAGCCCTAGAATTCTAGCCCTAGATTCTAGCCCTAGATTCTAGCCCTAGAATCTAGCCCTAGATCTCAAGCCCTAGATTCTAGCCCTAGAATCTAGCCCTAGATCTCAAGCCCTAGAATCTAGCCCTAGAATTCTAGCCCTAGATTCTAGCCCTAGATTCTAGCCCTAGAATTCTAGCCCTAGAATTCTAGCCCTAGAATTCTAGCCCTAGATTCTAGCCCTAGATTCTAGCCCTAGAATTCAAGCCCTAGAAGTCTAGCCCTGGAATCTAGCCCTAGATTCTAGTCACTCTAGAAACTAGATGGACGATAGTCTAGGAGCTAGACTTACTCTCGAAACTAGAGCGACGATAGTTAGTCTAGAAGCTAGAGTCACTCTAGAAACTAGAATCACTTTTGTAACTAAAGTGACGATAGTTATTCAATCTAGAAACTAGATGGGCGATGGTTAGTTAGCCTAGGAACTAGAGGTACTCGAGAAACTAGAGCCACTCTAGGAACTAGAGTTACTCTAGAAACAAAGATCACTGCAGAAACTAGAGCGAGTCACTCTTGAAACTAGAGTGAGTCACTCTAGAAACTAGAGTTAGTCACTCTCGCAACTAGAGTGAGTCACTCTAGAAAGTAGAGTGACTCTAGTGTTCTACTAGAGTGACGATAGTTAGTCACTCTAGAAACTAGAGTCGCGCTAGAGACTAGAGTCACTCCAGAAACTAGAGTCACTCTAGAAACTAGAGTCACTCTAGAAGCTAGAGTCACTCTAGAAACTAGAGTGACGATAGTTAGTCAGTCTAGAAACTAGAGTGACGACAGTGGGTCACTCTAGAAACTAGAGCGACGATAGTTAGGCACTTTAGAAACTAGAGACTCTAGACTCTAGAAACTAGAGTGACGATAGTCGTTAGTCTAGAAACTAGAGTCACTCTAGAAACTAGAGCCACTCTAGGAACTAGAATCACTCTAGAAACTAGAGCCACTCTAGGAACTAGAGTCACTCTCGAAACTGGAGTGACGATAGTTAGTAAGTCTAGAAACTAGCGACTCCAGGCTCTAGAAACTAGAGTGACGATAGATAGTCAGTCTAGAAACTATCGACTCCAGGCTCTAGAAACTAGAGTGACGATAGTCGTTAGTGCAGAAACTAGATTCAGCCTAGAAACTAGAGCAACCATAATTAGTATAGAAGCTAGAGTCACTCTAGAAACTAGAGTGACAATAGTTAGTCACTCTAGAGCTAGAGTGTAGGGCTAGCCCTAGAATTCTAGCCCTAGATTCTAGCCCTAAAAATCTAGCCCTAGATTCTAGCCCTAGATTCTAGCCCTAGATTCTAGCCCTAGATCTCAAGCCCTAGATTCTAGCCATAGAATTCTAGCCCTAGATTCGAGCCCTAGATTCTAGCCCTAGATTCTAGCCCTAGAATCTAGCCCTAGATCTCAAGCCCTAGAATCTAGCCCTAGATTCTAGCCCTAGATTTCTAGCCCTAGATTCTAGCCCTGGATTCTAGCCCTAGATCTCAAGCCCTAGATTCTAGCCCTAGATTCTAGCCCTAGATTCTAGCCCTAGAATTCTAGCCCTAGATTCTAGCCCAAGAATCTAGATCTCAAGCCCTAGAATCTAGCCCTAGAATTCTAGCCCTAGAATTCTAGCCCTAGAATTCTAGCCCTAGAATTCTAGCCCTAGAATTCTAGCCCTAGATTCTAGCCCTAGATTCTAGCCCTAGAATTCAAGCCCTAGAAGTCTAGCCCTGGAATCTAGCCCTAGATTCTAGTCACTCTAGAAACTAGATGGACGATAGTCTAGGAGCTAGACTTACTCTCGAAACTAGAGCGACGATAGTTAGTCTAGAAGCTAGAGTCACTCTAGAAACTAGAATCACTTTTGTAACTAAAGTGACGATAGTTATTCAGTCTAGAAACTAGATGGGCGATGGTTAGTTAGCCTAGGAACTAGAGGTACTCGAGAAACTAGAGCCACTCTAGGAACTAGAGTTACTCTAGAAACAAAGATCACTGCAGAAACTAGAGCGAGTCACTCTTGAAACTAGAGTGAGTCACTCTAGAAACTAGAGTTAGTCACTCTCGCAACTAGAGTGAGTCACTCTAGAAAGTAGAGTGACTCTAGTGTTCTACTAGAGTGACGATAGTTAGTCACTCTAGAAACTAGAGTCGCGCTAGAGACTAGAGTCACTCCAGAAACTAGAGTCACTCTAGAAACTAGAGTCACTCTAGAAGCTAGAGTCACTCTAGAAACTAGAGTGACGATAGCTAGTCAGTCTAGAAACTAGAGTGACGACAGTAAGTCACTCTAGAAACTAGAGCGACGATAGTTAGTCACTTTAGAAACTAGAGACTCTAGACTCTAGAAACTAGAGTGACGATAGTCGTTAGTCTAGAAACTAGAGTCACTCTAGAAACTAGAGCCACTCTAGGAACTAGAATCACTCTAGAAACTAGAGCCACTCTAGGAACTAGAGTCACTCTCGAAACTGGAGTGACGATAGTTAGTAAGTCTAGAAACTAGCGACTCCAGGCTCTAGAAACTAGAGTGACGATAGATAGTCAGTCTAGAAACTATCGACTCCAGGCTCTAGAAACTAGAGTGACGATAGTCGTTAGTGCAGAAACTAGATTCAGCCTAGAAACTAGAGCAACCATAATTAGTATAGAAGCTAGAGTCACTCTAGAAACTAGAGTGACAATAGTTAGTCACTCTAGAGCTAGAGTGTAGGGCTAGCCCTAGAATTCTAGCCCTAGATTCTAGCCCTAAAAATCTAGCCCTAGATTCTAGCCCTAGATTCTAGCCCTAGATTCTAGCCCTAGATTCTAGCCCTAGATCTCAAGCCCTAGATTCTAGCCATAGAATTCTAGCCCTAGATTCGAGCCCTAGATTCTAGCCCTAGATTCTAGCCCTAGAATCTAGCCCTAGATCTCAAGCCCTAGATCTCAAGCCCTAGAATCTAGCCCTAGATTCTAGCCCTAGATTTCTAGCCCTAGATTCTAGCCCTGGATTCTAGCCCTAGATCTCAAGCCCTAGATTCTAGCCCTAGATTCTAGCCCTAGATTCTAGCCCTAGAATTCTAGCCCTAGATTCTAGCCCTAGAATCTAGATCTCAAGCCCTAGAATTCTAGCCCTAGATTCTAGCCCTAGATTCTAGCCCTAGAATTCTAGCCCTAGATTCTAGCCCCGGATTCTAGCCCTAGAATCTAGCCCTAGATCTCAAGCCCTAGAATCTAGCCCTAGAATTCTAGCCCTAGAATTCTAGCCCTAGATTCTAGCCCTAGATTCTAGCCCTAGAATTCTAGCCCTAGAATTCTAGCCCTAGAATTCTAGCCCTAGAAGTCTAGCCCTGGAATCTAGCCCTAGATTCTAGTCACTCTAGAAACTAGATGGATGATAGTCTAGGAGCTAGACTTTCTCTCGAAACTAGAGCGACGATAGTTTGTCTAGGAGCTAGAGTCACTCTAGAAACTAGAATCACTCTTGTAACTAAAGTGACGATAGTTATTCAGTCTAGCCCTAGATTCTAGCCCTAGAATTCTAGCCCTAGATTCTAGCCCTAGATTCTAGCCCTAGATTCTAGCCCTAGATTCTAGCCCTAGATTCTAGCCCTAGAATTCTAGCCCTAGAAGTCTAGCCCTGGAATCTAGCCCTAGATTCTAGTCACTCTAGAAACTAGATGGATGATAGTCTAGGAGCTAGACTTACTCTCGAAACTAGAGCGACGATAGTTAGTCTAGAAGCTAGAGTCACTCTAGAAACTAGAATCACTTTTGTAACTAAAGTGACGATAGTTATTCAGTCTAGAAACTAGATGGGCGATGGTTAGTTAGCCTAGGAACTAGAGGTACTCGAGAAACTAGAGCCACTCTAGGAACTAGAGTTACTCTAGAAACAAAGATCACTGCAGAAACTAGAGCGAGTCACTCTTGAAACTAGAGTGAGTCACTCTAGAAACTAGAGTTAGTCACTCTCGCAACTAGAGTGAGTCACTCTAGAAAGTAGAGTGACTCTAGTGTTCTACTAGAGTGACGATAGTTAGTCACTCTAGAAACTAGAGTCGCGCTAGAGACTAGAGTCACTCCAGAAACTAGAGTCACTCTAGCAACTAGAGTCACTCTAGAAGCTAGAGTCACTCTAGAAACTAGAGTGACGATAGTTAGTCAGTCTAGAAACTAGAGTGACGACAGTAAGTCACTCTAGAAACTAGAGCGACGATAGTTAGTCACTTTAGAAACTAGAGACTCTAGACTCTAGAAACTAGAGTGACGATAGTCGTTAGTCTAGAAACTAGAGTCACTCTAGAAACTAGAGCCACTCTAGGAACTAGAATCACTCTAGAAACTAGAGCCACTCTAGGAACTAGAGTCACTCTCGAAACTGGAGTGACGATAGTTAGTAAGTCTAGAAACTAGCGACTCCAGGCTCTAGAAACTAGAGTGACGATAGATAGTCAGTCTAGAAACTATCGACTCCAGGCTCTAGAAACTAGAGTGACGATAGTCGTTAGTGCAGAAACTAGATTCAGCCTAGAAACTAGAGCAACCATAATTAGTATAGAAGCTAGAGTCACTCTAGAAACTAGAGTGACAATAGTTAGTCACTCTAGAGCTAGAGTGTAGGGCTAGCCCTAGAATTCTAGCCCTAGATTCTAGCCCTAAAAATCTAGCCCTAGATTCTAGCCCTAGATTCTAGCCCTAGATTCTAGCCCTAGATCTCAAGCCCTAGATTCTAGCCATAGAATTCTAGCCCTAGATTCGAGCCCTAGATTCTATCCCTAGATTCTAGCCCTAGAATCTAGCCCTAGATCTCAAGCCCTAGAATCTAGCCCTAGATTCTAGCCCTAGATTTCTAGCCCTAGATTCTAGCCCTGGATTCTAGCCCTAGATCTCAAGCCCTAGATTCTAGCCCTAGATTCTAGCCCTAGATTCTAGCCCTAGAATTCTAGCCCTAGATTCTAGCCCTAGAATCTAGATCTCAAGCCCTAGAATCTAGCCCTAGAATTCTAGCCCTAGAATTCTAGCCCTAGATTCTAGCCCTAGATTCTAGCCCTAGAATTCTAGCCCTTGATTCTAGCCCCGGATTATAGCCCTAGAATCTAGCCCTAGATCTCAAGCCCTAGAATCTAGCCCTAGAATTCTAGCCCTAGAACTCTAGCCCTAGATTCTAGCCCTAGATTCTAGCCCTAGAATTCTAGCCCTAGATTCTAGCCCTAGATTCTAGCCCTAGATTCTAGCCCTAGATTCTAGCCCTAGATTCTAGCCCTAGAATTCTAGCCCTAGAAGTCTAGCCCTGGAATCTAGCCCTAGATTCTAGTCACTCTAGAAACTAGATGGATGATAGTCTAGGAGCTAGACTTTCTCTCGAAACTAGAGCGACGATAGTTTGTCTAGAAGCTAGAGTCACTCTAGAAACTAGAATCACTCTTGTAACTAAAGTGACGATAGTTATTCAGTCTAGAAACTAGATGGACGATAGTTAGTTAGCCTAGGAACTAGAGGTACTCGAGAAACTAGAGCCACTCTAGGAACTAGAGTAACTCTAGAAACTAAGATCACTGCAGAAACTAGAGCGAGTCACTCTTGAAACTAGAATGAGTCACTCTAGAAAGTAGAGTGACTCTAGTGTTCTACTAGAGTGACGATAGTTAGTCACTCTAGAAACTAGAGTCGCGCAAGAGACTAGAGTCACTCTAGAAACTAGAGTCACTCTAGAAGCTAGAGTCACTCTAGAAACTAGAGTGACGATAGTTAGTCAGTCTAGAAACTAGAGTGACGACAGTAAGTCACTCTAGAAACTAGAGCGACGATAGTTAGTCACTTTAGAAACTAGAGACTCTAGACTCTAGGAACTAGAGTGACGATAGTCGTTAGTCTAGAAACTAGAGTCACTCTAGAAACTAGAGCCACTCTAGGAACTAGAATCACTCTAGAAACTGGAGTGACGATAGTTAGTAAGTCTAGAAACTTCCGACTCCAGGCTCTAGAAACTAGAGTGACGATAGATAGTCAGTCTAGAAACTATCGACTCCAGGCTCTAGAAACTAGAGTGACGATAGTCGTTAGTGCAGAAACTAGATTCAGCCTAGAAACTAGAGCAACCATAATTAGTATAGAAGCTAGAGTCACTCTTGAAACTAGAGTGAGTCACTCTAAAAACTAGAGTTAGTCACTCTAGCAACTAGAGTGAGTCACTCTAGAAAGTAGAGTGACACTAGTGTTCTACTAGAGTGACGATAGTTAGTCACTCTAGAAACTAGAGTCGCGCTAGAGACTAGAGTCACTCCAGAAACTAGAGTCACTCCAGAAACTAGAGTCACTCTAGAAACTAGAGTCACTCTAGAAGCTAGAGTCACTCTAGAAACTAGAGTGACGATAGTTAGTCAGTCTAGAAACTAGAGTGACGACAGTAAGTCACTCTAGAAACTAGAGCGACGATAGTTAGTCACTTTAGAAACTAGAGACTCTAGACTCTAGAAACTAGAGTGACGATAGTCGTTAGTCTAGAAACTAGAGTCACTCTAGAAACTAGAGCCACTCTAGGAACTAGAATCACTCTAGAAACTAGAGCCACTCTAGGAACTAGAGTCACTCTAGAAACTGGAGTGACGATAGTTAGTAAGTCTAGAAACTAGCGACTCCAGGCTCTAGAAACTAGAGTGACGATAGATAGTCAGTCTAGAAACTATCGACTCCAGGCTCTAGAAACTAGAGTGACGATAGTCGTTAGTGCAGAGACTAGATTCAGCCTAGAAACTAGAGCAACCATAATTAGTATAGAAGCTAGAGTCACTCTAGAAACTAGAGTGACAATAGTTAGTCACTCTAGATCTAGAGTGTAGGGCTAGCCCTAGAATTCTAGCCCTAGATTCTAGCCCTAGATTCTAGCCCTAGAATCTAGCCCTAGATCTCAAGCCCTAGATTCTAGCCCTAGAATCTAGCCCTAGATCTCAAGCCCTAGAATCTAGCCCTAGAATTCTAGCCCTAGATTCTAGCCCTAGATTCTAGCCCTAGAATTCTAGCCCTAGAATTCTAGCCCTAGAATTCTAGCCCTAGATTCTAGCCCTAGATTCTAGCCCTAGAATTCAAGCCCTAGATTCTAGCCCTAGAATTCAAGCCCTAGATTCTAGTCACTCTAGAAACTAGATGGACGATAGTCTAGGAGCTAGACTTACTCTCGAAACTAGAGCGACGATAGTTTGTCTAGAAGCTAGAGTCACTCTAGAAACTAGAGTGACGATAGTTAGTCAGTCTAGAAACTAGAGTGACGACAGTAAGTCACTCTAGAAACTAGAGCGACGATAGTTAGTCACTTTAGAAACTAGAGACTCTAGACTCGAGAAACTAGAGTGACGATAGTCGTTAGTCTAGAAACTAGAGTCACTCTAGAAACTAGAGCCACTCTAGGAACTAGAATCACTCTAGAAACTGGAGTGACGATAGTTAGTAAGTCTAGAAACTTCCGACTCCAGGCTCTAGAAACTAGAGTGACGATAGATAGTCAGTCTACAAACTATCGACTCCAGGCTCTAGAAACTAGAGTGACGATAGTCGTTAGTGCAGAAACTAGATTCAGCCTAGAAACTAGAGCAACCATAATTAGTATAGAAGCTAGAGTCACTCTTGAAACTAGAGTGAGTCACTCTAAAAACTAGAGTTAGTCACTCTAGCAACTAGAGTGAGTCACTCTAGCAACTAGAGTGAGTCACTCTAGAAAGTAGAGTGACACTAGTGTTCTACTAGAGTGACGATAGTTAGTCACTCTAGAAACTAGAGTCGCGCTAGAGACTAGAGTCACTCCAGAAACTAGAGTCACTCTAGAAACTAGAGTCACTCTAGAAGCTAGAGTCACTCTAGAAACTAGAGTGACGATAGTTAGTCAGTCTAGAAACTAGAGTGACGACAGTAAGTCACTCTAGAAACTAGAGCGACGATAGTTAGTCACTTTAGAAACTAGAGACTCTAGACTCTAGAAACTAGAGTGACGATAGTCGTTAGTCTAGAAACTAGAGTCACTCTAGAAACTAGAGCCACTCTAGGAACTAGAATCACTCTAGAAACTAGAGCCACTCTAGGAACTAGAGTCACTCTAGAAACTGGAGTGACGATAGTTAGTAAGTCTAGAAACTAGCGACTCCAGGCTCTAGAAACTAGAGTGACGATAGATAGTCAGTCTAGAAACTATCGACTTAAGGCTCTAGAAACTAGAGTGACGATAGTCGTTAGTGCAGAGACTAGATTCAGCCTAGAAACTAGAGCAACCATAATTAGTATAGAAGCTAGAGTCACTCTAGAAACTAGAGTGACAATAGTTAGTCACTCTAGATCTAGAGTGTAGGGCTAGCCCTAGAATTCTAGCCCTAGATTCTAGCCCTAGAATCTAGCCCTAGATCTCAAGCCCTAGATTCTAGCCCTAGAATCTAGCCCTAGATCTCAAGCCCTAGAATCTAGCCCTAGAATTCTAGCCCTAGATTCTAGCCCTAGATTCTAGCCCTAGAATTCTAGCCCTAGATTCTAGCCCTAGATTCTAGCCCTAGAATTCAAGCCCTAGAAGTCTAGCCCTGGAATCTAGCCCTAGATTTTAGTCACTCTAGAAACTAGATGGACGATAGTCTAGGAGCTAGACTTACTCTCGAAACTAGAGCGACGATAGTTTGTCTAGAAGCTAGAGTCACTCTAGAAACTAGAATCACTCTTGTAACTAAAGTGACGATAGTTATTCAGTCTAGAAACTAGATGGACGATAGTTAGTTAGCCTAGGAACTAGAGGTACTCGAAAAACTAGAGCCACTCTAGGAACTAGAGTAACTCTAGAAACTAAGATCACTGCAGAAACTAGAGCGAGTCACTCTTGAAACTAGAATGAGTCACTCTAGAAAGTAGAGTGACTCTAGTGTTCTACTAGAGTGACGATAGTTAGTCACTCTAGAAACTAGAGTCGCGCTAGAGACTAGAGTCACTCTAGAAACTGGAGTCACTCTAGAAGCTAGAGTCACTCTAGAAACTAGAGTGACGATAGTTAGTCAGTCTAGAAACTAGAGTGACGACAGTAAGTCACTCTAGAAACTAGAGCGACGATAGTTAGTCACTTTAGAAACTAGAGACTCTAGACTCTAGAAACTAGAGTGACGATAGTCGTTAGTCTAGAAACTAGAGTCACTCTAGAAACTAGAGCCACTCTAGGAACTAGAATCACTCTAGAAACTGGAGTGACGATAGTTAGTAAGTCTAGAAACTTCCGACTCCAGGCTCTAGAAACTAGAGTGACGATAGATAGTCAGTCTAGAAACTATCGACTCCAGGCTCTAGAAACTAGAGTGACGATAGTCGTTAGTGCAGAAACTAGATTCAGCCTAGAAACTAGAGCAACCATAATTAGTATAGAAGCTAGAGTCACTCTTGAAACTAGAGTGAGTCACTCTAAAAACTAGAGTTAGTCACTCTAGCAACTAGAGTGAGTCACTCTAGAAAGTAGAGTGACACTAGTGTTCTACTAGAGTGACGATAGTTAGTCACTCTAGAAACTAGAGTCGCGCTAGAGACTAGAGTCACTCCAGAAACTAGAGTCACTCTAGAAACTAGAGTCACTCTAGAAGCTAGAGTCACTCTAGAAACTAGAGTGACGATAGTTAGTCAGTCTAGAAACTAGAGTGACGACAGTAAGTCACTCTAGAAACTAGAGCGACGATAGTTAGTCACCTTAGAAACTAGAGACTCTAGACTCTAGAAACTAGAGTGACGATAGTCGTTAGTCTAGAAACTAGAGTCACTCTAGAAACTAGAGCCACTCTAGGAACTAGAATCACTCTAGAAACTAGAGCCACTCTAGGAACTAGAGTCACTCTAGAAACTGGAGTGACGATAGTTAGTAAGTCTAGAAACTAGCGACTCCAGGCTCTAGAAACTAGAGTGACGATAGATAGTCAGTCTAGAAACTATCGACTCCAGGCTCTAGAAACTAGAGTGACGATAGTCGTTAGTGCAGAGACTAGATTCAGCCTAGAAACTAGAGCAACCATAATTAGTATAGAAGCTAGAGTCACTCTAGAAACTAGAGTGACAATAGTTAGTCACTCTAGATCTAGAGTGTAGGGCTAGCCCTAGAATTCTAGCCCTAGATTCTAGCCCTAGATTCTAGCCCTAGAATCTAGCCCTAGATCTCAAGCCCTAGATTCTAGCCCTAGAATCTAGCCCTAGATCTCAAGCCCTAGAATCTAGCCCTAGAATTCTAGCCCTAGATTCTAGCCCTAGATTCTAGCCCTAGAATTCTAGCCCTAGAATTCTAGCCCTAGAATTCTAGCCCTAGATTCTAGCCCTAGATTCTAGCCCTAGAATTCAAGCCCTAGAAGTCTAGCCCTGGAATCTAGCCCTAGATTCTAGTCACTCTAGAAACTAGATGGACGATAGTCTAGGAGCTAGACTTACTCTCGAAACTAGAGCGACGATAGTTTGTCTAGAAGCTAGAGTCACTCTAGAAACTAGAATCACTCTTGTAACTAAAGTGACGATAGTTATTCAGTCTAGAAACTAGATGGACGATAGTTAGTTAGCCTAGGAACTAGAGGTACTCGAGAAACTAGAGCCACTCTAGGAACTAGAGTAACTCTAGAAACTAAGATCACTGCAGAAACTAGAGCGAGTCACTCTTGAAACTAGAATGAGTCACTCTAGAAAGTAGAGTGACTCTAGTGTTCTACTAGAGTGACGATAGTTAGTCACTCTAGAAACTAGAGTCGCGCTAGAGACTAGAGTGACAATAGTTAGTCATTTTAGAGCTAGAGTGTATGGCTAGCCCTAGAATTCTAGCCCTAGATTCTAGCCCTAGAATCTAGCCCTAGATCTCAAGCCCTAGAATCTAGCCCTAGAATTCTAGCCCTAGAATTCTAGCCCTAGATTCTAGCCCTAGATTCTAGCCCTAGAATTCTAGCCCTAGATTCTAGCCCTGGATTCTAGCCTTAGATCTCAAGCCCTAGATTCTAGCCCTAGATTCTAGCCCTAGAATCTAGCCCTAGATCTCAAGCCCTAGAATCTAGCCCTAGAATTCTAGCCCTAGAATTCTAGCCCTAGATTCTAGCCCTAGATTCTAGCCCTAGAATTCTAGCCCTAGATTCTAGCCCTGGATTCTAGCCTTAGATCTCAAGCCCTAGATTCTAGCCCTAGATTCTAGCCCTAGATTCTAGCCCTAGAATTCTAGCCCTAGATTCTAGCCCTAGATTCTAGCCCTAGATCTCAAGCCCTAGATTCTAGCCCTAGAATTCTAGTCCTAGATTCTAGCCCTGGATTCTAGCCTTAGATCTCAAGCCCTAGATTCTAGCCCTAGATTCTAGCCCTAGATTCTAGCCCTAGAATTCTAGCCCTAGATTCTAGCCCTAGATTCTAGCCCTAGAATTCTAGCCCTAGAATTCTAGCCCTAGAATTCTAGCCCTAGATTCTAGCCCTAGATTCTAGCCCTAGAATTCAAGCCCTAGAATTCTAGCCCTAGAATTCTAGCCCTAGATTCTAGCCCTAGATTCTAGCCCTAGATCTCAAGCCCTAGATTCTAGCCCTAGATTCTAGCCCTAGATCTCAAGCCCTAGATTCTAGCCCTAGATTCTAGCCCTAGAATTCTAGCCCTAGATTCTAGCCCTAGATTCTAGCCCTAGATCTCAAGCCCTAGATTCTAGCCATAGAATTCTAGCCCTAGATTCGAGCCCTAGATTCTAGCCCTAGATTCTAGCCCTAGATTCTAGCCCTAGAATCTAGCCCTAGATTTCAAGCCATAGAATCTAGCCCTAGATTCTAGCCCTAGAATTCTCCCTAGAATCTAGCCCTAGAATTCTAGCCCTAGAATTCTAGCCCTAGAATTCTAGCCCTATAATTCTAGCCCTAGAATTCTAGCCCTAGATTCTAGCCCTAGAATTTTAGCCTTAGAATTCTAGCCCTAGATTCTAGCCCTAGAATTCTAGCCCTAGATTCTAGCCCTATATTCTAGCCCTAGAATTCTAGCCCTAGATTCTAGCCCTAGATTCTAGCCCTAGATTCTAGCCCTAGATTCTAGCCCTAGAATTCTAGCCCTAGAAGTCTAGCCCTGGAATCTAGCCCTAGATTCTAGTCACTCTAGAAACTAGATGGACGATAGTCTAGGAGCTAGACTTACTCTCGAAACTAGAGCGACGATAGTTTGTCTAGAAGCTAGAGTCACTCTAGAAACTAGAATCACTCTTGTAACTAAAGTGACGATAGTTATTCAGTCTAGAAACTAGATGGACGATAGTTAGTTAGCCTAGGAACTAGAGGTACTCGAGAAACTAGAGCCACTCTAGGAACTAGAGTAACTCTAGAAACTAAGATCACTGCAGAAACTAGAGCGAGTCACTCTTGAAACTAGAATGAGTCACTCTAGAAAGTAGAGTGACTCTAGTGTTCTACTAGAGTGACGATAGTTAGTCACTCTAGAAACTAGAGTCGCGCTAGAGACTAGAGTCACTCTAGAAACTAGAGTCACTCTAGAAACTAGAGTCACTCTAGAAGCTAGAGTCACTCTAGAAACTAGAGTGACGATAGTTAGTCAGTCTAGAAACTAGAGTGACGACAGTAAGTCACTCTAGAAACTAGAGCGACGATAGTTAGTCACTTTAGAAACTAGAGACTCTAGACTCTAGAAACTAGAGTGACGATAGTCGTTAGTCTAGAAACTAGAGTCACTCTAGAAACTAGAGCCACTCTAGGAACTAGAATCACTCTAGAAACTGGAGTGACGATAGTTAGTAAGTCTAGAAACTTCCGACTCCAGGCTCTAGAAACTAGAGTGACGATAGATAGTCAGTCTAGAAACTATCGACTCCAGGCTCTAGAAACTAGAGTGACGATAGTCGTTAGTGCAGAAACTAGATTCAGCCTAGAAACTAGAGCAACCATAATTAGTATAGAAGCTAGAGTCACTCTTGAAACTAGAGTGAGTCACTCTAAAAACTAGAGTTAGTCACTCTAGCAACTAGAGTGAGTCACTCTAGAAAGTAGAGTGACACTAGTGTTCTACTAGAGTGACGATAGTTAGTCACTCTAGAAACTAGAGTCGCGCTAGAGACTAGAGTCACTCCAGAAACTAGAGTCACTCTAGAAACTAGAGTCACTCTAGAAGCTAGAGTCACTCTAGAAACTAGAGTGACGATAGTTAGTCAGTCTAGAAACTAGAGTGACGACAGTAAGTCACTCTAGAAACTAGAGCGACGATAGTTAGTCACTTTAGAAACTAGAGACTCTAGACTCTAGAAACTAGAGTGACGATAGTCGTTAGTCTAGAAACTAGAGTCACTCTAAAAACTAGAGCCACTCTAGGAACTAGAATCACTCTAGAAACTAGAGCCACTCTAGGAACTAGAGTCACTCTAGAAACTGGAGTGACGATAGTTAGTAAGTCTAGAAACTAGCGACTCCAGGCTCTAGAAACTAGAGTGACGATAGATAGTCAGTCTAGAAACTATCGACTCCAGGCTCTAGAAACTAGAGTGACGATAGTCGTTAGTGCAGAGACTAGATTCAGCCCTAGATTCTAGCCCTAGATTCTAGCCCTAGAATTCTAGCCCTAGAAGTCTAGCCCTGGAATCTAGCCCTAGATTCTAGTCACTCTAGAAACTAGATGGACGATAGTCTAGGAGCTAGACTTACTCTCGAAACTAGAGCGACGATAGTTTGTCTAGAAGCTAGAGTCACTCTAGAAACTAGAATCACTCTTGTAACTAAAGTGACGATAGTTATTCAGTCTAGAAACTAGATGGACGATAGTTAGTTAGCCTAGGAACTAGAGGTACTCGAGAAACTAGAGCCACTCTAGGAACTAGAGTAACTCTAGAAACTAAGATCACTGCAGAAACTAGAGCGAGTCACTCTTGAAACTAGAGTGAGTCACTCTAGAAACTAGAGTTAGTCACTGTAGCAACTAGAGTGAGTCACTCTAGAAAGTAGAGTGACTCTAGTGTTCTACTAGAGTGACGATAGTTAGTCACTCTAGAAACTAGAGTCGCGCTAGAGACTAGAGTCACTCCAGAAACTAGAGTCATTCTAGAAGCTAGAGTCACTCTAGGAACTAGAATCACTCTAGAAACTAGAGCCACTCTAGGAACTAGAGTCAATCTAGAAACTGGAGTGACGATAGTTAGTTAGTCTAGAAACTTCCGACTCCAGGCTCTAGAAACTAGAGTGACGATAGATAGTCAGTCTAGAAACTACCGACTCCAGGCTCTAGAAACTAGAGTGACGATAGTCGTTAGTGCAGAAACTAGATTCAGCCTAGAAACTAGAGCAACCATAATTAGTATAGAAGCTAGAGTCACTCTAGAAACTAGAGTGACAATAGTTAGTCACTCTAGAGCTAGAGTGTTGGGCTAGCCCTAGAATTCTAGCCCTAGATTCTAGCCCTAGAATCTAGCCCTAGATCTCAAGCCCTAGAATCTAGCCCTAGAATTCTAGCCCTAGAATTCTAGCCCTAGATTCTAGCCCTAGATTCTAGCCCTAGAATTCTAGCCCTAGATTCTAGCCCTGGATTCTAGCCTTAGATCTCAAGCCCTAGATTCTAGCCCTAGATTCTAGCCCTAGAATTCTAGCCCTAGATTCTAGCCCTAGAATTCTAGCCCTAGAATTCTAGCCCTAGAATTCTAGCCCTAGATTCTAGCCCTAGATTCTAGCCCTAGAATTCAAGCCCTAGAATTCTAGCCCTAGAATTCTAGCCCTAGATTCTAGCCCTAGATCTCAAGCCCTAGATTCTAGCCCTAGATTCTAGCCCTAGATTCTAGCCCTAGAATTCTAGCCCTAGATTCTAGCCGTAGATTCTAGCCCTAGAATTCTAGCCCTAGATTCTAGCCCTGGATTCTAGCCTTAGATCTCAAGCCCTAGATTCTAGCCCTAGATTCTAGCCCTAGAATCTAGCCCTAGATCTCAAGCCCTAGAATCTAGCCCTAGAATTCTAGCCCTAGAATTCTAGCCCTAGATTCTAGCCCTAGATTCTAGCCCTAGAATTCTAGCCCTAGATTCTAGCCCTGGATTCTAGCCTTAGATCTCAAGCCCTAGATTCTAGCCCTAGATTCTAGCCCTAGATTCTAGCCCTAGAATTCTAGCCCTAGATTCTAGCCCTAGATTCTAGCCCTAGATCTCAAGCCCTAGATTCTAGCCCTAGAATTCTAGCCCTAGATTCTAGCCCTGGATTCTAGCCTTAGATCTCAAGCCCTAGATTCTAGCCCTAGATTCTAGCCCTAGATTCTAGCCCTAGAATTCTAGCCCTAGATTCTAGCCCTAGATTCTAGCCCTAGAATTCTAGCCCTAGAATTCTAGCCCTAGAATTCTAGCCCTAGAATTCAAGCCCTAGAATTCTAGCCCTAGAATTCTAGCCCTAGATTCTAGCCCTAGATTCTAGCCCTAGATCTCAAGCCCTAGATTCTAGCCCTAGATCTCAAGCCCTAGATTCTAGCCCTAGATTCTAGCCCTAGATCTTAAGCCCTAGATTCTAGCCCTAGATTCTAGCCCTAGAATTCTAGCCCTAGATTCTAGCCCTAGATCTCAAGCCCTAGATTCTAGCCATAGAATTCTAGCCCTAGATTCGAGCCCTAGATTCTAGCCCTAGATTCTAGCCCTAGATTCTAGCCCTAGAATCTAGCCCTAGATCTCAAGCCATAGAATCTAGCCCTAGAATTCTCCCTAGAATCTAGCCCTAGAATTCTCCCTAGAATCTAGCCCTAGAATTCTAGCCCTAGAATTCTAGCCCTATAATTCTAGCCCTAGAATTCTAGCCCTAGAATCTAGCCCTAGATTCTAGCCCTAGAATTCTAGCCCTAGAATTCTAGCCCTAGATTCTAGCCCTAGATTCTAGCCCTAGAATTCTAGCCCTAGAATTCTAGCCCTAGATTCTAGCCCTAGATTCAAGCCCTAGAATTCTAGCCCTAGATTCTAGCCCTAGAATTCTAGCCCTAGATTCTAGCCCTAGATCTCAAGCCCTAGAATCTAGCCCTAGAATTCTAGCCCTAGAATTCTAGCCCTAGATTCTAGCCCTAGAACTCTAGCCCTAGATTCTAGCCCTAGATTCTAGCCCTAGAATTCTAGCCCTAGATTCTAGCCCTAGAATTCTAGCCCTAGATTCTAGCCCTAGAATTCTAGCCCTAGAATCTAGCCCTAGATTCTAGCCCTAGAATCTAGCCCTAGATCTCAAGCCCTAGAATCTAGCCCTAGAATTCTAGCCCTAGATTCTATCCCTAGAATTCAAGCCCTAGAATTCAAGCCCTAGAATTCTAGCCCTAGAATTCTAGCCCTAGATTCTAGCCCTAGATTCTAGCCCTAGATCTCAAGCCCTAGATTCTAGCCCTAGATTCTAGCCCTAGATTCTAGCCCTAGATCTCAAGCCCTTGATTCTAGCCCTAGATTCTAGCCCTAGATTCTAGCCCTAGATTCTAGCCCTAGAATTTTAGCCTTAGAATTCTAGCCCTAGATTCTAGCCCTAGAATTCTAGCCCTAGATTCTAGCCCTATATTCTAGCCCTAGAATTCTAGCCCTAGATTCTAGCCCTAGATTCTAGCCCTAGATTCTAGCCCTAGATTCTAGCCCTAGATTCTAGCCCTAGAATTCTAGCCCTAGAAGTCTAGCCCTGGAATCTAGCCCTAGATTCTAGTCACTCTAGAAACTAGATGGACGATAGTCTAGGAGCTAGACTTACTCTCGAAACTAGAGCGACGATAGTTTGTCTAGAAGCTAGAGTCACTCTAGAAACTAGAATCACTCTTGTAACTAAAGTGACGATAGTTATTCAGTCTAGAAACTAGATGGACGATAGTTAGTTAGCCTAGGAACTAGAGGTACTCGAGAAACTAGAGCCACTCTAGGAACTAGAGTAACTCTAGAAACTAAGATCACTGCAGAAACTAGAGCGAGTCACTCTTGAAACTAGAATGAGTCACTCTAGAAAGTAGAGTGACTCTAGTGTTCTACTAGAGTGACGATAGTTAGTCACTCTAGAAACTAGAGTCGCGCTAGAGACTAGAGTCACTCTAGAAACTAGAGTCACTCTAGAAACTAGAGTCACTCTAGAAGCTAGAGTCACTCTAGAAACTAGAGTGACGATAGTTAGTCAGTCTAGAAACTAGAGTGACGACAGTAAGTCACTCTAGAAACTAGAGCGACGATAGTTAGTCACTTTAGAAACTAGAGACTCTAGACTCTAGAAACTAGAGTGACGATAGTCGTTAGTCTAGAAACTAGAGTCACTTTAGAAACTAGAGCCACTCTAGGAACTAGAATCACTCTAGAAACTGGAGTGACGATAGTTAGTAAGTCTAGAAACTTCCGACTCCAGGCTCTAGAAACTAGAGTGACGATAGATAGTCAGTCTAGAAACTATCGACTCCAGGCTCTAGAAACTAGAGTGACGATAGTCGTTAGTGCAGAAACTAGATTCAGCCTAGAAACTAGAGCAACCATAATTAGTATAGAAGCTAGAGTCACTCTTGAAACTAGAGTGAGTCACTCTAAAAACTAGAGTTAGTCACTCTAGCAACTAGAGTGAGTCACTCTAGAAAGTAGAGTGACACTAGTGTTCTACTAGAGTGACGATAGTTAGTCACTCTAGAAACTAGAGTCGCGCTAGAGACTAGAGTCACTCCAGAAACTAGAATCAGTCTAGAAACTAGAGTCACTCTAGAAGCTAGAGTCACTCTAGAAACTAGAGTGACGATAGTTAGTCAGTCTAGAAACTAGAGTGACGACAGTAAGTCACTCTAGAAACTAGAGCGACGATAGTTAGTCACTTTAGAAACTAGAGACTCTAGACTCTAGAAACTAGAGTGACGATAGTCGTTAGTCTAGAAACTAGAGTCACTCTAAAAACTAGAGCCACTCTAGGAACTAGAATCACTCTAGAAACTAGAGCCACTCTAGGAACTAGAGTCACTCTAGAAACTGGAGTGACGATAGTTAGTAAGTCTAGAAACTAGCGACTCCAGGCTCTAGAAACTAGAGTGACGATAGATAGTCAGTCTAGAAACTATCGACTCCAGGCTCTAGAAACTAGAGTGACGATAGTCGTTAGTGCAGAGACTAGATTCAGCCCTAGATTCTAGCCCTAGATTCTAGCCCTAGAATTCTAGCCCTAGAAGTCTAGCCCTGGAATCTAGCCCTAGATTCTAGTCACTCTAGAAACTAGATGGACGATAGTCTAGGAGCTAGACTTACTCTCGAAACTAGAGCGACGATAGTTTGTCTAGAAGCTAGAGTCACTCTAGAAACTAGAATCACTCTTGTAACTAAAGTGACGATAGTTATTCAGTCTAGAAACTAGATGGACGATAGTTAGTTAGCCTAGGAACTAGAGGTACTCGAGAAACTAGAGCCACTCTAGGAACTAGAGTAACTCTAGAAACTAAGATCACTGCAGAAACTAGAGCGAGTCACTCTTGAAACTAGAGTGAGTCACTCTAGAAACTAGAGTTAGTCACTGTAGCAACTAGAGTGAGTCACTCTAGAAAGTAGAGTGACTCTAGTGTTCTACTAGAGTGACGATAGTTAGTCACTCTAGAAACTAGAGTCGCGCTAGAGACTAGAGTCACTCCAGAAACTAGAGTCATTCTAGAAGCTAGAGTCACTCTAGGAACTAGAATCACTCTAGAAACTAGAGCCACTCTAGGAACTAGAGTCAATCTAGAAACTGGAGTGACGATAGTTAGTTAGTCTAGAAACTTCCGACTCCAGGCTCTAGAAACTAGAGTGACGATAGATAGTCAGTCTAGAAACTACCGACTCCAGGCTCTAGAAACTAGAGTGACGATAGTCGTTAGTGCAGAAACTAGATTCAGCCTAGAAACTAGAGCAACCATAATTAGTATAGAAGCTAGAGTCACTCTAGAAACTAGAGTGACAATAGTTAGTCACTCTAGAGCTAGAGTGTAGGGCTAGCCCTAGAATTCTAGCCCTAGATTCTAGCCCTAGAATCTAGCCCTAGATCTCAAGCCCTAGAATCTAGCCCTAGAATTCTAGCCCTAGAATTCTAGCCCTAGATTCTAGCCCTAGATTCTAGCCCTAGAATTCTAGCCCTAGATTCTAGCCCTGGATTCTAGCCTTAGATCTCAAGCCCTAGATTCTAGCCCTAGATTCTAGCCCTAGAATTCTAGCCCTAGATTCTAGCCCTAGAATTCTAGCCCTAGAATTCTAGCCCTAGAATTCTAGCCCTAGATTCTAGCCCTAGATTCTAGCCCTAGAATTCAAGCCCTAGAATTCTAGCCCTAGAATTCTAGCCCTAGATTCTAGCCCTAGATCTCAAGCCCTAGATTCTAGCCCTAGATTCTAGCCCTAGATTCTAGCCCTAGATTCTAGCCCTAGATCTCAAGCCCTAGATTCTAGCCCTAGATTCTAGCCCTAGATTCTAGCCCTAGAATTTTAGCCTTAGAATTCTAGCCCTAGATTCTAGCCCTAGAATTCTAGCCCTAGATTCTAGCCCTGGATTCTAGCCTTAGATCTCAAGCCCTAGATTCTAGCCCTAGATTCTAGCCCTAGAATTTTAGCCTTAGAATTCTTGCCCTAGATTCTAGCCCTAGAATTCTAGCCCTAGATTCTAGCCCTAGATTCTAGCCCTAGATTCTAGCCCTAGAATTCTAGCCCTAGATTCTAGCCCTGGATTCTAGCCCTGGATTCTAGCCTTAGATCTCAAGCCCTAGATTCTAGCCCTAGAATTCTAGCCCTAGAAGTCTAGCCCTGGAATCTAGCCCTAGATTCTAGTCACTCTAGAAACTAGATGGACGATAGTCTAGGAGCTAGACTTACTCTCGAAACTAGAGCGACGATAGTTTGTCTAGAAGCTAGAGTCACTCTAGAAACTAGAATCACTCTTGTAACTAGAGTGACAATAGTTAGTCACTCTAGAGCTAGAGTGTAGGGCTAGCCCTAGAATTCTAGCCCTAGAATCTAGCCCTAGAATTCTAGCCCTAGAATTCTAGCCCTAGATTCTAGCCCTAGATTCTAGCCCTAGAATTCTAGCCCTAGATTCTAGCCCTGGATTCTAGCCTTAGATCTCAAGCCCTAGATTCTAGCCCTAGATTCTAGCCCTAGAATTCTAGCCCTAGATTCTAGCCCTAGAATTCTAGCCCTAGAATTCTAGCCCTAGAATTCTAGCCCTAGATTCTAGCCCTAGATTCTAGCCCTAGAATTCAAGCCCTAGAATTCTAGCCCTAGAATTCTAGCCCTAGATTCTAGCCCTAGATCTCAAGCCCTAGATTCTAGCCCTAGATTCTAGCCCTAGATTCTAGCCCTAGATCTCAAGCCCTAGATTCTAGCCCTAGATTCTAGCCCTAGATTCTAGCCCTAGAATTTTAGCCTTAGAATTCTAGCCCTAGATTCTAGCCCTAGAATTCTAGCCCTAGATTCTAGCCCTAGATTCTAGCCCTAGAATTCTAGCCCTAGATTCTAGCCCTAGATTCTAGCCCTAGATTCTAGCCCTAGATTCTAGCCCTAGAATTCTAGCCCTAGAATTCTAGCCCTAGATTCTAGCCCTAGATTCAAGCCCTAGAAATCTAGCCCTAGATTCTAGCCCTAGAATTCTAGCCCTAGATTCTAGCCCTAGATCTCAAGCCCTAGAATCTAGCCCTAGAATTCTAGCCCTAGAATTCTAGCCCTAGATTCTAGCCCTAGAACTCTAGCCCTAGATTCTAGCCCTAGATTCTAGCCCTAGAATTCTAGCCCTAGATTCTAGCCCTAGAATTCTAGCCCTAGATTCTAGCCCTAGAATTCTAGCCCTAGAATCTAGCCCTAGATTCTAGCCCTAGAATCTAGCCCTAGATCTCAAGCCCTAGAATCTAGCCCTAGAATTCTAGCCCTAGATTCTATCCCTAGAATTCAAGCCCTAGAATTCAAGCCCTAGAATTCTAGCAATAGAATTCTAGCCCTAGATTCTAGCCCTAGATTCTAGCCCTAGATCTCAAGCCCTAGATTCTAGCCCTAGATTCTAGCCCTAGATTCTAGCCCTAGATCTCAAGCCCTTGATTCTAGCCCTAGATTCTAGCCCTAGATTCTAGCCCTAGATTCTAGCCCTAGAATTTTAGCCTTAGAATTCTAGCCCTAGATTCTAGCCCTAGAATTCTAGCCCTAGATTCTAGCCCTATATTCTAGCCCTAGAATTCTAGCCCTAGATTCTAGCCCTAGATTCTAGCCCTAGATTCTAGCCCTAGATTCTAGCCCTAGATTCTAGCCCTAGATTCTAGCCCTAGAATTCTAGCCCTAGAAGTCTAGCCCTGGAATCTAGCCCTAGATTCTAGTCACTCTAGAAACTAGATGGACGATAGTCTAGGAGCTAGACTTACTCTCGAAACTAGAGCGACGATAGTTTGTCTAGAAGCTAGAGTCACTCTAGAAACTAGAATCACTCTTGTAACTAAAGTGACGATAGTTATTCAGTCTAGAAACTAGATGGACGATAGTTAGTTAGCCTAGGAACTAGAGGTACTCGAGAAACTAGAGCCACTCTAGGAACTAGAGTAACTCTAGAAACTAAGATCACTGCAGAAACTAGAGCGAGTCACTCTTGAAACTAGAATGAGTCACTCTAGAAAGTAGAGTGACTCTAGTGTTCTACTAGAGTGACGATAGTTAGTCACTCTAGAAACTAGAGTCGCGCTAGAGACTAGAGTCACTCTAGAAACTAGAGTCACTCTAGAAACTAGAGTCACTCTAGAAGCTAGAGTCACTCTAGAAACTAGAGTGACGATAGTTAGTCAGTCTAGAAACTAGAGTGACGACAGTAAGTCACTCTAGAAACTAGAGCGACGATAGTTAGTCACTTTAGAAACTAGAGACTCTAGACTCTAGAAACTAGAGTGACGATAGTCGTTAGTCTAGAAACTAGAGTCACTCTAGAAACTAGAGCCACTCTAGGAACTAGAATCACTCTAGAAACTGGAGTGACGATAGTTAGTAAGTCTAGAAACTTCCGACTCCAGGCTCTAGAAACTAGAGTGACGATAGATAGTCAGTCTAGAAACTATCGACTCCAGGCTCTAGAAACTAGAGTGACGATAGTCGTTAGTGCAGAAACTAGATTCAGCCTAGAAACTAGAGCAACCATAATTAGTATAGAAGCTAGAGTCACTCTTGAAACTAGAGTGAGTCACTCTAAAAACTAGAGTTAGTCACTCTAGCAACTAGAGTGAGTCACTCTAGAAAGTAGAGTGACACTAGTGTTCTACTAGAGTGACGATAGTTAGTCACTCTAGAAACTAGAGTCGCGCTAGAGACTAGAGTCACTCCAGAAACTAGAGTCACTCTAGAAACTAGAGTCACTCTAGAAGCTAGAGTCACTCTAGAAACTAGAGTGACGATAGTTAGTCAGTCTAGAAACTAGAGTGACGACAGTAAGTCACTCTAGAAACTAGAGCGACGATAGTTAGTCACTTTAGAAACTAGAGACTCTAGACTCTAGAAACTAGAGTGACGATAGTCGTTAGTCTAGAAACTAGAGTCACTCTAAAAACTAGAGCCACTCTAGGAACTAGAATCACTCTAGAAACTAGAGCCACTCTAGGAACTAGAGTCACTCTAGAAACTGGAGTGACGATAGTTAGTAAGTCTAGAAACTAGCGACTCCAGGCTCTAGAAACTAGAGTGACGATAGATAGTCAGTCTAGAAACTATCGACTCCAGGCTCTAGAAACTAGAGTGACGATAGTCGTTAGTGCAGAGACTAGATTCAGCCCTAGATTCTAGCCCTAGATTCTAGCCCTAGAATTCTAGCCCTAGAAGTCTAGCCCTGGAATCTAGCCCTAGATTCTAGTCACTCTAGAAACTAGATGGACGATAGTCTAGGAGCTAGACTTACTCTCGAAACTAGAGCGACGATAGTTTGTCTAGAAGCTAGAGTCACTCTAGAACCTAGAATCACTCTTGTAACTAAAGTGACGATAGTTATTCAGTCTAGAAACTAGATGGACGATAGTTAGTTAGCCTAGGAACTAGAGGTACTCGAGAAACTAGAGCCACTCTAGGAACTAGAGTAACTCTAGAAACTAAGATCACTGCAGAAACTAGAGCGAGTCACTCTTGAAACTAGAGTGAGTCACTCTAGAAACTAGAGTTAGTCACTCTAGCAACTAGAGTGAGTCACTCTAGAAAGTAGAGTGACTCTAGTGTTCTACTAGAGTGACGATAGTTAGTCACTCTAGAAACTAGAGTCGCGCTAGAGACTAGAGTCACTCCAGAAACTAGAGTCATTCTAGAAGCTAGAGTCACTCTAGAAACTAGAGTGACGATAGTTAGTCAGTCTAGAAACTAGAGTGACGACAGTAAGTCACTCTAGAAACTAGAGCGACGATAGTTAGTCACTTTAGAAACTAGAGACTCTAGACTCTAGAAACTTTCTTTTTTCTCGTAGGACGCACCGTTCGCGAGATATAAGCTGTCGAAAATTCAATACGAACCGCCAGAACCCGTACAGATGTCGATTTTTCTACATTAAAAAAATCATGAATGTTGGTCTTTCTTTGTTCATATCTCAAAAACCGTGCGTCCTACAGAAAAGTGATGTGGGTCGATTTTGTAGCTTATGACTTGGTCTAGAAGATGGAGCTGGAGAACGGACAAATTTACCGTTATAAGGGTATAATTTTTAATGGATAATGTATTTTTTGTGGTAAAATAACTTTATTTATCGCCTTGCCGGTGATTGAGAGTGATGAAAATTTGCACAATGTGAATTTACGTCAAGAGCAACAATTCAGGTTGATATTCCCTCAAAACCGATGTAAAATTTCATATCATTTACGCCAGAGAAACAAATTTCCTGGTTTTTGTCCAAAATTTGCCCAAATAACGGTTAATTGGTAAATTTTCCAATGCCATCCTCTAGATCAAGTCATGAGCTACAAAAAAGTATACTGCTTTTTTCTCGTAGGACGCACCGTTCGCGAGATATAAGCTGTTGTAAATTCCATACGAACCGCCAGAACCCCTACAGATGTCGATTTTACTACATTAAAAAAATCATGAATGTTGGTCTTCTTTGTTCATATCTCAAAAACCGTGCGTCCTACAGAAAAGTGATGTGGGTCGATTTTGTAGCTTATGACTTGGTCTAGAAGATGGAGCTGGAGAACGGACAAATTTACCGTTGTAAGGGTATAATTTTTAATGGATAATGCACTTTTTGTGGTAAAATAACTTTATTTATCGCCTTGCCGGTGATTGAGAGTGATGAAAATTTGCACAATGTGAATTCACGTCAAGAGCAACAATTCAGGTTGATATTCCCTCAAACCGATGTAAAATTTCATATCATTTACGCCAGAGAAACAAATTTACCGGTTTCTGTCCAAAATTTGCCCAAATAACGGTTATTTGGTAAATTTTCCAATGCCATCCTCTAGATCAAGTCATGAGCTACAAAAAAGTATACTGCTTTTTTCTCGTAGGACGCATCGTTCGCGAGATATTAGCTGTCGAAAATTCAATACGAACCGCCAGAACCCGTACAGATGTCGATTTTTCTACATTAAAAAAATCATGAATGTTGGTCTTTCTTTGTTCATATCTCAAAAACCGTGCGTCCTACAGAAAAGTGATGTGGGTCGATTTTGTAGCTTATGACTTGATCTAGAGGATGGAGCTGGAGAACGGACAAATTTACCGTTATAAGGGTATAATATTTAATGGATAATGTACTTTTTGTGGTAAAATAACTTTATTTATCGCCTTGCCGGTGATTGAGAGTGATGAAAATTTGCACAATGTGAATTCACGTCAAGAGCAACAATTCAGGGTGATATTCCCTCAAAACCGATGTAAAATTTCATATCATTTAAGCCAGAGAAACAAATTTCCCGGTTTTTGTCCAAAATTTGCCCAAATAACGGTTAATTGGTAAATTTTCCAATGCCATCCTCTAGATCAAGTCATGAGCTACAAAAAAGTATACTGCTTTTTTCTCGTAGTACGCACCGTTCGCGTGATATAAGCTGTCGAAAATTCAATACGAACCGCCAGAAACCCTACAGATGTCGATTTTTCTACATTAAAAAAATCATGAATATTGGTCTTTCTTTGTTCATATCTCAAAAACCGTGCGTCCTACAGAAAAGTGATGTGGGTCGATTTTGTAGCTTATGAATTGGTCTAGAAGATGGAGCTGGAGAACGGACAAATTTACCGTTGTAAGGGTATAATTTTTAATGTATAATGCACTTTTTGTGGTAAAATAACTTTATTTATCGCCTTGCCGGTGATTGAGAGTGATGAAAATTTGCACAATGTGAATTCACGTCAAGAGCAACAATTCAGGTTGATATTCCCTCAAAACCGATGTAAAATTTCATATCATTTACGCCAGAGAAACAAATTCCCGGTTTTTGTCCAAAATTTGCCCAAATAACGGCTTATTGGTAAATTTTCCAATGCCATCCTCTAGATCAAGTCATGAGCTACAAAAAAGTATGCTGCTTTTTTCTCGTAGGACGCACCGTTCTGGAGATATAAGCTGTCGACAATTCCTTGCCGGTGATTGAGAGTGATGAAAATTGGCACAATGTGAATTCACGTCAAGAGCAACAATTCAGGTTGATATTCCCTCAAAACCGATGTAAAATTTCATATCATTTACGCCAGAGAAACAAATTTCCCGGTTTTTGTCCAAAATTTGCCCAAATAACGGCTTATTGGTAAATTTTCCAATGCCATCCTCTAGATCAAGTCATGAGCTACAAAAAGTATACTGCTTTTTTCTCGTAGTATGCACCGTTCGCGAGATATAAGCTGTCGAAAATTCAATACGAACCGCCAGAAACCCTACAGATGTCGATTTTTCTACATTAAAAAAATCATGAATGTTGGTCTTTCTTTGTTCATATCTCAAAAACCGTGCGTCCTACAGAAAAGTGATGTGGGTCGATTTTGTAGCTTATGACTTGATCTAGAGGATGGAGCTGGAGAACGGACAAATTTACCGTTATAAGGGTATAATATTTAATGGATAATGCACTTTTTGTGGTAAAATAACGTTATTTATCGCCTTGCCATCCTCTAGATCCAGTCATGACCTACAAAAAAGTATACTGCTTTTTTCTCGTAGGACGCACCGTTCGCGAGATATAAGCTGTCGAAAATTCCATACGAACCGCCAGAACCCCTACAGATGTCGATTTTTCTACATTAAAAAAATCATGAATGTTGGTCTTCTTTGTTCATATCTCAAAAACCGTGCGTCCTACAGAAAAGTGATGTGGGTCGATTTTGTAGCTTATGACTTGGTCTAGAAGATGGAGTTGGAGAACGGACAAATTTACCGTTGTAAGGGTATAATTTTTAATGGATAATGCACTTTTTGTGGTAAAATAACTTTATTTATCGCCTTGCCGGTGATTGAGAGTGATGAAAATTTGCACAATGTGAATTCACGTCAAGAGCAACAATTCAGGTTGATATTCCCTCAAAACCGATGTAAAATTTCATATCATTTACGCCAGAGAAACAAATTTACCGGTTTCTGTCCAAAATTTGCCCAAATAACGGTTATTTGGTAAATTTTCCAATGCCATCCTCTAGATCAAGTCATGAGCTACAAAAAAGTATACTGCTTTTTTCTCGTAGGACGCATCGTTCGCGAGATATTAGCTGTCGAAAATTCAATACGAACCGCCAGAACCCGTACAGATGTCGATTTTTCTACATTAAAAAAATCATGAATGTTGGTCTTTCTTTGTTCATATCTCAAAAACCGTGCGTCCTACAGGAAAGTGATGTGGGTCGATTCTGTAGCTTATGACTTGATCTAGAGGATGGAGCTGGAGAACGGACAAATTTACCGTTATGAGGGTATAATTTTTAATGGATAGTGCACTCTTTGTGGTAAAATAACTTTATTTATCGCCTTGCCGGTGATTGAGAGTGATGAAAATTTGCACAATGTGAATTCACGTCAAGAGCAACAATTCAGGTTGATATTCCCTCAAAACCGATGTAAAATTTCATATCATTTACGCCAGAGAAACAAATTTCCCGGTTTTTGTCCAAAATTTGCCCAAATAACGGTTAATTGGTATATTTTCCAATGCCATCCTCTAGTTCAAGTCATGAGCTACAAAAAAGTATACTGCTTTTTGCTCGTAGTACGCACCGTTCGCGTGATATAAGCTGTCGAAAATTCAATACGAACCGCCAGAAACCCTACAGATGTCGATTTTTCTACATTAAAAAAATCATGAATATTGGTCTTTCTTTGTTCATATCTCAAAAACCGTGCGTCCT